>CM077304.1:149667148-150986684 GCA_039655065.1 Glossophaga mutica | reverse complement strand
GCATTGTCTAGCTACAAGACCATCTTCAGCTGTGCTGGGCAGGGAAATTGATGGTCTAAAATAGGAGCTGACAAATTGTGGCTGTCAGGCCAAATTCAGCTCACGACCTATTTTTGTAAGTAAAAGAAACATAACCACAACCGTTTGTTGAAAGGTTTTTTTATAGTTGCTTCCACTTTCCAATGGCAGTGTTGCACAGTCTGAGAGATCATATGACTTGCAAAGCCTATGGTATTTATTTATGTGGCCCTTTACTGAAAAAGTTTGCTGATCTAGAAGTTAATTTTAACCATAGGGAAGTAGTAAATACCCATTTCCTCACCACAAGGGAGAAGTTTTAAGGTATATCTCACACATAATAAGATTTAGCTCCCCATTGCCCACAAGAATTAATAATTCAGTAGCACACCTTTATTGGTTTTCCTCTTTCTGTTTTATGATAGCACATTCTTATCAAACTTTCTGGGATCATCTCCCAAATAAACTAGTCATATCCAAAGCCTCATATCAGAATGTGACTGTGAGGACCCAAAATTCAGATATCTTCTATTCAACACAATCTTTTTGACTGTCCAAAAATTGCTTAAATTAACACAGCATGTTGCTACATGGCAATATTTCATTCAATATTTATTCAACTTTCACTGAAAACATTATGTTCTAGTCTATAAAATAGGGTACAATTGTGAAAAATCTAAGGGATATATTTTTGAACTCTCTTAACCTTTGGCACCTTTGTTGCTCATATTCACAATTAAGTTTATGTTGGTAACTTTCTGTGTATCTTATAATATAAAACACACATAAATTCTCTTCTACTCTTAAGATATACAGTAATTTATAATTGATTGACATAAATGAATTAACTGTAGAGCACTCTGTGGAATAGTGAATATTCCTACCCCTTAAACAAGACTAAGAATGGAGACATCATGACTCCTTGCCCTTGATTTAAACAGTGCATCAGTGGTTGGGAAAGTAAGTATAAGCTGTTTGAGAAAGTCTTAGGAACCAGAGACATCATCATTCATGTAAATGAACACCTTTTTGCTATAAAGCATGCTAAGCATCCAGGGCTACCATGACCCAACTCGCTACCTGTCGGGTCATATATCGACAATGAAGAATAAACATAAGAGCTAGCTTTTTAGGAAGAAGACAAGCACACGCTGATGTATCCTATCTCGGTTAATGTTTATGGAAGAGCTTAGAATCTGTAAACCCAGTTTACTGAGACAGACTAACCAACAAAATTGGACTATAATCATTAGAGTTTTCAGCTGTCTTCTAAGGTCTAATTACAAAGCAAAGAGCTAGAAAGAGATAGTTATGTAGGAGCCATAACTCAGTGGGTTTATGGCAGCAAATTAAGGTGCCAAGTCTTTACAAAGTAAAGTTTGGAGATGTGAGTTTGGCAGAAATACATTATCAGTCAGTGGTACCCAGAGCTCAGTTCTTATGATTTCTCTATATATTTTTATTAGAAATAGCAGTTGTGATATTTTAAGAGGTGGTGTCATTTTGCAGAAGAATGAATCTGGAAGACAATTCTGTAGTTTCATTTTCTCTTTATTCTAGTATCCTAGAATAACCTTTGGGTCTGGGAAATCTACAGAGGTTATAGTCATCTGCCTGAACATTTGTTCAGAGTAACTTGACTGTGGCTACTTCTCTGGGATCTAAAAAGCTTTCCACAGTGAGAAATCTAAGAACTTTTTAAATCGATGGTCAGTATTACAAAGAACAGGTTGAGGGATGTTGAATGAGAAGGTCTAAAACTCAGTTTGACATTTATTCTTTGCAACTTCACACTGGATATTATTTGTGACACTCCCTTTTCTTGCAAATTCTGGTATTCTACATTCTCAATCAATATAAGTTTGATTTTTAAAAAAGATGGTGCCTCTTTTTTGAAGATCTCATTACAGATACACAATCTCTTACTCTTATGGCTTTCAAAACTGGGGGGAAAAATCCCTACTTGACAGAGATACTTTTCTGTACTAGAATCACCTTTAATCTTTCACTGAAAAAAATGAAAAAAAATAACATCTAGATCATGTCATAAAATGTTTTACAACTCACAGGTGCTCAGCTTCTGTTGATCTTGTTATTCTCTCTTTCGCTGACTCTGACAGATGTCTCAGTTTTGCTCTTAGCTACTTGAAATAATGTAGTTCATTTTCAAGATATTTTAGATTTCAAATCAATTTATCAGAAGGTACTTTTTAAAAGTAGTGTGCTTATCAAAAATCTGTTTTGTCACTTTCATCTCATGTTATTCAATATCCCCTGTAGTAAATACCCTAACTAATAGGAAGTTTTGAACAATAAATTCCCAATTCATATTCTGGAAGGTGTGACATTTTGGGGTTGGCACCATTACTTTTCTCCCATCTATATTTTAAATTAGTTTTTCATACGACTGTGAAAAAATATAATCTTATCTACAAATCCCTGTTTGAAAGCAATTAGAAATACTCATGTTAAAATCTGTAAATTTAAATGTTCATGTTCTCTTTCTTCAAACATTAAAAACTAAATCACTTGACTGAAATAAAGAGTTTCCATAGGTATTTTACATGCTAGTCAATTGCTAAGTTTAGGTCAAAGTCTTACATATTGTCATAATTTCCTACTTATTCATTTTTTCTTAATTTGTTTTACATTTCCTGATTATTGTAGCTTAATTTTTACTTGATTTTCATTTATACATTATTAATGCATCTTGCAAAAACATATGAATAAAATATATTGAGGTTAAGTCATGCAAATAATTAAAGGACAGAAATTTGCATGAAACCTACTGTTTGTACATGAAACATACAAGAAAAGAATCAAGTTTTTCCAAGCTTGTTATACAAATTTTGCATTGTGGGTTTTTAATTTTCTTCTTTTTTCTACCATATAACTCAAAATTTTTAGCGAGTTTGATTAAAGGAGTAGAATATACAGGATCCAGCATTAATAATGACTCCTTTTTATTACAAAATCATAATCATGTAATTCTGTAACATAACAATATAACATTCAAACACACCATATGACCTTTTAGGTGATATGTTCAAATTAAACTATAAATTATTAAACCCATATTATTACCCTACAAACCACACTCAAGTAGACCTTACTTCTGCCAGCCCCTGCATAACTGAAGTCTCCAGAGGCTTTGATTAAGTTACAGTATGTATGTTGTTGAACTGATTTATGTGCCAGTCAGCCATTCCTCCCCTTCATCAGAATGTAGTGCTTCATAGAGATTTGAGAAGTTCTATTTCTCCAGCACCACCAAGGGTTTTTTTTTTTTTGTTTTGTTTTGTTGTTGTTGTTGTTTCCCCCCCCCCCCCATATGAAGCTGCCATTATCTTCTGGCTACTATTTGATTTGTATAGAGTGGGCACCTAAACTTAGCTGAACCAATCACAATAATTCTCCATGATTTTTTTTTTTAAACTAGTAGTAAGGAATAGAGGAGAGGCAATTGTGATACTCAGCAAATGTTGGTAACAATATTTTTTTTTTTATTGTGGTACTCAGGAAATGTTGGTAACAATATTTTTTTTTTTTTTATCAAGGAAGTAAATGAAGGATCAGTAAGAGCAAATGGATTTTTTTGTGTTTAAAAAGCAAAAATTAGTTAAGCATGGAGAAAAAGAGAATGTGAGCAAGTAAGAAATCTATCAAATGCATTACTGAGATTTTACTTGCTTGACTTGTTTAGGCCAGAAAATGTTAAATTCTTTTCTGCCCTAAATCTAGTCCCAGTTCCATTTGCCTTCAAGAGTCCTTAACAATAACAAAGGTCAGCTTCTCCTCAAACAGTTTTAACGTATAAGACAGTAATACCAATATTTTAACCAAATGTTGATATATTTATGGAATTTTAACAGTTTTATTTACACTGATAGTTTATTTACCTTAGCTAAATTTATATATAATATGAATTTTACTTTTACTATTGTAGATTGTAGAGTATGAAAACGAAAGTTTCAAGGATCCTTGACTTTCATTTCTAGCTCCTCCTCATTATTTTAAAGTACTGTAACTCCTTCCTGAAATTTGACCATTCTTTTTACAATCACATTACTATTTGATAAAAAGTTAGGAATGTTTTGCTAAAAATATTTAAGGTGAAAAATCAGCAATAATTCATCAATATACCCTATGAAATTAATTAAAAACTATTTTTAAATTGTATATTTTTTAAATTATTAGTGCATTATATACATAATCATAGTAAATATAGTATGTCTTTTGTGTTTCTCAAAAGCAACAGGATTATGAAAATATAGAAGATACAAAATATATTATAAAATATATACATGGAGAAAAAAGTCCTATTGTTTCCTTCAGCATACACTACAATATACAAAATTAAAATTAATCTTAAAAAACTCATTGAGTATCATTGCATCTTCTTCAAAGTCCCTCTGATGAAGAGAATTAAGTGAAATCTAACTGGAAAAAACTCCTAGCCAAGACTGAAATAACTTATAAGAAAGTCTAAAAAGACAACAAATAGTGGTCATTACATTTTTCACTATTTTAGGATTATTTTTTTACATCTGAACCTTGAAACCTCTTTTAGGTTTTATAAGTGCTCTATTAACTTCAAATAATAACAAAACTTATCCTTGATGTGGCATTGGAAAGACTCTAAGATGAAGACTGAGAGAGCAGAAGAAACATAAAATTATTCCTGGATCCATATTGATAAAATATGTATGATTAACCCAGTGCTGAGATGTTTAACATGCCCACAAAAAATATTTTCTTAATAGAGATTTTCTTTCTGATTATAATCAAGAGTTTACTCTGACACCAGAACCTGAGGCAGGGTAATAAACAGTTCTGACTAAACAAACTCATGCATTAAAGATATCTTTACATTTTTAGTTTTTTGAGAAAATTCCATACAATTTTACATAGTGGGTGCACCAGTCTACATTCCCACCAACAGTGCACCAGGGTTCCCTTTTCTCCACATCCTCACCAGCATTTGTTGTTTGTTGATTTGTTTAATGATGGCCATTCTGACCTGTGGGTAGTGGTATCTCATTGTGGTTTTAATTTCCATCTTCCTGATGGCTAGTGATGCTGATCATCCTTTCATATATCTATGAACCCCCTGTATGTCTTTCTTGGAGAAGTGTCTGTTCAGGCCCTTTGCCCATTTTTTAATTGAATTGTTTGTCTTCCTGGTGTGGAGTTTCATGAGTTCTTTATATATTCTGAAGATCAAACCCTTGTCTGAGATATCATTAGCAAATATATTTTCCCATACAGATGTTTCCCTTTTGATTTTGCTGATGTTTTCTTTAGTTGTGCCATATCTTTTCAATTTCACCTAGTCCTATTTGTTTATTCTTTACTTTATATCCCTTGCTCTAGGAAACATGTTAGTGAAAATATTGCTATGTGAAACATCTGAAATTTCCCATGTTCTCCTATAGAACTTTTATGGCATTGCAATTTATATTTATGTCTTTTATCCATCTTGAGTTTATTTTTGTGTATGGTGTAAGTTGGTGGTTGAGTTCCTTCCTTCCTTCCTTCCTTCCTTTCTTTTTGCATGTAACTGTCCAGATCTCCCAACACCATTTGTTGAAGAGGCTATTTTTATTCCATTTTATGTTCCTGCCTGCTTTGTTGAATATTAATTGACCACAGAGGCAAGGGTTTATTTCTGGACTCTCTTTTCGTTCCATTGATCTATGTGTTTGTTCTTATGCTAGTCTCAGACTGTTTTGATTACTGTGGCCTTGTAATATAGTTTGATGTCAGGAATTGTGTTCCTTCCTACTTTGTTCTTTCTCAAAATTGCTGTGGCTATTTGGGGTTTTTTATGGTTCCATCTGAATTTTTGAAATGTTTGCTCTCTATCTGTGAAATATGTCATTGGTATTTTGGTAGGGAATGCATCAAATCTATAAACTGCCTTTTGACCAGCAATTCCATTGTTGGGATTATACCCTAAGAATCTTGAAACACCAATTCAGAAGAACCTATGCACCCCAATGTTCATAGCAGAACTATTTACAATAGCCAAGTGCTGGAAACAGCCTAAATGCCCATCAGTAAATGAATGGATCAAAAAACTGTGGTATATTTACACAATGGAATACTACACAGCAGCAAGAAGGAGCTCCTACCCTTCCTAATATCATGGATGGAACTGGAGAATGTTATGCTAAATGAAATAAGTCAGACAGTGAAAGAAAAATACAATATGATCTCACCTATAAGTTGAACCTAATTAACAAAACAAATATTCAAGCAAAATAGAAACATAGACATTAAAATAAAGAACAATTTGACAGTGACCAGAAAGGGGTGGAGGGGGACAATGAGGGAAAGAAGGGGAAGAGTCAAGGAACATGTATAAAGGACACATGGACAAAGACAACAGGGTGTGGGGAGGACTGAATGTGGAAGATGAGTAGAGTGGGAGAGAGTAATGTGGGGAAAATGAGGACAACTGTAACTGAACAACAATTAATAAAACAAGATATTAAGCACTTGTAAAATAAGCAGGATTCTATATTTTGGACAAAATATTTAATGTTAAAACTGGTTTTAAGTTTGAAAAAAATTATAGAAAAACAATTTTGGGAACCACCCTGCCCGGTTTCAGAAGCCGTAATTCCCCATGGCTAAGGCTCAGTAAAAAGACTTTGGGACCATAAGCCACTAAGTAGACAAAACTTATCTTCCCGGAAGGGGCACTGCCTCCACCCCCTTTACTTCACACTGCTTGGCCCTGGACAGATGACTGGTTAGCCAGTGGTGGGTAAGATTCCTCAAGGGAAGAACTATCTAAGACAGGCATGGTTGCAAAGGGGCCACCACGGAAGCACTTGGGGGTTATAGAAAAAGGGTGATGGACCCTCACCCATCAGCTTTGACATAGCCTGAGTCCTCATTCTGTCTGCAAGAAGTCTCCTAATCTCTTGGCTGCCTTACTTGCCTCACCTGACTTAAGCCTGAAACAATGTCAGAGGTGGGTGTTGTCCTGCACTGGAAAGGGATGGTTTCCAGGGCAATCAGGCTTAAGAAAAGAATGCATAAAATCCTGTAAAACCTACTTTGCTAAGAGTACACTCAATTTAAATGATAAGGGTCCAAGCATAAAATGTGTTTGTTTCCCAAAGTTTTATGGCTCTTTGGTATCACTCTCTCTATCTGACCCTGACTCAGAATAAGCCCTCATAGTTCTTTGAATGTTATCTGTTGTTTGATCATTACTGCCTGATAATGATTGAGCTTTACTTATACACCCTGTATTCATGTGCAAATTAAACCCAATAAAAGCCCATTGAGGAACAGGCTCAAGGCTTTTCTCCTTTGAGAGATTGGCCACCTTTCCTCCCCAAGCAGATCATTTTCTTGTTAGACTTATTCTCATCTGTGGTAGATGGGGGATCCTGTGGGCAGAGCCCCCACACACAACAAACAATCCTAAGATTTGTATGGAACCGCAAAAGAACCTACATAGCCAAATGAATCCTTAGGAAGTAGAGCAAAGCTAGAGGCTTCATACTTTCTGATTTCAAATGATATTACAAACTGTAGTACATACTATAGTATAGTAACTCAAAATGGTCAAAGGACTTGAACATGAGACACAAAACAATGACACTTTTAGAAGAAAAATAGGTGGTCAGCTCTTTGACATAGATCTTGGAGATGATTTTTGGATTTGACAACAAAACCAAACACAGCAAAAACATATGTAAACAAGCGAGATCACACCAAACTAAAAAGTTTCTGGACAGAACAGAAAATAAAAAGTAAACTATTAAATAGGAAAAATATTTGTGAATTATATATCTGATAAAGAATTAACATCTAAAATATTTAAAGAACTCATACACCTCAATAGAAAAAAAAAAAAACATACAGAAAGTCTACAGGTATATGTAAATGAGCTCAATATCACCAGTAATCAGGGAAACTCGAATTAAAATCACAATGAGGTATTACCTCCCATCCGTTAGAATGACTATTATCAAAAAGACAAGAGATAATAGTGCTGATGAGGACTGGGAGAAATATGAACTTTGTGCACTGATGGAGGAAATGTAAATTGGTATAGTCACTATGGAAAACAGTATGGAGATTTCTTCAAAAATTAAAAAAAGAACTATCACTTCAAGAGCAAGTCCACTTCTGAATATTTATCCAAAAGAAACAAAAACACTAACCCAAAAAGATACATGAACCCCCATGTTCATTGAAGCTTTATTTACAATAGCCAAGACATGGAAAGCAACCTAAGTGTCCATAAGTGGATGAATGGATAAAGAAAATACAGTATATATATTCGGGGCTGGGAGGAGTGGTGAGGGGGAACTAGAGAACACTGTGCTTGAACAACAATATAAAAAGAAAATATGGGATATATACAATTAAATATTATTCTGCCACAAAAAGAAGGAAATGTTACCATTTGTGACAACATGGATAAAGGCATTATGCTAAATAATATAAATTAGAAAGAGAAATCCAATAGGATATGATCTCATTTATATATGGATTCTAAAAAAATAACTGGCAACAAAACCAAATTCACAGATACAGATTGGTGGTTTCCAGAGGTAGGTGTGCAAGGCAGATGAAAGTGGTAAAGCTGGTTCAAAGGTACACTTCCAGTTGTGCAACAAATACCACCTTGCGCCAGGGGTACAAGGTGTAGCTAGCATGGTGATTATGGTTAATAATACTGTATTCTATATTATAAATTTGCTGAGAGAGTAGATCTTAAAACTTCTCATTCTAAGACCAAAAAATGATGCTATGTGTGGTGATGAGTGTTAACTAGACTCATTGTGGTCAAATTATTATTTTGTACACCTGAAACTAATATATCATTATATGTCAATTATTTCTTCCTAAAATCTTAGAATGTCAGCCAGGAAGCCGTTTATCTATGTTTATTCTACTTTAGGACATCGCATATAGTAATATGGAGAAATTTGCCTCATTTTGGCTTCTAAATCTGACCCCCTTTACAAAAGGTATAGGGACTGATAGAGTTACTAGCTTTTCTTCCATGGAGCACAGTCACCAGGAGACTAAGTTCTACTATTTGCTGAGTTATGTCTTTTCCCCAAACCAGATGAGTCTCCAGCTGGAGCTCTTCCAGCCTACATTTTCGTAAACAGGAGGCAAGAGTACATCAAAGGGTAGTTTGACTAATAGAAATAAAGTTTTAGTTGTTTTCATTTTTTAAATGAGCTACAGATGTGGCTCTAGTCTGAGGTTTCTTTACTGCACAAATGACAAAAGTTCTGCCACATAATTCCTCCTAGGAGTTGAACTTCGGTTTCTGGTATAGTAAATGGTGTTTTTGATAATGGCATGTGTTATAAACCAGAACCACAATTATTTGTCCAGGGACCCTGGTGGAACCTGCTGGCAAAACAAGTTTTAAAATGTCTAGGCTGTCATTTGAACATATCTCTGCCTTTTGCTGACTTGTTAGTGGTAACTTTACTGTGGCAGTTTTTCTGTTTGCTTAGGAGGGAGAGAGGTTTATTGTAATCTAACCCCACAGAGAATATAAAAACAGGTGTAGGGTAGCTAACGGCTGGGGTTGACAATATGTCAGGATCAACAGCAGAAAGAAGCAGTGCAGGCAAATGTGATAATAAGTCCAGCCCATTGGGAGGGATATTCCCTGGGTACAGAGGAGTGGTATGAGGAAACTGTGTATGCAGCTATGTGTCAATTTTCCCCAGAGGGCATCAAGAAACAGAGAGCAGATCTGTAGCTGGATATTTCATGTTTTATCTTTATACTAAAAATAGTACACATGTATACTTTAGTTCATAAAGAGGCTTTCATACACACAAGAACTGAAATTTTGGCAACAGCCTCATCAAAGATCAATGCATCTGTCATAAAGAATGTACACAAGAACTTTCTCTCATTGGCAGTTGAGGGTAGAAGATGAGAGGAATGAGGTAAAGGCAAAATTTAACAGATGTACATTGTTATATATAAATAATTTTCATTTTTGTTTCCTATAACTTCCTGCTTGGGTTGCATTTGTAGAATTAGGCATCTGTTCATATTTAGGTTCACATTTATGGGATTGTGTTAAAACACACAGCTTTGTCTCTGGTTATTGAAAGAGGTTTTGTAACAATTTGTAAGTGTGACTCAAGGCAGGGAAGGTTTGTGATGCTCTCTGTTTTTGGAATGCTTTACTTATGTATATAAATACAATATGTCCTAGTAGAGGGAAGAGAACTTTGAATATATATAATCTCTGAGGAGGTCTTTGGATGTATTTTGGAAAACTCATATTACTAACCAATTATTTTATGGAAATTATCAACAATTAAATGTATGTAGAATCTACTCTAGTATTACATGATGGTTAGACTTGCTTATATGAGGGTTTAAATTAATCTAAATAATACAAGGAAATATGCTATTAGCCCTGTGTTTTCCTCTGTGTTTCATAGTTAACTAGATAATTCTAAAAATACTGTGTCAATTATTTTACTTTGTTTATTTTTTCTGTATTTTTATTTTGACACTATATTGATGTCCCCCATTTCCCTTTGCCTACCTCTTTTTTTCCCTCCCCACTCATTCCTTCTGGCCATCACCACACTGTTGTCTGTGTCTATGGGTTATGCATATATCTTCTTTTTCTGGTTATATATATTAATATTAGTTTGAAGAGACATAGATTTAGCGGGACCAATTTCTGTAAGCTTGTGACAGACATTTCTTCTAGCTAAGAGGCTGATATTGCACTTAGCCACATAAACTGCTAGAGTTAAGCTGGATTATCATCCTATTCAGACATGTCTAACTTGCCATTTGTGTGGACATGGTCTTGCCAATAGTGATTTGATTTTAGGTGAAGCCTGACAAAAGGCAGGATATGAAGAAGGCGAAATACAAGCAGACTCACTATGAATTAGAGCTACATTTCTTTTTCTCTCAGGCTTGTACCTGTGACCTGTTTGAAGAGCAGAAAACTGAAATGGAAGAAAGCTCTGAGAATTCAGAAGTCTCAGCGAGAAAAATGCCACTACTAAAATATAAATGGTGTTTATGGATTTTGCTCTTCAGGTTTTGTGAACTGTTCTAAGAATTAAATGTTGAGAACAGCATGAATGTTTTTCTCTCTAGCCGTGTTAAAGGGCATTTTTGTTAAGTAATTTTAATTCTCAGGGTAATTAGGAAAGAAGGCACAGAGAAATATATTTGTATTGTCAAGAATGAACTGCTAAGAGCAAAAGGAGATAGGGCAAGGAAAAGAGACACTTTTGTATTATTTTTTTTTCTTGTTTCCTATAAATGTTTCTGTGTCTCAGGGTCTACAAAATCACTCCATTACATCCTGTTTCCTATTTTCTATGGTTCAACAAGAACCATTGCTCTCTCAGAAATTATATGTGTTATAGCCAAAGATGTTGGAGGCTTGTCCTTTTTTCTCTAATCTGGAAGCTTTTCTTTGTGAATGGCATTCCTTATGTTTGCACTACTCCGGCTTCTGAATTCCTAAAAGCAAAATCTGAGCATGGAGCAAAAAGATAAATCCAACAACAAAATGAGCCAATTAATGTTTAGATCATGAAAATTTTATTTTTTGAAAACTCATAACTTTCCTTGTTAATGAACACACACAACTCCACTGAAGCAGCACAGAAGAGAATTCAGTCCCCTCGGTTCTGGAGTGTTTTCTAAAAGGAAATAATAAAACAATATACTCTTAAATGATAATGTGTTTTATTAAGTATATAATCACTTTATTTTAAATTATATCCAACACCAAACTCTTCTCTTCCCTATTTTATCTTGCTTCTCCACACCTTACCTAATCTCTAGCTGTAAGGTCAATTTTTCTTTCTCTGTAACTTTTTTCTCTGATTTCTTTAGAGTAAGCAAATTTTGATTTTAATATCAGCATATTTAATATCAGCATTTATTTTAGTTATTTTTATCTTAATTATTTCATATCAAGGTCTTTCTCTTTAGCACCACTGTAATCCCCCTGACAGCAAAGTTCAAATACTATATAGGGGATAATTAAATAATTTCAGGTGTTCCACCAAAAGTAAGTTAAGCTCTCAAAATATCTTCTCACAGTTGGGAAATATTCCTTCTACTTAAACAGTACATTAATGGAACCATGGCAAATTATTTCTGTTAATTTCTTAAGCCACTTGTAGTATGAATGTGTTAAAAGTATTTTAAGATATATTTTAAAATAGGTAGGAAAAGAGAATGAAGGACCTGAGTGCCTTGAGACAATGGGCAAAATGTGGTAATTGTAGGAATAAAGAAACCTTAGTGTCCATTTTCCAATTTATTTGATATTTAACCACATGGAACTGGCTAGTGTTGACTTTGATATAATATTCCTAGAACTGGGTAGAAAGCATTAGTATTCAAGTATCCTGTATCTTGTTTATTTTACATTTCTTTGTAGAATAAAATCTAATGAAGTAAAAATATAAATTAATATTTTTTGGTACCAGTATTCCCCATATAGTTTTCAATGTTAAATACCTAAAGTTAAAATGGAGCCTTTTATTTCAGAAAATAGAAGTTGTATGTTGAAAAATGTCAAATTATTAATGAATATTTGATATTTTTGCTTTCTAAAATTGATTTTCTTTAATTTTATGATACTTCTATTTAAAGTATAGCTACAGTAATGTAATTTGTTAGAAATGAAACCCCTATAAAATACTTGAGAAACAGATATTTAGGAATTACTCATGAAAAATTTCATTGAACTTTTGGAGATACAGCTTAGCTACTATTGTTAAGGACTGGGCAAGATGAAGATAGCTATTTTAATGTAAGAGGTAAGTTACTTGACTTGTCTTCAGCAAAATTATTTTTCTTTAGACAGGGAGTACTATTATAACAACCCAAACCATATTTGTTTTGGTGACTGCTGCTATTGCGAGAAGTGTGAAAGGCATTAGTAATACTAAAAGGTCACGATCAAGACTTAAATGCACTTAAGAATCATGATTAGAATGAGAATGAACTTTGCTAATAATTTGGAGAACTAACACACTGTAACTTCAATATTTGTCATCTATCATTAACTTTTATGTTATAGCTCAGTGATAAGTATTAATGCCAGACTCACCAACATGTAAAGACAGATTAATTGTATGCCATATTCTTAATTGTGCTCATTACCTTTCTTGTAGCCAGAAAAGAGTAGTAAAAAGTCTTGTGCCCTGTGATGGAACTCCCTCCTTTCTCCTCAAGCAGGGAACATATGACTGATTAGAGTGGAGTAGAAATCTCAGGCATTTGGGACAGTGTCTCGTTGGCTTCCCTGTTTCCTGCATGGACATGCCTGACACAGCTTCTTTGCTTTTTTCCTCTGGTCAAATGAACACTAATTCTGTTACATTGTGACAATGGTGATAATACTGACACACAAATTGATGACAATGTTCAATGCCTATAATTTTGAAGTACTTGATAAATAAAAATAAATTCATGCACATAAATATTTAGAGTTCTAAAATTTCCCCATGTATTTCTTGTCTATAAACAATTATATTTACATATAAAGGAAATATTTATTAAAAGTATGTTGTGCCCTCTAATAAATGACTCACATTAAAAATAGTTTGAGAAATAGTAGGATACCTGGAACAAACCGACAGCTTCAGTTTGAGCAAGAGGGTGTTGGAGGCTGGATGGAAGGTGAAGGGATTAGCTGAAAACATATACACATAACCCTAGTCACAGACAGCAGTGTGGTGATGGCCAGAGGAAAGAAGGGGCTGAGTAAAGGAGGGTAAAGGAGAGGGAAATGTGGACATCTGTAATAGTGTCAACGATGAAAATAATGTTTAAATTTTTTTGAAAAATAGTTGAAATGAGTAATTTCACTTTGTTTCCTAGCTATACATAATGCTCAGGTAATCTGTTTAGTTACCATACTCATTATTCTATTTACTTGATATTGTTTTATTTTATTTAATTCCAATTTACCATTTCTAGAAAGTTAAAAACTTAAGGTGGATCAAATCCCCATTACATTAGAGTTTTTTCCTTTAAAGATTATTCATCGAGATATATATATATATATATATATATATATATATATATATATATATATATAATATATATAATTTTATTTTTTTAAATTTTTATTTTAATTGTTAATCTTGTACAGTTTTCTGTCTTTTATTCTCACACCAACCCACCACCCAGCCCTCCCCACCTCCCTCCCATTTCCACCCCCCCTTAGTTTTTGTCCATATGTCCTTTATACTTGTTCCTGTAAATCTTTTCCCTTTTACCCTGAAATTCCCTCCCCTCTAACCTCTGGTGACTTTCAGCCTGTTCTTAATTTCCATGTCTTTGGTTATATTATGCTTGTTTGTTTGTTTTGTTGATTAGGTTCCTGTTAAAGGTGAGATCATACGGTATTTGTCTTTCACTGCCTGGCTTATTTTGCTTAGCATGATGCTCTCAAGTTCCATACATGCTATTGCAAAGGGTATGAGCTCCTTCTTTCTTTCTGCTGCATAGAATTCCATTGTGTAAATGTACCACAGTTTTTTGATCCATTCATTTACTGATGGGCACCTAGGTTGCTTCTAACACTTGGCTATTGTAAATTGTGCTGCTATAAACATAGGGGTGCATAGGTTCTTTTGGATTGGTGTTTCAGGTTTCTTAGGATATAATCCAAGCAGTGGAATTGCTGGGTCAAAAGGTATATCCATTTTTAATTTTTGTTAGAAAATTCCATACTGTTTCCCATAGTGGTTGTACCAGTCTGCACTCCCACCAGCAGTGCACTAGGGTCCCCTTTTCTCCACAACCTCTCCAACACTTGCTGTTTGTTGCTTTGTTTATGAGAGACATTCTGACTGGTGTCAAGTGGTATCTCATTGTGGTTTTAATTTGCATCTCTCTGATAGCTAGCGATATCGAGCATCTTTTCATGTGTCTCTGGATCCTCTATATGTCCTCCTTGGAGAAGTGTCTGCCCAAGTCCTTTGCCCATTTTTTAATTGGACTGCTTGTCTTCTTAGAGTAGACTCGTGTAAGTTCTTTGTATATTTTGGAGATTAAACCCTTATCTGAGGTATCATTGGCATATGTTCATATGTTTTCCTACACAGTCGGTTCTCTTTTTATTTTAATACTGTTTTCCTTGGCCATGCAGAAGCTTTTTATTTTGATGAGATCCCATTTGTTTATTCTTTCCTTTATATCCCTTGTTTTAGGGGACATATCAGTAAAAATGTTGCTGCATGGAATATCTGAGATTTTCCTGCCTATGTTCTCCTCTAGGACTTTAATGGTGTTACGGCTTATGTTTAAATCTTTTATCCACCTTGAATTTATTTTTGTGTATGGTGTAAGTTGGTTCTCAAGTTTCATTTTCTTGCATGAAGCTGTCCAGTTCTCCCAACACCACTTGTTGAAGAGGCTATTTTTACTCCATTTTATGTTGCTGCCCGCTTTGTCGAATATTCATTGACTATAGAGACTAGGGTTTATTTCTGGGCTCTCTGTTCTATTCCACTGGTCCACATGCCTGTTTTTATGCCAGTACCAGGCTGTTTTGATTACAGTGGCCTTGTAATACATTTTGGTATCAGATATTGTGATCCCTCCTGCTTTGCTCTTCTTTCTCAAGATTGCTGCCGCTTATTCTGGGTCGTTTATTGTTCCATATAAATTTTTGAAGTGTTTGCTCTATATCTGTGAAATATGCCATTGGTACTTTAATAGGTATTGCATTGAATCTGTAAATTGCTTTGGGAAGTATGGATATTATCATGATGTTAATTCTTCCGATCCATGAACACAGTATGTGTTTCCATTTATTTGTGTCTTCCTTGATTTCTTTCTTCAGTGTTGTGTAGTTTTCTGCATATAGGTCTTTTACCTCCTTGGTTAGGTTTATTCCTAGGTACTTTATTTTTCTTTTTGCTATATTGAATGGGATTTTTTTTCTTGATTTCTGCTTCTGTTGTTTCATTGTTGTATACAAAAATGCCTTTGATTTCTGGATATTGACTTTGTATCCGGCTGTTTGGCTAAATTTATTTATTGTGTCGAGCAGTTTTTTGGCCGAGACTATAGGATTTTCTATGTATACTATCATGTCATCTGCAAACAATGATAGTTTTGTTTCCTCCTTTCCAAGCTGGATGCCTTTTATTTCCTTTTCTTGTCTAATCGCTGTGGCTAATACTTCCAATATTATATTGAATAGAAGTGGTGAAAGTGGACAGCCCTGTCTTGTTCCTGATTTTAGTGAAAAAGAATATAGTTTTTGCCCGTTGAGTATGATGCTGGCTGTAGGTTTCTCATATATAGCCTTTATTATGTTGAGGAATGCTCCCTCTAGTCCCACTTTGCTGAATGTTTTTATTATAAATGGGTGCTGTACCTTATCAAATGCTTTCCCCGCATCTATTGATATGATCATGTGATTTTTGTCTTTGCTTTTCTTCATGTGATGAATTACATTTACTGATTTGCGAATGTTGAACCATCCTTGCATCCCTGGGATGAATCCCACTTGGTCGTGGTGTATGATCTTTTTAATGTGTTGTTGGATGAGGTTTGCCAATATTTTGTTGAGGATTTTAGCATCTATGTTCATCAGTGATACTGGCATGAAGTTCTCCTTCTTTGTTGTTTCTTTATCTGGTTTTGGGATTAGGATGATGCTGGCTTCATAAAAAGAGTTTGGGAGTCTTCCATCATTTTGGATTTTTTGGAATAGTCTGTGGAGAATAGGGATTATCTCTTCCTTAAATGTTTTGTAGAATTCTCCTGTGAAGCCATGTGGTCCAGGACTTTTGTGTGTTGGGAGTGTTTTGATTACTGATTCAATTTCACCAGCTATTATTGGTCTGTTCAGGCTGTCTGTTTCTTCTTCATTGAGTTTTGGAAGGTTATATTTTTCTAGAAACCTGTCCATTTCACCTAGGTTTTCAAATTTCTTGGCATACAGTTCTTCATAGTAATTTCTTACAACCCTTTCTATTTCTGCGGTGTCAGTTGTAATATCTCCTCTTTCATTTCTGATTGTGTTTTTTTGAGTCCTTTCTCTTTTTTTCTTGATGAGCCTGCTTAAAGGCTTGTCGATTTTGTTGATCTTTTCAAAGAACCAGCTCCTGGATTCATTGATCTTTAGGATTGTGCTTTTAGTCCCTATGTCATTTAATTCTGCTCTTATCTTGGTTATTTCTTTCCTTCTACTTGCTCTGGGCTGTCTTTATTGTTGTTCCTCGAGTTCTTGTAGGCATAGGGTTAGGTTGTTTGTTTGAGATGTTTCTGTCTTTTTTAGGTAGGCCTGTATCGCTATAAGCTTCCCTCTGAGGACTGCCTTTGCTGTGTCCCATAAGTTTTGGGTCGATGTGAGTTCATTATCGTTTGTTTCCAGAAACTTTTTGATTTCCTCCCTAATTTCATTCTTGACCCATTCATTGTTTAATAGCATGCTATTCAATCTCTATGATTTTGAGGGTTTTGGGTTTTTCCCCTTGGGGTTGGTTTCCAGTTTCAGTCCCTTGTGGTCAGAGAAAATGCTTGGTATAATTTGAATTTTCTTGAATTTGTTGAGGCTTGATTTGTGTCCTATCATGTGGTCTATCTTTGAAAATGTTCCATGTGCATTTGAAAAGAAAGTGTATTTAGTTTCTTTGGGATGAAGGGCTCTATATATATATCAGTAAAGTCCATTTCCTCTAGAGTATTGTTCAATGCCGCAATATTCTTGTTGATATTTTGTTTGGAAGATCTGTCCATTTTTGACAGTGGGGTGTTAAAATCACCTACTATAATTGTGTTGCTGTCAATATCTTTCTTGAAGTATTCTAAAATTTTCTTGATGTATTTAGGTGCTCCTCCGTTGGGTGCATATATATTTAGAATATTTATGTCTTCTTGGTGGATTCTTCCCTTGAGTATTATGAAGTGACCTTCTGGGTCTCTCTTTATGGCCCTTCTTTTGAAGTCTATTTTGTCTGATATGAGTATTGCTACCCCAGCTTTTTTTTTTTTTTTTTTTTTCTCTGACCATTTGCTTGGAAAATTTGTTTCCAGCCCTTCACTTTGAGCCTGTGTATGTCTTTTGTCCTGAGGTGGGTTTCTTGTAGGTAGCATATGTGTGAGTCATGCTATCTTATCCATTCAGCTATTCTATGTCTTTTGATTGGAGCATTTAATCCATTTACATTTAAGGTTATTATTGATAGGTATTTATTCATTGCCATTATTGTACCTGTGTTCCTCTCTCTCTTTCTCTCTCTGTCTTTTCCTTTCTTCCCTTAAAGCAGTCCCTTTAGTGTCTCTTACAGAATTGGTTTGGTAGAGGTGTATTCTTTTAGACTTCTTTTGTCTGGGAAGCTCCTTATTTGGCCTTCTATCTTGATTGAAAGCTTTGCTGGGTAAAGTAGTCTGGGTTGCAGGCCTTTGGTTCTCATTGCTTGGAATATTTCTTGCCATTCTCTTCTGGCTTGGAGCATTTCCATTGAGAAGTCAGCTGCTAACCTTATCGGGGTTCCCTTGTATGTTCCTTTTTTTCCCATGCTGCCTTTAAGATTCTCTCTTTGTTTTGGAATTTTGCCATTTTAATTATGATGTGTCTTGAAGTGGGCCTGTTTGGGTTCCTCTTGATTGGGACTCTCTGTGTTTCCTGGATTTGTGTGGCTTTTTGTCTCACCAAATTAGGGAAGTTTTCCATCATTAGTTTTTCAAAAAGGTTTTCTATCCCTTGTTCTTGTTCTTCTCCTTCTGGTATCCCTATTATACGGATATCATTCTCTTTCATGTTGTCTTGCATTTCTCTTAAACCCTCTTCATTCTTTCTGAGCCTCTTTTCCTTATCTTGCTCATTCTGGGTATTTTTTTCTATTTTGTCCTCCAACTTGCTGATCTGATCTTCTGCTTCATTGATTCTGCTTTTTATTCCTTCTACTGTGTTCTTCAGTTCAGAGATTGTGTTCTTCATTTCCTCTTGCCCCTTGTTGATAGTTGCTATTTCCTTTTTCATGTTGATATAGTTTGCGGTGAGTTCATCGTAGCTTCCCTGTAGTTTCTGGTAGCTCATTGAGAGCTCATTGAGCTTCCTGACAACCATTGCTTTGAACTCGATATCTGATAGTTGAGTTGCCTCCGTTTCATTTAGCATTCTTTCTGGAGCTTCCTCCTTTCCTTTCATTTGGGGATTGTTCCTTTGTCTTCCCATTGTTTGTAAGACTCTTGTTGTTAGCCTCAACTTCCTAAATTGATCTGTTCTGCCTCCCTGGGTTTGTGGTATGACCTTCTGTGGTAGAATATCTGTGAGATTCAGTGGTGGATTGTCCTTCGGATATCCTGTTGTTCACAGCTTCCACTGTCTCATCAGCAAAGTCGCGCAGTGACCTGGTGCGGGGCACCCACTTTTGCTCTGCCGCAGTCGCGCAGTGGCCCCTGAGATCTCCCAGCCAGTTCAGCGGCTGACCCAGCTCCCTCCCTAGAGCCCTGGGGCAGGCTTGGCTGAGCACCAGACTGGGGCCTCAGCCGCCCTGCTCTCCTTGCTGATCCCTGGGCTCATATTGTTCTGAAGAGCTCTCCTTACCGCTGGTTTTTCAATGTCCGCTGCAATTTCCAACCTCTTATTCTCAAATATGCTGTGTTACTGTTCCTTGTCTGCTCTGTTCTTCTGTAGATTGGCCAGGTTTTTCTCCTGTGGATAGGGGGGAAATGGGGCCTGCTCCCTCCTACCACGCCACCATCTTCACTCCTCCCATTGATATGTATTATAACTATCAATTGATAGGTTAGGAGTGAACAAAACCCCACATTGTTAATAAAGAACACATTTTTTTTTTTTTTTTTGGTCATGAGTGATATTCATTAGGTGATACAAATGTTTTCTTTTGTTTTTGGTGTTACTAGAGGTATTTTTATCCTTTACCAAGCTCAGGATTTTATTTTGATATGATCATATTTTTAGAAATTATATCTAAATAATGATATTTGGTAATGTTTGCCTTTTATTATAAAGTCTGTGGTCACTCTCTTAAACCAGTTTTCTTAATGTAGAATGTAGAATAAAAGTATAGTACTCAAATTGGGCTTTTGGCAAGGTCTCAGAGGAAGTAAGTTGACCAAGTGAGCTGATATAAGAAATAGTACAATATTTATTTCCTCTCTTTGACATACCACATTAGGTTTATCAGTTTGTGAATAATCTATAGAGTGAATGTCAATTTGATGGTTTAACAAGTCAATTTCTCTCTTAACAAGTATCTGTATTATGTTTGATTATTTGTATTCACCACAAGTTTACTTAGGGCATAAAATTAGTCATGTGGGCTCTCTAGATGCAACTAAGCACTTTATTTCATTTATGCAGTTGTAGGTTCGAATACAGTGAAATTTTTACAGAAGAGTGATTCATTCCACACTATTTAGAAAACTATAGAAGCACTTTGATTCTGTGTCCAATATAATTCTTTAAACTATTTAACCTTAAAAACTTCAAACTAGCTAAGTATGTGACTAATCAGATTCTTATTTTTTCCTCTTCTGTTATGGTAAAAACTAAATTAGCAGCTCTTTCTTTTGTGTTCTAAGAAGGATAAGAATAAAGGATATTTTTCAAAACTTCCCATTTCCTGATCATTTGTAAGTTTGGTATTTATTTTATATTTATATTATATTTATATTTATATATTTACTCAAGGGTATTTACATAGTTATACATAAATGTGAAGGTCCAGATGGATGACTGATACCAATGTCTCACACATATATTAGTGAGCTGAACAGATATATAGTTCCAGATAATTTTATATGAATATTTAAAATAATTGTTTATATAAAAGAGAAAATGTAGACACATATGCATATATGTGGTCTGTCCGGAAAAAGTCCAGCCGTTGTTAATATGATGAGAATGTTTTGCCAACATAAGTATAACCTGGTAGCAAAGGAGAGTGGACTGGAATGCACATGTGTGAACAATGACAACTTCACTGTACTAATTGGTGTAGGCAGAAGACACCACTGAATGAACATGTGTACTGTGGAGCCGTCATATTCAAAATGATTGAGTGAGAGTGGAGCAATGAATCTGCATCAAATTTTGCGTTAAGCTTAAACATTCCTCCATGGAAACTACTCAGAAAATTCAGAAGGCTGTAGCTATGGGCAACTAGTGACTGGCAGTGTCATCATGATAATGCGCCTGTTATGTATTATGTCTTGTGCAGCGTTTTATGGTGAAACATCAGATCACCCAGGTGACTCGACCCCTCTAGAACCTAGATTTGGCTTTCTGCAACTTCTAGCTTTTCCCAAAACTAAAATCATCTTTGAAAGGGAAGAGATTTCAGAGCATCGATGAAATTCAGGAAAATAGAAGGGGCAGTTGTGGATGACTGGGAGAACTGTGTGAGGTCCCAAGGTGCCTACTTTGAAGGGGACTGAGGCATCATTGTCCTATGTACAATGTTTCTTGTATCTTGCATCTTCTTCAGTAAATATCTCTCCTTTTCATATTATATGGCTGGATACCTTCTGGACAGACCTCATACACTCACATACATGTATCAGTATGGATGTGGTTTGTGGTCAGTGTTCAGATGTTTTATTATTTTTCCATTTTTATTGTCATATAGTTCTTTTATTTTGGAAGGTGGGCCTATGAACTGTACAGTGTGATAGTAACCTCCTTGGCTATATATGTCGTCTTAGAATAGTCAACTGTGAATAATAAAATAGGCTGTATTGCTTTGACCTCTAATTTTCCTATTAAGACAAAATATGCTCAATTCAGTATGTTCTGATGTGATAAAAGGAGATTTTCAAGTGCCCTGGCCAAATACTAGGACACTTAAAAGTCTTTTTCTAAATATAAGAAACTAAATCCCAGAGAAATATTTTCAGATTTCATGTTAATCATCCTTCCCATTTATTTCAGGCTAAAAAGTTTCCAGAGAAATGTTGGGTTCTGAAATTTGGCATAGTAGGGGGAAAATCTTCAGTGACTCTTGATTTTTTTTTTTTTATTGTTGTTAGAGATGTTTAAAGATCCTCAGTGTACACAAGGAGATAAATAAATATTTCTCTTCTTTTAAATTACTTTTGTAAGTCTCCTAAGCTTTTCAATTACTTTAAGAGGCAGAAGGAATGGATAATAGATTATTTGCCTTTTATCTCTCACCTAAACACTCAGGCAGTTCTCTCTATACACAAGAAATATATGCTGTACAATTCCTCGAGTATTTGCATCAACACCAAGTACTTCTACAACGTCTCACTCTCTCTCTCCCAAGTGAGCCTCTACTTCCCATTCTTTCTCTAACAATACTAAAGGTCAACCTCATCTAGCTACTGCTAGTCTTATCTACCACTTTTTATAAAAATCAGGTTAAAAAAAAACAAGTACTACATTGTATAACTTAACTTTAAATCTTAAAAGAAAAAAAAAGTGAAACTCACAGAGAAAAGAATAGAAAAATGGTTGCCAGGGGTTGGGTTGGAGGAAATAGGGTGAGATTGGTAAAGAATACTGTCAGTTCTACTATGAACAGGATCTAGTGTATAACATGGTGACTATACTTGATCATACTATATAATTAAAATTCTTTAAGAAACTAGAACTTTAATGTTCTCACCAAAAGAGGTAAAAAAGTGAATTTGTGAGGGGATGGATGTGTTAATTAACTTGATGTGGAGAATCTTTTCCCACTATATATGGGTATCAAGTCAGCATATTGTATTGAATCAATACATTGTACACAAAATATGTTACAATTTTGTCAATTATACCTCAAAGCTGAAAAAAAGCTGCTTCTATTGATATGAGGAGCTAGAAAGATGTAAACAATTGAATCAATGTCAAGAGTATATAGCCAATGGTGGACATTAAAACACTGACATTATGAATGTTGGAGTTCTTGATGAACTTCATACTTTATCACTTATAGTACTATTTTAATTTTTGAGTTATCCCTGATACTTTTAAATCCAGTTTCCAGAAATGTGCACATTCTCATAGTCACATTAGAATAAACATATACTTAATGGAGCTACAAAAAAAAAAAAAAAAAAAAAACCCACACACAACCTTGAGTTTATGCTCTTAAATCATTTTGTTTTACATTTTGATACATTTAGTTCAAAATAAATGCATGTGACTCATAATGAAAACCCTAAATTCAGAGTAGGAATTTGAGAAGCTTTCCCTAGTTTTTCTTATTTTGTATTATCAAGATATTCAGCATTCATTTTTCTCTTGATAAGCAGAATGTATGATTTACTTCCAGAAAATGCTTTCATTTCTATATTTTTTAACATTCACCATTCTACTTTAGTGGATTTACCAGGATTTTGTTACCCAGATTGAACTTAAGTGTAAATAAATTTGGCAATAACATATGAATCAAGATGCTTTGGGCAAAGCTTCCTGTCCCCAATTATTTCTCTACTGGGCCTGATGTCATAGCTCACCTGATCTCATAGCTCAATGAGTTAACACATTGAAGGTGATGATATGTCCATAAGAGATATTCAATCTTCTGGAGGAGGAACAATATAGTTGAAAGTAATTGTGCCTATTTACAATAAGTCATGCCTTTCTCTCCCCATATCAATTATTCTAAACATTCACAATACTTCATAAAGTCTCTACACCTTCCAATAACTATCATTTCATAGAGAAAATTCTGATCAAGTGAGAAATCCCTCGGCTTTCCATCCCCCTTGTATACATCTTCCCTTATACTCATCACACTGAGGCTTTATTTCATTTGTCTTTATCCTATGCTCTCATTAATTGGAAGGATTGAACTTTTGTTCCACAACCCAAATAAAATTGCTCTTATCAGAGTTGACAATGTTGCCAACTTCAGCAAATTCTGCAGTCAATTCTCATTCCTAATTTCACTTGACCTTTTAATAACATTTGATGTAGTTGATCACTTCCTCTTTCTTGGAACACATTGTTTTCTTGTCTACCTCAACTACTCTGATTTTTCTGCTACTTTTTTGGTGGTCACTTCTCAGTCTATTTTGCTGGCTCTTTCTCTTCTTCCCACAGCTAGATATTGGCTTTCTTCTGTTCTCTATTTACTCTCACTCACTGTGGGGTCTCTTCTAATTACACAGCTTTACATATGTTTTATTAACTTGAATATTTATCTTCACCTTATTCTCTCATATTGGACTACACAATAGGCATCTCTGCTTGGGCACCTAATAGCAATGACTAAATTCACATATCTACAAACAAACACCCTACACTAGCCCAACCCTATGCCACACCCAGACTTGCCTATCTGAGTCCAAACATCCAAAACTGATACTTGATTCTCTTTTTCTTCCATGCACCAAGTCCAATCTCTTAATAAAATCTTTAAGCTTAGCCCTGGCTGGTATTGTTCAGTGGATTGAGCACTGGCCTATGAACCACAGGGTTGCTGGTTCAGTTCCCAGTCTAGGACACATGCCTGGGTTGCAAGCCAGATCCCCAGTACAGGGTGTGTGAGAGGCAACCACACATTGATGTTTCTCTCCATCTCTTTCTCGATCCCTTCACCTCTCTACAAATAAATAAATAAACCTTTTAAAAAATCTTTAATCTTATATTTCAAGTTTTATTCCAAATTTTACCATATCTCACCAAATCCACAGTTACTTTGAAAATCCAAGCCTACAAACTCTTCTACCTGGAATAAAACATCTTTGTGGCAGACGGACTATAAGGTAACCCCAGGATTTTTTCTTCATTTGTTCATTCTTGGTTAATATGCTGACCTTAAGTGCGGGCAGGAAATTTTACTCACTTTTAACCAGTAAAATATGCAAGGGTAATAGGATGTCAATTGTAATACATAGATTATAATGCTCATCTCTTAAAGAGATTCTAGTCCTTTTTTGGCTCTGGAAAAGAAGCAGCCATGTTGAGGATACTCATATGGAAAAGGACTGAGGATAGAATACAGCCAACAGTCAACATGAAACTGAGGGCCTCGGTCCAAAATCTCACCCAGAATTAAATGCAGACAACAACTACTTAAGCTCGAAAGCAGACAAGCTTCATGTAAGATTATACCCTGGAGTAAAAACTGAATAGCTGCTTTATGAAACCCTGAAGCCAAATTCTCAGCTACATTGTACCCTGCTCTTGAACCACATAGAAGAATATATATTTATCACTCATAGTTTAATCCAAAGTTTTTAGTAATATTTTCATACAGCAATGAATAATTAATATACCTAGTCTCCTCTCATGGACATATTCCTTCTCATGATCTGTTTTCCATACAGTCAGCAAGTGATTTTATTTTTATCCAGTTATTACTAAATGATCTTAATTTTTCATTTATTAATTAACTAAAAATAGTTGTTTCCTTTTTTCTATACTAAACTGTACATCAGTAATGAAGATTCAACTATGAATATGTCCTTCAAAATACTTGTCTAGTCATATCTCCATTTCCTCACCTTCTATTCAGTTTTCAATACAGTAAAGTGTATTGCTCTTCTCAAAAGTTTCTTGACATATCCGAGCTCCTAAAACCTTTTGGAACCAGCCTTTTATTTAAGTCATCAATGTTTTCTTTCACCTTTCCCTCTGAAACATCATCCTACATGTCTTTCAAGAATGATTTTGTTTAGATTCTCCTTGGATTGGTCTTGTTCTGTGATTACTACAACACTTATTTTTTCTCTTCTTTCACTCCTTTGATTTTACTTAATACCCCTTAAATATCACTATTCCTCCTAGCTCTGTCTCCCTCCTGCTAAACACTCTTCATGAGTGATTTAACTGCTATATTCTGAGCTAATAATTTCAATTGTACAAATTCAGGACAGCCCTATTTCTCAATTTCCAGACATACGTTGCTATCTGAAATTCAACAAATACCTTTATTTATTATAACCAATAGTATGCTTTGTATCTTCTCTCTCACTAATTACTTTCAATTGTGTCTACCCATACTTTTCCTGATCTCCACATATGGTTTCAACAACTACCCAATCATGCAAGTCAATCATTTGGTGCCATCTGCAAAATATTGTTCTCTCTCTCTCTCTCTCAACCACTCATCCCCCTTCCCTTCTCTCATACAACACTCAGTGGAGTGTTATACCCTGTCAATTCTCATAGTAATATATATCTGGGGGACCCATCCCTTTCTTATTGTTTCTATTATCATTGTTGAGTTATGGCATGAGTTTCAATAATTTTTAAATATTCTCTTTGCCTCCAGTTTCCCCCCTTCTCCATGCTTCCTACTCATTTTCTGCATAACCATAACATTGATCTTGCAAACATATAAAACATTCTAATGGTTTCCCATTACTCATATACTATGTTATTATATTATTCAATGCCTTAATATGTTATATAAGATCTCTTGTAAAGTTAGTCCCTTTTGGCCTTTTCTCTTTTCGTTTCTCCATTCTTTTGCTCAAGGAAGGCCAGCATTCTCTTCCTCATCATAGTGATTTGCATATATTTTTGCTT
Source organism: Glossophaga mutica (assembly GCA_039655065.1). NCBI lineage: Eukaryota > Metazoa > Chordata > Mammalia > Chiroptera > Phyllostomidae > Glossophaga > Glossophaga mutica. Next base: position 150,960,187 of record CM077304.1, on the reverse strand, counting down.
CTTTCTAAAAGACACTCCACCTTGTCCTCTTGACTTACTCCTTCCCTCTAAGATAGTAAAACAGTCTATGTTATAGATTCCCCAGTTATTTCCACCTATCTCTTCCTTCTACATTGAGCCAAGTTCTTTCCCTAGGCTTTCAATATATGTTCTTTACATATTTATTGTAGCACTCATTAAACATTGTTTTAAACATTTATTTAGGTTTTATCTTTTCAAGCGGAGATCTCCAAGAGATCAAGGACACTGTAGTTATATGTTTCTGAAACCTCTATTAGGACACTGTTTTTGTCAAATGATAGGGACTAAATAAATATTTTCTAGCTTTAAATTAAGAGGTAACACATTACATTCTTTGTTCACCATTAACAACAAAACCCAAAATAGCTATTTTGGGAACTGGCCAGCTATTGAACAGGGATGAAAAGACATGAGATGCAGTGCAGGAGGAGAAAAGGTCTTGAATGTGAAAGAATAGGCCAGAATGTAAGAAAGTACAGCAGTGAAGGTCCTGGTATTCAGAGCTCAGTACAATAGACAGGAACAAGGGAGAGCGAGGATGCAGAATAAGAAGGGAATCACACAGAGGATGGAGTGGTGCTAAGAAAACATTCAACAAGCCTGTAATACTTCACAATCTCTCAGACCCAACCGAGTGGCCATCTTCACTTGGATGATAAAAGTCACAGTCACAGTATCAGTGATTTACTATTCACTTACTTTTCTAGTTCATTGCCAATCACTGGGTTATATGATTTATCAAAAGTAAAATGTAGATAAAGGCAAAGATATTACGTTTATTTTTTAGGAACATACATGTCATTAAACTGATTAACAATTTTAGCTTATTCTTTTTTGAAATTTACTTATTTTCTTCATCCATAAAAAGCAAGAATTAATTTCCTTTAAAGTTTGTATTTTTCCTCAATACTCATCCAAGCAAGTTTAAATACAAGGCAATAAGGATAAACCTGCCTTTCCCTTTATGCATATCTAGTTTGAAGTAGGAAATTATAAACACAAACTGGAAGAAAATAAAAACTGAAACACTATTTTGTGATGACTACACAGAAGGAAAGAGGCACAAGTTCGCAGGTGTGTTTTAATTGCGTCTCCACTAAGACAAGTCATTCAGAAATGAAAGGCAAGTGGCATTCCTTTTAGTACACAATTTGTAAGTTTAGAAACAGTTGGCATGATTATTTCATTTTCTATCTCTGTTAGGAGCAGCTCTAAAAACACCCTGATGATTCAGATAAATAGGAAGTGAATCAAGCTTTATAAACATATGACAAATATTAAGTTTCTGGCATTGAAATGCTATGTTTGGATACAGACAGGTATGCTGTTTGGCATCACTTTTAAAACTGTATGAAATTAAGAATGGGAAGACTGATGCATCGATGATAAGATTTTTAGCTATAATTCATTTTTAAGTTACAGATGCCGATGTGACAGATAGCATGCTGAAATTTGGTCAGTCATGTGTCCTGGGTCACAGTAAGAACGAGAAGTAAAGGCCCAGCATTTGATGAAGTACTATGCTGATGTGCTGCTCAGCTCTACTCCTTGTCCTGTGAGCAACCCGTGCCCCATCCATTAGCATAGTGCACACATTAGGTATCTGTGATACATTATTTTATTCATCTATAGGATATAAGAGTCAGAGGGGCCCTTAGATAGAGATGTTTTTCAGACATTTTGTTTAAAGATAAAGAAACTCATATGCAGAAATTTAAATTTCTTATTCAATATTAATACCAAGGCAGGGCCAAGTTGACAAGCAGAACACTTCAGCACAGCTCCTGGTGTCACGGTCTCCCCATTATTTTTACTTACATGTTAATTTACACCATTTCATAGTTTACTGTCTCATCCACCATGAGACCATCCATGTCACATTGCACATAATAACTATTTTCCCATCTCTTGGGATATGTTTGGCTGCAATTCTAAAACCAGTACCTAGATAATAACGGTGTAAACTTCATTTTGGAAAGGCATTGGCAAACTTCCTCAGAACTTTCAGTCTGTTATTTTCTAAAGGAAGATTTTATTTTAACATGGGAGAAAAATTCTAACATCATAACTGTCTGACAATAATACAAGTGACTACTTCATAGATTAAAGAGATCCTAATTGCTAGAAGCATTCAGAAGCAGGACACCTGTCAGAAAATATTATAGAGGAAACTCCTCTACTGGCCAGGGAATTTAACTTGATGTATGTTCTGTGACTGTCGATTTCTTGGAGAAAAGTGATCTTCACCCAAGTGTCAAAATGGATTATTACCTTAAGGTTGTTAATTCAAACATGGATGAGGAGCAGTGGGCAAGTAGTTTCTTCTCAGATACAAGGGATGGTAATTTTCTACCTCCAAAGTATAGTTCTAACCATGAATAGGCCATCATTTTGTTACATAGTATTATTCCAAAGATTAGGGTAATTTACATATTCAAATTAGGACTTACTATTTGGAAATAAAACAACTTGAAATATCTTACTCAGAAAGGGGAAATCTGTTATAATAAAACAGAAACAGGTCATGAAGCTGATGACGGGAAACCAGCTAGACCTTAGAACAGTAGTGGGACCACAAAACTTACTGTCTGTCTTCTTTAGTTTCTTCCATATGCTTGGTTCCTTCTTTTTTGTTTCTATACATTGGCTTTTTCTGCTTGTCTAGTCTGCACAGGGAGCAAATTGGAGCTGCTCCGCTATTTCCAATGCTCTATTTACCTTCCTTTTTGCAGTCCTCAAACACTTCCCTGCAGAGAACACTGACTGAGCTTTTTGGGTCCAATCCAATAAGCCACAGCCATGGGGTCAGGGTCAGCAGTATTGGAGCACTTTGAGCAGTACCTGAGGGGCAGCGGATTGTCTGTTAAGTAGTTTATCAGAATCCTAGGAGACACTCCAGTTTGATATCAAACATATCTAGGCATGATTCTTTACCAGAGTACGCATATTCATGCCCCGTTCTAGACATTTAGCAAGAATCTCTATGATATACTCCCAGCATTGGGATTTTGGAGAAAGAATTTTCCCATGTGGTTATGATAAATATAAGCCTTTAATTGAAAATCATTAATCAAATATATTTGTAATTTAGTAAAATAGAGTAGATCTAGAACTAACTTTGCTTCTTGTCTCAAGCACTCTTGATATTACATATCAAGTGGATTATATCTGTCAGGCAGGTACTGTAATAAAATCTTTGATTCTGGACAATCATTTAACTCATATGAATCTCATTCTTGTGTCTGTGCTTAGATCAGTGGTGAAATGGAATGAGGAGTAGGGAATACAATACTGCACTAATACCCATAAAAGAGCATGTTATGAGTTAATAAAAGAAATGTAAATGCTATTTTATTTGGCAAGAAATTACAGAGGTCTCCATTATGGGTTTTCTTGACACTGTGTTCATTTTATTTGTCACTGTATGTATGCATGTATGTACATGTATATAATGCAAATGGTCTGTTTGAATTTATGAGGAATTTCTAAGCATCGTTAACCAGTTTTGACTGAGAAATGCCCTTGTTCATTCTCAGGGGTCATGGAGTTGGTTACAGAAGGGTTTCTAGCCACTCGGAGAGGACTGGTTCCATTCTGTGGATGTGTCCTTTATTTCTGCATTCTGTTAGTTTCACAGTATCTGAATCAAACCAAACCATTTAAACAAGCACTATGGAAGTTAAACTATTAATTGTGCCTGTTTGATTACAGCAAAGTATTTTTTCTTATAAAAGGAAAAAAATACATTTTGTTAAAAAAATTAATAATATTGTCCCTCATGGCTATTTAAAAGCCTTTCACTTTAAAAAGCATATTTAACAATTATTTTTAAACACCCTGAGAATATTCTTTGAAGGTTAGAAAAGACATTAAGCTTTCAAGAGTTGGTATAGATCTATGCAAGGTCACTGCTAATTTGCTCAGAGTGGCAAACATTTAAAACTGCTATAAATGAATATAAACCAAGCTCTTTATGTAAAATATTTAACAAAAAGGAAGGAAGAAGAATAGTTATTTTGGCACCTACCTCAAAATTTAACACAAGAATCAAATCTTATTTTTGTGTCAATATTCTTAGCATGTTGCCTTACATATATTGTTTCTTTTTATTTGAATGGATTTATAATATTGTTCATTTTTTAAATAAAAAATAGGCATTCTTGAATCATTTAATTTATCTGATTCAGAGATGACCTTGATGCATCCTGATGCCATGGTACTGTGGCAATAGGAGAAATGTTATTATTTACTTTAAAATGAGAAATTAAAAGCCCAGAAAGCAGTGTAGAAAATTATTTTAAGTTAAAATGATTATCTCTTTGTTCTAAAACATAATTGCAGAAATAAAATGAGCATTTCTTATGAGTCATTAAACTCACTCTATTTTTGTGTTAAACTGTGTGAATGATTCCTCACATTTGGATGGTAGCAATGTTGAGAGCATTTGTAATTGGTAGAAGAACAAAGAAGGCAACGGCAGACCTCAATTGCATGTGTGAGATGTTTTATCAGCTGGGTTGCTGGGTACAGAGGCATTCGTTTTATTGTCTACTCTTTTATTCAGGTTCAAATATTTCATAATTTAAGAAAAACATTTTTCATTGACTTTATAGTCTATCAAATATGACCTATTTTGTCTTGGAATTGAGGTTTTTAAAAATGACTAAACAGAAGCAACTCAACATATAACTGAAGACTGTAAAAAAATTTCTCTTTTAAGAAACCACTTGAAAAAATTATGTAACATCTTTAGTTATTATATTTTTAGAAAATTATATGCTTCTTTTTATATAAGAACAGTAATTTCTATTATAAACAAGATAATAAAACTTACCTTGCTATTTTTTCTGGGTTTATGTTTATTTCTTAAGCAAAGCAGAATGACCTACGCTAAATGAAAATGATAATAGCTGCCATTTATTAAGGTCTTATTATGAGCCTGGCCTAGTTCTTATTAATCATTAATCCTTATAATAACATTGTGAATTAGATGTTATTAGCCTAGCTTTGTAAAAGGCAAAACAAAGAGGCAGAGGATGATTAATTTTTTTCAAATTTATACAAGTAATAATTGTCAGGTTCAGTATTCAAATAAAAGGCCTGTCAGGTTCCAAAAGTTTTGCACTTTCTTCATAAATCAAATGCCCCACTTAGTGTGAAACACCAATAAGACCAACATTTAAGTAAATGAAAACTTTGTGGGTTACCATTGGACACCAGGGACCATTGATCATGCCCTATCTTAACTCATAAGCATGGGTAAATTAGGAATGGGAAGCAAAAATAATAAACACTACAGAAAAACTCTATAAGGATTTTTTTGCCCATTGTAAAAGAAAGAGCATCTTTACATTTTAATGCATTCAATGGAATATAAGTCCCTCCCTTACAGGAAGAAGAAAATAACTTGTTTACTGCTTACTGAAATGTTTCAAATATTGCAATTCTGACATTCAATAATATATATGTTCATTATTGTTGTGGCTAACATTTATTGAGTATTCACTGTATATCCATCACCATGGATATTGCTTTATATGAGTTATTTCATTTAATTTTGAGAATAACCCCTTATGCATGCCAGTTTTGCCATCTTGTCTATGAGAAGACAAACTAAGTATAAAGAGGTCACGGAAGCTACTCAAACCACAAATCTATTGGGAAGTACAGCAGGGCGTCTATCACAGGTAGTCTGACTCCAAATCCCTTGCTCTGCAGCACTAGGATGTGCTGCCTTCCCAGTCTGTAGCTGTGTGTACACTAGACGCAAAGAGAAAGGCTGTGCAAATAGAGACAGAGATCTGAGTACTACATCATTCATCTGTTTTTAATTATAAATCCAGTTAAGGACTCTTGTACGGCAGTACGACGATTTTACTCATGGACAATTCTACTTCAAAAAATCTAGTTTTAGTTTGCCCAGTAAGCAAAGATTGCAAATGTATACTGCAACAATAATTTTAGAGATCTGGATGTTATTGAAAACTGCCAAAATTCTTAGATGCAAACTACTGATCTTTTCTTCTTTGCATGTATATTTTACAAGGTAACAATTCTATTGATAATATTTTGGGGGGATGTGATATACTACAAAAAGAGGACAAGGGTAAGTTTTACATTTATGGAGTATTTGTAGATTTATTGAAATTCTTCTCTGCAGCCAAATGAGAATGTAATAACAATTAAAGGGTGAAAAGAGACTGCAGCTTTAGGAGTCTAGCAGTATTTTATTTAAGATTTTATTTATTTACTTTTAGAGAGGGGGAGGGAGGGAGAAAAAGAGGGAGAGAAACATCAATGTGTGGTTGCCTTTCACACACCCCCACTGGGGACCTGGCCTGCAACCCAGGCATGTGCCCCGACTGGGAATCCAACCAGCCACCTTTTGGTTCTCAGGCTAGTGCTCAATCCACTGAGCCACACTGGCCAGGGCTAGCATTATTATATTAAAATATTTAGGTCTATTTTCATGATTATAATTAAAAATATATATTAAAAAATTAAGAAGTTTCAACTGCGATTAACTGTGGCTCAGAACACATGGCAGTGAAGGATTTCTCAGTTCTTCTTGTATAAATGTTGAATAAATGCTGAATTCTCTGGGGAAATAACTTGAATATCCATTGATTTCACTAGTGCACTAATTAAATATATTCCCTAAGGAAATGTATTTTACTGTGTTGGGAAGCTGCCTCCTTTCTGTCCATCTTGTTCCAGGTAAGCTGTTTCCTGGTCCTTTACCTGCGAGAGCTCACTGTCCCTCCTATTATCACCTGTACCTGAGTATCTGTCTCTCCCTTTCTCTTTAAAGGTCATCTTTATTTTCCCTAAACACTTTTTGTACTTTAAAATTTTGGTATCTTCAGAAAAAGTCAAGGGAAACAGAAAATGTAAAAGTTAGTTCAGATTTATATAAGGATTTAGAAAAGTTATAGCTAATATTAATGACAATAATTTAAAAAACATTTAAAGGTTTCTAATAATGTTAATTGCTTTCCCAGAACTAGAGTATATTTCTGGATTACTGTTTCTTTTCTCTGCTGTTTCCTATATCTATAGGTTTTCAATTAACTCTATAATAAGTACTACTGGGAAGAGAGAGGTATTGATAAGAGGCTAAAATCTTGCCCCCCACTGTTACATTCTATAGTCAAATATCCATGGCTTTCCCATGTTCTCAGAGCATGGGTTTCCCATTTCACACTAAGATACATTTGATTTAACATTTGTGATTTATTAGGTTCTAGGTTTATTACTGTAGGTAACAGCTAGAAGTGAGTGGCCTGAGGGAAGAAAATAAAGCAGGGATCCTGCTATCACAATCTAACAGAGAACTTAAAACAGGAGGCTGGAAACAAAAGAAACTAATGTCTCACCAATTAAGTCAGCACCCTGAGCTGGTCTAATAAGATTGCCAGCTGTTCAGAACATCACACACAGGGAGGGATACCACAGTAGGAGGAGAGGACTCTGCTGGGAAAGGGAGCCTCTATGACAATTCCACTAACACAAAGGGCCTTTGCTACCTGAGAGAGAAAGCTTTTGTAGCTGTACAATATTCCCAAGGTTTAGAAGGTGAAGAAGCAAGGGGCATCTAAAAGCTGACTAAGGTATATGACCCCCGAACCTCGATAGTTGGCATACTTATATTAGCTAAGTACCCACTTATGTAGCCTTGGCTCAAGTGTATAAAACACACTTACTAACAAACTTACTAACAATTTTATTTCCTCTGTATGTGGGGCACTAAGATTAGCCGAATGCCCACTTGTAGCTTTTTGCTCGTGTGTTTTATAAATAAACTTGCTATCTCATTTCCACTATATGTGTTTGTCTCTTGCTTCAGTTGGTCTGAAGAACTGAAGAACTCTGAAGAACTCTTGGGAGCACGACAAGGGCTGAGGAACAAGCTTGGCTAGACAGAGGGTGGGGATGAGATGAAGGCTGATACCAGTCTCTCCCTGGTAACAGGTTGATGTTGAGGAATTTTATATAATACCATACTTGTCTAAATTATTTGCTGCATCTACATAGAAAGCCTTCAGTGTATAAATAATTACTGAATGTCTCCCATGTGTGACGGTGCTGGCAATACAACAGACTCCTGCCTTCGAGAATCTTACAAAATAAATACAGATGTCTAGGGAATATGAAATTACAGCAGAATTAATTAAGTATAATAATGAAAGAGGGACATGAGGAATTACATAGACAGGTTCTACTCTTTTTGGAGAGAGATAACCTTTTGAAGGAAGTTTTCTAAAAGAACAAAGAATCAGGAGAATACGAGAATATATGATTTGGAAAGCCTATGAAGAGGTTGATAACAGGGTACAGGTAGAGAACATGAGAGAATGTTCTACAAGCAGGAGGTGTACATGCTCAAAACATTATAGGACTTCTAGATTTCACTCAAGAATATACAGAGCTAGAAAGAACTCCATTTCTCTGGCAAACAACAAGCATTTGGGCATAAAGTATTCCTGATATTTCTTGTATCCATCAGGGTTGTCACAAAGTAATTGGCGAGTATGAAATGGAAGGGAAGGCAGGGAGATATAAGACACCAGGACTTGCCTACCTAGAGCAGATGCATGTGAAAACTAATAGAAGAATTCAACTAGAATACATTATATCCTCACTTAACATTGATGGTGGGTGATGTTAGCACAAGGATGTATAACAAATCTAATTTTACTATAGGCCAATTGATATAAACAAGAGTAAATTTCCTAAAGCACTTCATCAATGGTGTAACAAAACAACATTGAACAAATGCAACAATGTTATTGGAGGACCTGCTGTATTTAACAAATTTATAAAGGCTAAGCGTGGGTGGCAGGGCAGTGTGCAGCTGCTCAGGCCACAATATAATGGTACTTGGTGCATTTCTGCAGATGTTTTTCTCTATCAACCCCAAAACATGCTTACAAAAAAGGCTGAGAATGGGGAGAAAGATTATGAATTAATTTGCAACTGGGTGAGGGGGAAGAGCAGCTGCTGTGTGAGGAATGCGGAAATCTGCCTAAATTTTCTCTATCTACCCTATGGAAAATTACCTTATTCTCTGGGAGCATGTCATCAAAAACAGATATCACTGGGCACTGCTGAAAATTCAGTGTAGCAAGGGAAAAAGAACAGTAAAAAAAGAAGAAGAAGAAGAAGCAGAAGCAGAAGAAGAGGAAGAAGAAGAAGCAGAAGCAGAAGAAGAAGAGGAAGAAAGAACCTCCTGCACCTTTGGAAGAGGGACGGGAATATGTGCTAGACCCAGAACTAAAAGCTGACGGCATCAGAAGCAATGAAAAGGTCACATGTTTCATACACAAATATGCTTTTTTTGGGGGGGTTATTTTATTTTTTTACCTAAGGCCTCAGCTTAATTAAAACATCAAAGAAAACCCCTTTTCCACTTTGTTGATTCATCATGCACAGTGGTAGTGCCTCTTATACACAGGGGATGTGCTTTTCAAGACCCCTTGTGGATGTCTGAAACCAGTAGCACCGAACCCTATATGTTTATTTTTTCCTACATATACATACCTGTTATAAAGATTAAGTTATAAATTAGGCACAGTGAAAGATTAATAATAATAGCTAATGATAAAAATAGAATAACGATAACAATATACTGTAATGTAAGCTATGTGAATGTGGCATTATTAAGTAAAATAAGGGTTACCTGAACATGAGCACTGTGTTACCACAGTGGTTGATCTGGTCTGATAACTGAGAAGGTGGTGTATACAGCATGAATACACTGAGAAAAGGGGTAACTTACACCCAACTCAGGAGGGAGAGAGATTTCATGATGGTTCTCAGAATAGCAACTACTTTAAAACTTATGAATTAGTTATTTTTGGAATTTTTATTTTAATATTTTCTGACTACAGTCAACTAAAAATAACTGAAACTGTGGGAAGTTAAACTACAGGCAAAGGGAGATGACTGTAAACAGAATTGAAAAATGTATGTGATCATTGCAATAGATGTAGAGAAGGCATTTAAAAGTCAACATTCATTCCTTATTCGGAATTTTCTTGAAAATAGTGATTGAAAAAATGTTAACATGATAAAGAATCTACGGGTAACATTATATTTAATGTTTAGTGATAAAACTTTGCCCTTAATTGGGAACAAGTCTGCTCTTACAACTTCTTTTCAACATCATACTAGAAGTCTTAGTGTAATAAAACAAGAAAAATAAATAAAACATATTTGGATTGGAAAAGAACAAGTCAGGTTGCCTCTATTCACAGACAACAGGATGACCAATGTAAAAAATCTCAAAGAAGCTACAAGAAAAATAAACTGCCTCTAAAATTAATAAATGAGTTTAGAAAGGTATCAGGATAAATGGTCAACAATATACATAAATCAATTTTATTTCTACTAACTACTAATTAACAATTGAAAAAAATAAAGTATCACAATAGCATCACAAAATGAAGTATTTAGGTATAAATATAACAAAGAATATTCAGGATCTCTATGCTGAAAAGTACAAAACATTAATGAAAGGAATTAAAGACCTAAGTAAGTGTAGAAATATATATATAAGAAAAAGAAGATAAAAAATAGGACAGTGAAAAGACAGCAAACTCACAGCTATTAAGAACCACACCTAAAACAAAAGCAAACTAAGCAAACAGCTAGAACAGGAACAGAACCACAGAAATGGAGATCATATGGAGGGTTAGCAACAGGGGCGTGGGAGGAGGAGAGAGTGGGAAAAGCTACAGAGAATGAGTAGCATAGATAGTGGGTAGAAAATAGACAGGGGGAGGGCAAGAATAGTATGGGAAATGTAGAAGCTGAAGAACTTATGACACATGGACATGAAGTAAAGGGGGGAATATGGGTGGGAGGGGGTGTGCAGGGTGAAGGGGAATGATGGGGGAGAAATGGGACAACTGTAATAGCATAATCAATAAAATATATTAAAAAAACAAAAACAAACAAACAAAAAAAGACCTAAGTAAGTGTAGAAATATAGTCTATTGCTCAAAATATTTAATAGTTTAAATTGGTAATTTTCTCCAAATTGGTATGCAGGTTTAACAAAATCCCAGTAAGATTAGAGAAGTTTAAAATTTTCACAGAAAGGCAAAGGAACTGGAATGGCCCATTTGGGGAAAAAAAGAACAAATTTTGAGAACTCACCCTAAGATTCCAAGACAAGTAGTGAAGACAAGTGGATAAATATATAGAATAAGAAAATGGGACATTAATTAAGAAACAGATTCACATAAATGCTATCTATTTATTTTTGACAAACATTCAAAGGCAATTCAATGCAGAAAGAATAGTCTTTTCAAAAAATGACACCAGAACATTTAAACATTTATAACAATTAGTGCAGAAACATTTATACATATGCAAAATCTTATTATTATTAAGCCTTAAACTATACCTCATATCTTACAGCAAAAATTAGCTCAAAATGAAACATAGACTTTAATATAAGATATAAAACTATAAATATTCAAGAAGAAAACATAGGAGAATTATTTTTATGATTAGTTAGAGTATTTTTCTTTCTTAACATAGAATACCAAAACCTAATCTCTACAATAAAAAATTAAAAATATTTTAATTGAAATACTTTGCTTTAAGAATGACAATCTTAAGTTGATGGAAAAACAAGCCAAAACTAGGAGGATATATTTGCAAGTCAGATATCTAACAAAGTGCATGTTTCCTGAATGTATAAAGAACTCTGAAAGCTGAACAATAACAGTAACAACAATCACAAAAGCCAATTGGAAAAACAGGCAAAATATCTAAATAAGTACTTACCAAAGAAGACATATGAATGACAAAAAGAATAGGAACAGATGGTGCTCAATAGCATTAGTCACCAGTGAATGCAAATCAAAACCATGTGGATATATTAGCATTTATATACCAAATGGTTAAAATAAAAGCATGAACACTGCCAAGGCTGGACAAGGATGTGGAACAATCAGAACTCTCATACACTGCAGATGCCCATACAAGGTACGAGAACGGTCACTGTAGATAACAGTTGGCTATTTACATAAAGTCAAATGGACACCATATCGCCACATAGTTCTCCTCTATTTGTACAAGAGAAATAAAAAAATATTATGTTCACATAAAAACCGTAATGAATGTTTACAACAGCTTTACTCATTATCATCCCAAACTGGAAACGACCCAGATGTCATTCAACAGATGAAAGGATAAACTGTGGTATAGCCACCAAATGAATCCTTCTCAGTGACAAAATGAAAGACACTTTTTATTCATTCAACAATATGAATAAATCTCTGGCCAGACCCAAAGAGTCATGTACTGTATGATTTCATATGTCTGATCTTCAAGAAAAGAAAAGAAAAAAATCTATAGGATTGAAAATAGGCCAGTGCTTTCTAGCATTGAAGATGTGGAAAAAATAGATTTGAAAGGGGACAATTTGCAGAGTGATAAAATATTTTTGGTAGAACACAAGTCTACACATTTGTTAAAATTCATAAAACTTTATATGACGAAGAGTATGTTTTACTCTATGAAAATTAAAGCAAAAGCAACACGTAGAGATATAAATGAAATGCAAACTATAACAGATAAACCTAACTATATTTCCTGAATAACAATAAAGGAAGAAACAACTTTCCTAACTGTCTTCGGGAGACAGTAACTGGACTTGATGGTGTAAGACTAAAGACAAAAGGAACTGTACATAAACATAATTTAGTTAGTAACTCTTTTTCTCATAGGTTGAAGGTCGGCAATTCTAGAACTACTCTACAGTAGGTTTACAGATACATATTTTCTATCTCTTTTTTTTGAGATTTTATTTATTTTTAGACAGAGGAGAAGGGAGGGAAAAAGCGCACGAGAGAAACATCATTGTGTGGTTGCCTCTTGCATGCCCCTCAACTGGGGACGTGCCCCACAATCCAGGCATGTGCCCTGGTTGGGAATCTAACAAGCAACACTTCGATTCTCAGGCCGGCACTCAATCCACTGAGCCACACCAGCCAGGACTGTTTCCTATCTCTCTTTAATCAGAGGGAGTAGATGCAATGATATCATTTTAACAATGAGCACACCTAGCACTCAGATCATGGTCTCTAGTATCCTTCTCAATGAAGTAAATAAGGCTAACTTGGAGAAGTGGTCAAGTCTAGGGAATGGAAAATACAAGATGAATTTATAGCATCTTGTGGATGTTAGAAAAGAAAGGAATAATTAAAAAAGGTGAGCATGTAGAAAAGGTATAAGAGCCAGTTAAGAGTTCCTAATAGTTAAAGTTTACTAATTGTTCAATAATTTAAGCAAAATATAACAAAAGAACAGTACCGATTATAGCCCTTAGAATTATATAAATGATATAAATAATAAGTGAATAAATGGAAGAGACAGGCCCTTCTTAAAGAAAAAATATATAGGATTAAGAGAAATGGAAAATCATCATCAGAATAACTCAGTATTTTGTTTTCAGGCAAGTTTCACCAACAGTTGCTAAAATTAGTGGGCAAAAATGTAGGAAAAAACAGTATTAGCATAGTCTCAAAATATCTCTCTTAGGTATTTATTCATCACAAATGGAAAACAGTAGCTTTACCATGGAAAAATGCTTAACTGAGTGGCCAAAGTTCATAACACCGGTAATAAGACATATCAATATCACGGACTCTCTCACGTCAGGCTCTGAGAAGGACAGGCCACCTCTGTGGTATTCTTGCCTGTACATTTCCTCAACCTTTCTAATGAGGACACACCACAGAAATTCAAATTGACAGAAATCCCACCAAATAGCTGACCACTATGCTTTAGAGTATCAATATGTTGGAAGACACTAGAGGACTGAGGCACTGCCACAGACAGGGGTAGACTAATAAATCATGACAGCAAAATGTAATATGGGAACCTGGATCAGGTCTTGGAACAGAAAAGGAACATTAGTGTAAAAAGTGGCAAAAACAGCACAAAAACAGTAATTTCCTTAGCTTTAACGATGTTGATTTTATAGCTTTAAGGATGGTGTAATGGTTATACAAGTTGCTAGCATTAGAAGAAGATGAATGAACAATATGCAGAAACTGTACTACTTTTTGCCAAGTGTTCTGTGAGTATAGAATTATTTCAACATAAATAATCAAAAGCCCACAGGCAGGAGAACATGGGGTGTGCACTGAAAGACCTGTGTAGTTTGATGTAGTTGGATTATGAAGTGTGAGGTGGAAAGGAGTGGGAAGAAATGAAGCCAAGGAGCTAAGCAGAGAGCAGTTTATACGAAAGCCTACTACAAAGTATACAAAAGTTTATGTAGAAATACAGAACATATATTCAGAAATGAGAAAATATTCAGGGAATTTTTAAAGGAATTAACTTGTTATGTTTGCATTTTAGAGAGTGTGCACTTGCCGAGATTTAGAGAATAATATAGAAAGATCCAAACATAATGACACAGAATGAATTAGAAAGAAAGGTTATGTGGGAGAAGAGGGGGATATTGTCAGGATGGAGGCAACAGGGTAGATTTCATGACAATTTTAGAGGTACAATAAAAATCAGTTGGTGAATTAAAAAAAAAAGAAAAAAGAAAAAGAAAGAAAGGGGAAGGCAAGAAATCCAAGATTATACCCAATGATTCTACCTTAGAAGCATTAAGCAATTTGATGTGAACTGAAAATAATTCTTTCATAAGCAACTCTGAAAATTGCCAACCAACCTAAATCACATACACCCTTTCCATTTAGAGACAAGGTGTTTATTCTCTGTGTGATACCCCCTTTCTCAAAGCTGAGCCCAGTTTCTAATGGGGATACCAGAGGTGTGATTAACAGCATCATGAGAGACATACTAGAGTGAACACCATGTGCAAAAATAATACAGTTAGGGAAAAATATAGTTTAGTGTTGAAGAGTCTCGGGCCAATAGCTAAACAAAGCTCCAAGCCTATGTCCTCCACCTATATCATTTCACACCTTTAGTTGTTTCTCTCTCTCGTTTTCTCTTTCACTTCTGTAAAACAAGGATAATTAGTGTAACTACCACCTTCATTCTTTAAGGATTAAATATATGTAAATATATTTAGTGTTTAGGTCAGTGCACAGAATACACTCAAAGTAAATGGTGTTTTTCACACTGAATTTTTTACTGTTGACTTTGCTCTGTTTATCATTCTTCTTCCTTTCGGAAGGAGCCAACATGATTATTAAGTACCTGCTCATTCTCTGATAGTTTTATTGCAGGAAAGGAGAGATAAAGAGGACAGTATTCGTGTCCCCATGTGATTATTTCATCTCCACCCCGGACTGTGCAGAAAATAATGAATTACATTAATAACAGTGATGGTGGTGATATCAGTACTATGCAGATAGAAATTACTGGTATGTAATATAGTAAATCTTTCTAACACAATATGTTTAATAATATATGTATTAATACATTATAGTAAAAATGCAAACAATATAGTAAAATATGAAAGTCTCCAAAACTCCAGGTATATTTTTGAAGGATGGGATAAAGCACAGATATATTTGTTAAATACATTACTTGGTAACATAAAGTATAGATATTGCTTCATCCTTTATTATCAGATATATAACAAGATGTGCTTCCCTGAGTAAAAGAAGTTTATAAAAGTAGATACGCATTTATGGGAAAATTATTAAGTTTTGAATATTCGTTTTGGGATGCTTAAGTATATTAGAATGCAAATATCTAGGCAGAAGTTAAATGGGTAAGTCTAAAGTGCAGAGATAAGGATTTAGAACAAATGAAATCTGGAATAAATGTCAGACACAATGCAGAATAGAAGGCAAACCCAAACTGTAAGCTATTAATTACCCCCAGAAGTGTGTGTACAATTAATAAAGAAAAAGATCTAAGTGAAATCTAAATTCATTGCTTACCTTTATGGAAATAATGATTTCATACAATCAATGCTGTATCAGAATGGCATTATATAAAGATTCCATTTCTTAGTAAATTCCAATCATTTAGTAAATGTTTACTAAGGGAAAAGTTCATAGGATGTAATGACATTTATACCCATATTAATAGTTTGTCTCAAAAACTGAAAATTAGGCAAAACTTAGGTTGTCATTCAACATTAACTTAATGTCTCAAAATCTGACCAACATGATATGTTATTTTTCTAGTACAGAGTATTTGATTATATAATTTTGCATTAGTGATTTTAAAGTCCACTTTTATCTTCCACGAGTGTCTATGAATATATATCTATTATATAAATTATTATATGTATTAATATACAGATGGATAATTAGACATTGTATTACCCATACCAAATATATATATACACTTTCCTGAGGTTTTCAGCAAGTTTTATTTCTTTAGCTTAATAATTTTTTTTTTTTTGATCAAATGATGTTCTGTAGGATTCTGCTTCTTGGGAAGCCTACATCATTTGATTTATATTTTAGATTTATAGAGCAAATATTTTCTCATATCTTTCTCTTGTCCAGGCTCCACCTGCTCACTTGGCATTATCAGAGCCTGGAAAGTCTTTTTGTGAAAAGCAATCAGAAGAATACGACTCTAAGAGATCAGAGATCTGGCAAATAAAATATTTGGGGTAAGACTATTACTACCTGATCTTAACAGGTAACTCTGAATTTAAACTGCAACATTCAGCTGTGCGTAGAACAACCTGTCTGATTATTTCTGATATTTGAAGTTAGAATATTCCCTACTGCCTAGGGTTTAATGAACCTTCATCAGAGTTAACATTTTTTTCCCCAAAACATGTAAGATGCTAGGATTTTTACCGAAGCATATGGAAATGAAGCTCTAGATAAGTATATGGGTTTTTCTTCTGGTATCTAAAAGAAATGGCATTTTGTAAAACATAAAAAAAACTTTATTGTGATAATATTACCCATCATTATTGATCTTTGAGTCTTAAATACTGATGGAAACAAGGAGAGATTCATTGCTCACTAATTTACAGTCTATACCCTGAGCAGAATTGCATTTTGAAAATCTAGTGAAAAATAGTTCCATGATGTGAGAGGTCATATTTAATTATGCCACAAATAATGTTATTGGTATAGTTTAGAAACTATGGTGACTACCCCAATCATTTCTATGGCATTGACGTACTCTATTTGCATCCTGTAAATAAATGGTATCAGAACCAGAATTGTATATTAAATCTCCACAGGGCACTGAGAGATCAAGGTTTACAGAGCCTTGATGCTACTATGCTTGTCCTCAACAGGAGCTGCCATAGATTGTGCCCTCTGAACCATGCTCTGTAAGAATTTCACACTGATGTTTCTGAAAGGCAAAGCTGATCATATCACTCCCTATTTAAATCTTCCGATTCTCCTGAAAGCCTTCAGAATAAAGTCTAAAATCTTAACATGACCTACCTACAAGGTATTTTACAATTTGGCTACTGCTCACCCCTTCTTTCATTTTCCCCCGCCTTCCCTTCTAGCCTACAGATGTGCTTACTTTCAAGTCATCAAACACTAGGTGATCCTCTTTCTAAAGGTTGGGCCTTTGAGTTTGCTGTTTGCTTTGTTTGCATTATCCCACCTCTGTTCTTACCTAGGTATGTGTTACAGCACTCATCATCTAATATTAAAACGTGCTTCTTTACAAGTCTGTACCCCACCTGAGTAGACAAAGAAACTATCTTTTTTTTTGCTAGCACTATGCCTATTATAGTTTCAAACATTTAAAAAGATCTCGAAGAACACATTTTTGAATGAATTAAAGTAGAATGAAGTACTTGCCTCCTTTGAAAGGCACTCCTGCAGCCTCCCCAGATACCACCAATGATATTCCTATCTGGCCGTCCCCAGACTCATGCTGGCTGCATCTTAAACTAAGTACAGTATTTCATTCCTAGGATAAGTCATCACACCTGGGTCACATCAACTAGTAGAGGTATCACATCAAATAGTAGAGGTGGACCACAAATTCTTCCCAGAAAAAAATATTTCTTTATGTCACTAAGAAAAACTCTACCAGGGGTGTCTAACTCACAGCCTTCAGGCTACATGTGGCCCAGAATGGCTATGAATGCTGCCCAACACAAAATCATAAACTTACTTAAAATCATTTTTTTTTTTTTTTGCTCATCAGTTTTCATTAATGTTTGTGTATTTAATGTGTGGCCCAAGATGACTCTTATTCTTCCAATGTGGCCCAAAGATGCCAAAAGTTTGAACACCCTTGCTATACCTTGAAAGCTAATATTGAGATCAGCTCAACTTTTGACCTTCTGGAAATCTGAGAGTACATTGTAGCACACAATCTGCTAGTACTTAGCCCATCATCACTTAAGAAGTCACTGCTTATTTCAATAAGGGAGAAAAGTTATTTTCTTTCCTTAAAAAGTTATTTTAGGTGAATTTTTTGGGAAAGAAACTTGAGATAAAGAGTGTCATGCAGGAAGTTTATAAAGCAGTGTTCTAGAGAGACCAGCCCCTGGAAGAAAATAAGACATAAAATACTGGGCACAGGGAGAGGTTGAAATATGGTGTAGTTTCAAGACATCTCTGCTGCTCTCGCAGGGAGTTCTGCAGCTGGGATGATCCTGCCCAATCACCTCAAGTTGAGGAAAAGGGTCTAGGTTTCTATATCCCACCCTCATCAGCCAGCCACACTTTTAGACTTCCCTTGAGCAACTCTTCTGCTAAAGGCAGTTCTGCAATAGGATTTACCAGTGTGTCATGAGCAGCTAAGACTCTCAAGCAATATGATGGAAATTTCCCACACGGAGCAAACATACTACATGATGCAAATTTATCTGAGAGGCATGGGCAGACACTAGTAGATACTGA
Organism: Glossophaga mutica; assembly: GCA_039655065.1. Taxonomy (NCBI): domain Eukaryota; kingdom Metazoa; phylum Chordata; class Mammalia; order Chiroptera; family Phyllostomidae; genus Glossophaga; species Glossophaga mutica. The sequence continues at coordinate 150,941,372 of CM077304.1, read as the reverse complement.
GATGACTGCCTACTTCCCTGCTTCATGGCTGGGACCCTCATTCTTCCAGGTGCCATAAGCTACGGTGATTAAAGCACCGATACTTTACTTAGTGCTGGTCATTGTATTATTTATGTTTCTACTGCCACGCTAATGCCATCTCATGGGGCCCTTGCCCAAGTGTTAAATCCTATATCATGAAGGAGTGCTTCATTAGTTTTCTGTTGCTGGAATAACAAATCTTCAAAACCAAAATGGCTTTAAAAATATACATTTATTACCTTATGGTTATGGAGGACAGAAGTCTGAAATGTTTCTCATTGTACTAAAAATCCAGTGTCACCAGAGTGAAGTTACTTCTGGAGTCTCTAAGGGTAAAGGCATTTTCTTGCCTTTGCAGCTTCTAGAAGGTGCCCGTATTACTCGGCTTCTGGCCTCTTCCTAACATCTTTAACGTGAACAATGGCAGGTTGAGTACTATCTGCCTGGCATCACTCTGACTGATGCCACAGGCACATCTTTTCTGAGTTATACCTTACTCCACTCTTCCAATTTTAAGAACAATGTTGGAACAAACTGAATGATACAGAATAACATCCCTGTTCTGAGGTTAACTAAATAGCAACCCTAATTCTATTTTTTAATTTAACTCTTCTTTGTTATATAAAGCAAAAAACAACAACAAAACCCGCAGGCAACAACAACAAAAGCACTGGTTCTGGAGATTAAGGAGTGAATACCTATCAGGTGGGTAGAGATTATTCTGCCTACCACAGCAGCTAACATATATTAAAGCAAATAAAATCTCTCCTTTGATTCCTGTTAATTCAGCCCCCTCAGGATTCACATACAGTTTGTCCTTGAACAACAGGGGAATTAGGGCTGCAGATCTCCCATACAGCCAAAAATCCCTGTATAACTATAGTCGGCTCATCACATAAGCAGATGCCAGCCACAGACTTGACCCTCGAACAAAATGGTTTTAAAGTGAACAGGCCAGTTGAAAAATATCCATGTATAAGTGAGGCCGCACAGTTCAAACCCGTGTACTTCAGGGGCCAACAGGACATCCTCCCAACTCCCAATAACTTTGGGCTACTCCTACAGCTTTCTTGATGTCTATTGCATTTTCTCCCTTTATGCATCCTGCGCCACCCCAGTTGTGTTATGATGTGACTACCTGAGTGATTGTATTGGTAAAGTGACTCAGAGCAGAACTGGAGATAGAGGCAGAGAGTGTCTGCCTCAACTTTATGTAAGGATGGAACACCACCTCCGAAGGCCCCACTGTGTTCAAGGGATCTGAAAATTCAAAATTTTAAGGGTGTTGATTCAGCTGCATTTACAGGGTTCCCATGCCTTTTCAATTAGGGCCTTAACCTTAGGATAAACACATTTACACAGTTGAGAATTTGAACTTTCCTGAAGCTCCCCCAGTCTTATAATTAAATTATGGGACTCACACTTTGCTGTTTTTGCCCTTCAGACATGAAAATAACTGTGCTGCTTAGAAGGTCATCTAGATTTAACACCCCACATAAATTGGTGATTAATCATGTCCAGCATTTATATTCTTTCTTTGAAGCAGTAGTAGTAGGAAACAAAAAGTAATTTCAGGGTTCTTGTAATACTACTTTCTCTGAACTCTCAGATGCCTTGGATATTGCAACAGCCAGTTTAACACTAGTTTAACACTAGTGGGAATTTAAAATATCACCGAGACAGCATGCCAGGTGTTAGTACTCTACTTACTTTCAGTGTTGTGGTCCTCATTGTCAGCTAGGCAGGAGGTAATGCAATTCAAAATCCAATTTTAGTATGTGACATCTAGAATCATTTCTGATCTAAACTGTCTTAAGTTTTGCCAATGAAGCAGCCTCTGAGATAGAGATTAGGTGCCAGAGATTTACTGGAGAGCATTTCTGGCTGCAAAACCTCAGAGAGAGTGAGGGAAACAAGATTAGACAGGGGTAGAAGTTGAAAGTTAGCACCTTTGCACCACAGGCCACTGGCAATTCCATCTCCATGGGAAGCTCTGTTATTAGGATGGCTCTTAAGGATAGTTCCCACTCAAGGAAGGGGGCTGGGTTTTTCACCTTGCATTGACCAGTCGATGGATATCAGCTGCCTGTATGAATGAGGCATATCCTTGGGCAAATCATTGCTCTCTAACCTGGATAAGAACTCAGCTATGAGCTGTCGACAGCCAACATTCTTTGAGCTGATGGAGTAAATGCCGAGGTCTGAAGCGTGCATCTGGTTGACTCACCACCGCCTCCACTACCATTAGTTTTTCTCCTCCCTGCATGGATATCCCAGCCTCATTCATCCTAAGATTCTTTTCCAAAAACACTTCTGAGTTTCTCTTTGATATAGCATTAAAATTTTATACTACAGTTTATTCAAAGATTGCCAAATATTCAATCCCCAGTGATATCAACCCAAATATTGCTGTGCTGCAAATGTACTAGCTTTCAACTTCTACCCCTGTCTAATCTTGTTTCCCTCACTCCCTCTGAGGTTTTGCAACCAGAAATGCTCCCCAATAAATCCCTGGCACTTAGTCTCTACCTCAGAGGCTGCTTTATTGGCAAAATGCAAGACAGTTTAGATCAGAAATGATTCTAGATGTCACATACTTTTATTACCTATACATTAAATACTGTGAATAGGAATGTGTTGACTTGTGGGAAATATCCGATCATTGATAATATATTGTTGATTGGATAAACAATAGTTACTACCCTTTTCTAGGCACAGTAATCTATTTTATGTCTACCAAATGTCAGGCACCATCCTAGGCATTTGGATTGTATCAGTGAACATGACAGATATAGATCCTTGCCTACCTGTGGTATTTCTATGGAGCCAATGGCTCATAAACATTTAATATAACACAAATAAGTAAATTATATAATTCAATAGAAGGTGGTAAATGTAATGGACCAAAACCAAAACTAAGAGTGAGTAGAAATGAGTAAGGCAGATTGTAATTATAAATGAATGGTAATGATAGAAATCAATGCAAGCATAATATTTAGGCAAAAATTTGAGGAAGGTATTGGAATTACTCATGAACCTTTTTATCTTGGGGAAGAGAATCTTTGGCAGAAAAGAAAAATACAATGGGTTTCCAAAGGTCCTATGATAGGAATAAGTTAAAGAAAGGGGAAGAAGGCCAGTGTGGTCAAAATGCAATGTGAAATGGGTAAAATAGAAGAAGTTGTCATCATGTATGTCTTATAGGCAACTGTAAGGTCTTATCTTTGATTTTGAGTGAACTTGGGCTCTACTGCAGGGTTTTAAGTAGACTGTAACATAATCAGATTGTTAACATGTAAAGCTATTTTTTTGGAAAGAACACCCTGTGGAAGGCAATACTGAAAAAATGTGATTTATTAATAGACTAACTTAGACAGCTATTCAAGACCATCTTTAGTAGGATTAGGGTAATAGCAGATGCAACTAGATTTCAGAGCCACAGAATTTCCTGAAAGGTTGGCTATATGGTGTGAAAAAAATCAAGTGATGTGGAAACAGCTGCAGGCAAATAAAACAGGATTTGGGGGGGAAAATCACACATAACACATTGAATATGTCAGTTTTGAGATTTCTAATAAACATTCAACTTGAGAGTCTTTGGCTAGGTTTATATCTGTAGTTTGTAAAAGTGATCTGGGCTGTAAATATAAATCGAAGGCTCCTCAATATATAAATAGTATTTGAGACTGAATAAGATCACCAAGGGAGTAGATGTAAATTTAGAAGAGGACCAGGAACTTAATCTTGAGCAACATCCATGCTAAGAAATGGGCCACAAGGAAGGTGCCACTAAAGAAAACATATTAACCACCATTAGATTTTTTAGACTATTCTGTAAACCATTTAAAAAGTGAATCCAAGATGAAGTGATAATGTTGGAAAACTGAGAATTGACTCTTGGGTTCAACACTATATAGTTTTAAATTAGACAATTTGTATTGTCTTGAATCCTGAAAACATTTGGCACATGTAATTTTTATGAAGATTCTTTCAATGTATTTGTCCATTTCATGATGGGTGATTTATGAGTATACCTGCCCATACCACACATAATGTTCAGTTTTTGATCAAAAACAGAATGGCACCCATGCCCTGACTACCCTATTCGCCTGATCTTGCCCTGAGCAATTTTTTTGTTTGTTTCCCTAGATGAAAAATGTCCTCAAAAGGAAATGTTTTGCTGATGTGGAAGAAATTGAAACAAAACATGGCAGAAGCACTGAAAAGCAACAAAATTGATGAGTTCAAAAACTGTTTTGAGCAGTGGAAAAAATGTCTCAATAGGTGTATTGCATCAAATGGATATTATTTGAAGGTGAGTGAAGTTTAAACATGGAAGAAGGAATACATAATTTTTTATAAATAAATTCCACTTGGGGAGCGGGTTCCTGCTCCTATCTCTTCCTCTCTATAAATGCCATATTGGGCTTATAGTATTTCTCCTTGGGACTGCATGCCTTGGCTTCTCTTCCCAGAAATAGTCTTCTACATTATTATAACCAAACAAAAATGGAGGCTGCCTGTCACTGCAAAAATCAAACTTATGAGGCAGATGCTGGTGCAAAAGGAAAGAGGTTTTATTTCAGGAGCCACATGACCTGGAGGAATGGTGAACTTCTGCCTCAAAACCCTTTTCCTCTTCCTGCCTTGGAAAAAGTTCAATGTGTTCTCAGCAAGGCCAAGACAAAAGCCAGTGTCCAGAGTTCCTACTCCATTTTAAAGTACAGTCCTTTGGAGCCCACAGGCAGCTACTAAGAGGCCTTAGTCCCCATCCAGGTAGCTTAGCTTGTTCCTGGCTGCTGTTCATTTTAGGCTCTCTCCTAAAGTGTGCATGTGAAGCCCACATGGCCATGAACCATGTGGCTGCCAGGGCCACATGGTCATGTGCTCCCAGGCAAAAGAGCATGTGAATGGACCAGTGAATGCATCACGAAGTAAGCAGGAGAGAATGAGGAGAGTCTCTGTCCTGAAGGCCATGGGCCATGTGGCCCACAAAGAGAATAGTTGGGGGCAGGTTACAAGAGAGCCAGAGAGAGAGAGAAAGAGAAAGAGAGATAGAGAGAGCACGCTTTTTTTATTCCCCTGGGATTATATATTAGCTTGGGCTTGGGAAAGACTAGATGCTGCTTCAAAAGGAAAAATTAACTTCCCAAACTTTCTCACACTTTCAGTAGGCCCACTTCCCAACCAATCCCTTCTTTTCCCAGGCTAGACCCACAGGCCTCCTTGGTTCATCACCTTCCCCAGCACCATTTTGACATCTATGGCACCTGTGTCTGCTTTTCCCTGTCCCACCACTAGTCTGGTACCAGGTGCTGGGCTTTTTCTATCCAGTTTTCTTGCTAGCCTTTCACACGCCTAAGAACCTCCCCGGGCTGTCACCTTGACTGATGGGAAGGCTCCCTCGTGTTCTGACTTTTACAGTAACATTATAGGCAATATTATCACTCAAACACAAGTAATCATGGTTACTTTCTTGCCCAAAGATTTTTACTGACTGTATTTTCTCAATAATAATTCAGATTACTTAGCATATTATGAAAGATCTTTTATAATCTCTCTCCAAGATAAATTATATCTCACTTCTATCTCTCTCTACTTCACATATCCATTTTACTGATACTCATGTTCAGCTGCATAAAAGACTCATTTATTACTCTATTACCAAATATCTACAAAGCACACATAGTTTGTGCAACTCTTAAGTCACACATTGGAAGGTATTTATTCTGCAAGTCTTTCTTCACTCTCCATGCGGAAGAGAGCTGTTCTACTTTTTCTGTAGTCTTAGGTCTGTAATGGCATTGATCGCGTTTAGTGAAATGACTTTCTGCGACTGGTTCTTCCTTGTAGACAGGGAGTGCATCATATTTATTTTGCACCTGTACCTCTAACTTCCTCAAAGCCTTAAAGTGTAAAGTACAGTTCTATCTGGTGACTAGTTGTGATTTGTTACTCAATTTTGTCAGTGTATGAAATCAGCCATTTTCCTCAAGGAGCTTCAAATCTAATATGATAATGTATATCTTTTTAATTAATGTTATTTTATAATAAATTCTAACATTTATCTTTTTAAGAGTACCTTATTTGCATTTTAATTATATTATCCATCTCACTGATTTAATTATTCTAGTGGTAGCAATACCTTCAGAGATTTTTTGTGTATTCATCTTTCAAAGTAAACTATTCTATTTCATATGGTTGCTTTGTTCAAATTTTACTTTAACATTTCAAAGATAGTTTTAATATTTGAAATTACCTATTTTTATTTTGGGTTTAAACATTATGTAAGGACCACTTCACTATTCTGTCCTAAGTCATTCATTTTGTCTAGTTTCTCCATATTTGATGACAGTTTTACATTATGTAGTAAATGACTGATCCAGTTACATAACAAAACTCCAAGGATTTTTTTCAAGTAAACTCTGTGTTGGAAAACTTGCTTTCATGTCTTTGTTTAGAAGAGTTCATCTATTTTAAAATTTTGTTATTTCTGAACTTAGAAAAATGATGCAATTATTTATTTTCATTATAAAATACTTAACTGTATACCTAGTACATTCATATTTCATATTAAAGCCACTAATTTTGTTTTCACAAATAACCTTCTACCAAAGTATTGAAGATTGTTTTCACTTTTAACTCCATTTGTTTATTTGCATTCATATGTTCAGCATTTAAGTGTTCTTTGGCTGCAGGCAGCTCTCTTATACACAGTGTAAACTATTGAAATGCTAATTACTAGCTCAGAGAATCAACTGGAAATTAAAAAAAAAAAACTTGCAAAAACAAGAGAATCTAAGGAATTTGCTGGCGTCTGGACATCACTAGTCAGTGAGCTTTGCATCAGAAACCACTACAGAAATGAATTAGCTCTAAACTTTCTTCTACCATTAAATTCCACTCAGGTGTCTTGACCTAGAAAAACTAGTGGTATTGGCTTGTCATAGACCATGAGCCTGTTCCTTGGTTAATTAAAACAAGGAAGCATTCAGGACCATCAGGAAACAATCACTTACCATTTACAAAGACTATTTGCAACAAAATAAAAATAAGACAGCAATTGGTACCTGAAGTTGGATAAATTAATTCTGAATGATCAAAAAAAAACTACAATAGAAGTTAACTTTAGTGAATATGTTTGAGTTTAATATATTTTCCTAATTTATTAAAACATAGATTGACAACTATGCTGTTTTATCCTAATGAATCAAGGCATTATGCACATTGCAAAATTATACTAAATCTGTTTAACCTGACACAATCCTTTAAATGTTTAGAGATGGAGATTTAAAAATACTATTTCTTATATAAACATTGTATGCAGAGGATGAGATAATGGCATGTAGTTATATTATTTATTTTATGGCATCGACTATAGTTTATAACTCAAAGACTTTTACATCTTTACCTCCAGCCTGGCTCTCTCTTCTTAGGTGCAGATTTGTACAATCCAATGTTTCCTGCTCTCTTCATTTGAGTGTTACACAGAATCACGAATTCAGTATGTGAAAGCTGAACTCGTTAGTGTTTTCCCCACTCATTTCTCTCTCCCAAACTTGTTCTTCTTTAAAGGTTTTTGTTGATTAAATACTTTTTCTCTTAATCAGAATAGGATTAGATATGCCATTGTAAGAAAGAATCTTTGATATTCCATTGAATTAATACAGTATGTTTTATTTTTCACCCTTGCATGGATCACCATGTAAGGAGGGCCAGGCAGAACCTCAGAGGTTCTCTCATAGCCACCCAGGGACCCAGATTGTTAGCAATCTTGTGGCTAAACATTTAGAATAGATGTATTCCAGTATTGTCATCAGAGAGAGTATTGGCTTGGAAAGAGCTATTATTACTACCACCCATACAAATGGCTAGAAATCAGTCACATGATACATTATATAACTTCAAGGAGGGGATGAAAAAATGCATTTGTGTGCCCAGAAAAGAATGTGGTGAGGTTAATGCAAAGTACTGTCTTCATAAATTAATAATTTATCTAGCTGCCCAAACAAGAAATCTGGGAGTTATGAACTTTTACTTCTTCCTGTGAAGCAGGAATGTTAGAATAGGGGAAAAGATCTGAAGCTCTACCCTTTCCCTTTCCATTTTGGCTGGAACATCACAGATGTGACGTTCGCTGTCCCTCTATTCCCCCCTCCCCAATTTCCTGTAATAGAGAGGACCAAAAAGAGAAATCACTATCTGGAGAGGAGAGACAAGGTGGAGCTGCACTGGCAGTCACCCCACTAGCATCGGAAGCTGAGAACCATCCTACCATCCCCCCATGCAAGTTTAATGAAAACGTTCCACCCATACCTCATCCTGTAGTCTTTTTCCCTGAAGTCACCTACTCTTTCTTCTTGGGTGCATACTATCGCTTTAGTAAATTTACTGTGCTTTGCTAAATCTTCCTGTCATGCTCTCAAATTTTTTTCTTGGGCTGTGAAGAGAACCCGGCTGGGGGGCCCTGGCTGGTGTGGCTCAGTGGATTGAGTGCCAGACTGTGAACCAAAGGCTCAGCAGCTGATTCCCAGTCAGGGCACATGCCTGGGTTGCAGGCAGGGTCCCCAGTAGGGGGTGTATGAAAGGTAACCACACACTGATGTTTCTCTCCCTCTCTTCCTCCCTTCCCCTCTCTAAATATAAAAATAAATTCTTTAAAAGAGAGAGAGATTCTTAGGATATAATCCAAGCAGTGGAATTGCTGGGTCAAAAGGTATGTCCATTTTTAGTTTTCTTAGAAAATTCCATACTGTTTTCCATAGTGGTTGTACCAATCTGCAATCCCACCAACAGTGCACTAGGGTCCCCTTTTCTCCACAACCTCTCCAACACTTGCTGTTTGTTGCTTTGTTTATGAAGGCCATTCTGACTGGTGTCAAGTGGTATCTCATTGTAGTTTTAATTTGCATCTCTCTGATAGCTAGCGATATCGAGCATCTTTTCATGTGTCTCTGGATCCTCTGTATGTCCTAAACAAAGACACTGAATTTGAGAACAGTCTGACAGTGTCCAAAGTGGGAGGGGAGGGAATTTCGGGGGAAAAGGGGAACGGTTTAGAGCAACAAGTATAAAGGACTCATGGACAAAAACTATGGGGGGTGGAAATGGGAGGAAGGTGGGGAGGGCTGGGGTGGTGGGCTGGGGCGGGGTAAAAGACAGAAAACTGTACAATATCAACAATTAAAAAATACTGATTAAAAAAATAAATAAAAGAGAGAGAGAGAATTTAGATGGGGTTCAGGCCTCCCTTGATATCCCTAGGTGCTGCCAGCATCACTTGCACTCTACTCTTAATCAATCACTCAGCCTCTCTATTGAACTAATTAATATCTCTTGAACCTAATCAATTTTTTTGTAATCTTCACTGGTCACTGTCTTTGTCTTGGTATAAGTCTTTATCAATCCTCTTCAAGATTACCGTAGCTTACTGTGACAGCCCTAGTGGTCTCCTCTCTGATGACAGAGGTCTTTCCAAACTTAAATTGTGGTTGAAAAACCACTCCTTCATTAAAATTCTTCAATGCCTTCCAATATTTTTCAGACCACTATGCAAACTTCTTAGCATGCTGTAATAGGTCTTTCTTAATGTGAACTCTGATTAAATCCTTACTCTCTACCTCCATCCTTATTATAGATTTAGAGTCTGCAGGAAAATAAGGATTTCTCCTTCTATATCTTCTCATGTGCTTCTTATTTTGCACTGATCACTCTTTAATGACTCTTTAACTCTTACTGATGCTTTAGGAATTAGCAGTAAGGGATAGGTGCAGAGGGCTGTGGTTAAGCTATGCAGGTCCAAGTCAGTCAGTCTAGAACCCCTGGGACCATATACCGGACCCTGGCTAGAATCCAAATTTCTAGTCCCAGTTTAGACTCTATCGCATGTTTTCATTCTACTGGAAGTTCTCCAAATTCTGAGATCTAGAACTAACCCTTAACAAACATATACTGTGTTATGACCATTCAAGGCCAGGCAGACTCATGCAGATGAAAAAATATCCATAGTCGTTGGATTGTCTGGCATGCCTTTATTCATGGGTGGGCAAAAGCCATGCATGCTGCAATCTGTGTGTCTCCCTGCATGTCACATGTCATGTCCCTTGCTCCCCAACATGTCTCCCATTGTGGCACCCAGCAGGGAGTCCCTACCTGCTCAACTACTAGAGGTGACAAAGCTGGAAAAATGCTGGAAAACTATATAACATAGCATAATGCTGTACATGTGAGCCCATTTCATGTTATGGGAACAGTTTATGGGATCCAGTCTCAAGTCTATGAAACACTACTTACCAAGCCCTTTCAAGGCTATGAAGACACTGCTTCCATTAGTTACCCAGACACCTGGGTGAAGAAGCCAGACTGCTTCCACTTACCCTATATATATCATGTCGAGGATATGTATTCTGCCTTGAGAACCAATAATGTGTAAATTAGTAGAGCTTTCTTTATGAGCTTACTTTCGGGAATGTGTATTAAAAATGATAATAATGTTTTAATATTTCTAAATATAAAATTATATTGTCATAGTGTATATGTTTATTTAAACTTCATACATCCTTCCAAGAATGCTTATTGCAATGTACAATGAAATATAATATACAATGGTACTTCTAATTTAAAGCCTTTTGATGTTTTAAAGTCTAGAATGTCATTTGAAGTATGTGCCAGGTTTGAACTAGCATTTTATTTCACATTTTATGAAACATAAAGTTAATATCTTGGAATATTAAATGATAGGTAGACTTCAACTATTATTTTGTAAAATCAATAGCCTAAAACATTTACGTTTATGTGGTCAACAAAGATATCTGAAGGTGATCCAAGGCATGTGTCTAATGCAGAACTGATCTTGTTATAAAGGTGAGATTATCTTACTTTAAAACCCAAATCCTGCCATTAAATCACCACCACAGCTTTCATTTCAAATATGGCCTTTAAATGCATAACACAACAAGAGGACAATTAAAGATAGTCATAGTCTATTATCATTGCCATTGGTTCTGCTAATGAGTTCTGTGACTTGTTTCAAAATCAAAATGCTACTCCAGAGAAAGCTTATCAACCTAAGTAAGTGAGTCTTTATCACTTTGCCCTTAAGTAGCTAGTGTTCTGCACTTTGAGTTTGGGGAGCAGTGCTAAAAGAAACTCTTTATAAAAAAGCTATTAGTCTTGTGCAGTGTAGGATTTGACAGCTCATGAGGTTACACAGACCATTACATTACCAACATCATTTGCAATTCCTTAGGCACCTCCTCCAGCCCTTCTGGAGAAATACCTCTCTTTGGTTTCGTCCTCCCTCCCTCCCTTTCTTCCTTCTATTTCTTTCTTTCCCCTGCCCTTCATTACTAACATATACCTAATTATTAAATGAAAACTCATGTTCTTTTTTTGGAATTTTTCCTTCTAAGTGCCTATTTTTATACTTTGTACGCTAATACCTTATTCATTTTTTAGGTGGAAAAGGAACAATACAAATAGCAAAATAGAAAATTCATTTGCTCTTGCAAGGGAATCAATTAATTATATTTATTTACTGAACTAAATTAAAGAATTATAATCATGTTTGTAGAATTATTATTATTGGTAATTTAAAAATATGTAAGAATTTGCATCTGAGCTTCTAGAGAGAGATGAACTAAGTACTTCAGTAAGAAGATTCGAATATGGGCATTTTTCAAAAAGACAAAAAGCGTAAGTGTAGTTTATGATAAAATGTTAATATCTGACAATACATTTAACATGGTCTTATTTTTAATACTTCCATATGCTTCTAATTTATATTTTATGTCTAGACATTTTCATAAATTTCAACTTAGAAGCAGCAAAACATTTTCTTTCATATTTTAATTTTCTTTGTTTAGAGAGATCATTGCATCAGAACATCTAGAATTTGGGTAAAGATATGATGTTCTAACCACTGTCTATTGTATTATTTATGTGTATGTTTATGTTATTGATCTGAAATTTTCCCTTGAAATTTTATGTCCTTTTGTTAAGGAGAAAATGGATTTACTCTTCACTGGAGTATGAACTTTCCTACAGAACAATGCTGTATTCCGAAGTCACTGAAACTCCAGTTATTATATGTTAGATATGGTGTGGATGTAAAGGTGTCACAGGCAACTGACTCAGGCCAAATTGTAAAGTAGGCAAATGGTTTTCTGTTTGTATTTGTATTCCCTATCTCTTTGCCCAATGCCAAACATTTTATTCTAGTATTTTCAAAGGTATTGAAAGCATACTTTAAAAATCATGTAGGCAAAAAAAGATGGAAAAGAAAATTTCAGTTTGAAAATTGGTGTCTTGCAAATTCCTATTTTATTGTGCTGCTAAATAGTATGTGGCCCATATGCCAGGTGTGTTGGGGTGATGAAAGTCAAATATGCAGAGAGACTCTTCTGGATTATATCGTGTTCACATTCCAAAATATTTTTTCTTCTAATTGTAGTAAGAACAGATAACATGAGATCTACCTTCTTAACACATTTTTAAATGTACAGTGCTGTATTCTTAACTATCAGCACAATGTTATATGGCAGATTTCAAGAATTTATGTTACATAACTGAAATCTTACACATATAGAACAGTAAATTCTCAAATTATTTTAAGGCTGTTAAAATAGTATCACTTTAACGTAGGTGATTTTAACTCTCTTAGAGTGTTCAGAATCTGACTAAAATGTCTTCGTGGATGGAAGGAAGTAGTATCTCAAATAGTGAAATTTAATGTAGTTCCAACTGGGGCAAGGTGTTCATTTGTCATTCTCTCCTTGCAGGTTACTGGGCTTACTATCCTCTTTTGAACAACCCTCCTTTAATTTTTGCATCTTAGATTCTTCTTACATGGATCAAGGATTAGTGATATATTTGTGTCCAAGCTCTACTGTTGGCAATAAGAAATGTCTATGATCTTAAGACAAATCTAAGGAGAAGGAAAAGTCAGGTAAAGTATTTTTGGAGAAACAAAATTCCCATGAATGTATTTAGTTTTTAAAAATTGTATTTTATAAATTTTGTATATCAATCCCTTATTGGATGTACTATTGGTGAATATCTTCTCTCAGTCAGTGGTTTGTCCTTGCATTTTGTTGATGGTTTTCTTTGCTGTGAAATTTTTTTTAGTGTGATGTGTCCTGTTTTTTTGTTTGTTTGTTTGTTTGTTCAATTTGTTTTCCTTTTCCAAGGAGATATATCAGGGAAAAATATTAATAGAATTAATATCAGAAAGTTCATTGCTTATGCTTTCTTCTAAAAATTTTGTGATTTTGGAGCTGACATTAAAGCCTTTAATTTATTTTGAGTTCATGCTTGTGTATGATATAATAAAGTGATCTGGTTTCATTTTTGTGCATATATTTGTTGAGTTTTCTCAACAATTTATTAAATTGAGATACCATTTATTGAATAGACTGTGGATTGTTGATTGTTGGTGGGAATACAAATTGGTTCAGACACTATGGAAAACAGAATGGAAACCCCTAAAAAATTAAAAACAAAAGTACCTTATGACCCAGCAATTCCACTACTGGGTATTTATTCTCAGAAATCCAAAACACTAATTGAAAAAGATTTATGCACCCCTATGTTTTTGCAGCATTAGTTATAATGGCCAAGATATGGAAATAACTCAAGTACCCACCAGTAGATGATTGCATAAAATAGTGGCCCATATATACAATGGGATTTTACTCAGCCATAAAAAAAGAATGGAATCTTACTATTTGCAACATTATATAACATGGATCAAGAGGGTATTATGCTAAGTGAAATAAGTCAGACAGAGAAAGACAAATACCATCTGATGTTACATTCACATGTGACATCTAAAGAACAACATAAACAAATAAAACAAAAATAGACATATAGGTACAGAGAATAAAGTTGTGGCTACCACATAGGAGGACTTTTAGGGAGCTGGGTGAAAAAAGTGAAGGTATTAAGAAGTAAAATTTGGTAGTTACCAAAAAGCCAAGGAGATGCAAAGTATGCATAGGGAATGTAGTCAGTAATATTATAACTATTTTTGGTGCAGGTGGGTAACCAACTTAATAGGAGATCATTTTATAAATCATATAAATGTCTACCCACTATCCTGTACACCTGAATCTAATGTGAAATATTGAATGTCAAGTGTAACTAACAAAATAATAAAGAAAATTTTATATTTGCTTCAAAAATTATTATTATTATTATTTTATGATTATGGCTCCCATGGAGATTAAATATAAAAGTAGTATTTCCTTAATACATGTTATCTATTTATGTGGAATTTACATATTTAAAATATCTACTGAAAGATTAGCAAGAATGAACAATTTTAATTCATCTTGGAATCTTCTTGAAAGTATATTTAATCATTCATGATATTCCAATTTTGTGATTTTCAGTGAATTTATATTCAAACATGTGAAGAGCAGTTAGAAAGACATATTTGAGTTTTTTTAAAATTTGACACATGGATATCTATATTTTTTCTTTGAAATCTTTAATTCTATAAGCCTTAATAATCTAAAATAATAGTTATATTTTCCATGGTTTTGAAAAGCAAATTTATCAAACAGTGTTTCATAAGTTCTTTCATATGTTGAAATTTGAGGTAGTTTTTGAAAGGAGATCCAGAATGCTTCACATTGATTAATTAACATAAACCTTGAATCTATAATGGTTATGTCTACATTTAATAAATGATTTTAGAAAAAATAAAGTTCTTTATTTTGTAAGAGATACATACATGTAACATAGGTGAAGAGATATTATATAGATTAATTTTATTTTTTTAATTAAACTAACACTACTCATCCATCTTGTCATCACTTTCTAATGACTATTGCATCATTTTATGAATTTATTTTAAGGAAATCCAACACAGACTCTGTTTTAATGCAAATTTGGTTCAACAGTATATCTGTTGAAGTATATTTGACAATATATGTTATGGAAATAAGCAAAAGTTAAATGAGAAAAGAAAAGGCTATTTCTTTTGAGCTTGCCATAGCAAAGCAGTCAGCTACCATTACTGGCACTTGGCAGGGACGTAAAGTCAGGCAGAGGAGTGGGGAAACTCTATAGTCAGAAAAAGGTTTCAGGTCTGACCTGATTAGAGGCTGTTTTCCTGGGGAAACTGTAGGTGGACTAACTAGAAGTGGACCTCTTCTGTGACTGATTTGGGCTGCCGCAATTTTGGCTTTCTCTGCATGGTCTTAAATTGGAAGCAAAAAGAAAAATTGAGGAAGCTGTCAATTATTAATTAAGTCCTACCTATTCTGGGGCAATTGTTATAGAAGTTATTGTTTAGCTTCCACAATTATCACTAGAGATAGCAATCGGAGCAGGCTGGCTTCCTGGGTTGTTTATTGTAGATAAGGGGTTGGTTTCTTGCTTGTTGCTTCAGGTAGTGGGTCAAAGTTACATTTTTACATATGATCCACTCATTGTTGGTTTACATATTCAGTCTCTTGTGTTAATAAAAGCTCAATTAAGAGAAAGAGATTGAAATAAATGAGCTACATTAAGATTCTATGACCTCCTTTTATTAATACAGAGAACATTGATCTGAAGCTCTCATCCTTTATATAAAGATTAAATTATTATTCAGAGCATAATTATTTAAACAAAATTAATTTTGCCAAACATCTTAATTACTCAACATATGCAAACAAGTATTTATTTCTCTTTTCCAAACAACTGACCTCCAACTAGACATTGTGTTATTAAAGGCTGTGCTAATTGCAAGAATTCTTAAATTGTATTTAAGCCCATTTGCCCAAAGATCCAATTAAGTAAAAAAAGTATTTATTTTTCGAGACCTTTGTTTAGTATGTATGAAAGACATAGTGTACACAGCAATGAACAAAGTAGAAGTAGTATTTGATCTCAGAAGGACTACATTCCAATGGTGGAAGACAGATATTAAGTAAAGTTAATAAAGGATGTCTACACAGTAATGACTAATGAGTTCCTCTAAAAAAGAAAAATAAAGAATTTATAAAGTATGACATGAAACTTTTAGGTATATTTACTTTATTCCTAGTGATTTTAAAAAATCATCAGTGTGACTTTTATTGACATATGACTTCAGGGTTCATTTTGTATAATACTTACATGACTCTATTAATTAAGAAGTTTTCAAATGAAAGTAACACAATTCCAAGCTATAAGTATTTTAAATAGTACAGATCTTCTTTCTGTCATATAACATCTTGTGCTGTTTTATTCATTGGATCAACAATTCTGTTAAGAATCCAATTTCTTTCTACCTTTCCTCGATGTCTTTCGCAGGGCAGTGTGGCAGATGCGGTAGAAGGCTCACTCAGCACCCACAGAGCATCATTTTCTTGCTTTCCTCTGCTACAGAGGCTGGGAAGAAAAAGCATCACTTTCCCAGACTCTTTTCCCATGAAAAGTACTTTCCCATGGAAACGTGTTTTGTCTTCTCGGGTAGTCACCACTCCTCCTTTTCATTCCTTTTTCACCTTGTGACTGTTTTGACATAAACATGTGGACTGGGACAGTGACCGCCACCCTGTAGTAACAGGGGAATGCCAGGGGAGTTCAACAAATCTTGCTCTTGATGTCTCACAGCTGCTGTCCTGAGGCTAGCAGACACCAATTTTAAGACTTTTTTGAGGAATGAAGAAAGTAAAACTTTACATTTGTTTAAGCCTCTGTTTATATTACTTACAATGACATGAACTACAAATAAGGGTTCTCTGTTTTACAGGGTGTCCCTGTTCATGGTGACAAAATGGCTGCTGCAGTTCCAGAATCACGTGCTGGCATAACATTATCAAGAAAAAGAAGAGAGAATATGCTCTTGTGCATCTCACTTTGGGTGAGAAAAATTTCCCACCAAAGTTAACCAGTGAAGTTTCTCCCAGGTTGCACTGAGCAGTATTTGGTCATAGGACAGTATATAAAGTATCTACTGCCAAAGGGAAAAAGACCAATATGATTGGGTTGATCCCATCATAACTCATTTCTGGAGCCAGAAATAGGGTCACCATTCTTAAGCTCATGGTCTTGCAGGGGATGGATGCATGCAAGAGTAATAATGGGCTTCTGCAAGTAGGAAAAGAGAAAGAATGTGGTCTGGCAAATAACAACACTTTCGCACTGACTTAAAATATAGAATCTTTAACAATAAGGGCATAAAAGTCTGTTAAGATCCAGCATAGTACTAAGTCCAGATTTGACATAATGAGGACACCCTATTTGGAATTCAAAGTTCTCACCCTTCAAAGATTGGCATATAATGTTTAAAAAGAGAGAGAGAGAAACTGAGTTGTTTTGATGAAGACAAAATCATTTGAAAATTTCAAGTCATCGAACAAGTACAAAGAATTACTGTCTCCACTGACAAGTTTCGCTTCTGCTGCACTAGAATTCTGTATTTCAAAAACCATGGAGGTAGTGGTAGGTGGGAGAGATAAAGAGAAAGAGAGGGAAGGAGAAGGAAGAAGAGGAGGAGGAGGAGCAAGTGAAAGGGAAAAGGAAAGAGGGAGGGAAGGAAAGACAAGTTTTCCCCTTCCTCTTTTACTATAATCACTTTTTTAGTCTCTTAAAGTTTGGGCTTCATGTTATGGTTTCCTTTAAACAAAGAAATTTATAAAGAGGATTAAAAAATTAATAATCCCCTGAATTGTAGTACCTCCAAGCTCCTTTACAAAATGAACCTCCTATAGTTCTACAAATCACTAAAATAATCAGAATAGTTTCTCAGGGTGAAATTTGTAATTTTCTTATATGTGTGTTCATATATTACATTCCATATTTTTAGGGAGGCTCACAAAGTTAGCATAATTCTAAAGGACTATACCCATTATATTAGTATGTGAAAGTTCCTGAAAAAGATTTAGAAATTAAGTGAAAATTTTCACTGGATGTGTATGAGTAAAACATTCAATTTAGTTTGGATTACAGAAGTTGGTTCTTACTAATGATACTCATAAGTTATTATGCATACTTTCTATTTCAAAGGAGAAATAGTCTTCAATCCATCACTATATAAAACAGTTTTTAACACTTTGTCTTCAAAAAGTATAACAAATTTTTTTCTTAGAACATGATGCCCATTGGTCTTCATATGAAACTTTATTTCTAATTTGTCAGCTTACTCAGCTCTGCTCTTCAGAGCTGTACAATAAATTACAATAGATGTTCAGTACATTAATCAATTTGACATTTGTCCTGGACAAATACTGTTGAGAAAAAACTGATAAGACTTTATAAGTTTTAATATATTATTAATAAAAAGTATTTATAACCACTGATATATTTCTAGATCTATGCTTTAAAATATAATTTTTCTTAATAAATATAATACATTAATGGAGAACTGATAACTCACAATGGAGAAGAAATAACACAAAATGGAAGTTAAAAGTTTTTTAATCCAATAATTCATAATGGCTGAAATTCTTTATAAAGAAATAAAACAACTAAAAATAAAGCCTCTGCTATGTGATGCTTAGCAGGAAATTTTACAACCATCTAATGTTCCCTGCAATTTCTGTAGAAAGAAATTTCAAGGGTTTTAAAAATCTTTTTTTCTAGTGGTTGCATCTAGAGTAAGTGCTGATTTAATAAAACTACAGTCTTTATGCATGCACATGCACATGTAAGTACATAGACGAGATTTGTCTAGAAAGTATCCACCCATGCAATGTGAAAAATAGAGACATTTACTGAAGAAGATACAAGATACAGGAAACATTGCACATGGGACAATGACACCTCAGACCATGTCAAATTAGGCACCTTGGGACCTCACACAGTCCCCCCATCACCATCATCTGCCCCATCCTGTTTTCCTGAATCTCATCAATGGTCTGAAATCCTTTTCCAAAGGTGATTTTAGTTTTGGGAAAAGCCAGGAGTTGCAGGGCACCAAATCTGGGCTGTAGCAGGGCTGAGTCACCTGGGTGATATGATGTTTCACCAAAAGCTCTTCTAAGACATGATGCAGGAGCAGGTGAGTTGTTGTGATGAAACTGTCAATCACCTGCTGCCCATTGTGGCAGCCTTCTGAATTGTCTGAGGAGTTTCCATGAATGAATGTTCAAGCTTAACAAAAAATTTGAGGCAGATTCGTTGCTCTACTCGCTCAGTCATTTTGAACGCAACAGCCACACAGTACACATGTCAGTCAACAACGCCTACCCCCCACTGAGTGGCACAGTGAAGTTGTCATTGTTAATGTATTTACATTCCAGTCCACTGTCCTTTGCTGTCAGGTTACACTGATGTCATGCAAACCATTCTTGTCATATTAACAACAGTTGGACTTTTTCGGGACATGTCTTTGCTATTATGTATATTATGTCTAAAACAAGAGTTGGAGACAATTTGTTGTAGTATCATAGCAGAGTCTGTCATAACTGACATACATAATTTTTTCCTCTTACCATTGGAACAAAAACAATTGTTCTTTTATTTAAACTCTTGATTAAATTAAAAAATATACTGACTCTAACATAATTCAATTAAATAATATCTTATTATTGAAAACAATAATTTTACATTAAGAATCATAATGATAGACATCCTAGTGGAAAAGGTGCAAGCATCTGTGTGTGTGTGTGTGTGTGTTTGGGTTTCAGTATTTGTTGTTAGTTTTTATTATTTTTATGTCCTTAGGACTTTTTCCAGTAGTGTCATTATCGGGTCACCTACTCTCTGATACAGGCTAAGAAACTGCCTTCTAAAAGAGATTCTTAATTTGTATCTCTGTATGTCATATCATACTCATTAGCATTTTGTGGTATCCTTTTAAAATATTTTGCTGATTTGACAGATAAAAGATACTACATCCTCATTGAAATTAATTGTGATTTTAAGATTGTTCTAAGCTATGTGTCATCTTATGGTTTCACAGCCTTTATACTCATTTCCTTAAACAGCAATCTTCAACTTTGAATTAATACTTATACCTATTAAAATACTTAACAATGTTATTTCTTCAATGCCATTTCTCTTGAAAGAGTTTTATGTTCAAACTTTTCAAATTGTGCTGTGAAAAACGATCTGCTTTTGTACACATAATCACTACATGACTCAAAATAAGTTATATTTCAAATTCACTTATGTGTTAAAAGAAATAACTACAATTTATGATATTGCAAACTCTATGGAGATTAATCCTAAAAATTGACTGTCTCTAACAGAATATCTCAGATATGTGAAGATAAATTATCTCCTTAAAATAAGATAGATGATAAATGCAGGGAAGAATATGTAGGGTGTTATTAATCATAGTGTAATCTATATTGACCTATCTTATATGAACTTTACAGGGTATTGGAAATAAATTGTCTTCTATTATCAGAACTCTTGAAATTCATGCTACAAAACTCATGAATATAGTAATATTAATCAATTATCTAATAGTTCATTTTATATATTATTAACAATTCTAAAACTATGAATAACAAATTAATCACAACAAAGCTTAATTTCTCTATTTATAAAATGAAATTAATAATAGTACATTCTGTAAGCATGGTTTTCAGGATTATGTACAGGGGTGAGAATTGCAGGTTACAGTTGTTTTTTGGGGAAACTAATAAAATAATGAATAAATAATAATACAAGAATAAACTCTGTTTAATGTTCTCACAACTGGAAACCTGCTTTTGCCCACCCCTGTACAGTGGTGCACATTCGGGACTTAGCATACCTCTTGAAGTAGAATAAGGAGTTTGGACCTCCTGAGCAAGTATTTCCTTTGTCATTGTTCAGTTTAACTATTAACTTTGTTTTTTCATGGCTATGTTACATAGAAGCTCCTTCAGAATTCTTTAAAAATAATTATTTTCTGCCATGGCAGGTGTATCTCAGTGGATTGAGTGTAGGCCTGTGAACCAAAGCATCGCTGGTTTAATTCCCAGTCAGGGCACATGCCTGGATTGCAGGCCATATCCCCAGTATGGTGTGTGCTAGAGACAACCATACATTGATGTTTCACTCCCTCTCTTTCTCCCTCACTTCCCCATCTCTCTAAAAATAAATAAGTAAAATCTTTAAAAAAACATTATTTTCATTACTATTTCTATTAGTGATTATTTGTAAAGATGGCTGGAACAAATCTCTCAATACTCACCTTTTTATCATTACTTCCATTTCACCATCTTTGTATATGGACTTACCTTGTGTTTTGCTGCGAAGAAGAAAGAGTGTGGCAGAAGTGCCCGTATTCTAAGCCAATGCCTAAAGGAGATGAATAGCTTGCCCTCTTAGAAAGTGGTATCAACATTGAGGAAGTGTTATGTGCTGAATTGCATCCCTTCCTCCTGCCCCAGTTTGATGTTGAAATTCTAACCTCTAGTACCTCAGATCAGATAGTGACTATATTTGGAGATAAGAACTTTTCTTAATTAAAAAAAATTATTGTTGTTCAAGTACAGTTTTCTGACTTTTCTTCCTACCTCTCCCCCCTCACCCCAGGCAAACCCACCTCCCTCCCCTGATTCCACCCCCCTTGGTTTTGTCATGTGTCCTTTATACACGTTCCTGAAAACCCTTCTCCCTTTCCCTGCATTATCCCCTCCCATCTCTCCTCTGGTTACGGTCCTTTATTCTTAATTTTAATGTCTCTGGTTATATTTTGCTTGCTTGTTTGTTTTGTTGACTAGGTTCCACTTAAAGGTAAGGTCATATGGTATGTGTCTTTCACTGCCTAGCTTATTTCACTTAGCATCATGTTCTCCAGTTTCATCCATACTGTCACAAAGGGCAGGAGCTCCTTCTTTCTCTCTGCTGTGTAGTATTCCATTCTGTAAATGTACCATAGTTTTTTGATCCATTCATTTACTGATGGGCACTTAGGTTGCTTCCAGAATTTGGCTATTGTAAATCATGCTGCTATGAACATTGGGGTGCATAGGTTCTTTTGGATTGGTGTTTTAGGATTCTTAGGATATAATCCCAGCAGTGAGACTGACGGGTCAAAAAGCAGTTCCATCTTTAGTTTTCTGAGGAAATTCCATACTGTTTTCCACAGTTGCTGTACCAGTCTGCAATCCCACCAACAGTGCACTAGATTCCCTCTACTCCACATCCTCTCCAACACTTGTTGTTTATTGATTTGTTTATGATGGCCGTTCTCACTGTTGTGAAGCGGCATCTCGTTGTGGTTTTAATTGGCATCTCTCTGATGGCTAGTGATGCTGAGCATCTTTTGATATGTCTCTGGGCTCCCTGTATGTCCTCCTTGGAGAAGTGTCTGTTCAAGTCTGGAGATAAGGACTTTAAAACCAGGTAATTAAGGCTAAATGACTTCATCCAACCTGACTGTTATTCTTAGAAGAAGAGAACTTTGGACATGTAAAAATAGATACTATGGCCGTGCCTGTCCAGAGGAAAGGCCATGCAAGGATCCAGCAAGAAGGTGGCCATGTGCAAGCCAACAAGAGAGACCTCAGAAGAAACAAAACCTGCTAACACCTTAAGTTTGGATTTTGGCCTTCAGAACTGTAAGAAAATCAGTTTCTGTTGTTTAAACTGCCCAGTCTGTTGCACTTTGTTATGCTAACCCAAGTCAACTAATACAACTAGCCTGCTGGAATATATGGTCATGCGGAGAAGATGAGCCATTCCAGAAGGGGTCTCTTAGGCCACCGGCCCCCAAGTCAGACTCCAGATGATTGCAGAATTCCATACTCTGGAATACAGCACAAATTGCTGGCATACAGAATAATAAGGCGATAAAATAGTGGTTGTTTTAAAACTTGGGGTAGTTTGTTAAGCAATATATGATAAACGAGATACTTCATTAGGGGTATAAAGTATTATTCGTGGTTTCCTGAACTGAGCCTCCTATTCATTTTTTTTTTTTTTTTTTGCAAACCACAAACATCTGTTGAATACTAACTGTATGTCACAAAGCCAAAGCCACAAGAATAAGATCTTAATCATCTGGTTCTGCATAATTTTCACACTTCTCTCTGTTTTTCTACTATTTCATACATTACATATGATACTTTTGCAATGGACGAATTGCCCTAGAGACCATTTTCAAAAAGCGTTTGTGTGTATGTGCACATGCAGGCAACAAGGATACCAAGAAAATACCACACCCCCTGGTACTTCTAACAATTACATTCATGAAAAGGAAACTGCCAAATCATTGCAATTTAAAATAATGAGAGGAATACTAGAGTCCTGCACAGAGTAGTATGAAGGCAACATAAACTTTTCCAGGAGGGGTCAGACAAGGTTTTATAGACAATTGACAATTAAGTAAAGTCTAGAAGAAAAACAAAATCTTCTTTGTAAGATATAGAAAAGTAAGCAGGTCATGCTGGACAAAGGGGAAAAAATCATGTTCAGTGAAATGAGGTGTACATGTACATAACAGGTTAGGGGACAAAGGGTAGGGTTCAGGGAATGGATTCTCAAGAGATTAAATTTGGAAGACTGGTACAGAGTGTGTCTTCATTAAAGGCAGATATGAGTATACCATTTTACATGTAAGCCAAGTGGGGCTCAGATAATGTGAAAGGTATTCTATCATACTTACTAGCTAAATAGTGGTAACAAAGTAGCACTTTCAGTATGAAGTTCTATATATACATTAGTTATAAGTATAATATCATAATGTATTAAAATAATGTCGACTTTTAGAACTCAATCTTTAGACG
The DNA here is from genome assembly GCA_039655065.1 of Glossophaga mutica. Taxonomy (NCBI): domain Eukaryota; kingdom Metazoa; phylum Chordata; class Mammalia; order Chiroptera; family Phyllostomidae; genus Glossophaga; species Glossophaga mutica. Next base: position 150,917,712 of record CM077304.1, on the reverse strand, counting down.
TTAAAATATTAAAGAGTCCTTTAGGCATAATGACATGCTACAATATGAACTGACTGGCTGAAAAACAATTAATAAAACAAAATATTCCAGGGATGTTTCTGACTTCAGTCTAAAACTTCAGCTCACATGATATCCTCTCTCTCCTCTCTCTGTCTCTCTCTTCTTCCCTCCTTTCCCTCTCTGTCTCTGTCTTCTTTCCAACTTTGTGAAATTTTCCTGCAGTGTTATTCTATTTTCAAATAAGCTTTCCCATTATGGTTTTAAAATGGATTTCTCGGTTTTTAATGCAAAATTCTTCCAAGTTTAAAAGCATGAGAAATGTCATTGAATTCCCATGAGAACACCTGGGAGGCACTCAGATTACACTAGAACAATCTCTTTACTGACAGGCTTAGAACTGAGTCCTGTATGCCCACCCAAGGACTAGAGCTGAAGACAAATCACATTTACAACTTGTCCTGAAGACAGGGGAGGGGAGATTTCCCTCCATTTAGTCAGCTCAGGCCGCTCAGTGAAATAATACCCATGGTTGGTTTAAACAACAGACATTTATTTCACACAGTTCTAGAAGCTCTAAGTCTAAGATCAAGGCAACGGCTGACTTGGTTTCTGGTGAGGGTCCTCTTCCTGACTTGCAATGGCCATCTTCTTGCTGTGTCCTCAGAAGGCAAGGGAAGAGAGAGTGCACGAGGTTTTGGACTCCTTGTAAGGGCAGCAGTCCCATCACGAAGAGCCCACTCTCCTGAGTTTGTCTAAACCTAATTACTTCGCAAAGGTCCTATCTCTAAATATCATCACATTGGGGTTAGGGATTCAACATAGAAATTTTTCTTTTGGTGGGGGACACAATTCAATCCATAGCATCCCATAAATGTAATGAAATTCCAGGATGACAGAGAAATAGAAAGCGTAGTGGGGTACAGGGCAAGGAGTGCCGCTGGGAATGTAGGAGAAAGCCCCCGTAGCCCTTGGTTGGGGGATGAGGGAACGGATGATATGACTTAAGATATTTTTCCAAACAAAGGCTAGTTTAATAGCCTTGCTACTGCCTCGGGACAAGGTAGGCATGGCTTTCAGGACATATCCTGACTCCTGATGTAGCCAGGGAGGCAGTCCCCCACGATCACTGAGTCACTCTTGCGCTGACTGTGGATGGCAGCCGAGAAAATGTAAACCATATAGAAAACTAGCAAATGTAGCTCAGTGGCAGGAGTTGGAGATGAGGTCTCACAGGAGGCTCCAGGTCAAGATGTAAACTATTGGCAGGTAGCCATGAGGAGTAGAGCCACAAGGGAGCTGTGTAGAAGAGCGGAGTGGGCAGAGGAGGAGTGAGGAGGAAGAGCCATGATGCAGCTGGTAGTGAAGATAGATTCCAGGAGGCTGCCGGTAGTGAGATAGGGACCATGAAGGCTGTAGGAGCTGGTCCTCCATGGGCTAGGAAGAAAGCAGGCCTTCTGCTTTGATTGTGCCCACTCTGGTGGACTCCAAAGCCACCAAGGATCTTGCCTTGCAAAACACTGACCTACTACCATGCAAACCCAGACTTTATCTGGACTCTTGGGATTTATGTCCTTCCTGGACTTCATCATGATCCAGTGCACCATGGCACATGTATTCCTGGACTATAACATGGAGGCTGATGACAACATAGCCCAGATCCTGAAGGAGAGAGCTGTTTTGAGACTGTTTGTGCAGCTGGCTTAAAATAAGATAGGGGACTTTTGGGGCTTTTGTCTTATAGCCTGGTGGGGATCAAGGGAAGTCCTGGGTCTTGTGGGAGAACAGAACTCTGAGCTGCACCAAGGTTGGAATATTGTAAATAAAAACCTTTTCCTTCCAGCATTAATTGTTGGGTCATTCACCAAGGTGCCATATGGGTGGACTCCTTCCTCTCTGCATGGTTACAGAAAGAATGAGACAATATTTAGTAACAAGATCATCTAATGAAACCATATTTTTGAAGAGAAAATGAAGATCTTAAATCTAGAGCCTTTAATAAGTTCTACCATGGCACAGATAGAATGTATCCTGATTTCAAGCCCAAACAAATGCTCACAAAAATAGACTGTCTCTCTCCTAGAAGCTCAGTATTTTAGAGTATGTACCATGTACTAGGTGCAATACTAAATATTTTCTGCTAAACAAAGGTACAGATTTTTGCAGCATTTTATTTCAACTCTATAAAAATACGATTAACTAAAACGTTAATAACAAGGTTGTGTTAATTGAAGAGAGATGGCCTTCTGAGGTAATACTAGTAAGCATAGGAAAGGTGCCTCTATTAAAATTTCTGTAACACACTCATTGACAGATATTAATGTGTTTTTTTTAAATCAGGTGAGAATAACGAGATATTCAATAACTCTTCTTTATAGTTATCCTCTCCTTTACTTCCCTCAAATTTTTTGTGTGTACCTCCTGTTATAACTGAAAAGGTCTCTAAAATGTCTCCCTTTTTTTTAATGGCAGAATACCAATTTCACGCTAAATGCATGAGAGACCCCATTCCATGGGAGCACATATCTATTAATCTTTCTTTTTTTTCCTCTTCTTTCTTTTTAATCAGTAGGCCCATTCTACACTGGGTTTTCTATTATAGGCTTTACGGTTTTATTTTGTAATTATATAAGCCTTAATTATATTTACAATTATACTTGATATGATATTTCTCAATCAGAGTTGGAAAGACTGCTAATGCAGCAAATTTCTCATCAAAAAATTACAAAAGGAGAACAAAATTATTTTTCTGATATCATTTGCAAGCGATAATGCTGAGACTGAATATTTTTGCATCTTCTTTTAGTGATTGTTTCTATGCTCCTACTTAATCATGTGTGTTTCCTCATTAAGAAAATAGCCTGGGAGGACTGGGAGAATTATATAATGCAATGATGGCCTAGTTGCTCCTTTACTTCCTGATCTTTCTTTCTATTGTTTACTACTGATACCCAACAGAATTTTTTCAATTGCGTTCAACTGAGGATTCAGCTGTACAGTGTAACAGGGCAGTTAGAGCTTTAGTTCTAATGAAGGAGTGGGAATGCCTGTCTCTCACGCTTTCTCTCTAAAGAATCAGTGTACAATGCCCACACGGTAGTAGTCAGTCATTACTCCTACAAGAAAAGTAAACATAAATTTGTTCTGAAGTCCTGGTTACTGCAACAAAAATATAATTTGCAACTTGGAATGTAAGAAAGAACCATTTAGGCAAGATTGAATAAAAATGGGGGTAGGAGTGATCTCTACCCTAAATTTGGAGTTTCTAAAATCTTAGTAGTCTACTGACTACTGAGGGTTCTTAAATGTATCCATCTTTGTGTGTGTGTGTGTGTGTGTGTGTGTGTGTGTGTGTGTGTGTGTGTGTATGAATAATTTTCATTGCCCCCTGCTGGGTTAGAGGGTTAAATAAATCAGAAACAAATATGCCTCTAAGCAGACAACTAGGAAACTATCAGGGCAAAAATCCCCTTCACCACACACATAAACACACAAAGAATAAATCACAATAATTTCCCTCTCTCCTTCATCTGAGGTTTGAGATGCAGATTGTCTGACTATGGTGAACAGAACAAATGTTTCCTGCAGTCCATTTTTGTAAATAAAATTTTGTTGCATGCAGGGTAAGGGAAGGCAGCCTGGTTTCCTTACCCAGGTGTCTCAGTAGCTAAGGGAAGCACTGTTCCCACAGTCTTGAAAGGGACTGATAAGTAGTGTTTCATAGACTTGAGACAGGGTCCTATAAACTGTTCCTATAACATGAAGTGGGTTCAAATGTGCAGAATTATCCTATGTTATGTAATTTCTGGCATCTTGCTAGCTTTGTTCCCCTCTAGTACTTAAACAGGTAGGGACTCCCTGCTGGGGATGATGATGATAAGTAACATGCAAGGGGACAGGTGCCACGATGGGTGCCACACTGGGGAGCAAGGGCCACAACATGAAACATATAGATAGACATGTAGCTTTCAGTGTGTATGGCTCATCCATGAATAAAAGCATGTTGCACATCCCCACGGCTCCACCCATTTTCTTTAGTCTCCCAGAGGCAAGAGTGGATCTGCTTTGAGCAGTTGCAACAACTTGTAACACAGCTACACCCACTGGTTTATATATTGTCTGTCAATGGCTGCTTTCATGTTACAGTAGCAGAGTTGAGTAGTTGTTATAAAGATCATAAGGCTTGCGAGGCCAAAAATATTTACTGTGCAACCTGTTAGAGAAAAAGTTATTCAGCACCTGTTAAATCACTGATTATCACATTTGGACATAATTCACACAAATTGTATTATTTAAACAAATTTGGTTTGAAAATATATGTAGCAAGAATGATAACAATCATTTGCATTTTATTTTTGTTTTTTAATTCTCACCTGAGGATATGTTTGTATTGATTTTAGAGAGAAAAAAAGGGAGAGAGAGAGAAAAAAAGTCCATGTGAGAAAGAGACATGGATCGGTTGCCTCCCGATGTGCTGCAACCGGTGATTGAACCTGCAACCTAAGCATGTGCCCTGACTGGGGATCAAGTCCTCCATCTTTTGGTATAGGAGAGGACACTCCAACCAACTTAGCCACCCCACCCGGACAGGGCTATTTTCATTATAAAGGCAGAGACCTTGGGGGAAATCTTTTTATATGCAGAGTTTGTTGAACAAGACAGAAAAATGTAAGCATTCTGTAGACTGTGCGAAGGAGGAAACACATATAATTTTATGCTTTGAGCTCTTCCATAATTAGAAATATTGTGGATATGCATCTGTGGCTGATGGTTGTAGCTATAAGAGAAATAAATGTAAGTAGTCAAAATGCAGCAGTAACCTTATTACATTAGGATCTCACACAAAGTTGTTTATTTTAGAACTCAGCATCTAAATATAGTAAGAAAATTCAAGAGTAACTGACTTAAAAATCCAGCAACATAAATTTATTAAAATGTAATTATCTAGAACTTATAAAGTCATATATTTGCATTATATTCATTGCAAAACATGTATGAGTAAGAAAAAAATTAAAGAACATTTAAATCTAATCTTACAAGAGCAAAAAGACAGGGAACTCAAGTTGAATGAAATTTGCCTAATACTATATGACTTGCTGTTAAGCCTTACAAACCCTTGACTGTGCATTAGAAATCCCTCAGGGACTGCTTTCTCCTTCATCACACAGTTGTAATATAGTATGTTAGTAGAAGGCCAAGATTATAAAGTAAAAAAATATATGTAATTATTCTCACCTCAGTACTCTAAAACCCATAATATAAATAGTTTTCTATTCTCTTCTTAAACATTCCATTTCAGCCAGTCTGTAACATTGTCTCTGCTCCTTAAACTCCTTGTTTTAATTTAACATTCATGACATAGAAAAAAATTAGGGTCCCAACTCAAGAGATTGTTGTGTTAAGTAAAAGAAGACAGGCAAGGTGTTCAACAAAGGTATTTGCAAGTGCGATTAAATTAGTTGTAGTTACAAAGACATTAATATTGTGATGTATATTTTCCTGTTGACCCCTGACATCCAAAAGTTCATTACATATATTCATTTCTTATTGTTGGTACAATAAACTACAACAAACTGAAAAAAAAACACAAATGTATTTTCTTACAGTTTTAAACATCAGAAGTCATAAAATGAAGGTGCCAGTAGGGTTCTACTTTTTATTTCCTTCTCTGTGTCCTAAGTGCTGTAGGTTCTTGGCTTTTCAAACTTGAGAAGCCTGGCTGCTTTTCTCGGTTTATGGCCCTTGCCTCCACCTTCAAAGCATGCAACTCAAAGTCTGCTTCTTTTGTCACATCTCTTCTCTGACTTTGACACTTTTGATTCCCTCTAACAAGAACTCTTTGTTTATATCATGTTCACCCAAATGATCCAGGATAATCATGCTATCTCACGATTCTAATTATATCTATTTTCAAAGCCCCTTTTGCCATGTTGAGGTTACTGTGTTGGTTAGTTTTAGGTCAACTTGACTGGGCTGCTGAGGTCCCAGATATCTGGCCAAACATTATTCTGGGTGTCTCTGAGGGTGTTTTGCATGAGGTTATTTATAGACTGTGTAAAGCAGATTGCTCTCCCAGTTGTGGGTGGCCCACAACCAATCAACTTAAAGCCTGAACAGAACAAAACTTCTGACCTTCTGCTAATAAAGGAGAATTCCTCCTGATTGTCTATTCTTAAATTGAAATATCAGCTTTTGATCCTGCCTTCAGACTTGAACTGAAACATCAGCTCTTCCTGGTTCTTGAGCAACCCAGCCTTTGACCTGGAACTACATTATTGTTTATTCTGGTTCTCAGGTCTTCAGCTCAAACTGGAACTAAACCATTGGCTCTACTGTGCACTGAGTTTGCCAGCTGACTATGCAGATCTTGGGACTTGTCAACCTCCATAATTGCATGAGCCTATTTCATTTCTTATAATCTCTCTCTCTCTCTCTGTCCCTCTCTCTCTCCCTCTCTCCCCCCCTCTCTCTACACACACACACACACACACACACACACACACACACACACACCCTACTGGTTTTGTTTCATTAGAGAACTCTGCCTGATAAGTAACCCACACAGATCCCAGGATTAAGATGTGCATTGGTGGAAATAATGTGAATAATAAGAATAATGTGTCATTATTCTTTTTACCACAACACTTACGATTTTAAGACATAAAAGTGGTTATTTGTTACCCTGTATTTCTTGTGAGACCTTCACTACAAATCTCTATGGCCCTGCCACAAACAGCTTTTCACTTAAGTAACAGAAAATCTAACTCAATCTCAATAGATTCACAGTTTAACCCATCACCTTCCTCACATCTTGGCACTCTCAAACTCCACAGTGAGTGAATGTACCCTTTCTATTAAGTTTCTTGAATCATGATTCCCATTATCATTATTTATCTGTTCCTCTCCCTCAGCTCTACCAACAGGAAACTAGTAAATTTTGTCAAATCTGATTTCCTTCATATCACTAATGTTATCTATCCTCTTTTCTCTACTCTTGTCACAATTTTAGGACGAGCTTTCAACACCTTATTAGATTGCTATAAAAGCCCCTTACAGAGTTGATTCCTTTTATTATTTTTCCGTTTCTATTCTAGGTTTCACAGCATAGTTATAATGATCTCAATAATGCAAATATGATCTTATCACTCTAAGGCTTATAATGTTTCAGTGGTTCCCTGTGGCTTCAATAAAATGTTTGAAATATTCATTGTGGCACACAGGTTCCTTCAGAATCCATCTCCAGCAAATCGTTAGGCCATTCTCTTATCTTACCCATAATCCATGCATTCTTCCTTCCATCTACACCAAATTTCTCATAGTTTGTTCAATGTGTCATACCCTCTTTTTTTAAAATTTTAATTGTTGTTCAAGTACAGTTTTCTGCCCTTTACCCCCATCCCAGCCCAACCTCCCAACCTTTTTCACCTCCCTCCCATCTCCACCTCCCCCTTGTTTTTGTCCATGTGTCCTTTATACTAGTTCCTTCAAACCCTTCGCCTTCTCCCCTGAAATTCCCTTCCCTCTCCACTCTGGTCACTGTCAGCCTGTTTTCAATTTCAGTGTCTTTGTTATATTTTACTTGTTTGTTTGTTTGTTTGTTTGTTGTGTTGATTGGATTCCTGTTAAAGGTGAGATCACATGGTATTTGTCTTTCACCACCTGGCTTATTTAGCTTAGCATAATGCTTTCCAGTTCCACCCATGCTGTTGCAAAGGGTAGGAGTTCCTCCTCTCTTTCTGCTGCATAAAATTCCATCATTTCCTCTTTTATTTTCAGGATTTTGTATAAGATGCTCATTTCATCTGTAATATCCTTCATCTGGCTGATGGGTCTTAACTCAGACACCACCTCCTTGGAGAGATCATTCAGACTTTTCTAGGCTTTACCAGTTGCTTCTTCTTCATACTCCCTTAGGTCCAAATATATAAGTGTATTTTAATGGTACCTTTGCTTAGAAGACATTTCACTTATAGCAGAAAATCTGACACAAATAATTTGAATAGTGAGGGAATGTATTATTTTACATTACCAGCCGCCCTGGCCCCCCCGCCCCACTAAAGGATGCTATTATCAAGGCTCTGGTTCTCTCTTGGCAAAATAGTTGGTTTTTGCATGCTTCTTTGTTTTGGGGTTTATTGTCTGAGTATCCAGGGAACCCAGGGTATTTGCAAGAAATAACAGTAAAATATCTCCTATTCTGATCTAAAGGAGGAAAGACAAAGCCTTTTTCCCATTATTCTTATGAGAACAACTGAACCAATGGCAGATGCTAGAACAAAACTGTAATCTCAAGCCTGAATTCCAAAGTCATGCAAGGATAAGGTTACTAATCTCCATTTCATGCAGGGTTCCTCAGTGATAGCAGCATTGACATGTCAGACCAGACAAAGTTTTGCTCTGTGCAAAGTAGGGCATTAGCAACATCCAGGGACTCTACACACTAGACGTTGCCTCCCAAGATATAACAATGAACAACATCTCCAGACATTGCCAAAGGTCTCCTGTAGGGCAAACCCACTCCCAGTTGAAGACCACTGGCTTAGGCTAATGAAGAAATACTCTGGATCCCTGGGCTCATGAAATATTTATGATTAATTCAAGACAATTATAGTTCTATTTAGAAGAGGAAGAGAAGAATGAATATTGGGTAAGTGATCTACAGTATCCATTATCTGTATTGTAATTGTTAATTGTTTTGTCCCCTACTAGAAAGGACATTACTGGAAGTTTTGTTTGTTTCTTGCTTCTTTGATCCCTAGTACCTTACAAAAACTATGTTCTTAGTACATTTTTATTAGAATGATATGTGAGGCATGCATTGGGGAAGGGATTGTTTAGTGCTTGTCACCTCTACTCAATGAGCGTTATAACACATGCTATGAGTTATCTATGCTTTCGATAGCAAACATGTTTTCAAATTTATAATCAAATATAAAAATATATTAGCAACACATTTACACAATTGCAGAGATGAAGGAAAAACAATAAAGTGTAAGTGAGGGGTGAAGGAGAGGTGAGGTTACTACTTTTAAGCATGGAAAACTTGCTAAGTGAAGAAAGGAATTGCAATTATGATAGTGGGTACATAAATAAGACATGGCACCTGTCTAGACCAGTCACTTGCTAGTTGATCTGAATTAGGAAGCAAAAGTTGAAATGGTGGCTTGTGACATAATGTGCCACTATTGATTTTTCCTATGAAAAAGCTATTTCTAAATCCCTTGTCCTAAGTAAAAGTTTGCCTGCATCTGGGCACATTGAAATACTGAGTAGTTTCATTAGAATGTGAGACTCAGTACAGATCTAGCCTGTAAACTATGAATCACCTTTTCCCTGGAGATTCACATGGATTTTCTCTTCACTTGCTTGGTTTCCCCAGTAATAAGGCAATTTGTTTTTCTTGCTCTCAAGTTGTTGAATTTAGTAAGAGGTTAGCATATGATGAAGACTATAATTCTATAAATATGTACTTTTATGCTATAGATATTAGCTTTGTGGAAATTTTCAGAAAAATAACATTATAATTTCAAAGAAGAATTTCATGTAAACCAGTGAAATATTGACTGTAAACATTTTAATTTATCTTAATTTTTAAGTTGCATAAAATTTTCTAAAATGATGTAAAATTATTGGCCAAGTTTCCCTCTTGAAACCTGAACACATGTTTGCTTTCCTTCTGGGTGGGTATCTCTCTGGATCATGGTTTAGGTGCTAAGCAATTTGTAACAGCCTGAGTTTCCATTTTCATTTAATAACTGAAACCTAAATGTCATGATCAAAAACCACTGGTCTGTTGCACAGTGATCCATGCGAGAACAGTGAACTTATGTCTCCGTAAATTTGTTAGTCATCTATGAGGAAAAGCAAGGCTGACCTTGTAATGTCAAATCCCATTTAGAGAGAGGGAATAGGTTGGATGAGGTACTTGATGGCTTTTGAGTTGTATTAAGAAATACACTTTAGTGTAGGAGGATGAAAGTCTTGGTAAATTAATGTGGCAATTGTAGCCTATTCAAATAATTTATAGTTGAATCCTATCTTCCAGAGAAAAGAATTCAGTTAATAAAAGTTCTTGACTTGAGTAAACAATTTCAGGCAACATATGCCTCTCGGTAAGTACCTAAAGTACTAACTCTGACCTTCCACTTTAAGAGTTTCCTACTTGTGCTTTTTCTAAAATGTTTTTTATTAAGAAACTGTTTAAAGCTTCTGTCTCAAGTAGAAATCCAAAGCTTATTGAAAGGTCATAAACTGGATTTTAAGATTATTTTGTGTCTCGTTGAAGAATTATGTTACATAGCAATTTGTAGCTACTTCTAGGTTTGCTTTTAAAGTGACAGCGATCAAGTCAAAAGCAGAACTTTTAGGTAAAATGAATTTTAAGCATTTTCATACTTTAATGTAATCAGAGGATGGAATAATATTTGGTTTGACTTTATTCACTAATTACCAGGTTCGCTCCTGTGGGATGTGCAAGCACGTGGCCATTGCCTCTGCCACAGGGAAGAGGGTGCTCCCCCAAACTGCAACCCCTGAGTGCTTCAGAGTAGGAATTTCAAGAGACCAACATCACTTGGTGGTGGCTACATTGCATTGATCTGTGCAGTGGCTAACTAGAAAAGAAGCCGCATTATGTATAAATATTGGTTGATTGGGTTTCTATATTAAAAATATGAATTGAAAATGTCTGTTTCCATTGCCACAAGGCTTTCATAATTTCTCTCTTAGAAAATGGCATTAAACTGTCTTGTTATTTTCCCTCCAAGCCATCTTTGTAAAAAATTTTTTTAAATTTATTGGGGTAAGGTTAGTTAATACAACTACATAAGTGAAGGTGCACAATTCTATAACACACCATCTGTATATTGTATTGTGAGTTCACCACCCAAAGTCAAGTCTCTTTCCATCACCACTTATCACCTCTATACCTTCTTCTAGCTCCCCTCACCCCTGTTTCCCTCTGGTAATCACCATACTGTTGTCTGTGCCTAAATCACCTTTTTTAAAATGAAAAATGATTAACCATGTGCTATGTAAATTTAACTGTATCACTCCTAGTTTAAAATCTTTCTGAGATTTGATAATGTCTTCATTACCTTTGACTGATGTTCAAGTGCTTATCATGACAAATAAGACCCTTCCAGATCCGAACTCTGCTTTCTCTTCCTCTCACCATCTGTCATAAGTGGGCAAACTGGACCACTTTTCAGTCTCTAACTTTGCCCTGTTAGTCCATGACTCCTTTTTGTTCCAATTATTCCATTAGTCTAGATCAGGATTCTCAACCTTTTCCACTTCACAGTGCCTGTAAAGGAATAACTAAAATTCTGCAGCACACACACACAAAATTTTTGACAAAAAATATGTATAATTGTAATCAATTCACATTGGATAGCTATTGTTGCATTGGCTGTTATCATTTTTTTTTTTTTAATTTGACAAGCTAAGCTTAGGAGAGAGGTCACATCCCTGATTAAATAGTCAGGGATTGGGTGTTTTAAAAATTCTGTGGCACACCAGTGTGCCATGAACTCCTGTTGAAAATCTCTGGTCTAGATGGAACTTCCTTAACTTTTGGTCTTCTCTAGTAGTCAGATCAAGTATCCTTCCAAATACCCCCTGTGGCTCTGTGAACACATATATTTTGATGTGAGGTATTGTGAAGATTGAAGTTTTGTTCTCTCCAGCCCATTAGTCAGTGAGCCCTTGCGGGCCTGGACATGTAAGGCAAACGCTGGATAAATGTTTGCTCAGTAAAGGAAACGTTTTGTGCTCTCCGTATATGTTTTTCTTTTCTCGTCGGTGATCTTTGTTTAGTCAGTGAGAAACCACCACATTGTCTTGAGGAGATATAAAATAATTATATCAGAAATTCCATTTTAATGTTTATTTTTAATTGTAACATCAACTGGAGGACTGAGAGTGCCTGGCTGGGAAAAGGTCGGTAGGGGTGATGCCGCCAGAGGACACTCGCAGAGAGGCCAAATGAGGGATCAACCTGATACCCAGCCCCAGGGTCTTGTCATTGCAGCCAACAGGATCCAAAATCTTTTTTGGATTGAGCAAAACACTGTGAATTTATTAAAGCAAAAGTATGCATTCCAGAAGTGAGAGCAGGGGACTCTGAAGAAGGAGACACACCAGCCAGGGGGTCTGGGTGGAACTTTTCATTAATGCAGGCAAAGGGATGGATAGAGTGGCCCTCAGCTTCTGATACTGGTGGGGTGACCCTCTTTGTGGCTTATCCTTACCCCTCTTCTCCAGACAGTGATTTCTTTTTGTTCCTCCCCAGGACTGTCATGGCAGTTTTGGGGGAGGGCTGAGAGGATTGACCCCAAAACCACAGTGCGAATTTTTTATGAAGATGTTATAATGGCCCTGTTGTTTACTTTAAGTTAATGCAACTACCAAATCTGGTTGAGATTGGTTTTTGTTTGTCTCAACTATAGGAAATTGGGGAACAGGTAGTGGTCAGTAAAAGTCTCTTCTGTGATGTTCCAGCCAGGAGGGAAAAGGCGAAGGGTAGAGCTTGAGGCCTTTGTTCCCTGTTCTAACTTTCCTGCCTCAAGAGCCATTGAAGGGGTAAGAGGACTTTAAGAGACTGGCAGCGTTCCATTCCTATTCTAATTGTGCTCCTTCTGTCCTCTCTGGGTCTATCTCAGTTACCCAGTTTCACCTGTTGAAATGAAAGCAGTGGTAGTATTCACAAAACTCTCCTAGCATTTTCCCCTGGGAGCGATAAAAAAGTATAAAGTTGCAACCTAGGGAAACAAGAATGACTCAACATGGGAGGCCGGTATCTGATTTATATTTCGCTATCTAAGGAGAGATCTCAGAAAGACTTTCAGGGGAACATTTTATCCCGCTAGGTGATACTGATTTCTCCCTAATTTTAGGATTTGGGCATTGGAATTTTTATGAAAGATTTTAAATGTTTGCAATGTAAGCATGAAGGCCTTTGAAAAGTGAGGGTAGTTACTTTCATTGCTTGGGAAATTAGGCTCAGGAAAGATGATAACAAAGTGAACGTTGGAGCAAATGCATTTATATCCTGTTTATCTCAAGCACAGAGCCAATCTGGAACTCTAATTCCTTGAGAAGATGATAAATGTTTTCTGCCAGTCTTTCCAACTGAACAAACTCTCTTTGATTGGTATTAATCACTTCTGGCAGGCAATGCTCAAGCCTGCTAGCTGCAATCTAGTTGAAAGAATTGTCATCAGTATCACATAATGAAATTAAAGAGTAGGGGGACAAAGAAAAGAAATATTTTCATTTACTTAGTCACTGGAGTAAGTTTCAAATTAAATAAGATACCAACAATTTTCAAAGAACAGTTTAAAATGAAAACCTTTAATACAATTAATTTTTTCTTTCCTAATTTTTTATTAAAAAGCAGAAATTAACCAAAGTAAAAATCTATAACTTGTTTATGGCAGAAAGTGATGGTGTTTGGCAGTAAGGCCTTTGAGGGGTGGCTATGAGGCAGGAAAGTCACCACAGGGAACAGAGGCCAGGGAACTACACCTCCTCTCCCTTTCTGGGTTATGACTTGTTCCCCCATTCCTGACCTTCTGGTTCAGAGAGCTGCAGATGTGACCTTTGTCACATTCCCTCATTGCCACCCTCCCAATTTCCTGGGGTAAGAAAAGAGTTGAGACAATCAAAAGCCAGTCTCAGCCAGAGTTGGCAGCCATGTTGACCTACACTGGAATTGGGAAGCCTCTCCACCCTCCACATTGCCACAAAAACCAGAGCCATCATCTGCAGAGGGATGACCGAGAGAAGCTGTGCCAGCAACCACACTCCCAGCATCAGAGACCAGGAACCACCCCATTCCCTTCCCTTGCCCCTAGCTCATCAAAACCCAGACCCCACAGGCGATTCAGTCTCTGAGTGTGCCAACATTCCCTTCCTTCTGGGGTATGTAGGTACTGTCACTTCAAAAAATCTGCTAGGCTTTACTGAATTTCTCTGTCTCAAACTGGAATTGTTTCCTCAGTAGAAGAGACAGGAATCTGGACACCTTCACTGGGTTGAGGCCTCCCTTGGCCTCCTTGCCCTCTGGCATCAGTTAAGTCTTGAGGGCTGAGTCCTTAAGAAAGAAATTACTTTTCTTACAAAAGAGACTCCAGGGTGCTCCCTTGGCCCTTTTGTCAATGATTGAGGTTATAGTAAGAAGACTGCCTTAGGCAAAGCAGGAAGCAGGCTCTCATCAGACCCCAATCTGCAGGTGTCTTGACCTTGAACTTCCCAGCCTCCAGAACTGTGAGAAATAAATTTCTGTTTTATAAGCCACCCAGTCAATGGCATTCTGTTATTGCAGTCCAAATGGACTGCGATAGACTTTGAAATGGTTAAAATTTAAGTTTAAAAATTGTATCCTAGTTCAAAAATATCTCCTTATCATTATTTGACTTTTTTTTTTTCATTTTGCTATGTCATTTTCCCTGAAGAGACACCATTAATTTTTTTTTTCATTGAAAATGCAAAAAACCCTGAGGGCAGTGGGTGGAGATCGCACCCATTCACTTCTTAGAGTGATTCAATCTTTTTGTCATTTTCCTAATACCTCTATAACAATAGCTAAATTGGGTGAATTCTTTTGCTTCCTGCAGCAAAACTCAGGCAGAAACTGTAGCACTTTATTTGATAAAATCAACTTACTTTACCCTCACTCTGTGAGAAAACTCATATAAATTATTCTTTCAGTTAATGATTACTTTAAATTATGTTAAAGGTGATTTATATACACCCATTAAAATTGGTATTTTGAGGGAGATATGGAACATTTCTTCAAATAAAAGTGGCTAATTGATGTTCAGTGGACACCTCCATTATTTCACTAATTAATTAATTGGATTAATTCTTGAGGTACACCTTGAAGCTGTCACTCACACTTGCAGGTTAACTCAAGGCAATCTTGAAGCTAACTGTTTTGAAGTGAATGAGGTACCTAAGTGAGGTACCAATAGGGAAGAAAGAGGACTGTATTTTGAGAACAGTGTAATGAACTCAGCAGTGAAATTCAGCCTACTCTCTGAGATAACACTAGGGTTATCCTTCTAGTGTTGACTGATTTTTAAATCTACCCATATGTGTATAAATGTTAAATAGTAAGAAACATGCACAAAAACTATTACTTCCAGTAGAAAAGATAACATTTGGTTTTTGGAGCCTTATACTTCATTTACATTTATATCTAGCCTCGTGCATTTCAATTTGTCTACATCTGTATTCTTTTGTGTGTGTGTGTTTTCTTTTAAATTGAACCTAAAATATGACCTCACTGTTTTTCAGCAACTGCTTCAACCATGTTAGGTTATGAAATATTTGATTATTTAATCAAATATTTGATTATTTAAGTTATATTTAACATACCTGATATATTTATTTTTCCCATTGATAGCATGAAAAATTTATCATTTAATATGCAAGATTTTTTCAAGATATCTTTTATAAGATGACAACTATAAGTCATGTGACTTCCTCCTTGACAGACCTAGGCAGGCCCAGGAGGAATGGAAAATTACCAGGCGGGAAACTGCATTGTGAGAAACTGTAGCCTGGGAAAATGCCTTCCTGGGAAATTGCCTGACGACCCTACCCAGGTCAAACAGATGCCCAGCTTAGATTGGGGTCTGGTGTCATCCTATCCGGCATAACAGGATGCAGCTTTAACCACAGGCTGATGAGATGTATCGAGAACAATGGTCAGCAGAAATGGCACCCAGCAACCAGCTCTAGCCAATCAGACTCTGACACCCCAACCAATTACCCTTCACAGGTTTTTACGCTTAAAAAGCCTGCCCTACGAACAACTGAGTGAATCTTCACCTTCCTTGGTTGGCTCCACTTTCTCTTATGCCCCACTAATAAACCCTGCTTCTTGGCTCACTGCATCCATCTGGTTTCTTGAGCAGCTCTGACCTAACATTCCTTTTATCATCCTGTACTGGAAACCACTTCTCCTTTCAGCCCTTAACCCCCCAAAAGTCACCATTATCATAGTGTTGATGGGAGAGACCTGGTTCTTCTTGCTGACGCATGTAATCTTGTAGTATGTGATCAGTTTAGTAGTGGCCTATTCCCATGGAAGAAAACAGGACTGGGTAGGGTAGGGGGTGAAAGGCAAAGTTTCAGGGCAAAGCAGGGTGAGAAAAGCAAGAGCAACCGCAGACCAGGGTGGCAAGTCCCTGGGCAGCCTGAGGCCAGATGACCAGAGCCAAGAGCACCCTGAGCTGAGAGAGAGCGAGAGCAAGAGCGAGAGAGAGCGCACATGTCCTTTGTTCTCAGGACTTACACAGTTGGTGGGATAGGAGGGAAAAAGTTACATATTGATTAACGGGTACATGTGGTGCCAGCTTTCCTGGGGGAATGTGATTACCCCAAACTTAGGTATGTGTGGGGATCTGTTAGCCCGAGTCCTTATCTTGCTCCAGACCCCATTTGTTCATCTTGTTGTAAAACACATACATGACAGGAGGCAGTTAATTAAAATTGGAGCACTTTCCAAAGCTATTTATGGGCACTTTCTGTAAGCATCAGGGACTGCCTCATAAAACAGATAGTGACCAGAGGTAGGCAATTAACCAAAGTTGTTTTGTGGGCTGCTTCTTTGGGTACCGGGGACCCTCTCCCACATTCAGGCCTTGGGATGAAAGCACAGTTTCAAGGCTTTCTTTCCCAGATAGTGGAAATGCTATATAGAATTTCAAGGACGCCCCCACCCCCGCCTTTTTTTTTTTTTTTTTTTTTTTTTTTGTTAACATAATGTTTCTTGTGATGTTGGAACACCTGGCAACATTATCAGACCAGGCTCAGGACTAGTGAGTTAGTGTGTGAGACATGTCTTCCTCTTCCTCCCTGCCTCAGTTTGCTATTTGTTCTACTTAATTGGTAAAAGATGTTTCCTGGCAACCAGGGTGCTAAATGCTGGCCAGTAACAGTATTGCAGTCTCAGAGTTCTTCCTATGCTGCCATCTCCTGCCTCAATAGTTTTAGGGAATCTTTGTCCCAGCACTGACATATTGGTGGTCCATTTTTAACCTGTAATCTTCGTAAAAGTGATCCTCAAGCATCCAAATTTCAACTCTTTTAGGAATCTGTTCTTAAACTTATTTTTTTTTGTTAAAAATAATTCGTTTGGTAGAGTGGTATTATTTTTTTTTATTTACTCATTTGTAATCTAAAGTCCAGTGTGGATTGATTTACACAAGTATTTCTGAAAACTATGGGAATGTTCTGGCAGGCACCTTGCTTTGTGAATAATTTAAAGCTCTGTGAGGACAACTAGGTGTCTCTGAAGACAGGCACATTTTCACCATGATTTAGGGCCTAGCCACACAGGCAGGGGCTGGGCGTGTGAAGGGGAGATCCTCATATCACTGTGGCATGTACAAAAGACACTGCAGTGGGAAAGGTAGCAGCAAGAGTAAAGACATCCTCCAGTGTAATTTCAAACACTTGAACTAAGTTTCCATAAAGATAAAAATTAAAAAATCAAAAATGTAACTTTTGAGATTGAAAAAGAAAGACTTAAAAATTCATAAAGTTAAGGAGGTGCTTTTGTTGCTTTCTCAGGCTATCATATTTTGCAATTACTAGTGATTAGTAGTTAAAATAAGCTTCATAAATTAATAAATTTTATGGAGTATATTATTTTGATAACTGAATGTTGTTAAATAATATTATATTGTGTTTTACTTGTTCTATTGAAGATTAGACATTCCTTGGTGTGCTAAACACTATTTAACCATAGGCAGTTTTTTAAGTTTTTTTTCCATGTACGCACTATACTTAATTATGAACTTAAAACTTTATGTTTAGTGGTTTATAATTTTTATTTTTATTATACAGTTTATAACACTTATAAGTTTATAGGAAGAAAACTGTATTTGTGGTCACCTTGAAAATATAGTGAATTTATTTCCATTTTCTCTGTTTTTTTTTTAAGAAAATCCAATGTTCAGAAGTAGTGATGCTAACTAAATATATATATATTTATATAACATATATATATATATGTTGCTCCAAGTCTTCACCCAATGGTGACTCTTCTCTCACATCCTTCGTTTGTTTATAGCCTTCTCTTGTAGTGTCTTTTATGTATTTTTTCCCATAAATCTCTTCTACCATTTGTTTTATATCAGATCCCTTTTTATTAGCTTTCATATTGCCATTGTTTAATTTTCTTATAACATTTATCACATTATGAGCTCCTATAGGACATATTATTATTTTACTTTTCTGTGTTAATTGGCTCATTCTCAAAATATTATATGTGGGAAATAAAAGCTTACGTACAATTGCACGCCCAACCAGACTTAGCTCATGCATACTCACATCTCAGTCAGGTAAGGAGACAATCTGATAAGCTGATACATCTTCATCCCTGCTCAGGCTACTACTAGACTCCCAACCTTAGTCATAATGTTAAGGGAGAAACTCTCGGAAACTCAGTTCTTCTTGCCGATGCGGTAAAAAAATTATAGATTGGTGAATGTATTAGGGTGCAACCAGGGTTTATCGGTGATCTGTTCTCATGGAAGAGAATAGCCTAGCTAAGGTGTGTGTGGAGGGGGGTAAGGTTGAAAGACATAGGAAAAGCCTGGCAAGGGAGGCGAAAATAAGGGTAGCCAAAGGCTAGGGTGGAAAACATGTGTGGCCAGAGGCTGGGTGGCCAGGAGCAGGGCAGCCAGAGGGCCAAGAGCAAAAGTGAGAGTCCTTTGTTCTGAGGACTTATATAGTTGGCGGGATGGGGTGAAGAAGTCACATACTGATTGATAGGTAAAGATGGTGCCAGCGCTCCTGCAGGGACATGACTACCCAAACAGGTATGCATGTGGGTCTAGTAGCTGGAATCCTTATCTTGCTTGAGACTACGTTTGTTCATCTTGCTGTAAAACGCATGACAGGAGGCAATTAATTAAAGTTGGGGCAGTTACCCAAAGTTATTTATGGGCTCTTTCTGTAAGCACTAGGGACCCCCTCATAAAACAGATAGTGACCAAAGGTGGGCAATTAATTAAAATTATTTTTTGGGTTTCTTCTTTGGGTACTGTGGGCCCCTCATCTTCCCTCTTCTAGACCTTGGGATGAATACACAGTTTCAAAGGCTTTCTTGTGGGGGGCTGCTGTCCTGGGTGCCAGATGTGGGGGGGGGGCTCTGCCCACGGAGCCCC
Source organism: Glossophaga mutica (assembly GCA_039655065.1). Classification (NCBI taxonomy): domain Eukaryota; kingdom Metazoa; phylum Chordata; class Mammalia; order Chiroptera; family Phyllostomidae; genus Glossophaga; species Glossophaga mutica. The sequence continues at coordinate 150,898,531 of CM077304.1, read as the reverse complement.
ATCCCATCTGTCACGGATGAAAATAAAAATTCCAAGATATGATCTACTTGGGGAGGAAAGGTGGTCAAACTCTCAGAGGAGAATGACCCAGAGCCCCTTCCTCACTAGGCTTTTATTGGGTTCAAATACACAGGAATACAGGTTTAACATTTCAAAGAAATCTGAGGGCTTAATCTGAGTCAGTGTCTGTCAGGAAAGGGGGTTGCAAAACTTTGGGAGACACACCCATTTCCTCCTGGGACCCTTATCATTTAAATGAGTGCACTCTTAGCAAAGCAGATTTCACAGGACTTTACGAATTCTTTCTTATGCCAGATCACCTGGGGAACCATCCTGGCCGGCACAGGGCTGCACCACTCATAGTCATAGTTTCAGGCTTTAAGCCGATTAGGCTCAGGAAGCAGAAGACATCTCCCAGATGGAAATGGAGACTTGGGTTATGTTAGAATAGCCGGGGAGTGAGGGTCCATCACTCCCTCTTTGCTGCAGCCCCCAAGTCCTTCCATGAGGGCCTCCCAAGTGGTTGCGTCTGGCTTAGGTTGCCCCTCCCGTGAGGAGTCTTACCTGTCATTGACTGCCAACCAAGCAATGGGGCCAGAGATGGATGAGGCAAAAGCAGTGCTCCTGCCAGGGAAATAAGCTTTGTCTCCTTAGTAGGTCACGTCCTTGTGACAGAACAGACCCAGATGAAGTGGGTCCCTTGGGCTCTTACACAGCCCACCATGGGGTGAAGGTTACAACTCCTGAAACCAGGCTGAACGGTCTGCAACACTTTCTTTCCTAGATAGTGGAAATGATACATAGAATTTCAAGGACTCCCCTCCTCTTGTACTATCATGAAGTTTCCTGTGATGTTGGAACACCTGCCAACATTATCAGATCAGGCTCAGGACTGCTGAGTCAGTGGGTAAGATGTCTCTCACTCCTCCTCCCTGCCTTGGTTTGCTCTCTATCCTACCTAACAACAATTGGTCTAATAATCTGACCTAAAATTTCTCAAATACATATGCTGACTTCTGAGGTCAAAAACTCTTATACTTTTTATCTACAGTGTCTATACATGACCAATAAATATGTTCAGTTCTATTGCATGCTTATATGATAGTGTTCTATTTGAATATTTTATTTTGCTAAGTACTTCACACAGTGCAAAATTCAGCTTAAATTTTAACAAACAGAAACAAAATGTAGGACCTTGAAGTCACCTTTGTTCACTTATTCTCCTCCTTCTCCCTTACTCTTCTCTCTTACTACATTTTACCAACCACTTCCAAGCAATATAAAAACCCAATCCAAAATGTCTCCTTGCAAAATAATTTACCATGGTTGGGAATACGCAACACTTTGGCACATATTTGCTATCTTTGAGGAAATTTCCTTTTTTCCTTCTCCTACCAGACAGAAGCAAGAAGAAACTGCTCCCCTGATCTTTGTGTCTTGGACCTGGTCTGTGCAAATGAATAAGCCAGTGCGATGTTCTGATTCAAACATAAGCAAACTGAGAAAGGGGGTTTCCTACAGAATCCATTATGTTGGCTAGCGGGGGTGTCAGAGGTGCCCAGCAATGATTGAAAAGTCAAGATTCAGGGAAAGAAATAATAGTGCCTTTAAACTATGCTCCATGAGTCTAACACTTGCTGTGTGTATCATCACCCTCGGTGGCTGAGATGGAAAAGGAATGTTTTCTCATCAGGTAAATTTGGTAGCCAGGTTTGTAACATTGTTACTGAAATCTTAGCTGGAAACCTGTTAACAGTTATCTAGCTTTCTCAGTTTTTGAACTACCAGGTACCCTTTTAATAAACTCCTTTTCTGCTTAATCTGACAGCTTTTGCACTTGCAATCTAAAACACATACTATGAGTTTCTTAAATAAAATATTTCTTTCCATCTCTTCCAATGATCAAGGTCCTTATTACTCTTAATCATCTACTGATAGGTCCTTTTTTAATAATCTTTTTCTTCTCTAATATGTCATGTCAGCTAACTTTCCAAATATGAACCTTACCATTTTTTTAAATATCTAATTCTATTATAGTGTGACATGGTTTACCTATTTTAATCGCTTCACCAAAAAAATAATCTTTATTTCTTATATATGGTGTCAAAGTTGACTTAACTAAGTAGACTTTTGGTTGTAAAGTATGTTGTCAATGAATGATTAACACTGAATGATACAATAATTGAGGCTTATTATATATATTTTTTTTAATAAAAAAGTGATATTTGAGGGAGAGTCCTGGGGAAAGTAGACTGGCAAGACAAGGGATCAGCACTTGATCTTTTCTAGATATTAAACTTGACCTTGTCTTTGCCTCACAGTTTATTGGAATAACAGATGCCAATATAACAGAGATAACAGGAGACTGATCATAAAAAGTATAATTCTAATTTAACAATAAATATAAATGCCAAGTGAAAGAAATGGTTGCAGTTTGTGGAGTAGAGCATTTTCTGCTTGTAGGCAGCCTTCATGGGAAGGAAATTGACAGAAGGTTGCTGGCTGAGCCTAAATTCAGAGCAAGACTTCCCATCCTAATCTTTCAAAGATTTCCTGGTCTTAGATTGGATGTCGACATACATACTGACAGTCAGATTGTCCTAACCTTGGATACTTAATTTCTCTCAAAGAACATGTCTTCCCAGATGGTGCTTTGAGCACCTAGTCAGTACTGGCTCATGGAAATAGGTATTTCTTCTTGTTCATTTTCATTCTTTCTCATAAAAGTAATGCTGGCTATCTCAGTAAGGATCCTCAGTGTACTGCTTTGAGAATTTAACTCTTAAATGATATTTTACATATCCTGCAGCTTTATTCTTGTTTCCAACTAGGTTAAGGGAAATTGACAAGTTTATATTTAGTGTTCTAATAACTGCATTTGAAATATGGTGTATATCACTAAGTATTTTTATTGTTATTCTTTACTTTTTCTTTATATCCATGTACATATGTAGTTCATTATATCAGTTTTAAAATTCAAAGATAAACATAAGATATCTATTTTTTTAAAAAGTCAAGCAGCTTTTAAAATCTAAATTTTATTTTTTTTCTATTAATTTCTGGAGCAAACCAAATAATTCTGGAATTCCTTTCTTTAAGAGAGGTGAAAACTTGTTATTTGAAGCATGTTTCTGTCATTCCTACACTACCATATTCAGGAGAAATTTGATGAGGACTGTTTGCCTCATCTGACCTAATTAAATCATAAACATTCTGAGAGGTGGCCTATATCCCCCTTTATGTATGTATGTATGTATGTATGTACATACATATGTATGTATTTAAACTTCACCCAAAGCTTGTTTATTGATTTTAAAGAGAGAGGGAGGGAGAGGGAGAGAGACAGAGAGACAGAGAGACACCCATAGGTTGCTTCCCATACACCTTCCAACAGGGAATCAAACTAGCAACCTTTTGGTGTACTGAACAACAACACCCCAACCAAGTCAGCTGCCTGGCCAGGGCAACTGTGTCCTCCTTTAAAGATGAGATAACTGATACTAAAGTAACTGCCCAAGGTTAAACTACTTGCTCATACTTTGTTTCCTTTTGGTCCTTCAGCATCTTTTAACCTGAAATTTGAAATTCCATGGTTAATAACTGTAATTTGAAATTCCATACTCTACTGCACAGGCCAAGTGTTTTTTCTTCTTGATTTTTTTCCCTGTAAAGATGTACATTTATTATTCATTCTTGGCTTCGTCCAATGTATCTTCTAGGTTTTCATTCCTTCTGTAATATTCACATATATTTTTTCATTCAATACAGTTTTTTCTCTAGCCAATCATTACTAATTCTTAAAATATGTAAAAAGTTATATGATTCATGCCAATTTCAGATAACATTACTTATTTAGTTGAATGTTTTAGATTTTTCCTGACATGCTTTCCTTATTTGGAATTTGTTTATTTATTTTTGTTTATTTTAAAAAAGTATACTCATTACAGAAAATTTGGAAGGCAGAGAGAAGTTAAAAAAATTAAAAAGGAATCATTGCCCATGATGATTCTGTACAGATATGACAACAAATGAAAAGGACTGCATAACGTATTTAAACCCAGATGTAGAATTGCTTGTATCTTGTGCTTCCCTCTTCTTTGTAAAAAGGTTTCTTTTAACCTTCCCTCCAAAGGATGCAGGCTTGGTCTAAAAGGACAGTTTATAAACAGACGGCATATCCTTTTATGCACTAAAATGTTCTTCCTCTAACTTTGTTCAAAGGAAAGTACACATTCAAATTGACTCCTCTAGGCTCTGCTACATCAGGTGGCCACACCCTAGCAGTAATGTCTCTTTGGCACATTGATTGAAACTTACATTCTAGCAGCACTAAGGAAGAGTTTTATGTTTGTTTTTCCAAGTCTTTGTGTCTGGATAGTAGTCTTAGCATAGGATACTAGAAGCACTTCTTGGATAATGATATAATAATATTCTTTTTTCCTTTTTTACTTATTTACTTATTTGTTAGGCTTACTTCAGGAAAAGAATCCCTGTAACTAAAACTTCTTAGAAGTACCTGTCTCTAAATTTTACTAGGTGTGACTTTAGAGAGGCTTATTTTAGTGATCTCAAAACAAAGGCTGGAGCGGAAGACTAAGTAAGTCCTTGAGGTCCCAAGGACTTTGACTTCTCTATAATTTCATGTATTTACTCAATGAATATTTTTTGAGCAAGTGTTATGTGCTTGTCACTATCATGGTATTGAGCAACAAGGGGAAACAACAGCTGTTTGGGAACTTGGGTGCAAATTAGAAATTGGGCTAAATCATAGAAAAAACAGGTCTGTCTGGACAGGCTGGATTTTTCTAAGAAGCAAAAAGATTGTTTTAGGTAAACCTCTTTCTTCCCCACTTATTAAGAAAAGAAATTGCAAAATTTAGATGACTGTGATTTTCAAAATAAATACAATTTGGGCCTCATTTATTATATACAGATGAAAGTGTTTATTTGCTACTAAAAGAGATGATAAAAGTAGGCAAAATGGCACTGGAGTTATACTATTGTTAGGCACTTTTATATGAATTAGGATATTTAATTCTCAGAAATTTGATAAAACTTAAGCACAGAAAAGGTCAATAGCTTTCTGAAGGTTACACAGTTAAGCGCATAGCAAAACTAGGATTTAAACCAGAACTTTTCTTGCACTATAGCCCACACTCATAACCACAATATTATCATCACGCTTTTTAATGTCCAGAAAGACAAAGCTTAAGTACATAAATAAGCTTGGAAGACAATGTAAGCACTATGAAATGTTGCTGTCACTTAACCAAATGGAGGATCGGGGAAGAATAAGGAAGATGTTGGATCTGCCAGCTCTTTCTTTAGAATGGATCTTAGAAGCTGCTTAGGACACTGCCACTCATATACCATTGGCCAGAAATTACTCACATACTCTCACCTATCTGCAAAGGAGGCTGTGTAACATAGTCATAATTTGGATGGCATTGTACCCAGCTAGTTGACTCACTATGATGAACAAAAGGCAAAATAGATTTGGAGAGATAACTAGTAGGAGATAACTCATAGTTTCTATCACAGCCCTGTTCTCTCAAGCCCTGTTCTCTCATTGCAGTATTGCAGTGTGCTCCACTGCAATACTTTTAAACAGTAGATTAAATTAAGAAAATAACATACTTACTATATATACTATGAACCTTTTACATAGATTAATGGAAGTTGTTTCACACATTTAAAATTATCAAGGAAATAAGCAATATTTTAGTCATCTAAACACTATGTTTATGTAGTGTAGATAATAGATACTATACAATATATAAAACACAGAGATCCTTTCCAGTTCATCATGTTACCTCCTGCTTGAAAGCATGCAATGCCTCACTATTTCACCCAGAGTAAAAGTGAAGGTCTCCAATGGCCTACAAGGCTCTACCTGATCTGCTTCTTTTCCTTTCTGCTTTCATCTCCGGTGCTCATTTTCACTCACTGTCTTCCAACCACTCCTCATCTGGCCTCTGGACATTTGTGCCAGCAAGCTCCAGCCAGAAATGATTTCCCCAGATAACCCTGAGGCTTGCTCCTCCATCCACTTCAATCTCCCTCATCCATGTCACTTGTTCAGTCAGTCCATCCCTGACCATGTCTTTGTATGTCAGCGCTCACCCCCAACCTGGACACTTTCAGCTATCTTCCTTGTTTTATTTTCTTCGGAATCCTCAGTACCCTCTAATATTCTCTGTAACTTTCTTGCTGTTTTCTTTTTCTCTATTGTCTATCTTCTTCCACTAGCATGTCACATTCGTGAAAGTTATCACCACAACTTAGAAAGAGGCTTGGCAACTAATAGGAGATCAATGGATATTTTGGGTGATTAAAAATGTGAGAGTGAATTAGCCTTTGCCTGCACTGATCAGTTTAAGTTACCGATGTTATTGTTTTTATTTTTAGCACTGGAATAGATGTCTATTTACTACATGTCTTTAACCATTTTTGAATTTAAAAACTGTTCATTCGTAGGGCAAGTAAATATTTCAGAGATGTAGAATAGAGAAATGCAAAAAGTGTGTGACATTGAGCATGAATACTTTAAATTTCAAAGCACATTGTGCGGTAAGTATTTTAAAACAGCCAACCCCCCTTTAAAAACCTGAGGCATTAGTTTCTAAATCATCTACTTCGTTAAGCAGAAATGCAACTCCTTACCAGTTTCAAAAGGGTTGTTTGAATTATTTCTGTGTTCTATCACATTTTGTCTCCACTTCCTTTCCTAATCCATTTTGCAGGAAAATCTAATTTACTTTCTAAATTGGAGTTGTGTGCTGCCAGTTTTGATATTTTACTATTCACATTCTCATCAGCATTATCATCTCTAAACTTCTGAATCAAAACCATCACAGAGAATTGTTTTGGAATATATGCATTGATTAAAGTGCCATCTTATTTAAACATATCAAAGTTAATTGTGCTTCTCATACAAATGCCTGTGTGTGTCTTTGCGTGTAATATTATCTATTATATGCTGATAAGAATTAAAAACAGCCTACTTCAGTGATCATGGAGTTCGGCCTGACTTGAAACCTTATAGATATTTTTCTTCTCAGAAAATTTATTATTATACATTTTCTGAGAATATTGATTTTTAGTTCATATTTCAATTAATAACCCATAAGATCAGAATGGTGTTTCATGACAGTTTTACAAAATAGTTATTTATCGTAGTTAATTCTCAAAGATTACTGAGATTCCCCTAAAAAAGCATGTATGTTATATATGGTCAACTTAACTTGCTTTTAGATTTTGAAGATCTCTAAGCCTATTTAATCAAATGTATTCCACTCCTGAGATTAAATGTGCTTTGGTAAAATTGTGGTAAACATGTGAGATTTGATGTATGTATGTGTGTATGTGTGTGTCTGGTGTAGCTATGTTTAGGTGTGGGATGCATAAATTTCATTATGATTGTCATTTATATACCTAGGGAGGATTATAATGGTTCACTACAAAACCTGCCTTATAGCCGGGAATATGAAATGCCAATTATGTTCATCAGAGTATCAATTTGTCATCATGTGCAAGGATATTTATGCTAAGGTTTAATTTCCTTTTGCTTTATTATTAATGATGCTTTATACTTGAAAGAAATTCTATCTTGAAAGCTTCTTAAAATCATTAATCTTTATGATATGTGTGAAGTAGCTAAGAATTCTTAACCATACTTTGAAATGGGCAAAGTAAGAAACAGCTAACATAGGAAAGTAGTCCATGTTGTATAAAAGTAGTCTTTTCTACCAAAAGAATAATTTCATACTGTTTGATAGTAAAATACTATGTCTGAGCAAAGACAAGTTAATTGTACTTTATTAAATTTTTATTTGTTTATATATTTTTGCATGTATGTGTAGAATAATTGTGACTTCAGGAGAATTCAGATGTAAAAGATTGTTATTTTTTCTATTGCTATGGACTAATAAATACTGGAATTTACCTTTTCTTGTATCCAATGCTGTTTCAACAGTTAATACTGAAGCTGTAATTTTTATCACACATAGAGAGATGCATCCAAATGTGTTAATCTAAAAAAGCCCACTTGGGACATCTGGTCTACTTAGAATCTCATCTTATGCAATTTTGTTTTACTTCAGGGGACTTTTAAGATTTATAATATTCCTATTCAATGTTTTAATTGGAAGTAGATCGGTGGCTTCTATTATGTTGTTCAAATCAATTATTTTCTAATGTGGAACATAAGTTCATGACAAATCAGAAAAAGGCCCTTAGCTAATAATATTCACTATTATAATTTAAAAATGGAATATAAAAATTGCAAATAAGTAATTCTAAAAAAAAGGAGAACAAAGGAAGTTTCCCTATAAAAGTTAAAAAACATTGATATAAAAGTGAAAAATGTAAACTCTACCTACCGAGGAAAAAAGTCAGCAAAGAATGATAAATGGCAGCAACTAATTTCTGATTCTACTTTTGATTATTACTTGCTTGTTCCATCATATCTGCTTCCTTGGCAATTTGTTCATGTCTTTGCTCTCACACTTTTTTTTATATTTGCAACTTATATATTTATAAAAGCCTCTCTGCCTTTAGCCTACAGACAACCTGAAGTCAGACACAGGGTGCGAGCCATCTTTAAGTGCTTATTTCAGTGCCTAGTGCATATTAAGTACTCAACAAGCATTTGTTGAACAAAAGAAAGAAAGAAAGAGATAAAGGAAGTTATTAGAATGTAGAAAATGACTACATGCAGAGACATTTAATTGCAGTGGGAATGGTTGAGAAATTCAACTTTTTCTGAATAGCAAATCTTGTGCACTCTGATTCACCCAAACCCAGGCCTAGCTCTTCCTTCACCAAACTTTGTGTGTAAGGAACAAAGAATTTCTACGCACATGTTTTCTTTTGTGTCCCCTTAAAAAAAAAAAAAAATTAGCCTCCATCATACTGTTTCTTTATGCCTTTGCCATATAGCTTAGCAATGTGGCAAAGTATATGTACATCCCTTTCATAACTCTACCCTATGTCCCTTTCATAACTTAGACATTTACAAAAGGCATCTAACACAATGGTCTAAAATTTTGTGTGCTTTTGGTAGTTCAGATATTAGTTGTGGAAGTAATGTATAGGTATTTAAATACAGAGACACCTTCTAAAATCATCCCTTTACTTTCAATTTTTTGTGGATGTAGAAATGGCATCCAGAATAAAATTTGTCATGCATTCTCTTGCCTTTCTTAACTATTTTACCCAGCTCTTTCCACTCTGTCAGAATTTCCTAACATGGCTAGTAAGTCAGTGAAAAGCTATTTAACAATCAATTATATACCCTTTAGTATTTCCATATGTCATTCTTAGTTCTTTACAAATATTAGATAATTTAAACTATAACAAATCACCCATGAGATAGGTGATATTATTAGACTCATTTTACAGAGAAAAAACTCAGTATTTTGAGTTAGTAATTATTATAAACAAGGATGTAAAAACAAAGAAGTCTCACTTCAAAATTCAAGATGCTACTTCCCAAATATACTGCAACTTTTAAGTTAACACAAACAAAATTGACATATTTTAAGTCAAACAAAATACTTTTATACCAATCAACCCAGATTTGACAATAAGTAAGTTGAAGCTGATTTTGACCATGTAATCCACTTAGCAGTGACCTTTCTCTTTCTGGAGATATTTCTCTTAATCCAACACTTCCTTAAAAGGGCCCAACATACTATTTTTTGTAGAATGCTTATGCACATACATTACTTGTTCACATGGCTCCCATATAATAAGAATATCTAAGTCCTGACCTTGGACTTTATAGAACTTCAGAAGACCAAAAATTTCCTAAAGAAAACTTCCTTATAAAGAAAATGCTATGTGCCTGTATTTTTCCTGAATGTTCATCTATAGTTTTTATCAAATTCTCAAGTGACTAAAAAAAAGTAAAATTCTCTGTTTTACATTCAATTAAGATTTATTGAGTACACATAGAGTGTTAGGTGCAATGCTATGGAGTGCTTGCATGATCTACTTCAGTTAATATTGATGGAGATTTTTAGAAGACAGATGCTCCGTGAGTCATTGCATTTTAATCCATCCTTAGCTTTTTGGTCAAGCATTTAATCGCTACCTAAGTATTTGTTTAATAAACTAATGGAAGTTTTGGGTGCCTGTTTATGTATCACAGTTGCACATGATTTTACAACCAAAGCTAAGAGCACAGATACTGTATCATCAGTGCTACACATAATTATCAAAGAAATGCTTCCACTTTCAAAAGAGTCATTTCAGGAACCATAACGTAACCTGTTAGTGTTTCTTTAAACAACAGAATCAATTAATTACAAAGTAATTAACATTATCAATGTGGCATTTGTTTTTCATCAATTATGAAGGTTGTTTCACCTTTTTAAAATTCTTTTAATGTTTTCCTTTTAATTTTTATGTTAATTTTTCTACAAATAAATTTACAGACTCTAACTGTTTCACTTGAATGACTTTGTTAGTGTATTAGTGTAGGTAGCTAGTTAGTTATAGGTAAAGGAAGGGGCCAAAGGGAATCAAAAGCTAAGTATAATAAACTAGGGAGCTGAATCAGACATTTAGCTTTATAAACTAGGGAGCTGAATTGGACATTAAGACTGATTTACTAGGAAACGATAACATCACAGCTCCCAAGGAGACCACCACATCTTCCACCTCATTCCTAGTAGGCAGGAAGAATCTCCCTGGGGAAGAAGCAGCCCTGTACCCGGTTGGTGGAGCATGGGAGAAATTCCTCTTCTACAGGCATGCTCGGAAGCCACGATGGTGCAGGGAAATGCCTTTCTACTTTGAGGCATGCCCAGTAGGAGCCCACTGGGTGACATAAAGGGGCGGAGTCTAGCCCAGGAAAAGGATCGGATTGGATGAGGACACCGAACCCTGGAAAGTGTAGGAAATGGATTGGTTAGGGGAATCACCCAGCACAAACCTGGGAAAAACCTAGGGAGTAGATTGGGTAATTTGAAAGAGCTCCTCATTTGGGAAAACCAAGAAACTACATGGAGGATTATTAGGAGTAATTGTTGCTAGAGCCTGCAGACCCTGCAGTCCCTCTATATCTGCTAGAGTGTATATTTCTTCTTCACTACAATAAATCTTGTCACTACATTTAATCTTCTCCTGCATGTGTGCCCTTTGAAATTCATTTATCACGACACCGCAAGAACCCGTTTTCACCTGCAAAAACTTTTGAGGAATGTACACACCCACGAAGTTAACATCCATACCAAGATGATGAACAATTTCATGTCCACCTCCCTCCTGCAGAAAATGCTTCCAAATTATATTATCATAGAGTATTATTGCCTGGTTAGAACTTCATATAAATGAAGACATTCAGAATGTATATTTCTATCTGTCTTTTATTATGAGATTCAGCTATATTATATTTGTAAGTAGTTTGTTCATTTTTATTGCTGAGTATAACCCACTGTACAGATTTATCACATTTTATTTATCCATTTTCCTGTTAATATACAACTAAATCTTTCCTGTTTGAATATATTGTGAGTAAAGTTGCTGGGAACATTTATACAAATCGTGTTGAGAACATAAATGCCCATTTCTTTTGTATAAATGCCCAGGATTCGACTTTGTAAATTTGTTTTTACTAACATTAAGAAATCTTCTGTCTTGAGTTTTGTTTTTAATTTTTTCTGGTCTTCTTTCCCCCCCCACATTATTTTCTTTCTTTTTATGTGAATTAAATGTTTTTCAGACTTTTTGATATTTCTATGTAAGTCCCTAAAGTTGTGTTTATTTTCATTCTATTTTTTTATCTTCTATTTTTTGCTTTCCTGAATTTCCGTTGAACTATCTTGTTGTTAACTCTCCTCTATTATCTACATTTTGCTATGAATCTTATACAGTGTTTAATATCAAGTATTATATTTCTTCAGCTCTAGAATTTCTGTGGTTCTTTTATTGTTTCTGTTTCTGCTGAGTTTTCCTATCTTTTCATTCTGCATAAGCATGCTTCTTTATTTCACTGAGGGTAGATAAATAACCGCTTTAATGTCCTCATGCTGTACATGATATCTGAGTCATTTTAGAGTAGCATCCACAGATCTTTTTTTTTTAATAAAAATTTCTTAATTCTTTGTTTATTGATTAATTTTGTAATGTATCCTAAACATGGAAGATGGATGCTATGTTAAAAATTCTGTTATCCTCTCCTGAACAATGCCAGTAATTTTGTTTTAGCCAGCAAATTAACTTGGTTAGATGCAAACTGAAATTTCTCTTTCTTGGAGCTCAAATCTCAGGTCAGTTTCCCACCCCCTCTTTAGCTTACTTTTATTCAGTCTTACAAAATTATGTCTTAGAATTGGCCAGGAAATTACAGAAGTTTTATAAAAGCCTGTGATTCCCCTTCTCTGTACTCTCTTTATGAGGATTATCCCATATGTCCATCCCTGACTCCCTAATACAGCTTTATTGAGATATAATTGACAAATAAAGTGATATATTAAATGTGTATAGCGTGGTCACTTAATATGAACGTACATTATGAAATAATCACAATTGGGTTAACATATCCATCACTTCGCATTGTTGTTGTTATGAACACAACATTTACTTTTAGCAAAATTCAAGTATGCAATACATTATTATTAGCAATAGTCACCATCCTGTACATTAGATCCCTGGACTTTGTTTATCTTATGACTGAATGTCTGTACCGTTTAACCAATATCTCCTCATTTCCCCCAAGCTCCCTTTCCCTGGCAACCACTATTTACTTTCTAGTGCTGTGAGTCTGATTTTTATAGATTCCACATGTAAGTACAATCACATAGTATTTGTCTTTTCTGTGTCTGACTTATTTTATTTAGCATAATGCCTCTAGGTCCATCCATTTTGTTGAAATGGGAAGAATTTCCTTCTACTTCTGGTTGCATAATATTACACTATATGTATATACCATGTCTTTATCTATTATCCAAGAATGGATATTTAAGTTGGTTACCATACAAAGGGAGATCCCCAAAAAACTGGAATTATCTTCTGGAGGGCAGGCCTCTTGTAGTACAGGCTTTCCCCTAGGTGAGTGTTCTAGGAATCCATCTGTATCGATGTACCAGCTGGCAGTATTGTGAGAGGCTGTGTTCAGCTTCAGTGAACTGTTTTTCAAGACTCTTTCAATGCATTTGCCCATTTCATGATAGGTGATTTACAATTGCACTTGCTCACACTGCACTGAGTGTTCAGCAGTTTTTAACCAAAAATGGCGTAACCTTCATGCCATATATTCCTTATTCATCCAATCTCCCCTCAAGTGATTTTTTTGTTTCCTTGAATGAAAAAGTCTTTAAAAGGAAACATTTTGCTAAGGTGGAAAAAAATGGCAGAAACACTAAAAGGCATCAAAATCGATGAGTTCAAAAACTGTTTGGAGCAATGGAAAAAACTTCTCAATAAGTATATTACATCAATTGGTGAGTACTCTGAAGATGACTGAAGTTTAAACATGGAAGGATAAGTACACAGTTTTTATAAATAAATGATCCTTTTTTTGCATCCCTCCTTACATCATAGCTACCGCAAATAATGCTGCAATAAACCTGGGAGTGAGTGCACATATCTTTGGATATGTATGCAGATGTGGGATTTCTAGATTTGTAGTTCTATTTTTAATTTTTGAGAAATCTCCATATTGTTTTCAGTAATAGTTATACAATTTATATTCCCACTAATAATGTACAAGAGTTCCCTCTTCTCTACACCCTCATCAATTCTGGTTTGCTTGATAATAGGCATCCTAAATGTGTGAGGTGATATCTCATCATGACCATCCCACATTCAACATTTGCAGTATTTACCCAGGGTTCTGCCCTCTGGTTCTTCAAACCGTAAACACTGAAAGTTTTTCATTAGTTTTGACCCTTGGGCTAAAAATGGAAAAAACAAGGAACTCACCCTATAATGACTCAAAATTCCAGATTTTATATTGTTAAATAATTTATCTGCTTTTATTTATTTACTAAAGGCTTCAAGTAGTAATTTTTTGGTGTTTTGCTGAGAGTTCTACTTATTTGAGTGAGGGTCAGTATTCTAGAAGCTTACTCAGATAAAGCTGAAATAGAACTAGTCAACCTACATGTCCTTTATGTAGAGATAGTATACATATATAAAGATCATAGAAAATGTTTATATTTATTCACATATTTACCATTTGTGGCTCTCTTATTTTCTTCATGTCTATAAGAACTTTGTATCAATTGAGGTTCTCCAGAGAAAAAGATTCAGTAAGATACACATATCTTATAGCAATATGTAGAGAGAGAGAAAAAGAGACTTTATTTTATTAATTAATTTATTTTTAAAATTTATTTAATTTTAGAGAGAGAGGAGAAGGGAAGGAGAAAGAGGAAGACAGAAACAGTAATGTGGAGAGATGCACTGATCAGTTGCCTCTTGCATGTCCCAACCTTGGGACTTGGACTACAACCCAGGCATGTGCCCTGATGGGAATCCAACTGGTGGCTTTTCAGTTTGCAGGCCAGTGCCCAATCACTGAGCCACACCAGCCAGGGCAAGACATAGATTTTAAAATACTAGCTCACATGACAGTATGGCTGACAAAGTCTGAAGTTTGTAAGATAGGCTAGTAGGCTTGAAACTCTAACATGATTCCTGAGTTACAGTCTTGAGGCAAATACTCTTCTGTGGGAAACCTCAGTTTTTGCTCTTAAAGTTTTTTTAGGGATTGGATGATGCCCCACCCACATTATGAAGTGTAATCTGCTTTACTTAAACTCAACCGACCATAAATGTCAATAACATCTACAAAATATCCTCACATCCACAGTAGCTTTTGACCAACCAATTGTGCATCATAACCTAGTCAAGTCGATGATAAAATTAGCCATCACAAGTTTTACTTAGATTTATATTCCTTCAACCCAAAGATCTTTCACTAACATTTTTTAGTGCAATTGCTGGAAGCCGATTCTCTTTGCTTTTGTTTATGTTAATAGTTTTTTGTATCAAATTTTAAAGAATATTTTTGTTGAACAATAAAGTTAAGTTTGACAATTTTTTTTTTTTTTTGGCATTGTAAAAATGTCATTCCAGCCCTGACCAGTGTGGCTTAGTTGGTTGGTCATTGTTCAGTAAGTGAAAGTTCACTGGTTCAATTCCTAGTCAGGGCACATGCTTGGGGTGCAGGCTTAGTGCCCCACTGGGGCAAATGCTAGAGGCAACCAATGGATATTTCTCTCATATATTGATGTTTTTGTCCTCTTTCTCTCTCTGTTACCCTCTCTCTAAATATAAATAAATAAAATCTTAAAAAATAAAATAAAGTGTCCTCCCATTGACTTCCTAACTCTATATACTATGTATTTTCTAATCAGAAGTCAGCTGTGTTTATATTCTGTTATATAATATGTCCCTGGCCTCATGGATCCTCTGAAGATGTTCTCTCTCTGTCCTCTGTCTAACACACGCCCACACACACACTTTATGTTCTTTTAAGGAAATTTAACGGTCATGTTCTTATATGTAGATTCCTTGTATTTATCTTTCTTAAAGTCTTTTTTAATTCCTTGGAACTGAGGAGTAAGTGCTTATTTTGAAACAAACAAACAAACAAACTACAATTGCTTTTATGCACCAAAATATATAAACGATTTGTTTCCTTATTTCAATATTTCTGTCATCTCTAGAACTGCTACTAACTGCCTTTTTATTTCCAGCTTATGTCTTATTCCCTTTTCACGGGATTAATAATTATACAATGGCTATTGTGGATGTTGCCAGGAGAGATCCTCTATTGATGTCTTTGTTTAAAGAACACTTGTTTTAGGAAGCAGGTGGATCATCTTGATTCTTCTGAGGCTTTTTTTTTTTTTTTTTCAAATTTTGTTCATGGCACACTTGTGGCACCCTGACTTCAGGGTGCTATTCCTAAGGAGTATTTCTTCTGGCCTCTCAGCTTAACGTCTGGGGTGCTCAGTGCAATCTCTCCACCTGCTGTTTAAAACTCCTGTGTCACCCAGTGATGTGTGACATCCAGAATTATGGTTCAGCTCATAGTTCCTCAGAGGTTTTTATTTTTGTGCCCTTCAGATTTTCTCCCTGTCCACGGCCAGTTTATAATTTGGCAAACACAGGATTAAGGGTGTCTTCTCTGCACAGACCACATCTTTTTTTCCCGCTTCTAATCGCTACCTTTTTGCTCAGTGAAATCAGTGAAACAATGATTTCCTTAGGCTCCATCCCCTGTTATGCAGCCCATCCACTACAATGTGGATGAAACTAGAGGAAAGTATACTAAATGAAATAACCCAGGTAGAGAAAGACAAATACAGATGCTCCGCAAATTATGAGGGGATTATGTCCCATAAACCAATCATAATTGCATATATGGTAAGTCAAAATTAATTTCACACTATGCTGTACAGTATTATTGTTTTCCCTCATGACTGGGAGATGCAGCTGACTTCGCTTTCCAGTATAGTGAGAAAGTATGGTTGGTAGTATATGTCACTAGCCAGAGAAAAGATCAACATTCAAAATTTAAAGTATGATTTCTATTAAATACATATTATTTTGGCACCACTATAAAGTTGAAATATCTTGTGTAAATGTAAGTCAGAACCTGTTTTTACTATGTGGTATCAACTATATTGAAAGCTAAAAGAACAAAAAAAAAAACCAACAATAAACAATTGATTTCTTTTTTGTTAAGATTTTTATTTATTTATTGCTAGAGAGAGGGGAAGGGAGGGAGAAAGAGAGAGAGTGAAACATCAGTGTGTGGTTGCCTTTCATGTGCCCCCTACTGGGGACCTGGTCTGCAACCTGGCATGCACCCTGACTGGGAATTGAACCTGTGACCCTTTGGTTTGCAGCCCAGGCTCAATCCACTGAGCTACACCAGCCAGGGCCAAACAACTGATTTCATAGACGTGGAATACAATGGTTGCTGGAGGGGAGATGAGAAGATGTGGGTCAAAAAAGCCACACATTCAGATATGAGATGACTAAGCTCTGAGAATCTAATATATAGCGTGGTGACCACAGTTGTTAATACTATATTGTACACTTGCAATTTGCTGACAGTAGACCTTAATTGTTCTCACAACAATAGAAAAGTGTACAATGTGAGGTGATGGATGTGTTAATGAACTTAATAATTTCACAGTGTTTAGTACATCAAATCATGACATTGTATAATTTAAATACAATTACATTTGTCAATTATTCCTTAATAAAGCTAGAAATATAAGAAGAAAATTCTATAACCATCTGTTGAATATTATCATAGATGTGTTTAGATGTTTTTAAATGATCTTCAGTGAAAAATAAAAATTGTTTTATCAATTTTTTAAAAATGCTAAATCTGACATTCAGGTCCTCTCAGAAAGGATTTCCTGCTGCCTGCTTTACCACCCCCAGCATGGCTGTCACACTTTTCTATTTGTCTACATGTCTCATATATTTTTGCAATTGTTGAAAGCTAGATATTTCAGATAATATACTGTGATCATTCTGGATACTGAAGCAGACTCTTTCTGTAGGATTTCTTATTACAGTTTGCTTGTCTGTTTGTCAGGGAATCAGTTGGACTAGCTCAGTCAAGTTTATTTTCCTCATAGTGTGTAGCCTCTGATGTCAGTCCTCATGAGACATGACCTTGGCCTTACTCTCAATCACCCCTCAATGACAGTGGTTTTCCTGGGCTTCTAACTCTCTTCCCTGACTGCTCTCACATTACCTGCTTCTATTTGCATCACCCCAGCTGTTGGCCTCCACCAATTGCCAGCTAATTTATCTATTATTTTCTGCAATGCTCTGGGATATGAATTGTTTCACAGTTTGATCCAGTTAATCTGTACTACCTTTGCAGGGGTAGTCTTTGAGGCCAGACTTGGAGACTTATTCTAACTCCAGGAAACCTTTTAACTTCTCTTACGCTGCTGCTCTGTTAAAATTCTAGTGCTCTATAGCTTGGCTTGTCCTTTTTATGGAAACAATGGTTTTCATAGAGAGGAGCAAGGTAAAGAATAATCTCATACAAAAATAGAATTGTATGCTCTATCAAATTCTTAGATACAGAATAAGCACTATAAATACGCATGTATTGGAGTGACAAACTTAAGGTTATAGGATTTATTTCATTGCAACAGTCAAAGTAGTTAGTGAAGTTAATCAATAGTAGCTAAAGGTAGCCCTATCTATATTAAATAGTGTAAACTTAAATCAAATTACAAATATCCTTTCCTTTCCATTACTTAACATTTTTACTATATTCTATATAGAGGATATCATATTATTTTATAATTTTTAGCACGTTGCTACAAATATATTGCTTGTAACTTTACATAAGTGTCTGTGTATATAATAGTTACAGTTTCATGGAATACTACTTTTAAGTAGGTCAATCTAAAAATTAAGAAATTGTGGAGAAATAACTACACTATAATACTCACACATCTTTTATGAAGGTTGGACTCCCCTAAGCAGTAATAGAGTTAATGATGCATTCATTTATAGAAAAATTTCATGTATAATTTAGATAAAGCAGAAATGTGGGACAAGTGAGTAAAGTAAATGCATGGCTTAAATATGATTTTTATTATAATGATGGGAATGTTAAATTTCGGGATACTATAGAATAACACACTAGCATAAAGTATTATAGATGCTGACTAGAGAAACTATATAATTATTTTATAATTTTCTCTAGAAACATTTATTTAGCAATATTAACATCAAGTATATTATTCAATGCCAGCATGCCATTAAATTCAATCCAACTTTTAAAAAATTGAATGCATAATGGTGTACATAGGGTCTATAATTATTTTACTGTAGTAAACAAAAATACAGTTAAACATTAAAAACTAAAGCATCTGAAATTCTTCCTTTTTATTATATTAATGCTTTTTTGTAAATAAAATGAAGTTATAGTTGCTTGTCAAGAACAGTGATGGCTGTTCAGAGTAACATTCTGCCTTAGGCTGATCACTATTTCTTTAAGAATTTGGTCCTCACGTTGTGATTCTGAAAACTGAGTTGCGAGCAGACCCTCAGATAATCAGTCCTTAGCAGACACAGTGCCAGGAACCAAATTCACAAGAAAACGTTTTGTAGTTAAAGTCAATTAATTTCTAGTGAGGATTATAGCTGCTTCAGGTAAAAATGTTACTCTAAGTGGATTGGGCATCCAAATTCCCAAAAGAAAGAATCCAGTACAATTATTTTGGATTAGTCAAGAGGCTTTGGTCTCAATACTTCCACTCTATACATTACAAATACAATGGAAGAAAAAACCTAGTGAAATCGTTGTGTGTCTTAGTAATTTAATCAGAAAATAGAATGTGACCACAGTTGAATTCATCGCATCAAACATCCAGGACTACCAAAGAAAATCTACTTGTAGAAGTTGACACAATTTTTACAATAATAATAATACAAAGATGTCTAATTTCTACAATTACATCTCTAAATTTAGATTAAACTGTTAATTTCACCAAATTAGCGATGAACAATTCACTTAGTTTTTCTTTTCTTATCACCTTTAAATTGAAGGATTATTTAACTGCATTTTATTTGATAGAAGAAATGGACTCACTCAAATGTCCTAAAGTATGAGAAGAACAATTGTTATAAGGATGCACATGCCTATGCAAATAGCAAGGTAGATGCAGCTGACCCAGAGAAATGATCAAGTATAGAGAGAATTCAATATCTTCCTTGTTCTCCCAACTGGTTCTTTCTCTTCAGCTACTTTTCCACTTTTTATTTTATTGTCTCTCAGCTCCAAATACCCACTTCCATCTCTGTTTTGTGTGATACCCAAGCTTAAATTCTGTTAGACACATTTATTTTTTGCCAGATAGTTCCTGAAAGTGTTCTGCAGCAGAAGACATTAGGGAGAGCAAGGCTGGACAAAAAAGAAGAAACTCGCTGCTGATAACTGTAAAGTCTGCATTGCAGATTCTTCAAGTTTACTGTATAGAAACAGAATTCTGTGTTCATGACTTTAATTTCTCAGGTCAAGTCACCATCAAGAAATATATAGAGTTCCTATGACTATCATAAAATAATCAGGGCAATATGGGTAAAACTAAACACAAAATTTCATTGGGTTGCAGAATTGCGATAGTAGATATAGTCAAAGCCTTGCAGTTACCTCACATGAGTGTTACGATGATGTAAAGGAGTGAGCATCTAAAACTTGAAATGGGGGATTCTAGTTGGACTTAGGGGGAATGGAGGACCTTGAACTTCTGTCACTCTGATCTTGTGGAAGCAAGTTCTCTGCACTATCTTAAGACAGCTTTCTTTGCTTGAATATTTTCTAACAATATTTGTAGTAGTTTTATTGCAAAGAGATGTTAACTTAATTTAAGAATAATCCCCATAACACTATGTGGTCACTAGGTCCATACACAGGGACATATTACAACATACTCCAAATAGGAAATTACAAAAAAAAAGCACCCCAAAGGAGAAAATTGCTTATGTGTCAAAATAATTTCTGACAATAGATTTTGCTAATTCATAACAGAAGAAACATATGAATTATGTGTGAGAATATATTATAAGAATATTAGAAGAAGGAGGATGAGATAAACTCTGAAGCAGGTTGAACTTATTGATATGAATGTGCTTACCAGAGATTCTGGGTTAATGTGTTAACTTGTACACCTGGTAGTGGCTATGAAGTTTGCTTGGTTGGTTGACTAAAGCTTGAACTCAACCATGATCTGCATTTAGTGAGGTGGAGATGCTAAAACTTGCCTGAAATAATTAAGGAAAAGAAATCTAGATTATTAGCATGTAAGGAGTATTGTCAGGGAATTTTCATATGCTATATAGATCTACTGTCCCAATAAATCCCCTCATAGGCCCCAGAAAACTCATGAAATGTATTAAAGAATGAAGCATCTGTATACTTGACATGCTCTATGTCAGCTGTCCTTTCTATAACAGGTATAGTAGAGAGGATGTAATGAAACTCAGTGCTGCAATTTTAGTGGTAATAATTGTATACCAGAAATACAGGTGCTAAGTGGCAGTGCTTCACCTTTTTACTGACAAGGAGAGTAGAAATGATAAAGTGGTAATTGGTAAGTTTTGATTCACAGGAATCTTTGGTGGTTAATTGATCATAGTCTCTCTATCAATGTATACATAGTTTTGTTCCTAAAATGTACTTGCTTTATATTACAGATATGGTAGTTCAAAACCTAATTTGATGCACCACAATAACGAATCATTGTTTTTTTGTCCAGTTTCCAAGTCT
Organism: Glossophaga mutica; assembly: GCA_039655065.1. Lineage (NCBI taxonomy): Eukaryota > Metazoa > Chordata > Mammalia > Chiroptera > Phyllostomidae > Glossophaga > Glossophaga mutica. The sequence continues at coordinate 150,877,260 of CM077304.1, read as the reverse complement.
AAGTCAGTTTATGAGCCTAAAAAAAAAATATGGATTGAAGGAGATTCTTGATTCCCTTGAGAAAGAACTTGTAATAATGCCACAAGTGTATAATCTAGATAGGTGCTTCTTTTCAGCACATCCAAGCGATAATTGGATTAGCTAGAATATTTGCATACTGTGGAAAAGTAAATATTCAGACCTTGTGGAAATTATTAGTCATCTGCTCTTAATTTATAGCAAATTCTGAGAACAGACAATGCTATTACGTTCATGGCCCACCAGCCAACAGGGGATTTTATATGCTTCAGGGGATAAATGGGATTTTTTTCTTAAGTTTACATCGCATTGAGCCCAATATGTTTGAGGTCTCATCCTATGCTATCTCTTCAGTTGCTGAATTTGTAATAGAAATAGTTGTAATTAGCAACTGGCAGAGTCCCCACATTTGACATATGATCAGTAGTGTAGAGCCATGATAGCAAGATGAAGTGGAAGCTTCTAGAACTTTTTCTCTTCCATGACAATAGACCAGAAGCCATATTCTTAGAGTATTGTAGATATTAGGGTGAACATCAAAATCTTGACAGATGTGTGACTATTTCTATAACAGCACTATTTATCTTGCCTCTTTTAGCTGTGCAGAAAGTGGGTGAATCTTGGGGAACATGAATTATTGCATCTGAATCAGGTGGAGATTCCAGTTTCCCCTGCTGTTCTAGGCATAGTATCTTTTATGGAGAAATTGGCAGATCTGTGGGTACTTGATATGCAACTATTGACCTGAATAATGCAGTGTTTTACATATAAATTTGAAAAGGTTACAAAAGCTGTTGCTTTTACCTTGTAGGACCAAGAGTACATTTTTGGAAATCCTGCCTCGGGACTATATTAACTCTTCTTGTCTCTGCGATAATGTATTACACACAGATCTTAACAGTTTTGATGTTTCATATAACATCACATTGTTCCACTAATATAATGGTTTGACTTTATGACCAGGAAGTAGAAAGTATTTTAGATTCCTTAGTACAATTTATGTGAATCAGAGGATAGTATAAGTTCCAAGAAACCTAGAGGCCTGCAAACTCAGGGGAATTTCTGAGAGTACAAAGGTCTGAAACTTGTCATAATATTCCCTCACAAAAGACAAGTTGAAGAAAAAGAATATAAGAAAGAAACAATGCTTGATGGGCCCTTTGGATCTGAGAGCATCATATACCTGCTTAAGTGTGCTATTTTAAATCATTTACCAAGCACATGTAAGTATGTCAGTGTTTAGTGAGAACCAGAGCAAGATATGGCTTAGCAGCATTCTAGGCTGAAGTCCCAGTTAATCTTCCACTTCGGCTTATGAACAAAAGATCTAATATTTTTTATAAAGTGTCTGTGGCAAATAAGGAGGCTGTATAAAGCAACTAGCAAGAAGTAATGGAGGAATCACAGAGAAGTCCTGTAGGTTTTTGCAAAATCCTTGCTCTCTTCTGCAAAAATTCACTCCTTTGAAATACAACTCCTTGCTTGCTACTGCTGAGTCCAATAGTGTTCACATACTATTGGACAAGGTGACTATGTGACTTGTGATTCTCTTATGAAACATTGTCATCTGACTGATCAATTTATAAGTTTGGGCATTTGAAACAACATTTAATCAGAAAGAGGAAATGTAAAGATTCAAGCTTAAGAAAGTCTGGAAAGCACATGTAAATTGAATGAGTTTACGGCTCAAACATCTTTGACAATCATTTCTGTTATATTTCCTCTTTTTCTCAGTCTGTACCTTCGGACCTTTGGGGAGTTCCCTAAGACCATTTGGCTAAGGATTAAAGCATAGGCCTAGTTAACCCCCATTATAGCTTCAGTCAGAGGTGACCTTAGAGGAAAATTTGCAGGAAAATATTCTAATGTTCAAAATTTCCAGTGTTGTATTTGGCTGTTCACTTTGTCTGGGCCAAGTGATGGCCAGAAGAACAGCCTATGTTAATTCACAAGTAGTTAATAATGGTTATTCTGGACAGTTAGGAACTTGGAAAGAACAGAATCAGAAAATTGGTGACAGGAGATCTGTGTGAGAGGTATGTGGATGAAGCTCTCAGAATGGGTACGATATTTGAAAATAATTGTGTCCTATTTGAATGCTTCTCAATGTCATTCAATACAGAAGAGGTTCTTAGGTTGATAAAAATGATAGATTTTATGGATTTCCAACAGTGTCTTTATCCAGCCACTGAATTCTTGTTCAATACGACCATGGTAACTGTAAGGGCAGGGGTGGAGCCTCTCCGCAGGGTTCATCTACATGAATGTTTTTCAGTAAGGCTAACCTGACTAGCTACCACCAAGAGCATTACCTGCCAACACTAAAGGCCAACAGTGAGCCCTGGTATGGAACCATATCCTGGAGTGATCTAATAACCAATATTGGTTATTGGTACCAAAATTTTTGTACCACTTTAATTAAGGAAGGTGCAAAGATTTTTCCTCATTGGAATAGACATGTATTTTGCATATTGATTTGCCTTCCTTACCTTTATTTAACATTTCTGTCAGAACCACCACCCATGGATTCATGGAATGGCTTACTCATAATCATGACATTTTGTACAACATTGATTCTGGTCAAAAAAACAGTTTCATAAAAAAAATAAATAAATAAGAGAGCAGCAAAGGGCTCCCATTCATGGAATTTATTGGTCCTATCAGCAGCTGCCCTCATCCATGGATGGAAGTGCCTACTTAAGACTCAGAGTGCCAGTTTGGGGAAAAATATCACAAACATTCGAAAGGATGGAGGATTATCTTTTAGGACATTGCATATCTTTTAATCATTGACCCAAATGGTTGCTGTCTCATATATCTAGAAGGCATATGCCTGGGAATTAAAGTGGAAGTGAGAGTGATTTCTGTCACTACTAAAATAGTTTTATTTCTTTTTACATTTTTTAAATTGTTCAAGTATAGTTGTCTCTATCCACCCCCCGCCCCACAACTCCCCCTACCCCAGCCATCCTCACCTCCCACCCTTGATCCTACTCCCCTTTGGTTTTGTCCATGTGTCCTTTTTACATGTTCCTGAAACAATTTTAATTAGAGTTTCTTTCCTCCATTTCCTCCACTTTGATATTTCCTGTTTTGGGTTCTGTTTTCAAAGTAGGAAAGTTGCCTACAGCTATGGTTTGATGAAATCTTGACTCCAAAGTGTCCCCTGGCCCTTTTCCACTCTCTGTACCTTTGACCAGCAGATAAACAAAGTGGTTACCCTGTTGATCACTGGGGTGCCTGACAGATTCCCAAGGGAGTGGTTGGTTGGTCCTATAAAATGGGGCCAGGAAAGACAGTGCTTGGAACCCAGAGAATTCCTTGGGAGCTGTCATAGTAGTTTCATGTTTAGTAACATAAGTTGATGGAAAAGTACAGCCATCAAAAAAATAAGGATCACTGAGGTTTTAGGCCCTTCAAGATTGAAAGTTAGAGGTTACCACAGTAAGAGAAAAATGATATGACCTTGTCAGCTGAAGGCAAAATAAAACATAGAAGGAATTCTTGAAAAAGGAAGTTATAAATATCAACTGTGGTCTAAAGTTTATGGCTTAAGGACAAAAGAAAAATAAAATATATCATGTAAGATTTAAGTTGTGCCCTTAAGATTAGTTACAGAAATAAAAAAAAATTTGCTTTATATGTTTATATTGGTATTTATTTTTATATATTTTGTTGCATGCTTATTGTATGCACATGTACATGTGCATAATTTTATATTTGTTTCCCTCATTATTTTATGCAAATTTTGTAGAAGTTTAAATTTATAATTCAGTCAGAATTTACCACTCATGTAACAAGATTTATATTCAGTGAACAAAATATGCAGATGTGACTGTGACTGAATTAGAGAATAAATTAAACGTACATCAGAGATAAATAATGTGACAGTTTCCCAGACTCAGATACAATAACTATTAAAACTTTACACCTTTTTATTTCATTAGCGTGAAAGTACATCCTTGCTTAAATGAAAGATAGTTGCATCTTATTAAGTAGACACCTCATATTTTTGTTATTGTATGGCAATTAAAACGTATAGAAGAGTATGTATAAAAATAGAGTAGCCAAAGGAGGAGATAATTGTTAAGTTTTTCCTTTTCATATTCAAACTCATCCCTCTATAATGTGTTATCTGATGCTGGAGCCAGAATCTGCAAATCATGCATGTATAAGTTTTCCTGGCTTCCTGCTGGCTTTGGTCAGTAGAGAGTGTTAGAAGGAGAATAAAAGGGTAGAGATAGAAGAAACTTTTTTTTTTTTCGGGGGTGGGGGCGGTTACTTTCTATCTACTTCTTGTTCCTGTGAGCCTTACCCTAGCAATGCTAACCCAAGAGACAGCCTTCTTAAAGAAGATGGTGAATTAAGTTTACAGTTTCGTCCCACATGTGTAGACCCATCCTGATCATGCCCTATCTCGAATACCAGAGGTTAACACTCTCTTCATAAAGTTCTGGCCTGGGTACCAGACAATGAAGGCCCCTCCACCAAGGTCAACACCATTGGACAACACCTTCTCCTCAGAGCCAGAGTGTCTGCTCTGGGGCCCTCTTGCATAAGTTTCTAAGTCTCAATAATTCAAACCTTTCCCCTTTATTCTCCAGTCTTAGGGATGATAGGTGTCATTTTAGAAATGATAAACTTAATGCTTCTTTCTGTCTTCTAAGAAATATGTGTCACGATTCTCTATATTCATTTCTCTCCACTCCACTGATAGATTATTTCCATTTGTCCAGTTGAAGTCTTGTGAGAAAAATATGCCTGGCCTGGAATAGCTCTTTTTACCAGCAGCCCCCATTTTGGCTGATCTTGGATAAGGGGCCTGCTCCTGAAGAAATCACATATAAATGAGGGTAAGGCAGTGAAAATCACCCAGTATAACTCATGACCACCTAAGGCTGTATTTTTAATGAGGCCTGTACAGATGAAGCATCTCTTAAGAGGCTAGGAGCATATCAGAAACTGTGACTTATAAGTCATAGGGGAATTGAGAGTATTAAATAAGAAATGTATGCAAAAAATGCCTTAAACAATACCTATCATGTATTTGCTTTATTATCCTGTAATTAATTTTTTTATTTTTCATTTCATCATTCACATTTAGATGTGTATATATATTCACATATATTTATTCCTTAAAACTGAAAAATTAGTGTGGCCAGAACAAAAAAATATGAATCTTTAAATCATCTAGGGACTGCTGTCTGTTATCTCTTGGATAGTTACACATCCTGTCCCATTCTGATCTAGGTGTTGATTATACTCTGGAAAATTGGATGCTTGTGCCTCCTAGCTAAATTCCAAATAAACCATTTGTTTATCTGTCATATTTTTATAAACAGTTTAATCCTGAAGCTTCTTAGCTCCAACTGTGAAACAGGTATGGCCTTTTATTAATATTGTGACTATGTTATAGAATTTTTAATTTTTATACTGGGGTCCATTTGTATCTATTTTTAGATCTATCAAATGCACTGGCATTCACTTTTACAATTTAGCTTTAAAAAGATGCTAAGACTGTGCATACTGTTTCAAGGAATGAACAATCTTGACAAGTTTTAGAAGCTGCTCAATTTTGTGCCAGAGCCATTCTTCTGAACAGACTCTGTGCGGTTCATTTAAGATACATTGATTTCACTGATGCCATTGCAGTGAAAATATATGGAAATGGGATATCAAGGTTTAATTTTTCTTTCAGTGAAGTCTTTAATAATTTCTAGAAGTTCTTCTGTATCAAATTTAAATCTTGGCTTGGCTTGTTAAATTTATAGAGAGGTTTTCCTCCTAAAATCACAGAGCTCTGTGCAAAGACTTTGGAAATAGTAACATTTAATATAATAAAAGTGAAAAGACACACATAAAAATCTAGAAGGTGCTATGTAAGCAGAAGTGTTGGGGTGAAACAGAAAAAAAAAACTAGGTAACAGCATATTTGCAAATTCTCAGTCAAGTGTGCTTTGGCCAAGTCCCTGAAATATAGCAGAGGTAATCTGTGAGTCTTCAAATAAAGAGAAAAGGGGATAAAGACTCTGTTAAATTGATCTTGCTTTATCCACTCTCTGGTTTTCTATTTTGTACGATTATGAATAAAACTCGATGTGGAACAGCTTAACTAGCAAGTATATCTTACAATTGTAGACTTTCTTATGTTCCAAGCTGCTATGTGGAGAAAGAATTCAGTAGTTGACCTCTTTGTATTTATGTCCTTATCACTTTCTCTTTTTTTCTTTTTTATTATGTTCTTTTATCCCAAGAAAATCCATTTAAATGTCAAGGACAGATAGGAAGGCAATAGGGCAGTGAGACCAGGTGATACAATTTCTTTTTAGTAATTATGTTTAAGAAATATAAATTGAGAGCTTGTACCAAAGATTTCAAAATAATTAAACCCATGCAAATGCTGTACAGAAGAAATATGACTTTCATTTAGTAGATTATATACCAAAAATCTTCACTTCTAACAAACTCTATGCAAGTTATTGATTAAAAAAGATTAACTAATGTTAATGAATTTAATAATATAGCATATCATCAATGAAAAAAATCTTCATTTTATATAGTCACTATTTTAATTAATTTTAAGAATATTTATGCAGATGTTGCAGTAGAATACTAATAAGTATTAAATGTCATTAAATGATAGTCATTATTTCAGACTCTTGATAAAATATATATTATTTACTCTTCACTAAAACCTTATTTACTTTGGTATTTTCACTTCTAGAAAGATGGACTAAAAGCATTTTTCCTATTTCTATCACTAAATACAATGAAAAACTCAGAATACTATATATAAAAGAAACTTAAAAAGACTCTGAAATATGGAGAGATATAGGCAGACAAGCTAGGAATTCTGAGACCCAAGTAATGACATGGTAGTAAGATCGCTAGGTTTTCCACCCCCCAGATGTGGTGCTGAAGGAACCAGCAAGGCAGAACTGTCAACAGTCACTGCCAAAACAAACAACAGCTGTCTATCTTTAACATAAACACTCTGAAGGATAAAGAATATGATCATATCAATAAATGCAGGAAAATCATTTGACAACATTCAGCATGCATTTATGATAAAAAAGAACTTTCGGCAAAGTGGGAATAGAGAGAACATATGTCAACATAATAAAAGGCATACGTGGCAAGCCCATTGCCAATATTACACTCAAGAGAAAAAAATAAAAGTGTATTTCTCAAGATTAGAAACAAGACAGAGATGTCTACTTTTGCTACTCTTATTCAACATAGTCCTGGAAGTCCTAGCCATAGAAATCAAGTAAGAAGAAGAAACAGAAGACATCCAAATTAGAAGAGAAGTAAAACTCTCATTATTTGATGATTCCACCACAAAAATGCTAGAACTAATAAATGATTTCAGTAAAGTATCAGGTTACAAAATAAATATCCAGAAAAAAGCTACATTTTTATACACTGATAATGAACTATCAGAAAGAGAAATTTAAAATAATACCATTTACAATTGCACCAAGAAAAATAAAATACCTTTGAATAAATTTAACCAAGGAGGCAAAAGAACTGTACTTGGAAAATTATGAGACAATGAAGAAAGAAACTGAATAAGATACAAATATATAAAAACATATAGCATGTTAATGGATAGGAAGAGTTAGCATTATTAAAATATCCATACTACCCAAAGCAATATATATATTCAGTGCAATTCTTATCTAAATACCAATAGTGAACTAGACCAAATAACCCAAAAATTTATAAGGAAACACAACAAAACCCTCAAATAGCCACAACAATCTTGAGAAAGAGCAAAGTTGGAGGTATCAAACTCCATGATATTAAAATGCCATATACTGCAAGTCTATAGTAATCAAAATAGGATGGTACTGGAATAAAAAACAGATGTATAGATGAATGGAAAAGAATAGAGAGCCCAGAAATCAACTCATGCTTATATGTGTAATTAATATTTAACAAAGGAGGTAAGAACATACATTGATGCATGAAAGTCTATTCAATAAATCATATTGGGAAAATTGGACAGAAAGACATAAAAAAAATGAAAGTATACCACCTTCTTATACCATATAAATGAATAAGCTCAAAAATGGATTAAATACATGTAAGACTTGAAACCATAAAACTACTAGAAGAAAACATAGTAAAATTTCTGACCTTTCTCCTAGCAAAATATGTATGGTATACCACTTTAGGCAAGGGAAACAGAAGAAAAAATAAACAAATGGAACTCATCAAACTGAAGTTTTTCCACAGCAAAATATATATATATAAAAGACAACCTACTGAATGAAAGAAAATATTAATTAATGATATATCTCATAAGTGGTTAATATTCAGAATTTATAAATAACTCATCCAACTCAATACCAAAAAACTAAAATATTCAGTACAAAAGGAGCAAAGGACCTGAATAGACACTTTTCCAAAGAGGATATAGAGATGGCCAATACACATATGAAAAGATGCTCAACAACACTAATCAAGAGAGAAATGCAAATTAAAACCACAATGTGATATCACTGCACACCTATCAGAACAGCTATCATCAATAAATCCACAAGTAACAAGTTTTGGAGAACCTGGAGAGAAAAAGGCACCATTGTGCACTATTGTTGGGAATGCAGATTAATGCAGCCACCATAGGAAAAAGCATGGAGAGCCCTCAAAAACATAAAAATAAAAATGGAACTGCCTTATGACCCAGTGATTTTGCATCTGGGTATATATGTGAAGAAATCCAGAACATTAATTCAAATGAATATGTGCACTCCTGTGTTCATTGCAGCATTATTAATAAAAGCCAAGATATGGAAGCAACCCAAGTGCCCATCAATAGACAAGTGGATAAAAAGTGGTGGTACATACATACAATGGAATATTACTCCTCTATGAAAAAGAATGGAATTTTAGCACTTGTGACCAAATGGATTAACTTAGATGGTATTATACTAAGTAAAATAAGTCAGAGAAAGACAAATACCACATGCCTTCACTTATATGTTGCATTTAAAAAACAAAATAAATGAACATGTAAAACTGAAAGAAACAGACACAGAGAACATACAGATGGTTGTTAGAGGGGAGGGGTAGGGGGACTTCATGAAAAAGGTAAAGGGATTAAGAAGTACAAATTGGTAGTTACAAAATAGTCTACTCTTTTGTCAGAGGGGATGGGAAGTATAGTAGTATATATAATCAATAACATCGTAATAACTATTTATGGAGACAGATAGTTATTTGAAATATCGAGGAAGACACTTTGTAAAGTACCTGATTGTCTAACCACTATCCTATACAGTTGAAACTAATCCAATGCAATATTAAATGCAAATTTTAATTGAAAAAATAAAATTTAGAAAGAGTGATCTAAAAAAGAAATATAATTGTATTCTATGAAAATTTATACAAATCCAGCTTTCTCTTTTTAACCAAGGGACCAAGAAAAAGGACAACCTAATGATACTGAAATATTTTAGACCAAAAATCCTCTACCACAATAAAACAGTACAGGAGATACTGTGGCTCCATTCTCACCTACAGCCACAAAAGCTAAGTGGGGAGCCATGTTGGCCAAACCCACCACACTGTAATGAAACACCTCAACCCCTGTTTGCCCTGTTGGTGTTTACATCAGAGAAGCCCAAGTAGGGATCCAGAATTTTCATCCCCCCTTAAGTGTGAATGGAGACCAGAACAAAGGTGTGTAGTCCACCCTCATGCACTATAAAAGGTGTTTCTGATGTGGTGGCAGAAGTGGCCATGTGGAAAGACAAGTCTTTTGTCATCACCCGAAGTTCATATGCCCTCCCTCTTCCAGCAGTGACAGTGGAGGTCACGCGAGCAAGTAACAAGATGTTCTTTGCCCTTTGGGGCTCACCTGGTGTCCCAGATGCATACTGGCAGCTAAACATTCCACTCCTGTCAGCAACCAAGAGGAACTCTCTCTCCAGCCCCAGGAGTTAATGGAGACCAGGAGGGAAACCTGGATTTTCATAACTACCTGGAAGTAAGCAGGCAGTATTAAGCTGCCTTCCCCTTCTGGATGGATGTTAGAAACACTGACACAAATACATAAAAATGTTTGATTGAAAATCACGTGTCATATGAAAAAGCATGAAAATTTCAACTGAAATAAAAAGTCAATTGATATATACCAACACTGGTATGCATGATAAATACAGTGAAATTATCTGACAAAAATTTAAGGCATCTACATAAAAATATTTCAATAGACAATTTGAACAAGTTTAATACTGTGAAAAGTAGAGTGTCTCCTCAAAGAAATAGAGAATATCAGCAAGGAAATAGAAGATATAAGTAACTACAAGGTGTAGATTTTAAAAGAAAAAAATATGATAACCAAACCAAAACAAAACACATCAAAAAAGTCCACAATAATGGGCTTAACAGCAAAACAAAGGGGGCAGAAGATTAATGAGTGAATTTAAAGATTGTAACCATAAAAATCACCCAATTTTAAACACAGACAGGAAATGTGCTGGAATTATAATGTATAGAGACTCAGGAACCTGTGGAATAATTAAAAAAGTGATATGATAGTTGTGTGATCATTGTTCATAAGGAGAAGAGAAAGAGTGTAGGGAATGAATAAATTTTCAATTTTCTAAATTTGGCAAATGCCACAAACCAACAGATTCAAGAAGCTGAGAAAACTCCAAATGTATAAAAATAATAAAAAAATATATATGCCACAGCATATCACAAACATCTGGAAACTAAAGTCAAAGAAAAAAATGAGAAAAGCAAGTAAAGGAAATAAAAAGATATAGAGATCAGAAATTAAGAAATAAAACTTTCTATTTGAACATGACATTATTGTTTTGTAGAAAATCCTATGGAATCTACAAAAATAATTCCTAGACTTAATAAAAGAGAACAGCAAGTTTGCAGGACATAGATAAATATACAAAAATCAATTTTATTTCTATGTAATAGCAACAAATATATAAACATCAAAACTAAAATACAGTGCTATTTAAAATCACTCAGAAAATGAGAAATACTTAAATGTATATCTAATAAAGCATACCCATACTTTATGCATTGAAAACTGGAAAATTCTGATAAAAGAAATCAAAGAAGATATAAGGAGAGACATATTGTTTTCATATACTGAAAGACTAAACATGAAAAAGAAAGATACCAATTCTTCTTAAATCATTTTACAGGTTTAAGATAATTCTTATTGAAATCTTTAGAAAGTTTTTTTTTTTTAATAGATTTGGTAGGATATTCTAAAAGCTACATATCAAGGCAAAGGAACTAGAATAGCTAAAATAATTTTGAAAAATGAAAATAAAATGGGAGAAATCAATTTATCCTGTATCAAGACTTTTATACATTGATAGTAATCAAGATTGTATGGTATTGGAGGGAAAGACACATAGCTCAGTGCAGCAGAAAATCCAGAGGTAGCCCTATACTAGTACACCGAATTGTTTTTTTTAAAAGGTGCAAAAAAAAATTAAGTGGAGGAAAGATAGTATTTTCCACAGATGGAGACAGAAAAATCAGACATACACCCAAGCTTCACATGTTACATAATAATAACCTAAAATGGATCATATATTTAAAGAAAAATGTAAAACTGTAAAGCTTTTAGAAGAAAATCTATAAAGATATCCTTTGGCACATTGGAGTTGGTGAAATATTCTTAAACATATTATCAAAGGGCATGATCCACGAATGAAAAATCAATAAATTGAATTTCATAAAAATTAAGTCTTTCCCATGTTAAGAGGATAAAAAGAAAAACTTCAAACTGGGAGAAAATAGTTGCAAACCATAAATCCAAGAGACTAATAAAGTACGATATATAAAGAACTCCCAAACTCGATTGTAGAAAGAAATACAAAGCAAAAAGTTTCCAATTTTAACATGAAGAAGAGTCATGAAAGACATTTCACCAAAGTTGATAAACAAATAGCAAATATGCTCATAAAAAGATGTTTCATGTAGTCAGTAGGAAAATGCAGGCCAAGACTAACATGAGATAGTGCTTCTGGGTCAGAGTCCAAAAGCCCACCCCCGTTTGCTGATTCACTGAGACCGACAGGACTCAGCATATAGTCAGACTCACAGCTATGATTTCTTACAGTAAAATGATACCAAGCAAAATCATTAAAGAAAAAACATGCATGGGGAGAATTCCAGTGGAAATCAGACGCAAGTTTCCAATAAGCATCTCCCAGTGTAGTTAGACAGGGCATACTTTCTCCAGCAATGAGTTGTGACAACACATGTTAAACATTGTCTTTCAGGGAAACCCATTATTCGGTGCCCAGAGATTTTAACTTGGAGCTGGTCATGTAGGCAGCCTCTGCCTAGTGTGTATCACAAGTCCAGACTCACAGGAGGAAGCAGGTGTTCAACATAAATCAGATTGTTTTGTACAGACAATTTAGGTACAGTGAGTCATTCTTATCAGGAATGGCAGGAACTCTCCCATAGTACAAGTTCCACTTTGCCAGCCAAGGGCAAAACTGAGTTAACCATCTCATTTCTCCTATATTAATTTTTCTGCACAACTGCATACTCATTTAGAACAGCAAAAGTAAAAGTAGTAGCAATAACATGTTTGTAAGGATGTGGAGAAACTGGGTCTCTTATGCATTCCTCTCAGGAATATAAAATGTTACAAACACGCTGGAAAAACTAAGCATGTATTTACGATACAACTCTGCACTTGATTTCTGGATATTTGTCCCAGAGACATGAAAACTTGTGTACACACAAAAAAGGTACACAGTTGCACATAGCAACTTTATTTGTAATAGCCAAAAACTGGAAACAACCTGAATGTCCTTTAATAGATTGATAAACTGTGGTACATACAAACAGTGGAATATAACTTAGGAGTAAAGAAAGATTAATATATGCAAAAACTTGGACAGATTCAAAGGCATTATGCTGAATAAAAAACATAATCTTAAAGGCTGTAAACTACCTTTTGATTTATAAAACACTTTTTTAAACAACAAAGTAAATATGTGGAGCAGATTAGTGGTTTCCAGGAGCTATGGATGGTGGGTGGGGAGAGAGTAGATGTAACTATAGAGTACAAAGGAAATCTTTGAGGCGAGGTAAGAGTTCTGTACTTTAAATGGTTGTTGTTACAGCAACCTACATATGTGAGAAAATGACATTTAACTATAAGGTCAGTTTTCCAGGTTTGAGTGTGTGTTATAGTGTATTAAATGTAACCAACTGGTAAGAGCTACAAATAAGCTCTCTGACTCTTAGCATCTTTGTGAATCTATAATTATTTCAAAACAAAGAGGCAAAAAACTGTAGACTACCAGTTAATTTAATTATTTTATAGATAAGAACATAGTACTGTTTCTGTCTTGATGGATTTGTAAAGTGTATGCTTAAGCAAGAATGCAAACTAACCTATATTTGATATATATGTATAAATGATAAATACATGTCTATATATAATTATTTTAATCATGCCCAATTTTTTATGTCTTGACCCTGTTTTACATATTAGACAGTAGAGTAGGGTACTTTATGCCTTTTTAAAAAAACTTAATCATCAAAACAAACAAAACACCCTGCAAAAGAGACATTGTCACTCTCATGTACAGAAAATACTGCAAAGTTTCAGAGTTTAAATGAATCAACCACAATAGCAAAGACAGCTCTTTGTGCCTCCATTCCATTTTCTTTCTTCAAATGAATACAAATACGAACATTCATGTATTAGTTCCAAACTAATATAATTAATTGTTTAATATAATAAATAATGATAGAATATAAATTATATTAGTTTCCAAACTAGTACAATTAGTTTTGATTTCATATATCAAGAACCAATCACATTATTCATACATTTTCTTTAGTTAATATATATTTAAAGATATCTTGCAATCAAACGCATTCATTTGCAACCTACTCTTTTCATAGGTATTTTTCTATTTTTTTTCCAAATTCACCTTGCAAATCTAAAAAAAAAAAAAAGAGAAAAAAATATATTTATGAAATATTATCTATAATACTTGAAAATTAAAACCATAAAATGTTAATTGTGAAGAACACAAATTAATCTATAACATGTTACATGAGTGATGTTATAATATATGACAACATAGAAAAGCATGCAATACAATGTTAAATTAGGCAACCAAAATTTGTTATGACAATGTATGGGCATATATGAGTAATAACCGATGATAAGATGCATATAAAACTGAAAATCATTTTTTTCATTAAAATTTTTAAATTATGCCTTTCTCTTAAAAGTTTTAGTTAATACTATTTTTTACATTTGTAATATTTAAAAAAAGGTTAATCTTTTAAAAGTTATTAGGGAGTTTTATCAACTTAGCCATTTGATAACATTTAATTTTAGAGAAAAGAATTGGTATAATGAGAAATCAGTTTAGTCTTATAGAGGCACTTCTGTGCTCAGTACATTATGCCAACACTCAAAAGAAAAACACACTTTCATTTAGAAAAATGAAAAAAAAACATTAACTGCTATTTACAATGGTATATTAGATATAACAATATATCTAATTCAGTATTTATGAAAAAATATAATAATCACAAACACTTTTGGAACCAATAAAGAAAGGTATCCTTTATTGACATTCTAGCGTAGACTATATCAACACTCATATTATTTACCTCACCTTACCACTGCTTTGTCTTTCCTGCACCATAACTAAGAGGATCTGGTTTAGGAGTAACCATTTAGGAAAGACACGTCAGGAAAGAAAAAAGTTTGGTAGGCAGGGAAGATATATGCCCTGTCCCCAATCCACCAGCCACCTCCTTATATCGTTACAGTGTGGAATCACAGCCTTCTTACATGAGTTCATAGAGCTGAAAAGTGAAGAAATCGTATGTGTTCTTGGGGAGGACACCAATTATACTTTTAGAACTTTGCTGGTACCAAAGCAAGTTTTAGAAATATTCTAATAAATTGTGCAGTTTCCAACAATCATGAATATCCCACTGTCCCAAAGGCAGACAAATCTAAGCCCTAAAATATATTATATACAATAAATACCCAAAGCTATAAAAAGTTCTAATTACAAAAGTTTCTAAAGTCTGAAGCACTTTCTATAAACATACATTAAAGTTTCCATTTTTCACTAATTCCTGAGTTAATTTTGATCTTTTGTGACTATTTTTCCACAAGAACACCACAGATTTTTCTATTAATGTCTTCAAGGTTAAAAATACAGACTATATTTAAAATTTTCCTTATTATTGGCATAATAAGAAGGCACAAATCACAATTAGTGGTAGAGGAGGGAGTATTTTACTTCAACAGACCCAACAATCTAGTTAAGAAAATGTATGACTGTGAATAAATTTTATTCACAAAGTTTCCTTTTCTCCTTGCTATTGTACTTAAACTAGAATATAAAAATAAGCTTGATTAATAAAAAGTTGCAAATGTTAAATCTACAATTTACATATAAAAACTGAGTTTCACTACACTATTGTTTCTTGGCAGATGTATATATGTATGTATGTATTTATTTAACAAATACTTGTCATTACTTTCATTTTATCAGGCACCGTGTTAGGTTTTAAGAAAAAAAATAGATGGAAATGATCTTTGAACTTATGTTTACCTATTAGAGTGAGATAAAAGACCCAGAAGCCAATAAATCATAATCCAATGTAAATAAAATGATTATACTTAGGTATGTATGCAGTCCTAAGGAAACACAAAAGACAGAGGAATTAGCATTTCATGGGCATTACAAAGGATGTCACAATGAGAAGGTAATACTTGAGGTGAGTCTTCAATGATAATAAGAGTTCAATACAAAAAGCGATGGTGGGAGGTTATTCCAGGCAGCAGAAGGCCAACTGTGCCAACCTGTGTACTAGGAAGGACTCCAAGATGGCTAGAGAATGGGAAAACGTTTCATGGTCGGCAAAGTGAAAGATGGGGTAGGAAGACTGGTGTGAGTGGTAGTAAAGAAGGTTGGAAAGGTATAGGTAAGGGTTATGCTATAAAACATGTGCCTACATTTTCTATCTAATTGGTGGGGTTTTTTTATATATTTTATTCTATATGCCCAGGGTGCCAATGTGATTTTAATACTGTTAAGTAGATGATTCATTTGTATTTTAAGTGTGATAGTTGGAAATGGCAACATAAGTCAAATGGAGCTAAATAAACTGGTTGTTTTGCAATGTTTCCAGTTATAGATATGATGACCTAAATGAAGACAGCAATGAATGAGAGGAAAGAGGAGAAAACAGATTTTTAAACACATATCTGAGATACATTTCATAGGATTATAGTCAAAAGACTCGATGAGGGACTTCCAGCCAAGATGGAGGTGTAGGTGGACACACTGTGCCTCCGTGCACAACCAAATTGAGGACAACAAAGATGTAGAAACAAGAAAACAATCAGAACTTATAGAAAATTGAACTGTACGGAAGTCCAACAACCATTCATCCAGTAAGAGGGGCAGAGTCACAGCAGGAAAAAGTGGAGGTTGGCACCCAGGCAGCAGCAGCTAGCAGACCCCGGGTACACAGGTTGTGGCTAGGGGACCCTGGGCACGGGGTGGCAACTGTGAAGACCCAGTGAGGCCGTGCAAGGAAGCTGGCTGACCAGGTGGTCCCACATTCACATGCAGACAATACAGGCCAAGTGGAAGCAGCTGAAGAGACTGGAATCCGAGAGAGAGCGAAGCAAGCACCATTGGTCCCTCTCGGACCCTGCCCCCACATACAGTGTCACAGCAACCCAGAAACTGGGCTGCCCCATCCTGGGGAACACCTAAGGCTCTGCCCCTCACTAGGTAACAGCTGTGACCAGACCCCCCCCCTAAAAAAAAAGACTCAAACAGGAAAACAGATCAAAGCCCCAAAGCCAATTCATCTAAGCAACCAAGAGATAGCCAACCAATCAGATGCACAGTTCAAAGCACTGGTGATCAGGATGCTCACAGAACTGGTTGATTTCGGTCACAAATTAGATGAACAAATGAAGGCTACAATAAGTGAAATGAAGGAAAACTCACAGGGAACCAATAGAGACGGGAAGAAAACTGGGACCCAAATCAATGGAGAGGACCAGAAAGAAGAAAGAAACAAACAAACAGAAGAGAAGGAAGAAACAAGAATTCAAAAAAATGAGGAGAGGCTTAGGAATTTCTGGGACATCTTTAAACATCCCAACATCTGAATTATAGGGGTAACAGAAGGGGAAGAAGAAGAGCAACAAGTGGAAAACTTATCTGAACAAATAATAAAGGAGAACTTACCCAATCTGGCAAAGGAAATAGACTACCAGGAAGTCCAAGAAGCTCAGAGAGTCCCAAAGAAGTTGGACCCAAGGAGGAACACACCAAGGCACATCATAATTACATTAGCCAAGATGAAAATGAAGGAGAGAATTCTAGAAGCAGCAAGGAATAATGGGATAGTCACCTACAAAGGAGTTCCCATCAGACTGTCAGCTGATTTCTCAAAAGAGACCTTACAGGCAAGAAGGGGCTGGAAAGAAGTATTCCAAGTCATGAAAAGCAAGGACCTACATCCAAGATTCCTCTAATTCAGCGAAGCTTTCATTTAGAATGGAAGGGAAGATAAAATGCTTCTCAGATAAGGTCAAGTTCAGGGAGTTCATCATCACCAAGCCCTTATTATATGAAATGTTGAGGGGACTTATCTAAGAAAAAGAAGATAAAAAAATATGACAGTAAAAAGACAGCAAACTCACAGATATTAACAACCACACGTAAAACAAAAGCAAACTAAGCAAACAATAGAACACGAACAGAATCACAGAAATGGAGATCACATGGAGAGTTAGCAACAGGGGGGTAGGAGGAGGAGAGAGGGGGAAAAGGTACAGAGAACAAGTAGCATACATGGTGGGTAGAAAATAGACAAGGGGAGGGCAAGAATAGTGTGGGAAATGTAGAAGCTAAAGGACTTATGACACATGGACATGAACTAAAGGGCGGGAAAGTGGGTGGGAGGGGGTGTGCAGGGTGGAGGGGAATGATGGGGGAGAAATGGAACAACTGTAATAGCATAATCAATAAAATATATTTAAAAAATAAAAGCACAAAAAGATAAAAAAAAAAAAGACTCGATGAACAGTATTACCATTCAGTGAGGTAAGGAATAAAAGCAATTTCCTTAGTTGTTTTTATATTTTTTGAATTCAAAGAAAGTTTAAACCCATTCTTGGATAGTAGGCATTAGTGATCAACAATTAAATAAATGAATGAATAAATATGAACATACAGTGTGCATTAACTTGTTTACATTTACCTACTTAAAATTTAGGTAACTGTTTTTTTTTTGTTGTTGTTAAAATATTCAGCAACATATCTTGGCTTCCTGTCAGATTGATATAATGTGTCCTTTATCATAGTATTCATTTTAGAGACATTCGGAATATTACACATAGATTCTATAGAAACATTTTAGGTAACATACATATATAATTCTTAAGGAAATGAAGAAAATTGATAAGAGAACTAACAGCTTAATTGTGGCATGGATAGATGGAAAGTTATACTGTGACAAAACTTTTATGTTATCCCCAAATTGTTTCTCATTCTAAGTGGACTCACAGCTTGATTACATTGCCCAGCACCCTTGGTTGTCATGTGATCGAATTCACAGCTCTGTTGATCAGAAATCGCATGCGTGGCTGGGTTTTCTGCTCATGGTATTATAATACTGGAATAAAGTATTGACCAGTCTGGATTCTCATCCGAAGATAGAAAACAAAAATTGCTTCCAATATCATTCTTGTTGCCAGAATTCAATTCCTTATGAAGGACTAAAGTCCTTGAGCCCACATGCATTCCTTGCCATGTGGACACCTCTATCTTCAGGCTGACAATGGCACATCATATCCTTCTTGTCCTTCAAACATCTCATTTCCTTTTCTGCAACAGACTAGAGAAAACTCTCTGCTGTTAAAGGCCTTACCTGACTAGGTCAGAACCCCTGAATTATTTTCCTGATTTAAAGACAACTGATCTGGAAACTTAATTACAATTGCAGAAGCCTTTCAAAGCAGAACCTACATTAGTATTTAATTTAGTAACAGGGGGAAAAGTGTGTGAATACCAAGAGACTAGAATTTTGGGGGGCATCTTAAGAATCTTCCTACCACACTGGGTTTATAAACACTTAATAAATATTGTTCATATCCTATGCCCTCTCCAAGACATTCAAAATCTCCACTCATAAATTCAATACATGCTTTAATAATTTCTACAACAACAAAAAAGAAAGCCACACACAAAAACAAAAGCTAAATAAGTAAAAAAATCTACTTAAAATTTTATGTGACTACCAGCCTTTTTATATTACTCACCTATTAACAGATTGCTGTCACTCTCTGAGCAATGGTGGGTATATTTTCTTCTCCAGATCAACTTTTTATTTGCTAAAGCAAAGTGTAAGAATGGCTGAGAAAAGGGAAGGAGTTAAATTTTTATTATTGTATTATTATTATTTTTAGTGACAGAGTTATTTCATGGAATCCAAAGTGAAAGGTTTATCTTATCATTCAGAAAAACAATTGCCAGCAAACTTTCTATGCAGCACTCTCAAATCTCTCGTGTCTCTGCAGCCATGACTCATATATAGCTCAGTGGCATCATTTTGATAACTACTATCTTCTCTTATTTTTACATTCTATGGTTTGTTTTCTAACTTCATGGAATTTGTCATCACCGCATGTACTTCTGACATAAAATTTAAAAAAAACTAAATCTGAAAGTTTGTAAATAGTGTTTTAAAGTTGACTCAGGGACAGTTAAAACTTTTTCTCATCTAATCACAAATATTTCTAACTTGATTTAAATTTAACTTAAAAATTTTTAATTTCTAGTAAATAAGATTGAATCACACAAAATGTCAGTGTATCATCAAAGTGGTAGAATATACAATTTTATTTTGAGAACATGATACTTTTAACTTAAGTATAATATCAAAACAGAAATTGAATATTTCTTTCCACATGCCAAGCAAATATTTAGAAATGGAATAACCCTAAAGCACAGATGATTCTTAGATGGAGAGCTGGATTTTCCTTTAAAACTGTGTTTTCTACTCAAGATAAAAAATGTCTTGCCCTATAGAGAAAATTTTCATTACTGCCAAACATTCTTGCTATTTTTTGACCAATAAAAGGAAATGGTATCACAGGATGTATTAGGAATTTAGGGGGTCCTGAATACTGAAGTAATAATTAGTTACCACTACATGGATGGCTTGACATCCAAAGGAAGCCACTAATATTTTAGTTACGGTTAATTTGTATACAGTTCTCTTTGTATGTGTAAAAGAGAATATCTTGCTACAATAAAAGCTTAAAATCCTGCTTTCAAGTATTCTAAAAATGACTCCATCTGATATCAACAAATAGCGGAAGTCTCTTACACTAGTGCTCTGAATTGGAACTATAGTTCATGTTACAATTTTAAATGTATCTATAGTTAGTCTTTTAAATGCAGAATAATTTCTCTTAAATTGCTTGTTGGCACCATGGCAAGTATGCTTGGAAAATCAAACAGAGAGCTCAGAATAAATTAAAGGCTAAAGTACTTTGCATACCACTCCTATCCTTTATCTCTTAGAAATGTGACCACATTCAGCTGACAGAGGGAAAATGAGAACTAAGAAGGGTGACTTGCCAGACTTTATTAAGGTGAAGCATGCGGGACGCATTGCTACCATTCAAGCACTCGCCTTTCCTTAGCTCACTCATCTGGCAGGATTCCATTTTTATGTCCTAAACTCTACAGAGTGAATGAATGCATGACTGCTGTATCAGGCAGCCTGTGCAAAATACTTGACTTCAGCAAATCTTTGACAAGCTCTGTTCATTAATCTTTGTTTCATAATTCCACCAGTATGCACACCCTGCCTTTCTGTTTCTATCTGCAAGTAAATTGGTTTTTATGAAAATGAAGAGGTCAGCAAAAGATTTGGAGTACACATTTTTCTGTTGAAACCAATCAGTAGACTTGGGCAACAATGTCAATGGTTAAAATTAGTACAATGTGTCCATATTTCAATAAAACCATTAATATATATTAGAAACAGTAGTATTTGGATGCCCAAGTAGTAACAAAATAAACTTACAATAAAAATATAGAAAACTTTTAGCCTATAGTCATTTATGGCCTTAAAATATAGTATGTAAAAGAGAATGCAACTGGAGTGAGAGTTACAAATAGTGTCTGATTTTCAAGAATAAAGGAAAGTTGCCAGAGTTCTCTCTCTTGTAAAAATACATTGGATAACTTGAACAAACCCATGTAATAAGAACAAACACAAAAGCTGGAAACTATATACTGAAAAATATGTGTTGTAAGATATACAGCTAGCAAGGTAATAATGAGTTACAGAATCAGAATCTGAGAGAAAACAAAACAAAACTGTTATCTAAACATTGGAGGGCTTGTTTCTCATATGAGGCTTAGAATTTGAGAGAAACTTTGAACAGACTCACAAGGTTTAGAAGACAAAAATTGGGGTTTGGAAACCAACAAGGAGTGAAAGCACTGAGGGACCCCACAGATGCCATAAAGAAAAATCGAAGTGCTATATCTTGCGTGTACAAGTTTACTGGAAGCAAATCACCCTTACTAAGTTGGAAGCGCAGTTTCAAACTATCTCTAAATTAAATAAGATTAATTTATTTGGAATTGCTATTGGCCTTAATCGTCTGATAGAAGAAAATATAAATGCTCTGTGAAGAGCTAAAATTATCTCTACTAGATTTATCTACAATGCCCAGCACTCAATCAAAAATATAGAGAAAGATAATTTAATATCAGAGACAGATTCTTAGGAAATCTAGATGAGAAAGTAATACATGTGCGCTAAAAAATAAAATTATATTTAATGTGCTGAAAAATAAAGAGGATTTTAATAATTTTAGCAGAGGTCTTGATCTTTCAAAGAAAATCAAATGGAAATTCTAGAACTGAAAATTATAAATAACTTTAATTAAGAACCTGAAGGATCAGATTAATACATTAGTCAAGGCTTAGAAAAAAAGAGAAAACGGGAATATAAAACTGAAGAACTATTGAGAAGGAAACATGTAAAAAGGTATAAAATACTTGAAACTGGAATCTCAGAGAAGAGAGCATAAATAGAACAAATATTTGATGATGTAATGGCAGAGAATTATCAAAATTTACTGAGAGGTATCAATCAACAAAATGATGAAATGAAAGTTAGATATGTGAAAAGAAAACCTCAGCTATGTCAAGCATAGTAATTTTCATGGAACCAAAGAAAAGGGGAAAAATCTTATAAACAGTCAAAGAATAAAAAAGTAAAACTTAGACTGTTTAGAAGCAAGACTATAAGAATCGCTCATCTTTATAATCTATGTATAATGTAATTTCTGTTATATTTTTATAAGAAAGTTTGTTCATCTATTTGTACTTGAACATCAATACAATAATGGTTTTGAAATAAAAAATTACAACATATTCTCTCTTTCCTTAGACTTCTTTTCTAGGGAAATTTTACTTTTACTTTGCTATTTTCTCTAATTATAAAATTTAGAATCAGCCTGTCAATTTTAATAAAATACCTGATGAGGGTTTCACTGACATTTAACTGAATCCCTACATCAATTTTAGAAATACAGATATTTTCTCAATGCTAAGTTTTCTAATGATAATTTATGAAACTCTTCAATTCTTTACAATACAGTTCTTCTATAACTTTTGTTGGAATTATTTCTAAACTATTTATTTTTAATATCATAAGTGAAGTTTTATTTTCAATTAAACTTTTCAATTTTTTATTAGTGCTAACTGATCTTATAATCTCACTCGTATGTGAAATCTAATGAATAAATGAACAAACAAGCAAAATAGGGACAAACTCATAGAGAGCAGGCTGACAGCTGGTGGGGGCCTGGGTTGGGGGTGTGGATAGATTAAGAAAAAAGAAAAAAATAGAAAAAACTAGTAATGAACATGGACAACAGTGTGGTGATTTCTAGGGAGAGGAAGGCTGAGGGAGGCTAGGAAGGGTATAAGGGAGATAAATGGTGATGGAAGGAGACTTATCTTGGGGTGGTGAACACGCAATACAGAGTACAGATGATGTGCTGTGGGATTGTGCACCTGAAACCTGTATAATTTTGTTCACCAGTGTCACCCCAATAAATTCAATAAAAAGGAAAAAAACCTTGCTAAGCATTTTATTTAACAAAACAAATAAAATTAATGTGTTTGCGTATGTTTCATGTATAGTTCTACTACTATTCAAAGTGTGTTCTGTGCTCTGAGGCTAGCCCACCAACTGTTCACTACTGGTTATCTCTCTGCTTCTCACCTTTGTGACTTAAAGAATTTGTCATTGTATTTTGTTTTCTGCAGTATCATTGCCCTATGTCTACGTGTGGGTTTTTAAATTTATCCTTTTAAAAAACAGTTAGAAACTTTAATTCTTTAGCTTCATGACTTGTTTATATAATTATTTTCATTTTTTTTATTGTTGTTCAATTGCAGTTGTCCCCATTCCCCCCTCCGATACTCTCTCCTGCCCAACCCACCCCTGCCTCCCACATTCATGATATTTTTTTCAGGTCTAGAAATTCTTAGTGATTATCTTTCCTTGTTTTCTCTTTCCCATTTTTTTCTTTCATTCCACATTTCTATTTAAATGTATATTAAACCTTAAAAATTCATCTTCTGTTATCATTGTATTTCCATAGGTATAAATCTGTGTTCTCAAATCTGGACAATTTTCATTGATCTGTCTTCTAGTTTACTAATTATGTTTTTCATTTTGTGTAACTAACTGTAAAATCATAATATTTTAATTTACTTAGTGGTTTTTCACTTGTGGATGACCTAGTTGATATAATTTTTAAGGTTGTTAGTTTTATAGTTTCTCTCTCCTTCAAGATATATCCACATATGTTAAATGATTTTATACACACATATATGTTATATATATTAAAAGTTTTTTATATTGTATCTAATAATTTAATATTCAAAATATTTTTCTGTCTGTTCTTTGACTGTTTCAGTAAACTTACACTGAATTATTTTCTTTAAGGGCTTTATTGCTTTGATTGTGCACATGTTACTCAAGTAGAAAATATACATATATATTTGAAAGCATAAATTGAAAACTAAAGAACAAAATATATTTGTCTGCCATTTCACTGAGGGCACTTCTAGTATAAGACAGCTGTAAACTAAATTTAAGGCTAAAGACTTCTAGGATCAGTTGAGTTACATATTGGCTGTTAGTTCTTTATGAAGGTTGGTCACCTCCCAGTTGATCCTAACCCTGTGAATGAGATAATTCTCTAAGTAATTCCCATATTCTGTAAGCTATGTGATTTTATTTTACTTCCCAATACCATATTTAAATTTTCCCATCTCAGCAATTATTCTCAGAGAAAGAAATTTTCTTACTCTGGGTTTTAACCTAGTAATACTTTATCAACTCTTCTTTTACATCTTTGTCAAGATGTAAAAAAATATATCTTATGGATGTTATATCTAGGAGTCAAAGTTATATGTTTGGTTCTGATAATTTCTCCCATTGTTTCCAGAAACACAAGTCTTCCATTGATTTTTTATCCTAATCTATATTTAATATATATTATATATGCATATTATATTAATCACACACATAAATTTATATAAATTTATTTATACATTTGCTTCTTTTTGAAATCTACCTAAACCTTTCTGATACTCTCTACTTTCTCATTTTTTAAAGTTATCTTTTGTTTCTCTAAGCATATCAAATGTATTTTTATATTATACTTCTGATTAGTATTTTTCATTCTGATTATGACATTTTTATTTCAGTTAACTCACATTCAAGATATCTTTTTTCCTTGTCTACTCATTATTTTTGTGAATCATCCATTCTTAAAAATAAATTTTTGAGATTATTTGAAGGCTTTACTGAAACTTCCTTTCTCCTGAGACTATTTGCATTACTTCTTTTAGGTAAGTAGGTACAAGGAACCACCCAGAACCTCTTTAAGCTAAATCTTTTGCTTGTAATGTGAACACTACATAATCAATTCTGACATCAAGCATATTTGACAACAGACTGTGTTTAGAAAACCCCGAGATATATATTTTTTTGTTTTAGGGACAAAAGAATCCAAAACATCTCCTTCTGCGTTTTATATATATTTTAAATTTTACCTAATTGAAGATAAAACCTTTCCAGAGCTCCAACTTTATGAAGAGTTTTCTGATTGAACCTGCTATCCATGCTCTACAGCATTCATGATGTTCAGCCAGTTAAAGCAAAAACTCTGAGCTACCTTACACCAAAGGTCAACAGAAGCTCCTAATTCAGTCTAGCATTTTCTCATGTCTCTTAAACTGCATTTCCTATAGTTTGGAGAATTCTTACAATTCTCTCATTCCCTAGCAGTTTACATTTTTAAACATACATTTTTAAATTTTATACAGTGTGATTTGTGTTCGACATTGGGAAGTTCGATCTTGATGGTTAGTCTGCGTAAAGTAGAAACATGATTGCCACATGTACAGAGAGAGATCTTTTGAGAAGGAATAATTAAGTTGGAGCAAAAATTTTGCTGAAATTTTTAACTATGGAAATTTAAGACATTTATTGAACTGCAGTTCTTCATAACATATAACATCTTTTTTTCTTTTTTCCCCTCCTTGGTACCACAGCTGTACTTATAAAACTAAACTACCCTCCATTGGCCTTGTATAAAGCCAATTATCTTCTCATTGTCAGCCCTGGCCATTTTTTTTGTGTGTGTATGGGGGGGGGGGCAATTTAGATATTATGTTTCCAATTTTGTTGGAAATATTTTGAAAGATTTTTCTAAATAAAATAACTCAAATTTGTATGAAATATTAATAGAAAAAATGGACTTAATATATAGAATTTTATCATTGTGGGAGGTACATTTATTCAGTGCACTAAATAATATATTTCCCCAAGTAGAATGAAAGTACAAATAAAGAAAACATGTGTGATGAATTCTTAATGTCTCTTTTGTTGCACAGGAATAACAAAGTAAAATAATTCAATTTTTCCATTGTGTTTGACTTCCCAGTGAGTGATACTATCTCTTCCATTTCTCTTTGGGCTCCAGTGTATCTTTTATGTTAATTTATCATGTTTAATAGGTGAGAGGTTTGTGTTTTGCCTTAGAAAAGACCTGATAAAATTTGCATTGTACAATACCCGAGAGAATACGATGAAATTTTTTCGTTGTTCATTTTTATATTACAATGTTCCTAAATGTACTACCAATGGAACTCCACACAGAAGGACTGTCTAGAGATCACATTGTTCTTTGTTGCGTAGTAATCTGCTACATACTGAAAGCTTATGATTGTTGAATGCCTTTAATTATTAAGAAATATTTATGTAGTAAAATAGGTTGTAGCTTACTGGTATTATGTTTACCTTTAGAACACAGAAGAAAAATATAATTTAGTACCTTTACAATCTTCAAATTCCCTGAAGTTCACCAAATTATGATAGTTTTCCAATTATACATTGAAATATAATTGGAAAACTAACTAAACTGTGTGTACCAATCTTCATTGACAAAACATTTAATATTATTTATTTAAATAGATTGAAAATAGTATCATTGTTATATGTGTAACATTTTATTCATAAAGTTGTAGTCCCAATCATATGATTAAATAAATACACTTTGAGAGTAAATATTTTAATTTTTCATTAATGGTAAGTCAATTGTAGATTTTGGTGTAATATCCAAATATTAAATTTTTAGTTTTATTTTAGACAACAGAAAAACTTTTGAAATTATTTAACTTAAAATATATTTATATTCATATTACAGATGTACTCTAGATTTTCTAGTTGCACAGCTGCTTGACCTAAGATCCTCTGGAAAGGAAATAGCTAAATTAGATGTACCTAAATTTTCTTCCAAAATACTTATAAATAAAACAAAATGATAAGTAACAATGTTATTTGAGAAGAGGAAAACTATATGAAATTTACTCATTACACACAATTTGAATTTTTTAAACCTATGTATTTCTTCAAATTATAGTAGAAATAAATATTTATTAGGAATTCAAATATATTTATATGTGTAAGAGTAGTATTATGTTTGTAAGTAGTATTATGTTTGTATTTTGTTTGTAATAAGATTATTATCTTAGATAAGATAAGCAAGATATTTTTGAACTTGTGAATATAATCTTACTTGAACTTATAATAATTGAATTAAAATAATTTATTTAATCAGAAAATAATATAGCCATTATAATATTTTATAAGATATTTTCTATTAGAAAAAAATTATACTGAAATATTCTGTTTAAAAATTAAGTTAGTATTTTTAAGTTCAAGTAATGTATTGGGACTTCATGTCTATCTTCATAAAGCAAGACAGTTTGCTTACATATATGTATATTAAAATATGCTTATATGCCCTGGCTGGGTCACTCAGTTGTTTGGAGCATTGTCCCATACACCAAAGGGTTATGGGTTTGATTCCTGGTCAGGGTACGTACCTAGGTTGAAGGTTTGATGCCCAGTTGGGGTCAAGTACTGGAGACAGCGATCAATGTTTCTCTTTCACACTAATGTTTCTCTCCCTCTCTCTGTTTCCTTCTCTTTCAAATATATAATCATATTCTTGGGTGAGGATTAAAATATATGTGCTTGTAAATCAAGCTCATAACACAGTGATTATACACTTTTGTCTTTGGTGATTGTAAATAAAAAGCCTAGGTTATTCTTTAGTTAGACTTGAGCCAAAGGACAAAGTATAGATTAAATACCTGCTTCTTGGTCCATATTCAGCAAGGGTATTGCACAAAAACCCAAGCTGTGAAAATGCAAAATAGTCAGATAGTTCTTTTTATCTCATTAAGTTTTACGATGTATCCACTGAGAGGGGAACAGACTAATGAACCATGACAGGATTGGGTGGGGGTCTTTTCTCTCCTCTTTGACCTGCAGTGTCCAACAAACATGTACATACATACAAGTTCTCTGTGAAGGTCACAGAAGCTCTCCTCCAGGGAGAGAAGTGTGTAGGTCTGTGAAACCAGTGCAAGGACGACATGGAAAGGAGAAAAAGAGAAACAGACTTACTTTTCCCCTGGTTTGGGAGTTCAGCTGAAGCAGCTACACTTGAAAGATCATGCCATTTTGTAGAACTGTTGTTTTTCATGTTATTAAGGAACTGATAAAAGGCAAAGGTTAATAAACTCTCCTTGCTTACCTCTTAGGGCTGACAATTACAGGTCTCTCTCGCTTGTAAAGTCTGCTAATGTTTTCTTCTAAATATTTCTTAAGTCTGCCTCATTCTCTCTATTATCACTGCCCTGATGCATACAATTACCAACTTTGGATTATTAATAGCTTGGCTTCCTGCAGTCCTAAACTCTTCAATTTATACCTTCACAGAAAGGCCAGAGTAATGTATCCTAAAATAAAAACCATTATAAAAATCCGTTGTTCCCACATACAGAATAAAGATCAAGCTCTTTACTTTGAAGTACACTGCATGGCACATATGAGCTACTCAAGTATTCATTTAGGAAATAAATGATCAATGAACAAATAAATGAAGAAGACAAGGCACACCTTAACCAGATTTTCTTGTGTGTAGTTTTTGCTGTGTAATTTTGCCTCTCATTTTGGCCCCTTACATAGAATCATTCCCTCTTCCTTTGCTGTGCTAACATCTTTAAAGATTCAGCTGATAAATTACTTGCTTCCTTTCCCCACAGTATTTTAATTCTGGGGAGCCTCTTCTCATGATTCCATATTAATCTATGAACATGTTTATTTTGGGGTGCTTAGCTCTATTGCATTTTAGTCATTTATTTTCATGTCTATTTCTTTACTAGAACTAATTTCTTTGAGGACAAGACTTTATGTTATGTAATTGTCTTTGCTTCCTAATATGAACTCCACTCTTCTCTTTCAGATATTGCCATTACTGAATGTGCACTTATGGAAAGAATGTGTGACTGGATAACTTAACTAACACTGAATAATGACTGTATTTCCCAGTCTGTATGTGTATGTGTGTGTTTGGGGGGGTATTATTGATGAGTATAATTTCTCCCTTTCTACATTTGTCACATTATATGTGTAAACATATTTTATAGAAATACATACTCAACTGAAAATTGAAGAATAGCCTGCCTGGCAAAGGAGCTGGTTCAAAACCCCAAGTTAGGAGTGGGCTTTGTAATGCGGGAATCAGGAAAACTCATGGGACTGGAGGCTGTGAATCAGGAAGAGAATAAGGGAAGGGCTGGACAGGTGGACCTTGGTTAAAATGAGTAGTTTAGATTGCATAATTATTGCAGGGCAAGCCATTGAAAGGTTTAATCATGGAAATAATAAAAAAAAAGTAGTTGCATAAGTTTGCCATTGATTTAGATATAGGATATGAAAACTATAAAAGAACAAAGGATGACTCTCAGGTTCTTGGCTTAGGAAACTGGGGCAGTGGGTGGTGTCTTAGTTCACACTGCTATAACACAATAGCATAGATTGTGTAGCTTAAACAGCAGAGATTTATTTTCTCATAGTCCCAGAGATCAGGGTGTAAGCACGGGTCGGTTCCAGTGAGTGCAATTTTCCTAGATGACAGATGGTTTCTTTCTGTACTCTTACAGTCCTGATGGCTATGTCCTCACATGCAGCAAACAGATGCTCTGCTGTCTTCTTCTTACAGGACATGATTTCCAACATGACCTTATCTAAAACTAATTGCTTCCCAAAACCTCCACTGTCTAATAGCATCATATTGGGGACAAGGTGTTCAAAATAAGAATTTTGGGGGGACAAGTGTTTCAGTCTATAGTAAGGGAAAACAAGGCAGAGGTTGGAGATCAAAAGCTGAGTTAGAATAATCTAAGTTTGAGAAGCCCGTTATTAAGAATGCAAGTGAATACAACTTCTAAGTGCTGTGTCAACAGATGAATTATGAGAAGCTTAGAATAGCATGATACATGTTAAATTATTAATATGTTCTATGATTTAATGTGTTACCTTTCTCAAGTATATATTTTAATTTTAATGAGTTTTTACTAAACATTGTGACCTAAATAAATTGCTTTAATACTCACCATACTAGCCACATGACAGACTTTGAGAGTTGCACGCTGTGAGAGGCAGTCAACAAGCTGAACTACAGGGCACTTCACATTTCTACCCTACAGCAGGTATCACTGGTGCTGAGTATACAGGTCTACCTCATTTCCTTTCTCAAGATGACTGCCTCCAACACTTACATTTCCAGAAGGCAGCCTTGGGGAATAAGTATTCACCCCACCCAAATATGGTCATTAGGAACATTTCTTGATAAAATTTTTAAAAGACTTGTGAACTTATTCACTTGTTAAATCAAGGCAATCTGCTTTTACTCAATAAAGTTAATAAACTTCTAAATAATTAAGTAGATAAGATATTACTAAAATGTTCTAAATTATCAATCAGTAAAATGTTGAGGATATATAACTATGCTATGCTGTTGTTGTTTTTTGTTGTTGTAAACAAGGAAAACTTTCATTCTCCAAATAGTCTACTTAGTATATATTTCTAATGTAAATCTAGTTTTTCAGGATCAGAAAAATCAGTAAAATCATAGCTCTCACCAGGCATACATTCATCTTCTAGACTGAAATCAGCAGTTTGGGACTTAGTGCTCTTTGAGAGACTGTTGATCTGGGACGAGTGGGAGTAAACACTAGGAGAGCAGGACAGGGAAGATGTCACTGCTTTTCCTAGTGGGAATTAGTAGGGAAAATGGGCATAGCCAACCTGAAAGCTTGTTTGATTCATTTCTGGATAATGAATTATTACCTATACTTTATGCTATTCCTCAAAAGGCAAACCCTTTCTATTTTTTACGTATTCAACCTAAATTTGTGATTACGTAGCTATTATAACTAAAAATGGCTGTAAGCCCCAAAATATTCTCTTAGGCTCTAGCACTGTGGTGTTTAGAATAGCTTATTAAAAGCTGAACATGAGGACATATTGTCAAAAGTGTATAAGATATCTTGTGACTGTATCAAATTAAAAGTAGAAAGATAATTAAATATGATAGTTTTAAGAATTTAGAAATGTGTTTTATTTAATAAAGCTGTCAGCTAGTTCTATAACAGCTCACTCTAAAACTTTAATGGCTTAAAACAAACAAAAAATTATTATTTCTCATGAGCCTGCAAGTTATTTGGTTAGATTTGTTGATCTAGGACATCATCTGTTGATCTCAGCTGGCCCTATTAAAGCAACTCCGTCAGCTAGCTGGAAGGATGGCTAGAGTCTGTCTATTTATAAAGGTCTTGCCTAGGGTTTAATAATAGCTTATTAGGGATGAATCTGAAAATAGCATTTTAAAAGTCACAAGTTCACTTTCAACAGAAATTACATTATTTTTCTTAATCTTGAAAGAGCAGTGAATAAGTATTTAGATATAAATTTGTAAATATATGCATAATTTAAGACAGCCAAATAATGAAAAATGTCAATCATTATTTCCATTTTTGCACATGGTGCAGCAAAACTGTGTGAAGAATGATAAAGGGTCATATGACTGAATGCTTGAAAGGCTGGACTCAAGAAGCCAAATGTCCTTAAATTTGCTTTAATTATATTTAAATGAACTAAATACCCAGACCACCCTTTAAGCATCAAAAGGGTGCACCCAAGTATTTACTTGATTTAATTAAAAAACAGATATCTAAGAATTAGTTGTCCTCCATGTTTTATAGATGAGCCAATAATTTTATAAAGCTGATATAATCTGGTTTTCATAAATTTCTTGCATATTAACTTATAAATTAAGAAAATATTTATAAATTACTTGATGTAATCTTTATGAGCTTCCATGAAAGATATCCTTCTAGAGATAAAAAACCTATTTCTGTAAAAAATGCAAGTAGAGAGAGGATAAATTCACATAGTATCTAAAGAAAATAAGCATTTAATGCTATGTCAACAAAGTTATAATATTACTTTATTTTTTTCCTAAATAGAAAAATAACACATCGATTGTAGAGATTAGAAAATGTCGAAACATACAATAGTATCCCCTTATCTGCAGGAGATACATTTCACATCTCAGTGGATGCTTGAAATTGGGGATAGAGCTGAAATAAATAATATATTAAAGGTCGGACCAGAAGGTATCAAGACATGTAATAAGAAAAATAGAGACAATTTTTGAGGAAGAAAAAAGATACAAGAAATATTGTGTATAGAACAATGATACCTCAGTTCACTTCACAGTAGGTACCTTGGGTCCTCACACAGTTCTCCTAATCACCATTATCTGCCCTTTTGTATTTTCCTAAGTCTCATCAGCAGTCTGAAATCTCTTCTCTTTCAAAGGTGATTTTAGTTTTGGGAAAAGTCAGAAGTTGCAAGGCACCAGATCTGGGCTATGGGGGACCTGAGTCATCTGGGTGATTTGATGTTTCTCCAAAACGCTCTGCACGTGATGTGATGCATGAGTAGGTGCATTGTCGTGATGAAGCTGCCGATCGCCAGTTGCCCATAGATGCTGCCTTCTGAATCATCTAAATAGTTCCTACAGAGGAATGTTCAAGCTTAATGCAAAATTTGATGCAGATTTGTTGCTCTACTCTCTCAGTCATTTTGAATGCAACAGCTACACAGTACACATGCTCATTCAATGGCATCTACCCCACCACTGACTAGTACAGTGTAGTCATCATTGCTCATCAATGTGCATTCCAGTCCACTGTCCTTGGTTGCCAGGTTATATTGATGTCTCACAAATCATTCATATTAACAATGGCTGGACTTTTTCTAGACAGACTACATGTATATTTTTATATACACACAGATACACTAGGCTTTTACATGTATTCCTCTGATAAAGTGTAAATTACTTTTGCATTTTGAGACTATTATCAAGGGTTACCTGAGCACAACACTGTGATATGGTAACAGTTAATCTGATAACATGGAGACTACTAGGTGATTAATGGGTGGATAGTGTATACAGTGTGGATACATGGGACAAAAGAGCAGGTTAGGTTGAGATTTCATCACGCTACCCAGAGTAGCATGCAATTTACAACTTATGAATTGTTTATTTCTGAAACTTTCTATTTACTATTATTGAACCACAGTTACCATGGGCAACTAAAACTGTGGAAAGTAAAACTGTGGATAAGGAAGTGAGGGCTCCTGTACAAAGAACATAAAAAGTATTTATAGTTTTATTACACAGAAATTAACTAAATTAACCCTGGGATGATATAATGCATGTAGAGAAAAAGAACAAATCGGTGTTTATTTTATTCATATTAGATAATGAGCATAATTCCTTTGCATATTTTTGAAGCATATTTTTATTATTGCACATTTACTAGAATATGGTAGACAGAGAAAACTGTGTTAATTTATTTTCTCCAAAATACAAAATAATTTAAGTAATCTTTCCTTGGACCTTTGTGTATTTTTTAAAAATATTTCTTTCACTTTTAAAAGCAAGATTGTAACAAAGCTAAACATATGCATCATCAAATACTTCCTTTTTGATGGTGGATACTTTCTAATTAATTTTTAGACTATTAGACTATGTTTTTCCTGCATCTCTCCAACCCAGAATGTTTCCCTCTCTCTTTCTGTTTCTCTCACTTCTTCATTCTATATCTCTAACTATATACATGTCTCTGTCGATTTGAGAAGCCAAATAATAGTATTGAAATATTTATTTTGTATTTTGTTGATGAATAGTGACATGATTTATTTTATATTATATATATATGCCATTTGTATTATATATATATATATACATATATATATATGTGTATATATATATATATATGTATATATATATATATATATGCCATTTGTATTTTGGGGGGCAAATCATATATTTGTACACGTTACCATTTTCCTGGTAGATTTTCAAGCTTTTGTTACAAGAGAATTTTTCATATAATAAAGAGTTAAACTTCTGTCTAAAATCAGCTTGCTTTATAAATTAGTCTTTTTAAATATATTTCTTTGATTATGCTATTACAGTTGTCCCACTTCACCCCCCCTTATTCCCTTCTGCCCTGCACACACCCTCCCACCTGCATTCCCCCCTTTAGTTCATGTGCATGGGTCACAAATATAAGTTCTTTGGTTTCTACCTTTCTTATACTATTCTTAACCTTGCCCTGTCTATTTTCTACCTACCATTTACGTTACTTATTCTCTAGGCCATTTCCTCCTCCCACTTCTCTGCTGATAACCATTGATCTCCACATGATCTCCATTTCTGTGATTCTGTTCCTGTTCTAGTTGTCTGCTTAGTTTGTTTTTGTTTGTAGGTTCAGTTGTTAATAGCTGTGAGTTTGTTGTCATTTTATTGTTCATATTTTCATCTTCTTTTTAGATTTATGCTTAAATGCTCTCTTTGCCCAGAGTTCAGAGAAGTCATAATATTTTCTGTATCGCAGAGATAAATTTTAAATGTGATTTTACATTACTTTTTACGAAAATGTGTAGTAAAAAGGAATGGTAGGAACCATAGAGTTGAAATATCAAATAAAAAATGAAATAATAATAAGAGTAGCTTCAAAACATGAAATATGATGCTAGTGGGTCACTGCATAAGGGAATTCATCCTGATGGGAACTGTCTACCCAGATGCCTTTATTCTACTAGTGGATTAACTGTCACGTGCAGCAACTTGGTAGACAGCAAATTATCATAAAACTTACAGAATCAAACTCAAGGCTAAAGAATATCACAGCTATTTCTTATCCCTGAAGACTATTTGAAACCAATAACTTCTCTTAACTGTCCCCAATCTGTCTAAATACTGCACACACTGCACAAGTCATAGAGTACCTTAAACTAGTAAACTATCTCATTTTATTTTATACTCGTATTTCCACAGAGATGACCCAAGCATAGAGTTTCTTTATGAAAACCTATGCTTGAATAAGTTCTGACAGAATGCAGAATCAGGAAGAAAATAGATTTAGGGGTTCATATTTATATCAAGGTCAGAGTCATTAAAAACAAAAAATAAATAAATTGGTATTTATACAGCAGAGAGAGACCCTTTATATAATCTGCTAAGTGGTAGATGCTTTTGTGACACAGGTTAGTTTATGTTTCACATCCTTTGAAGGAATTTAAAGTTGGAAGGGACACATTAATCTGAAAAATTTTGGTTTCCCCATGTAATACTGAAGCAAATTTTCACTTTTGTAATTGATAAGTGAATGGCGGTTCACTCATATTTTGTAAAATTTAAAGAACAAACTCACACTGAGAACATAAAGAAGATAGTTTATTTTAATTTTTTATTTTTCATGTATTATAAAAATGCATTATTAAACTAAATAACAATTTAGTTTAATAAAGGAGGGGGATTATAAAAACTTG
Organism: Glossophaga mutica; assembly: GCA_039655065.1. Classification (NCBI taxonomy): domain Eukaryota; kingdom Metazoa; phylum Chordata; class Mammalia; order Chiroptera; family Phyllostomidae; genus Glossophaga; species Glossophaga mutica. The sequence continues at coordinate 150,841,857 of CM077304.1, read as the reverse complement.
AAAAACTAAGACTAACAATAACCTTAAGGCAAATAATAAATGATTGTTGAAGCTTCTTTGTTTTTTTCCTGTAACACTACTAAGGAAATTAGACTTTATTCTATGTAGATTAAAATAGAAATCCTTCAATCTGCTAGGTTCATAATTCTAAAAAATTGACATTGATGCACTTTATTCAAAGCAGAATGGATTTGGAATTGCTGCACTTATTTACATTGTTTACCATCAAATTCACACATGGTAATTACAGAATACGTAGGGTTTTCAATAAACTGTGACTATTCATTGGTAAATAATAATTTTAATTGTTTTTTGGAAGATTATGGGAGAGTCAGCAAGATCTAAAGTTATTTTAGGCAAGAATGAATAGATTAAAATTTCAATATGAGGTTGTAATGATAAAAGAACATAGCTTACTGAGTTTATTTCATTTGGAAGTCAATCACACAGATAGGATGACAATTTATAGCCTGAAATGTGCACATACCTAACACCCAAGACAAAGTATTCTTTTTCAAGTCTTTATGACATTTTGGATGAAAAAGTATTATTTTTAATAAGAAATGAGAGCACTATAGGATAGCACTATAGAAAAAGGAAGTATAACTCAAAACTGATAAAATATAAAAAGCAAAATCCTGTAAAAATGAACTGAGGCAGAGGAAAAAAAAAACATAAATATAAAGGAAACCAAACCAGAGTTCTTAAGTTAGTTTGGGGAAGGTGATAGAATTTTTTTGTGACACAATAAAGGGCAGAGAAACAAGAGAAAAAAAGGGCAAAATCTGTAAACTAGACAAGGTCATTGTTATGGAAAATGTATTCAATAATGTGATCTTTTTAAAAGAAGTAACTCGCCCTGGCTGGTGTGGCTCAGTGGATTGAGTGAGGGCCTGGGAACCAAAGGAACGCAGTTCGATTCCCAGTCAGGACACATGCCTGGGTTGCAGGCCAGTTCCCAGCATGGGACTCACAAGAGACAACCACACATTGATATTTCTCATCCTCTCCCTCTCTCCTACCCTTCCCCTCTAAAGATAAATAAATAAAAATCTTAAAAAATATAAAAAAAATAAAAGAAGTAACTCATATTTATACTTTATGAATGCAAATGTAAGATTCTAGATAGACTCCATTTTCTGGTGGTGTGGCTAAGGTGGCAGAGTGCAACCAGGGCTCACCATTTTGTATTTTAAAGTCTGAGTTTTATTTATCTTATTATACATATCAGACTAAAATAATTTTCATTGGCATTTCAATATTATTTGCAAAATATGAACTGATAATTGAAAACAATTTTTGAAATAGTGATGTGTCATACTAACATCAAGTAATATATTATTTCAGATTTTTAGAGGAAACAATGAATAGGAATGTCTATTTCTAGGAGGTTAATTTTATTGAAAATTGTGGAAACAAAGATCAATAATTATAGTACCACACAATTTATCATCCAAGCCAGGACACTTGAGAATAAAAAAAAAAGGTACTAAAATTATTATAATTTAAAATATATACAATTAAAATTTTCTCTACAGTGACTGACAAGTTTATTTTTAAGTTGATTATACCACAAAACAGCTCAAATTAAATCTACTTTTAATAAAATTTAAATTTTAGTCACTTCTAGATCTAGTACCAAGTCACTCATAATTTTTGGAATAATAAACTTTAATTCTTTTATTTTTTTATTTTTTCTGCTTTAAAACTTTAATCACTAAAAGTGATTAAAGCACTATACATACAGCACTATACCCTAAGAATCCTGAAACACCAATCCAAAAGAACCTATGCACCCTAATGTTCATAGCAGCACAATTTACAATAGCCAAGTGCTGGAAGTAACCTAAGTACCCATCAGTACATGAATGGATCAAAAAATATGGTACGTTTACACAGTGGAATACTATGAAGCAGAAAGAAAGGAGGAACACCTGCCACCTGTGACAGCATGGATGGAACTGGAGAACATTATGCTAAGTGAAACAAGCCAGACAGTAAAAAATGAATAAATAACTTTTAAACCGTTTCACTGACATATGTTATAAATACCATAAAATTCATGTTTTTAGTGTACAGCTCAATGAATTTTAGTATATCTATAGAGAGGCACAACCATCATGACAATCTAACTTTAGAACATTTTCATAACCTTAGGCTTTAGTTAATATGTTTTTATTTTTCTATAGTATTAATTTGTGTAAATGTGTCACACCTCATGCATCCATTCTGCCATTGGTGACTATTTTGATCATTTCAAAATTTGGTCTCTATGAATACAGCTGCTACAAACATCCTTGTACCTGTCTTCTGGTACACCTGGGCACACATTTCTGTTTGATATACCAATCAGAGTGGACTTTCTGGGCCATAGTACAAGCATATTTTTACCTTGTTGATAATTCCCAATTGTTTTGAAAGTGGCTGTTCTGATTCCCTCCTGTAGTATATGAGAGACTGTAACACATATATCCTTGCCAACATTTTATATTTTTAGACACTTTGATATAAATGTAGTGATATTTCACTGAGGTTTTGAATTGCATTGGACTGATAATTGATAACTCTAAATAAGTTTATGTCTTTTGCCCTTTGAATACTTTCTCTAGAGAAGTTTAGTCACTAATTTTTTTTTACTGGATTGTCTGTTCTTTATGGATATATTAGAATCTTTATATCTAGATGGCTAACTTTGTTGGTTATATCTGTTGCCAGATATTCTACTCTGTGGCTTTTCATTATATCAATGGTATCATTTGAGAAAGAAATGTTCACAGCACTAATGAAGTCCAATTAATAACTTTTATTTTATGGTTTAAGCTCTTTGAATTCTGCCTAAGAAATATTTTTAACCTAATGTAATTGATATTTCTAAATATTATCCAAATTGAGGAAATATAAATATTGTTTATCTCTCATGTTTAGACGTATAGTCCACCAGGAATTTATTCATGTTTATTTTGAGTTAGGGGCTAGTTTCACCCTCTTTTTCTGCAATTTTAAGTCAGTTGCCCCATGCTATTTATTGAAAAGATTTCCTGTTTCCCTCTGCTCTACAATGACATCTTTATAATAATATAATAATAATTACATATCTGTGTGGATATATACATATATGTACATACATGTATACACATATACATGTGTGTATATGGCCTTCCTATTCTCTTTCACCAGTTTTTTTTGTTTTTTTTTTTTAGAGTGAACACTTGGGTATTTTAATTACTATGCTTTATAATAAATCTTGATACCTGGTAGAGTAACTACTTATGGCTTGTTCTTCTTAAATTTTCTTGCATGTTTTTAATCCTTTTCATGTCAAGGCATCTTTTTAAGTCATTTTGTCATTTTCTAAAACATAAAAGGGGCAATTTAGAATGGGATGATGTTAAATTGGTATCTTTGTACGATTACATCTTCTAATAGATAAACATGTTACACTCATATTTTTATGTTTTTTTAATTTCTCTAAATAATTTTTATAATTTTTTCCATGTAGAAGTTTCAATCATAGTTTGTTATATATGTACACATATATTAAATTGTTGCTGTTTAAAATGGTTCATTTTATGGTATTTTATTTTCTAACATTTGTTGCCAATATACAAGAATAAAATTCCTTTTTACTCAGATTTTTAAAATGACTTATAGCTAATAACTTTCTTATTTAAAACAATTTACTTATATATGGCCCTGGCTGGCGTAGCTCAGTGGATTGAGCGCGGGCTGTGAACCAAAGGGTCGCAGGTTCGATTCCCAGTCAGGGCACATGCCTGGGTTGCAGGCCAGGCCCCCAGTGGGGGCCACATGAGAGGCAACCGCACATTGATGTTTCTCTCCCTCTCTTTCTCCCTCCCTTACCTTCTCTAAAAATAAATAAATAAAATCTTTAAAAAAATAAAAAATAAAACAATTTACTTATATAATGAATCTATGTATCATAAATTACAGCTCTTACTTTTCAATCCTTGGGAAAAACAAAAAAATAAACTCTTTGCCACAAAGGTGAAATGAGACAATTGTTTCAGCAACACACTGCATATATATTTGTTTGCATATAAATTAAGACAAATGTTATAATATTTATATTTGTACTGTTAAAAAGCATAAACTTAAGTTTGTAGCTTAAAAGGGGAAATCCGTAGCCTTCATCCAGATGCAAGAGGTAACATGTGACAGCCTGACAACTTTCTAAAAAATACTGTTATATACTGCTTTAAAAATCACTTTAATTAGCAGTCATCATCAATAAACATTAGATTTGCCATATGCTAATAGTGACTAAGAGTTTTAATATATCCCTTTGCTATTTTGATGATGAGATTATTCTGTCATTTAGGAGAGTTAGTGTGTGTGTGCGAGTGTGCGTGTGTGTATTTTGAGACTGGAGCAGCTTATTCTGTATTCAGTATAGGGTATACTTCGATTTCCTTCCCTGCCTCTTTCTCCTTTCCCAGATTTCCTTCTAGTTGGAAACTTCCCTCTGTGAAATGAATTCCTCCTGGGATTCATTGTGATGCTTTCCAAGAGCAAGTATCCCTAAGCACTTATACTTCCAGCACAAAAAGTGAAAGTTTAACCATCCTCCACAAAAAGTGAAAGTTTAACCACCCTCCCTCACCTCCTTGAATCTTCAGACATTCCTGAAAGCCCTCTTTGATATCACCATACACTTGACCCCCTTTACTCTTTACTACCTCCCCACCTTTCCTCCTCCTGGTAACCACCATACTGTTGTCTGTGTCCATGACTTTTTGTTTTTTTTGTCTGTTCATTTGTTGCTTTCAGTTTTATATCTGGCATGTGAGGGAAATCATACGGTTCTTGACTTTTTCTGTCTGACTTTTTAGCTTAATATGATATTCTCAAGATCCATCCATGTTGTCAAAAATGGTAGTATTCCATCTTTTCTTTTGGCTGAGTAGTATTTCATTGTATATAGGCATCACATCTTTTTTAGCCTATTATCTATTAAAGGACACTTTGATTGTTTCCATGTCTCAGCAATTGTGAATAACAACACTGCAATGAACATAAGGGTGCATATATTTTTGTGAATAAATGTTTTCAAAATATCCAGATAGATAAACACAAGAGGGGTTGCTGTCTCACATGGGAATGCTATTTTTAATTTTTTGAGGAGCCTTCAAACTCTTTACATAGTGGCTGTACCAGTTTACATTCCCACCAGCAATAAATGAGGATTTCCTTTTCTTCACAAACTCTCCAAGACTTGCTATTACTTGCCTTGTTAATAATAGCCTTTCTAACAAGTTTAAGGTGGCATCTCATTGTAGTTTTGATTTGCATTTCCCTAACAGCCAGTGAATTTGAGAATCTTTTGATATATCCAATGGCCATGTGTTTGTTTTCTTAGGAGAAGTATCTGTTCAGTTCCTCTGCCCATTTTTTAATTGGATTGTTTGATTGTCGTTGAGTTGTATGAGTTCTTAATTTATTTTGTATATTAAAGCCTTGTCAGAGCTGTTGTTTGCAAATATCTTCTCCCATCTGATTATTTGCTTTTTTTTTTGTTTTGTTGGCAGTTCCTTTTGCTCTGCAGAAGATTTTTTGTTTAATATAGTCCCATTCATTTGTTTGCCTTCTCTTGCTTTGTGGTCAAATTTATAAAATCCTCTCTGAGACCAAGGTCCATTAGTTTAGTACCTATATTTTCTTCTATGTAATTCATTGTTTCAGGTATTATATTTAGGTCTTTGTTCCATTTTAATTTTTGTATATGGGAGAAACAGTGGTCTAGTTTCATTCTTTTGGATGTGGCTTTCCAATTTCCCAGTGCCATTTATTGAAGAGGATTTCTTTTCTCTCTTGCATGTTTTTGGCTCCTTTGACAAAAATGATTTGCCCATATTCATGTAGCTTTATTTCTGGACTCTCAATCCTGTTCCACTGGTCTGTTTGTTTTTATGCCAATGCCATGCTGTTTTAATGGTAAGTACCTCCACATAATAAATGCCATCTATAACAAATCCTCAACTAATATCATACTCAATGGTGAAAAACTGAAAACTCTAAGATCAGAAACAAGAAAAGGATGTCCACTCTTATTCAGAACAGTAATAGAAGTCCTAGCCAGAGTTATTAGACAAGAGAAAGAAAAAAATACATTCAAATTGGGAATGTAGAAGTAAAACTGTCACCTTTTACAAATGACAGATTCTTTATATCGAAAACCCTAAAGACTCCACCTAAAAAATTAAAAACAATAAATAAATACAGTAAATTCACAAAGTACAAAAATCAATATACAAAAATCCATTGTGCCGGGGCCATGCTAATCTTCTATGTATCATTCTAATTTTAGTATGCATGCTGCTGAAATGAGCACTGTATTCAACAAAAATAAATTAACAAACAAAATAAAAAGAAGAAGCATAGACACATAGAGCCCACTGATACCTGTCAGAGGGGAGGGAAGTTGGGGGTTGGATAAAAAAAGGCAAAAGGATTAAGCAATATATATGACAGAGACACAAGCAACAGTATGGTGACAGCCAGAGGGGAAGGGGACAGGGAGAGGTGAAAGTGAGCAAAGAGGGGATAAGTGGGGGCTGGAAGAGACTTGATTTTGGGTGGTGAGCATATGGTGTAGTGTACACATGAAGTTTTTACGGAGTTGTACATTTGAAACTGATATAGTTTTATTAACTAATGCCACTCCAATGAATTCAACAAAAATCATTGCCTTCTTATATACTAACAATAAAATTTCAGAAAAAGAAATGAAAATAAAACAATTTCTTTTTGCAATTGCATTCAAAAGAATAAACTACTTAGGAATAAACTTAACAAAAGATGTAAAGGACCTATAAACTGAAAACTACAAAGTATTATTAAAAGATATTGGAGAAGGCGATTGGATGAAAGAAGGTGAGAGGATTGGTCAACGAACATGTGTACATAACGCATACACACAGACAACAGGGGAGGTGGGGGGAGTGGGCAAAGGGGGAGGTATAAACAATAAATCTGTAATAGTGCAAATAATAAAATAAAGGAAAAAGAAAGATTAAAAAACACAAAGAAATGGAAAAATATTTTGTGTCTGTGGATTGGAGAATCAATATAGCTAAAGTCGCCATATTATTCAAAGCAATATACAGATTTAATGCAGTACCCATAAAAATCCCAATGGCCTTTTTTTAAAAAAAAAGTACAAAAAATCATAAAAATTTTTGGAACCAAAAGATCCTATAACCAAAGCAACCCTGAGAAAAAAGAAAGAGCTTTCCTAACTTCAAATTATATTGCAAAGTGGACCTATTCTTAAAGGAGGAACTTCACAGACAGTTTCATCATTTTGAGTTTGCTTTCTGTTGCCTTGTTTCCCTTCACAAAGCAACTAATAGGAGATCTGGTGTTTGGATATCTACCAACAAAGACTGGGCTAGATGGCCATAATTCAAGTAGAAGATGTAATTAAATAGTCTGAAGCTTATTTCCCCTTCTAATTAGAACAGCCGGGTCCAGCAAGGAAAGAAAAGACAGCTTTTAAAATTCTTGATATTTAGCTCAACCTCTTCTTTTGGAAATAGATTTGTAATAAGCTCTGGACATGTCAGACTGGTGAAGACAAATGGGTGTCACCTACATTTTGCATGATCAAGGTTTCTGTGGAGGGAAAAGGCTAAAGTACATTAAAAGTCACTGAAGCTGAGGAAACATAATTGAAAATATTTTTTAATTACATTAGAAAGATATAGAGAATATTTTCTCCTAGGTCAGAACACCAAAATCATTAAAGAAAACATGAATATAAGATATACTTTTGTTTTAAATAGATGAGTTAGAGGACAATTAGGAAAATTAGAGGACATAAATAGAGTCTCAAAGGAGGAGGGATCCTGAGTAGCATTTACCTAGATAGCATCTGTGAAAACCTAGAGACTTATAAAAAACAGCATTAGCAGGGTAGGCGCACATGTGGCAACTAAGACAAAATTCTGGGCCTAAAGGAGATAAAAGGTCAGGTCTGACCTCCCCCTACTGTCAGCTCATGCACAACCACGCACACCCAAGATTCCCTGACCCCCCAGTGAGCAAATGTGAAAAATTCTGGAAAGCAATGGAGTGCTTAATTCCCTGTTTTAGTCTTAGCTCCAAGTAAAGAGTAAAAAATATATGAATTTTCTTTTTTATCCATAATTATCTGGTTGGTTTACAAATACCATGTGGGATCTAAATTCTATGAAATCTGTCTACAGATTAGCGATGACAGAATTATAAGTGAATTAGAAATCTATATATTGATTATATATAAAATATTAGTTAATTTATAAACATGCATGTGATGTATAAATCATTTTTGGAAAAAATTTGGTTTGATTAAAATGCTGCCTTTGTTCAATAGAAATGCTATCAGTATATTGCTTAAAATGTACAGCTAATTAAAAAATATCTCAAGGAAATTTGGAAATAATAAATATATTCATATTGCTTTTGTGGATTATAAAGTTTAGCTAGAATAAAAGTCTACTTGATGTCATTAGTTTGGGGATACTAATGTACTGAGGACTGTAACTCTTGAATAATAAAGCAGTTCATTCTGTTTTTGCATTTTGAGATTATGATTTATGCATGTCCTTGTGCTGGATAGCACTAAGCATTGCTCCTTCATTAGTGGTTCCCACTGAAAGTTATGTTTATATTAAAAAATTCTGCCCTGGGATGGATCGCATTGTGTGAGAAATAATTACAGGGTGAAAGTAGAGAGCCACAGCTTAAAATGTATTAGAAATTATCTTCTTGATGTGCCTCCCAGTTTCCATAGTGTGATTCTGCCTAATTATCCCTGGGGATTTGCTAGGCTCTCTGACTATTAAGCAGATAATTTTTTAACATTGAGAAATATTTATTTCAAACTAGATGCTGTAAGAAGAGTATTCCCTAATAAAATTATTTAACTATTTAAGGACACCTGAACAATACTTGTTAATTCAATCAATTGATGGCTCAGAAATTACCCTATTACCCTGAAACAGTTGGAAATAATAAAGTTAATATTCCGTCCCCACCAATGTACATGTTGTTACTCCCAAAAGACCATACCCGAGTATGGTTCTTATTTTAGATACGTCAATTACTATAGGAAAATGTTACAGATTCCTGGTTAACCTTATTGAGGACAGGTTGACTGGGGCATACAAAGTTCAACTAATTTACATATCTGTATCTGTATGCACATAATAGCTCTGCTTGGTGTAACCGCTTAGCTTCTGAAAACACTTTCAAAAAGCTCTGCCATTTAGTTTTCTGCTAATGAAGTGCAAGGGCACTAGTGGCTGTCTGTACTACTCTCTCTGGCTAGTTGTTAATGTTTGGAAGCATTCTGAGTTTGACATTTCTGTACCAAACTGGGAAGATAGCATTTGAATAGAAGAGTAGAAGACTAATGTTTCTACCTAAATTATTTTTAGGAAAAAAGGATTATTCACAATTCATTGCTCATGAGCACATCAAATATTTTAAAACTTGTCAGTACCTTATTTATAGTGTGTGTGTGAGAACAGATTAGAAATAGATAAATTTGTTGAAGATAAATATTGAGAAGAGAAAAGCTTCAGAAATTGCCATATGAAATATACACACTTAAGTCTTCAAATGAATTAGGTAAAAAACCACATTTTAAAATTATTCTAATAAACTTCCATACTGCCTTGTGCACCCAAAAGTGAGTTGTGGCAACATTCAAAAAATATAAATAATACAACCAGATTCATATTTTTTGTTAAAAAAATAAAAGTTAAAGGCAAAGTCAGTCGAAAAACAAATCTAAAAAACAAAGATGCAAATATAAAGATACAAGCAGAACTCACAAAATCAAAGATTAGCACACAAAATATGGGTAGAAGGAAATGTACACTTGCTGGACTTTAGCTACAAAATTTTCCTTGAATGTATTCACAGCAGCCAGAGAATATAAGGAACTCATTACATATGCCTTAGTTTTCCAAAGATGAAAACAAACTGATTTCACATGAATACGATTATTTCTAGCTATGACATAAAATAAGTTTTCCCATGAGTAAAGAGGAATTGTATGATATTATAACAAACATCATAATCACAATAAATACAATGATGAGTTTTGGAGGGTTCTGTATCTTTTATAAAGCCATTCAACAGCCCATACCTTATAATACATGCAATGCAATCAGGAAATCCTAGGTGGTGGGGAGTTGAAACAGTGTGGCCCTGGTAGACATAATTTAGTGGAATGCATTAACACAGCAAACCAGATTAACATTTTCAGAGTGATGTTTTCTAAACACCGCTCTCTTCATCTAGCAGAATCCAAGGTTTTAGGGCTGGGAGCAGGGCCCACCACTTGCCTGCCAAACAAGGGCCACTCCACCTTCTATGTTACATACATAGTCTATATTTGCACAAGGCCTCATCTGAAGAGAGTGTTCTAGAACTTAATTTTTTTAAATCACTAATATAAGTGGATTAATAAATCAACATTTGAATTTCTTTCAGCCAATATTTCATAGAAGTTATCCACTTCAGCCAAGTTTTGATAGGTATTACTGAAATGAATGGAGTTTATGCTTTGACATGTACATGAAAGTTGACCTGTGTTGTATTAAAATAGAATGAAGGCACATACTTCAACAACCAGCTAAGCTCAAGGTAGACTTCACTTCCCCATATGAAATTTGATGAGACTCAAAATGAAAAGGCCATTCGTGAATAGAAACAAGATTTTCATGAAAACAATAAAAGTTTGATTTCAAGCCAACTCGAAGGGCCAAACCTCTAGGTTATATGTCACACCAAAATTGGTTTATTTTGAATAACAGTGAGTTTTATTCAATGTCCATCTTATCAATTAAATAATATTGGTAAAGTATGATATTCTTTGAAAATTCAGTTGGACACTAGAAGATAACTTTTTCAAATGTATCCACAGGTTATTGAATAAGGCAACTTTCTGAATAATTTGTTTATAAACTATTTGGTGATTGTCTAGCTCAAATAATTCCTATTTATGGTAGAAAGTAGGTATCAATCAGGGTAATTTCTCTATTAATGTTATTTCTACTTAAAAGGAAAAAAAAAAAAAAAAAAAAAAAAAAAAGATCAGCCCTGGCTGGCTGGCTAATTGTTGGAGCATTGTCCTGTGCACGGAAAGTCTGTGCATTTGTTTCCTGGTCAGGGCACATACCTGGCGTGTAGATTCTATCCCTAGTTGGGGTGTGTATGGGAGGCAAACAATAAATGTTTCTCTCTCATCTCTCCCTCTCTCATGCCTCTCTCTCTCTCCCTCCCCCCCTTCTCTCTCCGTCTCTCTGTCCCCGTTGCTCATTCTCTGAAATCATCGAACATATCATCTTTGGGTTAAAAAATAGTAATACAAAAGTAAGATCATATTACCTGCATATGGAATGTGGAGGAAAACTCTCCCTTCTATGCAGAGGTATGTGCATTTCATTTATTCAAAGATGTTATCAACTTATCAATATAGAATTTAAATTACAGGATTTTAAAACACTTTTATTTTATCTCATCTGATAAATCTATCAAAAATTTATTCTCATTCTGAGTATATGCTGGTATATTAAGACATATGCTCTGTATAATCATATGTATTAAAACACAAAGATTTCTTTTGAACCAAATCCTGAAACATGCTCTTTCTTTTTAAGAATTATGAAAAAGCTCAGACTTGTGGCTTAAACAAGAAGAAACTGGCATATGTCTTTAAGGGAATGCCTAATCAACTAGAAAATTTTTACTTGAGGAAAGGATTGGGGTGGAATCATGATCCATCAAGAAGGATCAAATTCATACAGTTACAAAGGTAAATAAATTGTGAAGTCTGCAGCTCACCATCTAAAAATTCCTTGAAGAGTTTAGAGATAAAAACTATTATTTGGGACATATTGAGCTGAGTTTTGAAAATCAGCTGTCCTTTTGAGGGCACATTGCTAGAAATCAGTCAGAAAGCAGCCTGTGAAGCTTGGGCTTTTTTGTATCAAACTGTGAAAGCAATCTCCAAAGAAGCAATCAGAATCTGACCTTCTGAGACCTCACTCATCAAATGCATGTCTTAAGTATCCAAGCCTTAATATCTCATTTTATTACCAGATCTAAAGAACCAACAGAGTATTTTCACATAGCCTATTCTTGAAATTCTTTAGGCATTAATAATGTATAGTCAAAGTTGAATTTGATAAGATTCTCGGTGGTCACTTCTGAGTTGATGCAGATGGCAAATCCATCAGGTTTCTTAGCTGCAGGCAACAGAATCTGACTCTGATTACTATTAAAACAGAAAAGTTATTTTTTAAAGTATGAAAAGCTCATAGTATTCCAGAAGCCTTGAGAAGTAGGTGTAGAAAAAGAGCAAGAAAAAGGATGCTAGGCTGCAGTTAAGACCTTAGCCAACACCATGTCACAGAAGATGCACAGGCCTCTCACACTGCACACTAGAAAACGAGGCCTTATGGACGTTAGGGGCTGCTCCTAGGAATAGGGCTACTATTGCCCCAGAAATCAGCCTGTGTCTGCTCCATGGCCACCACTGGCCACCAGAACTCATTCTCATTGCCCCCGTTTCCTTAACATACTTCTCTCAGTATATTTCCATTCAGAAACTGCAAAGAGTGTTTCTGATGTAAAAAATGAGATTTTATGTGTCTGTATCCTAGAAGCAAAAGGAGACTGAAAGGCAATTTCACTTTTAAGTAAGAGATAAGCTCTGGCTTTCACCAAAAATACCTAATATTTAATGAGTGCTTCTGTTTTAGGCACTGTTGTGTGAGGTTAGTGTCATAATGTGGAGAATATGTTATGATAGGAGAGATTCAGACAGCTACATCATATATGCAGAGAAGGGTGAAATAGTCACTCATGTTCCAGAACACATTCCAAATGTGTCATAAATAGAAAAAAAAATAGTTTTGGAATGATTTATGATGCTACTTTCCCTGGGTAAAAATAAATGTAAAATTCTTCCCAAGTTGGTCCAAAATTCAGCACCGGGAAGTTTGTTCTGTAAATACTTTGGTGAAGAATTTTTCATTTGGCTGATGTCTTGACAAGAATGCCTCATAGAAAGTCAGATTTTTCTTTCAAGCCCTTTAGAAAGAATCCAATGGACCAGCTGCGTCCTGGCATTCAGCACTCTGGAGAGCTGTGACATTTACCAAACCGCAGTTTCCACTGACTCTCAGGATCAGCTGTGAAAAGCAAACACACACTAACGCCCTCCACATGTTGAAGCCAGTACCATACAAGTGAAATCTAACTTTTAGAAGGGATTGTATGTTGATCATTTTTCTCTCTGCCAAATTCTTATTCCAGTGTCTGAAAAGATAGGTAAGTAATTTCCGAGCACCGAAGACAAAATTGGAGAGAGAAATTGAGAGATATTGGGGGTGGTGGGCATGGGGAAAAGGATAAAGGAGGAGAGGGGAGGAGATTCGAGAAGACCAGAGCACACAAGAGAAGATCTGATTTTTTAAAACATGGACACAAAAACAAAACCAGCACATAAAAAAACTTCAATCATGCAGTCCCCATCTTCCCCGGATATCTTCACTTTCTCACCTCATTCACTCTTGAAACACAAAAGTAAATTCCATCTCTCTAAACCTCTTGCTGAGGGTCACCATTAATGCCCTAATTGCAGAATCTGCTTTGAAATTTTCAGTCCTGTTATATAATCATGTTTGATCATTCTCTTTTCTGGGAAACTCTCTTTTTGCACAATCTCCTAGTTTTCTCACCTATCTCTGACTGGTCTTATAAGTCTCCTAGGAAAACTTCTTTTTTTGACAGCCCATCTGTTCCTTAGATATAAGTCCTTAAGATTCTCTCCCCTTCTATTATCTCATTTACCTTTTTTTGTGGGGGGTGGGGGACAGATTTCATTCATTGCCTCATCTGCCAACACTATATCTTGTGAATTCCAAATCTTAACCTACTTCTCACTCCTGAGTTCCAGTCCACTATGACCAACTGTCTATACAATGAATATTTATGAATAAATGGGCCATTGCAAATGTAGAATTCTTAAATGTGAAATGATCTTGCTATTTATTTTCTCCCTGAAAGTGGTACTTCTATGGTGATACCAAGTTAAATGATATAATATCGTTATACAAGTGAGTGGCTGAACAAAACTAGGAAATTTTTAAATTATGAGATAAGAAGACAAGTAAAAGCTAAATATTTAGTAATTTAGAGCTTAAAATTATATTTTAAAAGCAAAATGCATGGCATAACTGAATGTATTTTAAAACTGCAATCTATTGTGTAAAGTTTTACTATCATTCCTGAGGACTATAATTTGGGACCAGATCATTTTTTCTTACCACCGTACTCCAATTCCTACAGCAGTTGTTGTTTTTCTTAATAAGTATGTGTAGAATGGTGATGAGATGATGACGATAAGCTGCTGCTGCTGCTGCTGATGTGGATGATGACACTGAGGGCATTTCAAGGTGAAATGTGCCTACCGCATGTTCTTGTACATTTTAAGTGCTCAGTAAGTTTTATTGACTAAGAGAAAAAATGAGTGAATTTTTACAAATTCATTAATCATTTCAGTTACAGTTAGCTCAAGTTTTTTGGTGGAGATTTGAAATTTTGGAAACAGCTTTGCTAGGCATCGTTTGCAGGGAAGTAAGGAAAAATAGTAGTTAATAATCTATAGCAGAATGGCTCTCAGAGAGTAGAGAAGTGAGTAGTGACCCTGGGGAATAAAGGTCTAGGCTTCTCTTGTGGCCCTATCTTGGCTTCTCCAGCCTCCCTTGGTAATACAAGAGAAATGGAAGAAGCATAACTGTTCTTAATTCCTTTATGCCACTCGAGACTGCTCAGAGTCATCGAGAATAATTTTAAGAAAATAATTAGAGAGACTCTAAGTGTATGAATATGTGTGTAGAAATGGTAGGGACAGTTTTGGAGTCTTACTAAAATAATAAAAAGAAAGGTATTAAAATAAATAAATCCTTAACTCATGAGATGAATTGGTTGAGGAATCCAATATGTACATTTACTCTATTATTATTACACGGGTCATTGAAAAAAGATTAGTGTACTTAAGCACCTAGAAAAAAACAAATCTTGGACCAACTCATTGCTACCAGGACTTTGGTGATGGCACATTTTCTAAGAAACTGTAATTCTGTGAATAAAGAAACAAGAAGAATATAAGGTTTTAGTGTGTACTAGCAGATAACAGCCATCTCGTTCATCAGTAATATAAGAGAAAGACACTCCATTAAACAAACATATTGCCCTCTTTGCTATCTCCACCTGCCCCTTAACCCATATTATTAGTTGCATAAATCTTGAGTCACACAGAATCACTTAAGTCTCTCTGAGCTACACTCTCTGACTTTTAACATGGCACACTTCCTTCACATGGCATATTTGTAGCTCCATAAGTAATTTGGATAAAAAAATCCTCTTCAGGCAAAAAGCCTGTTAAGTTTCACTATTGCTTTTGTTCATTAAGCTGGGTCAGTAAAATAATAAAAACAGCAAATAACTTGTTGTCCCAATATGCCAAGGTTGCGGGTTCGATCCCAGGTCAGGGCACATACAAGAATCAACCAATGAATGCATCAGTAAGTGAAATGACAAGTTGATGTCTCTCTTTCTCTCAAATCAATAAATTAAAAAAATAGATTCAGGTTCCTACCAAGATGGAGGCATAGGCAGAAACACTTTGCAAGACCAAAAGAAGGATAACAACCAACTTAAAAACAAAGAACAACCAGAATTTCCAGAAAAACATTTACATGGAAGTGCAACAACCAAGGAGTTAAAGAAACATTCATCCAGATGGTAGGAGGGGTGAGGACAGGCAGCCAGGTGGAGAGGACTTGTGGCAAGGCAGCAGCTGGCAAGACCCTTGTGGGCGTTCCCACATTCACGTGCAGAGAAGCCCAGGGGAAAAATGAGTGAGGGAGACAGACCATGAAAGCCAGGGTTTCAGTGCAAGAAACTAAAGACTCAAAACCCCAGACTGTAAAAAAAAATCTGTGGGTGGTTTGGTAGCAAGAGAAACTCCTAGCCTCAGAGGAGAGTTAATTGGAGAGAACCCCAGGGTCCTAAAACCTACACACACATACCCACCTGAGAATCAGCACCCGAAAGGACATAATTCTCTTGTGGGAAGTGAGGGAAGTAATGGAAATTGGGATGACATTGGAGCAAGTAGAACTGTGCCCTCTCTGACCCCTCCCCCACAGACAGTGCCACACTGCAGCAAAGAGGGTTGTCACGCCCTGGAGAATACCTAAAGGCCTGCCCCTTACCATGTAACACATGCACCACAACAAGAAAATGTTGTCCAAATGAAAGAACAGATTAAAACTCCAGAAAAAGAACTAAGTGATAAGGAGATAGACAACCTGTCAAAACACTGGTAATCAGGAAGCTCACAGAATTGATTGAGTTCAGTCACAAAATGAAGGAAGAAATGAAGGCTATACAAAGTGAAATAAAAGAAAATATAATAAGGAACATCAGTGAAGGGAAGGAAACAATGACTCAAATCAATGATTTGGAACAAAAGGAAGAAATGAGCATCCAACCAGAACAGAATGAAGAAACAAGAATGCAAAAAAATGAGGAGAGGCTTAGGAACCTGTGGGAGAACCTCAAGTGTTCCAACCTCCGAATCATGGGAGTGCCAGAAGGAGAAGATGAAGAGAAAGATATTGAAAAGTTATTTGAACAAATAATGACGGAAACCTCCAATCTGGTGAAGGAAATAGACTTCCAGAAAGTCCAGGAAGCCCAGAGAGTCCTAAAGAAATTGGACCCAAGGAGGAGCACACCAAGACACATCATAATTAAGTTACCCAAGATTAAAGATAAGGAGAAAATCTTAAAAGCAGCAAGAGGAAAGGAGAGAGTTACCTATAAATGATTTCCCATGGGGCTATCAGCTGATTTCTTAAAAAAAAAAAAAAAAAAAAAAAAAAAAAAAAAAAAAAAAAAAAAAAAACCTTACAGGCAAGAAGGGGCTAAAAAGAAGTATTCAAAGTCATGAAAGGCAAGGACCTACATCCAAGATTACTCTATTCACCAAAGTTATCATTTAAAATGGAAGGGCCGATAAAGTTCTCCCAGATAAGGTCAAATTAAAGGAATTCGCCATCACCAGGCTCTTATTATATGAAATTTTAAAAGGGATTATCTAAGAAATAGAAGATCAAAAGCTATAAACAGTAAAAAAACAAACAAACAAACAAAAAACCCACCAAACTCACAACCATCAACAATTGAACCTAAAAAACAAAAGCAAAACCTAAGCAAGCAACTAGAACAGGAACAGAATCACAGAAATGGAGAGTTATCAGAAGGGAGGGAGAGAATGGGGGGAGGAGGTACAGGGAATAAGAAGCATGCTTGGTAGGCACAAAATAAACAGGGGAGGTTAAGAATAGTATAGGAAATGGAGAACCCAAAGAATTTATATGTGCAACACATGGACATAAACTCTGTGTGTGTGCAGGGGGAGTGCTGGAGGGTGAAGGGGCAGTGCAGGGAGGAGGGGGATAAAGAGGAGAAAAAAATTGGGACAACTCTAATAGCATAACAATAAAATATACTTTAAAATAAATTTAAAAATAAATAAAATAGCTAATAATTAAAAACTGAATTGATAAAACTTTATAGAACCATTGTTTATTACATATTGGAAATTTTATATTGAAAAACCTTAGAAAAAGTCTAGTTTAGATTGCTGTGGTGAAATACTTTTGTATTGTAAAGTGCAGAATTATGGCTGCATATATGTGGGTATGTGTACCATTTCTTTCTCCTAAAACTCAAATGGAGTTACCAACTTCCAATGGCAGTAGTATTGGTCATATTTTTATCACATGGAGAGGGGAGCCAGCCTACACCTCCCTGCGATGTGGGTTGAACAGTGGCAACTCTCATTCCATGAAAACAAAATTGATTCAGAGGTGAGTTCACATAAAATAAAACTGAATCAGAAAAAAAGTATTTCATGAAACAAAACTGTATGAATAACTCTTCAATAAATACTTCTTATGAGATTAGGTAGATTCAGGGTTTCTTTTGTATTCTTTTTTGGGTAGTTGGAAGAGATGAATAGAATAATGGAGAATAGACCAGATGGCATATTTGAAACACAGTGGGATAAACCAGATGGAATGCCGCTATTTTATCTATTTATCTATGAATAGAACACAGGTAGGGGGTGGCCCTAAAGTCTGTTGATAACAAAGATTTCCAAAGTGTTGGTTTCCATGTTTGTTATGTATATAAGTGTATGTGTGTTTGATGCAGCTATATTAAATGCAAATAGGAAAAGTGAGTGAAAGGCAGTTTGTCATCATTTTTACAGATTCCTTCCGAGAAACTGTGAAAAATTTACAAATGTTAAGTAATTATAAGGAAAAGAAAACAAACTGAAAGTTTTTGAGCTAATTAGAATTTGTCAGTGTAATATTCTATAGGATACTCTGTGAGCTGTGACAGTATATATGGTGTTAGGATATGTGAGAAAAATAAAAATAGAAATTAGGTTAGGAAGGGAGAACTTTTACATAGAAAGAATGAAATGGTTTTGAGATATAAAATTTTGGAGGATTATTGTGGCTTAACAACCTAAAGGATTATTTGTACAATCAAAGACATTAGTCCCATTCAGTTTGTACCTTAGAGAAGAGGTAGTGATTTTCAAACTTTTTTTTAGAGAGGAGTAGGTTGTTACTGGTTTTTCTTTGATTCAAGTAATACATTTGGATAACGTAGAGAGCAAGAACACACACACAGAAACACACACTGAAGACAAATGTTTCATCAAATGATACTTTTACTATAAATCATACATTCTTATAGTTTCTATTATATATTCTATTCTACGTTCTATTTGAGTGCTTGCTGTGATCTAGTAAACTGATTTTATGACTCACTAGTAGGTTACAAACACAATAGCATTGCCACAGAGTCTGGTATATTAAAATGATTTTGCTAAAAGGCTCATCCTTAATCTTCAATGTCTTTCCTTTCCTCTTTAGACATTTCTGAATATTATTAAAGCCAAAGCTCCTAAAATAATATTTTCCTCGCATTGAATGTCATAATAGTTATGCTTCAGTTGTACTGTTATAGGTTATTTTGCTGCTGCCTATTCATTTAAGATAAACTTTTCCTTAAACCAGGGATACTCACTAAATAAAATGTGGGCAAATTCATTAAGTTGCAGCAAATAAAATCTGCAAGAAATGATGTCTCTTCTATTAAAATAGCACTTCCATGCCCCATGTGAAAACTAGGAAGGGTAATGGGAAGCGAGTTTTAGGCAGTGGTCTTCCTATAACTTGCCATCTGTTGTTTTCCTGAAGTTCTAACAGTAAGGGGAGTCAAAGAGTGAGACAGGCAAAGCATGCGTTTTGGCACTGATCTGCTACCCTAGAGACGCAGCAATCCAGGCAGGTGTAATTCACACTGATTCAACCTCCCTCTCCTTTTCTCTCCTCTTTGTGCTCCAGCTTGTTTCAAGTTCGTTCCTTGTCCCTACCCTGCTTATCATTGTACTTTTACCTTAACCTGGAGCTCAGCAGTCCCAATTGGCATAGCTCTGTTACTTGAAGCAATTTTTTTTGTTCAAGGTAGGAACTTTATGTACTACTTTTTTGATGAAAATAGTTCACCCTGCTGGAAACTGCTGTAACTCACTCATAAGACTTAGTCTATAATTCTGGATTTCCAGAGGCCTTTCTTGCCCCCAGTGTGCTTTTGAATAGATTGTTCTATTCAATTATCTATAGTGTACCTTCCACATTTTCTGTGAATATGTGCGTGTTTGTGCCTCATGAAATCCTTTTAAGCACAACCTGAACCGAACAGAGTTAAAGGTAAACTAGAATCAGGGATAACTAATGATCTAGGATTTTAAAAATTAGGAAAAAAAAATACAACTGACAATTTAAAAGACTAATTGTGCTCTTTTTTTTTGATGATAGCTTCCTATTTACGTCTAATTACTTTGTGGCACGATATGGATTGTTCCTACCATTAACCACGTGTGTTAAATGCACTTTGTTTTACGTTTCATTTGATTATCACTCTAAACTTTATTCATATTTATAAAGTTTTCATAGTTTGTTCCCCATTTGACATCTGTTTATAATTTTAAAATTACTGGGAAATTGCTACGTACTTAGAAATTAAGGGGCAACATGGCACCAAACAGGAATCTAAATCTCAGTGTTCTAATCTTGACTCATCCAAGCAGAAATTGTGTGACCTTGGGGCAGGTTACTAAACATCCTAGCTCTCCACTTTCTTTACATAAACACTAAATTAGGTAGAATATATGATTGGTATAGCACCTTTCCGGAAAGAACAGATGGAAATAAAAAAGAGATTTGCTTTAGCTGTCATAGTTTAGAAAGCATGAAGAAAAGAAAGGATGATTAAGCGAGCCAACAGACCAGTTTTAGGTACCGACTGTCTGAATAAGTATTTATTAATAGTTTGTTTAAAATTTTTCATCAATTCATCAGATTTTAGATCTTCCAAATCAAATGTAGATTTTTTACCACCAAAATGAATATAGAATAGATTAGAAAAGTGAACACTTTAGTTCATCTTTTCTCTTTGTCTCTGCTTTGTGACAACTGCTTTTCCTGAATCATTCATATGGGGTTAGTGTAGAAAGTTAAAAGTTGAGATGATTCAAAATATTTGTTTTTTCAATTTTGGGGGCAACATAGTATTTTATTCTATTTATTTCTACTCTACAGACTTCTCCATAGACTAAAGGAAACAACCAAATTGTACATTATATATAAATATAATATAATAAATTATTACATGAATAAAAATGAAATATTAAATACATAAATCAAGGTAAAATATAGTCTTAAAAATCTAAATGAATAGATTTTTAGTGTCTTGGAAACATTAGCTTGAATCAAGGAGAAAAATAAACAAAAAAGAATGCTTTATTATATTATTCTACCGTATTGTGTTTTAGGTAGCAATTTAGATGATTAATCCAAACATTTGTAATATTTTTCAAAATGAGGAAAATATTTAGACAAGTAACATTATTTCTTAAACATTACTAATATTAACTACTCAATTATTTAGGGTCAGTTTTAAAATGCAATTTCTATTTTTATGCCTGAGATCACTTAAACAGCTTTGTCCCTGATGTCAGGAGAGGTTAATTGTATCCTCATATGTTGGTGCTATTAAAGTATTTAATATTCAAATATCTGGAATCATTTACTTTTCATAATATTTTATTCTTGGGAACTTATACATGTTTTCTTCTCTATTATAAATCAAACTGTGTTATAGCCTAAAATTATATTAATAGTTTGTGTTTATCTTATTTTTAAGCCTCATTTAAGAGTGTGTGTTCATCATGTTTTTTACAATAAATTTTCATTTTTTTCTATCAATAGTTTTTGTGATCCATTTCCAAAAGCAGTTTGATCATTCCCTTTAATGATAGAGTTTTTTAAGTTTTGACTTCACAAAATTTGAAATATTTTCTGATTGTACTTCATTTGTTTTCAGGACAATAGTAGCATTTTCCTCTTTGCTTTTCTGAGCTGGAAATAAATTAATTGAATAATATCTCTTGCACTTAATATGATTTAATTATGCAATTAAATAAAAACTTAAATATTCATAACACAGTGTTAGAAAGTATAGCAGCTTTACGGCCCAAGCAACTATTAAGTAAGTCTGAAATTAAAGGTGATGTTTAATAGATTATGTTTGATATTAAATTTCTCTTACAAAGAAGATAGCATCACAGATTGATGGTGTGGGAGGGGAGTTGTGTAACTTCCTTATTGCAAACAGAGGTGATTTGGCACAAGAAATAACAGAGAAGGATGTTACACACATAATAAAAATAAAACAAGTCCGCTTAGACATAGGGAAAGGACGGAAAGGAAAGAGATGTTATCGAAGTATATGCAATATGAGTGACATGCTACTCACAATGGCAATGGTGTAGAAGGGAGGCCCAAAACTGCAATTATCTCCTAGAGGCCAGGACCCCTTGTAGTGCAGGCTTCTTCTTGCTAGGTGATTGTTCTATGAACCCATCTGTTTCAGGGTACCAGCTGGCATTGTTGTGAGAGGATACTTTCAGCTTCAGTGAATTTTTTTGAAGACTCTTTCAATGCATTTGCCCACTTCATGATGGGTGATTTTAGAGCACACCTGCCCACACCATGCTGAGTGTTTAGCAGTTTTTGACTAAATATGGCATGAACCCCATGCTCCACCCTCCCTAATCACCCAATCTCATCCTAAGTGATTTTCTTTTGTTTCCCCAATGGAAAAAGTCCCCGTTCTGGTAATGTAGAAGAGGTGAAACAAACAAACAAACAAAAAAAAATGGCAGAAGCACTAAAAGCCATCAAACTCAATGAGTTCAAAAACTGTTTTGAGCAGTGGAAAAAATGTCTCGATAGGTGTATTGCATCAAATAGGGGAGTACTTTGAAGGTGACTAACGTTTAAACATGTAGAAATAAATAGCATAATTTTGTATAAATAAATTCTAATCCCCCCCCCCATTTGAATTACATCTTCTTATACTTAATTGTCATGGTTTGTGTTGGCAAGGAACCATTTGTGGCAGGGGAAAGTAGGGGAATATTTAGGGCAATGTATTAATTAGGGCCATGCTGTAGAATAGTCTAGGAATGTTTTGACATGTGCTGAAGTTACAATATATTTTCAACTCTGTTAAACTAGGACAAGAAAGGTATGAATGTCATGAGTAATCTCAACTCATGAGCAGTTTGTCTAATCTCTGAGCAGAACATTTCATGGAATTCCTCTTATTCATTTTCAACAGCTATCAGTTTCATTTTTTCTTCAATCCACACTTACTACAAAATCCTTCCTCTCCACCTAGAAACATTTTACTTTGCATTTAAAGTTTTAGAGCCTCTAGCTAAAGACTACTTCCATGCATTTGGGTTTATAAAGTGAACACAGGCATGCTAATTATTTTTGCAATTTTATTTTTTTAATAAGGTCCCCTAAGCATTGCCCTGATTTCAAAAGGATAAAAATGAATACATCCTAGGTATTAGGGAAAAAATCTTCTTGATAAATCCTTGATTCAAATGACTCAGTTCAAATTATGGTAAAGTGTGGCAGCTATGGAACACTGATCTATTCAACATAAAAATATTTCAATTTCTAAATATATGTACAAATTTATCTTTATTGGTCACTTCTCTGTATTGATCTTAAATAGTTTTGATTCAACTAGTTGATAACAAATACTCAGAATTAGAATTGATAATTAGGCACATAATAACCTTAATCCATAATTTTAAAGATACATATATTTTATTAATATGTTGACACTATACAACTTAACTTTATTTTTTTCACCATTTATAGTAATTACATTGGCCATTAATATTTTTAATATCATGTTCTTTAATGCCTTACTCTCAGTTTTGTCTAGCATGGTATTTGTTCATTTTTTTTTAAATATGAGTGTTTCTAAGATTGATGGATGAACTTTTAAACATTTGTAACTGTCCTGTTTGTGTGTCTTTTTGTTACTATTGTGAACCTTGAGAAAGAAGATACCTACTAAGAAGGGCACCTGGTGGCTAGCTGGGCTTAAAAAAAAAAAAAAAAAAAAAAAAACAGCCTAGCAGCTTTCCTATACACGGGCCGTTCTTGCAACCTGCACTTTGGGCAGAAGCCTGCACTGAACCACCTGCGTCTGCACGGAACTACCTGCCTGCACTGAGTTTCTGCCAGCTGAGCCAGTCCTTAAAAACCAGTTCCTGGAATTTAATTTCATCCAACAGGACTGAGGTTTCCCCCCTTCAATTGGAGCTGTACCACTCCAACCAACCAGTGGCCCTATTTTGACCGTTCAGAACAGTGCCTTTTGGAGCAGTTAAACTATGAGGATTTGGAATTCTGGTTTGCATGAGTACGGATCAATCAGGGACCAGGGGCAGAGAATCTGTCCATGTAAGTCAGCTCTCCTTTGGCTCTGGGAGCATACTTTTCCTTTTACCCATGACTGAACACTGTGTTTCCCTGGCTGAGCTGAAATACCCAAAGATGTCACACCAGAGCAGAGCACAGCAGAAAAGACCAGTGCAGGCCAGAACAGATTGGCACAGAATGGAGCAGACCAAAGCACAGCAGAGCAGACCAGCATGGTGCAGAGCAGACCAGCCAGGAGCAGAGCAAAGCTGTCAAGCCAGTGAGGAGCCTAGCCCTAGGGCTGCCTCAGAGCCCTGCTATATCACAATTTGTGCTGAGTAAAACTTCCTTCTACATCGCGCCCCAAACGGGGGATTCCTGTTGGCACTGACTTGGAGCCAATGACCATCCGTTGACATTATTTTCAGGTAAACAATTGAAAGTATTTTTTCAAAGTATTTTAAAAGTTTTCTCTTTTTTTAACTACTTGAATAAAATAATATAAATGTATTCATCGTTTTGTTTGTGTATTTAATACAGCAATGTCTACCAAAAAAAAAAAAAAAAAGAAAGAAAGAAAGAAAAAACAAGGAAAGAAATAGAATAATACATGTGAGTAACAGACCGCATTTCCAGAAATAATAAGACACTTGAAGCAAAATGGGTAGAGATGGATAGGTATTATTTATATAATTAACCTCATTTTATACTTATTAAATTTTAATTTGTTTTGAAATTTACAGTGACTAAAATTAATGGAAGTTTATATGTATAAATATGTACTTAGATTTGATATAAAATTCATGAAAGGTTTTATATATAAATAATGTTAACTATACGGGATGGGTCAAGAGTAGGTTTACAGTTGTAGGTATGCAAAACACAGAGTTTATTCTTGTATTTTTATTTATTAATTATTGTGTTATTTTCCATATGAACAACTGTAAACCTGCTTTTGCCCATCCTGTATTTGTTCTTATTCTGGAACACATTTTTATATAAAGTAATAAAAATACAGCAGCCTATTATTTGATTAGTCAAATATAGGATCTTTTATTAAAAAAATTCCTATTTGAATTAAAGTGTTTATACATTGGAAAATACTATTCTAATCAATACTATAATTTCACAGATTTTTTCTTTTTTTCTTTTTCTTTTTTCTTTTTTTAATCAGTATTTTTTAATTGTTGATATTGTACAGTTTTCTGTCTTTTACCCCGCCCCAGCTCACCACCCCAGCCCTCCCCACCTTCAGCAATTTACAGATTCAATGTAATACCTATTAAAGTTCCAATGGCATATTTCACAGACATAGAACAAACACTTCAAAAATTTATATGGAATCATAAATGACCCTGGATAGGGGCAGCAATTTTGAGAAAGAAGAGCAAAGTAGGAGGGATCACAATACCTGATACCAAACTGTATTACAAAGCCACTGTAATCAAAACAACCTGGTACTGGCACAAGAACAGACACATGGACCAGTGGAATAGAACAGAGAGCCCAGAAATAAACCCAAGTCTCTACAGTCAATTAATATTTGACAAAGGGGGCAGCAACATAAAATGGAGCAAAAATAGCCTCTTCAACAAGTGGTGCTGGGAGAACTGGACAGCTACATGCAAAAACATGAAACTCGAGCACCAAGTTACACCATACACAAAAATAAATTCAAGGTGGATAAAAGATTTAAATATAAGCCATGACACCATTAAAATCCTAGAGGATAACATAGGCAGGAAAATCTCAGATATTTCACGCAGCAATATTTTTACTGATATGTCCCCTAGAGCAAGGGACATAAGGATTATCCTTCTTTTGATATGCAATGTAACTAAGTTACACACTTTCAGTTCATATGTTTTCAAAATTTGATCAATTAAAAAGGGGCATTTTTAAGTTACTTTACTTATAACAGTTGTTGCTATAGAGTAAAACAATGATTTTTCACCTTTGTTTAGAACTTTATAGTTAAATATAACATGAGTAAATAAAGTGTATGCTTTAAGGAAATATCTTCAGGTAAGCCTGTTGAGGTTATATCAATACTCATGAATGTTTAACTAGCAGAACCATTTATATTTGAGTAAATTAATGCAAACACTTTTTAGTGCAGTGCTTAATATTCAGAGTTACCTGTAAAATTTGTAGTTTCTCAAGAGGCCTAAAGCAAGTTTACTGAATTCGTGCATATCTGAAAATAAATGTTTTGATCAGAGACACTATTTTAATAGTTACATACAAAGGTTTGCTAAAAACTTCAAATGCTTTCAGAGCTAAAATGCATCTATAACTAGCTTGAAGATACTGTTTATTCAGTGATTCTGTCTCTGTCTTCTGAATAAATTGTGGGACTTGGGGATGGAAAATGGGAGTAGAAAAAGATACTTTTTGACATCAGTTGGAAGAATTTATATAAAGATACCAGAAATCTCTCTATATATATATGTATAATACTCTGCCTTACCAAGGACTTTTTCTGTAGGATCATGGCATTTGACAATGTGTAACAAGACCCTAGTGCCTTTTCTGGACCTTCTGTATCTTCTTTTCGAGATGATATCATTTAACACAAATGTGTACTTGACAAGCATTATGAAAAGTCGGTCAGTCTATGTCAGTTATTACATTGATCATGTGCCCTGAGTTTTCAGAGCTGAAATTTGGTATTTTCTCTCTGCTAAATTTTGGTTATATTCTCTTTTTTGAGTATGATTTTTTTTTGGACTGATAGCCCTGTTTGGTACATAACTCTACCTCTCCAAAAATAAGCAGCTATTTCCCAAACTCTGGCACCCGTTGTCAAATCTCCTTAATTCTAGCTTCCTGAGGCTGGCCCTTAAACTTACCTAGTGATAAAATCAATTTCAATGTTCAGCCTTTCAGGAATTCTTCATAGTGTCTTTTACTATTAGCTCTGGACCAATTTCTTGAAACTTTACATGCCACAATAATTCTTACCACCAAGTAATGACATAAATCTGATACCAGGATAACAAGAGAATTTGAACAATTTGACCAGCCTGGTTGGTCAGGACATGACACATTTATTGAAAATATCTGTTATAAAATCTCTCATCATCATAAAATCATTGACTCTTTTAAAAGCATTATGGCCCCTGAATATATAGTGCCAGATTCCAATATTGCATTTCTATAACTATAAAATGATGATACTTCTAGTTACATATGATATCTTCTGGATTTATTATACATGTAATGCATATTTAACAAATAAATTAGAAACTTTCAATATATGTTGCATACCTAATGAGTGCCAATCATCACATTAGACAGGAGCAAATAAAAATTAGTAAAATTATAAGGCCCCTTCAGGAGTTTTTAAACTTAGTGGTAAGGTACAACATAAATGTATGTTGGTGCTCTGGAAAACCTCAATATAGGCACATAGAAAATATATAGTTAGATATTCTTTTTTAAAGTTAATTTTTATTTTATTTTTTTAAGATTTTTAATTTATACTTAGAGAAGGGGGAAGTGGGGAAGAAAGAGAGGGAGAGAAACATCAGTGTGTGGTTGCCTCTCTCATGCCCCCTACTGGGGACCTGGCCTGCAACCCAAGCATCTGCCATGACTAAGAATGGAACCAGTGACCTTTTGGTTCATAGGCTGGTACTCAATCCACTGAAACACACCAACCAGGACACAGAGTTAGATATTCTGATTAAATTTAAATACATGCTCAAATTGAAGGAGTTGAAAACTCATCAAGACTGAAAATCTAAAGAAATAAGGATGGTTCATATGACTATATATTATGCAACCTTTATAGAATAGTCATGCTACCAGGGGGTTAGGGGAGTTGCTAGTCACCAAAAGACAGCATCGGTTAAAAAAAGATTAAGAAATATATTGTTGCAAAAGTTCTCTCCTTGGAAAGTTCACAGGAAGAATTTTATGTCAAGAGTTACCTTTGCCATAGTCTGAGTGGTATCAAAAATGCATGAGGATCTTTATGCTGAGTGACATGTCACATCAGAATCCATTACTGGCTTTGAGAGTGATTTAGGATTAGCAAAGATATTGTAAAACAAGAAGTTATACAAGTAATCATTAGTCAAACATAGCTTTAGTGTGACAGAAACCAGATGGCAGTATGCACTGGATATTTTAACTACATTTATAACTAGAAACCAAAATATTGATAGAGAATAAATAAGAATAAATTGTTGGCGAAGAGTATTTCATAATGGCATAGTAGTTTCCTCTGAAGAAATGTTACAGGAAATTGTATTTGCCACATATTTGGATTTTGTTTTATCTAATAATAGGATTCATTTTCTTGTGGATGCTCAACATTTTTTTTTCTGAGACCATAAAACTCAGTCTGAGAAGCTTACAAGCTCTTTTAGAAACACCAGGCTTTTAAAATGAGATCCTCTTACCCAGGGAAAGTAAGAAATTCAGCTGGACACAGCTATTATTTAGTTTAGTGAGATGAAAACTAGAGTAATTCTAAGACTTCCAGCATATCCTAGGTGTTTAGGCTCTCCTCAAGTAGTGTCAGTTTGATGTGTAAATCTTCTTACAATTGTAGTCATAATTTAAATTGTTAAAATGAAAGATTTTACCAAACTAAAAGTAAAATGTAATATTATTAAATAATACAGGGAATTATGTGACTATCAGTTTATTATATGCAATGCTGGTTGGTAGATCAGTTATTAATTAATTAACTAATGCTCCACGTGTAGTGTTTGCCAATTTCTATAGTTATAAATACTTCCTCCACAATCAGCTTCACACCACCAACAGCGAACTGGTTTAAAAATTTCTAGAATATTTAACTATTAATGCTCATGAGTCAGTGGTACAGGTCACCAATAAGCAACATTTTTTTTTTTTAAGATTTTTTTTTTTTTTATCTTTAGAGAGGAAGGGTAGGAGAGAGGGAGAGGGAGAGAAATATCAATGTATGGTTGCCTCTCGTGTGTCCCTTAGCTGGGAACTGGCCTGCAACCCAGGCATGTGCCCTGACTGGGAATCGAACCGTGATTGTTTGGTTCACAGGCCCGTGCTCAATCCACTGAGCTACACCAGCCAGGGCCCAATAAGCAACATTTTAACCAAATAAATATGGGAGAAAACATCTTTGTTGTATAGTGTTTTAAAATTGTAACAAGTGCCATGAAGATGTGCTGTCATTACTTCCTGAGCTTAATAAACAAATATCTAAAGGTATAGTTTTCCCCCTGAGAGTTGTCGGTAAAATGGTTATAGTGCAGCCAATCAGTACTTGGCTGTCCCTTCACAGTCTCAGCCACAGTTTGGTTGATTTCAAACAGAGAATGCACCAGCCTGTGTCAGTCTTCATAAGGTGAATATCTCCCGGGTTTACAAATGGACTTTTAACTGGCTATGTCTTCAAACAGCAGAATGTAAATAAAACATCCTAATTTAATCCTTCCATGACCCTTCTAAATAGGACATAAAATCTCAACTTCACAGATGAAAAAACTGGAGCTCAAGAGGTCCCATAATTTTCCTCAGATCATGTATGCACTAGTAGCTCAGTTACTTCATGGACTTTTCTCTCTTTGTTATATTTCTTCTAATCAAAATTATGTATTAAATTCTGGTCCCAGTAACATGGTGGGATGGATGAAAAAGAACTGCCTTCCATTAAAACATGTAGCCGTGCTCAAAAGAAAGATATCCATGAATATGAGAAAAGGGCTTCAAGCCAGAGTAGGGGTCCTGAAAACCAACGTTACATAATTACAGGTAATAAGCCCTCGGGGTGATGGGATCAACTCTCAATGCCCCCAGAAGGACAAATATACTTTGGCCTGCTTGGGCATGAAGGTGAATTGATATCCTATTTATTACAAAAAAAGATAAAAAGAGGAAAAAGTTTACATTTGCCTAGATCTTTGGCTAAAGGAAAAAAATAGACTCATAACTGTATCAAAGCCCTAGGCTCTTGTTCTACTCTAACCCTGACCTTTTGTTCCACTCTAACATTGACCTTTTGTTCCACTCTAACACTGACCTTTTGTTCCACTCTAACCTTGACCTTTGGTTCTACTCTAACATTGACCTTTTGTTCCACTCTAATATTGAATCCATGTTGCTTATCTCCTAAGTGAAGAAATTAATCATTTAATTTGGACCTGAGAAAATTATAAGATGTCAAAGATAGTAGATAAAAACTAATTCTGTAAAATAATTTAACCACCTAGGGTACACATGAGTCTACAAGAAAAAGTTAAAACTATTAATGAAAGTTAACACTAAGAAATTATAAGAAATTTCAATACCCACAAGGAAATGCTGCTCCTGAATTGTCAGTTGTCATAACAAAGGATAGAATTTAAAACTCTATCACAAGTTAATGATAGTAGAACAACCTATGAGAAATAATCAAAGTATTGGTTTAATCACATATAAAATGGACTGTAATGTGAAATGAAACAGTAGATTTTTAAGTAAAAAATAGATTACTAGTGGTGGATGTGTGTATCATAACACTGAAACAATGAACAAATTTATTATATAGCTAAAGAGAAATTTGAGAATGGAAGATAGACTTGAGTGAGCATAAAATGTCTACCAGGTGGGAAGTTCTAAACTTCTTGTTAGGGGTATAAAAATGAGCACTTAAGACAGTCACAGTTTAAAAGAAGTGTTTTGGCTTTACAATTTAAATCAAAATGATAAATGAAGGCAACTTCCTGACTCTGTACTACTTCTAAAACATGATTTTTAATGACTCCACATTTTCTCCTGCAATGTAGAATATATAGAAAGACCCAAATGCCTTTTTGTGCATCAATACTTTCATTAAAGTTTGAGATTTTAGAGGACAGTTTTTCTTTGAATAACAGAATATATACCAACTTTTGGGTGCTGTTTATAAGATAACTCTTACCTTGATTGTTATAATTAATTATTGTTTTTATTTAGATGATTAAATGTGATATTCTAAATATCTAATATAGTGCTTGCCCCTAAATCAGAAATCAATAATATAGTAATTTTGTTTTTAATTTTGTAAACAAATTCTAAAATGTATTGCAAAAGGTGAACTCACTAAGTGTATTAGGAAATTTCCAATAACATAAAATGCACACTACTTAGAATTTGAATGATGGATGTATGATGCACACTCAAACTTTATCATATACAGGAGTTCTACCTGCCCAATTATCTCTGTGGTATATGTTAGTATCCTTGGAGTGCAGCTATTGTCTCCTCTTGCTTATTCCAAAACTTTTCATTGCAGCCGGCCATTGTCTTACCAACATTTCTCTCTACAATGTTTTCTTTGAATTTATAGGTACTATTCATGTCTATAAAAAATAATTGCTACTTCCTTTTGGTCTTATTAAAGGAGATTTTAAAATCCTCATTTTAGAGATTAATGTAGTCATCTTCTACTGCTGCATAGCAAATAATCACAAACTTAGTCCCTTAAAACATGCATGTTTATCAGCCCACAATTCTGTAGGTTAGAAGTTTGGGTACATGACTAGACTTTTAGTTCTGGGTTTTGCAAAACTAAAACCAATGTTAGGTCAGGTTGCATTCTCATCTGAAGTCCAGAGTTTTCTTTCAAGCTCATGTGGCTGTGTCACATGATCATAGGATTAAGGCCCCCATTTTCTTACTGGCTGTCAGTTGGAGTCTCTCTCAGCAACTAAAAACCATCTGCATTTCTTGTCAAGTGTTTTCCATCTTCAAAGCCAGAAACACAGAACTTCCCTTGTGATTCTAATCTTCCACACCAGGAAGAATACTGTTCATTCCACAGGCTTACCAGATTTGGTTAGGCCCACCAAAAATCTTATTTTATTTTTTTTTAAGATTTTATTTATTTATGTTTAGAGAGGAGAAGGGAAGGAGAAAGGGAGGGAGAGAAACATTAATGTGTGGTTACCCCTCGTACACCCCCTACTGGGAACCTGGCCTGCAACTCAGGCATGTGCCTTGACTGGGAATCAAACCAGCGACCCCTTACTTCACATTCCAGCAATCAGTCCACTGAGCAACACCAGCCAGGGTCAGGAAATCTTATTTTAAATTCACCTGATGTGGAAACTTAGTACAGCTGCAAAATTATTTCAATATTCCACAACAGCATATATATTACTATTTAAAAAGGGAGAATGAAAGTGTATATCAGGGAATGGAAACCATTGGGAAAGTCTTACAATTCTACCAGACACCACAATTAAAAAACTTATGCTCAGAGAAAAGTAATGTGCCAAAGGTCAAAGGATTAGTAAATGACCAGCACAGTGTTCAATCCTATATCATTTCATTAGTGCAAACACACTCTAATTCACTCTCTCTTTTCCATTATCTTCTAATGTTCCACAATTACTTAAGGAAACTAAGTATACCCTATATATTTTTAGTTATTTCCTTATTGATTATTTATTTAACATGTATTCTAAATAAACATGGTTAAATAATAAACAAGTAATGCTTACTCTGTCTGCCCTTTGGAGAAGTCAGAGTGCAGGGACAGAAATGGAAGCAGGGAAGTTATTAGGAAACTATTACAATAACATAGGCAAAATATTAATGATTATTTAGACTGGGATGACATGAGTGGCAATGAAGAGAGGTGGTTGAACTCTGGATTTACAGGTGGATTGGAGGTATGTGAGAGAAAGAGAGAAGTCAAAAAAGATGACCGGATTTTGACTTATGCTTGTGTTAGAATATAGATGCTATGTACAAAGTCGGGAAAGGCTCAGGGGTGGGTAGATTTTGGAAGTGAGTTATGTGAAGAATTAAAAATGTTAAATATGTTAATCTGAGGTTCCTAAAATATCAATTGTTGAATAAGCAGTTGTGTATGTTAGTCTCACAGTTAGAAAAGAGAACAGATTTGTGTTGAAGATATACAAACCTGGAATAGAGAAAATATGATAAGCCTGTGATAGTTTAGATAACTTAAAATAGAACATTTTAAAAGAGAGTATAAGGATCCATGAATTTATGCCTGATTTGCTCTAACATTTAGAGGTTGGAAAGACCAGAACTTTGCAGCAAAGTTAACTGCAAATTGGGGAAAGGCTCAATAGGCCTCTGAGGTATCAATAGGATACCTCAAAGACCAAGTGAACAAAGCATTTCAAGGAAGAAGGAATGAACAACTATTTAAAATGCTACTGATAGATGGATCAAAATGGGGCCTGAGAGAATGATCATTACATGTGATCATGTGGATGTGACTGGGAGAGCAATGTCAGTGGAGTAATGGGAACCAAATGGATTAATGGAAGAATGGGAAATTAAAAATAGGAAACAATGAGTATAGAAGATTTTGTTGAGGAGTTTTACTATAAGCAGAGCTGAGAAATGAGATAAGGATACTTACTTAAATGAGAAGCCAGATAGAACAACTTCTTTTCTGAAAACTGAAAGTATCACCACATGTATGTATACAGATAGGACAAGATAATAGAAGGAAACCTTAATGATATTCAAGCAGAAACAATTTCTGAACCGATTTCCTTGAGGGAAGAGGGTGTGTGGTCCATTGCAAGTGGGGTATTCAGCTTAGATGGGAACACAGACCTTGTAAAAGGAGGGAAGGCAAACTGTATAGAATGATAGTTTGGTGGGAGATCATGATGAATTCCTCTTCTGATTGCCTTTTCTTAGAGATATAAAAAATCAAAGTCATCTTAATATTTCTTTTTGTCAGTGACATAAAAAAACAAGAACATTAGCTAAGAATGAGGAATTCAGATGAGGTTTTAAATTTAAAATAATTTAGTAGCATCACTATGTTTGTTAGATGATGTGGCATGCCTGAGGATGGTAAGTGCCTTGTAGTGTTCAATCTAAACAAAGATAACAGGCTCGAAGATATTAATCCTGATGATCAATTAGAGAGATTTTTGTGGGTGTGATTGTGAGTATCTGTGGAGGTAGAGCAAGTGGGAGAGTCTCACCGGGATAACTTAGAGCTTTGACTAATTCCATTTCAGAAATTCTGAGAGGCATTGTCACTATCAGTGCTCCTATTGGAGCTCACACAGGAATAAAACTACGGCAAAGTTACCAGAAATCAATCTTAACCTTTCCAGTGAGCTCGAGCACGCGCTCGCGCTCTCTCTCTCTCTCTCTCTCTCTCTCTCTCTCTATCTCTATCTCTATCTCTATCTCTATCTCTATCAGAAAATTATTAAACTGAAATCTAAGTGTGAAGAGTTCAGGAGTGACCCCTAACCTAATAAAGGAAACAACAAGTTTTAAAGTATTGTCAGACATCCCAGAAAATTATTCTAGCAATTGTTAACATCCTTTAAAATGTATCTGAAAATGCTTTCCTAAACTTCTGTAATTCTTTTTGTTCATCTCCTTTTACAATTTTATTTCCAGAACTAAAATTTGAAATTACAAAAAAGTATTGAATCATTATTAAGAATTTAGTTTGGGTTTTCTATTGGTATTAATTAATTTCTAATGTTGCAATAGCAACTCATACAAGTTCTTGTTGCAAATATGAAATATAACTAAAACATGGTTTGAGATGAATATAGACTTAAGTAAATAGGCCTGGGAATTTAACTATCACATTTCTAACACATTATCTATGACTAAACTTTTAACAATGGTCATCTATATAGAATGTACTCCTGCCTATCTGTAACTGCATTTTTTTGCATGTTAATCATATATATGTATGACTAAATTGTATCTCTCCAGAGTTCCAAATGTTGAAGCCTTAACCCTCAGCTTTAAAATAGGGCCCTTAGGGAAGTAATGTTAAAAAAGATCATAAAGGTGGGACCCTAATCTGATAGGACTGGTGTCTTTATAAGAAGAGGAAGAGAAACCAAAAGTCTTTCTTTTTCCATGTATGTACTGATTAAAGGCCATGTGAGAATATAATGGGATAGAAGTTATATATAAACCAGGAAGAGATTCCTCACCAGAAACCAACACTGAGGGCACTGTGATCTTGGTATCACAGCCATCCAGTCTGTGGTATTTGTGTTACCAAACCAGCCTATCACTCACTGCCAAATTGGGAAAACTCTAAAGGCAGAATTTGGTGGAAAGGAAAAAGAATCTTTTATTCAATGACCATACAATTTGAAATAAAGGCAGGTTTCTGTCTCAAAGCCCCTTCCTTCTAAAATATCCAAAGAAAAATAAGGCTGCTGCCACCCTCTGCCAGGCCAGACCAGTCCAAAGCAGCAACTGGAATTCCTTTTTCCAATTGAAAAGTACCATCCTTGGGAAAATGCAGGTGGCTGCAGCATGCTTCTCATCACCATCTGCTCCAGGCATATATATTGCACTCTATGTGCACTGGCTGAAGTCCCCCTCATGTCATGCTGCTCCTGCCTTGGCTTCTGCCTGCCAGTCCAGCACTTGCTCCCTATCTCTTCAGCATTGGCTTGCCAGTGCAGCTGTGCTCCTGGTCAGGTAGGCCTGCACAGCACTTGCTGCAGTTGCCAGTGCTCCCACAGGATCCCATGCAGAGGAAGAGCGTGGGGCTTGACACCCTGCCACGCAGCCTCCAGGGCCCACCATTCTGGGCCTCTTCCCCTTCTACCCTACCAACCCAGCACCTGCTGTGCTTCTGGCCAGGCAGGCCCCAGAGCTCTGAGGGATGGAAGGAGGGGTACCAGGAACATTCTCACATCATGCAGTCTCCAAGGCTGCTGGCCCAGGAACTACAGCAGCCAACCAAATTAGCGAGGGGAGGGGAAAGCAGAGTATGGTGTTTCTGAGCTCTCCATTTTTTAAAGACAGCCCTCAGAGTGGCGCACAGCGGAAATAGATAGGAGGGTATGTCCCGCTGTCCAATCACCTCCCTCACCGAGGCATGCACTCTACACGCTTCTTTCTGCTGAGTCATGCAGGTCCCCATGTTACCTTTTGTTATGTCAGCCTTAATAAACAAATATATACATACACACATGCACTAAAACATAACAGTTAATTACACATAATGCACAATAACTAATATATGCCTATCCACATATTAGCAGATATAGTATAGGTGTGCATATACACATGTAGATATATATGTTTTGTAAGTACAAGAAAAAAATTTGAGCATAAAATTAAGAGCTAGAACTCTAAAACATAAAAATTCAGGCTGTTTAAGTTCTAATTATCCTGCAACATAAATGGAACTTTAATATTTAATTTAGAGTGGGTAAAATTATGACTTACCTTATGAGAAGTAAGAGGTAGATGGTACAATAAATCTGATACATAATGTCTGTAAAATCTATGATAAACTATGCTTTACTATAAGAAATAAGATTTTTTTAAAGATACATTGAGTTGCATTCCTAAAACTCTTAACTAGTGTTGATCTTTTATTAATGTTTTTCCAAAAACAAGTACCCATGGATTGAGTTTTAGTAACTTTTAGAAAGGCAGAGGATTTCAGCCGCCATTACCCTAATATTTGAAGAGGAAACTATCCTTTGTTATGGTAACTTGATTACTGTTATATTGACAACTAACACTATAATTATACTACTTCTTCTAGAATAATCTGGGGGCCCAAAAAAATCTATCTTTACCAAAGTGAACCTGGAAACGGGAAATGCTGTGTGTGGAGCCTCATGGATCAAATGACATGTAATATAGTTACAAAGCAATTTCCGAGTTTTGCTTGAGAATTATACAGCGAGAAAAAGATTCACATTATTCCTTAAGATAACATAAAAACTCTTTCAATTTTATACTCTAATGATCTCAGTCCTTCTGAAAGTATATTATTTCCTGTGCACAAGAAGCTGTTATAAATTCGTTTAGTCTACAGATATGTGTTTTTTGCATTACATTCAATATAAAGCTGGTATTAAAAGGGGACCCTGGAAATTAAGGTATCCATCTTATTGAGTACTTTTTAAAAGATTAGGACTGTATACAGGGGAAATATTTTTTTCTTCAAAGCTACACTTTAAAATGACATTGAGTTCCATACTACTTTCCTCATTTTTCATTAGCAGTATACATAACATGAGACATGGCTATAAAATATTGAGCTTGATTTCAACACCAGACATATGTTAGTGATCTTCTTTTAAAAATGGACATTGTTATTTTGCACTTTATCATATAGGATTCAGAAACTTATTTTGAAAATTTTTTCAAATGGCAAGAGTGATGATAACATATTTTTTCTTCCATTTTTTATTTTATTTTTAATCAGTATTTTTTAATTGTTGATATTGTACAGTTTTCTGTCTTTTACCCCACCCCAGCCCACCACCCCAGCCCTCCCCACCTTCCTCCCATTTCCACCCCCCATAGTTTTTGTCCATGAGTCCTTTATACTTGTTGCTCTAAACCCTTCCCCTTTTCCCCTGAAATTCCCTCCCCTCCCGCTCTGGACACTGTCAGACTGTTCTCAAATTCAGTGTCTTTGTTTATATTATGCTTGTTTGTTTGTTTTGTTGATTAGCTTCCTGTTAAAGGTGAGATCATATGGTATTTGTCTTTCACTGCCTGGCTTATTTCGCTTAGCATAATACTCTCCAATTCCTTCCATGCTGTCGCAAAGGGTAGGAGTTCCTTCTTTCTTTCTGCTGCATAGAATTCCATTGTGTAAATGTACCACAGTTTTTTGATCCATTCATTAACTGATGGGCACGTAGGTTGCTTCCAGCACTTGGCTATTTTTGCCTCTTTCTTAATTTCCACATATAAAAAGAGTTACTTGATAAAAAATTAAGCATTTGTTTTCAAATGTATAACAATACTAGATGACAAGGTATTCCCAAGAACTGAAAATTTATAAGTAGATAAGATTAAACTGGTAATATAAAGCAACTCTGTGGTAAATCCATCTGGTAAAAGAGAAGCTATGGGGTGACTGGAATGAAGTAAGAACGTAGACCACAGAATAGGCAATAGTTATGCATTGTAAAGCATGAAAAGCCACTGAAGTTGTCAGCTAAAGTTAAGGAGGGGTGTAGCTCGTTCCATTAATATGTGTTTGCATGCAGCCCATGGAAAGTTCTGAAGCTATCTGGGAATTGTTTATCTTGTAAACTCTTGAAACTGACTAGTCAAGACTCTTGGAGGAGGTGCCATACACTAAGCAGCAACTACTTGAAGTAGAAATCAGTTGAGCAGGGTAGAATAACAGAGATGAAGGAATAAGAAGATCTATTGGATAGTGGGCTTGGGAACAGCACCAGGAAATCTCATAAAGTAAACCATCTTTTTAACACTACCTCAAACTTCTGTGAAGTTGAAAAGCTATCTAATCCAACCACTCAAGAGTTCAGAAAAACTGAAGTCACATACATATGAACAACAAAATACCATCAGTTTAAAATCCCACACAAAGTTACAATAAAGAAAACAGTAATAAGGAGAAAAATAACTTCCCTAGAGAAAAATGCAAGCCTAACAGAAATCCAGGCTCAAAGCAGAAGAACATAAAACTATTTTGTAATTTCAAATGAGCTAAAATATATTGGTAAAAATGATATAGTATAAAAAAAGTTTTTTCAAATGATAAAACCTTAGAAATGAAACATCATTGTATGTATGAAAACAAACAAAACTAAACAAAGAAGGAAATAAACTTAACAAATACAGTCCTATTAGAGATATAAGCAAAACAGAAAAAATGTAAACATAAAAAGTAATAAAGAGATAAGAATTTGAAAGAAAGTGACAAATATTGATGATGAGCAAATAAGGTCAAGAGAAGCTGAACCTCAGGAACCTCATCCACACCTGGATCTCTCCTAATTCTATGGATTTTCAACTTTGAGCCTAAGCCTGATGTCATCCCAGATAAGACTTTTATTAGCCAATTGTATAAATGAGTGTATAAATGATGGAAAATGCATGTGATATTTAACAGAAGGTAAATTGGGTACTTTTAAAACATGGACACAAATCTGACATTTCCCCACTATAGAGTGAATGTTTTTATCCTCCAAAAACTCATATTTGAAAAAAACCAAATCTCCAAAATGATGGTATTTGAAAGCAGAGGCCTATGGGGGGTGATGAAATCATAAAGGCAGAATCCTCATGAGTGGAATTAGTGCCCTTATAAAGGAGACCCTGGAGAGCTCTCTCATCCCTTCTGCCATGTGAGGACACAGCTATAAGATGATAGTCTATGAATTAGGAAGTGGTCCCTCACCAAACATTGAATCTGCCTGTGCCTTGATCTTGAACTTCTAGTATCAGAACTGTGAGAAATAAAGTTCTGTTGTTTAAAAGCCACACAGTCTATGGTAATTTGTTATAACAGCCAAAATAGACTAAGATAAGAACCATCAAATTGAGGAACTGTATCTCTTCTTTAATTAGGCAGATTTATGACTCCTCTAAATTTAGAATATGAGGAAATTCATGAAAGACCTTGTAGCGTCCCCATTATTCACTGGGTACAAGAAAACTCTCAGCATCCATGCTAGATATCAACAACACTGAGACCGCCATCTGCAGAAACAACATACGCGTGCTCCAGCCAATGGTCCTAGACAATCCTGGCCTTCAGTTATCCAAGTTCACTCACCAGAAGTAAATGAAGAAGCACTTTTACTAATTCGTTTTCCAGTCTCAGACATTGTGGAGCAGAGAAAAGCTGTCCCCTCTGTGACCTTTCCAAAATTGTTTTCTACAGAATCTGTGAGCCTAATAAAAAGGTGGTTGTTTTGGCTTCAGTACTGGGGTGGTTTGATATGCAGCAATATTTACCTGGGACATGATCACAAAATCTAGTACATTTTCTGGAATTTAAACAAAAGGAAAAACAAATAGTTTGGGTATCAGTGCATAATGTGACATTGTAGAAAAGAAAATTGGATTATCCTCAGGCTTTCCAATGGTAAGGCTTTATTTTAGAAGAAAAAGAGTAAATATGTAAGATCATCAAAGAAAGAAAATATGATAAGCTATTTCTATCCAGTAAAACTTGCCTTCAATTATGAAAGCTACAAACTCTTATCAACACACAAAATTCAGGGCTTATAGTTCCCTTGTGTTTTTTTTCTCTCCCCTAATACATAAGATAAAGCCCACAGAATGAGCTTCAGAAGGCAAAATTAACTAGAGGAACATCATTGATGTAAGGATTTGTATTGAGTATTAAGCATATAGTTAGAGGTAAAACAGAGGTTAAGTGAGGGTCAAATGAGAGAGTATACTATTTAATGACTATAAAATCTGATGATGCAGATGTAATAAAACATTATAATATGCAAGGAGAATGGGGAAAGCATATGGAAAACATTTTAATGTTTTTAATAATCATGATTGATAATTATAATATTACTATTTTTCGAAACTGTTGTATGGATAATGTGAAATAAAGCAAATGAGTAATTATCATCCCTGTGTCCTTCAGAACCAGGCTTCTCAGTGTGGAAGAAGATCCAGATACATTAAGAAAGAGGTTAAGTAAGAAGCCTATAGTTTAATTTGAATTTGAAATGACAGTATGAACACACAAGATATTTTATCTTTAAATATATTACATTAGGTGTCTATTGCATCATAAAACACCATCTGAAAACTTCATGGCTTTAAACAGCCACTTCATTTGCTCAGATCGTTGAGTTAGCAACTTGGGCACAGCTGGTAGTTTCTTACTATCCTCTTTTAGGAATCATTAGTGCAATAGAAGTCAGCTGACAACTGAAGTGAGCGGTCTGTGATCCAAGGTGTCCTCACTCACATGTCTGGCAGCAGGTTTAGCTTTCACCCTGCCCCTTACTGTATGTGGTTTCCCATCCTCTAAAAGGCTAAATCTGTCTCTTTTTTCCCTCCTTGGGCTTTTAAGCAGCAAGAGATTATTAGAAGTATTCACAAGGTCTCTGGATAAATAAGAGTAAAAAAAAAAATCAAACATTTTTCCCGTGCTTTCTACTACTGTACAAACAACAGATGAGGGAAGGTATTTTTTAATAAAATTATACCAGCTAGCAAATGAAAATAAAATGATCGACTACCACCATTTTGCAACCTTCCATTAAATAAAGGATCTAGGCATTGGTCAGCAACTGATGCTAACATCAGAAAGAATCCAAACCAGAAAAGATGTACCTCCTGAAAACAAACAAATGCAGACACACACACACACACACACACACACACACACACACACACACACAACCACCCGTGGGTTTATTACGTCTGATCCAGTCTCCAGATTCAGCAACAAATGTGCAGGAAACACAGAAGACAGAGGAGCACTATGCATTACACAGTAAACATGCAGCCAACAATATCCAGACTATGGAAAATGGCTTCAGGACAAATGGCTTCATGATTAACATTTTAGGGAAAATGAGATAGAAAATGACCCTGTAGTTTAAAAGATGGTAGATACATATCAGGTTTTTAAAAATGGGCAAGAGTAAACAATAATATCAAAAACTGCATACTTAAACTTTTAATCGTAAAGAAAGGCAAGGTTGTATCTGGTGATAAAAATCAGGAGACTGGTTACTCTGGAAGAAGAAAGAAGATTGTGATCAGAATGAAGAACATAAGGGCCCTCAGGGCTCATACCTCAAAGTTCTGTTTTTGACATAGAATGATGAGGTTGTGGGACTGTGATGACAGGACTGTATTCCTTATGAATAAAGAATAATAATAGAAATTCAACAAATCTATCACAGACATCCGAGGTAATACTCTAAGAAATATTTAAAACACTTTTTTTTGCAAAGCAGTAATTACATCTGAGTAAACACTCAGCCTTTAAAAGTGACTACTTTGAAGGTGTTCATTTACAAGTTCACAATACCTGATAACCACATATGGTTATTTTTATAGGGACTTACATAGTAGAGGAAATGTTATCATTTTGGTATGAAGGGTTCAAAAATTTTATACAGAATGCATAATCAAATATTTTATTTTTGAAAAAGTTGCTAGAATTTATTTCTGACATGTATTCGCTATCTAAAGTGAGGCATACATTTTTTTAAAGAGTGTTTCCAAGAATAAAATTTAAAAAAAAAATGTATGAGGACTAGACATTTTGAGCAATGATGGTTAAGAGAGTGGAACCATCTAAGAGAGAGGACATTTGATTGACAGGCTTGGGGATGGCTCAGCTTGTGAAGAGAAGGATAACAATGGTGCTTCGAGCACACTTTCTATTTCTGCTTGGATTATTTGAGAAACTCAGGCAAAATTTAAGCAGTTGCTTCAGCTGTTCACATGACTTCTGCAGTAGCATAAAGTCTACTCTGGGAAAATGAAGCACACTGATTTAATAACTGACAAGGATGCAGGATATGTAAAAAGTCCTGGTGACAGGCATTCCTGTGCAAATGCTCTGACTTTGATTTCCCATAACTTAAAAGTGAAGTATGAATGTAAAATAATAAAATTTGACATTTAAAGATGATGTTTATCAACCATTTTAACAGTAATCAAAATACTTTGGGTGTTAATATTTCATTATAAAAAACTATTTTGGAACTTTCATAATCATTTTTACATATGATAGTAGTATAAATACAACCCACTTAAAAGGAGCAGAGTATAAGGCAAAAGAGATGTTTTTTGAAATATGTTCAGATAAGGTGGAGGAAAAATTCTTAAATTAAAAAAAATGAAGAGAGACAAAGAACGTTAGCAAGAAATGTTTAATATAATTAAAATTGGTTTTCTTTAGACTAAAAATACTAAGGAAGGTAATGATCTAGAAAGTCTCTAAGCCAACATCAGCCAGGAAGTTATTGTCATGACTCTGAATTGTCCATTCCACCCAGAAAAATTCCAGGATATGAGAGTAG
Source organism: Glossophaga mutica (assembly GCA_039655065.1). Lineage (NCBI taxonomy): Eukaryota > Metazoa > Chordata > Mammalia > Chiroptera > Phyllostomidae > Glossophaga > Glossophaga mutica. The sequence goes on along the minus strand of CM077304.1, from coordinate 150,799,163 downwards.
ATCACATGCTTCTTACTCTTATCGTATTGTGTCTGGACCTAGGTGGCAACACGTTGTTGATTTAAGCAGTGGTACTTCTTATTGCTTCTGCACCTAGGCTTCTAAATTGTATGTCTCTAGTTACCTGTTTTCCTACTCCTAATAATAGAGTACAAAAATTCTGTCGGCGGGGGGGGGTCAAATTTGCATTATCTTCTTCTATCTGTGCATTTCTCTTTTAACTGGAATAAATACTGATTTATACTTAAATGAACTCTATTGCAAAAGAAAAAAATAATATCTTGGGGTTGTCCCTAGAGAGTCTTACTATCCATGATTTTTGTATCAGAGTAATGCTTTTATTAGACATCTCTTCATTGTCTGGTAATTTAAGTAATCTATTTTATTATAGGTTTTAAAATTTGCTTTCTTTGCTAATAAGCTGAACTCTATTCTACTAAACTGTACATACTCTGGTCATATAAATTAATAATAAATTAATTAATACATATTCCTATATTTGGACTCATAAATTATATTGGATAATAAATCAATCTATTAGCCTATTATTTATTTATACATATGTATATATATGTGTGTATTTATACATAATGCTGAAGTAGGTCCTAAAAATATAAATCTATATCGTATAAAGATATTAATTTTGTCTATTCTTTTATTTGTATGATACATAACAAATTAGTCATTTGTTATATCACATACAAAGTGTACATAATTATAATGCCTATATCATTGGGTTTCACTTGCCAAAAAAGAAATACACATACTTGAAAAATGATCAATATTTCAAATGAATATCTGTATACTAAATGTATACTATAGATGACAATTAAATTTAGCAAGATAATTTTAAAGATTGTCTTGCTAAAAATGAGAATGATTTTTTTAATTTTTTTAGCCACAGAAGCATTTTTATATACAATCTGCTTTTCTTTATCAAGTAGTAAAATTTTAAATACATGAAACAATGCTTTAAGTAGCAGCACAACTGTTTCAAGCATGTAAGAAAGAACTTGGCCAGTTAAATTCAGTACACCAAACGCAACCCATAATCTAATATTATTTTCTGGGAGAATTTAAATAAAGGGGGCATGGCATGGTTGTTGGAAGCAATTTTGATTTGTTCCTTATTAATGAAGATACTCTAAAACAGGAATATACTGTGTTTTACAACTACTCAGAATGACTCCAGCCCTGACCAGTGTGGCTCAGTTGGTTGAGCATCGTCACACAAAGTGAAAGGTCACCACTTTGATTCCCAGTCAGGGCACAAGCCTAAGTTGTGAGGCCAGCCCCCGGCTGGGTTGTGCGTGACAGGCAACTGATAGATGTTTCTGTCACACATAAATGTTTCTCTCCCTCTCTTTCCTCCTCCCTTACCCTCTCTCTAAAAATAAATAAATGAACTCTTAAAAGGATACAGAATGACTGCAAAGAGTTGGATACTTCTGCTTCTCGGTCTCCAACCTCTTCTTTGAGATCAGGCTACTTTGGGACAAACCTTTAACTCTCTGAGAAGACAGCAGCAAACCCTCCACAACACAAAAACACACCTGACTCTAAACATTTAAAACCTTTTCATTCAATAGGATAGTGGTTGCCAGTGATTGAAGAGAAAATAGGGAGATAGATACTGGTCAAAGGGTACAAACTTTCAATTTTAAGATGACAAGTTCCTAAGACCTGATGTACAGCATGGTGACTACAGTTAACAATGCCGTATTGTGTACTTGAAAGTCACTGTAGGACTAGAGCTATAACTATAACAACATAAATCTCAACAACACTAATAAGATGGCAATCATGTGAGGTAAAGGTAATGTTAATAAACTTTATTGTGGTAAATGTCTCACAGTATATACGTGTATCAAATTGTCACATTGTATACCTGAAACTTACACAATGTTATATGTCAATTATACATCAGTGAAGCTGGAAAAAATTTATCACTAAAGATATTTAAATATAGTGATGAAGGTACACACACACACATATATATATCAACAGTATTAGCACCAACAGATTTAAATGACTACTTTGAACAGAATTTTCCAAGTTTGTTTCCCTCAGTTGATTTTCCTCTCCCTAATTATATGAGTACAGGAGGCAGTAAAATCATACAAATCAATGTAATAACTAAATAGAAGACAAGTGATAAAGTAAAAAAATGTATACATGTTATTATAACTATATCCAATAAAAAGCCCACAGTGCTCGCTGCTAAAATTATCCCACTTGGAAACCTCATTTTAATGGCTGTTCTGTTATTAGAAATGGTCTTTTAAAACACTTTATTACACACACAAAAAAAAAATTCAAATAATATAGACACCTTCCCCCTGGTTTCTAAAGCACCTTAATGAATAGATACTGCAGCAGGAAAAAATCCACTTCTCATTACAGGATTTTAATGTCATTTCAAGGTCATTGCAGTAGCTTTCAAGAGAAAGAATGTGACAAATACACTACTTGAGAAGCAACACAACTATTGTAAAGTAAATAAAAATACTTCTATAATTTAGTTATATATTGAAATACTTCCATACTTTTTGATTTGCTGATTCTTGAAGTATCAAGGAAAAAGTAAAATAGGTTGATTGGAATCCTAAGTAAAATGTATTCTTCATGTGTTTTATCCCTGCATTTTCATTAAAGGGAAAAAAAAGCATAAGGTGTCTTCATAGGCCCACTGAATCAAAGATTTTTATTGAGACTATTTTTTTAAAAACTGTTTATGCAAGTATGATTTAAGAAGAATTGAATGGTATCTTTAAAATGTGCCATTCTATATTCAGAAATTAATTCTTTCTGGGATTGTGTATGTGGAGGTTAAAAAGATGAAGCATGAGCGAGTGTGTCTTTGTATGTGTGTGTGTTGAGGAGGGGTGAGAATAACGGACAAACATTATTTATATACAATTTCTTGAAGGTATTATTCTATAATTCCCCCCAGCTGAATTACTAATCAAACCTCATAGCTCTTAAAGTTGAATTACTAATCAAACCTCATAGCTCTCAATGTTGAAGTAACTTCCGATTTCCTTCCTACCTTTTGTGAGGCTGATTAAATTTAGCACTCATAATGTATAGGCTTTTAAAACAGAAGAGCATATTTGACATGAAGCAATTAAAGTAGGAAGTAAAGTATAGATTTCTTTTCTTCTACCCTTTTCCATACTTCTGTTCGAAGTTTCTAGAGCTAGGTATCTTTTATTGGAAGGGCTCCACAGGCCTTGCTCTTTTATTGCAGAAACAGTAAAAGTGATGGCATTGACCTCTCCTCAAGCTCACTGTGAATGACTGGCTTGCTGGTTTTCCTCCTGGGAAAAAGTCCAGATCAGGACCCAGAGTTCCAAGATAATTTATATTTCCATTGTAATTCCAGTAGGAAAAAGGAAGACCATAGAAGTTTGAGCCACAGTAGTTGATATTTATAAGAATAATACATCATCAAATAGTAGGAAACATATTTTACTTAATTGCACATAGAACACGTACCAAGAATAAGTAATAAATCAATTCTCAATAACTTCAAATGAATCAAAATCATACATAATATATTCTCTGACCATGATGTTATTAAAATAAAAATTAATGAAAAAATGATATCTGGAAAATATTCAAATAACAGAAATTAAGCAGCCCACTTCCAAAATCTAAGGTATTACAAGCAAAGAAAAATGCAGCCTGTTATCTCTAACAAAGAAAATCCCATCCAGCAACACGTAAAATGCATAATACACCATGACCAAGTAGGTTTTATCCCAGATTATGAAATGATTCAACCCAAAAATCAATCAATGTAATTGACTACCTATTTATAATGATATCATTAGATACAGGAAGCATCATTTGACAAAATTTAGCACTGATTCATGCTAAAAGCTATCAGCAAACAAAGAAGAGAACATCTTACTCTAAAAGTGAACAGCTATAACAAACCAGAGCTCACATCTTGTCTAATGGGGAAATACCAAACATTCCCTCCACCTCAATATGGGAATACAGAAAGAATATCACCTTTCAGCATTTTTACTGAACTATGTGCTATAGCAATGATGGTTTTGCCTCTGTCCAAACATCTCTGAAGAGATACAGTGTTCGCAAGGTAATCATTATAGCAATTACTTGCAGTCATAATTTTCTATAGGGAATACAGTAATTTTAAGGAGTTTCTAAGAAAATTTAATCTGGACTTGTGCCACACAGGTGCATTATGTTGTGTGGTGATGAAAAAAAAATGTAGGTTCACTGGCCTTTTGGAACACATATTAACAGTAAATGAACTATAAAGTTGAATACTTCCCATTATTACATGGCTGGATCAATAAGCCTTTGCAAAGCACATAGAGATTATTTATTAACTATAACAACACACAAAGGGAGCAGGTTAAAACTTTATAATCTCAATTCAATTTGATTTGAAATTTCCACTTGGTGGGTACAAGATGATAATTCAAAACATGTGCTTAGAGTATAAAACTTGGGGGAGATAGGATATTTTATGATATCCATGGAATTTTATTGTTGTTTTATAAAATATTGTAGACAGTTATACATCAGTCTAAAAAACAATGTGGCAATCATGTATTTTACAATAGTAGAAAATTTTTTCATTAGTAAGGATCTAAATGGATAGACATAATTTGAATAGCACTTTTTCTCAGTCAAAAAAGGAATAAATACCATACGTGAGAAACAGCCAATAAACACTAATTGTAGTGCTATTAAATAAAATTTGAAGTATAACTCGAACTACAAAATATTGTACTAATGAATTGGAAAGGGGTGAACTGTTTAATTTTCTGAGTGTACTCTCTCCATCTGATTAGGGTCATTAATTAATGTTCCCCTGAGCAATTAGTTATTGAGAAACAACCATATGCCTGGTACTTTGTGGGTAATGGAAACTGGAAACAGAAAACTAGATAAGAAATGAACTCTCCAATCCAGTGTAAGAAACAGATGAGTCACTGGTAAATTTTTGTCGATACCAACTTTGAGTGACTGTTGCAGGTAGAAGAATAGCTGTTTCAAGGTACAACGCTGAGTTACATGAGGACTTGAAGAGGCAGAAGCAGGGTTTCCTGGGATCTTTCTCACAGGTTTGCTTTAAAGTCAGGTTTGCTCAGAAAACTAGGATTTTACTGTGTGAGAAAGAGAGGAAGACCATTCAGTTAGAGGGGAAAAAAATCCAGAGGCATTAAATGGTGCCTAGTTTGTTTGTGAAATGTTGAAAAGCTCAGAATGTTGGGAGCCCAGGTACACCTTGTATGAAGCAGGTTGAGGGACTTGGAGAAGTGGCAAAGAAGACAGGAAACTTGAAACAGAAAATATAGAAAGTTTGCAAATGACATTGAGGCCAAGACCTAAGTTAGACTTTATACCATAGACAAGCAACAAGAAAGAGCTATAAAGCTGAATACTTCCCATTATTAAAGTCAGGAAATTACATGACAAATTATGTTTTAGGGAGTAACTTTTGTGGCGACTTATTGGATGGATTTAACTAGTGAGAAACTTGCTGGAGGCTGAGCGGTCAGGAACCTGAGACAGTGTTTCAGGTAAGAGGTGAGGACCCGGACTTACACGAAGATAACAGAAGCATCTAACATAAAATTCTGTGCTATCATTATGGGTGTGGGCACTGTTGATTTTTTAAATACATCTTATTAGGTGCGTTGTATGAAAATGTGTATAACATCTACAATCCATCTAAACTGTCTTCATTTGTTCCTATATCAATTCCCATCTTTCCGTTCATTGGTACAGTTAAATTCTCATCCTCTGTAAGAATGTTAAAATGATCTGGTTTGGATTTTCCATGCATTTAAATGGAAAAATAACAAAATTTTACTTGGAGATACTGGGATTTCTTTACCATGTGCTAAAGCACTTCTTAGAGAGAAATATCCCTAATAATGCGAACCTTCCTCCCATTCTCCCTTTATTTAATTTTAGTGAAGGAAGAAAATTATATAATAAAAGGTTTATGATTTTTCGCAGTAAGAATTATAATTTTGTGCTCCTGCAAAAACAGTAGGTTGCATGCCTACATTTGAATGGAGAGCCAATGGCTGCTACTGATCATTTTATTAACAGGCAAAGAAATAAGATTAAAAGTCCAAACAGTAAGTATTTTTCCTTCTTCAAAGATTTTATTTTTACAGAGAAGGGAAAGGAAGGAGAAAGAGCGGGAGAGAAACAGAAATGTGCAGTTGCCTCTCATGTGCTCCCTACCAGGGACCTAGCCCAGGCATGTGCCCTGATGGGGAATCGAACCAGTGACTCTTTGGTTTGTAGGCCCTTACTCTATCCACTGAGCCACACCAGCCAGGGCCAAACATTAAGTTTTTTTTTTTTTTTTAACCTGTTTTATAACAAGTTTTTTTCAAAATAATATGAACATCTTAAATTTCTGAGGTTACTTTTTTTTTAACTTTGCAAAACCTGATGCATGGCAAAATAAAGGGTGTGAAGTGGTGGTGGTGTTTGATAAAACAGTCTGTTTATTTTTTTTAATGGAGTTTCAACTATACAATACTATAGTCAGAATTTTTGTAGTTCTCTGGTTTGTCTCTTTCAAATTCAAGCAGATTCTCAAGTCTGAAAGGGACATTGGTCTGCCATTTTTCAGACAGCCACATTTCAGTCAGGTAGAGCTTTTCTGTACTCAGAGAATGTGTAATTCGCAGGGTTGTGTGCAGCCCTCTAGGAACAGGTGTGACAGAGGATAAGGGAGAGAGGTGTGTTCCCCACTGAGACTTCTCACAGGCTACCATAACCTCCTGCTAGAGAGAATTGGTTGGTTTATGCAGCCTGGTGACAACTCTTAGCCTTTGCATATATATCAGCTCAGTGAGAGAAGGGGATATTTTTCTCATATATGACCTACCACTTAACGTAGATTTAAGTGGTAGACACTTAGTAACTATGTATTCAATCCAATTAGTCTAAAGGTCCAGAGTAACTAATGTAGAAAGCATTTTCCCTCTTTTCCCAATCTTAATGTCATTTTGGAAGTGATGTCTTGAAGGTAAAATTAAATCCATACATTTTTTAAATGCAGTCTAAGGAGACTGTGGAACAAACCTTTGATTTGACTCTACCAGTCCTGCTACAAATTAACTTTAAACTGGAAACAAGTTTCCTAGCCTTGCTCAACCTCTGTTTCCTGATGTGTGATTAAAGTGGCTGATTCTTCCGTCTCTTCAATGACGTGACATTGAGTCTCTGAGATGATGAATTGTGATAATGGACAAAGGACAGGGAGACAGGAAACCCTAATTTTGTGCAAATTTTCACAGACATGACAGAGGGGTGTATACAAACTTCAGGATACTTTAGGCTATGGAATCACTACCTTTCTCCTACTTTTCCTCTGTTTCTCTGCCACATGAGGCATGGTCCTTTCAGGGATGGTCAACCTTGTGGCCCACAGGCCATTTGTGGCTCAGGATGGCTATGAATGAGGCCCAACACAAAATCGTAAATTTACTTAAAACATTATGAGATATTGTGTGTGTGTGTGTGTGTGTGTGTGTGTGTGATTATGTGTTGCAATGTAAGTAATGTGTAGCCCAGGACAACTCTTTTTCCAGCATGGCCCAGAGATGCCAAAACGTTGGACACCCCTGCTAGGGGAAACATCACTGTTTGAAGTTACCACACACATTGCAAGAGACACTAGACCAGCTCTATCCAGAGGCATGAGCTCACATGTTTGATAGTCTTACATCATGATTTCGACTTTAGTTTGTTCATTTCATATTATAACAAAGGTAATATTGCTTGGGAGACTGAAGGTGTAATTTGGAAAAGTATAAAGAGAACACCAAAAATTGCTGAACACGAGAATGGTTACCCTGTCAGTGAGCTAGGAGAGCGGTTTGTGGATCACAAGTAATCACAGTATTCTACAGGCTGACTCTGGTCTTCTGTTCATAGGGAGCAGAGAGTGACATTTAATTCATTGCTCACTATGTCATGTCAAAGATCATGTACTGGGTTTTTTCAATAAAGACATGAAGTTTCTCTACTTTAGCAATATAGTTTCACTTCATATTATATCCCAATTATAAAAGCTGCTTATGTTACAGTGATTATTTAAATCCAAAAGTTTTGTAGCCATATAAGAAAATAACACAAAAATGTAGATGGCAATCTTAGATGCATTTCTAACAAGTATTTTTTCTCCTGAAAAGGATAGGATAACTACAAAACAACTATTCAGTGATATTAGAATTAAATCCAGCAAGTACAAGTGCATCACTCTATGTCACATCTTCCAATCATGGTTTATAGTAGAATTTCCAGGCACCAGCATGACATCTAAGAACTAGAAAATTTTCATGCAGTTTTCCAAAACTACCCAGTTTCAAAGTCACAAATATTTATTAATACTAGAGACACTAGAACTCTAGGAATCCCCTGTGTCCTGGAGAAATCTTTGCAAAGAGGTGCTTGTCAAAATTTAATGTGTATTCGAAGCAACTGGGGATCTTATTAAAATGCAGATTTTGGTTCAGTAGCCATGGGATAGGGCCTGAGAGGAGAGTGGTAATAAGCTCCCAGGGGAGACCAGTGCTACTGGGTATTGGAACACAGTTTGAATGGCGAGGGTGGAGACTTCTCTCTTACCAGGTAAGACTAACTTGGCTGATTTCTTGCTATATAAACTGCATTAAAGATGAAGTTGTGGGGGATTGTTTCAGCCTGTGCTACATCAACAGATTATCTTCACTAGCACAGTGCCTGGTATATGTCAGTGATAGTCCATACTTGCTGAACTACTAATCTAGACTTGTTAGCTTGATACAAACAAAAGCCATGTTTGAGTAGCTGTCGCAACTGTGGTAAAGTAAGAACTGTATTAAATAGTAAGGATAGTAAGAACTGTGAAAAAGTGAGGAATCATTTACAATCTCTAATGAAATTCCACTTAAAAGTATATAGTCGCAAGATATTTTTCCTTGATTAATGCAGGTATTAATTCAGATGTAATTATGGGAAGCTAATTTAGTTGGTTTACTTATTTTAAAATTTAAAAAGATTAATAAATTGACTTTGAGATTCTGTGATAGTTTCTCTCATGAGCAAAAATACTTGTTTTCAAATTTTAGACTATGTAGATAATGGCTCCCTCTACCGGTCAAACTCTGTTGGTGATGTGTATGTAAAGTAATTTGAACGACCCAAATTCCAAAACATGTGAAGGTGAAGATGAAAAACATTTGGCACTCCGAAGAATAGCTGTTGACTAAATTAGCACTGTATTTTAATCATTTGAAAACAAAAAGAATTGGGTATGGTATGGTACCGTGTTTCCTTGGTTTATATGAAAATCTAATTCTCTTCTCTGTTTATTACAAATTAACTAGAAGAGTAAAGATACTAAAGGTATTTTTAAAAATAGTAAAGACATAGTGATCAAAATATTTATTGAATTACAACAATGCACTTTATTCTGAAGCAGTTACACCCTCTTACTATGTTAAATATCATAGAATGTCAGCTTTCCCTTTCTGAAATTCTTAATGTTGTCTAGATTGCCTCCAACAAAATATTATTTATTTGGGACTTATACAGTTTACCTTTCCAGCAACATTATATATTTTCTGAAAAAGGGGGTATCTTATTTTCCTAATAATCAAAATTTTAATTAATTCTAATGATTTTTCTAACTTTCATAAATCTATGTACTATTGTTTTTCATTCCCAAGTTGTCTACAAATTATTTTCAAGCCAGAGAAGAAAGAGACTGTTTATTACACTGCTTAAATGTAACCAATATGCACAAAAATAATTTTTAAAAATTACTTAATAGTCCACACCTTTTTCTTATACAGTTAATGCACTTTATAGTTCTTCCTCTTTTTTTAAATCAGGTTTGCCATAAAATCAGGATTTTTGAATGATTTTTAAAAAAGTAATAACTTGGTAAATCTCAAGTTTTAGTCTACTTAACAGCAACAGTGTCATACGTATCTTTTTTGTGTTGAAGGGACAAGTATGTGAAATTATTGCCCCAGCAAAATCCACATAGTCATTAGTTGGCAGATTGCTTTTAAATGCTAAATCAGAGCTTATTCGATCAGAACCGTCTCAGTGATGCCTTTTAAAGTTTATAAGACCAAATTTTTGCTACACCTGGCATCCTTCAACACCACGCCACAAATATCTCTCACATTTAGATTTTGAGTTATGCTTATGTTTCTGGAACTAATAATTTTCTTTTTGAATCATATTAATATTGCATTCTTTTTACTTTCATTATCAGTACATCAATAGTTGAACTTCTTGAAGATTAATATACATAATTTACAGTTGAATTATATTTCCAAGACAATTTTCTTGAAATGCTGCAGATTCAGTTCTTCTTTCCATGACTAATCTCTTCAAAATATTATTATAGAAATGTTCATAATCTCTTACAAACAAAATGGTAACCATTCAGGTGATCATATTACATTAACCACAAAGGATACATCATTGAGGTGAATCCAAGTCGAGCTTGTAAAATAAATAATAAAAATTGCAGATTCCTTTATTCATAATAAAGATTTACTCTTCTGAATATTGCCTTAACATAGGACTTGAAAAGCTGTGTTTCTATGTACATAGGTTATAAATCTATTTAAAATCATAATGGCCTTTGAACTTATCCAAATGTTGAGTATCACCATAAACTCTTCTCAAAATAAAAATGTATAATACAAATGCAATGGGTCTCTAAAATTAGAACTTTGGGAGCAGTGGCTAGTGGTATGAAAAAGTTTAACTTATGGTGAATATTTAACAAGAAAAGTGGATAATCTTACTTTTTCCTAAGGTTTTACTGATGGAAGAACTGATTCAAATGCCAAAAATAACCTTTAATTTTTAATTAAATGTAAGTCTAAAAACAGGTGACTTAACAATACCATAGGGCATGATTTAATAGCCCAGTACTTGTCTTGTGGTTCGGTTTAACAGATGTTAATAAAACTCAAAAAAATACCTTTAGCATATATTTATATACAATTTAACTAATCTAATCTTCAAATTTTGAGGAATCCTATAGGTCACTTAATAAAACCCTTAGTCAATGAGTCAATCCTATACTGTTTCTGACAAATGATTATATATCTTCAGCTCAAACATTTTAAATAATGGACAGTTTCCACCTTTACAAGGTGTATTATGACAAGATACAGCTGTAAGAAGGTTTATCTATATGTTGCATATAAATCTGGCAGTTCTTCACACACAGTTCATAAAAACAGAGAATATAGGGGGAATGGATTTTCATCATTATAAATAAATCTCTTAAATGTGTATATTTTATATAATACCCACATAGTCAAATATAACATTTTCTTATAAATGAAAAAATTAACTAATATCAGCACTTAGAGTAGTGCGTTGGTCGTGCTCATAACATTTGGCAAAAATTATGTGAAATATGAGGTAATGGGACAAGGCTGCAGAATTGACAATTAATTATGAAAGATGTTATTGTGGGATTATTAAAGAGATTCATAGGTTCTTTTAATTAAATATGAGGCTCCAGACACGCAGTCTCCCTCCCAGAAGCAGTCACTTTTTGCAGGCTATGTGCCTTTTCCCTTTAATGTTGTAGCTATTATTGCTTTATAAAAATGATTTTTTTCTCTTATGAATTAGTTTTATGTTATTATATGTGTAAATAAAGTAATGGCCAAGTGTATGCTGATGAGAAAGGAAGATATAAAATTACCTTTGAGATTAGAATTGTTTTCACTTTGACATTTAATAATTTCATATGTATAAGAAATAAGATATTTATCCTTTAGCCTTTTGTGTTTCAAAGATAGTAAGGATAAGTCTGTTTCCTGCTGTGAAAATTTTTAAAGAAGTTACAGACTTTTCAAAAACAGTTATAGCCAACAATTGTAAAGACTTTTCTCAAATAGTATGAAATAATTTTAAAAATAATCATTTGATAGAAATTATAGTTTTTTTCTAAAGGAAATGAGTTTTTAATTCTAAATTGTCAGTATGCACTGTGTCCTTATTTATTATTTTGATTGTTTATAGATATTAAAAATGACTTTGAAAGAAGAAATTTCAGGGAGAGTTATAATAGCTTCAAAAATGAATGAATGGATTTAGAACTATATCTTCTAGATCAGCTATCTCCAGCTTTTTGTCACCAGGGGCCGGTTTTCTCTCAGCCGGGGTTGGGGTGTAGACCGGAGGCAGAGCTCTGGTAGGGGCGGGGCAGAAGGTGGAGCTCAGAGGAGCTTCCCTGGCTCGCGGGTGCTCACCTCCTGCTGTGGAGAGGGGGCCGGAGACAGGAGGCAGGGTGCTGCCAGGTTCCTAACAGGCAGCTGGCCAGTACTGAGGGTTGGGGACCTCTGTTTTAGATTATATGAACGGTGGGATAAGCTTTGTTGAACTGATTAATTCTCAAATAATTCTTATTGAGTAAGCAAGTGCAAAATCTACTCCAAGTTTTTTGTTCATATTGGCTCATTTTATATCTAAAAAGAAGCTAAAATTAATTGCTATAACATAAAATAGCAAACTACAACTATGCATATGCCATTGATTTTGGGACATAATATTAAATATTTATTTTCCAACTAAGTGACACTATTTTTACTAGATAGATATCTCTGATTCTGTAATACAGGTAAATGTTATTAGAGTTGCCTTTTTGGAAATGCATACAATACATATTTATATAATATTGGTGATTACCAATGTCATTGTGATTTAAACATAAATGTAAACATTTTTCAGTTTCTTTTAATTACTTGAAAGACTTGTAAATGATTATGTAAGGTTTGTTTTACATGTGTATAAAAAGTAAAGGCTGCTCAAAGTGGATCTAATGATCTAAATGAAAAACGTAAAACTATAAAATTCTGACCTTTTGTACGATGATGTCTTTTTAGATACAACACCAAAGGCATGGTTGCTGAAAGAAATAATTAATATGCTGGACTTCATTCAAATTAGAAATGTCTGCTCTGTGAAAGACTATGTCACGGGAATAAGAAGACAAGCCATAAACTGGGAGAAAATATTGCAGAAGATACATCTGATAAAAAATTGTTATCCAAACTATAAAAAGAACTTTTAAAACTCAACAAAAAGAAAACAAAAATCAGGTTTAAAAGTGGGTCAAATTCCTTAATAGACACCTCACCAAAGAAGATATATAGCTGGCAAATAAACACTTGAAAAAATGTTCCACATCATATGTCATCAGAGAAATGCAAATTAAAACAATGAAACATCACTGTGTATCTATCAGCATGGCCCAGTCCAGAGCATGGGCAGCACCAAATGCTGGTGAGGATGTGGAGTAACAGGAATTTTCATTCCCTGTTAATGGAGATGTAGAGTGTTAAGACAGTTTGGAAGACACTTTGGTGGTTTCTTAAGAAAACACGCTCCTTGGTATTTACCCAAAGGAATTGAAAATTTATGTTTCCACAAAAACCTGCACATACATGTTAATAGCATCTTTATTCATAATTGCCAAAACTATCATTAGCTGAATTAATAAACTAACTGTAGTATATGCAGACAATGGACTTTATTTAGTGCTAAAAAGAAATAGACTATCGAGTCATAAAAAGACATGTAGAAACCCTAAATGCATGTTACTAAGTGAAAGAAGCCAATCTGAAAAGGCTCATACTGTATGATTTCAACTATATGACACGTGGGAAAGTCAAAACTATGGAAACAGCAAAAAGATCAGTAGTTCCCAGGGAATGGTGGGGGCAAGAAGTAGGGATGAATAGGCAAAGCACAGAGAATTTTTAGGACATTAAAACTATACACTGCATGATATCATCATGATGGATACATGTCATTATACATTTGTCAAAACCCATAGAATAATACACAATTCCAAAGGTGAACCATAATTTTAAGTGTCAGTGTAGGTTCATCAGTTGTAGCAAATGCACCACTCCAGAGCAGAATGCTGATAGTGTGAGATGCTGTGCTTATTATGTGTGGTGCAGGGGGAGTGGGTATATAAGAAACTCTGTACTTTTATTCATTTGGTAGTAACAGCCTCCAAAAAACTATTCTAAAAAATAAAGCCTATCTATAAGCAAAAATATATATATTATATAAAGATATAAATAAGTTATATTAGAAACTAAGATAATAGATACCTAAAAATAAAAATAAATGTTCCATTTCTGAATCTCCATGAACTTAATGAAATACATAGTTAATTGACATTTTGGCAAGCATTGTAAATATATTATGCAAAAGGCATAACTAATGTGAAGCTATGTTGTCACTACAGACATAAAGAGTTTACTGGTAAATATTTTCCTAATATAATTCTGGTTTGACTGTGAATTTTCAGTGCATGTTGTTATTTATTATTCCAGATAAATTTAGAATTCAAATGTATTAAGCCAAACTGTGTTTTAAAAAGGTAATATTAACATCTGGTTTAGGAAGAGATAAATCTGATGATTTTGAATGCGCTAGTTTGGTTAAAAAATCATGATGTTCTCATATGAAAAAGTTTAAAAAGGCATATCTGCACATACGCATATGTACCCAATATGTTTTCAATTGTTCCAGTGTATTCCACATATCTCAATATGCTTGTAACAATTAAAAATAATCAGCATAAGATTGAAAATATAGAAAATGTGAAAGGCATAGCAGGAAAAAAAAAACAGAAAAACCTTTCCAGAACTTACTATAATTGTTTAGTATATTTATTTCTTAAACAATTTATCTTCACTAAGAATTTTAGGTACGTATTGTATTTAAAAAAAGCATTTTAATAATGGTTAATATCTCATGTTTCAAATCAAAATAAACAAGCCTTATGCTACTTTGGGTCTGGAATTGGTGTCATTGTATGGTTCTTTCACAAAGAATAGAGAAGAGAGAAAGAGAAAGCTGGGAAAGTTAGGGTATTCAATAGACTGCTGAAGTCTCTCAGCTAAATTCTGACGGGCCTTGCAAGAAGTTTCTGCTATTTACAACTAAGTTTTTATGCTCAAGAGAACAGACTATTGGTAGTCAAACTGAGTGATCACCATAAAATATTAAAAGAAAATTTTGTTTTATTTTTTAAATCATGGTAAATGTTTGATCTTAGTGAACATAGCCTGCCCACAGATATCAGAAAGTGGGTATTGTGATGCCAAAGAGCAGGACAAACAGGCTTTGAGACAAGCTTTCCCATAGCAGTTCTATGGCTGGAGGATTATTTTCTAAACTCTTCTGTACAATTGCTTCAGAATTGACTGCACTGGTGATAAAAGGATCTATTTTATAAGAAAATAATTTATTTGCTTATGGGAAGGTTTTAAAGTTTTCAGGAGGTTATCGAGCCTATTACGCACTCTGAAGGAACATCTAATTTGAGGTTAAAAGAAAATTGTATATCTACCATGTTAAGTTACTTAAATAATAGAAATAAAAAAGCAAATATGTGTAATTCCTAAACAGCCTGGTTATTTTTAGTGTCAGAGAGTGGAATTAACTATAGGCCCAATAGAATCCAGGATAATGGTACTCACGCTTTAACGAGAGGAAATGAACGGTAGGTTTCATGTAGGAGGATGGTTGGAACCCACAAGGCTGAGAGGAGACTGCAAGGGCATTATCAAGGAAGCCTTAGAAACAGGACAGAATTGGAAGTATACCCTGGTAGGTGGCCAAAGGAGAACTACAGGAGCAATCTGAGGCCTACCACATAGGTAACCCTTGTCCCAGCTCTGGTCAGCAAATGATTTTGCACTACAAAGAAATAGAGTCCACCAATCTGAAAAGATTGGCTAATGGAGATCTCCAAGTGAAAGTATCAAAATTTATAGTTATTTTCATTAATTCAGGAACCATTTATCTCTAACTAAGCATGGCAGGTAAACTTCAGTAACCAAAATTGTACAGGTTAATTTGGTGAAGTTACTTATCCTGTACTTCAGTATTTCAATGACAGACTGGCCAAGTGCCTAGATAAGTGAATTTGGCATTATTTATTGTATAGAATGTATTCATCCTTGAGGAAGTCACATAATAAGCAAAAAAGTTCTTCATACATCATTCAGTTAGCTGAACCAGACTGTGGCAATTTAGTTGCATAGATTAATATTTTTAAAAGAATAAACTTTCTGTTCAGAATTTACGGTAAAATCTCAATGTTATTTAACTACACAGTTATACACATTTAACCTTCAACACAAGAGAACAATATGAGAAGGGTCTCTATCTAAAACTAAAATTAAATATAAATATATTACTTTGAAAAAATTTTTTTCTGATTTAAAATTTCTCCATGACTCAATTTTTTTACTTTCTTCTTATTTAGTAGTATAAATTAGTTATTGTTAAATTAGGAATCATAAGAAAACTTATATGCTTTGACTAGTGTCTTTTAACAAGTAAAAAAAAGATTACTTATAAAATTCAAAACTATGTTATATTAAATTTCTGAATGAAACTTTGTTACTCTAATTCCTAAAGTATCTACATCTATGTCCCTCTGAGGATATGTGAGAGCATTGTTACCCTTTTCCTAAAACTAATGGTAATATTTTTAAATTTAATCTTTATTGTATTTTTTCCATTACCATTTCATCCCCTTATACCTCCCTCCCCCAGCAATCAGCACACTGTTGTCCATGTCCATTACTCCTTTTCCTTTTTTAATATTTAAAAGGTAAAAATATTCCTATTTTAGGAAAACATGTTTCAAATAACATTTTTGATATCTGATAATTATCAATAAGTTATTAATTAGATGATCATTGTTACTGTCTAATTAAGAGGAAGAGACCCAAGCTTAGAATAGGAAGGTGCAATAACCTTATACACTGCTTTTCTTTGAAAGATTAATCCCACTCATAGTACTAATAACTTGGTTTCTGGATATTACTTTCTTTGCATAAGCAGAGCTCTAAGTGATCATCAAAGGCCATTGCAGTGCTAAATTGAGGAAAAGTTTTCATGTACTAGTATTTCATTTCTTAGCTGATTTCCTCATGAAACCTGATGTTACTCCCCAGGCTCTCTGCAGAAATTAATTTCACATGGTTGGAAACTCATCAGCATTTTGCATTAGCTCGGGCATGCCTGAGAATGTGAACTACAAAAATGAGTATTACCTGTTAAAATCACTAGCACTTTCCATTGGTGACGTGAATACTGACTTAGCAGAATTCTTTTCATGGGACCCATAAGGAGCACTGTGGATATAGAGGGAACTCAGAAGACTGTACCCTGAAGATAGGAGTCTCATGCCTGTAGCATGGCATATAAGGATAGGTCTGAATGAAGATGTTTTTGTTCACATGATTAAATGATAGTATCTGCATTATATCCACATGAATGACGAGTCTTTTCTTTCAAAAACTGTGTTTAAGTATCTGCTTTGCTTTTTGTTTTTTAATCACTTCTTGGGGAAAACATTGCCAGCATGGCTTTTGAAGATAATTAGTGTGTAAAACTTTACATGGTATATAACATATTGACTTGACTTTAACAGTTCCTTAAATATTTTAGGATAAAGGGAAATATTGTCATTTATATCATTTAATGAACCAGAAAAAAACAAATTAAGATGCATGAATTCTAAGAAGTGGAGAAGAAAAGTTTCAAAGGATTATAACACAGTAGTGCTACATTTAGAGAGCATGCCAGTATACACATTAATTTTGCTTGTAAAATAAGAATGAAACAAGTTTAGACTTTCCTTTAAAATGAGAAAGCATCAGACATTTATGAGAGTAATTTATAAAGGTGATCTTTCTTTACTAATGATGGACAACATTAATATTTGCCTTAAGATGCTATTTTAGCCAAGTATGCCATGACTAATTTTTAATTAATCTATTGTGTTCTGGCATACATAATTTGCTTCTTGTCATATATGCTGATATAAAAATAGCCCATATTTTAAGAGATATTTGTTTTGTTTCAAAAATAAGCTTTGAATACATGTCAAGATAGACACTCTGATTTAGGGCTGGCTGAATAACAGTATAGCACAAAGAAAATTTGACTCTGCATCTGTAAAAGTCTTTGACATAGAATTTGAAGTTAGCTAATTTATAGACTTAAAAGACCACAAGAGCCCTGGCTGGTGTAGCTTAGTGGATTGAGCGCGGGCCTGCGAACCAGACGATCCAGGTTCGATTCCCAGCAAGGGCACATGCCTGGGTTGCAGGCCAGTTCCCGGCAGGGGACACATGAGAGGCAACCATACATTGATGTTTCTCTCCCTCTCTCTCTCTTTCCTACCCTTCTCCTCTAAAAAAATAAATAAACAAATAAATTTAAAAAAAAAATTAAAAAAAAAAAACCACAAGAATGTTTTTCAGTCAAAGCAAATGTTCCTACATTTTTTCTTGCATATGTAATTTAGATATTCAACAGGGTGTTAGTATGTTAAGTACATGTTATATGGAAGCATTCACTAATAGTTTTTAAAACAATTTAATAGATTGAAATTCTTTTGGATAATTTTAGCAATATACAGAGTCCAGCAGAAGTAATGCCTGCCTCCATGAGTGTGGTTGGTAGGATAATAATATGAGTATAATAATTTATATTTTTAGTTTGAAATTTCAACTAAAATATCATATGGTGTGCTTGAGTGTGATATGGTTATGTTACAGAATCACATGCTTATGATTTTGTAATAAAGGCTTTTGTTATAAAAAAGAGATGTTATTTGTGCCAGCCCCTGTATAAGAATTTTATGCTGTACAAGTCAGAACATTTTACATAGACCTGAACTGATTTATATAGACCTGAACTAATTATAGAATATATAGGAAAAATACATGATTAATATTAATAAAAAGTTATATATATTTCTGGATGGAATAAATCTAATTTCATAATATTTCTCGAACTTGGTATTAATTTTATTATGCAATATACTTATTTTTTTAATTTTTTTATTATTTTTCAAGTACAGTTCTTTCCATTCCCCCCATCCCCTCCCCCCTACCCTCCCACACTCAATCCTACCCTCCTTTGGCTTTGTTGATGGGTTCTTTATACATGTCGCTTGATGACCTGTGGAGGGGCTCCACCCAGAGAGCCCCATTTATCCATCACAGATGAGAATAAAACTACCAAGTCATGATCTGCTTGGGGAGGAGAGGTGGCCAATCTCTCAAAAGAGAAGGGCCAAAAGCCCCTTCCTCAATGGTTTTTATTAGGTTTGTAATACACAGGAATACAGGTAAAGCTCATCAATCAGTGTCAGGCAGCAAGGATCAAACAATAGATAATATTTCAAAGAACTCTGAGGGTGTAATTGTGTCAAGGTCTGTCAGCTAAAGGGTTACAAAACTTTGGGAAACAAACTCACTTCCTCCCTGGACCCTTATCATTTAAATGAGAGCACTCTTAGCAAAGCAAGTTTCATAGGACTTTATGAATTCTTTCTTATGCCCCATCACCTGGGGAGCTGCTCTAGCCAGCACAGGGCTGCACCACTCTCGGTCATAGTTTCAGGCTTAAGTGGATCAGAGCCAAGAAGCCAAGAGATAAGGAAAACTTCTCCCAGATGGATTGAGGACTCAGGCTATGTCAGGATAGCCTGGGGGGCAAGGGTCCATCACCCCCTCTTTGCTGCAGTCCCCCGAGTCCTTCTTTGAGGGACTTCCAAGTGGTCATGCCTGGCTTAGGCAACCCCTCCCTTGAGGGAATCTTACCCATCATTGGCTAACCGACTAAGCACTGGGGGTGAGTTATGGGTGAAGCAGAAGCAGCACTCCTGCCAGGGAGATAAGCTTTGTCTCCTTAGTAGCTTACAGTTGGAAGTTTGCTCACTCAGCCTTAGCCATGGAGTGGGGGGTTACAACTCCTGAAATCAGGCAGAACAGTTCCCAACAATGACCCATCATTATTTTAAATATTACTGATTTAAATATTAAAATGTTCATTGCAACAATATTTATAATCACCAAGATATGGAAGCAGCTTAAGTGTTGATGAGTAGATGAGTGGATAAAACAACTATGGGACATTTACACAATAGAATGCTACTCAGTTGTAAAAAAGAAGAAAATTTCCCCCTTTACGTCAGTATGGATGGACCTCGAGAACATTAGGTTAAGTGAAATAAGCGAGTACAGGACAAGTACCATATGATATCATTCATAAATGGAATCTAATCAACAAACTGAACTAACTAGAAAAATGGAGACAGACCCATAGATAGAGAACAGGATGACAGCTAAGGGGGGCAGGGTAGGTTAGGGAATGGAGGGATTGAGCAAAAAGGAAAAGGATTCATAGACATGGACAACAGTGGAGTAATTGAGGAGGGTGAGGAGGGATATAAGGAGACTAAATGGTAATGGAAAAAATACAATAAAAATATTTTTTAAAAGACCATAGTATTCATATGCTCTGCTTGAGGAAACTGCAGATTTTTTCAGAATTTGAAATTAACATTGTTATATACCAACTATTAGAAGTTTTCTTCAGAAAAACTAGAAATTCTATTTTTTCAGAACCTGTTGTGTTTGTTTCAATCTTCACACAAAATACAGATTGCTACCCTATAATGTGACATCTGGGGAGATTTTTGGCCTTAAGACATACTGTTATCTAGAGAGACTACAGTGCATGTGGTATTGTTGTGAAACATTTAGATACAGGCAACTGGAAATTCAAGACTACAAAAATAACTGATGGAATTCTGAGATACAAAGTAATAATTATACAAATAATTTGTTTTCATAAGTTTTATCCTACTGAGGAAACAATTTATTACAGAATGAAATAGAGTTATCTAATTTATATTTCAGGCAAAAAGAAAAATACCAAATTTATTTTTCTTAGGAGGAGAGATTTTCTACTTTTTGCCATTAGTTTTATTTCAACATACAACTAGAATATAAATTAAATTTGCTATTTTTAAGGTGACAGGAAAACAATGAAGTCTTGATATCATTTAGTAAAAGTGCAAATAATATATTAAATTATATTTGCCTTTGTTCATATGATCATTAAGGTGATATTTCCTCTAAGTAATATAATTTACATTATTTTTATTGCTATCCATAAAATTCCATCATTTGTTTATTGCTATTTTGTCACAAATAATTTTAACAACATGATATACATTTACCAGCTACTAAGATATTCACTCATGTAAAAACTAAGCTTCCCCTTACTAAAAAGAAAAAAAAAGGTTGGTGAAGCCAGAATTAGGAAATAATATATTTTAGAATTATATGTCAACTTTGACCTACCTCCTGTTCAACTACTGAAGTTCATGTTCATTGTTCTTTGTATTTATAATATTAAAAAGCTAGATATAATATCTTGCAACCATTTTTTTTTAACCTGGCAGTTTCACTCGTGAAAAATAAAAGAGATTTGGAACATGGTCACCTAAAGGTAGAAAGGGATCTGGGTTGTGTTGCTGAGCTAAATTAGAAGCTCACACTGAATTTGAAATATTAGCAAGAGCCCGTTGCATTATAAAAATGTCAAGTAATTAGCTTTGGATGAATAAAATACTTTCAAAGTGTGCATAATTTCTCTTTTTCATATCTCATTCTACTCATTTTTAAAAGAAAATGCCATATTCAGGATAACTTCATTTACACATTTCCTGACATGTTTTAGGGAAGGGAATAGAAGTACTGCTGTCTTTTCACACCTTGGTCAGGCCAACAAGTGAGGTTCAGGTGGTCAGTTCCCACACACACAGGAGGCTTTCTGAGCTGTGCTTGATGTCCCCGTCCTGACATGCACAAGATTAGAACACATCTACAATGGTAGCATCTAATGCCTTTAAACATGTTTAAATAATATAATCTACCTTCAACTGCAGTTTATTGCCCCCAGAGGCTCAACCAATCAAGAGCTGTTTCATAATATTTAGGGGAGGTTGTCTCTTTACAAGTGTAAGAGCTATTTGAAAATTTATTTTTAAAATCTAAGTCATTAAAATGATTTTTAAAGTATTATATACATGTAAACCCACACACACAAACACATTTGGACTGAAGAGAAACATTTTTTTCTTTTAAGTTTTGCAAATGTTTCTAAAAAAAACTCGTGAAAAAAAATTGAATCTCTAGGAATTGGCCAAAATGTACTTTTCACAAATTAAAAAAAGCAAGTTTGCTAATTATTTAAGATATAGAATAATTATGTTTTTCAGTAGTTAAGAAATTATGTAAGATTTTAAAATTATTTATATAAATAATATGCCAATTACAAATATGCCATCTACTTTATTCTATTCAAGCAAAATATGAAAGGGTTTCCAGAAAAAAATATAACAGTACTCTCGTTCTTCAATAATGTGTCATTTCAAAAAGATATTTTCTGCATTATGTACAAAATAATGAACCTTTGCTTCACTTAACCAAAACTTTAATCAAAAAACAAGCAGGGAGGGTTTTTAAGAACATGTATTAAGGACACATGGACAAAACCAAAGGGTGATAGGATCAAGGGGGGAGGTGGGGATGGGTGGGGTGGGGGGAGTGGTACAGAGGAAGATAGAGACAATTATACTTGAACAACAGTAAAAAAATGTGAAGAAAAAGAAAACAAACTGCAGAAAGAAAACCCTATATATACTACATTCTGTATTACTAAATTACACAATTTAATTGTTTTAAAAATCACCAAAATCCAGCTAACTGATAATATCCTTTTATTGTTTTTAATATTTGGACATTGATACGAGTATATTTTAAGTTTAAATTATGCTTCATAAACAACTGTAATTAAACTTAGAAAATATTAAGATAATTTATTTATAAATATGTACCTGAATATGACATTGATTTTCTATGAATTATCATAATGTTGTCCCAAAATTTTATTTTTCAAAATAACTCCAAATTAAATTTACAATTTTGGACTTCTAAACAGTGCAGGGTAGATAAAAATGATTGAATTGAGGTCCTTTTTGTAATGAAGCTCAAGTTGAAGAAACAAAAAAGGATTTATGTGATGTGTTGCTTAATATTTCCATTACTCTGTGAACCAGAATCTTCTTTGTTAAGTTTTTATTAAAGTTCTTCATAAGCATAGAAACATATATAATGTTGAATAAATATACAAATGGTGTTGTAATACCAAACATTTGTTTTGAAGACTCATTTTTTAAATTATTTCTCTTCTTTTGACTTTGTTTTCTCATTCTCATTTGACTTCAAAACAGCATCATTCTGCCTGGCCCTCCCCCTTAAGAACCTGTTAACTTAGTTTGTATGCTTCTCTATTTCCTTCATGTTATATAATTTTATACAGATATTTTATAAATGTGTGCATACAGACCCATAGAAATACAAAGGGTCTGGGGCTCATTTGGCACTTTCCAAAAACGTGAATACCATTATCTCCAGCACTTTGCTTTATAACCTGTAAGTATTTCCAATCTACCTCTTCTAGATTACTGTTATTTCAATTTGTTCTTTTTAATGGAGGAATAATAGTTATGCAAAAGATCTGCCCTAACTTATTTCATCTATTCTTATAGATGGCCTTTCAATTTGTTTCCAGGTTTGTTTGAAACAACCTACCTACATGTATGCGTATACTTGAACTTATTTTATTGTGTTTGTTTTCTACAACATAGACTCCCAGGATGACAAAAAAAACTAATCCAGAATTATTCAAAAGAGATTTTCATGCATGTAATAAAAGAATTTATGAAAGTGATTGAACTGTTCTATGGAGTGAGGATACTACATAGCTTAATAGATCGTAAGTAACATAAATATAATTGTATTCAGAAAATAAATAACAAAGTGAAAACACTGAAGTTAATCTTCACTCTCTCCCCTAAGGAACTAAAGAAAAACATTTGTTTTGTGTCTCTGGGAACTTTTCTCTCTGCCCTAAGCCATCCAAATTTTGCTATGATTCTGTGGCATCCATTTGCCATTCTTCTCCCAGGTTAATGTACACTGATGCGTTCCTTTGGTGTTTGCAGAAAACCCTCAGCCTATGTTTATACAATGGTTCAACATTCATATTAGGGACAGAGTATTATTAATTCTGTGCTGAAGTTTTGCTTCCCCTTTATATACTCAGCAAAACATATACCCCTATTACTTCAATTAACTTTGAGATTGCCTTTCCAGTTTTATCTTCATCTGCTCTTCTCTGTGTCTGTCTTGCTCACTGTTCCTATGGTGGCTTTTACTACTACAGAAAAAGGGGTACTCTGCTGCCAGCTTTTTTTTTTTTTTTTTACTTTTTATTTTTAATTTATTGTTGTTCAGTTACAGTAGTCCCACCTTTTTCCCCATTGCTCACCCCTACTCTGTTCCTCCCACTCCCATAGTCAATCCCCTCCCATTGTCCATGCCCATGAGTCGTCGATTTGTGTTCCTTGGCTTGCCCCTTCTCCTTCTTTCCCCCCTGTTTTCTCCCTATCCCTCCCCTCTGGTCACTGCCAGTTTGTTTGTTATTTCCAGATCTCTAGTTCTATTTTGCTCGTTTGTGTTGTTGATCAGGCTCCACTTACAGGTGAGATCATATAGTATCCTCAAAAAAACCCCAAAAACCTAAAGATGGAAATGCCTTTTGATCCAGTGATCCCTACAAATCATGAATCACTAATTCACTATTTACAATAGCCAAGTGCTGGAAACAGCTTAAGTGCCCACCAGTAAATGAGTGGATCAAAAAACTGTGGTACATTCACACAATGGAATACTACACAGCAGAAAGAAAGAAGGAGCTCCTACCCTTCATGATAGCATGGATAGAACTGGAGAGTATTATGCTAAATGATATAAGTCAGGCGGTGAAAAACAAATACCATATGATCTCCTGCCAACTTTTTAAACAAAGAGTACTTTTTCTTTTTTCTTTCTTTCTCATCCTGAGTCTGGAGTGATAGCTTGTTTCATTGAACACAAACATGAACTCAAGCTTCCTGTGCAACCCTATTACTGAGGCTCCTTTACTGTTTACAAGGATATACTCACAAATTATATCAGCTTCACTTTCACATACTTTTATAAGGTTTCTACCACCACCTTTAAAACAATAATAATTTTATCTGCTTGTCGTGTTTACTATGTAAGTAAAATGAATGCTTGTTTAATGAGTAAATGTTAAGCAATTATTTATATCTTCACATAACCTTTACCTGGATTCTGTATTAAATGATATAATTCTGTGATCTAGAAAATTAAATGGCAAAATTTGAACCTAGAAATTTTTACTATTATAAAATAATGTCACAATTAGACACAGTATTACATTTTATCACACTTTATAAACACTCAAAACTGCATTTTTAAGTTTTATCAAATGTTTATATTTTTATATTTTATATAATATATACTATTATATTAATAATTATAATATTATATAACATATGTATTATAATTATATATAAATAGATGTTATGTATATATACTTTGTATGTAAAATCTAAGGACATAGAACATTTAATATTTTTTATTTCTATTCATTGATCTCAGGCTTTACAAATCCTGAACTAGGGCCTTTCTAAAATTTGAAATTAAAAAAACACTAGGTAAGTAATTTCCTAAAATTTGGAAATCAATTCACAGGTGAAATATTTTGGGGAAGCTTAGATTATTCTATTTTACACATGGCTGTTTTACTACCATTTTACCCTCAGTGCATACCCACCGCTGGCAAAGAGTAAGCATTTCAGGAATGTTGACCAGAGAGTAAAAGAATACGCTGGTTTTGAAAGCAGTTAGAAAGATCTTTCAAAGACTAAATTATAGAAGTTTCCATCTTCTCCATTCCCAGTTGAAAGGCATAGATAACTAATCAAAATAAAATGTACTCACAGAATGTATCTTTCTTACTGCTGAGAGCAGTTTCTTTCTTTAAGCATCCAAGTGGTCTACCATTATTTGTTCTTATGGGCACACACAAAGGGGTGTTCTGGCACCCACTGATAACACGAATCAGAGGTTGCTTAATGGAGGCAGTGCTCTCATGTCTTCTGTTCATTTTGGTGGGGGAATAAGTAATGAACACTAGTAAAATCAAAAAATAATTATATTATCTTTTATGAGGCAGGTTTATTAGGCAGGTTTTCTCTCCCAGACACACAAACTTTCACATTGGTGCAAATTAAGACAAAAATATTTCACGATAATTTTGTAAGACTATATGTTGTCTCTCTTTTTGGAATATTTATCATTTGCAATATTTTTAAGAATGTATTTATAAATACATATATTTCCCCAAAGATATGAATAAAACAAAAATACCTCATTAATTTTTCTGAGAGAATCAGAGATTTGTACAATTGCAAAGGATAAGTAGACCAGGAAGGTCACACACAAACAGTTTCCTATTTATTTGTAAATTATATTTAAAAATAGATGTACTTTGGAAGGGATCTGAGATGGTAACAAAGTAGGTAGAAGTTATACTCACATCCTCCCAGGACCAAAATGAAATGAAAACTAAAATATAGAACAATGAACCTGAATAAACAACTGAAGACCAGCTAAACAGAAGTCTTATAACTAAGGATTTGCAGAAGAAACCTCATTGAGACTGGCAGGAAGAGAGACCATGTGGAAAAGGCTCACCTAACTTCCTGGGGCATGGTTGAGATTCCAGAGGGATATCTCAACTACAAAGGCTGGGCTTCTCAGCCCAGAGCACCAGAGTAAGGAAAAGATCCACATGTAACATCTAGCTGTGAAAATCAGAGGATTCTGTCTTCCAGGTACAGACATGAGTTTGTTGGAGATACAGGTGCTATCTTAAAGGGACATCACACTCACCCTGAGATCTGGTGGAGGGAGCGTGGAACACACTAGAGTTGTGTGAGGAGAGACTGGAGTTTGTGGCTCAGTACCAGTATCCCTGTGCTGAGTCCCTCTCTCACACCACAGACATCATCTTTCTTGTGTGTATCACTCCCCTCCTTACACTATCAGCCTAGGAAAAAGTAATAGACTCACAGTCCAGACTCACTGTCACTCGACCCTGTGAAACTCACACCCTGTGGAAGAACCAGCTGCCTTAGCCCAAGGTGTAGAGATCCAGGCAGACTAAGGGGGTATCAGTAACTAAGTTGTGTGGCTTTGGGGAAGGGCCACACTCCCACCTTCCCATTAGTCTGACCAATACCTCTCCTCACAGAAAGTCCTCTAGCTCCACCCTTCAGACTCCCGGTGGCCCCACCTTTCCAACTCCAGATGGTCACCACCCCATTGAGCTCAAGCTCTCCAGGAAGTTCTGACAGAATCTGGGACAGACTGAGTTGTGTGGCTCCAGGACAGGGTCCATTTTGTCCTTGAACATACAACTGGTGCAGAGACATCCAATCACATGACCAATTCTTGGTCTGTTTTGGTCAGATAAACTCTGCTGGCCTCACCCTGACAACTTGCTAAGACCACGTCCCACCACAAAGGACTGAGGGCACTCAATGGTGGGCAGCTAGACTTGGTATACCCTGAGACTTTTGCTGAGTAGCCTCAGATTCAACACTGGCACTGCATGTGAACCTGTATCAATCTGAAGGACAACACTTACCCTTATCTGGTGACTCACTGAGAACCTACTACTTGCAACTTGAGTACCACCAGAGGCTCTGTCAGTGACTGAAGCCAACAGGCAGCCAGCAGGTAGAGAAAGGTAAAGGCACATCTCATGGTGTCTTAGACTTTTTAATGAACTGCCCCCAAGCTCAGCGCTGGTAAAACCCAGTCTTGGTGCACAGCTTGGTCCTTCCCACACACACCCACACCCATCGGAGGCAGCCACAAACTATGGATTGCTTTGTAGTTCCAAACAGGTTACCCATCACATGCCAGCCTCTGATATTAACTTACATAAGAGTCCTTCCCAAAAGGCCCCAAAATGAACACACTCAGTTTTCAGCTTCATACAACATCAGAGCAGGATCCAATTAGGTGCACAAGCAGCACATCCAAAGGGAAATCTCAACAGGCAACAGACCCTGCTGAGGTAAATTCTGCTCAAGGTGGTCACACTAGCAGAACAGTTCCTACATTGTGGTTGGAGTTGATATAGTCAGACAGTCTGAGGGTTGGCCTCATGCATAATAGGGCCAATAGCAATCAAGACTCATTTACCACTACAGGGGGTGTGTATGATCAACACCAGGGGCATTCCTGGAGCACCCAGCTCAGATAATCAAGGAGACATTACCACAAAGTCTCACTGGAAAACTACTACATAAGGCCACCTTACCAAGACTGGAAAATATAGCCATTCTAGTTAATACATAGGAACAAATACTAAGAAAGAGACAAAATGGGGAGGAAAGAAACATTTTCTGAAAGAAACATTTCCTAAAAGAAAGAACAGAAAGAAAAATCTACAGGAAAAAAAAAGTGCTATGTGAAATAAGCCAATCAATTGACCATTAGAGTAAAAAAAAAAAAAAAAATCTAGTCAGAAAGGAAGAATATAATAGCTGAAATGAAGAACACACTAGAAGGAAAAAGTAGTAGATTAGATAAAGCAGAGGGTCAAATCAGTGATTTGGAATATAAGAAAGAAAAAAACACCCAAATACCAGAAGGCAAAGAGAGAAAGCAAGGGATCGAGAAAATTTTTGAAAAAATAATGACTGAAAACTTCCCAAAGCTGGTAAAAGAGAAAGAAATATAAGTCCAGGAAGCACAGAAGGTCCCCAAAAAGATGAACCCAAATGGGCTCACCATAAGATACATCATAATTAAAATGCTAAAAGAAAAGACACAGTGAAAATTTTAAATGCAGCCAGAGAAAGACAGTTACCTACAAAGGAGCTCCCATAGGACGGTCAGCTGATTTCTCAACAGAAATATTTCAGGCCAAAAAGAACTGGAAGAAAATATTGAAAGTTGTAAAATACAAAGACCTACAACCAAGATTACTTTATCCAGAAAGGCTATCATTTGATATTAAAAGCAAAATAAAAAGCTTCCTGACAAGATAAAGCTGAAAGAGCTCATTGTCACTAAACCAGTATTACAAGAAATGTTAAAGAGTCTTCTTTAAGAGGATAAAGAAGAAAGAAAAAGAAAAAGAACTCATGGACATGGATAACAGTGTGGCGATTGTGGGCATGAGGATGGGTAGAGGGTGGGTGGAGGTGGAGGAGAATATGGGACAATAAATTGTGAGGGGGAAAAATAAAATAAAATATTTAAAAAGGGAAAAAGAGCCTGGCTGGTGTAGCTCAGTGGATTGAGCGCGGGCCTGCGAACCAGAGGATCGCGGTTCGATTCCCAGTCAGGGCACATGCCTGGGTTGCAGGCCAGTTCCCAGCATGGGACACACGAGAGACAACCCTACATTGATATTTCTCTCCCTCTCCCTTTCTCCTACCCTTCCCCTCTAAAGATAAATAAATAAAAATCTTAAAAAAATAAAAAAATAAAAAAATAAATTCCTGTTTAAAAAAAAAAGGGAAAAAGAGAAACATAGTTATAAAGAATAAAATGGCAATAAATAGATACCTATCAATAATCACATTAAATGAAAATGGCTTAGGAGCTCCGATCAAAACACATAGACTAGCTGAATGGATAAGAAAACAAGACACATATATATGCTGTATATAAGAGACTCACCTTGGAATGAAAGATACACACAAATTAAAAGTAAAAAGATTGAAAGGTTATTTTATATAAATAAAAGTAAAAAAAAAAGCTGGAGTAGCAATATTTATATCAGACAAAATAGACCTTGAAACAAAGGCAATATAAGAAATAAAAAAACACACTATATAATGATAAAGGGAGCAATCCAACAAAAGAATAGAACCCTTGTAAACATTTATGCAGCCAACATGGAAACACCTAATATACAAAGCAAATCTTGAATGAACATGCAGGAGAGATCAACAGTAACACAATCATAGCAGGGAATTTTTACCCTCATTGACATGAAAGGATAGATCTTCCAGACAGAAAATCAACAGTGAATTAGTGGCCTTAAGTTACACACTAGATCAGACAAATTTAACTGATATCTTCAGAGCATTACACTCCAAAGAGCACAACATACATTTTTTTCAAGTGAACATGGAATATTTCCTAGGATAGACCATGTTAGGCCACAAAATATGTCTCAGTAAACTTAAGAAGACTAAAATCATATCAAATATCCTCTCTGACCATAATAGTATAAAACTACAAAGCAATAACAAGCAGAAAACCTAAAAACACACAAAGACATGGAGGCTAAGTAACATGTTATTAAAAAGTGAATAGGTTAATAATAAGATCAAAGAATAATCAAGGTACTCTGAAACCAATGAAAACGAGAGCACAACACCCCAAAACTGTGGGACACAATAAAGGCAATCCTTGGTGGAAAATTTATAGTATTACAAGCCTATCTCAAGAAACAAGGAAACTCTCAAATAAACAATCTAACTTTACACTTAAAGAAACAAGAAAAACAACAAAGCCCAAAGTAAGTAAAGAAAGAAAATAATAAAGTCAGAACAGAAATAAATGAAATGGAGTCTAAAAGAACAATACAGAAGATCAATGAAACAAAGAGTTGTTTTTTTTTTTTAAGATAAACAAAATTGACAAGCCTTTAACACACTCACCCAGAATTAAAGAGAAAGAACCCTGATAAACAAAATCAGAAATGAAAGAGGAGAAGTAACAACTGACACCACAGAAATACAAAGGACTGTAAGAAAATATTTTTAACAACTATATGCCAACGAATTGAACAACCTGGAAGAAATGGATAAATTCTTAGAAACTTACAATATCACAAAACTGAATCAGTAAGAATCAGAAATTCTTAAAAGACTGATTGAAAATAATGAAATTGAAGCAGTAATTTGAAAACTTCCAACAAACAAAAGTTTTGGACCAGATGTATTCAGAGTTAAATTTTACCAACATCCAAAAAACTTACACCTATCTTTCTCAAACTATTTCAAAAAATTCAAAAGAAGGGAAAACCCCCAAGCTCATTTTAAGAGGCCAGCATTATTCTCATTCCAAAACCATATGAAAACACTACAAAGAAAGAAAATTATAGGCCAATATGCCTGATAAACTTAGATGTAAAAATCTTCAACAAAATATTAGCAAGCCAAATCCAGCAACACATAAAATGATCATGATCAAGTATATTTATTCTTGGAATGCAAGATTGGTACAGTACATGCAAATAAATTAATGTGATATACCATATAAAAAAAAAAAGAAGAATTAGAAATAGATGAGCAGGGCTGGCTGGTGTGGCTCAGTGGATTGAGCCACGGGCTGTGAACCAAAGGGTCACGGTTTGATTCCCAGTCAGGGCACATGCCTAGGTTGTAGGCTAGGTCCCCAGTGGGGGCCATGTGAGAGGCAACCACACACTGATGTTTCTCTCCCTCTCTTTCTCCCTCCCTTCCCCTCTCTCTAAAAATAAATAAAATATTTAAAAAAAGAAATATCAATATATGCATAAAAACATTTTGAGAAATTCCAGCACCCATTTATGATACTCTCTGCAAAATTAAAATATAGGGAACATATCTCAACATAATAAAGGTCATATATGACAAATCCACAGCTAACATCATACTGAAAGAGGAAAAACTTAAAGCATTTCTCTTAAGATTGGGAACAAGACAGGGATGTCTGCTTTCACCACTCTTATTCAACATAGCACAGGAAGTCCTAGCCACAGCAATGAAACAAGGAGAAATAAAAAGCATCCACATTGAAAAAGAAGTAAAACTGTCATTATTTGCAGATGACATGATGCCGTATATAGAGAACCCTAAAGATTACACCAAAAAACTGAAAGAACTGATAAATAAATTCAGTAAAGTAGGAGGATACAAAATTAATATCCAGAAATCAATTGTATTTTTACATACCAATAACAAACTACCAGAATGGAAAACTAAGAAAACAATCCTATTAAAAATTGCATCAAAAAATTAAAATACCTATGAATAAATTTAACTAAGGAGGTAAAAGACCTGTACTCAGAAAATTATAAGACACTGAAGAAAGAAATTGAAGAAGATACAAATAAGTGCAAACATATACTGTGTTCTTGGGTAGGAAGAATTAATAGTGTTTAAATATCCATACTATCCAAAGCAATCTATATATTCAACACAATTCTTATCAAAAGACCAATGGCAAATTTCACAAAACTAGAACAAATGACTCAAAACTTTATATGGAGCCACAAAAGAACCCTGATAGCATAAACAATATTGAGAAAGAAGAACTAAGTTGGAGCTATCACACTACCCGATATCAAACTAGACTATGAGGCCATAGTTCTCAAAACAGCATAGTACTGGCATAAGAACAAATGCAGATTAATGTAACAAAATAGAGAGTCCAGATATAAACCCATGCCTATATGGACAATTAATTCTTGACCTAGGAGGGAAGAATATAAAATGTGGAAAAGATAGTCTACTCAATAAATGATGTTGGGAAAATTAGAAAGAAACATGCAAAATAATTCAACTAGACCACCTTCTTACACCACAAATAAGAATAAACTCATTGAATTAAAGACATAAATATAAGACTTGATGCACTATAATACAAAACAAAAACATAGGTAGTAAAATGCCGAATATTTCTCATATTTTTTTCTGACATATCTCCTTGAGCAAGAGAAACAAAAAAGTTAAACGAACAGGATTACAACAAACTAAAATAATGTCCACAGCAAAGGAAACCAACAAAATGAAAAGACAACCCACTGAAAGGGAGAACATTTTGCCAATGATACATGTGATAGGGTTTAATATCCAAGTTCTTTTTAATTTTTTACCCTCACCCAAGGACATTTTTTTGTTCATTGCTTTTAGGGAGAGTGGAAAGGGAAGAGAGAGAGAGAGAAGAGCATGAATGTGTGAGAGAAACATTGATTGCTTCTGAGAAATGCTCCAACTGGTGATTGAACCCACAACTTAGGTATGTGGGCTTACTGGGGATCAAACTCACAACCTTTCAGTTTACAGGATGACACTCCAACCAACTGAGCCACAATGGCCAGGAAAATATTCAAGTTATTTAAAGGAACTCAGTAATTGAACAATAAACTAATTTAAAATAAAATAAATAAATAAATAAATAAATAAATAAAGGAACTCGTGCAACTCGACACACCCATGCACAGATGCACACACAGAAAACCAATCCAAATAAAAAAGGGTCAAAAGACCTAAATAGGAACTTCTCAAAGAGAATATAGAGATGGCCAATAGGCATATGAAAAGATGCTTAAAGTCACTAATCATCAGATAAATGCAAATTAAAACTGCAGTGACACCTGTCAGAATGGTTATTATCAATAAATTAACAAACAAGTGCTGGCAAGGTTGTGGAGCACAGAAAATCTTTGTGCACTGGTGGTGGAAATGAAGACTGGTACAGCCACTATTGAAACAATATGGAGGTTCTTCAAACTTTTTAAATGGAACTGCCTTATGACCCAGTAATTCTACCTCTGTGTGTACATCCAAAGAAATTCAAAACACTAATTTGAAAGAATATATGTACCCCTATGTTTACTGCAGTGTTCTTTGCAACAGCCAAAATATGGAAACAACCTAAATGCCCATCAATAGATGAGTGAATAAAAGAAACCTGTGGTACATTTATACAAGGGAATGTTACTTGGCCATTAAAAGAATGAAATCTTACATGTGCGACTACAAATGGACCTAGAGGGTTTTATGCTAAGTGAAATAAGTCAGTCAGAGAAAGACAAATACCACATGATTTTACTTATATATGAAATATAAAGAACAATATTAACAAAATATAAAAGTGAAAGGGTCTCAGAGCTACAGAGAACATAGGGATAGTTGCCAGAGGATGGGGGTTGTGGGACTGGGTGAAAAATATTAAGGGATTTAGAAGTACAAATAGGTAGTTACAAACTAGTCATGAGGATGGAAAGTACAGCATAGGAAATATAGTCAATAATGTTATAATAATCATGTATGGTGCTGGTTGGTTACTGGGAATATCAGGGGGAATACTTTGTAAAATATGTGATTGTCTAATCAGTATGCTGTATACTTTAAACTAATGCAAAATAATATTGAATATAAAATGTAAATCGTAACTAAAAATAAAAATAGATGTATTTCTAAAAATAAATACATGAATAAAATTTTCATAATTGAATCATATATTAACATGCTTTGATCTTATTATTAGAGGGTATTAAGGGATATTTTTATAGTGCTCATTGTTACTTAATTTTTATCTTTATTAATAAGTGAATGCACTGGTATACTAGGTTTTATTAAAAAAAGATAAAACACGCCGAAGTGTCATCGTGCACTTACTATAACTGTTTTATGTATTAGTAGTTTTTAGAAAGTATAATTTCAACATGATCAGATTATTTGTTGTCATAACACTCCATGTCAGATCTCTAAGTTGATGGACTGTCCAGTCTAGGTCTTATATGTGTGGAGTGACAGTCAAGCTATACCTTGAACATGCTTGTCTAATATTTAAGCCAACTTTTAATTTTCTTTTCAGTATTGTGGCCAGTTCTTTCCCTGGCTTGGAGAATACAATGACCCAACTTTTAGATGGAGGAAAGAAAACAATAACAGTCTAATATTTTAGAAAGGAGAGTTGATCTGCTTTCAACCATATCAAGGTCAAGAGAAAGCATTCTTGTTTGACTTCTTGACAGTCTTGTTTGAAACATTGGTGCAAAACTGACCAAATATACCCATTTTGGGACTCATCTACATTTATGAAGAATCCATATAACTTTGGGAGATAGAGTCAAGTTTGATATGTTCTGTTTTCCTAAAATATAAATGAAAATAAAACAAATACAATGTGAAAACTAGTTTCAATTATGAGAACTAAAAAGCTAGGAAAGTAAGGAGAATAACCAGATTCTACATCCTTGAGGAAACTTAAATTTTCTGATTTTTATAGTAATGTATACTGTCATATTTTAGAATATTTAGTTCATGCTTCAAAAGGCTGATTAACCCCATGATGTTATCAATCCCTTTGACTTAACCCTAGGAATAGAGCTAGTACAGAATTCTATATCCACATATGAGCAGTCTCTGAAGGTTTATTGAAGCATTTAATTTTTCCTGCTGTTAATGACAGGTAACTCAGATGTCCAGAAACAATCACTGTGATATAATACTTTAAGAAAGAGACCTAAAATAAAGTTAGTTATTCTTTAGAATATTGAAGTTTACCCAGAAACAAGAATAGACTACAAAGAATGAAAGTCCAAACTCCAAAAGAAATTCATGCTAGAATTTCAACAAAATCTCTTTACAAAATTAACGAGGTTTCCCCGCTGTAACTTTAAAAATCTAAATGACAAAAAATCTTGTATGTGTTTTGAAAGACAAAGGAAGCTATACTGCTAAATGCAATAAAAGGGTGGAGTATTGAAGTACGTTATAATGAATTAGAGCTTTGTTAGTTGTCTTGGCTTTCTTAAAGGAAGGTTGTATTGCTAATGTTTGATCCCTTCCATTTAACCCAAACTTTCTCTGTAGTTCAAGTTGTTTTCAGTTAGGATATAAAAAACCATTTTAAAGTAGTGTACTCCTTTTCTATAATACAGTAGTCACCAGGCAACCTCCTGATCTTTAATTATTTATCTGTATAAACCTACTGACTTGGAAGATACTGGAGCATGCAGGTGCCAAGTTCTCCTACCCAGTTGTAAATTATTAGCATTATGGCTTATAAAGCAATCTCTTTTAAGTATGATCACTGAGAATCAGAGATTAATCACAGATATACTGACAAAAGTGAGCATCTGAACTAGCAAAGCGGGATCATGATGATTTTGTGAGGGTGTAACTTCCCAGCAAGGCCTGGCCTGAGCTCTCAGCTGGCCTGGCCTGTCACATCACTATTGGGAGTTCCAGGGAGCCTGAAGATTTCAAAGCCACATACCCGGATTGTAGCGTGATACTGAAAGCTTTCACAAACTGTGGGTTTATGGAGCCAGAACACTACAGAATTTAAAAGCCAACAGCTTAGTGAGTAAACTAGAATTTGGAAAGAAGGGATTGACTAATAAAAGTAAATGTGGACTGTTAAAAGTGCACAATTTCTAAAAGTTTTTGGATTTCTGTTGTGCAGAGAGTTTGTATAAAGATGGAAAAGCAGGACATTGAACACCAAGTAGCTGTCTTAGTTGTAACAGAATTCTGAATTGCCTGGAGTTGACATTTTTTCCTCTAATCCCTGATTAAGCCAATTTACAAAGCCAACTAACTGAATGCCTCACTATATTCAGTTAGATTTTAACAAGCAAAGCATTTTATTTTACCTTAAGAGATTTCATACCCATGCCTTCTGACTGGATCATAGAAAATAAACATAGATGATAAAAAAGTTATTGATATGACATCTTAGTTGTCAGTTATCGATACTGTTTAAATAAAACAGTACAGAGTGCTTTACTTTGGTTATAAAATCCAGTTTTAAGTCTAAGAATTCTACTAGAAAAGTACATATATGGTTCCTAAATTAAATGCATTTTAAGAGTAATGTTGCTTATGTTTAGTGATACCTTGACATAAGAAAGTTAATTTAAAGAAGTTACTATAATTTCACATTTCAAATAAATATATACTAGTTCCAGCATCATTCAAACACTGCTTAATGTCACTTGAGTTGCATATGTTGAGCTTCATACAATTCTAATGCCTAAACCAAAAAATTTATAAGATTGTTTTGAAATAACTGGAAATTTAACAATGACTTTGAAAATTATTATCTTTCTATTTTATTTTATTTAGATTATATGCTTTCAAAGCCAAAGCAAAAAAGAAAAGTCTTGGTCTTACTTCCAGCATAAGTCTAGTATAGAGTAGATGATAAATGAATATTTATAAATTCAAAAGATGTCCTGTATTTGAATCTTGATTGAACTCATTTCTGGCCCTGTGTGACTTTGGGAAAGTTATTACTGTCTAGAAGCCACAGTTTTTCCACCTAACAGTTTCCAGATTAAATGGAAGAAATGGGTAAACTTACTTTGATAGAGGGCCTTGCAAACTATTAATTTATATATCTATATATTTGAATATTTTTGTAATAATATCTCTTGCATACATCCAAACATTAAAAATATGTATACCTAAATATAACTATATATTTACTCTAAAAAACTAGATACAGAGAGGTTCAGGAAGTTTTATTTTTCATCCCCTTGATATTCAGAGTTGATTTAGAGCAGGGCGTAAAACCCATTTTCACCGGGGACCACATCAACCTTGTGGTTGCCTTTAAAGGGCCAAAATAATTTTAGGACTGTATAAATCTAACTACTCCTTAACTGTTAAGGAGTTGAAATTACATTTGGCCCTTCGAAGGCAACCAGGAGGCTGATGTGGTCCCTGGTGAAAATGAGTCTGACACCCCCGATTTAGAGGATTCTAATATGGTAGTGTCCCCTTCCTCTCCACTTCATGTACTCTCCAAAGCTTCCCCCTTGCTTGAAATAAGCTATCAATTTTGTCAGAAACATCCCTTACAAATTCTTTCCTCTAGGTTAGGATCTAGAGTTATAGCAGACTATAACTCTAGCTATTAGAGTTAGTCTATTTAGCTGGGTCCTGTGTACAAACTCAATTAACACAGGTGCCATCTCAGGCCATGGAAGCGAGTGCGAAGTTAGTTAGTAGTTCCACTAGGAAGAAATATGTTCTTTTTTCTTTATTACTACAATGGACCAAATTATCATTTAATTAGTGAGTTTTCAGGCCCAAAGAGAGAAGGTGAGAAGTTTTCAGGAAAAAAGACACGACAATGAAAGAATGAAAAGATGAGTTTGCAACTGAGAAAACTGGGATCTTTGGTACATTTATTTAGAAGTGAAAGGAAGGAAGAGAAAATCAGCAAGTTTGTGACAGATCAGGGATTGGTTTGACACTGAGGATAAACAATTTGTTTTTCATCTTATGGTGGTGGAGGTAACTTGAAGCAGGTATGTGATCAGAATGATCAGGATGTGATCAGAAACACAGTGGCTAAAGCAAAAGGTTTTGGGTACTACTTGTTATTCACATCATTTGGTTTGGTTGAAGTCTCATACACAATTACAGAAAACGAAACGAATTTTATGAAACAAAGAGTATGCAGTCTAAACCAGGTCAGGGCATGAAGTGGAGCCCAGAAGTATGAGAGGGTGAGACCTAGGAGGTCAGTCAACCTCAGGTCCCTAAGGGAGACAAGTGTGCAGGTGCCGTCTAGCGGTTCCAGCAGCACTGAGAGAAGTGCCAGAGCGAGCACTGGCTGCCAAGTAAGTCACATTTTCACTGCACAAAAAGCTCTGCAGCATTGAGCAAGGGGTTGGGCAGAGTGAATTTAAAGATCCTTTCACATCTATAAAGTCCCTATCAACAATAAATATGTATCTTACTATTGTTTCTATGAAATATACCCTATATCTGGGAGATCTTGACTTGGAGCTTTTGTGATTGGAATCTTACACTAGCTCTGTGCATGTACCGACCTTGTTAAGCATTATCATTTACAAGGGGGAAAGCACAGCATTATAGCTGGCAGAAACACCACCACAGGTGTTAGCTTGCATCAAGTCCGATCAAGGTGAGAGGATTACAAAATAGAATGTTCTCCCATCTCTACAATTGCACCGTTGCTCTAGGCACCTGAGACTTGATTTTTAATTTCAAAACGTGAGTAGCTTATGTAATATAACAATGGCTAATTACTATATGTCTTACTCTTCTCCTGACGTACCTTCACCAGGCCATGAAAGGAAACGTTTACTGAATGCCCTATATTAGTTTCCCAGGGCCACCATAACAAAGCACCAAAACCCAAGTGGCTTAGGCCACAGAAATCATCACCTCACAGTTATGGAAGCTAGAAGCCTGGTATAAAGGTGTCAGAAGTACCACACTCTCTCATGGCTCTAGGGGAGACTTCTGTGGAAGACCCTTCTGCATGACATGGGCCCAGCTCTCACTCAGAGATGCACAGGATCCATGCCCACAGATAGGTTCTCTCGTGGGGAATCAGATTTGTAATATACCTAAGCTGTTTTGCTTCTTGCTGAAAACTCACCCTCACCCTGCAAATGCTTGTTGTAACTTCCTAAAATCCATGTTAAACCTTGCAGGGACCTGTGTAACTGTCTCAACCACTTTTGCCTTTTCATTTGCTAATATTCTTCTTCTGTGATGTGATTAGGGGCATTGACTCCTTTTGTCGTAACCACAGATAGTGAGTGAGGACCATCTTGTAATGGGAGGAGATATAGAATAAAGGCCTGTTATGGCGGAGGCCGTGGTTTTTGCTCCCCTTGAGAGAAAAGCCATGCTGTCATCCTTTTTCTTCTACTGGACTTGGTAATCCGTGTTTATGTTTTATTTCATCCATAACGATGCGGACACTGGTAGCCGGTGTCTGCATCAGACTCCTTCCATGCCCTTTCTAGCTTCTGACATTTGCCAGCAATTCTTTGAATTTCTTAGCTTATAGATGCCTCACTCCAGTCACATGGCTACCTTCTTGCTCTGGGTCTCCATTTCATCTCTCCCGTCTCTTTCTTAAAGATATTGGATTAGAATATTCCCAAATGACCTCATTTTAAGATTAACTTTATCTGTGTAAAACCTTCTTCAAAATAAGGTCACATTCTGAGGTAGTGGGAGTTAAGATTTTAATACATCTTTTTTTTTTTTTTTTTTTTTTGTGGGGTATTGAAAACACAAGTCAACCCATAAAAGACCTCAACATAGGTTGCAGACTTTTATTGTTATATGCTGTTTTTCCGCCCTGGTTTCCCTCTTTGTGGGTGCTCTTTGCCAGATTCCAATGTGGTAAAATAACTGTGGTCAAATTCAGCAACGTTCTGCTCCAGGAGCTATATTTTTGAGGGGAATAACTGATAGAATGGACTGAGAATAACTATTTTCTCCTTGACTTGTGAAGGTCCAGACCACATCTTTGCAGTGAAAATAATGCTTAAATCATAAAATATGGCAACAAGGAGAAGGAGATAGATTGTGAATGAGTTTTTTTCACGGAGTGCTTCTGTCATTCTGTTTTTCCTATGCTGCTGCTCAGACAGGATTTCTATTTTCTTGCCAATTTGCCACCTTTGTTCAAACAGGAAGTCTGACCTGACTTTTAAAGTTACTAGGAAGAAAACTTTGTTTTATGTTACAGAAAAATGACTCTAATATTCAAAGATTAATCCCTTTTGCCTCTAAACATATGATTAACCATAAATTATCACACTAGACCTGATCATGTCTTTCAAAAGCCCATTAAAAAACAAATTAACCTTTTCTCTCTAGGCTGAACTCCCTTGTTAATATGAAAATCAGGAGTAATTCAGGGCTCTTAGCTTTTGTTATCCCAGCCATATTCCTTTGTGCTTTTCAAGTTGAGTTGTGACTGGAGAGTGAGTCATACCAGCTTAATTAATTTAGTTAAGAACCAATTAAAAGCAGTATTTTGTGCATGAGAAATCTTGTCTGAAGTATTTTGAATTTTGGCAGGAGTTTTCTCATTCCTCAGCCTTCTATAATAGATGCCTTGTGCTATGAGGTAGGGGGAGGAGGGTAGTTACTTCCTGAATAAGACATCTCTTAACCTAGTCATAAGTAAATTCATGTGAGTTTTCAATTCTAAATAAGGTAAAATTAACATTAACCCTCAAAAACATACAACAAAAATCACTACCAAATTTCTTCTTGTTTTAATAATGTACAATAGCAAAAGGTATATTTTCTTCCTCCAGTGGACTAAAGGATCCAAACATGTACTGTAGAAAGAAGATTAAAGGGAGATGTGCTTTTTCTATATCTTCTCACCCCATGCATTTGGAGTGGAACAATGTGACACAGTATAGTTTAAAAGCAGCGTGGTCTGAAAGTAGTATGGCTTAAAGTAGTGTGGCCTTCAGATTTTTGTGCTAGAAAGGCAGATGTTGTTTAAAGTGCCAACACCGAGGTCTCATCAGGCCCCCTAGATCCCTGTATGTTATTTGCACCTATGCATGAGGTGAACTCAGCAAACAAATAATGTTTACTATGTAAGACAGGGAAAAGTATTGTACAGAAACTGGCTGATTTAAGGCAGGAGTCAGCAAGCATTTCCTATAAAGGCACACAAAGTATGCACTCTAGACCTTGGGGACCAGATGTCTGTCTCTAATCTCTGTCACAACTAATCAGCTCTGCAGTTGCAGCCTAAAAACAGCTGTTGATAATATGTAAACTAATGAACACACCTACGTTCCAATAAAACTTTACATGCAAAAATAGGAGAAAGACAATTTGGCCTTCATGCTATGACTTTCTGACCCTTAATGTAAGGTATAGTAATGACACTGACATGAGATGGATGGGCAAGACTTTTACCTCTCCTGTGCTCAGTTTCCTCATCCTAAAATGAGGAGGTGGGACTAAGAAAGCCAGAGAGTCTCCAGCTTTGCATTTCTAGGTTCACATAGAGAGATGGTCTCTAAAAATAGCTCCAAGCAGAGCTTAAGGGTCAGGCAGCTGATGCTAGTATCCTCTTAAAAAAAAATCTCAATAAGAAAATATAGGAACTTCTTTCTTTGTGTATGAGTGTTATCTACATTTATAGTGGAGAATTAATTCTTTGAATACTCTATTCTCTAGAGGCCATGTACTCTGTTTAAAGAAAAGTAAATTTAAGACTATTTAGAAAGGTTACTTTGGAGTTAGAAGTGGACTTTTTAAACTCGCAGATGAGAATCCGAGTATTAGAGATCTAAGTGCAGGTAGAAGACTACAAGGTTAGAAAGTGGCTTTAATAAAAACAGTTTTTGAGGGGTAAACTTCACTTGGAGAATTCTTTTTGCTGGAACACCTCATTACCCAGCAATGTAGAATAAATGGGGCATTGCTCTTTATTGATTTGCCACGAGAGCCTCTGTAACTAAATATGGCCTAAGGCAGTTCTGCAAACAAGAGGGTCCCTGAATATTTAATCGTTGCTTGAATAATTCTCTATTATCTCTACTCAGGAACTGAAATTTCTTCTCTCTGTATTACTTTAAATATACCCTTTGTATAGTGTATTTTTCAGCATAGCAGAATCAATCACCTATTACAAAAAATATCATCAAATGTACACACTGAGAAAATTCCAGTGGAGTGACTCAAAACTACAAATACACAAGTAATTAGCCCTCATTACTCAGTTCCATTGGGTTTAGGTCTATGCATGTACGAATTTTACTCATGTTTGGAGTATTTTTTTCAACTTTACTTTAAACTTCATCCTCAATGAAGCTCCCTCTTATAGCTCTGGGTAACTAGATTTCTATATATTTTGTCTGCAGGCTTCCATATGAGTTGGAACTGTTTTCTGTGAGATTATTCAAATAGTGGTTCACATGGAGTACATTCACAGAATTTTTCTACCCAATGCATTTTTTTCTCCTTAAACTTGAACTCTATCATTAGCACCCTTTCAAGGGATACAATGGAGTTAACTATATGATTTGACCTATTGCCTTTCTTTGTCAAAGGAGCATATGCAAAAATAAGTAAAAATTTGGTTACTATATATTTGGCTAGATCAGTAAATACTGAGTATTCATGATGTTTTATATTTCACCATAGGGAGGAGATATAGAAAAAGGTTAATTACATCGATCCTTTGTGGCACACATTCTGGATCAGGTTTATTTGACAAAATTGCAGTAGCCAAGAAGTCTGGTTCACCCTCCCCTCCTT
This sequence comes from Glossophaga mutica, assembly GCA_039655065.1. NCBI lineage: Eukaryota > Metazoa > Chordata > Mammalia > Chiroptera > Phyllostomidae > Glossophaga > Glossophaga mutica. Next base: position 150,756,493 of record CM077304.1, on the reverse strand, counting down.
CAACTAATAAAAAATTGATATTATTGCCACTTTATCAGATAAATGTCTCTGGCCAAATGTAGATTCCCTGCTCTACCTGAATACCTTTTTAAAATGTCACTATTATTTGTCCTGCTGATACTGATGCGGTGCCCTGAGTGAGGGAGGGACCATGGGAAATGGCCAAGGCAGTACAGGTGAAGCCTCACTGATAGCGTGGTGTATGATGACGGATCCCCCATGCCCAGGAAAGACAAGGTGCAGAAGGAAGTCATTGCACTGAGCATGCGTGAGACTAGTAAGAGTGAACGACAGAGGGAAAAGCTCTCCTACCTTCTTCCAGTCCCCATTTGAAAGTGAGACCAGAAGACATGGCTGCACTTGTGTTGGCTACTGGAGAGAGCCCACTTGGCTGAACTGTAGCAGACTGGGCCATGTACAGCCATCACCCAATGTTTACAAAAGGATTGGCTTTCTATTGTACCACTGAATGGCATATGAATATTTTAGACTATGGAGAAAAAAATGACCCATAAATGGCTCCATAAATCACTATGCCATCATGAAGTTCGAACTGCAATGTCAATGGAGAAGTGGGACGAGGTTCCATATGTCCAGGCATTCAGGTCATTGCACAACAAGATTTTTTTCAAGTCCTGTGTTTCAAAAAATTATGGAATGTATTTGCAAATCTAAGGGCTTTCAGCTGCCTGATATAGAATAAAAGGTCCTTTCCTTTGTTAAAAGGTCAAGGCCACTGAAAGTGTATAGAAGGTTGTGAAGGCTGTAGAAGTTTATGAAAGTTTTACATTTGAAAAGAAAGAACCCTGGAGGGAGCCTGAGGTTGGAGAGCTATCTGCTTAGCAGCCTCAGGCTCTAAAGGACAGATAAGGGTGGAGTGGAAATTCTGGGCACTATTTCTAGTTCTGGGGATGGATGGCTTTTGTCTGAGTTTTCTGAAAGTGATGAGCCTGGAACCAAGGAGTTCCCCATCCTCCCAAATTGTGCAACCTGTTAATAAAAAGCTCATTCCTTCCCCACCCATCTGTGTCTTCAGAATTTGCCTGTGGGTGGCAGTGGGCAGTTGAACCTCACTTTCATAACACTGCTAATGTCTTCTTCCTGTCACCTTTAACTGATATTGCTTGAAGAAGTGAGGTCATTTGAAGATATCTACCCAGACATAAGTTTATTGATACTGCTATTTAATGGCTTGACTCTGACTCCCATGAAAATTCAGGTTTCTCCAAAAGTCCCAGAAGTATTAGAAAACATGCAGAAAGACATAAATATTGAAATGGTGGTTGAAGATTATATATCTGAAAAGAATGTCAAGTTAATTAAAATAATAACTTAGGTCTTTGTAAAGATGGTCTAAATTTTTTCTAATTGTTCATCTAGCCCACTTTAATTTTGTAAGAATTATTTAAAGACTTTAAAGTTTTCTTGCATCCTCTATCAGATAGAGAGGGTACCATTAGAGGGAAATATTAGATAGGTAGATAGATAGACATATAGATAAAATTTATAATAAAAATAAATCTAGCTGACAGAAAATAGAATAGTGAAGGTAGAGGGAAGAAATCTCATTGATGCTTCATAAGAAATGACTGTAATATTGTCTTTGAATAAAAATACACTTTAGCCCTGGCTGGTGTGGTTCTATAGATTGAGCGCTGGCCTGCAAAACAAAGGGTCACTGGTTCAATTCCCAGTCAGGGCACATGTCTGGGTTGTGGGGGGCACTCGAGAGGCAACCACACATTGATGTTTCTCTCTCTGTATTTCTCCCTTTCTTCCCCTCTCTCTAAATTAAAAAATACACTTTAATTTACAAATACAGTATATTCTGTTTATTCTTTCTCAGCTCCATAAAGGATATTTACCTTGGACTGATTATGCAATATTTGAAACTCCATCATGTAATAATTTGTGTTTTATATGTTGATACACCTGTAAATAAGCAACCTCCATATCCCCAGAAATTTTAATAAGCCACTATTTTGAAAGAAAATGAGAATAAAACAAAGAAAAAAAGTAATTCTAAATTATTATCTTCCAGATACCTCCAACTTTATAGTGTGTATGTGTGCATGCATATGTTAATTTTTTTGCATCTTTTAGCTGACGACCTACCTGGAACACAGACTGTGTTGGCCAAAAACTCTACATAATTGTAATTGGAGAGGAGCAAAGGCAAAGCGAGATTTACAAGCTTGATCTTAAAGAGAAAAACAAGGAAGCTAAGAAGAAATATTGTCTGTTATTTCTACTGGAGTGTATCCTTTAGAAAGGTATTTTTATACTCTCTGTTAAAATTGTTCATTATCAATATTCTTTGGGATTATATCACCCAGAAAAACAATGCTTAAGGCAAAAGTTGAAGATATTCTTAACAAGGAAAAAGTACTATGAGACTTTGAAAAGAAATACAAAATGTTTCTCTAATAAGCACATTAATAACTTGCAAATGTGTTATCACATTCAGGGCAACAATTTGAAGTATATTTCTCCCTAAATATAAGAATTTCTCTATTAATTTAAAGAAAACATAAAGAAGAAATAAAAGATAAGCAGAAGTTTAAAAGCTTGTTGAAAACAATTTTAAATGTAAAGCCTTGTTGATTCCATTTTTATACTGAATACAGGTTGACATTTTTCATAAAGCATTCAGTCTTATGTTAGTTTATGCATATGATCATATCTGAATACAGCTTTTTTAGTTATTTTATGTCTGTTTTTTTTAGCTGTTTTTGTTGTACAGTAGTAGTTGGTTTACCCCCAATTCAACTTTAAATGTCCATAATAAAAACTTGCTGATAAGCAATTCAGAGTATCTTGCACACTGACACACATTACCACTTCATAGAATAGATGACTCAATTTTAATAATAAAAATCATCACCATCGTCATCATCATCATCATCACCAGTGCCAGTAGGATTGCTGCCACTATGATTCCTCTTGTCTTTTTTTATAAAGCATTGTAAATACTGAGTGTGAGGTACTTGTTAGGAGAAATTTGGTTATAAGTGTCACAAACCAAATTCAAGTATGATACACAAGTAATGTATATATAAAAAATATGAGGACGGAAAGGTGTATACGTGGTCGTTCAGAGCTGAATCAAGTCTGAACTCTGCCACTTACTTTCCATGTGACTTCAGATAAGTTACTTAACCCCTCTGTGCTCCAGTTTCTTCATCTGTAAGATGGAAATAATGATATCATCCACTCTATGAGGTTATTGTGACCATTAAACAACTTGTTTTTAAAAATATTTAGAGCAGAGCTTACAGGTTTAGTGCTGTGGCACTGTTTGTTATTGTTGTTGCTGTTGTTGTTAAGACATCTTTAAAAAAAATCAAAGGACTGGTATTCAGCTGGTTCTCAAGAAGGAAAGCAGGGTCAGGGGATGTAGGAAACACAAGAAGTCGTCTCTCTCTGTTGCCAACTCTGCATCTGTCTGTACATGGATTTTAATCTAGTGGACGTTATTACTCCTACGTACAGCTGGGAAAACTGAAGCTTGGAGAGGTTAAGTATAGGGCCTGGCAGAAGTAATGCCTGCTTGAGTGTGGTTGGTAGGGTAATAATATGAGTGTAATAATTTATAGTTTTAATTTAAACATTTCACCTAAAATGTTATATGGTGTGCTTGAGTGTGATATTGTTATGTTACAGAATCACATGCTTATGATTTTGTAATAAAATATTTTGTAATAAAAAAGGGCCTTATTTGTGCCAGACCCTGTATTTTTACGACACCATGCAGTAATTGCCATAAATAGGATTTTAAGTTCAGTTTGCATAACTTCAAATCCTTGTTACTAACAACTACATTGGACACATTGACCAAGATTTCTTACACTTGCAAGTAATATCAAACAATGATTTATATAACTTCCACATTGGTTAATTTTTAATGAATTCATAAGTACTTACAGTTGATATAATCACTAGCAGAACATTCAACTTGGTTGGTGTTGCAGGAATGGAGATGGGTTTGCATCCATTCATTCACTCATACTCTATTGCTCAGTTTCCTTTAGACCAGTGGTCTCTGTTGAGGCAACATTGCTATCCTGTTACAAAAAAAATAATAAAGCAAATGAGGCTTTTAAAGACTTGAACACACATTTTCCAGCATTTAAAACCATGTGATCTGCCCAATTAATCTAAAGAAGCTAGGATGTAGGAAGGTGATAAATTGGCTAATGGAGACATTCTTATCACAGAAATACTTAGCTCTACAACCAAAGAATCCCTGGCACTAATGAAAAAAGTCAAAAGAAAACTGAAACATTTATTATACACACACACACACACACACACATATATGTGTGTGTGTGTGTGTGTGTATACGTGTGTGTGTGTATAGATAGATAGATATAAAGTGACCTGCCAGAATTATAAACAGGAATGAAGAAAAAATAAAGCTTTGGGGTGTCTTTGGAGTGGCTCTAGATCTAAGACTTTTAGTAGTAATCTGAGAGAAATATTAAAAGGAGATTAAGCAAACTGGACTCTATATTCTGGCATAAGATATATGGATTTCATAATAACTGTGTCTAAAGTATTAAAGATATTGGAATCAGCTCATTAATTAGACTGGCTTTGGGGGGACCAACAAAAAGAAGGAGATGTGCAAAGAAGTAATTATTTTTGATATGAGTGGGAAAGGAGGTCAAAGACTCTACACACTCAGCTTCCCCCTACTGCCACTTATAAGCAACAGTGATCACAATCAGTATTACTCAATTGCTGCTAATTGTAAATTAGCTGCAGTGGTGAGTATGTAGCAGGATCCTGTTATAATACAAACTTTACTAACCTGATTGAGTCAACTATAATTGATAGACTTAAATTAAAATGAAAGAATTTGGAAGATGTACAGAGAAATGAAAAAGAAAGCTAAAAGTACATCATAAAAGAAGATAAAAAGGAATCAAAAGTTTAGCATTTGGACGGTGGACTTTATTTGCTCATTGTATTTCTTTAATAAAGTATAGTAATCCACAAGTCCAAATATAAAATGTGTTATTATTGACCTACATTAGCACTATAATATTTTGATTTTATAGTTGTAGACAATATATTTTTAAAATATTAATCAATATGTTGAAAAACACACCAAGTATACTGAGTAATAAAGTCTAATATTTGAAAATATTTGTTAAATTTTAGTAAAGGAATTAATGTAATTTCCATATATTTAGAAAATATGAACAAGAAATATTTTAATATTTACAGAAGAAACAACATAACAAAGCAAAGGAAAATAACAATATCGATTTTGAAGACTATAAAAATATATCAATATGCCCTGGCTGGTGTAGCTCAGTGGATTGAGCGCAGGCCTGTGAACCGAAGGATCGCGGTTCGATTCCCAGTCAGGGCACATGCCTGGGTTGCCAGGCCAGTTCCCGGCAGGGGACATACAAAAGGCAACCGCACATTGATGTTTCTCTCCCTCTCTCCTTCCCTTCCTCTCTAAAGATAAATAAATAAAATCTAAAAGGAAAAAAAAAAAAGTACTTAAAAAAAATCTTTAAAAAAAATATCAATATTATTTAAATTTATAACATACATTTACTCTTATTAGCTGTGTTCTTAGAATATTAATAATCATATTAAAACCTGTATTTGGAAGATATTTATAAATTTAAGAAGTTAAACTGTTAAAAAACTAAATAATATGGCTTTTGATTATTTTAGGAATTGCAGTTTTGATTTGTGCTCCAAGATTTGCAGATTTAATATTTTTAAATAACATGTTTTGATATAGTGGTTATTTTGAGTGTTTCCCTAAAATGTAAATTAATTAGCATTTTAATGCCAAAAGACAAAGCAATTTTTAATTTTTTTAGCTATCAACATTAGAAACTTTCAAACCTGTAAGAGTTTTTATGAGTTTATTTGAGCCAATGACAATCGCTGGGAAGAAAAATCTCAACAGATTGAGGAAAATGCTCTGGAGAATGGCAGTTTTGCACCTTAGTTTATACATTAGAATCAAAGGAGGAGGCTTAAGGAGGGTTACATGAAATTCATTGGTAGTAGGTTAGAGAAGTGGGAGAAAGCAAAGCAGGGGATCTCTGAGGCTGGATAAAAAGTAAAATAAGAGGGTTCTTTTACATTGGTTAACAATTGACATTTACAGCACATAGGGGTGGCATGAAGGAAAACAAGATAACAATGAGGGCAGTGAGAGATGGTACTCTGAGGAGTATTGACCTTTGTCAAGGAAGATACTGACCTAAAACATGATTATTTGCCATGAGTCACCTTTGGTTAGGAAGCTTTAAGTTCAGACCATTCTGTGTGGATACTGTTGGTCTCTGAGTTTGTAAGGCCTGACATGCAGGCCTCCTCTGAGCTTGTCAGGTTAGTATACAGCTCCTTTTTGGTCCACATAGCAATCTTAACATAATTTTTATTGTTGTATTTTTACTGGTTCCAATATATCTTTTTAATGTATTTCTGAATCTAGTTTTCTAATATTTTGTTGATAATTTTAGTATCTATGTTCATCACAGGTATTGGCCTTTAATTTTCTTTCTTTGTAGTGTCTATTTCTGGTTTTAGAATTAGGATAACGCTGGCCTCATAAAATCAGCTTGGGAATCTTCCTTCCTCCTGAATTTTTTGCAGTAGTTTGAGGTTAGGCATTTGTTCTTTTATGAATGTTTGGTAAAATTTACCTGTGAAGCCATCTGATCCAGGACTTTTGTTTGTTGGGAGTTTTTAAATTACTCTTTCAATTTTACTATTTTTAATGTGTCTATTCTTATTCTCTGATTTTTTTTCTGATTCAGTTTTGGAAGATGTATGTTTCTAAGAACTTATCCATTTCCTGTAGATTGACCAATTTGTTGGCATATAGTTGTTGATAATATTTTCTTATGATCTTTAGTACTTCTGTGGTGCCAGTTGTTACTTCTCTTCTTGTTACTGAAGACTAAGTGGCATCCTGCTGTCTGTCCACCGGCATTCTCTAGGCAAAATTCTGGCAGCAAAAGTTTGTTGATAAAGAAAGGAGTCTTCATTCAAAAGCTACACAATTTTGCGATAAAAATTTTCAAGTGCATTAGTCACTTAAGCTTATCAATAAGGGATACAATCCTTTTAAAAAAGGATTTCATTTACTTGTTTTTAGAGTGTGGAAGGGAAGGAGAAAGAGAGGGAGAGAAACATCAATGTATGGTTGCCTCTCACACGCCCCCTACTGGGGACATAGCCCACAACCCAGGTATGTTCCCTGACTGGGAATTGAACTGATGGATTCTTTGGTTCTCAGACCGGCACTCAATCCACTGAGCCACACCAGCCAGGGCTACAGGCTACAATCTTTAACTCTTTAGTTACACCTTTAATCACTTAAGGCTAAACCCTTTAACTCCTGAGTTCCCCTATCATTCCCCTTGTTAGTTTTTAATTATCTTATTTGTATAGGATTAGTTTATAAACTAAAACAACAAAAGAAACATAGCTACACAATTTTGGAAGAATGGCAGCCTTCTGCCTCAGAGCCCTGTCCCTATAGAACACCCAAAGAAGAATAACTCTGCCACCCTCTTGCCCAGTCCACCGGATCCTAGGCTGTGCTCTAAATTTCTTCTACCATTCAAAATACCATCCTTTAGAAAATGGAGCTGTAGGCAGCATGATCATCTGGCATACTTGAGGAAGAGAGCCAGAGAGCTAGCTTCTACCCTTCTTTTTTACTTTAAATCTTCTGGTCCATAATTCATGCATTCCAGAGCTTTCAGCTTCTCAGCCAATCCTATCCTAGACTGTTTACCATTGCCTTGGGCAACCCCTTACTATGGACCCTCTCTACTCCTTTCTAGTGATCTGATTAGGTCTTTGTATCATTCTTTCATTTCTCATCTGATTTATGTTGGTCCTTTCTCTTTTCTTCTTGATGAGTCTGGTTAAAGGTTGGCAATTTTGTTTACCTTTTTAAAGAACATGCCCTTGGTTTCACTGATCTTTTTTATTGTAGACTTTATTTTGTTTATTTCTGCCTTGATCTTTATTATTTTCTTCCTTCTACTCACTTGGGGCTTTGTTTGTTTTCTTTTTCAAGTTCCTGTAAGTGTAAAGTTAAATTGTTTATTTGATATCTTTCTTGTCTTTTGAGATAGGCTTATAATGCTATGAATTGTTTTCTTTTTCAAGTTCCTGTAAGTGTAAAGTTAAATTGTTTATTTGATATCTTTCTTGTCTTTTGAGATAGGCTTATAATGCTATGAATTTCATTTTTAGGACTGTTTTTGATAGGGGACTCAAGAGTTGGAAAATTTTAGTTTAAGGTAAAAAGTTATAAGCCTAGTAAGTAATATATATGTTAAAGCTTTTGTTTCAGAAATTAAGATAAGGCCCACCCTGGCTCCTGGGAAAACAGCAGACCTCCTGAGGCCCTGCTAAAGATTACCGCCTGGGGACAAGTGGAGGCAGCTGGGCCATTGTGTTCCAGGTCGAAACAGAAAACCACCAGCCCCTGGGAACAGCTAACTGCCCAGGACAGGAATGTTGCAGAATGTTGCTCTTCTACCTAATCCTCCCTGAACTTCAAAGCCCTGCACCTTGCTTATTCCCTGCTATAAAAACCTTGGCCTGCAAAGAAAAGACAGGATGATCTGTTAGGGTGCAAACCTGCCATCTTCTCAGATCACCGGCCATCTGAATAAAGCTCCCATAAAGATTCAATCCCCATCTCTGCTTATTGGGTTTGGTAGTGATAGGCAGCCTGAACTCCGTTGTCTTTTCTGGTTTCGTTTTCACCATGTCTCAGATTTTGGGTTGTTGTGTGCCCATGTTCATTTGTTTCGAAGGAGCTTTTGATTTTTCTTTTGATCGATGGTTAACTGATTTGTTGTTTAAGAATATGCTATTTCGTATCCATGTCTTTATGTATTGTTATTTTTTTCTTGTGATTGATTTTTAGCTTTCTACCATTATGGTCAGAGAAGATGCTTGATATAATTTCAATCTTCTGAAATTTATCGAGATCTGTTTGGTGTTCTGACATGTGGTCTATCCTAAAAGCATAAAAATAAAAATTGTCCACGTCACTTGAACAGCATATATATTCTGCTGCTTTGGGGGGAACGCTCTGAAGATATCCATGAAATCCATGTGATCTAGTGTGTCATTTAAGATCGTCATTTCTTTGTTGATTTTCTATCTGGAAGATCTATCTATTGGTGTCCCTAGGTTGTTTCAATCCCCTTCTGTGACTGCATTTCTGTCTGTCTCTCCCTTTACGTTCATCAAGATGTACTTTACACGTTTAGGTGTTCCTAAATTGGGTGCATAAATGTTCACAAGGCTTATATCCTCTTGTTGCATTTCTCCCTTCAGCATTATTCAATGCCTTTCTTTGTCTGTTACCATAGCCTTGGTTTTAAAGTCTATTTTGTCAGATACAAGTATCTCTACCCCAGCTTTTTCTTTCATTTCTATTTGCATAAAATATCTCTTTCCATCCCTTTACTTTTAGTCTGTGTCTGTCTTTCATTCTGAGGTATGTCTCCTGTTGACATGACATATACGGGTCTTGTTTTCTTATCCATTCAGCTACTCTGTCTTTTTCTTGGTGCATTTAAGCCATTTACATTTAAAGTGATTATTGACAGGTATATTGTGTTGCTATTTTATTCTGACAAAGATTATTTTTTACCTTGACTAAGCCTGAGTATTTTCTTTCTGTATCTATGATAACTTGCCTTTGGAATGTCAGGGTAATCCCCTTTTTCCAGATCCCTCAGGGCCCAGTCTGTCACCAGAGCAGAAGACCACAGAGGTCCTCATTGTTATTGTTAACCTGCTAACTGTTAACTATTCTAAATATACTTCTGTATAAGCAGTATGTGTCTAGCCAATTGACTTTTTATCCAGTCCCAGAGATTTCCTTGCTTTGCTTTCTCTGCCTCCCTAATCTATCACAAATGGGTTTCATGTAACCCCTTTTGTCTCCTCCTTCGATTGTATTGTATAAAATAAGGTGCAAACCTGCCAGTCTCTAGAGCATTTCCTCCATCTTTTGAGATTTTGCTTCCTAGCACGTGTCATCAGACAAGTGCTGAAATAAACTCATTAAAATTCTTACAGGTTTGGGCATTTCTTACATTTACAAATATGTGGTTGATTCTTATTATTCAGATTAGTTATGTTCTATACCATCATTGTAAACTGAATTAGTGAATGCTAAACAGTTTGCTGCTAGGGAAAGTACAGGGGTAAATTTCTGCAATTCCTGTCTCTGGTTATAACATTTTGTCAATGGATGTATTTGTAACCTTATATATATATATATAAGGTTATATATATATAACAGAAAACAGATATATATATATATATATATATGTTTCTGTTTAAAGACATCTTACTTTATGTTGTTGATTCACAGCACTGTAACTGCGATGCCTGAACAAAGCTTATCTAAGACACATATTTTCTCCTTCAGGCACATCACAGCCTCTTTTCACTTAGAAACACAAGAGATCGCTTCAGCACTGTGCCTGAAGCATCTGGAGGCCATTTTAAACAGAAAATCATCAATATAAAGCACAGTAATGTAGCTCTAAATATATATTGAAAAAGACACTTATGAGAGTGGAAAGAGTAAAGGGAGTGCATCACCTTGCTTGTCTTCAATCGAGAACACGCACATTGGGTGACTTCCAATCCCTCAATGCTCTGTGCACATCCACGAAAGACCACATAAGTGCGGTATTATTTTGAAGGTACAAATAAATTTTAGTGAAACTTTAAATTATAAATAGTGAATCTGTAAATAAGGAGGATCTAACCACACACACACATACACACACGCATTTATAAAACTATAGTTTCTAAAAAATTATAAGATGTAAAGAAAGACATAAAAAGAAAACAGAAAAAATAAACCCCCTACACTTGCAAAAAGCAGACAACAGAAACTGCCTATAAAAGCAAACTAAAGCCACATTTAAAAAACAAAGACTTCTAAGCTTCCACCATACATGTGTTCAAAGAACCAAAGGAAACCATCACTAAACTTGATAAAAAGAAAAAAAGGTAGATTGATACTGTCCACTAGTACTGGGTTGTAACTGGGCTGAAGATAAATATATGCCTGGATATAGTTTTTATTTTGTGTAGTAAAAATAAGGTACAATATGTTTTAATTTGTGGAAAAGATCAATGAAGCACTGTTGATTGACATAGATTCATTCTGTACCATATATGAGTCCAAATAAAGTTAAATAATTCAGAATGTTTTAAAAATGCATGGTTATGCACACTAATGTAAAGCAAATAAAATATGGAAATTGAGTCTCTATTAGTCCATTTGGGCTGCCATAACAAAAACACCATAGCCTAGGTAGCTTAAACCACAGAAAGGTATTTTTTATAATTCTGGAGGCTGAACATTCCAAGTTCTAGGTGCCAGCAAATTTATTTCCTGTTGAGAACTTGTTTCCTGGTTTGCAGTTGGACACCCTCTTGCCGTATTCTTAGATACTGAAGAGAAATCACCTCTCTCGTGTCTCTTCATATAAGTGAGCTAATCCCTTTCACAAAGACTTTACCTTCATGACCTAATTATCTCCTGAAGACTGGCACATTTTTGATGTCATCACAGTTGGGTTAATACTTAAGAATATGAATTTGGTGGGGGAAGAGGGACACAAACACATAGTCCACAGCGGAGAACATCAAATAAACCTTCTGTGGAACAAAGGAAAAGAAGACTTATGAAGGCTTAGAGGGAAGGCAACCTTCTAGGCAGTGTTCATTGAGATCACCTTTCTTCTAAGTCCTCCTGATATATACACATTTTATATATTGTATTTCAAACACAGCGTTCAGCTTTGGAATTCAAAATGGGAAACAGAGAATATCTCTGCTCCTACAGAATTTTTAGTCTACAAGGAAGATAAGCATAAAGTAATTATGAATATAAACCCTGTTAGGAATCCCACAGGAGATAAACAAGTATACCAAAACAAACAAACAAACAAACAAACAAACAAACAAACAAAACAAAAAAACCCAAAACCAAACAAACAAACAAACAAAAAAAAAACAGGAGAAAAGCAACAAACAAATAATTGAATTAAAATTTTAAAGAAATAAAGGAAAGAGACAGAAAGAAAAAGACTGGCATAAAGGCTTTGTCATATACCAGTAAATACCAATAAACATTTACCACACTCGGACACAAAACAAAGCAATAAATTTAAATTAAAAAGGTATATACAGCCCTGACTGGGTGGCTCATTTAGTTGGAACGTTTTCTCATACACCAAAAGGTTCTGGGGTCAGTCCTGTCAGGACACATGTCTAGGTTGTAGGTTCATTCCCCGTTGGGGGCAATCCTGGGAGGTAACCAACTGATGCTTCTCTCGTGTGTTTCTCTCTCTCTCCCTGCTCTTCCTCTCTCTTTAAAAGCAATAACCCTATCCTTGGGAGATAATTTTTTTAAATGTATATACATGTATTAAATTTTATTAGACACAAGAAAACCATGTGTAACAGAAGAAAAATGAATCACTTTAATTTCCATTAAATTTCTTGCTAAATACTAAATGAAAATTCAGACATAGGAGAAAAAAGATTTTGATCCATAGGCTCAAATATGCAATAATCAAAAATTACTATTACCTTTAAACTTTATCTTGGAAGTAAAATAATATAAACATATACTTAATTCAATGTATATTAAAATTATTAATTCAGGATTCGAAAAGTTGTAATAACATGTAAATCACTGTATAATAGTGATAAATTATAACATTTTATAGCCATTCATATCATATATTCAAAGAGTTTTGAATGACTGGAGGAATAATAACAAAGTCTAACAGATGTTAAAAACTTCCTATGTTCCAGATACTGTTCCAATTACTTTACATGTGCTACTTCATTCAATCTTTATACCTGAACACCTTCATTTTACTTATGAGGAAACTGAAACACAAAGATGCTACATGAAGTATTCTAACTTCTATTTCTCATAATATGCCATCAGGAGGGAAAAATTTCAGAACAAAATATTGTATATATGATATGATTTTCATATCACTTAAGTCAACTAACCTCTTTCAAGCCAGCAAAATGTCAAGCATGGTAACTATCAAAATTTAAATTTTCTATAACTAAAATGTATTAACTGAGAAAAAGGTTTCACTTTTTATTAAACAAAAAAGTACAGTAAAAGCATTAAAATCAATATATTATTAATAATTAAAAGTGATAATTTCTTTTAATCTTGGCTTTGTATATATTTTTAAATTACTTTATTGTTGTTCAATTACAGTTGTCTGCATTTTCCCCCTACCACTCCCCCGACCCCAAATACTATATATAAAGTTGAAGTCTCCTCTGCCCAGTAAAATTTTAATTCCATCTTTTCACACACAGGGAGTAGGAGTGAAGGTTGGGTGGACTGTCATAATTTAATTTAACACTTTATGATCCTTGTATTTATATTTTTGTACATATAAATATTTCCATAAGGAATTATTTACATAATGATACAAATCTACATGAAGTCCTTCTGTAGCATTATTTATTTGATTATTGATTTTCTTGAAACATAGCCAAGTTAATGCATGCATAGCTAGTTTATTTATTTTTAACTCCTATGTGCTAAGTATTCAAAGTAAGCACAAATTGTTACCAGACCAAAGTCTGTGCCCACTGCTTCTAAAAGCCATTACTCAAAAGGCCAAAGTTTGGAGTAAGGAAAGGTTTGTTAATAGACAAGGCACCCACCAAGAAAATGGGAGACTTAGTGGTGCCTCAAATGTATCTTTCTCGCTTAATCAGGTCAAGTGTTTTTAAGGGGCTGGAGTAACAGGGGTGCAGAGCAGAAGTGCAAGCTGGGCAAGTTTTCCTTGGAGGACCTTGGAATTTGGCCATTTATGGTGAAGGTGTGACAACACCAGATCTCCACACCTAAGGGACCCATGGCTACTGAAAGGGTTTTGGTGTTCAATTCCAGTTCCGTCCTGGTCATTTTATTCTGTGGAGGAGAGAGAGAAAGAGGGGCGAGACATTGGTTCTGGGCATAGCAGGAGGCCAGAGTTCTTCCTCTGCCCATGCTGGGGCTGTATGACTTGTGGTTTCAGTCTTTCACCTCTAAAAGATAATTCAGCACCTTGCCAAACAGGATAGAGCCATTTTGAGCTGGTACTGAAGTTACAAAACTGTATTATATTCTTTTTACTACTGATGTTATTTTTATGATGTTTTTAACTACAAACAATGCTACAGAAAACAACTCTGTATATATTCTTGTAGATATTAAGAAAGTGTTCTCTAGCATGGAAATCTAAAATGTATATTGAAGGGTCAGCAGAGACACGGTTTCTTTTGCAATGTTAATAGATATTGCTCATTTTTGGTTTCCAGTTGCACATATAAGAAGCTTGGAAGCCATCACTTTATCCCAATTTTCTACCTTTGTGCCATGGCAGGCACACTGGTATGATGCAAGAAGTTTTAAAATATGCAAACCTGAATATTTAGTCAGAGGCACTGATCTCTTTCCCCTTAGATTGTCAAGTAAAAAAAAAAAATGGCAACAGCCAACAAAATAGCTATCCAAGGTAAATGAATCAATTTTATACCTACAAGGCGGGGACCCAAAAAAACCCAGAATTTGTTTATAAAAAGTTATATATTTATTCTTACATGTTTAAACTTCAGTCACATTCAAAGTACTCTCAATTTCATACAACTATGGAGACATTATTTCCACTGCTCAAAATAGTTTTTGAATTCGTCAATTTTGATGCCTTTTAGTGCTTCTGCTGCTTTGAGGACTTTTTTTCATGTGGGGAAACCAAAAAAGTCACTCTGGGTGAGACAGGGTGAATAGAGAGGGGAGGGCATGGGGGTCATGCGGTTTTTGGTCAAAAACTGCTGAACACTCAGCGCAGTGTGGGCAGGTGCACTTGAAATCACCATCATGAAATGGGCAAATTCATTGAAAGAGTCTTCAGAAAAATTCACTGAAGCCAAACAAAGCCTCTCGCAATAACAACAGCTGGTACACTGGTAGAGATGGGTTCCTAGAACACTCATCTAGCGGGGGAAGCCTGTACTATAAGGGGCCCACCCTACAGAAGATAATTCCAGTTTTTTGGGGTCCTCCCTCGTGGTTTTTGTCAGATCAGCAAAAAAATACATTTTTTCAGTGTGCCACAAATTTTAACATGTAATTAATTTATGCTTTCATGAGATGAAAAAGATCAAAAATCACTGCTTTATCCTGACAAGTAAAAATCTAAAGAGACTAAAAAATCAGCAACACATTTTAAATCCATAAGGCACAGAGCAAACAGCTGCCCCCAAGACTGGAGAAATAGACAGGAAAATACAGGGAGACCTGGCTTACCGGGAGGAGCAGAGGTTCAGGACCAGAAACCACTCTGGAGAACAAGTGCTGGGGTGGGAAAACCTGACCTTATCTAACATGTTGCTGGAGGCTCAGTGTAGACAACTCTGAGTGTTAAAAATCCAGGGGGACCAAGGAATACTGGGGCCCCTCACAATATTGTGGAATTTACCTCCAGGAGCTGGCCCAGGTTTCCATAGTAAATATTTGAGAGAAATTACCTTAAGCTTCTGGCAGGGTAAGGAAAAGAAATCATTTTGAAATAATCAGAGCACTTTCTTTTTTTCTTCCTGAAAGCTTTTGTCAGGGGAAGGTAGTTATCTAGAACCTAACCTATTGGGTATTATCAGAGCCTAACAGACCTGGGGGAAGGGAAATAACCAGCTCCTGCTGGCAGTAGTCTTCCAAGTGAAAAAAATTTCACCTCCAGCTCATTCAAGCTATTGAGGTAGCTTGACTCACTGCCGTGGGTAGAAAAAAACAAACTGAGCAGCGTTGTAAGGTTGAGAGTCCAGAGGCATGTGCTCACTAGATGCCTGGGACTGAATCATAGGACTATAGAACACTTTCCTCCCCTGACACCTCAGCATCACGTAACTGAAGACCTATCTACACCAGTTCTTTTTCCCAGTATATCATGTCTGGAGCAACAAGTATAAAGGACTCATGGACAAAAACTATGGGGGGTGGAAATGGGATGAAGGTGGGGAGGGCTGGGGTGGTGGGCTGGGGCGGGGTAAAAGACAGAAAACTGTACAATATCAACAATTAAAAAATACTGATTTAAAAAAAATAAAATAAAAAATGGGAAAAAATGGGGGAAAAAAAAAAGAAAAGAATTACAAGGCACACCAAAGGCAAAATAACAAAACAAATCAAAAGCATAGTTTGAAGAGACAGACCAACTAACAGAACCAGACATGGCAGGGACATTGGAATCATCAGACTGAGAGTTTAAAACAGCTGTGATTAAATGTGCTAAGGGCTATAATGGATAAAGTAGACAGCATCCAAAAACAGATGGCCAATGTCAGCAGAGATGGGACTCTTAAGAATGAACCAAAAAGAAATGCTGAAGGTGAAAAATAATATAACAGAAATAAAGAACAGCTTTGATGGGCTCGTTTAGTAGACTGGATATGGCTGAAGAAAGAATCTCAAACCTAACGGATGTATCAGTAGAATCAGCAAAAAACTGAAAAGGAAAGAGAACAAAGACACAACGACAATAATAACAACAAACAGAATATTCAAAGTCTGTGGAACAACAACATATAATGGGAATACTAGAAATAGAGGTAAAGAAGGAAGAAAGGGAAGGAGGGAAGAGAAAGGAAGGAAGAAAAGAAAAGAAATATTTGAACCAATAATGACTGAGAATTTACCCACATTAATGTCAAATAGATAGGCCTGGGAATCTCAAAAAAATGCCTACCAGGATAAATGGAAAAAGAAAACAAAAAACAAAAAAACAACCCTGCATCAGAGCATATAATTTTCAAAAAACAGGATTTAGTCAAGGAACAGGTATAACTGACCCATGGACATAGACAACAGGGTGGGGATTGACTGTGGAAGTGATGGGGGCGGGGGGTGAGCAGGGGATAGCAACAGGGGAAAATTTGGGAAACTGTAATAAAATAACAATAAAAAATTTAAAAAACTTAAAAAAAAAGAAAAAATCATTTTAAAAAACCCTGAAAGAAGCCAGAGGAAATAAACACTTTACCTATAGAGAAAAGAGATAAATCATTCAAGCATGAAGACAGTACAGTGAGGAAAAGTATAGTGAAGGTAAAAATTTTAAAAATTAAAGTTTTTAGTATTTTTATTCTTAATTTTATTCAACAGTTTATTCAATAAAGTAGCTTTCTCAAATTAATTGTAGCAATGATGTATTTGATTATGTATGCTTATGTGTATGTATATCATGTACATGTTCATATATGTGTTACATACATATATATGCTTATTTATGCTTATATATGGGTTATGAGTGAAAGCATTGTTACAAGAGACTGAAGAGAAGAATTAGGATTATTTTGTCATTTTGAGATATTTATGTTATCCAGGAAGTGTGGTAGTAGGGCTCATGGACATGAACAATGGTGTGAGGATTGCTTTGAGTGAGTAGGGGGTGCTGAGTGGAGGGGGACAAAGTGGGAAAAAATTGAGACAACTGTAATAGCATAATCAATAAAATATAATAATACCAAATAAATGAAAGTAAATGGATGAAGGAAAATATAACATGCTAACACTAATTAAAAGAATGAAAGAGTACATATATTAATTTCAGACAGAACAGGTTTCAAAGCTAGGAAATCTATCAAGTAGGAAGAAAAGGTACTGATAAAGGGGTTAATGTTTATGGCCATGTGTACATCCACAAGCACTGACTTCCAGTTTCATCATGTCATCGTGGACTCTGGGTGATATGTAGGTGCTTACCGTTTGATGATTTAAAAAAATTTTCCATCTCTTTCAATACTAATGACTTTGAACTTCATTCTATGAATTTACCAGTTATTTCAATTCACTCTTCAAATGTTTTGTAGTCTATTAGTCCACTTATACAGGATTGTATCATCTTATTTAGTTTTCAACTTATTTAGACATTGTATGTACCAGCTCTTGATCAAAATCACACTCTCAGTCCATTGATAGTTTTAAATTTTCATTAGAGTACTAGCTGCCCTATAGACAACTGACTTTGCTGTTGTCAAATTTATCAATGCTTTTCTATACGCACTGTACTTCGGAGGTTCTTAATAATTTCTTAACCTGAAATTTATATCTCATATTTTCTCCTACGAGCAGTCAGCTACGATTTTAATTGACATTCCTTTGAAAGTGGTATGCTTTCTTTGAGTATGCTTTGAAGTACCTAAATAATATTATTTTTACTTTCTCATGGAATGCCAGTGGATCCAAAACCATTCATTTAAAATTCATTTGCTCAGTGATGCTTTTATTGTTATTGTTCCAATCTGTGTAATATGGAGATTGCCCACATATTTGTGATTTGTTTCTAAAACATTCTTTTATCTATTCCTTAAGTCAATAGTACCCTCTTTTATTTGCTATAACATGTCTTGATATTTAATAGGGCAAATTTTTCTTCTCGTTTTTTTGATATTTATATCTCATTATTGTACCAGTGCATATCTTTAGTTATTAGGTACTAGATTGTTTATAGCTATTCAGAATGGACAGGCAACTTGGCTTCAAGCTACACAGTCAGAAGTAAAAGCAGTCAGGGAACATGTCTCACTAGATGGCTTTCTTTCCCACCTTGGACTCAGCCTGTGTCACTGTGACCTTTGGTACTAGATGAGCCCTCCAAAGCCTTATCATAGCTCCATAAGAATTACTGGATGCTTCTACCACTGTGTTCACCATAGATCTGATCTCCTGGTGAAGAGTTGGCATCACACATTATTAACTTTCACATTTTGTACAGGTTTGTCTGCTTCACTATGTGGCTGAATCTTGAGCTTCTAGGAGTTCTGTGAAAAAATCGGTTTTAGCTTTCTAGTCTGCAAATACCAATAGATAATTAAGAAAGAGGTTGAAATCTGTGCTGGCAACACCTTCTATATGAAATATAGAATAAATTTTTCAACACAAGAAAATCCTGAAGTGTCTTTGTTGTTGGAATTACATTAAATATTTAAATTGATACTTTTAAGATGAGTTTCCTGCTTTATGTATATGGAACATCTTATCTTTTTTAATCTTATTTTATTTTTTTATACTACTTTTCTTCTTTTTTGATGTATAATAAAGTAAGATACATGAATTTTAAGTATATAGTTCAGTGAATTTTCACAAATATATGTCCATTGTAGCTCTTTGTCATCATCTAGAGAGTTCTTGAACTGCTTTCCAATCTCTCTGCCACCACCACAGAAACATCCACTCTTAATTTCTCTCACCGTAAATTAGCTTTATCTGACTTGAAACCTCATCTAATCCCACATATACTGTATATACTTTATACATACACACAATACTATACATATACAATACTATATAAAATCCTCATATACTATATATACTTTTCGAGATCATTTTCTTTTTGAGATTCACTGATGCTCTCTTCATCAGTATTTTACTTTTTACTGCTGAATAGTATACAATTAAATGATGTGCCAAAATTATGAGTATTATAAATGAAGCATCAATCAGCATATTGTACATGTCTCTATTTTTTGGATATGTTTTCTTGTGGAATTACTGAATCATAAACATGTTTAACTTGATTTAGAAACTGCCAAACCATTTCTGACTGGCTGGTATATATTTTATACTTTCAGTAATGATAAATGAAATTTTAAAATATTTCTTTATCCTCTCCACTATTTTATTGTACCGTTAATCTGCTTTTCTTGATAATTAATAGTGTTTAGCAATTTTTCATTATACATGAACTATTTCAGTATGTTCTTTTGAGTCCAAAGCTTGGCCTATTTTTAGTTGTGTTGTTTGTCTTTGTAATTAATTGTAAGAATCTGAATATGAGTCCTTTGTCAAATATATGTATTGTGAATATTTCTCTCAGTTGTTGGGTTATATTTTTATTTAATAAGGGGCTTCCAATGAAGTTTTAAAAAATTAAGTTCATTGTTGATTATTTATTTTTGTAGTTAGTACTTTTGATTTTTGAATAAAAATATCTTTGATTAGCCTAGCTGCCAAAGATAGTCTCCTATATCTTATGGTTATGGCTATGGGAGCTTTACAGTTATAACTTTTACGTTTATATCTACAATTTATCTTCAGTATAATTTTTGTGTGTTCATGGGGTATTGTCAAGTGTCAAATTTTTCTGATTTGCATATTTTGTTCCTGTGCCATTTATTGAAATGACTTCTTTCCTTGCATTATATTGGTGGCTCTTCACATTTTCATTCATAGGTCTTTTACTCTACATATATTCCTAGGTATGTTAGGTTACATATATTCTAGGTTACATATATTCCTAGGTATGTTAGTTTTTCTGATGCAGTATTAAATGGTCTTGATGAAATTCACCATTGATGCTATCTGGGCCAACAGTTTTGTGCCAATTAACAATGTATTGATTCTTAGCTCCATGTCAATTCTTCTTTGCCATGCTTGGTAATACTGGAGCTGGATCTTGAAGCCATTTTCTTTCTTGCCAGCTGAACAATGGTAGATTTTCCCAATAGATAGTACTGGAGAGATGCTATAAGGCATAGCATAGAGGAAAGCTTCTTATCCTAGTTTTAGGGAACTTTTCTATCTCTACTGCCATAGCTGCCTGAGGCATGCTAGAAATACAGTGGTGATCACCTTCCAGTGAGTGTCTACTGCACTGCAATGGATAGCTTCTTATGGACTAGCTCCAGCCTTCTGGCAATCCAGTGTGTGAAGTTCTGTGCATCATGACTGCTTAGCAAACTCTTCCTGCACCCCAAGATCTGGCTAACAGTAGACAGGCTCCAGCCTTTAAATACCTCAACAAACTTCCTCATCATCCTGTGAGCTGCAGCCATACCTTCTAAAAAGATGTCTGAATTGCAGCCTCATGGAAGTCCCATTTCCAAGTGTGTTCATTCTTGAGAATTTTTCTCTGCCCAAGATTTAGTATCTGCTTCCCATATTTATTATTCCTTATAATTTAGAATTCTTCTATCCCTTTTCATAATTATTAACCCTTTTTACCAGTTAATACTGATTTTTATTTAATTTTCTGTGTTTAATTGCTAGTAGGGATTCTGTCTCCTGATTGGACCTTGATACTCCATTTTTCCTGGTTTGAAAACTTTAGTTATTAACTTAATACTTTAAATAGATATAGGGTCATTTGGATTTTATATTTATTCATGTGCCAAATTTTAAAAACTATTTTAATAAACTTACATATTTCTTCTAAATTTGCATTTTGTATTATAAAGTGAATTAAAATATTCTTTTATTACCATTTTAATTTTTTTAGAAACTGTGGTGATACCATTTATTTCATGCCTTTGATTGAATATCATTATCAGTTTTTCCTGTTATTTCTATCAGTCTTTGTAAATTGTGTGATGATATTGTTGTCTGCATACAATTTCTTGATTATCACTTTAAATTCAACATTGATATTAATATTGGTATGAGAGTTTTCTATTGCGAATATTTATCTGGTCAAAGTATTTTTTATTTTCACATTTTCATATTTTGTGTTAATTGCAAAATTTTAAGGTATTTATTAGTAAGCATTACATTGCTGAGATTTAAAAATAATTTCTGATTATTTGTGTATTTTAACAAGTGACAACATCTGTTTATACCTTTTTGTTATTATTTATATATTTGGACTCATTTCTTTTACCTCTTTTTTTTTGATATGACACTGGAATCCATTTAATATTTGCTTCCCAAAATATTTCGAATGCCATCAATGTACAACAGTTTATATTCTGAGTAATTATACATATCTAGACATCCATTCCCTTGACATTTTGAAGCACACTGAAAAGTAATGATTGATGTTTTTAAAATTTGGGATGACTCTCTATAGGAAGTATTCTGATTTAGAGTTTTAAGTTTCTACTGTGAATTATGATGTGTTGAGACTCTTTTCCAACTACATACATTCCTGATTTTTACCTTGAAGCCACATCCAGTTTAATTCTTTGGGGTTAAGGGAACAGTGTAATTTCACAAAAGTCAATCATTCTTTATAAATGTAAAATTCCACCCAACTGTGCTTTCCCTAATATAAAATGAAGCTGTAGGGCAAGATACATGATTTTCTACAATCTCCGTTGTTTTTTTTTTTAATTTTTAATTATTTTTTAATCAGTACTTTTTTAATTGTTGATATTGTATATTTTTCTTCTTTACTCCCCCCCCCAGCCCACCGCCCCAGCCCTCCCCACCTCCCTCTCATTTCCACCCTCCCTAGTTTTTGTCCATGTGTCCTTTATACTTGTTGCTCTAAACCATTACCCTTTTCCCCTGAGATCCCCTCCCTCTACCCTCTGGTCAGTGTCAGACTGTTCTCAAATTCAGCGTCTTTGTTTATATTATGCTTGTTTGTTTGTTTTGTTGATTAGGTTCCTGTTAAAGGTGAGATCATATGGTATTTGTCTTTCACTGCCTGGCTTACTTCGCTTAGCATAATGCTCTCCAATTCCATCCATGCTGTTGCAAAGGGTAGGAGCTCCTTCTTTCTTTCTGCTGCATAGAATTCCATTGTGTAAATGTACCACAGTTTTTTGATCCATTCATTAACTGATGGGCACCTAGGTTGCTTCCAGTACTTGGCTATTGTAAATTGTGCTGCTATGAGCATAGGTTCTTTTGTATTGGTGTTTCAGGGTTCTTGGGATATAATCCAAGCAGTGGAATTGCTGGGTCAAAAGGTATGTCCATTTTTAGTTTTCTTAGAAAATTCCACACTGTTTTCCATAGTGGTTGTACCAGTCTGCAATCCCACCAACAGTGCGCTAGGGTCCCCTTTTTTCCACAACCTCTCCAACCCTTGCTGTTTGTTGCTTTGTTTATGAAGGCCATTCTGACTGGTGTCAAGTGGTATCTCATTGTAGTTTTAATTTGCATCTCTCTGATAGCTAGCGATATCGAGCATCTTTTCATGTGTCTCTGGATCCTCTGTATGTCCTCCTTGGAGAAGTGTCTGCCCAAGTCCTTTCACCATTTTTTAATTCAGTTGCTTGTCTTCTTAGAGTCGAGTCATGTAAGTTCTTTATATGTTTTGGAGATTAATCCCTTGTCTGAGGTATCATTGGCAAATATGTTTTCCCATACAGTTGGTTCTCTTTTTATTTTAATACTGTTTTCTTTAGCTGTGCAGAAGCTTTTTATTTTGATGAGATCCCATTTGTTTATTCTTTTCTTTATGTCCCTTGCTTTAGGGGACATATCCGTAAAAATGTTGCTGCATGAAATATCTGAGATTTTCCTGCCTATGTTATCCTCTAGGATTTTAATGGTGTCATGGCTTATATTTAAATCTTTTATCCACCTTGAATTTATTTTTGTGTATGGTGTTTACCTCTTAATATGTTTCATTTTATTGTCATTTCTCTTTTTCTTTAGATTCTTTGTGGACTTCTCTTAGATTTTTCTAATTTTAGAATGATAGATTTTATGTCTATTATGTTATCAGTTACATTTAATATTTTATTAAACATACTAATTTCCTGGGTCTAATATTACTCGATACATTCATTCTTAAAAGATGTGAATATCATTACTCTTATTCTTCTATGAACTCACTTTCCCACATTATCTATAAATTTATTTTATTATCATTATTTAATTTACATTTCCAACATTTTTTGACAAAACTTTAGGTAGCATTGCCTTTGGGTAAAATTTTTTAATTGAATATTATCTTATTAGTTTTTCTTGTAGAATTGATGTGGCAAATTGTCACTGAAACTGTTGCTATTACTGTCTCAATTTTTGAGAGAGATAGTGTAGCTAGATTTAGAATTCTATGTTGAGAATTATTTTCATTAGTTTGGCCCTATTAATCTAATTTTTTTCTGTAATCAATTTTTACTGGTAAAAATTCTATTGTACAAATGGTATTTTCTGTAGATTATGTTTTATCTCATTTTATTTTCTTTCTATCACTGATATTCTTTAATTTCAATTTAAAATTTATGGAATTTGATGATTTTTTATTTTCTCTTTCAGCATTAGATTTATTTTTTATTTTTACTTTAATTTTTTAAAATTCTCAGGTATTATCTTTTGAATAGTCCTTCATTCTGTGTTTTTTTTTCTTTAGTTTTGGAACTTTTATTAGACATCTGTTGGAACACCTCAATCTCTTCATTTCTCAAATTTATTTTCATGTTTTAATTTTCTCATGACTCTTTATTACTAATTCTTCTTTCAGTTGTGACCAGCCAACACCATATTTATTCTAATATTCTAATGTATGTGTATATATGTATAGTCAGTCTCCTATTTGATCCTTTCCTTTTTAATTATCTCTGGTCTTGATTAATGTCTGTGTTTTATTGCTTTATAAATTGTTCTTATTATTTTTGGATATCACTTCTACTTTTATCTCTTTGGGTTCTTTAATGTTTATTTTATGATCTTTTCAGGTTTTTCATTGGAACAAAGGCATTGGAATTAATTCTTTAAAATGAATCAGACATTTATTGAATTTGTTGACTATTTTTATTAAAATATTTTCCTGGTATGTTTAAAATTTAGGTCACAAGCTCATCTTGAAAGAGTTCCTTCTCCTTGTTTTCTCCTTCTTCCTTCGTTCTTTTAACTCACATCATAACATCCTCTTCATATACAAAAATATATGCTTTCCTCCACATGACAAGCGAAGGTTTCCATTTCAGAATCTCAGTTTACATTGGTAATACAGTGCTTTCATTCTGCAGAGACATTACCAATACAGTGTTACAACCTTTGTGTGGTTTGAGTGGCTTGGCCATTATCCCCATCATGTGGCTTTCCCTACTCTTTCTGTTACATGAACAGCTTTAAACTAGATATATACCTAAGCAATAATTTTAGGCATTTAGCCTTTTGTCATAGACAGAGAGCATCTATCCCAGATGCCATTCTTCCCAGTGAGCCTGGTTCTCCTGCTTGCTGGTTATGAGACAGTTTTGCAAGCTTTCTTCCCAATTTGAAGTTCTCCGGGTCTGTGTCTTCAGCTTCTACTCATCATTCTCTATTAGATAAAAAAAATATATATTTTTCTTGTTTTTGACCATACATATGTTTGTGAAAATGTATTTTGACATATGACACATATGTTTTACATTATTACTCTTAATTTAAGTAGGGATTTTAGTTATTTCTCTGTAAGTTAATGTGAACAGTGTATATTTCTATAACAGAGGTGTGCTGGGGATAGCTGGGGAGAAAACTAAAAATGTATATTACCCAGAAGGCATAAACTTAACTTCCCTACATATGTTTCCTTTTTTAAAACACTTACTTCTCTGGAAATAATCTACCAAGGAAATTACATGTTATTCTTTTGATTTCGGGATTCATTACTTAAATTAGCATCACTTTGTCTTATGATATATAATCAATAATCCTTTTTATATCAATCCATTTAAATGGTATACAAATATTAAGGAAAACCATTTCAAAATACGTCACTGTACTTTATTCTATATTTATTGTCTTTGGGTTTTATATTTTCCTGCCTGTTCTTTTTAATAAATAAGAATCTCCTTCAGAAATTTGAAAGTCATGTTTTTATTATAGTTTATCAAGTAAGAGTACATTTGGTGAATAGTTTCATGAAAATTAAATGTTAAAATAAATAACTAGTTAATTATCTAGAAAGATTATATATTAATTCATTTTGAAGACTATAATTTCAGTGTGGAGCAAAAATTTGTATCTACTCATTAACTAACACATTTCTTTCAGATTGTGAATCCATATTAAGATTAAAATTGTTAATCTAGTAAATATTTATTAAATAAAATTAAAGTATTTATTTATTTTATTTATATGGTTAACCACCAAACATACAACAGATGCTTTACAAATATTTTTCCTTGTTCTTACTTCTCAACATATCACGTGGTTTGGGAATTTGCATGAAAGCACTATAATGATTGTCCAAGGAGTCAGCGGACATAATAACCAACACAAAGCACTAAGAGTTTCGAGGGTCTGGAAAGATTTTCTGTGCATCACAAATTATAAACTGCCACCTTGAAATTAAATGGTAGTCAAAATTTTTTAAATAATCTTTATTAAATCTTAGTGACTATTTAATTAACTTTTATATTATATAGATTGTGGAGATGACATGATCACTTCTTATGGAGTCTATAATGAATAAGTTTAATAGTTAAAAATGGGAAACCAGAAAACACCGAGGCACATGGTGACATAACTAGTACCACCATCTTATTCTTTATACATGAACTCTCTTCTGTGGGCTGTGTTAAATTAAAAACATAAGCAAGTAACCGAACAAACAATTCTTTTTTGTATAGGCTTACAGGTGACATTCAAAAGTGCCAGTGGAGCTATGTATTGTCATCATTTGCGTAGCTTTCTGCCTTAGGAATATGTTAATTTTACATAAAGATGAATCTTGTCTAACATTTTCTCTATTTCTTTGTTTTCTGTTGTCTTTAGAACTGATACTCATGAAGTCATTTCCTCACCTTAATTTATCAACACCATTCCTTGGATGTATTTTCAGTAAAATCTCATACTGCCATACATGAATTGTGATAAACTGTGGGACCAAATCATGTTTTCTAATGAAGTCACACATTTGCATAGACTGAAAGCTGATATATAACACATGCTTACAAAAAAACCCCGATACTCATTGTTTTATTGATCTCCTCTATCAAAATGTGCTTGCACTGTATTTTATTGCATGTTGAAAACTGAAACATAAAACAACTAATGTATACCCGAAAAAAATTAAATACATTTATCTTGTTAATTCACCCTTGTAGAGGAAGTAGTTATTTTAACATTTGCGTGGGTTTCATCTGTTTGAATTTTCATTCTCTTCTTAAGACTCAGAAATCTCCAGATTCAACAAACTTGATTGCTTTTGATTTCATACATTTAAGATTGTTGGAGTGGCTTCATATGAAGATGTAATTGTAATTGTATGATTTTTGTAGCCTTCTGTTGGATTTGTACTACAAATCCAGAAGACAGAGTATTATATTTTACCACTTTGTATCAAAACATAAAATTTTCTGATTTAAATAACTCTTTTGATGGCAAGTTACTAAGTGTATAAGAAATAGGAGTACCACCATTTTTAACACTGTAAGATGAAAAATAAATCCCTACTTTTCTATGTTAACCCATCATATTCTCTGAAGAAAAGATAATGTCCCTTTTATAAAGGAATCACAAACTATTCAAATAGAGTAGGGACTTAGAAATCATCTCTCTTCATCCCATTCTCCTCTCAAGAATTTCTTACTCAAATTCCTAGTAAATGATAATTTTGTGTCTACTAAAGCTATTCTGGAGATGTGAGCCCACTAAGGCTTTCTTAGCTAATAATTTGAACATTCCTCCTTATTTTGTAGTTTTCTCCCCTGTAAAATATATCAATCTATTCAAAAATATTTGTGAGGTACTATTTAAGGATAAGTAATGGCAGAGTTTGCTCTTATGAACCTGGAATCAGGTGTTTAAAAATGCACAAACTGCTGCAAATTTTTACCTCTTCACAGATAGAGTATTGTGATCCTTGGAAAGATATGTGCCCCTAAGTTTCTTTGTTGTAAGCTAGAAATCTGTGGGCCAGTAACTGTTGCTCAGGTGCCTATTTTCAGGGGCCCCCATCCTTTAATATTTCTGGTTTAGCCACCCTCTTTTATACACATGAAACCAATACTTACTATTGGATGTCAGTAGTATATACTTACAGTGAAAGACAAGTGAAATAATGCATTTATTTGATTACTTTAACTTATAGACCCTTATTTTTCCCTTTAATATATTCAGTATTATTATTTTGAGTCTATTTTTCAGATAACCAAAGACATTTTATTTTATTTAATGTGTACCAAAAGTGTCATCTATAATTTTGCTTATTAGCTATTATTATTATTACAAACTGATATATTAATGAGAATAAGTTAGAGCCAGCAACAAAGCTCTGAGCTATATAATTATAGATTTCTCTTAATTAAGATGTGAAGTCTGTGAAAAAATCAATAGTACATTTCTTAGGACTATCCAAGCTTCACTCTGATACTAAAATGGGACTTGACATCCCACCCTGCCTCATATATTTAAGAATTGCTATTCAAAATGTGGTCAATAATATCAAAATACATTTGATCTAGACTTAAAGAAGACCAATTTATCTATTATATAATATAACTTTCAGGCATGATTTTAGTATTACATTTACTCTCCACAGAAAGCAAATTCCTTAATAGTAAATATTTTACATAAGAGAAACTTAAGGTAGAATACATTTTTAAAAACAAAGTGAAACAAGACAAAATTACTTATTTCTATAAAGTGTGAAAGTATTTAATTACCCTGGGGAAACCTGTATGAATTAATGCATTAATTTTTACATTTTTAATGAACACAGTCACAAGAATCTTAGAATAAAAAATATTTGCTGAAGTTTTATAATCTTCTTGCAAGGAGTTGCATGAGGTCTCAGTATTAAATTCAGGATATCCTCATAAATAAATTTTATAAGTATTCTATGTTTTTAATTTAAAACTCTACTGTTTTAGTAATAAAAATCTACCTTTAATGCTAATTTATGTTACTCCCACATTTTTGTTTGAATTTTTTGTTGTTTCTGTGGTAACTTTTTTCTCACCAGACAGAATACTTAAAATTTGTTTGTTTTCTACACCTGGCCTAGGAGTTCTATGAAGGTGTGGACCTTTCAATCTTGTTCAAAGTATCCCCAAACTATAGCATGGTGCCTAGGATATACTGCAAGAACTATACATTTATTTGATTAAATTTTGGGATAATATAAAGGTAAAAGATCTGTGAAACAAATGATTGATATCTTCAGCTAAATAATACTTTATTCTGGCTACATTTTCCCCCTCCCCCTTGCCTCCCGAGAAAACGGCAAAAGTAGAAGGCAGAAGACATTATTTCCAAGGAGCAATTCAGCTCTAGGGTGTTTATTATTGTATTTGTGGACCAAGAGTTGTCCAGTACTAAATACATTTAGAATGTCCTCTCTCAAATGACTTTATTAAATTTTAAGTCAGGTTTGACAAGCATGGATGGATGCTAGCAGAGCCCGGGTGCTGGCTCCAATATCATATATTTTTAAAGAATATATAAGCTGCTTTCCACTGCAAGGAAACATACTACAGTCCTTCACAGGCACCTTCCCCCAGCAGAGGGGCAGCCAGGCACTTCCGGGGAATGAGTACAACTCTGCAGTGGGCACAAATTGCTGGCTCAATTCTATGGGAATTAGGAATAGCTACAATCTCACTGTGTTTAGGGCATAATGGACTCTTTTAATTACATATCTCCAGGGCTTCCTTAGCTGCTAGGAGACCTCACTCAAGTGTGCAATGAAGGAAACCCTCTTGATTCAAAGATTCAAGATACGCGGAATTGAATGCCCACTGCATCCTGCCCCCCTGGTGCCACTCCAGCCCTCTGTTGCCTGCAGATGGCCCTGCCTGGCAAACAGTCTCCTTGTTCAAAAGGAGATTAGCAGGTGTTAAAGACCATTGGCTCCTAATCAAGAATTTCCCCTATGTAATCAGAAAAATAAAGGAACATGGAAAAGGGAAGTTACAGATAAAAAGTAAGCAGCTGCTTGAAGCACTTTATGTAGGAAATAGATAATTGTGGATTTTTGATGTGCAGAGTCCCTTAGAAGCCTTTCTGCAAAGACAGGAGACTTCCTGTAATCTGAACACAAAACTACACTTGCCAGGTCCCTTTGTCCCCCTGAATTGAACTATTGTGCAATTATATAGACTACCATTCATGCAAACATGAACTGGCAATGTGATTATCAGCATGATTATTATCCATTGTAGATATCTGAATATAATCTCTGAGTGTGGATAACCAAGCAAAAATAATAAAAGTGAAGTTATTCCTGATAGTTGCCTTACATGGATATATTTTATTTGAGACTGAATCATCAAAGAAGCAAGCAAAATATAACCAGAGGCATTGAAATAGAGAACAAACTGACAGTAACCAGAGAGGAGGGGGGGAGGGATAATGGGGGAAAATAGAAGGAGCATCAAGGAACATGTATAAAGGACCCATGGACAAAGCCAAAGCGGGTAGGATTGAGGGTAGGAGGCTGGGATGGGAGGGATAGGGGGAATGGAGGAAGGAAAATGGAGAAAACTGTATTTGAACAACAATTAAAAAAAAAAAGATGATTGTTTACAATGATGATTTATAGCCATACCCAAATAAATTAAAGTCATTCATACCTGGTATTAATTTTCTGTTTGTGGGGTTCGGGTGAGAATAAAAGACAGAAAACTGTACAAGATCAACAATGAAAATAAAAATTAAAAAAAAAAGAAAACTGTACAAGATCAACAATTAAAATAAAAATTTAAAAAAAAATTTTAAAAATAAAAAAAAATTTTCTGTTTGTGTACTTTTTAAGACATTATTAAGACTTTTCCCTCTCAATAAGTTTTTACATGCATGCTAGAAATGTTTTTCAGCAGAATAACTTTGCCTTGACTCAAGATAGACCTCAAGTGTATTTTCAGGGTATCAATTGTTTGTAGGACTCATAATTAAATAATAAAATAAATGGGGAAAATAATTTACAGAATCTCAATTGCTCCCCACCCCAGCCAGAGCTGGATCAATATTCTTCAAGTATTCTTTTCACCACGGTGTTCTCTGAACTATGGTTTTTCAGAGTTTCTCCACCAACAGCACTGCAAACTATGCTCTTTAGCCCACAGAACTATCTGTAATATGACCTATTGCCAGGTTTTAAATATTGGTCTTAATATATTTTCCATATTATTCTTTTGCTGTAGTGAAATTTGCTTCTTAGCTATCCACTCCACACAATATGATCATAGCCACTAAGAAATTTAAGAATGCCTATAGCATGGCTCACAGAAAATGCGTCCTAAATTTTTATTCATAAATGAAGGATTTAAACTCAAACCAAATATGTTTTCTTTCTGTCTAGCTTAGGATGTTTGAGTCTAAGAACATATATAAAGAAGATAAGATAGTTAGTAAGAGAACATCATCCTGGTTTTGATACGCTAGAAGCTATTGTAGAGTTACTGACAGAATGCCTTCCTAAAGTGACTCTCGCATACCCAGGGCTTCACAGAGAACTTCAAGGGCAGAAACTCAGGTGCACTTGTCTACTTAGGGTGACTCGTTAAGACACACTTAAATAAAGTGAGTGCATTATACTTTGTATAAACCATAGGGATAAGCACAAATCACATTTTAAAATAAATTCAAACCATTTTAAATACTAATACATGATAAAATTTCCTGTGGGAAAAAAGTATTTTGTATTTGCTGTCACTCAGTTCGTGGTTAGGTGAATTTCTTTAAAGAATGTAGCATACAAGATTTTGCTCTTGTCACTAAAAGAGGTTTTTTGCTTGTTCGTTTTTTTTTTCTTTTTTCTTTTTTTTTTTTTTTCCCCCAAAGTGCTTACTAGATCCCAGGCATTACTTTGTATAACGGAACTTATCTTAAGACTCATATTAAGCGTCCAGACCGTGGTTAAATGGATTTATCTAACTCCAAAGTTTGTGCTCTTTTCAAAATGTGCTAACATTACTAATGTTATAAACCCTGGTAAAACTTAATTCATTTAATGATGTTGATCACAAGCCTATAGAGCAGTAATGTGTCATACTGAAGGATCCAGATTCTATTTCTTGGTCTTCATTCTAAAGGAAGAAACGTCATGGCTCCCCAAATTGCAGTGTCACTCTGTGGTGATTAAACAAAGGACTTTTGAAAGGGAAGTGTCCCATAAATTAAGCATCTCCCATACATATTGTTTCTTCTGTTACCTAAGGAATATATTACTTGTTCTCCTAGAGGCTCATTTATAACTATTGCCTGAGAATATGTGAGAAATGTTTAAAATAATGTATTAAACAAATCCATTGTAAATGTCCTATTCTTTCAAATAAATGTTGCCAACATAAAGCCACTTAGCAGTTTGTAGTGAATGTTTACAATTATCCAGTGTATAATTATCAATTTTGTATGACAAAGAATGACATTGTATAGTTACCCAAGTACACATCCCAAAATTTACTTTTCATGGAAATAGCTCTATAAATTATATGTCTGTTGTTTTTGACATTGCATCAAAGGTAAATTTTATGTCTTTGGAAAGTCCTATTGAGGAAGATTATATAATGCAACACGATGATGGCCATCTTTAAAAAAGCACGTGTGTGTGTGTGTGTGTGTGTGTGTGTCTATATACACTTGTACATCTCCTCTCGGCAATATGCCAGACAATTTTGGATGACTATATACAAAAGACATTGGAAACGCATTTTATCCTATACATAATTGGACTAGAAAACCTGCCTAGAATCTGCTGAGTCTGGATGTTAAACAATTTTCTTTATTGAATTTAATAGAAAATTGTTAATAATGGAATATTTAAAAACTCAAGCTGAAATAAGTCACTGATGAATAAATCCCATTGATCACAATGTCTGTAGTCAAAATTGTGTTGATATCTTATTCAAAGAGAAAAGAAATATGTAGTTAGTAAAAATATTAGAAGATGTCAGTCAGTAGTGATATCTCCTCAATTCCTGTTTTTTTTTTTTATGTTCATCTGTACTGTTAAACATTTTTTGTAGCTATTAGGCTGACATTTTAAACATATTTCAATAAAACTAATAAAATAACAAGGGCCTACTATATCATGTAGTTGTAATGCTTTGCAGTCTGCTTGTTCTTTCTTTCTTTCTTTCTTTTTTTTTTTTGTTATAGTTAATGCTACTTCAATGAAGTCACTGTGGTTTGTTTTTCTTCTTTAACTATAATATAAAACCTCTGTTTCTGTAATATAGACCCTCTGTGTTTCTATTTGGAATAATGTTAGATAAGATGATACATTTTTTTGAAGCTTGAAAATAAAAATAACACTCCTCAATAAATAGAATGATGCAATCACTTTTAATGCCTGTGTCTCAGTCAGTTTGGGCTGCTATAACAAATTACCATAGACCATATGGCTTAAACAACATATATTTATATTTAACAGGTGTGGAAATTCGAAAATATAAAATCAGATAAAGGGTCTGATGAGGGCCTGCTTTCTGATTTGCACTTGGCCATCTCCTCATCATATCCTCACATGGCCTAGAATAGGAAGAGAGATGCGAGCGTCTCACAACTCTTTCTGTAAGGGCACCAATCCCATTCATGAGGGCTCCACCTGTATAACCTAACTACCTTCCAAATCTCCTACTGTCATTAGATGGTGGTGGGGTTAGCATTGTAACATAAATTTTTCAAGAGACATGAACATTCAGTCCATATGAAATTGTATTAAATATAAAGTTATTATTAGAATCAGGTGGTATTTAAAAGTTTAAGTTCTGTAATTTACTCCTGGGTTCAAATCCTAGATTTGTAACGTATTCTCTTGGCTTTGGGCAAGGTATTCAACCTCTTTTGATTTAATTTCTCCTCTGCAGAAGAGAAAAGTATGAAATGAATTAATATGAATTAAACTCTTAGAGTAGTTATTCTGAAAAATATAAGCACTTGATATATACTTGCTATCCTTATTAATTACTTATTATTGCTACTCTTTCTTGAAGGAAAATCAGGGAGGAAAAAAATGGAAGCTATTTGTTTTAGTTCATATACTAGATAACTTTGTAAAGATTTTATCAAAAATTTTATCAAAAAATTTCAAAAACTTGGGTCCACAGTTGTGAACTGAACAAGTGATAAACTGGAACTGGATATTTGAAAGTAAAATATATAGGTTCCTCTGAATGCATGTCATATATACATTGTTAAGTTGTTATGTATCATTCTGAGTACATGAATTTCCACATCCTGATGAGATCATTTGAATGCTCTGATCTTTAACAATAGGAAGTGCCATTGTATCATGAGTGGAATTCCTGTGACTGCTAAACAGAGCAGACTGAGGTACCTGTACCAGAGTAGGAGACATGCAAATACAGAGGGTATAACCTATGCATAAATCAGTGGAAGAAAAAAGATGAATGTGAATGTCATTAAACAAAGGAAAAGCTATCTCAAGGATCACGATGGTATTCCAGAATGAGGCAGTAAAGTAGAAACCAACAAGCTCTATCACCTTACATTGCTGTGAAAATTTAAGAAGGATAAAATGTTACCAAACATTATTGTCTAGATTTTTTATATTTCACTATGAGTTAGTCACAGTGCTAAGCGCTTGTTTTACATGCAATTCCTAAATTTTTCTTTTCTCTAAGCCTATTAGTTAGCTATTTTATAGATTATGAAACCCAAGTTCGGAGTGGATAATTGTCATAAATAAGATCAAAGTCCATGTTAAACCCAGTATCAAACTATTTCTGATAAAATAGGAGCACATGACTAGGACTGTCTAATTGGACAGATGAATTTTTAATAATGCAGACTAACAGAACACATGGGAAAATCAATCATCGGGATAAGTCAGTAACTGGAAGATCAAATTTATTTCAGTGAGGGTATTATTTTTTTTTCTGCTATAATAAATTACTACAAATATAGTGGCTTAAAACAACATTGATTTATTATCTTACATTTCCAGGTGTCAGAAGTCTAATAGGTCTCGGCAATCTAAAATCAAAACCTGGAGGCTCTCAAAAAGAATTCACTTTCCTGTCTTATATAGCTTCTAGAGACGGCTGCATTTCGGGAGTCATAGCATCCTTCTATCCTCAAAGACACTGATGACCAGTTCAGTCTCTTATTTCATCACTCTTAACACTAACTCTCCTCTCTCCCTCTTCCACATGTAAGGTTGCTGTGATTACATTTGATTCTAAAACTCCAGGATTATCACCCTATTTTAAGGTCACCTGACCTGCAAGCTTGATTTCATCTGCTTACTTTCTCTTTTTATGCAATGTAATATATTCCCTGACTCCAAGAATTAAGATGTGTCCATCTTTGGGAGGAGTGAAGAAATAAAGAGTAGATCAAGAAGGTTATGGATCTCAAGAAAAATGTTAAAATATTTTTCTCTAATAAAAAGAGAATAAACAGAAAAGAAAGCATGTTTTACAGCCAGACTGCTTCATTCAGTTTTAGGACCTATTTGTCCCCCACAGAGTTTTGAGTTTATGACCCCAGATCTCTGTATTTTGAGTAAATAGATGTGCCTCCTGGAGAGTTATGTTAAAGATAGTGTGCCCTGGCTGGTGTGGCTCAGTGGATTGAGTACCAGCTTGCAAACCAAAGGGCTGCAGGTTCAATTCCCAGTCAGGTCCCCAGTAGGGGGTGTGTGGGAGGCAATCACACACTGATGTTTCTCTTCATCTCTTTCTCCCTCCCTTCCCCTCTGTCTAAATATAATTAATTAAATAAAATCTTAAAAAAATAGGGTGACTCATTGCACCTCTCTGTGTTCCAGCTTTTCCAACTTTAGAGCAGTTGTATGGGAATGGCCATGGAGTGATTTTAAGTAGAAATTTTACTCAGAAAAATAGAATTAAATGATTTTACCATGGTGAACCACACATATTTATTTATTGAATGTCTTTAATATTTCTTTAAAGAGTTTTAAAAATTGTGTCATGAGATAAAAGTGATGTTTGAGTCAAAAGCTAGATTGTAAATTTGGATATGTAGCCAAGGGAGATATGTAATGAGTGAATTTAATAGTTTAATATGAAATAAAAGTGTAGTCAATTTTAAAAGTCAAGAAATAAAGACCAGAAGTTGAGAGATAATGAAAAAAATAAAAATAGATTCATTAAAATAAGACAAAGTAAAACATCATACTATTAACTGTCAGGCATATAGTTTGCCATAATGTTTTTCTATTCACTTTGTAAGCATTCATTCATTCAGGACTTCTTTAGAACACTAGAGATATATAGATTAATAAGAAGAAATTTCTGCCCTGGCTGGTGTGGCTCAGTGGATTGAGTGCTGGCCTATGAACCAAAGGGTCACTGGTTCAATTCCCAGTCAAGACACATGCCTGGGTTTTGGGACAGGTCCCCAGGTGTGAGAGGCAACCAAACATGGATGTTTCTCTCCCTCACTTTCTCCCTCTCTCCCCCATCTCTAAAAATAAATAAATAAAAACTTCAAAAAAGATGAAATTTCTAAGCTCAAATGTTTCATAATTGAGTAGAGAAAACATACATTCTACTTGATTATGAAAACAATTTAGTCACTTTATAGTTTCCTAAAATTTAAATCATATCATCCCATTTGTTTCAAATGCCTTTATTTCATCTTCATTCTTGAATGACTGATAGAATTTCATAATGTAGATTGACATAACATTTTCTTTTTTCACAAGATAATATTGTATCTCTTTTCGTCATTTGCTGTTGTTGATGTCTGCCTTAGGCCAAACTCTCAAACCTTTCTTAGGAAATCCATCTTTTTCCTATTGCTATTTTTCAAAGTGCTCTTTTGTATTTGAAAGTCTTCCTTTTATGACTAGATGTAGACTGGTTCTTATTTAAACTTTTTGAGCTGGCTATTCTACTCCCATATGAAACCTGGTTTCTTTCTTCAAGCATTTAAAATAATGAGTAATTTCTGCTTTAAATATTACCCTCCTCCCCTTTTCTCTGCCTGGAAGTTCTAATAAACATGTAGTAGATATTTTTTCTTCTTTTTTCATTGTATCCTAATCTTTCTTTAACATTCTGTACACCTACATCTCCCTGTATTTCATTCTGGGTGATACGGCCTTTGGAGAAACTAGTTCATTTTTTCACTTTAACTAAATTACTGGGTTTTTAATTACACTGATAGCATTGTTGACAAATTATAATTTACCTTTTTGCTTAGTTCTTCTTCAAAGCTAATTGTTCTCATTTCATGTTCTCTTATTCTTTGTAGTGATTTATAGGTTTTATTTTATCTCTTAAATCATCTAAACATACCTATGTTGCAGTATTTTTCAAATGGTTTTATCATTTCAAATTCTATGACAGCAAATCTTAACTTTCCTATTTTTATTAGTCACCTCTTCTTCCATGTTTTTGTTCATTTGTCTGGTTCTTGTCATAGATTTCCTAAGCAATATTGTTGGCCTTTTTCCATAAGAACTGTTTTATTTTGTGGGAATGCTATTGTCCCTGAGTTGTGAAAGGTTTTGGGTAGATGATTTTGTTCATTTCTTCAAGATCACTTGGGTATAAATGGTTTTGTTTCATATTAATTTCTTGGCTTGGGATCCTACACCATACTGTAACATTAATTTGTAACCTGCAACACTGCATAACACAGGACTAAACTTCAATTTCTCAATAGTGATTTATTTCCCCCATACGTGGCTCTGGCAGATGTCAATGTCTTTGTTTACCTGGCCAATAGGCAGAGTCACTTTTCATTGGTGGGACAGCACCTCAGAGTATAATTGTAAGACCTGGTAACCACCTGCCAAATTGAGGACACATGCTATCTTGGGCCAGATCCAACAGGGTCTAGACTCAAACACATAACCCAGTTGGCCTCCCTAGCATCAGAGCTTCTCTGGTATTGACTTCATTCTTTGCTTTGAAAACTGTATTTCCATACATTTTTTTCTGAAAAGTGTATTTAAATGTTGATTTAATTTTTCATAAATTACTGTTTCTATATGTTCATAAAGGAGCCAGTTTATAGCAGATTCTATCACCTTGTTGCTAAAGCTTATGATCCTGTTTTTTTAATAATTAATTTGTATTTTTGTTTGAGCTACTTCCAGTAGGTTAAATGTTACAACTATTTTAAGAAAAAAGTTAATATAATGGAAGTTGTTTTCTTAAAGTCCAGGCATATGACAATTAACTGTATTTTGATGTCCCTGGAGGCAAATATTAAAAAAAAAAAAGACCTTCTCTATATCAACCCACTTTATACTGTGAAATTTGCTTTCCTATGCTCAAAACAATGGGGGACTACATAGTTAGCATCACTCAGATAATTTAGACATTAGAACGCTCCAGTTTACTGGTAACAAGGACAAATGTAAACTCTCTCACTCCTTAAAAAGGACTTTGTAAATATGGGCACATTCATATATTTACATGTAAGCCTGAAAGAAATAAAATGGAATTGCTTTAGATCTGCATTAATTTGTAGAGGCTTTAGAAATATATTTGATATTAGGACTACTACCACTTTTTTCCCCATTTTGTATCATTATAGAACTTTCCTTAAATTTCAAACTCTATCCAATCTTTAATAAAATGGTGTTTATTTAGAAGTAATAATATCTATCATATAATTAAACTTACTCCACATAAAGTAGGAGATGATTTAAGTCAAATGCACTGACGGTTAATTGTAATATGTATTTTTAAATAAGAGTGCTCTTTTTCTTCTCTCTACTTTCCCACAGGTTTAGATAAGATGAAAATCTCCCCCCACTCCCTCAAAAACAAAACCTCAGAAAACTAA
This sequence comes from Glossophaga mutica, assembly GCA_039655065.1. NCBI lineage: Eukaryota > Metazoa > Chordata > Mammalia > Chiroptera > Phyllostomidae > Glossophaga > Glossophaga mutica. The sequence goes on along the minus strand of CM077304.1, from coordinate 150,718,032 downwards.
TTGGAAGAACTACAATGTAAACCAAATCCAACATTCTTATTAACTTAAAAGTAGTTAAATTACTTCATCCAGAGAAAATATTCCAGGCTAAATAGAAGGATTTTTGAGAACTTTTGATGTCAAGATGCCCACAAGACCTAGCTTGTATCTCTGTATGGAGATGTTAATGCAAGATGGTAACAAAAAAGGTTTCTTGCCATACAAGGAAACCATCTACTTCTCTTGACATTCACACTTTTTATATAGCCCTGAATGCTTTCTGATGCTAGGAAAAGGTTCAAGCTAAATTAAAAAGTTATATTCTCCTCAAATCTAGAGAAAGAATTAGATGAATCAGTTCAAAAATGACTGAGATAAGTATCTATGTATATACAGTTATTTGGAGTTCTTAAGCTTTCAGTCTAGTCATGTAGGGTTTCACATATACACTGATTAGAATATCACTAAAATATTTTTGTGTTTTATTTATCTAGAAAAACTTTCATTGAAAGGAATGCTATGAATTTTCAGGTAAGTTAATCCAATAATGCTTTGCATATTATGCTTGATAATTTTTACTACACATCTATTAGTCTTCATATTTCTGAAATAAAAATATGTATTACTGCATCTCATGCATGCATATGAGCTTACTGATTAATAAACTCAGATGGGTCATGACTCTTTGAGTCATTTTTTTGTATTTATATAAAAGTGGCAATGCCTACATCAAAGTGTTACTATAAAAATAAAAATGAGATAGTGTATGGATTAATGAATGCTTTGTAATTTGTAAAACTCATAAAAGTATTACACTTTAAAAATGCCACTAAGAAGACAAACTTCAGTTTTTCCCTCTTTATGGTTCACTTGGTATGCTTTGTGGTACATGTCTTTCTGCATATGTACTCATATCTCTCCTGCTTTCTAAAACACACAGGTTTTTAAAATATTTGCCATTTAATACTATTGTATCACTAGTTTTCCCCTTTATTTGTCATCTCCTAATCTCTGCTTTCTCTTTTTGCTTAGTTACACCCAATTATCTTTGATTTTTACACATAGAATTAGATAACAGTTTTCTTAACCTCTGCTTCATGTGTAATGAATATACTTGGTCTCTAAGATTTAATATTATATCTGATATTCAAATTGGACAGTAGTTACTGAATTCTTACTCATGATCTCTGATATATTTATGGATTTGTTCAATAAATATCTGCTGAATAAGTGAATGAATAAATGTTAGTCACTGTTAGACATTGGCAAGCAGAAATGAAAGGCAAGTTTCTCTTCTAAAAAAATCCTAAAATGTTATAAAGGCGGGGAGGAGTAAACCATCGATTACACTGTGATAGGTCCCATGATAGGAGCTGTAGAGGAGTGAGGTGACATTGAATACAAACTTTGCTTAGGCTATAGTGGGGCACCAAGGGCTGTAAAAGGGGCCAGTTTTCATCAAAAGGAAAAGACTGTTAAGCACAGACTTGAAGGAAAGAATTTTGCTAAATAACAGAGAGAAAGAGAGCTGTACACAAAGGAAACACATAGTTCCTAGGAAAGCATGAAAAAGCCGAGTTTCTATAAGATAGTACATGGTTGGAGTACAGGGAGCAGGGTGGAATCTGAATAATGCAATTTGAGAAGTAGGCAGGCGGCAGCTTGGCAAGAAGCTGATAGGCAACCAATACATGAATATTTGTATACTATCCTTAAATTAATTAAATGACTAAATTTAAACAAAGGAGTGAGAAGATAAGAATTGTAATTTATAAAAAGAACACTTTAGCTGTAGAGTATAAATACTGGTTTGAGGAAGAACTAAAAAAATGGGAAAAAAACAGTTTTTGGAATAATCCTGGCATTAAGTGACAAGGGCATGACTAAGGTAATGGACTAATGGACGTAGAGACTACAACCTGTGTTGATGTCACAAGGGATGAGGGAGGAAGAAAAGGCTCTGTTTTGCATGCCTGGATTGCTGCTTGTATCATTAAAAATATATATATATATATAAAAGTATAAAGAGATGTGTAATAGATATACTATATTGGTTAGAATTAATTTTTTTGTGGGTAATATCAGAACTCTTCACATAATAGTGACCTAAATAACAAAAGGACTTGTCTCACATAAAAGTCCAATTACATATTCCTGGTTGGCAGAGTTTCTCACAGATTGAGAGACTAAGACTCCTTTGATCTTTTTGACCTGCTTGCATGGTCTCAGTTCCAAGATTCATCTCATAATCCAGTATATTTTATCTAGCTCCAGGTCCAGCTATAAAATATGCATCCTTGATATCGGGAGAAAAATAACATAAGGTAGGATAAGGCTTGCCTGTGCTGTTTAAAGACATTTCCAGAAAGTTGTACACAATTTCTGTTTCCATCCAATTGGCCAATAATTAGTTGCAGGCCATAACAGCCTGCAAGATAGACTGGAGAATGTAGACTTTATTTTGGTTGGTTATATGCCCAGAAATATGTTGAATATTTTATTACTGAGGAACAATAGACAGGTAGGTATCTCTGCTCCTGGTAAGAAGTCCACTGCAGTTTACATCTTATAGGAATGTAGCACAAGATTTCCCAAAGTGGGCTGTGAACCCAAGTCCAGAAACAAGAGAGAGATCTGGGATAAAAACATATCTATGAGGTTTGAAGCATCAAGAGTTAGAGATCATACAAAATAAACTGGAGAGAGGTGTTGAGAAAAGTGGATGATATTCTTTGAAATTCTCAATCAATTTCTGGGACTCTTTTTCTGTGAGTTCTCTAAGCTTAGATTTCTTTCTTGAATCCTCTCTTGCTTGTTAGGAGTGGTTGTCCTAGAACTTTCAGTGCTTGACTCTAATACTCTTCAATTGCAGCATTCTGGTAGTGTGTATACTCAAGTGGATTTAACTACCACCGATATGCTGATGATTCTCTGATTTCTATCCTTATCCCTATGATGTTCTCTCCAGAGGGTATGTGACATTTGCCTGAGATATTTCTGTCCGGATCCCTCATCTGCATCTGAAATTTAATACACCTTTAAAAAAAATCTTCATTTCTGCCTCAGCATATAACATCATTCCCCTAATCTGCTTATAGGTCCATCAACAATTCTAGTAATTGTAATATTTTCTTAGGTGTTAATTTTTTCTTACAAGTTACAAATCCCTCCGAAAAGAATTATAATTTATTTTTTCTAGCCTTCAATGTGTTGACTATACAGCATATTATTCAAAATAAATACTGACACTATAAAATAAAATGGTAAGCATGAATGCTAAGTGGTATAAGAAGAGTAATATTTGGAAAATTTCCATTTGAAATCATTGGGCTTTAGTAGTAGAAGTAATAGAAACTATATCTTTCAGAGGCTAATTTTGTTTATAAGTAAGTTGATGATACACTATGAATATCTCTACTGGTATCCTCTATCTTATAGAAATTATAAAGGAGGCTGGTGCTTGGTATTGCTAACCAGAACAAGTCCACCAGGCTAATCTAAGATTCATATTCATTTTGCATCAATATAAAAGAATCACTTTTCATTATACCATCTCTAAACTGGTACTGAGCATATACAAGTCACAGGATAAGGGCCTAGGAAGAAACCCTAAATGTGAAAACTCATCTGATCCTTAAGGAGCTTTCAGTCTGCCTAGTACAACAAGGCATGAGAATTGCTGAGTCGTATGATACAACTATTTGTAGTTTTTTGAGGAATGAACTTACAGTTTTCCATAGGGGCTGCAATAGTTTGCAGTCCCATCAACAGTACACAAGGATTCCCTTTTTTTCCACATCCTCTCCAACACAGGTCATTTGCTGAATTTTTTTTAATTTTTTTATTTTAATTGTTGTTCTTGTACAGTTTTCTGTCTTTACTCCCATCCCAGCCCACTGTCCCAGCCCTCCCCACCTTTTTCCCATTTCTACCCCACCTAGTGTTTGTTCATGTGTCCTTTATACTTGTTGCTCTAAACCCTTCCACCTTTCCCCTAAAATTCCCTCCCCTCTCCCCTCTGGTGACTGTCAGCCTGTTCTCTATTTCAGTGTCTTTGGTTATATTATGCTTCCTTGTTTGTTTTGTTGATTAGGTAATAATAACCATTTTGACAAGTGTGAGATGGTATCTCATTGTGGTTTCGATTTATATTTCCTTGACGATTAGTGATATTGAACATCTTTTCATATGTCTATATGTCTTCTTCAGAAAAATGTCTTTTCATATCCTATTGTAGGGAACCATTTCACATGGAATATAGCTTAGCACTCACGTGGAAAACCAGTGGGGGAGTGAGTCGGCACACAGGACCATGCCCCCAGACAGGTTATCCAGTGGAGAATCAGGCCTGCATTGTACCTAGGCCGCTATGAAACTTGCTTTTGCTAAAATTTCCTCACCCTGAATAGAGGCAGTAAGGGCTTACTGCAACTTCCTAAAATCTGAGCTAAACCTCCCAAGTATGCAGTGTAACCATCCAACCACTTTTCCCTTTTCATTTGCAAATATCCTTCTTCTTTGATGTAATTAGCAACATTCTCTCCTTTGTTGTCTGTAAAAGGTAACCACCTAATTCGAACTTGTGCATAGTAAATGAGGACCATCCAGTATAATGTACCCAGAAAAGCAATAAAAGCCTGTCCAGGGGTCCCGGCCCTCTCTCTCTCACTTAGAGAGTGTCTGTGCTGTCCCTTTTTCTCCACAGGACTTCTGTAGTCCGTGCGTATTTGTCTCGAGGCCACAACACATGGATCCTGCCAGCCAGGATTCGCAGCATCCTATGCCCATTTTTCAATCAGGTTTCTGTGGTTTTTTGTTGTTGTTGTTGTTGTTGTTATTGTTGTTGTTGTTGTTGAGCTCTATGGGGGCCTTATATAAAATAGATATACCAAATGATCCAGAAATTCCACTTTCATATATTTATCCAAAGAAAATAAAACACTAACTTGATAAGATATGTACATTCCTATGTTCACTGTAGCACTTACAGTAGACAAGATATAGAAGAAAACTAGGTGTCCCTTGGTAGATGAATGGATAACAAAGGTGTGGTACATATAGACAAAAATATTATGTGACAATAAGAAAGAATGAAATTTTGCCATTTGTGACAACATGGATGAATCTAAAGGGTAGTATGTTGTGGCAGACCCTTCTGTGTGGCGTGGGCCCAGCTCCCACTTGGAGATGCATAGGACCCACGCCCACAGATAGGTTCTCTTGTGGGGAATCAGATTTGCAATATACCTAGGTGGCTTTGAGCTTTGCTTTTACTGTAACTTCCTAAAATCCATGCTAAACCTTGCAGAGACCAGTGTAACCAGCTCAACCACTTTTGACTTTTCATTTGCTAATATCCTTCTTCTGTAATGTGATTAGCATAGCAGCATTGGCTAATTTGTTGTAACTTGGGCAGATTGAGTGAGGACCATCTTGTAATGTGAGGAGAAATAAAATAAAGGCCTGTCATGGCAGAGGCCGTGGTTTTTGCTCTCCTTGAGAGAAAAGCCATGCTGTCTTTTTTCCTTCACCGGACTCGGTAGTCCATGTGTATGTTTTATTTCATCTATAATGACACAGACACTGTTAGCCAGTGTCCGCATCAGTATGTTAAGTGAAGTGAGTAAGGCAGAGAAAGACAAATACTCTATGGTTTCACTTATATGTGGAACCTAAAATAAAACAAAATAAACAACAGCAACAAAGGAAACAGATTCAAAGAAACAGAGACGAAAGTGATGGTTATGAGATAGGAGGGGGTAGGGAAAAGGTGAAAAGGGACAAAGGAATATAGTCAATAATATTGTGGTAAGTGTATACACTGACAGATGATTACTAGAGTTAGTGGGGTGTAAGGCACAAATTTGTTGAATCACTATATTCTTGTACACCTGAAACTAATAATAAGGTTGTACACCAAGTACACTTAAATTTAGAAAAGGCACACAGACATGGGATATAATCATTGTTTGTGATGAGAAAGGCATGAATAATAAATAAGGTAACAGTTTAATGAAAAGAGTAGTCTCAGCCTGTTAGGAAAGACTGCATTGAGAATGTGAAGTGGGACCTAAACTCTAAAGATTCAGTGCAGTGGTGACTGAGGAACAGATCTCCGTACAGGAACCATGTGGGTGGGAAAAGGAACACAGAAAAGGAAACTAATATGACAAGAGTGACTAAATGAATGAACAGTAGACACACGTGCCATTCTGTGTGTCCATTTTTTACCAAGAATAACAGTTTTTAAAATTTTAGAAGTTTCATCATTAAATCAAAAGTGATGCTTCTTTTCTTTTTAATTTAAATTATTTTATTGTTGTTCAAATACAGTTATCTGTATTTTCTCCCCACCCTTCCCCCCACCCCTCCAAACCCACCTCCCTCCTTTGCTTCCACTCTGCCCCTTGGTTTTATCCATGTGTCCTTTATAGTAGTTCCTGAAAACCCTCCTCCCCACTGCCCCCTCTCCCCTCCAAACAACAAAAGTGACATTTCTTTTAAAGAGGGCAAGTCATTCAGTCTTTCAGATTCTATAGGGATTTTCAAAAATAACATGTTGTCCATTTATAGGTTCTCTTAAATATATACTCTATGTGTATGTGTATTAATATGCATTGCATCATTTCTAATAAATATTAGAAGATAATATCTCACAAATATTTTATTTTCATGATTATATAATATCAGAGAATAAAATGATGACTTATCTGGAATATGGCAAGAACACATCAAAACTAGTTAATTACATAAGGAGGCCATGCAAGGTAATAAATACTCTTTAAATGGAAAAATTAAAGATACTGTCAGCCAAATTTTATTAGTAGTTAATTGCACATGACTCTCTGGCAAAATCAGCTACTCATGTGGAACGCCTATTAACTTTAGCAGGTGTTATGCATAACTAGCTTAGGGCATATTCTAGTCCACTGAGTGCAAGTATAACTCTTAAATTGATAAGCCCAAGTGAAACTCTTTGCCATATTAAAAAGGATTTATAAAATTAATTAGAAACTTTGTAAAAGGGCTTTAGAGTCCAAGAGATTGTTTTCTTTTCCCCTAGTTCAAACCAAATCACATGTACATACAGTATTTTTCTATAAATATGTATAACTCCTTTCTAAGCAGTAACGTGTTTCTATTCCTATTTGGCCATAATGTTCTCCAGAGCTAATCTCAGCTGAAATTTATTCAATCTTTTTTAGACTTTGATGTTCCACTGTTTCAGTGGCAGTTGCTTTATGAGTTCCTGCCCAATGGCACCACCCAGGTTTTACCCTCCCCCTTAAAGTTATTGAAGTGTTTGGTCAAACCTGAAAGTGGGGTCAGTACACTTGAAGTCAAGCAGTTTTTGTGTAGGTCCTATATTTAATCTGGAAAGACACTAACATCATCTGTTACAGCAGGCAGGTATGTGGGAGAACAAAATATAGGGTACACTTTACATGTAACAGGAGTACATAACCAGCTATTTGCTTTGCACTGTAAATCTGCTATTCCACATAACTAGTGTTATAATTTTTCAAATGTTCTGTGTTTTTATAGTTAGAAGTTAACTTTTTTATTGGATACCAATTAGCTATGAGACATTTTTGATAGTTTGGGATAAATAAAAGAAATGTAAAACATAATCTATACTTTCTGGAAGCTTAGGTAAAAATAGAAAAACACGTGGATAACTCTTTTGATGTTGTTTATTACAAATACACAGTGAGAGAAAAACCTCCCATAGTTATAGAAATTGCATGAAATCTTGGTTTTATTTTTCCTAACACAATAAATTTCACTAATTTAAACATAAGTGTGACTTATTTGCCAGTTTACCTATTTTGTTCACTTTGACATTATTTATCTAGATTATATATCACTGGAATAATTTAAGGAGAGTTATTTTAAATTTTGAGCTTCAAAATAGCATGTTAAATATTTCTTTTACATATCTCAGGCATTTTTCCTAGTATTTATAAATTTAGGTTACAAGAATAATTGCAATCTAATTTTTATTCAGCCATTTTCATTTGTTATGTAATACCTTTAAAACTGCTATGTTTTAATGCTAACTTAGTTTTCAGCTGAAGGGCATGGTTGAGCTACTTTGTTAGTGATAAAAAACAATGATTATTTTGCATTTTTAAAAAGTGCATACAAATCTTTTAATCTCTGCCTACACTCATCAGAACAATTCCCTTCCAATGTAATTATATTCAAAATGCAAGCAAGATAATAAGTATCTTGGAATTTAACTTGATAAATATTCATTTGCCTTATAGGGAAAAGAAATGAACATTCTCATATAATTAGCTGCATATTTTTAAACCATGAGTTTATGGAGGGTTTTTTTTTTTAGGTATGTTTTATATATGCAAATCTACTAATTTATAAAGTAAAGGAAGTAAGGAGGCTGAAAAAAGGTGGAATCAGAAATATTTATTCCCATTCTGCCCTCCTCTCCAGGGAATAGGTTTCCTAATTATAAGAGGGAAGTCATTCCTTCCTTCCATCTCAGATTCTTTGTTTTAGTGAAACTAAGCTGGTCACAGTCCTTAATTATAAAACCAGATTTATCTTTCTTTCTTAATTGCTAGAAATAGAAAATCCTTGCTTTTTCTTCTTTTTTTTTTCTTATTCTTCCTTTGATTTTTGGTTTTGCCTTGTTTTGATGTTTACAAGCAAGCAATTCAGACACTAGTAAGAGAAGGCTGCTGCAGCCTTGGGAGATGACACAAGGAGACCTAACTTCTTCATAGCTTCTAGGTCCACAGAAGTCAGCATACCAAAATCTGCAGGGAGGCCAAGTTGTGCACACTCTCACCCAATGCACAATTGCCAAGACACAGATTCATTCTCTTTTTCTGTGGCGTGAAGACTTCACATACAGTAATTTGTGTTAACAGTTTAAAAGTTGCATGTGCTCCGAGGATCAGAGGCCCTATGCTCGTTCTGCAGGTAAGGATGCTGAGAGGTTAGAAGACTGTCCGAGAACCCAAACTGAGCATAACAGACTGCTAGTTCAAGTCCAATGCTCTTCACTGTTTTTCTCTCTAACTCTGCTGCTCTGAAGTATTCTGCGAGCAAACTGCTTCTACAAAGATTATGAAAAAGTGATAGTGTGGGGAGAAATGAAGCATTTTCTTTCAGATCTTTCTATCTTCATCATTTATGAACTCTATAGTTGCTTCAATTTACTGTATTTTTGTATTTCACTGTCCTCGGGTTTTATTTCACTTTTAGTTATGGTTTATAACATTTTTAGCACCATCAAAATTTGATCAGAGTCATCATAACATAAATTGACAGATACAGTACATGTAGGTATTACAATTACAATTATGCATAAATTATATTTTAACAGTTTGAATTAATTATTGATAAAATAAACTAACACCAATGAGACATTTATATTTATTGATTGATTTTTTTTTGTTTTAAAAATATAATTCAAATAATATGTATTATAAGGATATTTTATCAAGCTTGTTTTACTTGAAGAAAGAAATAAGATTCTGCTTCCAGGTCATATTATTTCTCTGTGGAAACTTAAATATTCTCTGCCCTGAGTGGAGAGATAACTAGTCCCAGAAGGATTCCACTGTCCTGTTATGAAGGTCTGATGTTAGAGGATTGCACTCACAGATTCCTAGCTTGAGCTCAGAGATATATGGCTTTTACTTTTCATGAAAATGTTGTTAGAAGGCTTGTTTGTAGCAGTGTTGAAAACCAGACTGGACTCAAAGTACTTTATTTCTGCAGATCTGAGATCAGCACGTGAATTACTTTACCCATCTATCCGGAAAATATTTCATACTCAGTTCCACAACTTAATACCATCCCACCTTGTGTCTCCCTCCTACCATCTCCCTCCGCAGCCCTGTCAGAACCTGAGTGGATTTTCAAGCTACTTTTATCAGACCCTACAGTTACTGCGCTTTGGTGAGATCCCTCGAGTCTAATGAGCCTGAGGAGGAGCTGCGATCCCAGGTCCAGATAAATGGAAATATCTTCAGACGCCAAGTTCCAGTCAGAGTAATGCTGCAAATGAACAAGAGTCTTACAATTGACAATTGTAAGGGTGGGAAAAAACACACTTTAAGGGTGAGATTTTATTACTTTTACTACTTGGATTTGCTTCATTTTCTCTGACACTTGCACACAGCCTGCAGTGACATCTGCTTGCTGCGGTGCTAACAATGGTTCCCGAACTGACTGGTTAAATTGCATAGGCATACAGGTAACCCAGCTGGACTCGGCTTGGACTCATGACATTGCTGTGGTTATTACAACTATTATTATCATTATTTTATGTTAAAAGTCATAGCTTTCAAAGACTGTGTGCAGAAAAGATAGGTGGAATGCCATCTGAACTGCAAGAATGCAGAAGGCTTTAATTTTTTATCTGATCTAAACCTTGCTTAATCATTCACATTTTTGACATATTGCTTTTTGCATTATTTGTTATTTTGCTTTTTAAAAATATTCATTATGGAGGAATTTGACAAGCACAAAAACACAGAAATAAAATCATTCTTAATCTCACTACCTGGAGATAGCAACTGTAGTTTTTACTTTGTATCTAACCTTTTAAAGCTTTTAACCAAATATTATTTTTCAGCTTTGACTTTTTAATTTAAATATATTTGAAACTTCTGTGTTATCCAGATAAATTAGTATATTTGGTAAAGAGTAAAAATTGTGAAACATATTAAATGGGATACTAATGAGAAAAGAAGGGTTTCTCAAGGCATTTATCCATGAGGCAGCCCCCACCCCCCATCACAGGTAACAATTCTCTATTGCTTTGCAGCTTTGTTGGTTATTTTGCTCTATATCTGATAAAGCGTTCCTCTCTTTCATTATCCTTCATGATAAGGCCACATAAGACTATGGTGAATAATCCTTACATCACTACATTAATAACAAGTATAAACAGCTTTCAAACAATTTCACTCTCTTGACACCTGCCAGCAATTTCTATTTCTTTTCTCTGCATCCCTCCCATAAAAAAGGCAATATTCTCCATATGTTAAAAGGTGGATCCTACAAACAATATGAAAATCTCATGAACAAGCTGCTCCATCTATTTTGGAAGTAGAACTTTTGTATTTTTATAGGGGAAATGAACAACAAAAGCAACAAATAAAGCCAAAAAATAAAACAAGCCAAAAATCCCTGGGGTGCAGCTAAAGGAAAAGGAAGGTCCGTCCCTGTGTTAGCTCAGGTTTTGGCAGGTCTCTTTCTTGTGGCTGACTGTCAATTCCAGATGGTTTCCGATACCTTCATTAAGCAGGGCAGACACCAAAGACTGGCAGCTTGAGGCCTCCTCTGGCAAAGCGGCTGCAGACCTAAGTGTGCTGTGTACTAATCACCATCACCCCAAACAGGCCCATTCTCCCTGAAGTTTAAGTGTTTGCAGATCTCTTTTCCTGGACCACACTCAGGGATTCATGTCACTCCCTCCCCTATCTCCTGCAGGTCTCTGTTCAAATGTCACCTTCTCGGGAGGTCCCCCCAGAACCTCTAACTAAAATTTTGCCCTGCCCCCCATCATTACGTCACATCCTATCAACCACCCTGTTTATATAGATGCCCTACCCATTTAAATCTACTTAATCCACATTGCATTTAATTAGTTACTTATTTTCTTCAAGAAAAATCTCTCAAGGCAAAGGTTTCCGTTCATTTTGCTCAGTGCCATATAGTCAGGGTGCAGAAAAGTATCTGATACTCAGTAGCCACTCGATGCATAGTTTTAGAATTAATGAATAAGTGAATTGGATTTCATGCCTGACTCCTCTGAATGCATACCTACAGTTAACTTGGTAATACTACCACAAAAGTGCTACATATAAATTTTCCTTTTCCTTTTCTTTTTTTTTTTTTAGTAAAATTGACATTATCTAAGGGATTAGAAATGAATGACATTAATTCTATAAAATGTTCTAAAATAGTCTCCATATTTTGTTATTGCCTCTTAAAGACTAAAGCATGTGTTTAAATTATTCAATAATAGAAAATAACTACTATTTAAAGTATTTTTAACGTGAAATTTCAGACATTCATCCTAAATATTCATTGTGTATCCTCTCCGGGTATCCATTATTAAGTTACAAGAGAAAAGAACTACTTTCTTCCTCCTAAAACTTAAATGTCATCTGCCAATCATTTCATCTCTTTATTATATCAGGTAAACCATAGGAATGAAAATAACCAACTAATAATAATCTTGGGGCAAAAAGCTTGCCTGCATTGAGTGTTATGATATGCTATGCACTGTGAGAAACACACACACACACACACACACACACACACACACACACCTCTAATCCACACCACAAAACAACCCATTCTATAGCTGAGGGAATAGAGTTGAGAAAGTTAAGTAACTACTTAAATTACCAAAATGTACAAGAACAGACTAATGATTCAAACCCAAATTCTTTAAATTCACACTAGCTTACCAGGAACTGTACTAAGTGATTAATGTGCATTAATTCATTTAGCACACCTATTATTTATAGGGTGCAGGTATATTACAGATGTAAGAATATGTAGGCAAACATTAATTTGTGCAAACTTCCATAGAGTCTGCTTTACATCTGTTTTCTTTGCATGGCACCACACTAACTCTTAAAGGAACACAACGTTTCTAACCCAGTTACAACTTTGTGTCCTGGCTGGAAACCAAGGGAGAAAACATTTCCTCAATTGTGTTTTCAGAGCTCTCCTCCCTTGCCCCACTGCTGTCTCCTCACTGCGCTGAGGTAACACAAGCGCTAGCAAATCGTCAGCATGGAGCATAATCCCATCCTCTTTCAATTGCTGTGAAGCAGCATCAGTATGAGGATGGGCTGCTGGGAACAAGTACCTTGTTTCCCTTCCACAAGAGTTGTGTCCAGAGTCATCATTTTTCCTTAACGTTCAGAGAGAAAAGAAATACGTTTTTTCCAACTCAGATGCAATCATACTGGTTTTTACAGGTAGATTTGTATTGACTTTTTCAAGTGAAAATTGCACACTTGTGAGAACATTGTTTTTAGAATCATGTATTATGAATGCTTAACTGACCTCAGGTAGATGGTGAAAACTTGGTGTATTAGAAATATGCCATGAAGTCAATGCAGCTCTGGGCAGCAGTAAATAATTCATGCTTTGTTTTAATAGTTCTCATCTTAGCATGAATATTCATAGTGTGTAGGATGGGGAAAAATAATTAGTTAGATTTACTCAGACTCCCAGGAGAAGTAGAGAAGATGGTTGTAAGAAAGAAACAAAGCAGTTATGCCTTGATTATTTAAAAGAATTATACAGATTTAAATGTTGGTGAAATTATCAATACCGTAAAGCAGAATATCTGTCATTGTCATTGACTGTAACTTAACTGTTATCAACATTAAGATTTTAACTTAATGGGGAACAGTATCATTTTAAAACATCTCATCTAGCTTCTTAAAATCACTTCCTGAAATAAAATATTATGAGCATATCAGTTTAGATATTTTCAATTTTTTAATGTAACAAATAAATAAGAAAACTGTGTATATTTTTGTATACCTACACACAGAGCTACTTTGTAACAGCCCTTAATTATAAAGAATTAAGGTTTCACTAGTCACTATCAAACTGTGAATTTACTGAACAAAATAAAAATCTGCATGTGATTTGATCAACATTTAATAATAAAAATGTTTTGATTTATAATTTGATTAAACAGAAATTGACTATTCATTAACTTGCAAGGTACACATTTTATGGAACACTTAGGAGAACACAGAATAACAAACACCACACATCTATCCCAAGCCAGCTTATATCAATAACTACTCATGTACTTAGTTGAGATCATCCAGTAAAACTTGAAAGAAATATAGATGTGTGTGAATTGTAGGTGTACTGCAGTCTAGTTCCAGGTAGGCAATTCAATATTGGCCACAAATTTTGTAGTTCTTTTCTTGTAGATACAAAAATGCTTGTGTTTTTCATCTCCTCGGAATGAAAAAGCACTTCACCTTTTTGTCTTTGTGTTTGCTCTAGCCTCTTCAAAAATCACAGGAGAAGCTATTGAGGCAAAATATTTAAATGGCATGTTGACATATTGGTATCATAACTTATTTTATGAAAGAGACTCAAGTGTTATCTTTTATTTTCATTCAAAAACTCCTACTAGCTTTTTTCTATTTTGACTGATCCTTATAAAATTAATTTCAAAGCTCATGGTGTCACTATTTATTGGTCTTAAAACCAGTCATTTTTAAAACAATTGAAAACACTTTTACATTAATGTAGATTCCTGATCAGTCATTATTACATCAATTATAAAAATATGCATGAGATTCTAAATAAATGCTAACTAAAAAGATAATGAATGGTTATATTTGAACTATGCAGCCTTAAATAAAGTGGACCAAAACATTACTGTGGTGATATTTAGCCTCCTAAATATATATTGAAAAGGGTGTATTTTCCTTTTGTCCAATAGTAGAATTAGTAGGCAGAATTAAGTCATTTGAGAGGGCAAGAGAATTCAGAATTCTCTAAAGTGACACAGATCACTGTAGCAGGCTGTGTTTATGGAATGACCTTTTGTACTGAGTAGCTAAATATAGTGTTCACTTTAAAAAGTGTTCTTCCAAAACTAATCTGAAAATCTATTAAATGGCTCACAAAATGCCTGTGTTCACTTTTCATGTTTTACATTGAAACTCAAATTGGGAAAATTATTTAAACAACATTAGAATCAGGAATGACTGAGGAGAAAGCTGGATGAGCACAGATGAAATCATTATTTTTAAGTGTGCCTTCCACTCTCCATGGTGTCTGTGTTATGAAAACATTTCCCTGTATATCAGTTACATATTTCCTTTTCTAAAGGAATATGTGCAAAATATGTATAACATACGATTCAGATATTTGTTAAACACAGTATCATTTATACTCTGCTATCGTAACATCTTGTTAGCCTACACCATCTGGTCCCCTGGGAGGTCAGTTCAGGGTTTAACCCACTCAACATAAGAAAATCCTCCCAGTTTAGGTATCTAATCAGGCAGCTGACTCATCTGGAACCCTGGGAACAGGAGCGGCAGACAAGTAAACATTCTTCAGTGAATGGGAGCAAATGGAACATGTTGGATAGAGACAAGAGAACGAGTAAAAAACTATGAACGAATACATTAATTACTAAAGATTCAATAATTCAGGCAATAGAGTAAACAGGTTGAGATATATAGGCCATTTGGTGTGTCTAAAAAAGTACTCATTGACAGTTTGTTGAAAAAGCTTCACTAAGCTACAAGGTTTCAAAAGATATATTTCACCAGTGAAGACAATTGAGAAATAAAGGGCACCACTGGGAATTCTATATACTTTGTAAAATTTTCTGGCAATTTCTTAGCTTCTAGACATGTCAGGTATAATGATTTGAAAGACCTCTGAGTGTATGTCTCCCCAAATTTCAGCTTCTCAATTGTTCATTTTCCACTAAGAATTTGGATTTTCCTTCTCAGAAAGTAAAATCATTTTTTATAAATGGCTCAAAGCTGACAGAGAATGATGAGAAAGCTTGTATTCTTCCATTAAGGAAGTTTGTTTCATTTCTCTTTTCACCTGGGTCACTGGCCTGAGGTCTATAAAAGCATTTTTTTTTTTTTGCTTTGATGTAGTTGAAAAATATTTGACAGAAATTTAGGATCAGAAAACAAAAATTACATATTGATATATCAAACAAAGCCATATATCTATGTGAACATAGTCTTATTCATGTATAATCCATGAAGTTCAGAGAGATTAGAATTTGGTTGCACAGCTTTAATGTAGTGGTCCCTAATTAGAATATTTACTGTGTAAACATTGAATTCAGGTGATTTATTTTCTGGATGACTTTTAACCTGGAGTATTAAAAAAAGAAAATTTAGTAGTTTCATTTACAATTGCCTTTAATAACAATTAAATTTTTCAAAGGGATTTTGTTATAAAATAATAACATGACATTATTATTTCTGCTTTTATTTAAGAGAAGAAAAGGTCTGTCCAGAAGATATCCAACCATGTAATGTAAAAAATAGAGACATTTATTGAAGGAGATACAAGAAACATTGTATATAGAACAATGACACCTCAGTCCCCTTCAAGTAGGCTCCTTGGGACCTCACACACTTCTCCCAACATCTCTTCCACTGCTGAAAACACTCTGCAAAGTCCTTTGTTGGAATTATCATCAGGTTCCCTGTCATATTTTCCTGCATCTCCCTGAGATTCTGAAATCTTTTCCTTTTCAAAGGTGATTTTAGTTTGGGGAAAAGCCAGAAGTCACAAGGCGCCAAATCTGGGCTTTACAGAGGATGAGCCACCTGGGTGATTTGATGTTTCCCCCCAAAACTCTGCACAAGACACGATGCATGAGCGAGCGTGGTGTTGTGGGGAAGCTGCCAAACACCAGTTGCCCATAGCTGCAGCCCTCTGAATAATCCTAATAGATTTCACAGAGGAATATTAAAGCTTAATGCAAAATTTGATGCAGATTCATTGCTCTACTTGCTCAGTCATTTTGAATGTGACAGCCACACAGTACACAAGCTCACTCAACAGCCCCACTGACTAGAGTACAGTGAAGTCTTCATTGTTCACACATGCCCATTCCAGTCCATTCTCCTTGGCTGCCAGGTTACACTGATGTTACAAAAACTGTTCTTGTTATATTAACAATGGCTGGACTTTTTCTGGACAGACCTTGTATAATTTGCTTTCCAGGTCATTTCTGTGAAACAGTGAATTCAGGGGTACTTTTTTATTCTATAATTACCAAGAATTCACTACTCTTTGGGGGGGAAAGTCCCAGGTAGGTTCTATTTGTTACTAAAGACCAAAACCATCTAAATCAAATTTCCTCCATTGATTTATATTTTAGGGTTAAAGCGAAGTAATGTCAATGACATCCTAGTAGGATGCAAATTGTATCTACCATATTTTTCAGACTATAAGACACCCTCCCTGCCCCCCAAATTTGGGAGGAATGATGGCTGTTAATGCTGCTGTTGAGTTCTGTTTACATTTACTTTGGTAAAATATTATGTTATTTATGTTATTAAATATTTTACCATATTTTTTGCTTCAAAATTATTTTCCTATTTTCCTCCTGTACAACCTAGGTGTATCTTATGGTCCAAAAAATACAGGTAAGTATCTAAATCCCAACACTGTGAACAGACCTGTGCACATACATAATGTATGATAAATACTTGTTACATGTTTGAATAAACTTTTAAAACAAGAAGCTGCCAACCTTGAATGTACCCGCTTTGGCTTTGTCCATGTATCCTTTATACATGTTCCTTGATGGCCCTTCCCCTATTACCCCCTCCCCCTTCCTCTCTGGTAACTGCTAGTTTCTTCTTTATTTCAATGTCTTTGGTTGTATTTTGCTTGCGTGTTTGTTTTGTTGATTAGATTGTAAATGTGTTTAGATTAAGTGCTTTCAATTTCTACTTGCTAGAGAAAGCAAGCTGACATTTGCCGTTGTCTCACAACTTCTTTCATAATCTTCAGTAATCTTATTGCTTGCACTAGATTCTTCTCCACACCCATGTATTCTCTAAGTCAGCAGTGTCAAACTTACTTTAACCGGGGGCCACATCAGCCTCATGGTTGCCTTCAAAGAACTGAATGTAATTTTAGGACCATATAAATGTAACTATCCCTTAACTAGGGGCAAGGAGCTCGGCGCTGCCACCAAGTAGAAACAAGGTGCCAGGCTGGATCAAACAAGGTAGAGGGCCGGATTCAGCCCACGGGCCTTGTGGTTGCCACCTGTGCTCTAAGTCATCTCCTTTCAGAGCTATCAAAATAGCATCCTAAACACTTTCTGCCTTTAGAATATCATTTTTGTGTGTCAAATATTGTTCTAAAATAAAAACATTAATTACAGAGATACTGCATTAAAACATTTTTCTTTTTTCTTTTATTTTTCACTACCATTTAGCCCACTTATACCTACCTCCCCTGCAATAAACACATTGGTGTCCATGTCTGTGAGTCCTTTTTCCTTTTTGCTCAATCCCTCCACCCCTAATCTCCCTTCCCACCTTACTTGCCATCCTGCTATCTATTTATAAGTCTGTCTCTATTTTCCTTATTAGTTCGGTTTGCTCGTTAAATTCCACCTATGGTTGAAATTATAAGGTATTTGTTTTTTTCTGACTGGCTTATATCATTTAGCATAATGTTCTCCAGGCTCATCCATACTGCTACAAAGGGTAAAATTTTCTTTTTTATGGCCAGGTAGTATTCCATTGTGTAAATGTCCCAAGTTGTATTCCCATTCATCTACTGATAAACACTTGGGCTGCATCAAGATATCTTGGTGATTGTAAATAATGCTGCAATGAACATAAGGGTGCTTATGTTCTTTCAAATTTGTGTTTTTGATTCTTTCAGATAGAGTACTAGAATGGGATCACTGATATGAAAAGCAGATACATTTTTAATTTTCTGAGGTATCTCCATAGTGCTTTCCACAATGGCTGCACCAATCTGCATTCCTGCCAACAGTGCAAAAGGGTTCCCTTTTTTCTTTCTTTTTTTTTTTTATTTTACATATCATAATTAAAATATTTTATTTATTTTCTTTTTTTTTCAGTATTTTTTAATTGTTGATATTGTACAGTTTTCTGTCTTTTACCCCGCCCCAGCCCACCACCCCAGCCCTCCCCACCTTCCTCCCATTTCCACCCCCCATAGTTTTTGTCCATGAGTCCTTTATACTTGTTGCTCTAAATCCTCCTTAGCACTTGTTTGTTGATTTACTGATGGTGGCCATTCTGACAGGTATGAGGTGATATCTCATTGTGTTTTTAATTTGCATTTCTTTGATGATTAGTGACATTGAGCATCTTTTCCTAGGCCCATTTGCCATCTATATGTCCTCTTTAGAGAAGTGTCTATTCAAATCCTTTACCCATTTTTAATTGGGTTATTTGGTTTTGTGGTGTTGAGTTTTGTAAGTTTTTTTATACATTTTGGATATTAACCCCTTATCAGATGTGTCAGTGAATATGTTCTTCTATTCTGTGTGTTGTCTTTTCATTTTGTTGTTTTTCTTTGCGGTAAAAAACGTTTTAGTTTTCTGTAGCCCCATTTGTTTATTCTTTTTTCTTTTGTCCTTTGCTTGGGGAGATTTATCCAATAAAATATTGCTATGAGCAATGTCTGAGATTTTGCTGCCTATGTTTTCATCTATGAGTTTTATGGTTTCAGATCTAACATTTAAGTCTTTAATGCATTTTGAATTTATTCTTGTGTGTGGTGTAAGAAGGTGGTCTGGCTTCATTTTTCTGCATGTATCTGTCAAATTTTCCCAACACCCTTCATTGGATAAATGATCTTTACCCCATTGTATGTGCTTGCTTCCTCTGTCAAATATTAATTGACTATAACGATGTGGATTTATTTCTGGGCTCTCTATTCTGTTCCATTGATCTATGTGTTTGGTTTGTTTTCTGTTTTTTGTTTGTTTGTTTGTTTGTTTTGGTTTTTGCCAGTACCATGCTGTTTTGATTATTGTGGCCTTATAGTATGGTTTCATATTAGCATGATTCCTTCAACTTAGTTCTTCTTTCTCAGGATCACTGATGTTATGCAGGGCCTTTTGTGGTTCCATATAAGTTTTTGAAATATTTCTTCTAGTTCTGTGAATACATCATTGGAATCTTGATAGGAATTGCACTGAATCTATAAATTGCTTTGGGTAGTATGGAGATTTTAATGATGTTAATTAATTTTTCCTGTCCATGAACACAGTATGTGCTTCCACTTATTTGCATCTTCTTCCATTTCTTTGTTCAGTGTCTTATAATTTTATAAGTATAGGTCTTTTACATCTTTGGTTGGATTTATTCCTAGGTATTTTATTTTACTTCTTCTTTTTTTTTTAATCTTTTTTTAAATCTTTTAGAGGGGAAGGGTAGGAGAGAAGGAGAGGGAGAGAAATATCAATGTACGGTTGCCTCTCGTGTGTCCCCTGCCGGGAACTGGCCTGCAACCCAGGCATGTGCCCTGACTGGGAATCGAACCGCAATCCTCTGGTTCGCAGGCCCGAGCTCAATCCACTGAGCTACACCAGCCAGGGTTATTTTACTTCTATAATAACCACAGTATTAAGTCCAAAATACAGATTGTATTTGGACTTAACATGATCTCTTTTCAAATTGCCTTCCTGTTTTCCTCGACCCAGGGCCCAGTAGCAGATAGCTAATCACAGTTTCTGAAGGCACCAGGCATAGTCTAGTCTTTTTTCACTTGGTCACATGGAGTTCTACTAGGTGTGCTCTGAAACCTCAGCTCTAATGTCACCTTGTTTGTGATGTCTTCTCTGATCATCACTCCTTCTGACACTCTCAAATACTTTTAAATACTCTGCTAGAATGCCTCAAACGCCCTATCTTCTTCCTTTACACATCTCTCTGTGCATCAGACTGTGTGACAGGTCCTCTGGACAAACTTTCAATTTATTACCAGGTCTTGTAGCTTATAGATGGTATATGTTTGTAGAAAAATGAAAACATACATATATGTCATAATATATGTTAATAAACAAAATATACTTGAGCAAATTATGTGTTTCTATGTTACTTATAGTGCATTTATTCTATTTATATAAAATATAAACATGCCTTATGAAACCATCATGAATAATTTATAGTGGTGTCAGTTTGTTGATTTAAATATAGGCACAAAGGAAAGACTAAGAAAAGTCACCATTCCTTGGTTGATGAGGCAAATTGCATTATTCCAGACACCTTTCCTTCAAAATTTTACATGCTGAGAACCGATTTAACTTACCAAACTAATATTTCTAGCACATACTCTGGGACAATTTTTAAAACCAATGATATTACTACCTTGGTAGCAATAGGGAGAAAAGTCTATGATTTTAGTTTTTCACTTTAGGTAATAGCAAGAAAAATGTGCATGGGTCTACAGCAGATAAAGTGGGGAAACAAGGTAGATAAGATGAAAGCAAAGGTATTTTTGTGAGTTTTTTTCAATAAATTTGTAATTTTTCTAATGCCTACAAATACACACAGGGCATGTTTGTGCATACACATGTGCACACATAAAAGAATTAAATAGCTTTATCTGAATGCAAACTTCCATCACGTGGATTTGTGGGTAGATTAAATAGCTCTATCTTTAGTTGTTGCTGTTTAGGGACATTAAATGCACCATTAGATACTATTACTGTCTGCCCTTTCTCAACAAAGCCTGAGCAAAATAATCTGATGCCACAGTGGTTCCCGGGTTGCTAGCCTCTGCAAATTAAAAGAGAGCATATGCAGGGCATGCTCTGAAACAAAGTGAGACAGAATAATTGCCGTATAACAGCTATGATGCAGTCCCTCCGCACAAGCACTGAGAGGGGCTAACCGCGGGCATTCATTTATTGCAGTAGCTATTCCTTGGAAAGCTCAAGATGCTGTAGCCATCTTAGTATTCTGCCCTCAGGGCAGAAGCAGTCTGTGTGGCTAAGGAGGATAGGAAGCTTTAGGGAGGACAAAGTCTGATAAATTCATCTTTTAGAAATTTGTTGAAATTTTTCTAAAATTACCACCTAATAACTGTGTTCACTTTAAATGAACTGCTTGACATTTTACTAAATGACATTTTTCCAAAAGACTTATTTTGTAAGGACAGAAATTTACTTTTCTTTCTGTCACCACAGTGATATTTATTTATGGAAAGTGGATGAAGTTTCTCAATTTCAATGAGTAAATTCTCAGTGGTAAACCTTGTCTTGCATTTTTACAGTCCTTGAAAGCTTTCTTTGGAATTAGCTAACATATTTGGTAAATTATAATAATTTCATATGTGTCCCATTGTTATATAAATAATCAGAAGATCAGAACCCTAAGCACGGAAACAGACAATCTGAGATAAGAGGGAAGCAGGGGAGCCAGTTAAACATTTGCTCGCACATCACTCTGTGTATCCTTTTGGGGAGTGTCCCCAAGCTAAGAATCCACCTGTATTATGCTTCATTACATGTTATGTGACATGTGTCATTTCAAACCACATACTCCTATAGAATTCTTAAATATCATTGATAATCAGTGTTTTAAAGGGTTGAAGCCAACAGCAGCAAACAGACATAGTCTAGGACTTGGACACAGTCTAGGACTTGGAAACACAAGTCTGTACTTGTGAAATACTTTGTCCACAGGTATTTGACAAGTTAGAGAGCAACTCCAATGTACTTCAGGATTCTAATAAATTCACCAGATACATATTTGGTAAAGAGTTAGATCTGTAAACTCAGAGAGATGAGTAAAATTGATCCATCCAAATCCAAACAATGATTTCAAAATCTGATATCTCATTTTCCAGGATTACAGGCTGGCACCTGGGATTTGGACTGAAGACTTAAACTTGGTTTGATGGCTATAACTGTGTTTTATATTTGTTAATTAACAATAGAAATGTTTTATTTTGTGATTGCACATACAATGCAGAAAGTGTTTTCAAATATTTTAAAACAGCTTTTCTAGAAAATCTGGAAAACCTCAACCTCTAATTCAATAAAATAGCATCACTTTGACTTCAGCCAAGAATAATTGAAATTCTAATACCAGCTACATTCTTCAAGAAAAATAAATCATTCAAGATATAATAATAATGTTCAACTACTTCTGTTCTAAGTTTCTTCAATATTTTCTGAAAGTATGTCTTTAGTATTATGCTTAATGTTTAAAAGCTATAGTATTGTTTTTAAACAAATTAGAAATGAAAATAAAAATGCAAACATTTTCTTAAAATGTCTAAATACCTCTTTTTTGTAATTTTTGGTCTAATGTTTTATTGTATGCATTTTAATTTTTCTTTAAATACAGGGATGGCAAAAATAGATTTACAAATAGATTTAAAAAATTGTGAGTACAGGAAACAGGGTTTTTCTTGTATTATTATGAATTAATTATTGTATCATTTCCCATACAAACAATTGAAAGCCTACTTTGCCCCACCCTGTATAGAGACAACAGATCCATCCTTTGATGGATTAAAGGATTGAGATTGTCAGTTTAAAACAATCATGTTCTGCATTACCTGACCCCTAAAAGCATTGATTTTGAGCAAATAAACCATTTATCTATCGATCGATCTATATCTATTTTTTAAAATTATATGAAATGGCACCTCAATAAAATTGAGGCAAATTGAATTCATTAATGGACAGCAACAAATGCATTTGAAGGCCTAATGATGTTGTTATTTTGAACCTGAAACAAGGAGGAACCTCCTTTGTGTTCTGCGGGTGCTATGAAGATCTAAAACATGGGGCAGAAGGAGTTATATTTCCATCACAGACAGAATATATACATATGCATTTTCTTGCTTTTACTTTAGGGATAAAAGTATTATGATAGTAAATGTTTAAGATATTTCATTAGTTACGTTTTGAAAATGGAAAGCTGTGGATGGGGGTCTGAAGAAAGAGAAAACATTTAATTCATTCAAGCTATCCCTGTGAAGTGAAAAAGAAAATTGTGGCTTATTAGTCCTTGTCAATAAAAACCCCACAGTTCAGCTAGCTGAAAGCAACTGATACTAGTGGAATCAATGGTGCAGTAGAATACCCTAGTGGATATTATTGGAACCTTTAATTCTCATTAAGCAGTTTATTCTTTCAAGGGCTTTTTGATGGAATTCTTGTTGGTGAGTATCTCTAAAGCTTTGCTGCTTAAAGAATTTATTATTGAGTGACTTTGCCCTATTTAAGATCAATTCGTGGATATTTGTATTGCCATTCATGCAAAAGTATAAGCATAGAGAAGATGAAAACTTTACATAACCCACATAATATTTGTATCTCTTCCATTCTTTTCTAACTGATGAAATACAACCAAGCTCTAATGATAATGCTTCATTAAAAGTGATTGTGATTAAGAGTTTCAGTAGGCTAACTTGTGATCAAATCACTTCGTGTCACAGAAGACTCAGTCTGAACTGTATTTAGTCTTTACTTTTCTTGTTTGCATTTTCACTGCCATTTCTTTGAAATGAAATAGAAAAATAGTCACCTTTCATAAATCACATATCCAAACCTGGTCTTTCAATTTGGAGACATGCACTGCAATTTTAGTAAAGGATTCCGTGGAGGGGAAAGATGCTTTTGTATTGAAGCAGGAAAAAGGATAAATTGCAAAAGCAGTCAATTGTTTGCATTTAATCACAGTGTGGAAGGGAAAAGGCCAACCGAGCTCACTTCTTCAGATTAATCCCTCTTTTCCTTCTCTCTCTCTCTCAATCTTTTTGATGTAATCTTTATTGTATTTTTTCCATTACCATTTAGCACCCTTATACTTCCCTCCCCCCAGCAATCTCCATGCTGTTGTCCATGTCCCTGAATCATTTTTCCTCTTTTCCCAAGCCCTCCACACCTACCCTCCCCCCTTAGCTGTCAACCTGCTCTCTATCCACGAGTCTGTCCCCATTTCTCTCGTTAATTGTGTTTGTTCACTACATTCCACATATGAGTGAAATCATATGGTATTTGTTTTTCTTTACTGACTTATTTCACTTAGCATGATGTTCTCCAGGTCCATCCATACTGTCACAAAGGGTACAATTTTCTTCCTATTGTGTAAATGTCCCATAGTTATTTTATCCACTCATCTACTGGACACTTGGGCTGCTTCCATATTTTGGCGATTGTAAATAATGCTGCAATGAACATAGGGGTGCCTATGTTCTTTTGAATTACTGTTTTGGGTTCCTTTGGATATATTCCCAGGTGTGGATTAATCAGGCCACAGGCAGATCCCTGTTTAATTTTTTTGAGGTATCTCCATACTGCTTTCCATAGTGGCTGCACCAATCTGTATTCCCACCAACAGTGCAAAAATGTTCCCTTTTCTCCACATCCTCACCAGCACTTGTTGTTTGATTTATTGATGATAAACATTGATGAGGTGACATCTCAGTGTGGTTTTAATTTGCATCTCTCTGATGATCTGTGACATTGAGCATCTTTTCATGTGTCTGTTAGCCATTTGTATGTGGGCTTTGGAGTAGTGTCTATTCAGGTCCTTTGCCAGTTTTTTAATTGGGTTATTTGTTTTTGTGGTGTTGAGTTTTGTAAGTTAGCCCTTTGTAAGATGGAATTTGTTGCCAAACTTTTCTTTTTTATCTAATCAGTAACCAGTTTATCCTGGAAAATAATATAAACTTAATCCACTGACTATATCTTAGTTTTTTGATTTGTGCAGGTATCCATGAAATTCTAAAAAAATGATTCAGAAAATCTATACCAAAATAAAATTAGGTAGGGATAAAATAATGTAGTCCAGACAGCAAATAACCCTAAGGGCTCTTCTAGGGCACTACTGAAAATCTGGAAAACAGGAAATTTAATGAAGACACACCGACTCCAATTTTCTCTATACCTCTCAGGTTTCTATGCTACTTTATCAATGGGAAATATGGACATAGAAAGTGGTTGGCTGGTCAATGCTTATAACCAACAATTATTTCAAGGGAGGGGAAGAATCCAGAAGAGAAATATGTGAAAGACAGTGATCAATTGAATTCTCATTAACCTCATCTTCTACTCCCCCTCTGGCTTCCTCTGCTCTGGCCATAATAGCCTTCTTTCTGGCCTTTGAATGCAACAGACTGACTCCTATTTAAGGGTCTTTATATTTTCTTTCTTTCATTTTTTTTAATTTTATTTTTTATTGTTGTTCAGGTACAGTTGTTTCCATTTTCCCACCAACACTTTCCCCCACTCCACACACCCCCACCTCCCACGCTCAATCCTACCACGCTTTGGCTCTGTACATGGGCCTTTTTTTTTTTTTTTTTTTTTTTTTTAATCAGTATTTTTTAATTGTTGATATTGTACAGTTTTCTGTCTTTTACCCCACCCCAGCCCACCACCCCTTTTATACGTGTTCCTTGATGATCCTTCCCCTTTATTTTCTTTCTTTCTAAGATACACTTACCGCAGAGATATACATGACTTTGACATCTCTTTTAGGTATTTTTTCATGTACCATTTTGACCATTCTATTTCAAATACATCCCACATTTTTTCCCATGCTTCTTGTCCTTATTCTTCTCCCTTAATGTTTCCAGCTACCATGATGTTATATCTCGTACATTCCCTCGATGTATTTGTAATATCTGACTGCTTCCACCAGAGTGCACGCTCCATCAGGGCAGGGGATTTTCTCCTTTTTGTTCCCTGAGTTATCCTAATCATCATGAATGGTACCTGGGTATTCTTTGGCTTTTTAAAAATATTTACTGAGTGAGTGAATGAATGACATTAATTTCTGGACATAGAGAGGAAAATTTAAGTGCATTATTACTTTTACCTGAATGTTTGATACCATACTTAATGATATCACTGGCTCTTTTTGCTATTGAAGTGAAATGTGATCTTTTTTCTTGCCATTTTTAACTTGTACCTCAAATACAGATTTAAAAATAGAAAATGGCAAATAAAATTAAAATCTTAGGAATATTAATAATAAATCATCAGGCCATCCAAGATTTTAATTAATTAACTAACTAATTAATTTTTAACCTTACCCAAGTATAATTTTTTCATTGCTTTTAGAAAGAAAAGGGGAGAAACATACATGTGAGAGGGAAGCACCGATTGGTTGCCTCCTGTATGTGCCCAGACTGGGGATCCTGTAGACCCAGACCAGAGACCATAACTTATGCATGTGCCCAGACTAGGACTTCAACCTGCAACCTTTCAGTTATGGGACCATGCTCCCATCAACTAAACCACATTGACCAGGGCCCATCCAACATTTAAAAAATTACTTTCCAATTTCCCTATCGACTACAGTATCTCAAATGTTACTCTGTATGTGTGTGTATATATATGTGTGTGTGTGTATATATATATATAAACTTGAAACATATATATAGTTTCAAGCTTATAAATGTTCTCTTGAGCATGAAAATAATGCTATATTTATATATTTGCATCAAAATACAATAAAATTTTATATATTAAAGTTGATAAATATTATCTTTAAAAGCACAAAACTTAAGAGTCAATACACTTGTTTTCTACTTATTATTCTTCTGCAAATTTACTGTCTTCTGACAAGTCACTTAACTCTAGGGATTCCAACTGACTAATGTAAAAGGTATAGGAAAACCAGAGGATTAATGTATGATATATCCTAGTCTAAGATGCTTTGAGTCTATCTTGTTGATTTTTGAATAACTGTAATTTATAATACCTTATTTTTGAGGAAGAAAATAAAATCTATCTTAAAGCATTGTAGTTTAATATATTTTAAATGATTATATACTAATGTGAAGAATAAAGTATCAGTGCTTTTCGTTGTTTTGATTTGATTTATATTCACCATTTTGAGTAGAACCTTTAAGTGCTTTGTCGATTACATTTTGAAAAGACCTTCCGGAGGAGAAAAGATCCAATTGCAATGGTCACTGTGGAGTAAGAATTTGTAACTGACATCAGCCATTGTATTCACTATGACACTATTATTTCAATTTGATATAATGTATTTACCTTCTAAACAGTGTTCACAAAGTAATCAAGAGGACAAGAAGTCATGCTCATGAGTGGAAAAAAAGCAGGGGAAAGCAACAACTGAGACACAGAAATACTGCTGACTAGATATGGAAAAACAAAATTATTGCCAAGGTTTATGTTACATCTGTCTCACTAATCCAGGTGTCAAAGGAATGCATGAGTCAGTAAGACAGACTGTGTTTTCTTCTACTTTCATAGTCCCCAGAAATTGTTTCCAATTCTTTTTCGAATTTTTTGTTGCTAATTAATAGCTCTCAAACTGTTATATGGTATGTTTTTCATTCATTTTCACAGATAAGTTGATAAATAACTGAGGTAAGGTGACAGACTCTGAATCTTTATCAGTTGTTTAACTCAGCTTGAAGTTTTGTGAAGAATAATGATGGAAGAATGCAAACAAACTCAACCTGCAAAGTTGAAATATATAAAAATCACTTTCTTACTAAACCTAAAAAAAAACCCTTCCAATTAGCACCAGCAGAAGCTTCATATCCTATACCTGGAAGCATAATGAAAAAATAAAAACACTGTACCCTGTCATTAATGTTCAGCAGTGCTATAGCTATGTCCCACTTATTTCACAAAACAAATCCACTCCCCACAGATAGACCAGCAATGTAAACAGTGATCATTGAACCTTCAAGGGCATCGGAATCACTTGGAGAGTTTATTAAAACACAGATCACTGTGGACTCCCCCAGACTTTCTGATTCAGTAGGTTGGGAAGGGGGCCATATCTGCCTTTCCTGCAATGAAAGCACCATTACCTGAGAAAGAATTACCTCTTTCTCAGGTAACACTGGTGCTGCTGGTCCAGGGACCACTTTAGTTACAAATAATTTGAGTTGTGCAGTCACGGCTTTGCAAAGATCTTAAAGGTACTTAATCCATTTCTTTAATTCACACTTTAGTCATCTCTGATAGTGCATTCATTATTAAATCTGAGAAACTACTATGTGTTAGACATTGAGATAGATCCTGGTAACACACTGTTTAATAAACTTCCTTAAGGGGTTCATGGCCTTGAGTGGGAAGGACATGTGCCAAGCTAATGATTATATAATGTTTTCATAGAAGAATGCACAGAGAATGTAGACTCTGACAATCTACTAAAAACTACATAACAGCAAAGCAACATGATCATGGTTAAATTTTATAATTATCATTCAGGCCTAACATGAAGCAAAGAAGGGAGTTAGAAATGATTGCAATAATTCCAGTCAGTGACAGTGATAGTGCCTAGACCTCTTCAATTTTTCCATTTTGCTTGTAGCATAAAATATAAATCCTTTAAAATTTGAAAAACAATTCTGAATGACTCGGTACTTGGTAATTTATACAACTTTTTCTCCTTGTTTTTGCTACCTCTATCAATACTTAACAAAAGCAATATAAAAAATTTAACCCTGCTGCCTTGGCTGGGTGGCTCAGTTGGTTGGAGCAACGTCTTATACACCAAAAGGCTCAGGTGCAATCACTGACCACGACACATGCCTAGGTTTGGTCCCCAGTCAGGGCAGGTGCAGGAGGCATTGGATTGAAGTTCCTCACATACTTTCTCTTTGTTTCTCTCTCTCTCTCTCTCTCTCTCGCTCTCGCTCTCTCTCTCTCTCAGATCAATAAACATATCCTTGGGTAGAGTTTAAATAAAATAGCCCTGCTGAATTTCTTTCAGTCCCTCAAACTCACCTTAGCTTCTCTCACCTTTAAATTTTTACTTATTCTTTTTTTAAAACCGAAACAACTCTGTTATCATCCACACCTTAGTTAACCATTAATATTTTTATCTCAATGTAGGTCTCTTCTCATGGATCCATTACTTTTTCTAGTCTTGTCTCCCTGCCTCACCCCCCAGTTTGTACAAAGTGTTCTTTTTCACCATTGTTCATTTCTCCATATATTTCACTAAAGAAGAAGCCTCTTGAGGGCAGAGACTGAGATCTCTATCAGTGTCTGTCCTCAAGAGACAGAAAGCCCAGCTCACATATAGTACATAAGGAACATGTGTAGTTTTAGAGAAGGAATAAAAGACTATGAAAGAAACAAACAAATAAACAAACAAAAAGAATAGGCAGAGATTTAGGAGAAAATAACAGCTTGTTGCAGATTTGTGGTAACAGCTGAGGGAATAATTAGCAGATTCAGAAAAGTAGGAACTGAGAGAAATACAGAGGTTTACCTAGGCAGCCTTACAGACAATGGTGTTAGCAGAGTAACAGAGACAAAGCCAATACTAGGAGTTGGAGGTCCCTTCACATTTTCATGCAATTTTTAATTTGATCTTTATAATAACTGTATGAGATAAAACCTTTAGTAGCATTTTACCGATGGAGTAACTAAAGCAGGTAAATATTGAGTAACTGGCTGAAGGTTACGAAGCTACAAAACAGCAGAGTTGGACCTGGAATATCTGATTGAGAAGCAAGTGTCAATGGAATTTGTGGAGTCTTTCCTCTTACTATATAATGAAATCAATAAAAGGGAGGAAAAGCAGTGTTTGTTCTGAGCCTGCTGTGTAGCGTGGCTTGTGGTTATCTAGCGATCCCCATCTTTACTTCCCTTCTCCTTTTCATGTGCATTCATTTAGTCTTATCCTAACAAATATAATTTACATGTTGTTACCTAGCTCCTTTTACTGAATTTAATTTTGATTATAACCTCTTTTTTGTTAGGCATTGCTTTCCACCTGTCCAGAACATGGCATCACCTGAAAATTTAATGAGTATGCTTTGTTCATCCAAATCCCTACTGATTGCATGAAAAACTAGGTATGCGCTCAAAGATAAAAACTAACTCATGTTTGATGTCTGCATCCATGCTTGTTCGTGGGCAAGGGAGGTAGTTGCAGGTTGGGTCTGCTCAACATGCATATTAAGAGGGTTACAATTCAAATTATTAAGTTATTTTATCTTGTATTTGGAATTGAATACAGTGTGGGGTACATAAGACAACTTTTGGAACGTTAGCAAGGTTCTAGAGTCATACTGTAGAATAGGTTTAATTAAAGAGACTCCCACTTTTTAGAAACAAAACGTCCATTGTGGGTTTAGAATCAGAAACATACTCTTCCCTTTTCTCACTTTTTTTACATAGCAAGTAAAAATAAGCAAACAAAAAATTTAAACTTGCAAAGCTTTTCAGGATCCATCTGTTGAAATGATTTTATACCATCCTATTCACACACCAGCAGGAGGGAGGTAAGGATTTGAGAAGTAGTTTGGAAGAAATATGAGACAAACCTGAAGGATTTGTTGTACTGTGATGTGTCAGCTAGAAGTCCAGGGATGATAGAAATGGGAGATTGTTTAAAAACAATGTTAGTAAGAGATTGTTTTTAATGGGTAGTTGGGGATAGCTGAGAGTAAAATGGAAAATCATTTAAAAAACTACTAACTCTTGGTGAAGATTGAGAAAAATATAACCATTGACCAGAACACAACATGTACCAACAAAGTTAAGACCCTAAAAGCAGAGGATGCAGCCCATGCAGCTTTGGAGATGAAAGGCTCACTCTAATCCCTTCCATGAAACAGACTTTCTAAAGAGAAGAGAATGTAGTCCTGGGAGCATGAAATTTATAATGAAAGGGTGTTACCCCTGCTTATTTTCTTCCACATCTTCCTTCCCCACTATTCCCTGCAGACTGTGCCAGATTTGTGCCAGTCTAGTTGAGAAGGCAGATAACATCTGGCATGCTATAAGTAAGTGATAAAGGGAATTAACATATCTGCTTTACATTAAAAAAATAAACTTTTTGCAGAGATAGGTTTCATCATACCCACCGCTTAATGAGTTGTTAAGACTTTGCCTAAAATAATAAATAAGGCTAGTAAGAGAGAATTGCTAAAAATATTACACTCCAGTATCTATATTCAACAAAACTTAATTTCTCCCTGCTCTCAGTATGAGCTATGTTCATTGGTAAGTCTCTATCACTTACTGCCCCTCCAATAAAATCTGGCACAATTTTATTTGCATAATATATTTCTTCATATTTAATAGTACTCTTTTCAAGTTAGTCTTCACTCTTTCAAGTTGTCTGTAATCACAGACTTACTACTTTTTTTTCTCTTAAACTCATGCCCCTCATTGCCAGAATCAGTCATGGAACAAAGAGAACACAGGGCTGGTACCCTCGGTTACCTTCGGTTTGTTACCCCCACTCCAGGGAGACATCCTTAACCCTGGCTTCATTGTCAGGTAGCAACTTACAATTAAGAAGAAATAAATTAATGTTTTACTTTTACTTTAATCTTAAGAAATGCTTCTTTTGCTAAATTTCTTTCTTTTCCTGCCCTAATGTGAGAATTCTGCTATAGACTTAATGTTTGTGTTTCCCCCAAAATTTATGTTGAAACTTAATCCCCAATGTGATAGTAGTTAGAGGTGAGGCCTTTGGGAGGTGAGTAGCTCAGGAAGTGAAGCCCTCCTGAATACCTTATCAAAAAGATCTCAGAAAGCAACCTTGCCTTTCCATGTGTAAAAACACAGTCTATGAACTATGAAGTGGGCCCTCACCTGATACTGTCTGTTATCACCTTGTAGATGGACTTCCCAGCCTTTAGAACTTGAGACATACATTTCTGGGGTTTATTTTTGTTTGTTTGTTTGTTTGTTTAATCACCCTGTCTATGGTATTCTGTCATAGCAGCCTAAATGGACTGTGAGATAGTCTAAAAAATAGTTTATTAACATATTCTATCCATTTGTTTACTTATTTATATATGATTACCTGATACCTGATGTAAAAAATTAAGCTTTATCTCTTATTTTAGTGCTAAGATCCAACAATCTAAAAAAAAAACTTTTCTTTTTATTATCTTAAACTCAACTTATTTAAAACCACCTTTTCTTTCTTGTAATGTCTTTGTCAAGAATTGTTATTTCTGTTATGTCAGTCTCATAAACTACATTGAAAGATGTGTTATATTTTTAAAAATTCCCTAAGATAATTTACCTAAGTTTTATATTATTCTTTATTAAATGAATGGTCAGCCAGCTGATCATGAAGTTTTATTTGTGAAAGTTTTTTTAATCAGGAATTTAATTTCTTTCATAGAATTAAGACTTCAGCTTTTTAAATATCTTCCAGTATCATTTTGAAAGAGTTGAGTTTTTTAAAGAAGTTTTTCCCGTTATTTTGTGGCATCAAGTTGCTCATTATTTCTCATTATTAACACCTAGAGTATATGTAGCAATTTTTTTGTTTTTAATTTCCAATATGGATTTTGTACAGTATGCCTTCTCTTGTAATCAGTCCTGATAGAATTTACAGATTTACTAGCTTTTTCAAGAATAAATTTTACTGTTTACCTCTGTTTTTATTCTGTGTGTGTTGACTTACACAATGTAACTTTATGAAATAGTACAGGGAGGACCCTCTTATCCTTCACTCGGTTTCCTCTGATAGGAACAGCTTGCATAACAATGCTACAATATCAAAACTTAGAAATTGATGTTGTTATATTCCGCTGAATTTATTTAGGATTTTGTCAAGCTTGCATGCACTCATTTATATGTGTATATATGTTTGTGCATGCATTTATTTAATTCAAATTTATCACATGTATATAGACTGACTCCACCACTGAAGTCCAGATATAGAACTATTCCATTAGCACACGGATTCTTTTCGACAGCCATATCCTTCTCTCCCTTGGTCCTTAATTCCTGGCAACCACTAATCTTCTTAGCCTCTCTAAAATTTTGTCAGTTCAAGAAAGTCATATGACAGGAATCACACGGTATGCAGCCATTCAAAATTCACTGGCTGTATTCACTGTGCATAATGCTGTGGAGACTTGAGCCTGTATTCATAGCACACTTGTAACTTATACAAAAATTAACTCAAAATTGACCACAGACTTAAATATGGAATATCAAACTATATAACTTTAGAAAACATGGTATACTTAAAATTTGGGGGTACTCAGGCTAATTTAAGAGATCTTAGACTTGACAACAAAATTATGACCCATAAAAGGGAAAATCATTTTCTTTTGATCATCATCAAAAGTTGAAATATTTTCTAGGCAATAGAACTTGTTCAGAGAATTAAAAGAGAAGCTACAGACTAGGAGAAAATATTTACAAACTACATAATTGACAAAGATCTTGTATTCAGAAATTATGAAGAACTCTTAAAACTCAGTACAAAAGAAATAAGCAATTCAGTTAGAATATATCAAATTTTATGAATAGATATTTCAATGAAAACACAGATGACAAATAAACACATAAAAAGATATTCAACAGCATCAATCATTAGGCAAATAAAAATTAAAGCCACAATGAAACATCACTACATGTTTACAAAAATGGCAAAAGTAAAAAATAGTGATAACACCAAATGTTGTGTTATGACAATGAGGAGAAACTTGATTACTGATACATTGATAGTGGGAATATAAAATGCTAAAGCCACTCTTGAAAATAGTGTAGCTGCTTATTATTCAATATTTTAAAAGCAATGTAAAACTGTTTATGCCTGGTTTTCTCTAGAGCTGAGATGGCATCTCAGGTCCAGGACCTTGTCTCTGAAGAGTGTCAAGTTGCTATTAATCATGTGGCATCTTATGAGCTGCACATCAGTGATGCTTATTCGTCTATGGCCTGTTATTACAACGGAGACATGGGGGCACCTCTCTTTGCCACATTCTTGGAAGACCAAGCTGAGGTGAAGAGGAAACAAGGGAAGCAGTTCCTAAGATATCTAAGACGACAGGAGGGTAAAATCTGCCTTCCAGTGATGAAGAGACCTGATAATAGATAACTGGGCAACTGGCGTAAATGCTCTAGGGTATGCTCTGAAGATGGAGAACAAGTTACCCCGGATTCTGCAGGACCTGAAGACCGTGGCTTCTGAGAACAGTGATAAGGATCTCGTTTGCTTCCTGGGAAAGTACCTGGATAAACAGAAGAGGAACACAAGCTATCTGCAACACCAGATTATATATCCTAAGGCACAGGTGGCAAACACAAGTCCCACAGGCTGAATTCAGCCCTCCACCTTGTTTTATCTGGCCCAGCACCTGTGTCTACACAGCTTCAGCACCGAGCTCCTTGCCCCTAGTTAAGGAATAGTTACATTTATACAGTCCTAAAATTACATTCGGCTCTTTGAAGGCAACTGCGAGGCTGATGTGGCCCCTGGTGAAAATAAGTTTGACACCCCTGTCATAAAGGATTAGAAAAGCAGGTCCAGAGGGAAGACCTGTTTAAAAAGCCTGCTGAAGTGTCAGGTAAATATGACAGTGAAAAGACAGCAAACTCACAGCTATTAACAACCACAACTAAAACAAAAGCAAACAACTAGAACAGGAACAGAACCACAGAAATGGAGATCACATGGAGGAATAGCAACAGGGGAGTGGGAGGAGGAGAGAGGGGGAAAAGGTACAGAGAATAAGTAGCATAGACGGTGGGTAGAAAATAGGGGGAGGGCAAGAATAGTGTGGGAAATGTAGAAGCTAAAGAACTTATGACACATGAACATGAACTAAAGGGTGGGGATATGGGTGGGAGAGGGTGTGCAGGGTGGAGGGGAATGATGGGGGAGAAATGGGACAAATGTAATAGCATAATCAATAAAATATATTTAAAAAAACTAAAAAAAAAAAAAAGACTAACATCTGAGGCAACAAAGCAAGTTTTCCCACTGTAGTAGATCCCAAAATCAGCTACTGAAGAATCTTTTTTTTTTTTTTTTTGTATATAGCTGTCCAGTTCTCCCAACACTATTTGTTGAAGAGGTTATTTTTACTCCATTTTATGTTGTTGCTCCCTTTGTCTAATATTAATTGACTGTACAGACTTGGGTTTATTTCTGGGCTCTCTGTTCTGTTCCATTAGTCTATGTGCCTGTTTTTATGCCAGTACCAGGCTGTTTTGATTACAGTGGTCTTGTAATACAGTTTGGTACCAGGTATTGTGATCCCTCCTACTTTGCTCTTCTTTTTCAAAATTACAGCAGCTATTCGGGGTCATTTTTGGTTCCATATAAATTTTTGAAGTGTTTGTTCTATGTGAAATATGCCATTGGTACTTTAATAGGTATTGCACTGAATCTGTAAATTGCTTTGGGTAGTATGGACATTTTGATGCCCATCAGCAAATGAATGGATCGAAAAACTATGGTACATTTACACAATGGAATTCTACGCAGCAGAAAGAAAGAAGGAGCTCCTACCCCTTGCAACAGCATGAATGGAACTGGAAAGCATTATGCTAAGTGAAATAAGCCAGGCTGTGAAAGACTAATACCACATGATCTCACCTTTAACAGAACCTAAATAACAAAACAAACAAACAAGCAAAATATAACCAAAGACACTGAAATAGAGAACAGGCTGACCAGAGGGGAGAGGGGAGGGAATTTCAGGGGGAAAGGGGAAGGGTTTACAGGAATAAGTATAAAGGACACATGGATAAAAACTAGGGCAGGTGGAAACAGGAGGGAGGTGGGGAGGGCTGGAGGGTGGGCTGGGATGGGAGTAAAAGGCAGAAAACTGCACTTGAACAACAATTAAATTAAAAAAAAAAGAATCTTAATCTTCTCCATTGGACAGAAGACTGCTTTTCTTCATTGTTGCATATACAAATAAATCTCTTTTTGCATTATAAAAAATAAAAGCAATATAAGACATTAATAAAGTTTCAGTATTTGGCTAATATGCTTTTGCATTTATACTATTGCTTTTTATTTATTCCTGTACATTCTATTTTGCTATAAGATAATTTTCCTTCTGCCTAAACACTTCATGCACAACACAGAGTACGCAGATATTGAATTATGATGTTATACAACTGAAAGTTATATAATGTTTTTGATCAATGTTATTTCAATTAAAAAAATAAAACTCCAGTTAGTATTTCTTTTAGTGCTTATTAGCTAAATAAAAAAAGTCCTTAGATTTTTCTTTTTTCTTCAATATATACTTATTATTTATTTTTAATTTTGAAGGCTATTTTTTAAGTTGGTTTTCACTTTCTTTGACACTTTCCGAAATTAAACCAGCTTCCAAAAACTTAATATAGTTAGACAATTTTGCAAAATTCTCAGCTACTATCTCTTCAAACATTAAGTCTGCATCTCTCTTACCTTCTTGGTCTTTGTGTCTCTGTGTCTCCCTTTAATGGATCAATTTTGCTGGCAGCAAAGGAATCTGTTTCCCCTGGTGCTCACAGAGTGACAACAGTAGTGATGGTTTCCTCATAGTCTGTTTTTTTATATTTTGCTTTTTGAAGCTCTGTTTTGGGTCTACTTCTCCAGTTCTCCAATCAATTCTGTGAGCTACAGTGTAGTGAGACTTCAAGGCCAGGCAGGTCCATGCTATTCACACAGATGGAAAAATATTCACGGAGCTGTTGGGATGTCTAGTATACCTTTATTCATGGGTAAGCTGCCTATCTATCTGCAGTACACCTTTATCTCATGCTGTGAGCTGCATGTCTATCTCCATGTCTCATGTCGTGGTCCTTGCTCCCCAGTGTGGCACCCATTGTGGCCCCTCTCCCCTTGTGTGTCTCTCCCATCATCACCCTGGGCAGGGAGTCCCTAACTGTTTAAGTACTAGAGGGGAAAAAAGCCAGAAAAATGCCAGAACATTACATAACATAATATAATTCTATGCATGTAAGCCCACTTCATGTTATGGAAACAGTTTATGGGACCCCCATCTCAAGGCTATGAGAACAGTGCTTCCCTTAGCTACCCAGACACCTGGGTGAGGAAGCCAGATGGCCTCCACTTACCCTACAGCTACACAGTATTATTTTAATTAACTCCTAACTAATTAATCAGGTAGAAGTATATTTTGTGGCTTCAAATAAAAATTCTTGTTAATTAGCCTCAGAATTTTTTTCAGCTTTTTTTTTTTTTTCTCTTGAAATGTCTCTATTTTCTATCCCTCCTTCTCCAACCTTACTACTCAACATCTGGGTTAAGGCCCACCTGGGTTTCAGAGCTGGGCTATCTGGCACTTATTTAATGAGCTAGCAGTCCATTGGTTTTCCTCTCTCCAATACATACCATGATAAGATTTATGATATATCAAGAGTATTTTGATCAAGTTACTCAACCTCTAAGTAACTGTCAATATCTCTGTAGAAAACAATAATTACCATGCATAGTTTCTACCACATAACATTTTCCCAATACTAAATTTTTTATAATTTCATATATGTTTAAAAATTGTTTAACTCTTTAGTATATTTCCTATATTTTATTATTTGCTGCACCTTTCCTCAAGGCATAATCTTTTTCTACTCCAAATCTTGTGCTTGCCCTATATTCTGTGAGCTCATTATTCTTCCTTTCTATCCACTCACTATGAAAATGTATTCCACTTTTTAAAGTGGGAACCTGATCATCAAAAAATCTAAAATTTATATTGTTGTTTATATTGTTGTCTAGTCAAGCAAGGAATATTCGAGGCATCACACCAAACATTCAAGATGCTAGAAAATGACATTATACTTTTCCAAATCGTCTCTCAATTAGTTTTACTTACAATGATTCTAAATATAAGCTTACTATTTATTTAACTGACAATAAAAATCAATACCATTAAGCAGTTTATTGGGGTAACAATTTATTTGTAAGAAAATATGGGTAATGTTGGAGATTTAATAACATAAATTATACAATATATTTTGAGATTGTTTTCCACTTATTTAAAATAAGTTCTATTCTCTTCATAACCCTCATCATTCTTTACCTTCTCTGTGTTGCACCCCAGCCGAGAGCAGGAAGGTTAGCACGTGGGTATGCATTGCCTTATTAGTTATTTCACAAGTGATCATCTCATTAGACTAATGATCTGAGGGTATAGAAAGCAAGCTATTTTATTTTATTTTATTTTTAGTAACTCTGAAGGAACTTGAGCTAAAACCAAACATATAGGAGGCATTCAGTAAATGCTTACTGGTTGAAAAAAAAAATAATGGGAAAGCTAATTAGACAGAAATTTCCTTGAAAGTGAATATAAGTATTCTAAAAGCAAGGTAATAAAATTACATTTTTGGATTACTCAATCACAACTTTAGGAAGAGTAGAAAAGTGAATATGGAAAATGAGTAAACAGTGTTTGAATATAGAGACAAAGGATTTATTAAGGAAAATAATTAGAGATCAAGGAATTGTTTTCTTTTGTAAGAAGATTAGTGGCAAACATTTAAAAAGATAAAGAATAATAGGATGGTAAGAACAATGTAAGGCAATTTACAATACAGAAAAGGAACATGAAATAGATGGCATGAAAAGAAAAATGCTGACGAGAAGAGCAGGATTACAGACTGCATACGAAAAGCAGAACTGAAAGAAGTTTGGACAAGGAGATACTAGGACAGATTGAAGGTCAAGCACAAAATGATGGTTTACCAACAGATATACTAGGATTTGAAATGAGATGGAAAACAATAACAATGCAAGATCACAGCACCCTCAAAGCCAAAGGAGCTAATTAGAAATAAAGCAATACAAAAGTCATAAGTAATTGGCATAATTTTACATGTTATTAAAAAAACCATGAAGTGATGGGGAACTATTTCAAGGTTCCTTTAAGATACAATGAACAAAAAACAGTGTCTTTGTGGCTCAAACAATCACAAATAAATAGAAAATATAAAGTAAGAATCAATGTTTCTGACTAAATGATTTAATTTCTTTCTTTTTTTTTTTTTTTTTTTAGATTTTATTTATTTATCTTCAGAGGGGAAGGGAAGGAGAGAGGGAGAGAAACATCAATGTGCGGTTGCCTCTTGTATGTCCCCTGCCGGGAACCGGCCTGGCAACCCAGGCATGTGCCCTGATTGGGAATCGAACCGCGATCCTTCGGTTCGCAGGCCCGCGCTCAATCCACTGAGCTACACCAGCCAAGGCTAATTTCTTAATACAGCAAAAAAAAAAATACTCTACAAGTTTAAATGATCTCAACATTGAGGTTTTAAAGTTAAATAAAGTCTATATGATTAGATTTACATGAAATAAAAGGACTATTAGTAGCTCTTAAATGTAGTAATATATTATTATATAAATACCATATTTACAGATAAATTTTTTATGAAGATCTTTCTGGGAGCTGGAAGCATAGGTGAGAGAGGTGAAAGGATGAAGTACAGATTGGCAGTTACAAGATAGTCTCGGGAATGTGAAGTGCAGCATATGGAATATAATTAATAATACTGTAATAACTACGTGCGGTGCAAGGTGGATAGTGGAAATATCAGGGACAGGGGGAATCACTTTGTAAAGTGTGTGGTTGTCTAACCACTATGCTGTACACTTAAACTAATACAAAATAATGTTGAACATAATCTGTAATTGAAGAATAAAATTTAAAGTGTTTTTTTTTTTTAATAGAAAAACCATTAAGCCCCAGCTGGTGTGACTCAGTGTAATGAGTGCTGGCCTGTGAACAAAAGGGTCGCTGGTTCTAGTCCCAGTCAGGGCACATGCCTGGGTTGCAGGCCAGGTCCCCTGTAGTGGGAAGTGAGAGGCAACCACACGTTAATGTTTCTCTCCTTCTCTTTCTCCCTTCCTTCCCCTCTCTCTAAATATAAATAAATAAAATCTTTTAAAAAACACATCAAAAGCATATAAAGTGTAATAAAGTAGAGAATAAAATGTTAGAAATAGTAAAATGGGAATTTTACAATTGGGGATTAATAAAGAACTATGAACAGTCCAAAAAAAAAGAAAGATATTTCTGTTTTCCACTTACAGAATTTTCTAGGCCGTGTGTAGTTTTCATTGTTATTTAAAATAGACTATACTGCTTCTGTAAAGTTATTTTTTAGTTGATGCTTATTTTTTTTTACATAAATGTAAACATACATGATAAAGAATTTAGGTTAGTACAGTTAGACCTAGCTGTAGTTGCTTGGACTTTTAAAAATGGCATTCTGTAGTAGTCCACTAGATGTCACTCAAGATAAGGCTTCCCCTTTTAACACCCCAGATGCCCCTTCATCATTTAAAGAAATAACTAGTAGACTCTTGACTAACTCTTGGTTCATTATTCTTATTTGGAGCATACTGTGTGTGCATTTGTATTCATTTACATTTTATTATTTCCCACTGTGAAGCTTCAGATGGGTGTTTTGTATATAGAATTTAAAAAATCAACTAATAATCTTGATTATAGATGAAGTACATATAATACTGTAGAAAAAAAATCAGGTGGAAGTCTTTATCAAGGAGAAGGTTGTCTAAACTATGGGTTTTCTGGAATATAGTTTTTTTTTTAATTATGGTTAGGTTTATGCAATTTGTATACATCAATTTTTGTTTTTAAATACCGTTTTACCATTTGCTTTGAATTGGTGGGCACATACATTTTTTTATTGCATGCTTCAATATTTCATGCTCTAGCTCATTTGTGTTTTTAGAAATAATCCTAAGAGATATCTTATATCATGAAGAGATTACAGAATTGGTGTAGATTTACAATATTGTCTTCTAAAATGTACTCACAAGGCTGCACCCTTCACGGCACACACAGCCTTCATTTTCTGACCACAGCAGAGCACTGCATGTGTTCTCAGGAGGTGGGATGCGTGCCTGCAGGGCTGCGTGTTGGTGTGCTGCAAGGGGGGGCTGGGGTCATAGGCAACTTTTTTGTTTAAACTATCCTCTTTACACTAAAATCGCATATCATTTTTTTTAGATTGTAGCTCACAAAAAGTATTTTTAACAGTAAATGTGGAACTCACCTTAGAGCACACATGACTGCTAAATTTGTCACTATTAGTCAACAAATATCCCTGGCAGAAAAACAAAATTCTTTGCTTAGGGGGAATATTTCATTTTTGTTTTTCATAAACTTACTATTTCCCTTTATATCCTAATACTAAGATTTTTTTTTTAATTGAAGCACATTCTCCCAAAACATGACATAATATCTGGGATTAAATTTGGCACTTAAGAAACATATTAATTCTTCAAGTCACTAGGGCATGAAGCCATGCAAGTGTTTCATTGTGTGAAATAGTGCTCCAGGGACTGATTTAGCTCTCTGTGCTGCCTAGCCAAAGGAAAAGCCGGTTGCATTATTATTAATTGTAAATGTGCAGGGTCCAGTTTTGCTAAGAAAATGGACAAGTATTCTAAATTTTACTTCTAAACTTTGGATATATAACTCCAGTGACAAAGCAGCTGGGAAAAAAAAAAAAAAAGAGCAGACTATAGTCAAATGCCAATCCGGGAAAAAACATTTGAATACACATGCAACAATAACTCTGTTAAATAAATAAAACTCCCCAAGGCCAACAATAAAAATATAATATAGAACAGTAAACAAAAGATGAAGAATAAATAACTTTTAAATTTAGGAATAATCATCTAAGGCCTATGGTTCATTAAGCTGTCAAAATTTTAAAACTTTTACCATACCCAGAATTTTTGAATATTGAAATAAACATGCACATGTGTCTCTTACAGAAAAAAATTAAAGAGATGCCACATCCAACAAATATTAGTACTTTGACTTACTGGTTTAAAATAGAGATTCACATAATGCAACATGGAGGCCAAAGGTTAACGAGCCCACCTTCATGAAGATATATGATGATTATGTAAAGTACAGGTTTCAATTTAGTGTTACCTTGTGATCTTCCTTCTACTTGCCCTACAGAGCATGAGTTTTTTGTATATCATTAAGTTATTGTTTCTGTACTTTCTTTTTTTTTAAGATTTTATTTATTTATTTTAAGAGAGAGGGGAAGGGAAGGAGAAAGAGAGGGAGAGAAACATCAGTGTGTGGCTGTCTCTGGAATGTCCCCTACTGGGGACCTGGCCCACAACCCAGGCATGTGCCCTGACTGGGAATCAAATTTTGATCTTTCTGTTTGCAGCCCATGCTCAATCCACTGAGCTATACCAGCAAGGGCATGTTTCTGTACTTTCTGAAAGATGCTTCATAATAATGGAGTTAGGGATTAGTTTCAGGAAAAAAAGTGGCGAGTGTGTCTTTCTGTTCCAGTATTTCTCCCTTTTCAGGGGCCAGCGTTTCGTGTTTTGTTGTTTGCTTTGGTTTGGATTCACCATTTATCCTACCTACAAATACATTTACCTCCTTTGCTGCTTGATCCCTTCAGTTACTTAAAGAGATTATTCTGATAAACTCATGTATATAGAACAAACATTGACATATTTGGGGCCATTTATTTCACAATG
Source organism: Glossophaga mutica (assembly GCA_039655065.1). Lineage (NCBI taxonomy): Eukaryota > Metazoa > Chordata > Mammalia > Chiroptera > Phyllostomidae > Glossophaga > Glossophaga mutica. The sequence continues at coordinate 150,675,310 of CM077304.1, read as the reverse complement.
GTGGTGCGGGAGACCCTGTCCTGGGTGCCAGATGTGGAGGGGCTCCGCCCGCAGAGCCCCATCCCTCTGTCACGGATGAAAGTAAAAACTACCAAGACATCTTCTGCTTGGGGAGGAAAGGGGTCAAACTCTCAGAGGAGAATGACCCAGAGCCCCTTCCTCACTAGGCTTTTATTGGGCTCAAATACACCGGAATACAAGTTTAACATGTCAAAGAAATCTGAGGGCTTAATCCGAGCCAGTGTTTGTCAGGAAACGGGGTTGTCAGACTTTGGGAGACATACTCATTTCCTCCTGGGACACTTATCACCTAAGGAAGAGCACTCTTAGCAAAGCAGGTTTCACAGGACTTTACGAATTCTTTCTTATGTCCGGATCACCCAGGGAGCCATCCTGGCCAGCACAGGGCTCCACCACTCACCCCAACAGTTTCAGGCTTTAAGCAATTAGGAAGCAGGAGACATCTCCCAGATGGAAATGAGGACTCGGGCTATGTCAGAATAGCCAGGGGGTGAGGGTCCAACACATCCTCTTTGTTGCAACCCCCCGAGTCCTTCCATGAGGCCCCCCAAGTGGTTGCATCTGGCTTAGGTTGCCCATCCCATGAGGAGTCTTACCCGTCATTGACTGCCAACCAAGCACTGGGGCCAGAGAGGCAGAAGCAGCACTCCTGCCAGGGAGATAAGCTTTGTCTCCTTAGTAGGTCACATCCTTGTGACAGAACAGACCCAGATGAAGTGGGTCCCTTGGGCTCTTACACAGCCCACCATGGGGTGAGGGTTACAACTCCTGAAACCAGACTGAACAGTCCGCAACATGGTGGGATTTTGGTTGCCACCAGGGAAAATATTTGGGGGCAGATTGGCATCCAAAAGCTCTCCAGTACTTTGCCATGGGCTATCCCACATCTATTGCTCTTTGAAGAATTATATTACTTATGGCAAACATACTTTCAAAATGATTTAAGATGGTCTGCACAAAATAGCTTGAAGAGGAAAACTCTTAAAAAATGGATGAAACTATAAGAATCATATAAGAATAAAAATGTTATCATTAAAATATTCAGAAGCAGAAAACAACAGAGAATACAATTTAGCATCAGAACACCTCACAGCTATGGCGAAAGGAAGACAGAGCAATATTTTTTCTACTTTATGATGAGAGTTATGTGTTTCTAGCTCCAAACTTGCAGAGAAATATTTAGTCAAGGACAAGACATACATGCAAGCCCAGAAATAATGAAGGAAGAGGAACCAATATTTCTGGCTTCTGTGCTATACAGTTCAGGTGAAAGGAGACAGCAGAGAACATTGGATTTCTTAATCCATGGATGCCACTGTTATAATCTGCATATGCAAAGTACGAGTTAGAATTGCTTTCACTTTTCCATCTGTAGTGAAACAGTAGAAAGGAAGTGTTTTTTTAAAGGAATAGATTAAATATCATTATTTTATTAATTGCCTAAAAACTTTATTATTGAAACACACTGTTGGAGCATATTATTATTGAAGCATCACATTTTTAAGCAAAATTGAAAATTGCCATTTTAGTTTTCTTGCTTCTTTTTTAAAATTTAAATATTACTTTCTTTTATTGTAGACGTAAGTCAGCATTATTAGACTTTTCCTGTGATTTTATATGTAAAGCAATACAGTATTTGTGGGTTTGGTACTAAGATGTTTTAATTAGCTCGAGATGCTATTTGAAAGGACCCGGGAAAGTCTAACGTTTTCTGAAAGTGTGTAGAGCTATCTTCTAATTGTTTTTGTTTTCTCACATTTTGCAGAATGATACATTGCTACAGTCCAATAATATAAGCGTTTGGATAATATTCATCAAGACCATGCAAACCAAGGCTCTGCTCTTGGTATTATCAGGATCTTTAAGAAATATATCATTTCGAACTTGTAGCTATAAATGGCCTTGGTAGAAGCAATTTCAGCAACATCAGTGAAGATTTTGTATCGACACATAATGGTCACAGATTAAAAACAATGTCTTACCTCAATAAACCATCTACTTGGTTTTATTAATGATAATTGTTCTCTATAAGGCAATTTCCCAGTGTTACACAGATATCTAAAATCAACAAGGAATAGGATGGGGAAAATGTCTAATTGGCGTGAAATCAGATTTGCAATGCTAAGACTTGAAAGTAGAGTAGAAGAGATAATTGGTGGGGAGGAATTGTAGATATATGTATGTGAAAAAGAAACGATCTAATTACAAGTATGCTTAGAATAAAAAATGCAATTAATGGAACTAAGAGTGAGTCAGAGTTCCAAAGTGCCTGCCTGTGAATTGTGGGTACACTATTAGTGGACAGCTTTTCCAGCATGTCAGAAGCGAGCATCAGCCACAATAACCTCATATAATAAGTGTAGATTTAAGGGTTTTGAAGATTTTTACTTATGCACATCTCCAGAAAAACTGCACAAGCATACAAGATATGCATGAAATCACTCACAGCATGCATTTTGAATGGGCTTGCAGATTTGATCTTAAAAGAGTAATATAAATTTATTGAGTGTTTTTCTATTCATCTTACAGAGCCTCAAGGGAATTTTATTCTAGTAATATTTGGATCTTTCAGCTGTGAATCTTTCCTGTCCTCTATATTTTACTAATAAAGAAAAAATAAGTATAATTTAAAAAATTTATGAAGGTATATTTTAATATGGTTTATGGGGAAATTTCATAGATGCATTATATAATGTATTTCTTGATTTATAAATGATTGCATATTCATTATGCCAATATACCTGCTGTCTGTTTTTAAATATCAGCCAAAGCCATATTTAGCTAATGGTAAATAATCTATTGGCCTTTGATAAGGAGAATTTTTTAAACTTTTTAAATTATTCATTAGGAAAATACCTTGGCATGCTAATGAAAATGAACAATAATTTCATCCTTATAAATATATAATTAGTTTAAGAGTTTATATTTTAATTTTAGGGCACATCTATGGTAGATTGAAATATATTACTAACAAAAACAAAAAAGACATTATTAATTATTTTATGATCATACTTTCATTTATCAAAGAATATTTTATGGGCCCCCCCAAAATAACTGAGAAACAAAAATGGATAAAACTAAGACCATGCTTCAGGTGGCTTATATTTCAATCATGGGCACTGAAATATAACACATGATTAGAGTAAGAGGGGGGAAGTGGAAAGAATTATCACAAAGGAGAAAAAATTAGTTCTGTTGTAGGTGTCAGAAAGAGAGGATTTATGGCAGGCCTCAAAAAAAATTTTTTTTAAAAGACTCAGAATGAGCTAGAGAGATAACACTGTTAAAGGTATTCCAGGCAGAGAGAACTCTGTGATGAAAGCATCTTGTTATTCTAGGAAGAAAAGTCAATCTTTCTTTCTAGAATGGAGGCTGGAGAGGGATCAACGCAAAGCTTAAGAAATAGATTGGGGACAAATTGCATTAAGATCTACTGTGCTCTGCCAAGAAATTTTACATTAATCCTATACAAAGTGGGAAGTCGCTGAACGTTTTAGAGAGGGTGAGGTGTCTATGTCTGTAGTCCTAGACAAACATTGTGATTCTGCGTGAAGAAGATGGATGAGGAGAGACATTTGCTGTGCAATGTTTCAGTTTGGAAGGAAGCAGTGTAGAAGAAAAGGACGTCCAGAGTTAGGGGTTTGTAAGCAAATTGAACAGTTGACTAAGAATGTAACCTTGAGCAAGGCCTTAGGGCTTTTGAGCCTTACCTCCTAATGCATGATATGATGATGAAAGGGACCTATCTACAAGGTCATGGTGAGAATTATACAAAGAAAGTTAATGTATGTATGTCAGGATAGTTTTAAAATATTAGTTCTCTTACCTATAAAAATGTTCTTGATGTTTGAACTCCTAATCTGTAACTAAATGATAAAATTTACTCAATAATTTGAAGATTGCGAAAGAAGGATATCCCATAGCCACAGGTATCCAATAACTGATCTTAATGTTTATAGTCCTTTACTATCAGATATTTTATTTCTAATGGCTAAAAAGAAATACCTTCTATGTAGCTTAATTTTACTCCTTCTCTAGTTAAAACAGAAAATAAGGGAAACAATGATAATCCTTCTTTTTCTGAAGAATAGTTTACAAAGGTGAATATCTACAATTTCTTCTTAAAAGTACATATCTCTGGGCCTTAAAAGTGCATAATCACAGACCTACTGAGTCAGAATACCTGGGCCTGGGATGTTGATATTCATGTTTATTATTTCAATAATTTTATTATTTATAATATTTGAAATCCACCACTATATTTCTTCCTTCCGCTCTCTCCTTTCTCCTCCTCTGTCTTTTTAAATCTCAGAAATTAGAATCTATATTTAAGTGTATAGGATAAAATGATGGCAGTGGATGAGGAATCTCACAATTTGACCTGCTGTAGTCCTGCCTATGCATTTGCAAAAATTCTTCCAGCTTTTCAGTGTTGATGGTAATGGCAGTGACATATGCACAGTATATAACAATACTTAATAATGCATAATAATAATAATTCACTCACAACAATCTTTTTTCTTTCCCTATGTATTTATTTATTTTTATTGTTGTTCAATTACTTACAACAATCTTATGTAAAATTGTTAGATGAAGACCCTGCTTATTGTATGCCGACTGCCCTTGGACTGAGTCACCAAGTTAACACAGAAGATAGGTGCGCTCAGGGCAATGGCTGCATTACCACTCTCCCCTTTCCAGTGTGAAGATCTTTTTCTCTATGAATCAATTCCTTATTAGATATATGATGTTAGGCAAATTGCTCACCACACTGTATCTGGCAAGTCCTTTTCCTTCTCTGTCTGTAAAATCAGGATAACAATAGGAATTATGTGTTTGGGTTGCTATTCCCAGTGTTAACTATTACTGTTTTTTCCTTTGGTTTTTATCATTTTTAAACTTGTCAGATAATGACTATAGCTCCTTGTTTCACAAATGTGAAATAAGTGTTTACTCAACCTTTCACTTATGGAACACTCACTCTAATGAGAATGTTCAGTAGTCAACAAACATTCTTTTGGAAGGGAAAATAAAAAGGGTCGCACCTTGAATACCCTCACTTGAAATGAGGCCAACCACGTGACAGATCAGTATTTCAGTCTTTACTAGCTTTTCAGGCCACCATTGTTTAAAATGTCAATCTTACAACATGAGCCTCAAATCATATGGACACTTGTTTAAAGGCATGACCTGGGCTCTGTCTCCAAACTATAGAATCTGCATCTTGAGTACAGCCATATATCATAACTTTTGAAGTATTCAAGATGATTCCTCTAAACATAAAGTTTGATGACCATTGATCCAATCCCAATTAATCTCTTCTGCTATTTTGCATGTGTGTGCATATATATTTATATACTGAATGCACATAAATTAAAAAATTTTATCAAATAATATCATTTTCTTTCTTAGAATTATCTTCCTCTCAAATCTGATCCCTATTAAATAGTATAACATAATACCTTTCTAAATGCATCAGACAACCTTAAAGACGATCCATGAGTGCCATCATCTGACGACAGATGCCAAGACTGAGTATCAGTAAATCTGAGCAACTGAGAATGGTGCAACTGTCTTTGGGCCAATGGTGAACTTGAGAACTTGTTTACTGTATGCCAAAAATCTGAATAAAACGTCGAAGTTCACAATGTCTGCATCAGTGGGCAAAACTTGAAGCAGATAGGCTACAGTAGTCCCATAAACATGCTTTGTTTGGCTTGTTCGTGATTATTTCTTTAACTGAAGCGCTTTTTCAGTTCAGACTGAAAAATTAGAAATTTGTAAGTAAAACTTAATATTTCCAATCTCATAGAAAAATTGGAAATCTTCAAAGTTGTGCCAATGCAACCATATAGGAGGAGTAGAAAACAGGCTGTCCCTTTGATGGGTACTTACATTTCAGGGAACCTCATTCCACATAGGCCGGGTTAGCTCACTTACATTACTTGTCCAGTTCAAGGGGGCAAGAGAGTCTGCAACTCCTATTCTGGACATTTGGTATAACATCAACTACACCTTCTCAAATGGCAACAGTGAATAAATGTGTTTGGATAGATATAGGAATAAATAAATCTGGAAAACTAGCTAGACTTAAAATTTTAAATTCTGACTCTCAGATTATATAGTCACAATTTTTATTAAGGACCTGTAATTGCTGAGCTTCCTAATAATTAGATAATCTTGATCACATATTTTCTATTATTATAGCTTAATATGAAAATAAAACTCAAATTTTTACTATAATTATCTTTCTCTTTCCCAGAAGAAAATAGTGTTAGAAATTTCTAACTTTAAATAAGGACCATCATGCAATCTTCAAACTGTTATATCAATTATTTTTATTCTCTTGTATTTCCCTAAGAAAACTAAACTCACAAACTTGTATTTTCTAGGGTCATATATAATCTTTGATTTGGGAAAAAAAAAGGATTTGACTATAAAATATAATTCTATAATCATGAGTTATGATTATATCCACTGTTATAATTTGCCATTTATTCAAATATTTATTAATACTTGTTAGTTTTATTTACAATATATGTCATCCAAATTCAATATCCCTCTAAAAATTAGTTTGAACCATTATGTTTGTCAATATATAAGAACAGTTTGAAAATTTATTAAAACAATGCCTTGCATAAGGTCTTTTCCCTTCTTTCTTATGCTCATTGGGATTTTTTTAGTAAAATATCTCAAATCCTGTGTTCTCATCAAAATGAAGCAAAAAGACTGATTCGTTTTAACTGGTTTAATAATGCCAGTGTAAGTTCATCTTTTTAAAAGAATCCGTTTCTTAGTTTCTGGTGTTCTACCTAACATGAAATGCTACTGAGTACATAACTAACCTAAGTCTTTTTTCAGGAAATAAAGAGATAACATTTTTTAAAAAGGGAAAAATTCAAAAGTAGGTCATATTGCTTTTATCCTGTATTTATGCTTTTACTGGAAGCAGACCTCATCATAATAAACACAGAAGCAATACAGACACTTGTTCTGTGAATCACAGTCCAGAATCAGTGCTGGCTCAGATTTAAGGAATGTACATGATTCTTATCCAAACTAGTGTCTGATATTTATCCATGTTACATTTCTTCTTCTCCCTCTCTTTCTCCTTCTCCTTCTTCTCCTCCTTCCTCTTTTTTCCTTCTCTCCTCTTCTTCTCCCTCTTCTTCTTGTAATGTGAGAAGAATTCGATAAATAATACATTTTTTTCCCCTCTTCAGTGTTCGTTAGAAGTTCATTTGAATTGTATTCATTCAATTCATTTTATTTCTTGACTTGGTGGGATTAATATTCCTGGCAGACTTTGAAAATATGGCTGAATAAATTTATGAATGAAAATTGCCAAATTCTAATTCTAGCCCTTAACATTATTTTTCACAAACTTTAGAAGAAAATCAGTCCCAAGTTCTTTAACATGACTCTTTTATTTTCACATCCCTTAGAAGCAGTGAATGTTGTAGCAAACATATACTGGCATGTCAAACGCTGCCAAAATTTTAAGCATAATTTTTGTTCGAAATTGCAAATGAAGGCTGAAAATGATTGGAAAAATGATATTTTCCATTTTTAATGTAAGTGACAAGATTGCTTTGATCCACATTAATTAATTGGATAAATTATTGGGTGAAATAAATAAAACCTTCTTTAAAAATATACTTTGTGTTTATTTTATAGTTCTCCACTTCCATTGAAAAGAAAAATCTTCTTGATTCTTAGCATAAAGTCTTAGATGTAATACAAAACTGGGCTTTTTATCCCTGTACAATCCCTATTCAATCTCCAGGACCAAACATAATACAGCATAAAAAGTACAAAACAATGTAGAATATTCCTGTTTCTCCATTTTAAAGGATTTTTTAATGAAAGGCTCATAATTGTTTTAAAATATTTAAAATTTATTTTTAAAAATATACAACAGACAGATTTTCATATGGGCTCTGTGGGAGCAGAAGGAAAACTAAAATCATTCACATATCTATGCATTCATTATCTCTTCACTGTGTGAGATATTGGAGATGATTTGCAAATTTTAAAATATTTTTAGAGTGTCTCCCCCCAAATTCATATATTGAAGCCCTAACTCCCAATATAACTATCTTTTCAGATAGGGCCTGTAGGAAGACCTTTAAGGTTAAATAAAGTCAGGGGAGGTGGGGCCCTAATCTGAGAGGAAGATTTCTGTCCCTGCTTTTGCACAAAGAGAGTGAAGAGGCCATGGGAGGACACAGCAAGAGGAGGATCAGGTATCTATAAGCCAGTCGGAGACACCTCACCAGAAACCAAACCTTGTGAGATCTTGTCATGGACTTTTAGCATTCAGCACTGTGAGAAAATAAATTTCTGTTTTTGAGCCACACAGTCATGGGGTATGTTGTTATGATACTCTGAGCAGACTAATATATTTGTGAACGAAGCTATTATTGAAGGCTCTTTCAACATTTCCCAGGGGTCAGTCGACACTGTTGGGAGTTAAGCTTTTGAAGAAGAATTTAAAGGGGTGGCCAAGTTCATACTAGAACAATGCATAGATGTCAAGGTCATTTGAAGGTAAAGAAACAAGAGTGTTGATGACTTGGCTAACTCTACAAAATGCTTTCTTTATTGTAACATCTACAAAATTATAAAATGTATTTACACTATCAACTACCTCTATTTCATTCTCTACAGCAGTCTTTATTATTATAAACACAATCCTGAGGGCATCTCATGTACCACTTACCAAATATTTAGTATTTTATTAATTATTACAGCAAGCTCTTGATATAGGCATTATTAACCAACAGGCAGATCAGGAGACTTTTTTTAAAAAAGATAAATGTACAGGAAAGGCCTACTAAAATTCATATTGTATCTAATAAATATATGAAAATATTTTCTCTCCTCATTTGAAGCTAATTTTCCTTTGTTTTCTGGATAATATACATTTATTCTCTGGCCGAATATATACAAATGTACATTTATTTTGTCTATCCATGGCACCAATATAGCCACTCAAAGAAATATCATGTAACTTTGCATTTTTAGTACAACTCTGTTAAGAAGTTTCTTCTAGCCACGCATTCGCGTACACCATTTGTAATGAAATAGAAAGAGCCAGCGGTGGTGACAAGAAAACAACTGATCACTTTGGATGCAGCCAATGAAAAGCTGCCAAGTGATACAGCATTAATGGTCTGATGATTAACTCCTGTTTACACTGGAATTCTTTGTATCAGCAAGAAAGAACATGATGAAGTACATTACCTATTATGATACATTTTACTTTATTTTTTATTTAAAATTAGCAAAGTCTTAAGACACTTTTGTTTCTTCACTGATTCATTCCGAGTCTCCCACAGAAATTACTGTAATCTGTTTCTAAACCACTAACCCAAATAACTCTTCCAGATGTTGCTGAATTTTGTTGTAGCAGTACATTGCAAATAGCTTTTCTAATTTTTTTTCACTCATTTTTATGTTTCTGAGCTGAAGCTCTGCGCTTATTCTTTTCTATCGGTTTGAAGGAAAAGAAACTAAGGTCCAACTTTACCTGTCAACAACTGAGAGAAGGGAACATGCAGTCCTGGGAGGAAAGAGGGGTTTCAGTATTTTTAATTGATTACTGTGCTGGTGTAAAACAGGACAAAGGAAAGAAAAATAGGATTTATACACATTAGAAAATATAATTTTTATGATACTAGTCATGCTACATAATTTTATAAATAAAGTTTAAATAAAGACAATGATTTCTTTATTGTTTTTCAAAAAAGGAATGCTTAGCAGAAAGTCATGACCTATAAGCAAGCACATTAAACAACAAAATGACCAACTTTTCATGAGAAAGGCAGAAAGGTAGTATTTTTTTTATGAATGCCAGGATGCATATACATGTATAGGTGATTTTATGTGTATGTGTAAATACATGCCATTTTTTGAGAACTGAGAAAAAATTTTTTGAACAAAGCTGTGATATAAAGAACAACTTGATATCCTTAGTCCACATTAAAAAAATAAACAAAATAAAAAAATTGAGTCTTATTATTAAAATATACATCACACAAAAACACATGTACAATGATGATGATGATAGATGATAATGATGATTGATTAGATGATAGATAGTTTGATAGATAGATAGATAGATAGATAGATAGATAGATAGATAGATATTCTGTACGCCTGGACCCAACTCTTAAACAATTCCTTAATTATATTAGTATTAAAAATATGATTAGCATTTAGTTGGTTAGTTGCCAAAAGAATAGCAATTCAACTGTCTACTAAATCCATCATCTAATTGTGAATATTTTGGGTCTAAGCAGTCAAAACTGATGTGAGAAGATAATATATATATAGCACAAGGCTTAAAAGTTAATAAAAAATCAACTATTCAAATGGAAAAGTGAGCACATATCTGTGGGAGGAAGTAATGCTTCAGAGAGATATTTCACATGATATAATTAAAGACTTTCCTATGTGACCTAAATCTGATAGGTTGTCACATTCTGAAAACTTCTTTTATATCTTTGTAATTTTTTCTTATCTTTACCCTTATTATAGTTCTATAAAGATACATACCTTTATTTTTTCCATGTAGTTTTCTCAATGCAGTGATTTTATTTTCTGACTTTAATTTGACAGCAGTGAAAGGAAAAATGAAAACCAAGGGGGTGGAGGGATTGATCAAAAAGGAAAAAGGACTCATGGACATGGGCAGCAGTGTGGGGATTGTGGAAGAGAGGGGGTGTAAGGGGGAAAAATAGCAATGGAAAAAACACAATAAATGGCTATAATATTTGTGAACAACAACAAAATACATGCAAAACTTATTTTTAAGAAAGAATGTGCAGAACTTATTTTATGCAAAAACATGCAGAACTTGTTTATGGAAAAACATGCAGAACTTATTTTTTAAAAAGAATAAGTAAGCCAAGTGTCTGCCTTAGTTTGCTTTATCCTATGTAGCCTTATTTTGCAAGAGCAGGAGACTGTGAAACAGGGTTTTTAAATTACTTGCCCAGGGTATCATAGCTAGTGAATGGCCAAGCCAGGAGTCAAGCCCCAGAACCCTGCTTTCTCAATACATGCTCTTGATCATGTTGTCTTTCTAAAAAAAAAATGAAGACTATAGAGAGAACAAAGTTCTTGAGACAATTACTGAAAGATGATTAAAAAGGTTTCAGTTTAAAGAAAAAACTCTAGGTTAAGGAATACACACACACACACATAGACACACACACACACACACACACACACACTAATTCCTCAGCCTCAAAATTTTTGTTCAAACTGAAACCTTTTTAATAATATAAAGAACCTATGTACCCCAATGTTCATAGTAGCACAATTTACAATAGCCAAGTGCTGGAAACAACCTAAGTGCCCATCATTAAATGAATGGATCAAAAAACTACAGTACATTTACACAATGGAATACTATGCAGCAGAAAGAAAAAAGGAGTTCCTACCCTTCATGATAGCATGGATGGACCTGGAAAGCATTATGCTAAGTGAAATAAGCCGGGTGGTGAAAGACAAATACCATATGATCTCACCTTTAAGTGGAATCTAATCAACAAAACAACAAGCAGGCAAAATATAAGCAGAGACATTGAAATCAAGAGCAAACTGACAGTAACCAGAGGGAAGGTGGGAGGGGATAATGGCAGGGGGAAGGGGAAGGATATTTAGAAACAACTTTAAAGGACACATGGACAAAACCAAGTGGGGAAGTGGAATCAGGGGAGGGAGGTGGGGATGTCTAGGCTGAATGGGGAGCGATGTGGGGGAAAGGCAGACAACTATACTTGAACAGCAATAATTTTTTTTTAAAGAGAAAAAAATAATTTATGCACAAACACTATTTGGAGTTCTGGGAATCAACCATAGAATAAGATTGATTCCCAGAAGTCCAAATAATTTAGGATTACCAGGCTGTGGAATAAGTAGAAGAGAGAAGTGTGAGATGCTGCTGAAAATAGTGGTAGCTAGAAATGGCGATATCACGGTCCATAAATCAGTGTTTAGACAGTAGACAAGAAACTGAATATTTGGGAGTCGAGAGAATAGGAGGCTAAAAATAACAATTTAAGACCTATGTTAGTCTAACACAGGTATCTGCAATCTTTTTATTATAAGACCAAATAATAAATATTTTAAGCTTTATGAAAAATAGAAGCAACATTAAGAATGTGATGCTGACCCTTGATCTAAGGAATGAAGCTAAAACCCTGAAGTAAGGAAATCGTTGCTGGAGAAGTAGATGGATACAATTGTGGCAAAGAATCAGACTAGATTCACAGTCTATTAGAAGCCTGAATTTTAACATCTTGTGATTGATTGGTTATGAAATTTGAATAAGAAAGAAGAGTCGGCAATGCCTCTGAGACTTCCTGTTATGTGACGGATTACTCCTCGCCTCCATCCACCCACGTGCCTGCATGCACATATACACATACGCACTTACAATAGAAAATTTCGGAAAGTACTAAAATTAGTTTCCATTGGTTTTCAGTTTGACACTTATAAAAGTTTCTCAAATGTTCTGAAATGTATTTCTTCTGTTATGGCCTCAATGATGCTTGGTTTTCCATAAACTCTGACTCTTAACATAGGTGTAGTTTAAAACACATAACCACTAAGGTCCCTTATACACTTATTTAAGACTGAATCAAATCGAAGATAGTAAAAAGAGGAGACAGAGGGCATAGACACTACTTTCAGGGAACTTGGCCATTTTATAACAATATAAAGAACGGAAAGGGACACACGTAGCCCCTCACAAAACAATTCTCTTTAACTGTGTAATGAAGCATCTGAGATATTAAAGAGAAACCCTTAGGGGTCAGAACAAAAACCAGGATTTGCAATAGTGGCACTTGTTGATTCTGAGTGACCTGGAGATGGGCTTTTAATAGGTCTGGACTTGCTCATTTGTGGGAGACAGTTTACAAATCTTGAGCCCTCAGCAGGGCAGCAAGCTGAATTGGAGATTCCAATATTGGGCATGTATTCTCAAGGGCCAATAACTAAACTTCAGAGTATGAATTTAAACAAATCCTGACCTTATTAGGAATTAATGGAGATACTAGTTTCCTTCTCTGGAGAAACCTCTGGCACAATTGTGCTGAAAAACTCCATGGACTGAAGCATTCCTTAATTGGCATGATACCTACAACCCTGCCAACTGAAATGTCACAATGATTTAGTCTGGAAAGCCCGGTGTCCCCTGCTCATAAATACCTTTAAGAGTAATCTACAGAAAGTCATATAACATAAACAGGAAGCAGGAAACAAGTGAATTGCCACATTACTTATGGAAACAGAGAGTTTCTAGTGCCTGTGAACACCCCTCACATGGGTATACTTCTGTCGACCCAGAGCCCATGGAAGGTAAGGGAAGCATTCTAGTTCTTCACACAAACTCAGCTTCTTTTCTCCAATCCTCTGGCCTGTGATTGTCACTCTCAGTCAGTATTGGGAAAGAGAAGCCTTCCTGTCCAGACATTTTCTGCTGCCTTCTCCTTACTGTTGCTGTCAGCATAATTTATCCAGATTATGTTCAGTTGTTGTTAGTAAGTCCTTCGCCCGAATTGATTATTTAAGCTAGTAATTCTCAAAATTAGCATCATTTAGCCTTGTCATAAATAAGCTGAACTATGGGCCCCCAAAATTCATATACTAAAGCTCTAACCCCTAATACCTCAGAATGGTATTAGAGGTTACCTAATACCTAAATTGGAGATTGGGTGTTCAAAAAGGTGATTAATTTAAAATGAGGCCATTAGAGTGGGCTTTAGTTCAATCTGACTGCTGTTCCTATAAGAAATGAAGGGAAGAGACACCAAACAGAGGTATGTACACAGGAAATACCATGTGAGAGAATGGCAAATATGCAGCCATCCGAAAGGCAAAGTGAGTCAATGGCCACACCACCCTGAACACATCCAATCTTGTCTGAAAGTCAAGAAGAGAGGCCTCAGAAGATATCAACCATAATAATATCTTGATCTTGGACTTACAGTCTCCAGAACTGTAAGAAAATAAATTTCTATTGTTGAAGCCACCGAGACTGCAATATTTTGTCATGGCAGCCCTAGCAAACCAATATGCCTGGGAACTGGTTAGAAATGAGAAGTCTTAGGCTCATGTAAATCCTATTGAATCAGAAACGCCAAAGAAAGAGTCCAACTATTTTTATTTTATCAAGATCTCCAGATGATTCTGATGCATACTAAAGTTTGAGAACCATAGATTTACTCTATAGTTGAGGAATGAAATGGCACAATCTCTAAATCAGTTCTTTGCAGCCAAGTTCAAAAACCCCAATGGAAGAAGAAAGCATTTGACAAGGGGATCTGATAGAAAACATCATTACAAGCAGGGGAAATTGAACTAGTATGGAGGAAGGAATGCTTAAAGGAAAATTATAAGTCCATATACCCTCTACCTCTTTGGCGGAACTCGATACACCCCATGCTTAACTTTGTCTATGCTTAATTTATTTATGGAAATTTTATATTTCATGTTTCTGAAATTAATTTATTTATATGCGTTTTAGGAAATCATCCTAGCTTCTGTGTGAAGAAGAATTGGAAAGGGGACATGAGTGAAGGCAGAGGGAACAGTGCAGAGGCCGAGAGTCCACTCCAGTCCACAAGGCAGGATGATAGAGCCCTGTCTGAAGCTGTGTCAGAATGATTGAAGAAACATTAATAGATTTGAAACATAAGTTGGAGATAGAATTGATTGAGCTTTGTAACACATTTGACTGGAGAGTGAAGACAACGTAAAAGTCAAGAGCCAAGAGGTGTCATTTAGGGGTATAAGAAGCAAAGAAGAAGCAAGTATACAGGAAAACACGATGCATATAGTTTAGATATGTTGGGTTTGAGATGTCTATAAGACATTCAGGAGAAACTGTCTATTATGTTCTTTTACATATAGATCTAAGTATAAAGACAATGTTATCAGCCAGGGATATACATATGGGAGACTGAAGATATATAATAACAAATAACTGAATTTTTGGCAATAGAGTGGATCCTTGAGTGAGAGGAGTAGTGGAAGACGAGAGGAGGCCAGGCTCTTAGGGGTATAATCATTCCATAGATAAGCCTTAACTCTTATTTAAGCATCATCTGTTTAGGCATCTGTGGTATTACCCCAATCAATTTTTTAAGCTCATCCTACTCGTTTTCATACAAAGATGCAATACAAGTCAGATTAATCTGTCTCAAATAAAAATGTCATATCTTTAAACTTTGCATAATCATTCTGCTATGTCCTTTTAGAATTCCACCATTTTCTCAGGTAGCAATTGATTTATTTATTCACATTTTCATTAATATACGTATTTATTAAGTAGATTTATTGAGCGCATTCCATAGATATGTCATCAGACTCTCCATAGCCCAATTCACACAGACCCATCAAGGCACCTTAAACTTAGCAATGTCTCTTTCAACTTCACAGAAACTCATTCTTTAGGACTATCATTGACTTTTGGCTCATCTATACTTACAATAAAACTCAGGAAACACTTAATTCCATTCTGTTTTTCAGTGTTCCTTATTTATTTACTTTTTTGTGCATGTATGTCTTATCTTTAAGTAGACTGTAAAGGCCTAAATGGGATGGGCCATGCCATTTCTTACACCACCTAGCAAAGGGCTATGCTATTAAGTACTTGTTGATTCACCAATTAATTTCATGACTTATAAAAATAGTTTTTATTAGTTATGGGAAAAAGAGAAAGACAAGCTTGAAAGGACTATTTGTAAGTAACACGTTTGTTATGTTTCATTTTTTCTATAGTAATTCAAATGGTGGGTATTTCTTATGTTAATGATAAATAGAATTAAAGTTTGTTTCTACATGACATAATACATAATTTTCTATTTTTAGCTTATAGCAGTAAAAGTAGTTATAGAGTTAACATTTTAAAATCATGTTTTTATTTTCCTTTCATAACAATATGATTAATACCTTTCAGTGGTATACTCTAAGAGAATTTTCTGTGTCTAACTCAATTGCAGGATGCCTTTTCCTTACCATCATCAGGTTTCGGGAAACATGGCCATCAATTTCTAACTTTAAATCATTTACTTCATATTCAAGAAATGCAACTCATTTTAACAAATAAGAAACTGTCTTCCCTGGTAGTCACCGTCCCCCCAGTAGGAACCGTTAGGAGAGTTTGACTTCTCAAAAGCACCTCACTGAGTTCAACTTGGTCCAGGAAACTGTTGGCCACAGAAAATATTCCCTCTGACAATTATCTTTTCTTTTCTTTTTTCTTTCCTTTCCTTTCCTTTCCTTTCCTTTCCTTTCCTTTCCTTTCCTTTCCTTTCCTTTCCTTTCCTTTCCTTTTCTCTTTTCTTTTCTTTTCTTTTCTTTTCTTTTCTTTTCTTTTCTTTTCTTTTCTTTTCTTTTCTTTCTTTTTTGAAGTGTCTCAGAACTGCTCTCTTGCAGCTAGCCAAGGACTATGAAATATATCTGACGACAAATGTGAAGTCCCTCCAATCCCTACCTCTAAAAATTCCACTTTAATAGAATAATTGCTACAAACAGAGGCTTTATCAATACTTCCTCTTTTTATTCTATAAAACATACTCTTCTCTCTAATACCTCTGAATTCCAGTATCAGATGTGTTCCTTAACCATAATTTATGAGTAAGTAGCAACTGTTAATTTTGTCTTAAACTTAGCTTGTCTGTAACACAAATAGTAATGAGGAAGTAAGTGTGCTATACTGCATTTTAACATATAAATTTAAATAATCCAGGTTAACATTAATACAAATTATTAAGAAATTACAATTCTTTCCAGGAAAGATTTTGCTGATCCTTTTGGTGGTAAGGATCTTGTTGTACATTCATTAATATACATTCAATATATGTATTACATATTGGATTAGGACTAAGTGTATCCTTTTTTAATTATTTGCAACACATAAAATATCATGGTGTTATTTTTCTTATACTATATGCTGATGCACTTGAGAGCATCCCTGGAGCACTTTCAGACTTTTGATAAGCCTTATTACAGTCTCAGATAATGGTTTTTGTTTTTGTCTAGAGATAGGTTTCCAGGCAAAACCTTTAATTTTGTAGCAATTGAAAGGTTAACACTTCCTGTTAAACAACAGAACTATATTGTGGTAATAAGAATCTATTGTATCTCCGCTGGGTAATGTCTAAATATAAGGAGCTTGACATGTCAGTTCATTGCGTGGAAGTTAATAGGAAAGAGTCTAACACACATTTACCCTTTTATTTTTCTCTAGCTTTTCAACTGTATCCCAAATAGCTAACTGTTAACCTTTCAGGGCCTAATCCATAATTCATATTCTGGCCAACAGCTGATTTACTTGACTGAAAGGTTTGCTGATGTAAAGAGCAGAAGATCAGGCATTTAATGGATACAGAGCAAAGAACTCAACTTCATGAATTTAAACCCACCTTACATTAGAACTTACGAGTTTATAGCAAAAGGTGTCAAGATGTTAATAAGAATTGGTGGGATTCCATGTGATTAGCTGACAGAATTATAGCCCCCAATGCCATCTTTTTGTTGGAAGTGTTAGAAAAACACCAAACAAGATGCACCCAGGAAGATTACTATTGTGAAGACATCTGTCTACACTCTATAAATTATTCATTATAAAGTCATCAGTTACTTATCTTTCTACAATGAATCTTAGGCCACTTTGAAAGCATGGCATCAGAAGACATGAGAGCATTACAACAGGCTTACCCACTCATTTTTAATGACCCCACATAGGAAAAGAGACATCCTGTTTTCAGATACTAATATACCCACTTTCTTGAAAATTAAAACTGTTAAGAGATAAAATACATATACTTTTTTATGTACTTTTCAAAATGGACAGAGTGATTTTAAAGGTATAGGCCCTGTTAATTTAAATAAAATTTTAAATTTGATTCTTCAGTATCTCCACAAATCAGCCCTTTAGTTTATTTTTTTTACTACTTGTGTATTCAGTACTTACTCATTTTAGTACATATTACTTCATTCGATTATTAGCTCCATGAAGTCAGGAATTTTGATTTACCCTCCATTGTATCTTATAAAATCTAACAGAGAATTTATCAGTTCATTTCTTAAAGTACAATGAATAAATAAGCAGATTTCCAGCCCATTGGCTTTTTGACTGTGGGAGAAGCGGGTGTGATAGGAGAAGGAGGGCAAAGGGGGGAAATTGTGCAAACTGTAATAGAATAACAGTAAAAAATAATTAATAAAAAAAGAAAGGGTCAAAATGCTTGTTAGTTGTGTGGCACCTACAATATAGGATTAAATGTTTAATTTTTCCTACTATTTTTAAATTTAGAGTTGTGAATTTGTCTGAACACAATCTGACTGACCCCAGCAGGCAACAGAACCATAAAAAGAGACATAGTTAGGACCCAGAATCCTCCAAGGCCATGTCTGATGATTAGCACAAAACGGTTTGTTGCTGATATTGTCAAGAGTCCTCTCCACTCCCTCAACTCAATTTCTCGCTTCATTGCTTTGAACCCCTATGGGGCAGCGGCAGTTTAAGGGATGTCAACAAGAATACTCTCATTCTCTCAGGAACTCAGTACAAAAGGATAAACAGCTACACAGCTGGCCAGACTAATAGGTAGGAAAGTGTATGACTTAAGTGTTTAATAAGTGCATGAACATTTTACAAGGCCTGGTGGACCTTCTTCAGAATTTTTGAATTTGATTGGTGTATGTACAATTTACTTGGAATAAGTCCAGTTTAAAAATAAAACTATAGATTTTTTAATATATTTTATTGATTATGCTATTACAGTTGTCCCATTTCTCCCCTATCATTCCCCTCCACCCTGCACACCCCCTCCCACCCACATTCCCCCCCCCCTTTAGTTAATGTAGAAGCTAAAGAACTTATGACACATGGACAAAAACTAGATTTTTTATTAGTCACAAACATCATGTTGATTTAAGGCCCCAGATATAAGGTCATATTTTGTCAAATATTTCTGTAAACATAAAGACTTAAAAAGAAAATTTAGAGACATAACTGTAACTCCTTCCTTTCTGTCTTATGTGTTCATGACACACTGTGTTTATGAATAGTTCAGGGCCTATTCAGACGGTCAGAAAGCTCTACAAGCATTTTTTGTACTTCTCTTAATGTTTGTTTGTATAACTACTGAGTACTGTCTTAGTTAATAGCTACTCATGCTTTAAATAAGTATTGTGGAAGAACAAACAACCCATAACTTGGGCAGTAGAAATTTATGGAACATTAATTCACTATTTCTACTCTAGAGTGTAACCAATTACACTTTATCTTGCCAGCACATGCAGCTATAATATTCATTCATTGAATGGACATTATTTTAATGCCACAGAAATTTCTACTTGAACCCATGAGAGGCTCCAGTGATTTAAATGAAAATCAATGTGGTTGAATTACCACTTCTGCAACAAACCTGCCAAGAAGCTAATCATGGTGTGTGGTTAGGGTTTGGCATGGAGCTATGGATGTTGGCTTTATACCCATACTCAGGTCTCTCAGATTGAGTTTATTACTCCAATTTCAATCATCATTCATGCCTTTCTCTTTTTACTAGTAACGGTAGTAAAATGTGCACCTGAACGGCATAGGATATATGACATTGAAAACCAGATATAATGTGTTCAGACCTACTTGGGGGAATCTGCCTTGGAGAAAAACATTAAAATAAGAAAATGAACATGACAGCATTTTGCCACTTCAACTTAAACTGCTAGAACTGACTTTGAAAAATACAATTAAACAGGACTCTGGTTTAAAAATATGAAAAAGCATCTATCTTATCAATTAAAAACAAATCATTTTCTGAACCACAGCTGGTGAATATTATGTAGATACTATCTTATACTAATTAAACCCACTGGCAGCAACAGATTCATTTTCTCTGAAAACATTGCTTAAGCTTATTTATAAAGTATTGGAACATTTTACAAGATCAGGAAGAATTAGACTATATTTTTAGTTTCCTCACTCCACACATGCTATTACCATTACCAATAAAATCACATAGACTATGTCTAAAACACTTAAGGCAACCTACATATAACTTTTGTTTATTAGTGCATAGAAGAAAAATCCTTTAAGCTTATACTATAGTTCACTTCTCATTTCTAAAAGAGTTTTGAATTGAGTCCTAAAATCATAAAACAGCCTAGGAGCAGCCTTCAGCAAAATTTTTGATAAATATAAAATTGTTCTCCCTTTTCTCTCTCTCTGGCACCCCTTTCAGTAATTAGGCACACATTTTTCGAAGCAGTCCCCTGGCTTCTCCAAAGCCAGGTCTAATCTCCCATGATGTGCTCCATTTTCTGAAAGGACTTCTCTTTCCTTCCCTTTGCTATTGTGACCCCTATTAAAATGTTCGTGTTCTCAAAATACTTTTTACTGAGTCAGGACAAAGTAACTGGATTTTAAAAGATGAATAAATAATCTCTGGAAGTGTATAATTTTTAAAAATTAGGACAGGTTTTCTTTGAATATAAGATCTCTCATCAGTGTGGGTAATAATTCTTTTGACAGAGAGTTAAATTACTTTCTAATGCCCTTTTCCCTCAAGATACCAGAAAACACAATGAAGTGAGCTATTAAAGAAGGTAGATTTCGATAAGATATCTGATAAATGTTAACAGGCATCAATTACAACACTTAGGAAACTACCCAGTTATATTCTGAAGAAATCATACCTGCCTGATGTGATGGGATAAATAATAGGGCATAAAATAAAAAGTGGGCAAATCCTGAACAGGAAAAATGAAAATGAGAGAAAACTTCATATGAACACAAATAGACCACACACAAATGTAACACATTCTATTCTGGAATTACTAAGACGTTAGTTATATCATCTAGGCTCTAAGTTTGGATTCTGAAGATATGGTTTCTGTTTTAAAATGTTTTTATTTAAATTCTTCTTAAATGTGCTTAAATATTTAAATGTGTTCCTTTAAAAGTGGAGCACATGCTATGTTCAATATGTAGAGAGTGGTCCAGCTTAATTAGTATTAATAATAGATTATTCTTACCCTGGTAGGGTGGCTTAGTTGGTTGGAGCATCCTTCTGTACACCAAAAGGTTATGAGTTCGATCCTTGTTCAGGGCACATACCTAGGCTGGGGGTTCAATCCCTAGTGAG
Organism: Glossophaga mutica; assembly: GCA_039655065.1. Classification (NCBI taxonomy): domain Eukaryota; kingdom Metazoa; phylum Chordata; class Mammalia; order Chiroptera; family Phyllostomidae; genus Glossophaga; species Glossophaga mutica. The sequence goes on along the minus strand of CM077304.1, from coordinate 150,654,119 downwards.
GACACATGTGTGAGTCAATGGATGGATGTTTCTCTCCCACATTGATGTTTCTCTCTCTCCTTTTTTTCTAAAATCAATAAACACATCTTTGGGTGAGGATTAAAAAATAATAATAATAAATTATTCATATTAATGAAAGTTTCACATATTGAGAAAGCATTCCAGATACATAAGGGAAAAAAGCAAAGCATACCCAACACCCTGCTTGACTGACTGCATATTTTTTCCCCTTTTTCAGGGCACATGCCTGGGTTGCAGGCCAGGGTACCAGCATGGGTGCATGAGAGGCAACCACATATTGACGTTTCTCCTTCAAATCTTTTAAATCTTTTAAAAAAGATAAATGTTGCTGTTTATAAGCTTATTATTTAAATTTCCAGCTATTGTGTACTTTATGTACAAGAGAGTAGTGAAATGTTATACTCTTCAATTTCCCACAGACTAGTGATATAAATAGCACATTATTGCTTTTTAAACATATGAAATAACAAACACTTCACATTACTTATCGATTTTGTAACCACATCATTATATCTCATATGAAATCCACAGCTGAATTGCTTTGTTTTGTATTTTTAAATCCCCTACCCTACCCCTGCCCATGACGGCTTGCTAGGCAAAATACATACCCATTTGAATTAGCATATAGAATGTAAAGCTTGCTATTTGGAATCATAATTTGGTTTGAATTTCTATTAAACATTGAAGTTAAAAATAGTTTTCCATAGGTGTAAGTAAAGATTTAGTTTATTATTAGCTTCCTATTCTTTGTTTTCATAAAAAAATAAAGTCAGATTTAACTCTTTGAATTCTAAACAATAATTTAGTCATGCATAAAAATACTTGGTAATACATTATTATTATTTATTATTATTATTATTTGAATATATGTTGGTATTTCTTCAAAATTAATTTTTCAAATACTGTTGATAACTTCCCAGAAGAATTTAACACTTCATTTGTTTTAGGATACTATTCCAGACTGCATCAATTATCAAACTGATGACTTAAATATTGGATAACATTTTACATTTGTTTTATTCTCTTAAGTCGTTTGTCCTGTGGATGTACTGAATCATTGACCATTGTAAAATAGAAACTAAAACCTTAAAGTTAAAAAATCCTAAAATAGTATCATATGTAAAAGAAGTTCTTCAGTTAGAAAAAGCAGATTCAATCTTTGTTCTGGATCTGTAGACCACACCTCTTTCATTTCAAATGTTAATTGAGAAAGATAATGAAATTCTGAATCCCTCCAGTCCTGTTGGAGGCTTTAAAATTATAACGTATAAAGTTTTGTGAACTGCTGCATAAATAAAGATTAGAATTGGTGATGTCTCATCAGAAACAGGTATAATAAGAAGTCACTCTCAGTCAGCCTCCAATATCTGAATGCTTATACTGTGCCAGGCACTGTTCCCACAGTTGGGAAACAGTGATGACAAAGACAAAGCCTTTCATCAAAAATCAGGTACAGCCACTAGAAAGAACACCGTGGAGTTCATCAAAAAATAAAAATAGAGTGAACATATGACCCAACAACCCATTTTCTGGGTACGTATCCAAATCAATTGAAAACATTTATTTGCGAAAATATACACACCCCCATGTTCATTGCAGTACTATTCTTGGTGGCCAAGACATGGAAACAACCACAGTGTTGTTCAATACATAATAGGATAAAGAAGATGTGGTACATACAGGCAATGGAATATTACTCTGTCATAAGAAAAGATGAAATACTGCCATTTTTGATGACATGGATGCATCTTGAGAATATTATGCTAAGCAAAATAGTCACACAGAAAATGTCAAGAACCACATAACCTCACTCATATGAGGAATATAAAACAGAAAGTAACAAATGAACAAACAAGGGAAACAAAAACTCATAGACACAGACCACAGCATGGTGGTTACCGAAGGGAAAGGGGTGAAGGTGTGGTAAAGGGAAAATTGGGGCAAATACCTTCAATATATGGTGACAGAGATGAGTTGGCTTTGGGTGGTGGGCACACAATGCAATATACAGGTCATGTATCATGAAATTGTATACTTGAAACTGATATAATTTCATGAACCAATGTCATATAAATTTATGAACCAATTTATTAATCAAATTAAAAAGAAAAATCAAATTAAAAATTATTTAAAAAGCTTACACAACTAGAAAAGGGCTCAGAGATATAGTCAATAAAAATAAAGAAAAAAAGATTTTTTTGTTTTTTCTTGTTTTTTAATTATGTTATTACAGTTGTCCTGATTTCTAACACCTTACTCCCCTCTATCCAGCACTCCCCACTCCCTCAGGCAATCTCCCCACCATTGTTCATGTCCATGGGTCATGAATGTAAGTTCTTTGGCTACTCCATTTCTTATATTCTACTTTATATCCCCATGGTTATTCTGTAACTATATATTTGTACTTCTTAATCCTCACCTCTTCACCCATTCCCCCAAAGCCCCCTCCCATCTAGCAGCTATCAAAATGCTTTCTGTATCCATGAATCTATTGCTGTTTGTTTGTTTGCTTAGATTTTAGATTCAGTTGATGATAGATTTGGGTTTTTTGCCATTTAATTGTACATGGTTTTGATCTTCTTTTTCTTAAATAAGTCCCTTTAGCATTTTATATAAGAATGGTTTGGTGACAATGCACTTCTTTAGTTTTTTTCTTGTCTGGGAAGCTCTTTACCTGCCCTTTGATTCTAAATGATAGCTTTTCTGGGTAGAGCAATCTTGGCTGTAAGTCCCTACTGTTCATGACTTTGAATATTTCTTGCCAGTCCCTTCTAGCCTGCAAAGTATCTTTTGAGAAGTCAGCTGACAGTCTTGTGGGAACTCCCCTGTAGGTAACTAACTGCCTTTCTCTTGCTGCTTTTAAGATTCTGTCATTATCTTTAACCTTTGGCATTTTAATTATGATGTGGCTGGGAGTGGGCTTCTATATGTACATCTTGTTTGGAACTGTCTGTGTTTCCTGGACTTGCATGTCTATTTCTTTCACCAAATTAGGGAATTTTTCTTTCATTATTTTTTCAAATAAATTTCTAATTTCTTGCTCTTTCTCTTCTCCTTCTGGCATCTCCATAATATGAATGCTGGAACCCTTGAAGTTGTCCCAGAGTCTGCCTATACCATCATTTTTTGTATCTTTTTTTCTTGTTGTTGTTCTGATTGGCTGTTTTTGGCTTCCTTATGTTTCAAAACATTGATTTGACTCTTGACTTCATCCATTTTACAGTTGTTTCCCAGTAAATTGTTCTTTATTTCGATTAGTATATCCTTCATTTCTGATTAGATCTTTTTTATGATGTTGAGGTCCTCACTAAGTTCCTTGAGTATCTTTATAATCAATATTTTGAACACTACATCTGACAGATGGCTTATCTTCATTTTCCTTTAGCTCTTTTTCTGAAGTTTTGATCTGTGTTTTCATTCAGGCCATGTTTCTTTGTCTCCTTGTTTTGGCAGCCTCCCTGTTTGTTTCTATGTATTAGGTAGATCTGCTTTGACTCTGTGTCTTGCTAGCGTGGCCTAAAGAAGTAGGTGTCCTGTAGGGTCCACTGGCACAGCCTTCCCTATCACCCAAACTAGTTACTCAAGGTACACCTTTCATGTGGGCCAAGTACACCCTCCTCTTGTTGTTGAGCCTTGATTGCTATTGACAGGTCAGTGGGAGGGATTTACCCAGGCCAGTCAGCTGCAAGGACTGGCTGTGACCACTTACCACCAACTTAAAGGAAAGTTTTGTGTTAAGACTTTTAGAAACTACTATAAAAAATTATTTGTCTAATTTTTTTTCATTTCTAAGTGTGTTCTCTAAAGTCATTTTGCAGGCTTAACCATCCACTTATCAAAACAGTTGTAGTCTAATAAATCTTATTTTGTAATTATAATGTGACACAAGTTCAATACAAAGAAAATTCAAGGCTCACAAAAATCAAATCTGTAGTGAATAGGTGAAGATAGCTTTGTATATGGCTGTGCATACAAAAACATGTAGAGTAGAAAACATGGACAGCCTCTTGACTTTTTAAAAATAACATCTTTGCTTAACAGTTTGATTAGCAAAAATAAAATGCTTGCTGTTGGATTATTTTGTTTTTCAACTAATCTAAAATCAACTGTTTAAATAAATGATCTTTCCCCACTTCTTCCACCATTTTAAAGACAATGATTTTTATTTTTATAATAACCATGTTATGAACATAAATTCTCAAAGAAAGAAAAATCAGTTATTTCTGAAAAAACAAATAACTCTAGTTAGAACTCAAGTTTAGCAATATGTTAATTAGAAAAACCTATTCTTGTTTTTTAGCTCTTCAATCTTTGCGAATCCTTCTGCATTAAGATTGAAAATATTCAAAGTTCAACATCTGCAGAGTAGATTATTTAGGTAATATAAACCACAAAAATATCAAATGTGACCCCAAAAGAATAAATAGCTAGTTTTGAAGACATAGAAATATAAACGTTATTTAAATAAATTTTATGTTTGTATTTTTTGTAAAACCCAAAGTTATGCCCCAGTTCATCAAGACCTTTGATATTTTTCATTTATTCTTTTTTCTTTGAATATTTTAATATATAAGCTGAAAAATATTATTTTCAAACTTTGTTTTACAATATTTTAATGCATGTGGCAAACATGCATTATGCTGTGTCCATAAGCAAAGCACATTCCTGGGTATTAGAAAACTGAAAAAATACTAGTCAGTTGACTAGTATATTGACTAGTAATACAAAGTGCATTAATCAAAGTATTTTTTTTCTCAACCACTAATTTATTTGTTCAATTTCCATGTTTAATCTTGTATTTCCTTTTGTCTCTACTTTCCAAATAAAGCCAGAAGTAGACATTTCCTACCACCTAATATAAGCTGCCATTATCCCCTCTGCAGTTTACTGCAATCACCTTCTATACTTTATACAGTCTTTATCCTAATAGTAATGATTTAAAAAATATTTAAATACAGGTCACATATCATTTTTCTAAAAACCTTCCAAGTACTTCTCATGATTTTATATATCTATGTTTACATCTATCTGCTCACCTTTCAATCTTCTACTTATTTTATTAAGTGAGCATGGAAAAAATATGGTATTGAATTTTAATCTAAAAAGACTTGAGGGGTGGTGAGAAAATACAGACAACTATAACTGAACAACAATACAATAATTTAAAAAATAAAAACGTAATAAAAAATAAAAGTTGTACTTGGAGACAAAAAAATAAAAAGACTTAAAGGTTGAATCTGTTAGAAATATCAAAAGAATCCTTCTTAATATTATACACTCTTGGAAAATTTCCCAAAGCTTTTTTATTTATTTTTATTTTTTTTAAATATTTTATTTATTTATTTTTATTATTTATTTATTTATTTATCTTTAGAGGGGAAGGGAAGGAGAGAGGGAGAGAAACATCAATGTGCGGTTGCCTCTCATATGTCCCCTGCCGGGAACTGGCCTGGCAACCCAGGCATGTGCCCTGACTGGGAATCGAACTGCGATCCTTTGGTTCGCAGGCCCGCGCTCAATCCACTGAGCTACACCAGCCAGGCCTTCCCAAAGCTTTTTTAATCTAATCCTGAAAGTACCATTCTCTCCTGCCAGCTCTTTGCCATGGCACAAGATGCTTCAGTTGACCTGGCCTTGTTTACCTCTCAGGCCACCTTTCCTTCCATGCCTACCACACCAGACATGCGGCTTTTGCTTCAACAGCTCAGGTTTGTGCCCTTATCAGCTTTTATGGCATCTTCAATTCCTGACCTGGAGGACATTCCCTCTAGATATTCACAGGCTGGTTTTTTTTGTTCCATTATCAAGATCTCTGCTGAAAGAATCTCTTTGGAGAGATGTCCAGAATAATCATCTAAAACCCACTTTCCATACCATCATGCTTTATCTCTTTCTCTAGCTTGATTATCTTTTTTTTAGCTTGTTGTTATTCTTTTCTTTTCTCTTTAATTGTTGTTCTTGTACAGTTTTCTGTCTTTACTCCCATCCCAGCCCACTGCTCCAGCCCTCCTCACCTCCTACCCATTACCACCCTCCCTAGTCTTTGTCCATGTGTCTTTTATACTTGTTGCTCTAAACCCTTCCCCTTTTCCCCTGAAATTCCCTCCCCTCTGGTGCCTGTCAGCCAGTTCTCAATTTCAATGTCTTTGGTTATATTTTGCTTGTTTGTTTTGTTGATTAGGGTCCTGTTAAAGGTGAGATCATATGGTATTTGTCCTTCATTGCCTGGCTTATTTCGCTTAGCATAATGCTCTCTAGCTTGATTATCTTTACACTTTTAGTTTTTACTTTTTTATTGTTGTTCAAATACAATTGTCTCCATCCCCCCCCTCACTCCTACCACCCACTCCAGCCATCCCCACCTCCCACCCTTGGAATAAGATCAAAGGTAGTAGGTATTCACACTTAAAATTATCTGAATTATATCTTAAATGCTTTTCCTACTTTATTATTGGCCATCTTCCTCTCCTGTTTTGTCTTTTATTGTATCGCCTTCTTTTAGTTTTAATTCTACTGCATTGGCTCTTCAGCCAGAAAACATCTGTTTCATTCTCTTTTGTTAGCTATTCCTCCATCACTTTAAATTATGTGTATTCAGAACTCAGGTGTTGTGGACCGTTCAGCCTGGTCTCTAGAGTTGTAACCCTCACCCCATAGTGGGCTGTGTAAGAGCCTAGGGACCCACTTCATCTGGGTCTGTTGTGTCAAGAGGACCTGAGCCACTAAGGAGATAAAGCTTATCTCCCTGGCAGGAGCGCTGCTTCTGCCTCATCCATCTCTGGCCCCAACGCTTAGTCAGTAGTCAATGACGGGTAAGACTCCTCATGGGAGGGGCAACATAAGCCAGACACAACCACTTGGGAGGCCCTCATGGAAGGACTCAGGGGGCTGCAGCAAAGAGGGGGTGATGGACCCTGGCCCCCCGGCTATTCTGACATAGCCCAAGTCCTCATTTCCATCTGGGAGATGTCTCCTGCTTCCTAATTGGCTTAAAGCCTGAAACTGTGGGGGTGAGTGGTGCAACCCTGTACTGGCCAGGACGGCTCCCTGGGTGATTGGGCATAAGAAAGAATTCCTAAAGCCCTGTGAAACCTGCTTTGCTAAGAGTGCTCTCCCTTAGGTGATAAGTGTCCGAGGAGGAAATGAGCATGTCTCCCAAAGTTTGGCAACCCCCTTTCCTGACAAACACTGGCTCAGATTAAGATCTCAGATTTCTTTGACATGTTAAACCTGTATTCCGGTGTATTTGAGCCCAACAAAAGCCTAGTGAGGATGGGGCTCTGGGTCATTCTCCTCTGAGAGTTTGACGACCTTTCCTCCCCAAGCAGTCATGTCTTGGTAGTTTTTATTTTCATCCATGACGGAGGGATGGGGCTCTGCAGGCGGAGGCCCCCACACCTGGCGCCAAGGACAGGGACTCCTGTAATCACAATACCCAACTTTTGACTTCTCTGAAATTCCAAGTTTTTTATGTTTAATAGCCTTTACATTTTTTTCTCCTTTGTCTAAACATTGACCTGATCTTCAAATAACTTAAGACATGAGGTTAAATAACACTTCCTCAGAGAAACCTACCAAGACTATCATTCATTCATTCATCTAAAAATACTGATCATTCTATGTAGCAGAAAGAAAGAAGGAACTCCTACCCTTTGGGACAGCATGGATGAAACTGGAAAGCATTATGCTAAGCAAAATAAGCCAGGCAGTGAAAGACAAATAGCATATGATCTCACCTTTAACAGGAATCTAATCAACAAAACAAACAAGCAAAATATAACCAAAGTCACTGAAAGTGAGAACAGGCTGACAGTGACCAGAGGGGAGAGGAGAGGAAATTTCAGGGGAAAAGGGGAAGGGTTTGAAGGAACTAGTATAAAAGACACATGGACAATAACAACAGGGGGCGGGGGTGGAGACGGGAGGGAGGTGGGTAGGGCTGGGATGGGGATAAAGGGCAGAAAACTACTTGAACAACAATTAAAATGTAAAAGAAAAGAAAAGAAAAATATTGATCAAGTGATATCAGCAGCAAGGCAGGAGGAGAGGACCCCTCAGGTCTCTCCTTTCAAGTTGGACTGCTATAATTCAACAAAAGACTCCCTGCTCAGCATACAAATGAATCTGAGAGATCAAGGCATGGAGACAGTTGAAGGTAGGCTTATGGGAGTTAAGAGGGAGATGGGAGAAGAAAAGGACAGAGAAGGAAGCCAAGCAGAGCACAATCCAGCTCTTGCTGCAGCCACAATGGACATGATAGCAGTGAAGAGTCAAGACACAACACCCACTGGGCAAACAAAAGGGGCAGACACAGAAATTTCGCCTCTGTAGCTGGTCCACACTGAGGAAAGGGGCAAAGGAGTGGTGCAAAGTGTCCCAGAGTTCTACGGCCCAAAAGCACTGGACAAAGGATTCTGCAGACACAGACCTGCTCACCCCATCCCCATGTTGCCTCAAGCAGTAAAAACCTCACTCAATGGATCACAAAATGGCTGGGGAAAACAAACAAACAAACAAACAAACAACTTCCCAGCCTAAGTGGTGTGTACTTATTGGATTATTGGGGTTAAACCCACTGGAGAGAACAGAGCTGAGAACCTCCAAACCATTTCCCCTCCACCTACCCTTCACCCACCCATCCTGGCACAGATAGCCGGGTCAACTCAGGCAGCATTGCTAGTGGCTTCTGGGTAAAAGAAGTTGTTGTGGGAAACACAAAGGCCAGAAAATCCATAGACTGCCACTTCCAATCCACGGGAGTGTTGCCCTGAGACTGAGGCAACTAGGTCGTAAAAGGGATGCTCCCTTCCTAGGGCATATAGGATGATTTTCATGGCTAATGTGCTACCACTGAACAGAGATCCTGGAGGACTCCACAGAGCAGGTAAAATAAAAATAAAAGTTTGTGTTCCAGTGCCACCTACCGATAATAAAAGAGAGACCTCTGCTTGTTAACCTGCTAAACAGTTGTCAAGTAATTTAAAAAAAAAAAAAAAGATTTTATTCACACAAATGCACAGGCAGAGAAGTAATTCATCAAACAGAATTAATAACTAAGGTAAAAAGGGAAGCCAGAAGGAAAATAGGAAAATTAAAAATCTCTAGAAAATAAAAGACATTAGAAGACTGTGATTTATGTGACAGAGAACTCAAGCATGAAGTTCTGAAAAAAATTCTATGAGATACAAAAAAGCTCAGAAAAGCTATTCAACAAACTCAGAAATAAAATCAACAAACTAAAGGAGTACACTGGAGAGAATGAAACTATAAAAAAAAGCCAAACAGAATTAGCAATATTAAATTTATAAATGACTCTGGTGGAAAAAGAGAGTCAAGAGTAAAAACAAAAAGAAAAGAAAAGAACTCTATGAGAACTATCTGACTCTATTAAAAGAACAATATGAAAATAATAGGTAAACCAGAAGGAGACAAGCAAGAAAAGGCAACAGAGAGTCTATTAAAACAAATAATCAACAAGAACTTCTCAAGCCTATGTAAAGAACTGGATTCTCAAATCCAAACAGCTAACAGAACATCTAACTATCTATGTCCAAAAAGGCCTTCTCAAAGGCATATTACATTAAAACTACCAAAAATTAATGTCAAAAAAAGAATTCTCAAGGCAGCTAAGGAAAAGACAACAGTAACTATAAAGAAAACATCACTAGATTATCATTGGATTTTTCGGCAGAAATCCTGAAAGCTAGGAGAGAATAGAATCAAATATTCAAATTACTAAAACAGAAAAATCACCAGCCAAGAGATACAACCAGCAAAATTATCCTTTTAATATAGAGGAGAAATAAAGGTTTTTCCAGACATACAGAGGCTGAGGGAATTTACCACCACAAAACTCATTAGAAGATATGCTGAAAGGTGTTCTTCTACCTGAAACAAAAAGATAAAAGACACAAAATTTTGTCCTGGCAGGTGTGGCTCAGTAGATTGAGTGCCGGTCTGGGAATCAAAGTGTTGCTGGTTTGATTCTCAGTCAGAGCACGTGTCTGGGTTGCAGGTCAGTTCCCTAGTAGGGGGTGCATGAGAAGCAACCACATATTGATGCTTCTCTCCCTCTCTTTCTCCTTTCCTTTTCCTCTGAATAAAAATAAATAAATAAAATATTTTAAAAAGATACAAAATTGTGAGTAGGATGACTTACAAACATGCTGAAGCAGGAAATTGCAACTCTTTTTAAAAAGAGTGTTAATACTCTGGTTTCTCTTCAGGTCACACAAATCTTTCACCTTTTAAAATAAGGTGTTAAGCACTTAAATATAACATAAAAGTTAAAGGAGGTAAAAGCATTTTTCAAAAAGAAGACAATAGTTACTGCAGCCTGGAACCAAATACACAGATAATCTATAACAACAAAAACATAAAAGAGGAGGGGGCAGGACTGAACTCACATAGGTGAATGGAGGTAATATGCAATTGGAAGAAAAAGAAGTGTTGTACATATGAAACTTTCTTTCGCATAAACCTAATGGTAACCAGAAAAATAATCTATAACTTGCACATGCAACATAAAAAAAGAGAGAAGAGAAAATCGTAAGATACCACCAAACTAAAATAAGAGACAGAAACACAAAGGAAGAGAAACAGAGCAACTAGATAACAATAGATAAAGTGTCTATAAGAAATCCTCATATATCAATAATTACACTAAATATAAATAGACCAAACCCACCAATTAAAAAGCAAGTCATAGTGGGATAGCTATAAAAACAAAACCCTAATACATCTTGCCCTCAGGAGACACATCTCAGCTGCAAAGAGAAATATAGACTCAATATGAAGGGGTGGAAAATGATACTAAAAGCAAATGGTGTCCAGAGAAGAGTGGGCGTAGTCATACTTTCATCTGGCAAAAAATACTTCAAAATAAAAAACAAGAGAAAAAAGACATATTAAAATAATACAGGTGACAATACATCAAGAAGATATAACACACCAATATATATGCACCCAAACTTGGGAGAACCAAAACATATAAAGCAATTACTAACATAACTAAGGGGGGAAACTGACAAAATAATACAAATACAGTAGGAACTAAATACCTCATTTATAGTTATCAATAGACCATCCAAACAGAAAATCAATAAGGAAATATTGGCCTTAAATGACACATAAGACTAAATGGATGCAATCAATAGTTATAAAGCTTTTTATTCCAGAAGACCAATATGTACATTTTTCTCTAGTGCACATGGATAAACCATATGTTGGGGTACAAAACCAATCTCAAAAAATTTAAAAAATCTGAAATCATGTCATGCAGGTTCTCCAACCACGATTTGTTGAAATTGCAAGAAGAAGGATGTAAAAAGCCCATAAATACATGATTAAACAACCTGCTGCTAAACAACTCCATGGTCACAGAAGAAATAAGAGATCAAAAGATACATAGAGATACACGAGAATGGCAATATGCCATATCATGATTTTGAGGATGCAGCAAAAGTTATAATGATAGGGTAGCTTATAGTGTTACAGACTGGCCTTAAGAAACAAGAAAAATCACAAAAACAAAACAAAACAAGACAAAAACAACAACCTAACATTTCACTGTAATGATTAAAGAATAAAAAAGAACAAATGAATCCCAAAGTCAGTAGAAGAAAGAAAATAATGAAAACTAGAGGAGAATTAAATGAAACAGAGAATAAAAAGACAATGGAAAAATTAATGCATCAAAGAGCTTGTTCTTTGAAAAGATAAATAAAATTGACAAACCTCTGATGAGAGACACTGGGGAAAAAGGAGGAAAGACTCATAAAGTCACAAGTGAAAGAGCAGAGATTACAACAGAAGCACAGAAGTACAAAGGTCTACACAGGAATAACGTGAAAGACTATACACCACCAAGTTCAACAATCTGGAGGAAATGGACAAATTCTTTGTAATGTTTAACTTTCCTAGGCTGGGTCATGAAAAATTGGGAAATCTAAATAGACTAAGCTACAGTAAAGAAATTGTAAAAGTTATCAAAAACTTCCCAAAAAGTAGAAGCTCAAAACCAGATGGCTTTATTCGTGAACTCTATAAAACATTAAAAAATGTAATACCTATACTACTCAAACTCTTCCAAAAAAAAATTAAAGAAGAACCAATATTTCTTATCTTATTTTGCAAGGCTAACATTACCCTCATATCCAAACCTGGCAAAGACAACACAAGAAAATTACACACTAATATCTCTGATAAATATAAGTGCAAAAATCTTAAACAAATTATTAATTAGCAAATCAAATACAATAATACTTTTAAAAATAATGCATTATGATCTAGTGGTGTTTATTCCAGGGGCACAAGAATGTTTTCACCAACAAAAATTGATCAATATGACACATTAAGATAAAGAGTTAAAATTATATGTAATTATATTAATTGATGTAAGAAGTAATTCGACAAGATGCAATAACCATTTATGATTAAAAACCTCAATAAAATATGTATATTAGAAAAATACCTCAACATAAAAAAGCCATACATAGCAAACTCTTAGTTAATATTATACTCAACTATGAAAAATTGAAGTTTTCCTATAAGATAAGGAAAAGACAAGGATGCCCAGTCTCACCACCATTATTTAACATACTACTAGAAGTCCCAGCCAGAGAAATCAGGCAAGAGAAGGAAATGAAGGCTTCCAAAGTGGAAATGAAGAAACAAAATTGTCACATTTTTAAGATGATATAAATCTTTATATAAAAAACCCTAAAGACTCCACCCACCCCCTAAAAAATGGTTAGAGACTATATACAGATAAAGTTGTAGAATTTAAAAAATTTTCAAAAATCTATTGAATTCTTATATACTAACAATGAAATGTCAAAAACATTAAAAATTTTATTTGCAATTGCAACAAAAATAATAAAATACCTATGAATAAGCTTAAAGAATGTAAAGAACCTATATACTGAAAACTATAAGATATTGTGAAAGAAATTGAAGAACACCAAAAAAAGTGGAAAGATATTCGATGTTTATGAATTGAAGACTTAAAATAGTTATAATCACCATATTATTTATAGAAATATATGGATTTAATGCAATTCCCCATAAAAATGCCAAAGACATTTTTCAAAGGAATAGACAACAAGAATCATCATTTCATATGGAACAAAAGACTCCAAACAGCCAAAGCAATTCTGAAAAAAAAAAAAAATGCCAGAGGTATCACAATACCTAACTTCAAATTATACTACAAAAATACAATAATCAAAACCGTATGACGTTGGAAAAAACAACAGACCGATGGAACAGAATTGAAAACCTAGGAAAAAACCCACATGTATATGTGGCACTATTTTTTGACAAAGCGGTCATATATATACAAGGGAGAAAAGATAGCTCCTTCAATAAATGGTGCTGAGAAAATTGGAAATCCACAAGAAAAAGAATGAAACTAGACTTCTATTTGACACCATACACAAAAATTAACTAAAAAATGTTTGGGGTGTGCAGGGTGGAGGGGAATGATGGGGGAGAAATGGGACAACTGTAATAGGATAATCAATAAAATATATTAAAAATGTTTAAAGACCTAAATTAAGTCCTGAAACAATTAAATACATAGAAGAAAACACATATACTGAATTTATGGACCTTGGTCTCAGAAAGGATTTTATGAAATTGACCCCACAGGCAAAGGAAGTATGTGTAGAAATAAGTGAATGAAACTATATGGAACTAAAAAGATTCTGAACAGCAAAAGAAACCGTCAACAAATAAAAAAGGCAACCAATCAAATGGGAGAAGATAGCTGTAAAGAATACCTTTAATAAGGGGCTCATCTCCAAAATATATAAAGAATTAATACAACTCAACAAGAAAAAAAATAATCAATCATATTTTTTAAATGGACAGAGGACTTGAACAGACTGTTCCCAAGAAGATGTGCAAATGGTCAACCAATATATTAAAAAATGTTCAACTCACTAGCTATAAAGGAAATGCAAGTCAAAACTACAATGAGTTACCACCTCACACCTGTTAGAGTGGCTATTATCTACCAGACAAAAATAACAGTTGGAGAGGATGGAACCCTCATTCACGGCTGGCAGGAATGTGAACTGGTACAGCCACTTTGGAAAACGGTATGGAGATTTCTCCAAAAAATAGGAGTAGAATTACCACACAACCCAGAATTCCCTCTTCAGGGTTTCTACCCAAAAGTTTGAAAGCATTTATTTATAAGGAGATATATATATATATACCTATGTTCATTTCAGCATTATACACAGTAGCCAAGATATGGAAACAACCTAACTGTTCTTTGATGGATTGTTGGAATAAAGAAGATGTGATATGTAGATCACATATGTGTGATTATATATGTGTGTGTGTGTATATATATATATTCATATATTATATATAATACATATGTAAAACACTAATTAGCCATAAGAAAGGATAAAATACTACCATTTCTGACAATATGAATGGATCTTGAAGACTATCATACTAATAGACATAAATCAGATGGAAAAGAATGACTAGCATATGATTTCACCCACATGTGAGATATAAAATGGAAAGTAACAAATAAACTAACAAAACAAACACACAAATTCACAGACACAGGCAACAGAAGGTGGTTACCAGAGGGGAAAAGGGTTGGGGGTCGAATGTATGGTGATGGAGGGTGACTACACTTTGTGAGATGAGCACACAATGCAACATACAGATGATGTATTATAGAATTATACACTTGAAACTTATATAATATTAACCAATGTCACCCCAATAAAGTAATTAAATAAATAATATATTGATTGACTTCTTTCAGTGGACCAAGCAATATGATAGATTGGAAAATACCAATTTTTTTATTTCCTGAAGCTTAGATTGTATTATAATTATTATAATATACAATTATTTCAGGAGTTTTTATAGTACTTAACTGTTATAGTTTTATCCTTTGCAATTTCTAACCATTTAATATATGATATTTTTTTGCAATATAGTTTCAACTGTTTAAAACTAGAGAGTGTAAATAAGAGTATGACTATTTTTGATGTTTACCTCCATATCCTTGAGGCTCACCCTCCCTTTCATTTTGCCACCCAATTGTATGCAAGGTAATGAGAAAGCTTCACTTCACCATGCAAATTGTCCTGTTAGCTCCACCTTCTAATCTGAATAAAAACCAGAGCTGCCCGATTTTAAGCCCTCTCTACCTATACCTCTGTTTCACCCTGGACCAAACTTAAGTCTTTATCCTTAAAAAATTATCTAATTGTGTAAGTTTTTTTCTTTCTATTTCCTGTCCATCAGTGATATCTATGTGTCATTTGTTTTAACCACCATAAATTTTGGGAAGGCACACTGACCAGCAGAAGATGCTAAGTGCCCTAATAAAACAGTTGGCACTGTGAGCAGGATTGCACAGCAATGATCACAGGTGTGAGGTATTTTCAATCTCTTTATTTTCATTTGCTACTTGGGATTATGCACACAGTTCAGTAGGTCTGAATGGGATTGGCCAATTGCTGAGCTTTTGTGCTGGTGTTCTGGGCTGTGCCTCTTTATGGTGGGTCGGCTAGATTTTACCAATCTCAAATTTATCCAATAAAAATTGGCCCTTATGAGTGAAGAAAGTGGTCAAGCTTTGCTCTTTTGCTCTTCCTTAGAGGTAGGAAAGCAAAATAGAAAGGAGTCTGAGTTGATCAGAGAGAATAGAACCATTCGTTGTGTCTGACCAAGCACCAATTTCTGTTTTGCCCAAATACTGTGCGTTCAGGTCAAGTGGATCTCCTGGCAGTCACTAGTCACTGTGGCATTAAGACCTCATGGTATGTATCTCAAGGTCAAATGCTGGGTTTTTTTTCTCTCATTTTATAACATTTTGTTCCATGCCAGGATTTCCCCTTCCCAAAAATAATGAAATAATAATTGCCCTAAAATATTATGAATTACAAAGTTATACATAAAATTGGTATAAGAAAAAAATGATTCAGATTTTGTTATGCTAAATAAAATCCTAGAGTGAAATTCAAAGTTTAGAATAAGATTGCGTAATAAAGCAGAAGGGGCAAAATTGGCCTTATACCTAAGATTCAAGCCAGATACAATAAATTACCTATAATTGAATTTTCAGGCCTAGGGGTATATCTTACTAAATAGAACTCTAAATTTGCCATAGCAAGCCAAAAATGTTAACTAATAAAAGCTACCAAATTATAACCTAGGATGTAAAACCTCCTAAAGAAAGGGATAATTAGTCCAATGGTTTTCCTCTTCAATAGTTCAATTAAGATAAAACAAAACTAAATGTTATCTGATTATGAATTATTATAGTTCTATGGTACTTCCTATAAACCTCTAATTTCAAATATTATTAAAATAAAAAATTGAATTCAATTGACCATTGGAATATACTTTGCTGTCATATTTGGCTAACGTGTTCTGTTCTCCACCTCTTTTAGCAACTTCCAAGTTGCAATTGCATTCACCTTCAAAGAAAAACAGTACACTTTTCCTTGGCATTCCATGATACCTGAATAATCCATACATTGTATATAAGCTACACAGACAAGACTTTATCACATCCAGCTGTGGCTCAGAATCCAGTTATGACATTTATTAATAATGTTCTTTCTATACACACAGTCACAGATATTTAGAAATATATATGTATAACATATTTTAAATACATTTGTAAAAGTAAAGAATATAAATTATGTTTCTCCAGGAGTATCCTTGTCAAATTAATGATGTAAAACCAAATTTTGGATTCGGTATTTCTTAAATTTTGGATTGAAGCAGTTTTAAATTTAGCTTTTTAAAAAAGAACTTAGATCCAGAGACACATGAAAAGATGCTCGATATCTCTAGCTATCAGAGAGATGCAAATTAAAACTACAATGAGATACCACTTGACACCAGTCAGAATGGCCTTCATAAACAAAGCAACAAACAGCAAGTGTTGGAGAGGTTGTGGAGAAAAGGGGGCCCTAGTGCACTGTTGGTGGGATTGCAGATTGGTACAACCACTATGGAAAACAGTATGGAATTTTCTAAGAAAACTAAAAATGGACATACCTTTTGACCCAGTAATTCCACTGCTTGGATTATATCCTAAGAATCCTGAAACACCAATCCAAAAGAATCTATGCACCCCTATGTTCATAGCAGCACAATTTACAATAGCCAAGTGCTGGAAGCAACCTAGGTGCCCATCAGTTAATGAATGGATCAAAAAACTGTGGTACATTTACACAATGGAATTCTATGCAGCAGAAAGAAAGAAGGAGCTCCTACCCTTTGCGACAGCATGGAAGGAATTGGAGAGTATCATGCTAAGCGAAATAAGCCAGGCAGTGAAAGACAAATACCATATGATCTCACCCTTAACAGGAAGCTAATCAACAAAACAAACAAACAAGCATAATATAAACAAAGACACTGAATTAGAGAACAGTCTGACAGTGTCCAGAGTGGGAGGGGAGGGAATTTCAGGGGAAAAGGGGAACGGTTTAGAGCAACAAGTATAAAGGACTCATGGACAAAAACTATGGGGGGGTGGAAATGGGAGGAAGGTGGGGAGGGCTGGGGTGGTGGGCTGGGGCGGGGTAAAAGACAGAAAACTGTACAATATCAACAATTAAAAAATACTGATTAAAAAAAAAAAAAGAACTTAGTTTTCTTTCAGAGTAATAACTATCCTGCAATGAGTTGTACTGAATTGACAGACGTTAACAATATGCATAACCAAATATATAAATAAACATTTAAGACTGCCATAGATGTACAGTTGGCGCAGAAGGAGGAAGAAAAGAAAAATAGCAGATTATTTCTTATTAAACTCATCCAGAAAGGGCATGAATTTTATAACTTTAGGCCACATTTGCCACTAGATTAATGAAAAACTATTCACAAAACTCCCTAGGAACAGAGATGAGCATATACCATTTACATTCCTCCCTTTATGCATTATATATTTATGCATGTCAATAAGTTATATACTTAAAAAATCAGGAGGAAAACATTTAATAAGAAATGATCTTTTGATCTTGGTTCAGTATCTAGTGACATGTGGAAAACACAATTTCAAATGCTCACACCAAACCCCCAAAGTCACTTTTTGTTAAGGCAATAGAGACTATACTTGCTACAAATCTAATTTAGGCTAAAAAAACATTAATTTTGTTTCTGTTGAAAATATTATTCTTCTGGATAGTGAGGGTGATTTTCATACCAGTTCTTCTGGATGTGAAATAATTTTCTACTAAGAATTTCAAAAACTGTAGCTTTTCTTTTATCTTTAGTATTTCTTATAATATATCAACCATTGATTTCTTATAGAAAAGTTTTCAGATAAATAGAAATATATATGCATATATATATTTCACTTTTATTTTTCTTTGGATTTTATTTATTTACTTTTAGAGAGAGGGGAAAGGAGGGAGAAAGAGAAGGAGAGAAGCATTGATGTACAAGAGATATATCCATTAGTTGCCTTTCCCATGCCCACAACTGGGAACCTGGTCCGTAATCCAGGCATGTGCTCTGCCTGGGAATCAAACCAACAACGCTTTGGTTCACAGGCTGGCATTCAATCCACTGAGCTATGCCAGCCAGAGTAATAGAAATATATTTTAAATAAACTTTTTAGATTCTCATGAGGTTGCAATCAAAGGAGTACTTGATTATGAAAAGAGTTGAAGTAAGACCAACATATAATCAAAGATGTTTATGTCTACTTCTATTTTGTCAGGAGATGGGCAAATTAATTTTAAAATTGAGCAACAAGTTAACAAAGGCAAATTAAGTGAGAGATTTTATTGATATTTACCTATACTACATTTCAGTTTGCTAAAGTATGGTTCTAATGATACCAACCTATGAGCTTGAATTTGAAAATTATAATATAAATCACAAATTTTCACCAGTGATCTATGGAACACATATAGGAGTGGCAGGTGATGTTTCGGAAAAAGACAGGAGACTGTGAGTAGCTCTTTGTAAATATACTTAGAGGCAACCATCTCAGAAAAACTCAGCATGTATATCAATAGTTGGTTCTCTTAGAATAAGAAGAGCAGAAATGCCCTTCTTAGTTAAGATTATTGTTTTAAGAGCCCAAGTTTCCTGATTTGCCTCCCCAAGGACTAGAATCCTGTAACTACTGTTCAGCATATAGTCACATATCTCAATTCAAACATTTTTGGGGAAAAAAAAAAATTCCTACGAAGAAGTATTGTGAATGCAGTATTATAAATTGTGAAATTTCCCTTGACCAAAGATTTATAAGCTTTCCCTTAATTTTCATATTTTAGCAAGAATGTCTAAGTAACTCTTACATGTTAAGATTTTTATGGAGAAGAAATAAATGGAGTTTGTGAGTTTCTGCTTGAATCAGAAGATATTTTGACATTATTCATGTGGAAAATATTTATGAACAAATAAAAAACAAAATTAAACCATGCTGTTTTAGTAAAAACTTCAGTGTATTGCATGATGGTTGTGTGGTTACTGATGTATTATGTGGCAATTGTTTTTCCCAAACAGTTAAATATTTTCCATATATTGTTTTTTTTTCCAAGTGAAAAATACAGACAGCTCTAGAAAAGCTAGGGAATAAAAAAATTATGACCTCCAGATCAAACAATTTTATTAATGTTCAGTAACATGAACACCCAAAGAACAGCCATCAGCATATTTTCTGCATTCCTCTGACTTCTCATGTGAATAATTAATCATCGCATATTCAAAATGAATATAACATAAAATATTACAGGCTTTGCTTAACCCACAGATAACTGAGAAAAAACACATTAACTAATATCTCACCACCCTCTATAAAGATATTATTACAATGTTTTTAAAAATAATATTTTAATTTAACCATTGTAATGGTTAATTTAAAAAAAGCTTAGAAAATTTTGTTTCACAAGTATGCTTACAAATATAAAATACAATATATAAATTCTCTAGACCTGCATATGACTCAGTTATTTTTCTCTCTTAATATCAAAATTATGAACACACCAGATGATAATTCAAAAGTTTGTATTTGACCTACATTTTAAAGTCACACTTTTTGTTTAACTTCACACAAGAAAATATTTTTGTGTAACAAAATCATGTATATTGTCCCTCCTAGGAATCCCATATATATTAGACCAATATATATTAGACCGCATATATTAGACCAATTGTCAAATTTTTTTTCTATGTTATGGAAAATTTTTCAAAGAAAACAAATCCAATTCTGTGGAGCATTTCACTTCTTCTGGTGCATGTGTGAAGGGACTGTTCTCTTCTGGCTCATTCATTCAACACATACTTGTTGAGCAACAACTATGTACCATACTCTGAGCTAGTAATAATGGGGATAGGGGCGGTAAGCCACAATGCCTAAACCTATTCCATCTGGATATTGAGAATGTATAATTTGGAATCTACAGATGTGACCGGATGCACATCTGGCTGGCTGCTGCTATGGAAACCAGTACTCAAGAGGCAGTTGTGATGTAAAGTGGTTTATTTTCAGGTGCTGCCCACCTGCAAGATGGGACTCATGTTACAAAGCCCATCCCCTAAGAAAATGGGAGACTCATGTCTCAAAGCCCAACCCTACATCTCAGTGGAAGCGGAGGTTTTTTATAAGGAGGGAGAGGGGAACAGAACAAAGAGATCAAGGAAGGGGTTGAAAAGTTCTCTATGAAGATGAGCACAGTCCATTATGAAAAGGCAAATGATGGTCTGATGTGCATCATCCTGGCTTAGTCACCTTGCCTTCATATCATGCTGGCTTCTTGTCATCCTGGCTCCATAAATAAAGGCCAGAAAATCTCCCAAAGCTGGAATGCTTGAAGGTAGGCGTCTGTATCTTTTTTAAAATATTTTTATTGATTATGCTATTACAGTTGTCCCATGTACCCCCTTATTCCCCTCTGCCCTGCATCCCCCTCCCACCCCCATTCCCCACCCTTAGTTCATGTCCATGGTCATACATGGAGTTCTTTGGCTTCTCCATTTGGTATAGGAGTCTATATCTTTTGAAGTTAGTTCCTAGGATTCTTATACAAACATGCTGTTCATCTATAAGATATATATTAGTCAGAGTCAGCAATTACAGAAACGATGTCAAAAGAATGGTGGGGTGTGTTACAATTTCCCACCATTATAATTTTCTACTGTTATACAGAGAGAATAAAACAGACATTAGATGTGGAGGGGGTGGGGTATAACAATCTCTTTGAATGATACCTGTTTCAAATACCAAGTCAAAAAGCAGTCTCTATGCCTAGAATTTCTTTTTATATGTAAATATCCAAAAATATTTTCAGGCCTTTGGGAGGAAAAATATTTCACTACTTATGAAAGAAAGTTTTGTCTTTAGATACACAGAATTCATACTTTCGCTTATAATTCTGAGTCTTTTTACACTTCGAATTCACAGAGGGATCATAGGAAACTATGAGTTTTAGTTGCACATACTAACTTCCAGTCTATGTTGAAATGTTTGTTCTTAAAGTACATTTACGTGGTTTCAATGCACTGACAGGTTGTATTTTTTGATAGATATAACAAATTACACAACATAGATCAAACAAAATTTCTTTGCTACTGTGTGATTAATTCATTTCCCTGGGCTTGAACTTTAAGTACAGTTCACATAAAATATCAAAATACTTTCTTTCCTGGTCAAAAAAAAAAAAAGTCTCTTTATTAAGGTCTCTTTATTTAACCTTATGGTAATGCAATATTTATCCCAAATTTTCAAGGGTACAGTTTGTCTCATGTAGTCATGAAGGAAGGCGTAGAGTCCAGGAGACTACAGATGAAGCTTCCTGGAGTATTGGCAGAACGGACGACATTCCACATAAATGTGCAGCAACTAAAGCTCAGTTCCACCAAAACTCTCATCTCTCATTTTGTTCACTAAGAATTTAGTTTCATGATATAGTTTATTATCGTGTTACCGGTTTTGTAAGCACTACAAAAACATGGTGGACAACACTTTGCAGAAGCCTCTCAAGCTGGGATGCACAGACTTTTGAACCCAGAGTATTAGAGCCTTTTAAGAGAAGAACATGTTATCTAGGTATTAAAATGAGAAGAAAACACATACTTTCTTAAATCATTAACAACATGGTCTTAGGTACCTTCTAATATATTGGGAATCAAGGAGTATCGATTCACCTTCTTGCTGAATTTAAATAACTACAATTTAATATTATGTGTTCGAAAACGGTCTCTAATCAGAATAACATAGTTAGCTGAAAAGACTGACAGAGCTGCAAGCGGTGTCCCTGAGTTGGTGAACTTAGCAGTCAAGGAAGGTGTTCAGGAAGGGGGGAGTGGGTGGGGGGGCAATTTCTGAATCTAATTCTAAAGAGAGATTATATAAGATTACATTGTATAGGCTAAAGTAAGCCCACAGATATGCTTTTTTTGTAATCACAGTGTTGTAATGTGTGTGTTATTTGTTAATTACATTAAAATTCCTTTAGGACAATTGCACTTTAACCGATTTGTCAGTGACCCCATCATCTCCGGTTGCATTACATACTACCTGACTCATACAATAGTGTTCTTTAGGAACCCCTGCAAGTATTTGGATTTCTAGTCCATGCTCTACATAAACTATGCTACTTTTTACTTTAAACATTTTTTTCCCTGGGAAATCTGAATTCTTTTCATCAAAAATTTAGATTAAGTTTGCCTCTAAGTTTCATTTAGACATGAAGTAGTTTATAATTGAGTTGCCTTTATAATTGAGTTGCCTACCTGAATGCTATTTGCAATGCAGCGAATTTGAAATTTGTACAAAATCATGCCCCAAATTCCATGTTATGGTATAATTTAGCTTTTGGCAAGAATGAAAAGTTTATGTTTTTGTAAAGCATTGCTTAGATTACAAATAATAAAAGTGGTCAGGTGACCAAGGTCAGCATATATTTGAGTCTACAGCATCACTATAATAAGCAGTAATATATTTTGGCTGAGTACATATCGTATATACTTGTCACACTGGGACTAGAAGCCTTTTGTTTGAATTCATGGAAGTTAAATGTCTATAGATATCCCTTGAACACCGGAAACTGGAGAGTTTAACCAATTTGCTCTTTAGAACTGAAATACTTGATCCTTGGCCCCTGCTGTGAATGAAATTGACTTAAATTACAAGATCTACAGTCACAGCAAGGGTCAAGGCCAAATCACATCATTGTTTGAGAGTGTCTCCTGCTAGCTACAAGCCAGTATCAAAGAAAAATAGAGAAGACATGAGGGCAGAAAATAAACAACAATGGAAACCTCAAAAACAATAACTGCAAAACATGTGTGTTTGTAGCTGTTCAATTCTGCCTTATTACAGAAGTATTTAATTATAACCTGATCCTTTAGTTGTCTAAGATTTTATTTGAGCAGTTTCATAGAAATATATTTAACAATTTCAAGAATTTTATAAAACTGTAATCACTCAGCTTTCCATATTTATTTACCTCTCGTTGTAAATTAAGTACAGAGACACCCAAAGTACATATAAAATGGGGTGGTGTTCTTCTGTTGACAATACAACAAGCAAAATCAGAAACAACTGTAATCATTTGTTTTCAAGAACTCCAGGGGTAATCACTTATGCATGCATGTATGTACACACAGAGCTTATTTTTATAAATAATATTAGTCCTCTAGACACTAGTTCTTACTGATAAATTAAATTAGACTTCTTATAATTTTAGTGACAACTTCCTTTTTTATTTCCACTCAATTTATTACTAATATAAAATATGTTTTTAAAAATTCACTTTCAGTTCTTCAACAACTCTCATCCTCCCTTTTGCCCAAACTACTCCTGACCTGTTTCCTCAGGGCCAGTTCCTAACTGAGCCTGTTCAATGTCATTTTCACAGAAAACAACCAGCGCCAGGGATGTAAGTAAGGGGCAGGGGCTGGGCAAGGATGACAATGCTGTCCAGCTTCCACCCAAAAACAGGCCAGGTGGAGATTCAGAGAATTTAAACCAAAAGTCCTGGTGGCCTCACAAGGATGCAATCTTAACTAAACTGAGCCATAGAGGGGATGGGGAAGCCCACCAGGTGCTTCAGAGGACATCTCATGAGGTCGGGGAGGCAGTCTTATGAAAAAAGTTTCCCAGTTCTCCCCTGTTGGGATGTGGGGAAAGTCTACAGGACACCAAGAGGTTCACTCATTTCAGCAGAAATACTCTAGTGTTGGGAAGCCACAGAAATGCCACGGACACTGAGAAAGGCTGTGAGGCAATGCACATTCCACAAATCGCAGTGATCACAGACCACAGCAGTGGGGGCCATGCTACTGATGGCAAAACTACAAAATGCAAAAGCAAGGAGAATGGCCTTTCAGGGAGTGACTCTGAACCAGTCATCCAAACTTGTCTCCAGGTCAGACAACCTGAGGAGTTTCACAGAGTAGCTGCCCATATTAGGGGCAGGGGGTACAACATAAAAAAAAAAAAAAAAAAAAAAAAAAAAAAACCTTAAAAGAAGCAGCTAGAAGGTAATGGTAGGAAACCGCTCCAGGGCTCAGGAATCGAGGGCAATACTGGGGGCTAGATGGACAGATGCACAAGAAACAGCACCAAATAAATTTCCTGATCAGCACTCAGTTGGCAAGGGAAAAGAGGACCCAGGAGGCAGTTGAAGGGAGCAAAGATGGGATACTGAAGGCAAGTCTCTAGAGGCTGATTAGAAGAGTGCACACTATGCACCAGTGATGAGACACAACTCTTGCCCTGGCTGGTGCGGCTCAGTGGATTGAGTTCCAGCCTGTGAACCAAAGGGTTGTCAGTTTGATTCCAAGTCAGGGTACATGCCTGGGTTGCGGACCAGGTCCCCAATAGGGTGCATGTGAGAGGCAACCACACACTGATGTTTCGCTCCCTCTCTTTCTTCCCTTCCCCTCTCTCTAAAAATAAATAACTAACATCTTAAAACAAAGAAAGAGAGAGACAGAGAGAGAGACAGAGAGAGAGAGAAGAAAGAAAGAAAGAAAGAAAGAAAGAAAGAAAGAAAGAAAGAAAGAAAGAAAGGAAGGAAGGAAGGAAGGAAGGAAGGAAGGAAGGAAGGAAGGAAGGAAGGAAGGGAAATAAAGAAAGAAAGAAGAAAGAAAGAAAGAAAGAAAGAAAGAAAGAAAGAAAGAAAGAAAGAAAAAGAAAGAAAGAAAGAAAGAAAGAAAGAAAGAAAGAAAGAAAGAAAGAAAGAAAGAAAGAAAGAAAGAAAGAAAGAAAGAACGAACTCTGGATCCAAATGGAAGCGTGGTGGACAGCGGTGGGTGCCACTGACGGGGGGTGTTTGGTGGAACAGCATCACAGCAGCTGTCACAGGGGCACAGGGAAATATGTGACCACTAAGTTACAAAGTGCTCCTTCCAGCTTGGATGGGAAAGCAGTCTCACAGAGGAGGTTCTTTGATGTGTGGGTGGTAGAAGTCAGAGAGGTCCCCATATTGACAGCGGCCCTTTTTGGCGAAGTGATAGCAAACAAGGTGGTCAGCTTAGTCTTCCATAGCCTGGGGCTCAAGGTTGGGTGGGCAGGTATTCTTGACAAGTGACCAGCTTTTGAGACTTCTGGGACGTCTAAGTTGTTTGTAACAGCTTCCCCTAGAGGGACTACTATGGCCTGGTCCAGGAAAAGGAAGCTCAGCATTGATGCCTCCCACCAACCACAACCACATGGGCCAGACCTAAGGCCTAATCTGCTCCAAGCTGGGCCTCTGCCCCAGGAAAGTGGGAGAGTCAATAGTGGTAGAATCATGAGTCCCCTTCATCCCAAGGGACCTCTGTGAAGAGAGTGCATTCTTTTGTGTCTGACTCCTTTTGCTCAACATCATGTTTGTGAGATTCATCCAGGTTGCCTGTAGCGGGAGTTCATTTGTTTTCATTGCAGTGTAGTATCCCATCGCATGCACACACAACTTATTCATTGCACTGATTGTGGACACGTGTATAGATTCCAGTTTAGGGCTGACTTAGGATCACCACCAGACTTTCCATTGGCCATGGGGGGAATGCCCAGAAGAAGGCAGGATTGTCCCCTAGGACTCCCATCATCTTCATCTCTGGTCTCTTCCAACTTTGGCACTTGGGGTCCAGCGGCAGGTGCTGCTGCTGCTGATTCTGCTTCTTTCATTTGAGCATCATGGTTGTTGCAATAGCTGCAGCAGGATTTGCAGGTGACAACTTTCCTGTTTTAAACATCATTGAGCCAATGGGCTGGAAATCCTATTGTTGGGCTAAAAAGTACTGTCCCCTCTTTACACAAGAACCTGTTTCTTAAGTGTTTGGTTTTTCTCAGCATTTAGTGCTGTTTCCAAAAGCAAGGTCCAAAGATCACATACATTAGAATCCTGTAGAACAATTCTCCCCAACCTTTTGGGCATGAGGGACTAGTTTCATGGAAGACAATTTTTCCATGGACCCGGGGAAAGATGATGATTTTGGGATTATTCAAGCACATTACATTCAAGCTCACCACTTACTGTTGGCCCCGGTGCTTAACAGGACCAGAGGTTGGGGACCCCTGCTCTAGAATGCTTACTATCAATGTAATTCCCCCCAAAATCCTTATCACAATTTTTGGGATTAGGCAGTGAAATCTTTATTGTTAACGCTGCACATGATCCCTATGGGTTTTAGAGTTTAAGAATGATGGTTTTTACTGTAAAACTGCATTGTAATTATAAATGTAAATATTAGTAATAATAGCTGTAATTCTACCATTCATTAACTGAAAAAATATATCATGAATATACAATGTTAAGTAAAATTTTAATGCTAATTTGTCAGATAACTTTTATTCATTCACTTATTTATGTTACCATCATGCCGATACTGGTCCCTTCAGTGAACTTACATTTGCATTGCATAGTATAGGAAATACATATTTTATCTATAGATACTTTGCACAACTATGGATCCATGAATGCTTACCAAAACTCCCTCCCTTTAAGTTTCTTGGGTTGCAGTTTAGGAACTACTGTTGCAAACTGTAAGTAGTTTCCTTGCCTATTCTGCACCAAATAAAACTATTTACCCTTTCCTAATATCTTGTCTTCCTATACAGTCTCTTGTACCTGTATAATATTCATTAACAGAAATAAATAAAAAATTTTGGGGATACATTTATCTGTGAGGTCTTTTAAATCCAGGAGACATTTTCAGGAGAACACAGTCAATGGTTATCAATTACAAACATCAATTTTTAGATTTCTATTTTGCTAAAACCACCTCAAATAAATACTTTTGGTGTAGAATGATTTTATTTTGGGAAAAGAAGATTTGCATAGTTAATGATTTAAAATAAAAGTAATGATATATTTCTCTTCATTTATCAATACATACTTATTAACAAAACTTATAGACAAAAAAATTAAAGGTGGCCTCTGTCTCCACCACTCGATAATGACCCACGTATTTGGGTGGGATTTGTAGTATGCTTATATTTTAAAAGGTTAATAAAAGTATTTTTTACTAATAATATATTATAGATTATATGTTACTATAATAACTATATAACATCTCATAAAGAATATTCTTCTTACTATAGTTGGCTTTAGCATTATGACATTTTTAAGTATTTATATAATTTCCTATATTTCAAATAACAAATGACAGTAAAATGAAGTTCAGGGTTAAAGCACTGTATAAATTTTGAATTGTTTCCTTTGGGCAAAATTTAGGAGTGGAAATATGTAGTCAAGGGTCATAAAATATTAAGGTTTTGGACACCTACTTGGAAATTGCTTCTCAGAGCTTTTATTGACACACTGGTTGGCAATATGAAGGTAAGTATCAAGATCTTTAAAATGATCTGTTATTTAACTTGACTATTAGGCATGTGTAATAAAATTAATATGAATAAGGTGAAATATTTGGACCTGTTAATTAATTTGAATAGGAAAAATCTAATAATAAGAGTTGGTTACCTAAAGTTTAAAAATAAAATTATATATTCATACCCAATAAAATAATCTTGAAACAAAACAGATATAAAAATCGCTCTTGATAAAATGTCAGGTTACAAAAATTATTATATATTATATTTGGTTATATTTGTATATATTTATATGTATGGCTTTATATACATATATATGGCTTTATACACACAAATAGTTTGAATATACAAAATATATATATAGGCCTAATAGAAATTTATGTACTTTTAATGTTGTTTTCAGATCTTTTTATACATGTATTTATATGGTAAAAAATAGTACTATGATAAGAAAAAACAAATAGATAAAGTTGTACCAATTTTATTTATACCAGCCTTTGGTGAGAATGTCATTCTCCATAGCTTTGTTAGCCATCATTCTATTTTTAAAGTTAAATGTACTTTTAAATAATCGTACATTATATGTAATGAGGCAAAGAGTTTTAAACAAAATCAACAAAACAAATAAGCAAGCAAAATCTAACCAGAGACATTGAAATTAAGAACAAACTGACAGTAACCAGAGGGGACGTGGGAGGGGTTAATGGGGGAAAAGGGGAAGGGTTTTCAGGAACAACTATAAAGGACACATGGACAAAACTAAGGTGGGGTGGGATCAGGGGTGGGAAGTGGGGATGGCTGGGGTGTGGGAGGGGTGGGGGAAAAATGGAGACAATTGTACTTGAACAACAATAAAAAAGTTTAAAAAATAAAATGTAAAAAATTTAAGAAATTAGTATTAATATGTGTATATATTTCTGCAATTTAGAAGTCTTGCTGCTGGCAAGTGCTTTGTATAGAAGAATTCATTGTGATACCTAAAGTTCAAAATTAGTAACTTTGCCTTGGAAAAACATATTTATGAGTGACTGCTATTGCTAGGAAGATTCTCAGGAAGGGCTACTTCCTGAGAACTGTATGTCATTGGTCGGGGTATTCACTAGGCAGTCTGATGTCTGACAAGACAATATTTTGCTTCATTGGGTTTAATAAATGGATAAATATTTGTTTTTGTGGGGGGAAATTTCACTTGTTTTCTCCTTGCCATATGCCTAATGAGGCAATACTTATTGGCAACTACATTTTGACCTGTGTAAAACAATTCTATATGTACAATAATGTTTATTACTTTTCAAATGATTTGACAATTGCTAACAAGTTTGGAATAAAGATAGCATAAATATAAATGAAATACCACATATGTACCACAAATGAGGAACAAAATTTTGAAAATCACCTCTGTGACTTTATAGAAACACCTGTTACATTTTTAATACCTGACAATTATTTCAAATAAAGAAATGACATATTAGATGACATTAATTTCTATGCATAATTACTAAAATATACTAGTTCTTTCCAATATAATTTAAAATATGCTGATACAATACCTATTTCAAAAGAGGAGCAAGCCGACCCTGGGGCCTATGAATGAGCTGTTATGCTTCAAGCACAGAATGGCACGTCAGTGCTTTCACTTCCCTTTTGAACTCATTGGAGATTACACTTTTTGCTATGTTCTTTGGAAAAATGGTATGACTTTTAATAATCTATCTGCAGTTCCACTTTTAGGATTCTTATAAGTGGTAGTAGAGTTATCCACAGTTAATGTTAATAAGGTTATCTCCTATCAAAATGTGCATTTTATCCATTTGTACAGTTTTATAAAAATTGTAATTTTCTTTCAGGTTATCATATAATGGTGTAAAAACTAGATTATTTATGCTAATTATGTATGAGTAAAATAATCATTTTACAAATTAAAAGTAAAGAAACTAATGGACTCAAATGAGTAAACTAAACTTTCTTAAGGAAATACATAATAATCTATGTTTACTTTTCTATTAATATTAAGGTAAAAAAAAGGCATGTGTTCACATTCTTTTTATAACAAATCCCCTTCTTTTGTCATAATAGATCATCATATAGGTGTTATCAATCGTCTCCACACCCCAGGAAATTTTAATATTTATATGTGTCAATTTTCATTACATTAAGAAAAGTTCCTTCTCTTAGCCACAGATGGCAGTGAAGACCCAGCGAGTTTTTCACATGCACCAGCCTTTGTTCACAAAAGGGAATGTATTGAGTAGGGCTGGGAATAACAACAGACTCTTTTTCTGGGCAAACATTTCAAGGGATGTATATTAACTTGTCAATATTATCTTTGAATACGATGAGCATTTTAAGTACTCTGTGCTACTGAACTTTTCATTTTGATGTGTTTGATTTTAGAAATGAGTACTGTTCTCTGTTTATGTCATATATAATTTAGCCATTTATACCTACTTTAACTCGTGGCTTTCCTTTCACTGAAGAAGGCACACTCCATCCCAGCCAGGAAAGATTGACTGTGCAGCCAATACAATAGTCTTTCTATCCATCTAAATCGCTTCAAGTATTTTTTCTGCCCTTAGAGACAATTAATTCCTAAAGTTACTGTTAGGACAACAAATAGTCAGTGAAACCATACACATATTTATTCAAGATATGTACCATAAAGAACCAGTGCATATACTTCTGCAGAAACAAAAACAAAACCCCAAAACCAAAAACCCTGCCCCATGATAAGTGCTGTACAATTACAGATACAAAAACTACATGAGAGCTCTCTAGAACTTTAAAACATCATATTACAGTATTTAACATTTCATTTCTTTGGTGTTTCATTTGGGATATTACGACAGAAGGGGAACAGCCACACCCAGCTGGTGCTAACCCTAACATCTACGTTTTCTAAGAAGCCTTTAAAAACTTTACAATTGACTAAGTAATATGTAAGTTCCATGTGATTTACACACTGATTTTCTCTTTTTGTTTTTTCACAACTTTATATTTGTCAAATGAACTAAATTTGTGATTTAAATTCAATGAAAGTTTTATACTGGCCTTTTAAAAAAAACATAGTATTGAGTACACCACTAGATGGCAGAAAAAGATCAGAAAATTTCCATTACATACTCATACATTAGAAAGTATGTATAGTGCATGAAGATCTTACTGGAATTACATGTATACATTAAATATGATTTATTTATGTTTTAATTATCAATAAATCATGCTTTATAAATTTTACCAATTGTGTTTTCAATAGGAGGAATTTTATACCTTATTTGGTATATGCATACGCACATAATATAGCGATATGCAACACATTTCTGACACATATGCACCAGGTGTATATGTATGTATAAATACTAACAAACTGTGTATTCTATATAGGACAATACTTGAGAAAAAGCAAAATGAAAACCAATCCTTTGACACCTCACACAGCCCATGTTCGCTCTTGTGCTTTAATCCTATATTAATTTAAACTTTTATCTTTCTAACTAGAAATAATTCAATATTAACTATTATTATTTTTATAAACTCTAATATTTTACTTTGTTATAATAATACTTTATTATGTTTTATAAATATATGAGTGTATTTAAATGACTATATTTTATCACTGTAAATTACAAATAAATAAAATTTACTACGCATTGATGACTTTCAAATTGTCTTAATTAATATTTACATAGGGTTATTAATTCATCAAAAATTTCAAATAGTTTCTGCCCTTTGAGTGTGATGCTAGTAGATGGTTTGTCATGTATGGCTTTTATTACAGTTAAGTATGTTCCCTCTATTTCCACTTTGCTGGGTGTTTTTATCACAAAAGGGTGCTGGATTTTATCAAATGCTTTTTCTGCATCTATTAATATAATCATGTGATTTTTATCCTTCATTTTGTTTATGTGGTGAATCATATGTATTGATTTACAAGCATTGTACCAAACTTGCATTCCCAGGATAAATCCCACTTGATCATGGTGCATGATATTTTTGATGCATTGCTATATCCTGTTTGTTAATTTTTGTTGAGGATTTTAGCATCTATGTTCATCAGGGATATTGGACTATAAGTTTCTTTTTTTGCAATGTTTTTATATGTTTTTTTAAATCAGTATTTTTTAATTGTTGATCTTGTACAGTTTTCTGTCTTTTTTTTGTATGGTTTTGGAATTAAGAAAATGCTGGCCTCCTAAAATGAGCTTGGGAGCCTTCTTTCCTCTTGAATATTTTGAAATAGTTTGAGAAAGAGACATGTTAATTCTTCTAGGAACATTTGGTAAAATTTATCTGTGAAGCCATCCAGTCCAGGGCTTTTGTTTGTTAGGAGTTTTTTGATTACTGCTTCAGTTTCAATAAGTGCAACCTATCCATTCAGATTCTCTGATTCTTTCTGACTTAGTGTTTGAAGATTGTATGTCTCTAGGAATTATCCATCTTGTCCAGGTTGTCCAGTTTGTTGGCATAGAGTTGTTCATAATATCTCCTTACAATCCTTTGTATTTCTTTGGTCTCAGTTGTTATTCCTCCTCTTTCATTTCTGATTTATTTATTTGAATCCTCTCTTGTTTTTTCTCAGGAAGTCTGGTTAAAGGTTTGTCAATCTTGTCTATCTTTTGAAAGAACCAGCTCTTGGATTCATTGACATTTTGTATCATTTTTTAGACTCTATTTCATTTATTTCTACTCTGATATTTATTATTTCCATCCTTCTACTCACTTTGGGCTGTATTTGTTGTTCTTTTTCAAGTTCCTTTAAGTGTACAGTTAGATTTTTTTTATTTCAGTTTTTCTGTCAACTTCACTAATCATCAGAAAAATGCAAATTAAAACCACAATGAGATATCATCTCACACTTGTCTGAATGGCTATCATCAATAAATCAATAAACAACATGTGCTGGTGAGACTGTGGAAAAAGGGGAACCCTTTAATGGGAATACAGACTAGTGAAGCCACTGTGGAAAGCGGTATGGAGATACCTCAAACAATTAAACATGTATGTGCCTTTGGCCCAATAATCCCACTTCTGAGAATATATCCCAAGGAACCCAAAACACTAATTTGAAAGAACATAAGCTCTCCTATGTTCATTGCAGTATTATCTACAATTGCCAAGACGTGGAAACAGCCCAAGTGTCCATAAATAGACAAGTGAATAAAACAACTATGGGACATTTACACAATGGAATACTACTTGGTTATAAAAAGAGAAGAAAGTTTTACCCTTTGCGACAGTTAGGGATGGACCTGGAGAACATTATGCTACATGAAATAAGCCAGTCAGAGAAAGACCAATAGCATATTATTTCACTCATATTTGGAATCTAATGAACAAACTGAACTAACAAACAAAATAGAGACAGACTCATAGATAGAGAGCAGGACAACAGCTAAGAGGGTAGAGGGGAAGGGGAAGAAGAACTGAATGAAAAGGAAAAAGGACTCATGGACATGCACAACACTGTGGTACTTGCAGAGGGAGGGGCTATAAGGAGATTAAATGGTTATTGAAAAAAAATATTAAAAAAAGAAAAACAATTCCAAACAGCTATGATATTTAAAGAATTGTTCCTACTTCTATATTAGGAGAATTTGGTAAAAAATTAGAATATTCTCTGTGATAATACTTATTCTTTATTTGATCAAAAAGAGGCACATTTTTTGAGATAGAAAATTAGGAAATTAGTTTGAGTTAGTAAACTTTGGATTCAGTTTTGTCTCCACTACTGATATGCTCTGTGATCATTAGCAAATCAATATCCAGATGCCAATAAATAGGTGAAAAAATTGGTTACTAAAGGTTCTAGTGGAAAAGAAAAAATAATTTCATTGATATATGAGTGATATTTTTAATTTCCAGTTTTTAGAAAAGCTTAGATGAAATGGTGTTGATTCATTTGTACTGTATTAACTCAATATTTTCTTAACCTTACTTTTGAATTTTTTACAGATTTATCCTTATGTTCAATCTAGATTAATTGGTCTTTTCTTCTCCTTCCCATCCTCATCACCTATCACTTACCTTCCATCATTCTTTCACCATTTCTTTTCTTTTATTGTTTGGATGGGTGAGTTGGAATATACAACTTGAAAAAAAGAAATTAAAAAATTATGACTTTAGAGTTAGTTGAAAAAAGGTGTTTTCTGTTTTTCCTGAACTTCTTAAAAATTAGGAAAAATTGGACTTACTGACTTACAATTTAGCATAACTAAATGATGCTAGATATAAGGAAGTTTCTCACATATTTACTAAGCAGAAATTTGGAGGTCAACTCTAAAAATTTTCTAAAAGCAGGTTATTATTTGTTCAAATATCTATAATCCCAAGATACATACATACATACATACATACATACATACATACATATATACTTTTAGTCCTTGATTCCATGGATAATATGATCCCCTCAAGTAGATAAATTATCTTTTACTTATGTTTACAAACCATTGAAATATATATATGTGTGTATGTTTAATTCTCACCTGAGGATATGTTTATTGATTTTAGAGAGAGGGGAAGAATGAGAGGGAAAGAGAGAGAGAAATTTCAATGCGAGAGAGAAATATCAGTTGGTCACCTCCGCACTCAGAATTCTGCTGCCCAAATCTTTTTCTTTTGTATTTCAGGCTACAGAATCAGCCCCTATCTCAGTTTCATGAAAATGTAAAAGCAGAACATTTCATATTTTAATGGGGGCATATTTTTTATTTAATACACTTTGATATATAAATCGTTTTTATCTAATATTATTTTGGATTTGCTCCTGTAATGTGTTCAGATTACTCCTATAATCATCCTAGAAAAACTAATCCTTAGTGCATGTCAGTTTACCAACAGTTGGAAAAGTTTCCCACAAATTCTTTCATCTCAAAAGAAGAGCTTTCAGTGAGGAAAAACAATAAAGATCTCTACTTAGTCTTTTCCTAAAAGATCATTCACAATATCACTTTAATGAGAAGAATAACAATCACCTTTTATGAATACTTTTTAAAATATTTTTCCTAGATAAAAGTGAATGTTGAGAGATTTTAACAAAGAAGAAAAAAATTCACAGATAAGAACACTAGGTTTTACTACATTCTGCTAAACTTTAAATATGTGCCTGTTTTGTTTTGCTTGAAGAAACTAGGTTTTGCTACATTCTCCTAAACTTTAAATATGTGCTTGTTTTGTTTCACTTCTTTGTTAGAAGAAACTTAGCAACTGCAAATTCACCATTTAAAAAGATTTTCTATTTTAGAAACTTCCTACTCACTTTTGTATTGATAAGACTATCAAATTAGAAAAATACATTCTTATTATCAGTTAAACTTATGTTCTACCTATAAAGTTTTATTTGAGGTTCTTTGAATTTCCACATCTGGTTATAATAAGAATGAACTTTATGCAAGGATTTACTAAGACTCTAGCAAATGTATAGGAGAAAAAATATGGTTTTCCTTCACATTCTGTATTTTCTATTAAGATATTCCCTTTCTTATAACACATGCTATTACTAAGAAACATAATGCTTATAGCCCAGATGTTCTTAATGTCATTCTAAATTGTTCCATAGTTGGCTCCTCACTGACTCTCATTTTATGGACAGTAAATATGGTAAATATTGTCCCTGAATGTTTTGTCTGTTGTTTCTCTATTATATTTTTGTATGTTTATTAACATTTCTTAGCTTTTGACTTTTAAGAAAATTTCAAATTCCACTGAACACTTAAGGTAGTGGTAATGCTAACCGAATGACATTGTCTGCTTACTGAAATATACACAGGCCCTGGCTGTTGTGGATCAGCTGGTTGAAGCATTGTCCCATAAAACAAAAGATCACAGGTCCAATTCCTGCTCAGGGCACATACTGGGGTTTCAAGTTTGACCCCCAGTCAGGGGACATAAGAGAAGGCAGCCAATTGATGTTTCTCTCTCATACACACACACTCTATTCTTTCCTCTCTCTCTAAAAGCAATGAAAAAACATCCTCGGGTGAGGACAAAAATATAAAATAAATAAAACACACAGTATCATAATGGCCTAAATATCTAATTCTATTTTGAGAATTTATCAATCTAGGAGTTACCTAACTCTTATGAAATATTGGCAGTCTGCTTGTGATTCTTCCAGATGCTGGAGAGAACATAAAGGAGTTATAGGACAATGTCCTCATCCACACGAAGTTTAGAGTTCAACCATCTATATAACATCTCAACAGAGCAAAGTTATTTTTTCCTCTTTCTCTTATTCCCTGCCAAGTTCTCCTCAGCTGTTGAGAGTTTCTATGGCTTCTGTCCAAGAAGTTTTTGCTACATAATCAGCACAAAGTGCTCTCTGAAGAGGATCGGTATACAGCCCTACAAGAACAACTCCTGGACACACTGGTCAACAGTTTCTTGATTGTTTTCCCCTTTAGGGAAGAACACTTGAGCTAATACATTGAAAAGACTGCCGAGCTCAAGCTGAGCACCACATTTACACATGAAGTAAATGTTTCTGGCTGTTATCAGATTATGATATTTGTTAATTAATTGGATTGGCATGAAAGATTAGCCTTCTAGAAATTTTCTAGTCCTTGTAGTAATTCATATGATGTCTGCTATAAAGTAAAAGGAGAAGCCTTCAAATTTTTGAGGATGAAAATTAGGACAGAACTTCAGTCTTTTTCAAGGACACTACTGGATTTTGGGAAGGGCAATCTCTTATTGTGAGGGGCTGTCCTGTGCATTACAGAATGTTTAGCATCACTGCCTCCCGCAGTAAATGCCAATGGCTTCCTTTTCTGTGATTGTTAACCATTAAAGGCAGCCCCGGTACGGGGTCCAGCAGAAATAACGCCATTGAGTGTGTAGTTGGTATGGTACATGAATGTCTTGTATAAGGTGGACAGCAATTTGAATATTTCATCTAAAATGTCATATGGTGTGCTTGAGTGTGATATTGTTATGTTACAGAATTACATGCTTATGATTTCTTTCTAATAAAATATTTTTATGTAATAAAAAGTGATGTTATTTGTGCTGAACCCTGTAATTTACTCAGGTGTTTTGAGAATGAGAGGTGTTACAGGCCCTGAGAAGCACCTTAGTTATACATAAGTTAATTTTTACTATTGACATTAAATGTTATATTGTATACACTATAAATTCCTACATTTGAAACATATACAAAATTAAGCAGAAGAAAATTTCAAGCAAATGTAATTTTCTAAATATAATTGTTACAAGGCTCAGATGAAACCTTAAATATCATTGCTCATTCTTTAATTAGCCTAAGTGATCTTAGAGATAAAGAGAATCATACTTTTTGTAGAGATACAAAGACTCTTGGAAATGATTACAGCCCATTCAATTTATTTTACAGAAAAAAGCATCTAGGATAAGTTAAACATTGGATGTGGTCACACTTGGATTCTGAGTGTCTGAGGAGAGGTATTCAAAGCCATGAACACATTAATGACTTAAACATTCTAAGAAGAGAGAAATGAAAGCTAGGCAAACCAAGAAATGCTTTTAATCAACTTCCCAGCCTATTCTCTCAAACTGGAACCATTTCAAACCATTTCAGTGTTCCACACTTTTCTCAGCACAGCACCATCAAAACCTCTTAGGTTAGGGCAAACTTTGTTTTCACTGGGAAAACATTTGTCTCCCTTTCATTCTAATAGAAAGGACTAAAGCCAAAACAGAACTTTCACACCTAAGTCTTATTTTCAGTGATTAATGAAATCAAAACTTCTTTGGTTGATGAAGTTTCGGACACGATCTCCTAACTATGGTGTTCTGAACTATTCTAAATATTTCTTTGAACATTTTATTTCTAGTGACCCACTATTCTTAACTGAGATACACAGTTCCTTCAAACACATTTGAACATAGAATAATAGATATCATGTGACTGAGTCAGCCCGTTCATGAAGCAACATTGACTCTAGATGGAAACCCAGAGAACATGACACGTGTACCACGGGTTGGTATTTTTTTCAGTTCTTACTTGTGATATAGAAGGTGATCTTAGATGGAAAATAGATCATTTGTGAAATTCAAAGACATTACTACTGTTATTTCTTTTCTTACCTTGAAGCTTGTCATTCTACCACAGAGAATAAAATTAGTTGGACCCAACTTATTCTTCACAGAGCCCAGCTATTTACACTATCTTATTGTTTCCCCTTTTCTAGGTAACATCAGACTGATTATTGAATGAGTCTTTGCAGGATTTTCCAAGAAATACAAAGTTTTTCCAGGCTAAAATCATATATTATTTTTTTATTATTTATTAAATGGAGAAGGTGCACATGCTACTTTTCTATTTTTTCATAAATTTTGCTTTTTTCTGTTCAGAATTGTAATAAATCAAAATCCTGGCTTTAAAATCTTAACAATTTACTCTTTGCACTTAACTATATTCCCTTTCTATTGACTTCTATTCCTTTCCCCAAAAATCATAGTGGGAAATTAACCTGATAAATTTGCCCTTGAAGTAACCTCACTTGTGATAAGTCCATTCTTTTCTCCTTATCATGTGAGAGGGGAAGAAATTGAGAGATTAGTAATCTCCTCTAATACAGTGCAAGTTTTCTTATTTCTGCTGCTTTTTTTTCTCTCCTAGCATCAATTTTCATTCATACTACCCTCATTTTATTCTTCATCCCCAGTCTCTTAAGATCAATGTGGCCCTAGTAATAATAAATAGGTTGACAGCTGAAGGAGTCAGTAGACAGTTATCAGCTTGTCATCAGCTTGTGTATAAACTTGGGTTAACCAAAGGTGGGAAATATTTCCAAACATGTCTAAAAGTATGAAAAATGTGGTTCTTTCATGCTTGAATAATTGAAAGGTAGCCAAACTGTTTCTATCAAACTTTTTTAAAAAAAATCAGACTGAGAATAGCATGATAAATTTTGACTCAAATGTCAATTTACTTAAAAGGTTACAGAGTACTTGAAATCAAAGAATTTAAAGAGCAAACGCTTTTTTAAATATCTGAAATTTTATGAGAAAGCAAAGAGATCTCCAGTTAATTATAAATTCTGTTCAGATAAATGGAAATACAGAAGTAAAATTTTATTTCTTTGCACCTGCTTAAGACTCTCATTGTTTTAAAACAGCATTTTGAAATATGTCCTCTGTGTAAATGACCTTTTAACTTCCACTACTTGATATAATTTTCTCCCAGTGTATTTATTAGGTAACAGGAATAAAACTATTTTTAGTTCCTGTGGTGAATTTTTAGAAATACCTTTTTTTTGTCTTGTTTTGATCTATTTTGAAGAAGACGGTCCCTTCCACGTCTGTTGTCTCAGCAGACCTCATCACACTCCATTACTACTCTGGAAGAAGTAAGAGTACCAATAATTTTGAATTATTTGTTGTGTCAATAATTCAAATTTTAAACGATTACAAAATTGGTCTGGTGTAATTTTACAGAGAAATTTTAGATCTTTACTTGACATACTGTACAAATACAAGGAAATATTTATATTTCCTTTGACTGTGGAAAATAGATTTTGTTTTACAACTTGTTGTTTTTATTCCTTTATATGCGCACATATGCTGAAACAATACTCATAGTGAGCTGAACGGAAAATAAAACAATCAACTTAACATTGAAAATAGGTGCCAAATAAATGGCTCTTGCTAAAGAAATAAGTAAATTTCCAGGTCCTAGATCCTCAGGTTAGATATTTATACAGAATAAATGGGGTCTTGGGAGAAATCCAACTGCTAAGGTCATATTGCTCTTTCACATCTTATTTCCTTCTGGTTACAAAATAGACTCGAACATATACTTGAAGTGCAGACATATACTTGAAGGTCTAGTTTTATACCATGGTAAACTTTCCAAAATTTGTGATGAAATGATTTTCAACATAAAAGAATGAATAGGAAATATAAACACAGAGATTAAACTTGTTTATGCCTCAGGCTTAGTTTGATTACTGAAACATGTGTGAAGACTCAAGAGTCTTGTGAATGTTTTCACCTCCACCTCATAAACTCCATGTCCTTGTCCTCCAGGAAAATGTATTGTAATGATTCTCATTGTTAATCACTTAACAGTTTGATGGTTAAAACATTAAAGTGATAAAATAGTAATGCTAAAGTTAGAAAAAAGCTCTGTAGTAGAGGTATTTTCTTTTCTTTTTTTTTTCCTATTTGAGATATATTGGATTTTTTTGTTAAAAGAAAAAAGTTCAGCATTTCATGACTTTGTCTGTGTGTGTTATTTTGTTTTAACAAGTGAGTACTATTACTTCCTAGAGAAGTCCACATCTCAGAAGAGCAGTGTGACTGGTACAGATCTCAAGGTATAAGATTTACAATAACTTCAGAACAAAATGTAATAAAGTGGTAATGAATGTTACCTTCCTAATCAAAATATATATTGAATAGCAGAGCAATATGTTATATTAAGACTATCCACATATGAAATTATAGATTGTTTTTATTTTATTAGCTTTTCCATTTTTATTTCTGCTATGGAGGCACTGACAGATTTTTTTTGATAATGAGTATGTCAACTGTGATAACTGACAAATGTGCCATAAATATTATAGCCGTGTTCTCTGAATTTCTGTGTTCTTTCTATATTTTTTGGAGCTGTCACTATTGTTGAATAACCATGAATCTATTTTGAATTTAATTTTTAATAGTCAATGTTATAAATAACACCGAACATGTATGTACATGACTCCCTCTGTGAACTTGTGACTATGTCTTAAGGATTAAATCCCTGGAAAAAATTATTGAATTAAAGCATGTTAACAATGTCCCCATAAGTTTTATAAATTGCTTTTTCATCGATGAGATCCCTGTAATCCTCATTCTTCACAAGGCATCATCACTTCTTAGAGATACTAATTTTAAAATGGATTGGGGAAATGAACATGTTTTGGTTACAACATTGCTCAAAGAGAAATCTAAACCTTTATGTCACTTGAAAACAAACAAAATGACAATGTAACCCAGAAATATTTTATTTAAATAAAAATTTAAACAAATGATTTCAACATCTTCTTTATTTTGAATAGATTCTTGCCCTGGCCAGGTAGCTCAGATGGTAGAGCATCACCCTGATACGCCAAGGTTCTGGGTTCAACCCCCCAGTCAGGGCACATAAAAGAATCGACTAATGAATGTGTAAATAGATGTAACAACAAATTGATGTTTCTCTCTCTCCCTTTCCCTCTCTCCCTCTCTCCCTCTCTCCCTCTCTCCCTCCCCCTCTCTCTCTCTCTCTCTCCCCCCTCTTTCTCTCTCTCTCCCACTTCTTCTCTCTCTCTAAACAATTCAAAAATAAAAATAAAAATAAGTAAATGAATAAATTCATAATTTCTACTTTAATATCTTCTTAAAAAAACTTTCCAACACAAGAATCAGTACACCCTGTGCTCACAGATTAATAAAAATTAATGATTACATAGCTTAAGGAGGTATAGAATTTTAATTTTTAAAAATATTTTTGGCTTACTTATTTATGTATAAGTTCAATTATAATGTGTTGCCCCTAGAAATAAGACCTTACATACAACAGCTTCTGCAGTTTATATCAGAAGAATCTGTATGTCTCCAAGAGTAAAATTAAAAGTATGGTCAACTCTCTTAAATGGAACCATGCTACTCATACATGCAAGTTATAAAATTTGTGAAACAGAATTTAAATAAACTGATGGATCATGCTGTCTCTCTCACAACTTATTTTTATATATAGAGAAAGTGGAACCTAGAAAAGTAAAACATGTCAAAGTGATCCTGCACATTACAGAAAGTACAACAAGGTCCATGATGTCCCACCTTCTGATCTGATGTCCTTCCTGTTACAGGGCTAATGACACAGATGCAAGGAGCCCACTTTTTCTGTGGGGAAATCACGATATTTTGGTATAATGCAATGCCACTTTATGCAACATAAGAAAAGACATCTGTTTAACTTGCCCTTAGTCCACACTTTTCTCATATTCCTAAAATGTGCTTTTTTCACCAATAGATGGCACACTTAGTGCTTACAGTTTTATGTTTTAACTGGATACTTACAGAAAGGCTGAATTATTAGGACTTTACGAATACACTATTATTTTAAAACAAGCTATGCTTTCTTCATTAGAAAGAAACTTACATATTTAAAAATATTTAGAAATACTATTTAGAAAGTCAATCAACTGTCAATGATTATAGCAATGCATTATAATTCAAATTAACATTTAAACCAATCTAGAAGTGAAATCTCCTTCTGAATATGCTCTACACATGCCTTTTATATTCCTTTAGAGATGGAATGTTATCTGACAGCATATACAGTGTAGTTCTGCATATTTGATCCTTTATTATATATCTTTTCATACCACTCTTAGCTTTACCTCTGGTCCTACCTGTTCATTACTCCACTATACACTTTTAAAGAAATGAATAAACTATTAATTAAGTAATTGAACTTAGTCCTCAATGTAAGATGTGTTCTAATCTGCTTTCTCATGTTTCTCAAAACAACTAAGACAACTGTATTGTAGAGTTAATATTTCTTGAATTATTGTCTATTTAAAAATATATATCCATTTAGGAGAACTTTGTATTCTGGACTGAGATTATTCAATTTTTTTAAGTTACTGCTTTAATTTTTCTTGTAAATTAGGGAAACAATTTTTCAAATAACATACAAATGCCAGATTATTTGTGAGAAATACTCTTTCATTAAATAGACCAAAGCAATTGGAAAGATCCAAATATGTATATATGAATCAATAACTCTCAGTCTTTCTCAGAAGCCTTTTTCAGGCATTTTGATATCATATACAAAGTCACTCCACATTCATAGCTCATGTGCACTGTTTAGTGGTGTGAAAGCAGAATTTATTCACCCCTAAATATATTAGTCTACGATTTCTGGAAAGGCAGAAAAAGATGATGTTTTATTAAGATATAAAGAATCTCTCAAAGGCTAAAATTGTTCTTTTTGTGGCTGAGTAGTATTCCATTGTGTAAATGTCCTATAGCTGTTTTATCCACTCATCCACTGGTGGACACTTGAGCTGCTTCCACATCTTGGCAATTGTACAAACTGAACTAACAAGCAAAATAGAGACAGACTCACAGATCGAGAGCAGGCTGACAGTCCTGCCAGTGAGGGGGGCTGGTGATTAGGGAGTGGGAAGTCAGAGAAAAAGGAAAAAGGACTAGTGGACATAGACAACAGTGTGGTGATTGCAGAGCAGGGGAGATCTAAGGGGGACAATTGGTAATGGAAAAAATACAATAAAAATTAAAACAATAAAGAATCTCTCACCCTTTAACATTGTGAGCAAAAATGCACAGCAATACCCTTCACTTGTTATCATTAGTACTTGGTTCACTGATTTGTCCCTCACTAATCTGGTTATTCTTGAGAATTCCAAGTGGATTCATCCAAAAACTTTGATCTCTTCACTTCTAAGCTTATTTCTTCCTGGATCTTGTATTCATCTCTATCAATCTCACCTCAAAAATCTACATTTTAATTACTGCATTGTACCACCACATTCTAACTTTTATGTTCAGATACTAAAGTAATTGTGCTCCAGCTCAGTGTCCACCTTCCATAGGCCTCCAGTACTTGACTCTAGCTTTTCACTCACCAAATCCATCTTTTTCATTACCTTTTTCCACACACACGCCTATCCTCCCTGCTCTCTTTACCCCACTGAGATTCTTTGGATGCCTTGGATGACTGTACAGCACTGTGGCCCATGCTTTGCTAATGCCCTTATCCTCCTCTTCCTCTGACGTGCTTGCTGGCAAATTACCTGTGGTTAAATCTGATCGTTTACTGACCATACACAGACCCATCTCCTCAGCAGCTATTTATGGCTGGAGAAGAAAAAAAAGTCTTCCATTGTGTGGCCTGATCTCACTTGAAATTTATGTTTACAAACCACAAATGGGTACTCAGCACATGTAACAATTCTACTGCACTTCCCCAAGCTCTTCAACTACTATTTCACACCTTTTCTTATCGCTCCAAACACACTACTCTCTCTTACTTTACACTGAAGATATTATACCAAATGTCATTGAAAATAATTTGTTATAAGAGTGGACCTTATCTTCCTGCAACCAAATTCACTCACTTATCAGTGTGTCTGTACTCACACAGTCTTTCCTCTTACTACAAAGCGGGGCGGGGTAAGTTTGCTATTATCTAAGGCCAGTTTCTTCATATGAGTAGTCTGAAGATCCCCATTCACTCTCGCTCACTTATTGGCTTTTATTTTTACAGTTATATACATAATTTTCCCCCTTTTTCTGTACCATATTTTCTACTCCTAAAGAATTTCTAACAGCAGAACAAATAACAATAACAAAGATTCACTATCACTCCATCTTTAAAAAAATTCTAAGATTTCCCACTAGCCACCCACTTCTGTTCATTTTCTCTGTTTACTTCTCTAAAACATCTCAGAATGTCGTATACTTATCCCCTCAAACCACTCCAAGTGACTTTCAATCCCCTCTCCATTTTGCTAAAATTGTGCTTTAAAATGTCTCTAGTGATCTCCTTGTTGCAATATCTATTCTGAATAAACCCTTTCCACAGATTTCTATTTCCTCCTTCTTCATGGATCTTTTCTCTAAGTTCTTGTGACACCATACTCTTCTGATTGTCTTTTGAACTCAAGATGGTAAATAATATAACCACCAAAAAAAAACTGTTTTAAGCATTAAAAAATAATAAATAATGTGTTCTTGTCATGCAGTATGTGACAATTTTATAATATAAATTAGTACTGTTCCCATTTTCTTGTCTTTTTTTGCTGTTCTACGTATTTTTCAATTGTGGTATCATGTGTTTCTTTTTTCATTCTCTCTTCAGTGATCCTCTCTATACAAAGAACAAAGGTAGACTAAGTAGAATAACTAATTATTCAGAACACTTGCTCAATGTGCAACCA
Organism: Glossophaga mutica; assembly: GCA_039655065.1. NCBI lineage: Eukaryota > Metazoa > Chordata > Mammalia > Chiroptera > Phyllostomidae > Glossophaga > Glossophaga mutica. The sequence goes on along the minus strand of CM077304.1, from coordinate 150,609,419 downwards.
CTGTGTCCTAAACAGGAGGAGTCCTGCTCACATGCTATCAAATCCCTCTGAGCCACAATATTCTGTTAACAAGTGTAGCTGATGCCATTCTGAATTGGTGGTCACATGGGAGTGAACAACAGGGAATTGTCATTGAGTAGCTCCTATATTTAGTCATTGTTAATCTAAGGGAAGTTAAAAATGAACAACATATGGCTTCTGAACCTAACTGGTAAATAATCCACTTCCGGGTCAGGTGGGCAAGCTTGCCTTTTTTTCTTTTCTGTAAAGGACCAGATAGTAATTGCACTTTGTGGGCCATATGGTCTCTGTTCCAGCTACTCAACTCTGCAGTTGTAGCTTGGAAGCAGTGATGAGCAACACATAAATAAATTAGTGTGGCTGTGTCCAATGCATGCTCATTTATAGAAACTAAACTTCGAATTTCATATAATTTCCACATGTCATGATGTATTATTGCTCTTTTGATTGTCTTCAATGACTTGAACATTATTTTGTAGCCTGTGGGCCTACATGAGTTAGAGAGCAGGCCTCATTTGGCGTACGGTTCATAGTTTGTCAACCCCTGACCTAGTTTTAAAAATAAAAAAAACTTAAAAAATATTTTGCATCTAACACATGATATTGAGTTGCATTTTTATGGCATAGCCTTTCTGCGATTTTGGTGACCTAGGGCTGTTAATATGAATATTAACAGTAATTCTGTCAAAAAATGTCAAAATGGGATATGATAGATCCTTCTATCCCTACCTGTTAGAAGATTACCATGTAATTAGTTATGACTCTCAACTAGATCTATACTCCAATGTTCATGTCAGGCCAGTCTCTCATTCCTGGCTTGGATAATTAGGTCTACTGCATGTTATAGGGACCTGGAAAATGGCAATTCTCAGAGTCAATTCCTTTCTGGCCACCACTCAAGAACTCCAGTTGTAAGCCATTTCTTGCCCGATGGGGGAGCAACCAAATAGTCAAACCTAGAGAGCAAGAGGAGTGGGTGAACCACAGTTTTAACTGTAAAAATTCTCTGAACTCAGAATTCATCTGATTGACAAGGTGCCAATAAATCTCCAGGTGTAATTGCAATTGTGAAAGACAGCTGTAACCTTTTAAGGTAACTTCCTGCTTTCGTTCATCTCATTCACCAAGACTTTATAATGCTGAAGTTGAGGTCCATAGTATAGAAGAGGTAGTACAGATGTTTAGACAAGTGAACACCTTCATGAGATCATGAACAGAAGCAATTAAATCAGATTGAAATCATTTCTAGTGAAAAAGATACCTGGGTAAAGGAATGTCTGAGTAAGTGAACAAAATATTTTAGAGTCCACAAAGTTATTCTATTTTAGGGCCCCAAATGCTTATGAATAAGCTGGCAGAGCAAGGTATGTTTGCCTTTTGTTAATAGAATATAGCATTTGTGCACAGTTATGAATTAAAGGCACTCGTTACAGGATGGAAAGTCCTGTATTTGATGATATTAGCAATTTTAAAGTTTTAGAAGCTAAGAAGCATAAATTTATTCTTTAGACTGGGAACTCTTTTTTCATCTTGCAAAGTAAATGTCTGTTAAATACTCTTCTCTAATTTATAATGTCATACAAAGTTTGCATGTAATCTATAATCTTTAACTGTCGACTATAATTCTAGAGTTTAAAAATGAGCTCAATAAATAAATTACTATTGGAAGTATACATATATTTTAGAAATATTTACCGAACCTTGAGTGGGTAAACATTTTAATCCATAATTATCCTCGTATGTCATGCAAGAAATAATGTCATCATTTAATATTTGGTCTTTTTCATAAGTGCTCTATATGTTTTAAAAATGATGCCATATAAATTTTGTAAACTAACTCAAATTCTTTTTGGAAGTAAACAAGGGATACAACAAGATAATTAAGAACATAAATTTAATTTTGTACTTCTGTGCCATTGATCTATAATGTCAGATATGAATATGTAGGAAAAGACATAAGCCACATGACAATGTTAAAGTGACCATTCCAAAAACCAAAGTCAAAATGTATGTGATGTTCCTGTTTAACCAGTTTGTAGGCACAATTCATTTTCTGCCCAAATGTCTTGTATTTGAATATAATTTTTATTTTATTTTCAATCCCCTAATGTAACAGTAGAATGGCTAATGCCATCACTTGTTTTGCATTTGTTTTGCTTCCTGCTGTTGAATGAACAATCAGTGTTTACAGATTAGCAGCAGTTGTAGTTTTCTGACTTTTACTCCTTTCAAACTGGCAAATGAGAAGCTTTTTATATTTGTCGCTCTGGCATTTTTGGAGTAGCTAGGACATTCACAGTGCAAACCACTGTTATTCATACTGTTGTAATTCCTCTGCAGTTAAGTCATTACTAGCAATCATAGCAGGCTTGTAGTACAATACCTTATTTGGGAATGTCATGTGAGATGCCCAGCGCAGTACAAAAAATAAAGGCTAACTTGTCTGGCTGAAGAGGAATTTATTGTGAGCCCCCTGTCAGAGAGATCTTTTGGAAAGTATAATGTGCTTCTATGGGGTGGATCATATGAACCTCAAATGGAGCAGGTGCCCTGAGCCCCAAAGGAAAGATGCTATAAAAATCCAACTGCATGGCTTTTCTTCTACAATTTGTTGAAACTTCAGTTGTATTTCTTTTACACAAAAGCTTTAGCAGAAATTACTTTGACAATTAAAATATTAACTAAAGTGAGCACAGATAAACAGAAATTGCAAAGACACCAAGAAAACATGAACCTTTTTGCTAGTCACACTTTCCCTGCACCTCCCTGCTTAGAGCAAACTGAAAAGACAAGATGAGTTCACTTTCTTTACTACAGACCTATCTCTCTGAGTGCCTATAATTTGCTCTGAGATACTTTATTTTGAAATGGTTCTTTCAAAGTAAAAGTGGAATGATGACCTTAGTTTATCAACCCCAATGGCCTCAGGAATTTAATCTATGTTCCCCTAGGGCAATTTAATTCCTGGTCCTGCCCCAGACCTAAGCCCCATCTTGAGAGGGTTAGAAATTTTTTAAAAAGTGGTTCTATATAAAGAAGATACCAAAGGGAAAGACAGCAAATGTGGAAGCCCTAGGACTATTTCTTAAACTGCATTGTTAATTGAGTCACTTATTTTCTGTGCATGCACATGCATGTGACTTGCTACAATAATTAAAATGAAAATAATAATACTGTATTCAAGTGTGAATTAAAAGAATAAATTATTAATAACATTTGTATAGCATTTTATTGCTTACAAATCTACCATCAGTGCATGTCACCTTACATGATAAGATATATAGAATATATACAAGTGAGAAAGCAAAGCATGAGGGATCTGGTGAACTGACCAAGTTCAGAAAATATGTAAAACATCACAGCTAGGTATTCTTTACTGTAGAGTCTTTCAATATAGTACTACTTTCAATATACTTACTATACAACATTAAAGATTTAAGTTATTTCAAAAGAAAAAGCCTAGTCCAGCCACAAAGTAAAGTTCTTTCTAAGTGAAAATGTTTTCTGCATCCTCTTAACTGCAAGCATTGTCAAGCATTTTTGACAGCATCCTCCAAACTTCTGACTGTATGGAACAAACCAGAGAATTCTGCAGACTTTTTTGTAGAACTAAAACGCAACATGTTATTTCCATACCTTGTGGCAGATTCCAGATTTTTGAGTTGGATCAGTTTTACATTTCTGAATAAACTGAATAAACATAAAACTAAAGACCCAATCAATAATGCTGAGAGGAATTGGAACAGGAATACCAACTACAATAACTGCAGTCTAATGAGCTTTAATCTTGTACTGCATTTCTGCTGTGTAGTAGACAAATTAATGACCTCCCAAAGATGTCCATACCCAACCCTGGAACCTGTGAATATGTTACTTTACATAGCAAAAGGACTCTGTGTCTTGAAATAGGAACATCATCCTGAATCATACTGGTTGGCTCAATTTAATGATGAGTACTTAAAAGCATAGGACTTTTCTAGGTTGGATCAGAGATAGAGATGTGACAAAAGAATGAACGTGTGGGAAAGATAAAGTTCCTGGCTTTTAAAATGGAGGAAAGTGGTGATGAGCCAAGGAATGCAGGTGGGCTATAGAATCTAGAAAAAAGAAAAACATGGACTCTTACCTGGAGCCTCTGGAAAGACCACAGCCCTGCCCGTACCTTGATTTTGGCACAGTGAGACCTTTGTAGGACTTCTGAACAACAAAACTTAAAGATAATAAATATGTTGCCGTAATTGGTTGCAGCAATAACAATAAAAACCATTAATATATGTTCTTTTTTAAAAAGCCTCTGACTTTACTGATTGAAACCGTAATATTCAAAGTTGCTTCTTATAATTTTAAATGAATCCAAATACTGCATCAGAAAAGTAATATGGAAAGTATTTATATAGTAGATTTGTGCAAAATACCACAATAAGGCTATAAAAATTATCATTGATTCAAAATATTCTTTTAACTTTTTATAAAAATTTTAATATAATTATGATGAAGTTATGGGCAATTTTTTATTCTTCTCTTCTTTATAGTCTCTGAGAACTATAAAAAAGTGTTAAATGAGTGTTTTATTCATTTGATGACTAACAATGGTTGAAAATTTTTAATCAAATTGGATGAATATATTTCATTGAATAAGCAATGATTTTGACATCATACATAGTGTTTCTATAGAAGTACCAAGGTGACCGTTTCTCAGTAACATGGTATAAAGATATGTGGAGGAGTGGGGCTGGCTACTTGGTCAGGGTATTTAGGTTAAATCTGCCTTTTCTAACATAACAAACTTCTGTTTTCAAATTTTGGTAAAGCAGTGCCTCTCATGTGAGGATTTTGATAAAGAAGTTTTATTTGTCATCTGGCTTTTCTGTCAGAATCTTTGATAAATTATACTTGCATAACGAGAGAATAATACTGAAAATTATCAATGACGTGGGAGGCCACAGTTAGATTTACAGTTAATGTTGTGTATCACATTTTTGGAGGACATTCTATCTTAATAATACGTGTTTGACTTGCTGGTTCACAGGTTGTATACAGTTCTTGATCCATTTTAATCTTGCTTCAAGACTATAATGAAATGAACTTACTATTTCATGTGACACATTTTCAACAATATAAACAAACATAAAATAGTTTGTTTCAGAACATTGAAATACCACTTATATTCCTTTTACTTACTCCTTACATTGATGAAATTCAAAAATTTGTGGAATAATCTACTGGTACTGGCAAATTTATATGGAGTTAGAAAACTATCATTTAATAAATTATTCTTTTTTCCAAAACTAGAAATACTATGGTATGTTTGCTCCGTGGCCTCATTTAAAGAGAGTTCACTTATTCCATCAGTATGCTTGCTTTTGCATTGCAAAAACTTGATTTTGTTCTAGTTCATCTAAAGTGAGGTACTTAGGGGAATTATTTCATGGTAAGTAAATTAACAGGACACTCATTATGATTAGGATGTCAGTGAATTAATACCTACTGAGAAATGTGCTACGTTCCACTCTACAATAATGAAATTAACTAGTTAGAATTTTCTCATCTCTAAAGAACAGAGTGCTAGAAAAGAGGATCTAATGACTAAGAAGACTGTTTCAGTGAATACAGCAGAGTGTCTTTTAAAGACAAGATGCATGAACGTTTTTCTGGTCTCGTTCCCCACATAGAGAAAAGTCACAGACCAAAGATGTTAAACTTGGAGTATGCAGAAGTGCCAATTATCAACATAAACATCAAGTATTTTTGGTGGCTGACTTTTTAAAAATAACCAAGTCATCCATTCAGAGTTAATCAAGAATTGAATGAGAATGAACTACAACACGTAAGAACTTGGAATCAAAACTAATGTAAATACCATCTAATAGGTAATTCACTGAGCAAAGCATGGACTTGGTATACTTTATAAAGATCTTTTTCAGAGGAAAATTTATAAAAATCCAGCCTTGCGATCATGATGACAACATAAGTAATTGAAACATTTGCATCTGTGTGTTGAATTTCCAGGATCACATAACAGTTAAACTAAATTTGCATCCATTGATCTCTGAACTACACACACACACACCAAATTGAACTCTCTTTTAATCTGCTACCTAGTATTAGTAAACTTGTTAGCTTAGCATATCTATCTCGACCATGAGAATATCGTAAAGGTAGATCAGAACTTAGCTATGGTTATTTTTCATGTCCTAGATTCCAAAAATATATATCTACAATGATAAACTAACTTTTAAATGTAATGTCTTAATTGTAATGTAATGTCTTGTAATTAATTAGTTTATAGCTTATTTCATATTAGTTTTATATTATTCTTACTGACACAAGATTTCAAAGAAAACCAGTTTTCTCAATCTAATATCTATTATGCCTCCTTATGAGTATAAAATCCTCATGTTCCTATTGCCTTTAAAGACATTAAGAGGCCAAATTCTATCTCTACCCTCCCTGCCTTTATTCACAAAACATGAGCCCAGTGGCCACAAAGCTAGTCTAAAGCTTTAATTTTTCTAAAGTTGAATTTCCAAAATACATATTTTGCAAATATTAAATCATAGTATTAAGCTACACTTACATATTCTGTCCTCTGCTTGAATCTACAGGGAGCGTTCCTCTCATCAGAACCGCTATAATCCCTTGATGGAATTTGTAAAGGGGTCTAGTCTCATCAGCAATACATTTCCATGAATAGTGACAGCTAACTCCCGTTTATCATGCTCTTACAATGCATCAAATTATGTACAAACTTCACATGTATGCATTTGTTTATTTTACTAATGAGGACTAAAACGTTTAGCAATACTAAGTATTATGTCCAAGCTGCTATGTAGCAGAGTCTATTTGGAACTCAGAGGACCATAGCTCCAGCTCGGAACTCTAATGATCACCACAGTCACACAAAGAATCACATTATAAGTCACTCAGCCAAATTAAGGCAATGGGCTCCTGAGAGATCTCAGGAATCTACCCTTATTCTTCTACAATTCAATGTTAATATTACAATTCTAGAGATTTTTTTATAGCATAAATAATAAAATACTTTAAAAATAATAATAATAATAATAAAAACCATAAACCTGTCAGTGTCATTGCTCTGATCCAGATCTTCTAGTAGGTCCCCATGTCACTCAGATATGGCCTGTCCATGTACACAGACCCTTGAAGTCCTCTGCGATCTGGCTGCTTTACCACTGTGACCCCACCTCCTACAAAACTCCACACTTTTTTCCACTACACGTCAGCCATGTTGCCCTTCATGCCACTCCTTAACACAACAGGTGTTGTCCTGCCTTTACACTGGCTCTTTTTTCTGCTTCAAATACTCCTACTCAAGACACTAGCATGGTGAATAGTCTTATCTCTTCTTCAACACTGTTGCTCAAGCATTACATTTCCCATGATGCTAAATAATCCTATTTAAATTTGCAATCTCACCCCACCCCACATCCCATGAGTCCCTGGCATTCTCAACACTCTCTTTTCTATTCTTTTTCATTTTTAGCATTTATCACCGTATACTTTAAAAAAATATTTACTGTTTACAATTCACTTTGTTCTACTAGACTGTCATTTCCATTAGGACAGCTTTCTGTTTTATTTTTTTGAGGACAATCTGTTTTGTTTAGTCATGCATACCAAATGCCTAAGGCACGCATAAGCACTCAATAAATGTTTTTTGAATTAATGAGTAATGATCTCTGCCCTTTCACTCCATATACTTCCTGGTTTCCCATAATGCAGTCAGAATCTTTGCAGTATTTATTTATACTATTTTCTAATGTCTTCATAAAGAGCTCTTCACATAGATTCATTTTTATCATGATTTTGCCATTTAGAAATTACTGGATACAGTGATGCCATCTAATTGAATGACAATTGAGTTTCTGCACTAACATCTGAAAGTCAGAATCTTTTAATCATGCCTTGCTATTTTTATGGTGGGGGTAGATCAAATGTGATTCATATAATGGGGATTAAAAAGAATGTATAGATTGTACCAACATTATGGAAAATAAACTTGATGGCACTATTCCACAGTCACAGATTGAAACACAGTCAATTGCTCACCTTAGTGTATGTGACATACTGAAAAAGAATTTTGCTAAAACTGCTTAAGGAATTGTGCAAAAATGTCAAATACTGTGGAAACTTGTATGAGGAGAGTGTAGAATGCACTGTATTTATTCATCATGTGATATATAAACTCAAAGTTTCTATTTTTCTAAAGAGAGTAAGTGTTTTCCAGGTGAATTGTGGCATTTTTAGTATGAGGCTATTAGAGACCAAATATGATTTTTATTCCTTATCACTACCAAGAAATATGTTATACTTCTCTGAATCCTATTTAATACTCACTGCTAGTAAATCATTTGAGATCATACTGCCATGTAGGAGAATCACTTTTAATTTTCGGTATGGCCAATTACCATCAGTGTTGTTAAATATTTTCTGAAATGAATTAATTCATAATTTTTTCAAGATTACATTCAATCTATAATATTGGATTTTTTAATTTTGTAATGAAAACAGAACTCTGTTAATTTATTGGTTGCCCAGCTTCTGAACCATTTTTAGAACTGGGATATTCACTACTCACAGTAGAATTTGAAAATGGTCAAAAAGTGTCATTGCTAGATTCTCCTATGGTAACAATATATGCACATGATCTAGATTTTTCCAATTAGATGCCTCTATCCCAGACTTTAAACAATAGCAAAGACATTTGGGCCACACAGCATCTTGCTTGGTGATGAAAAGCAGGTGTGGCAATGGCAGTAGGTACATTCATTTTTCCAAAGTCAATAATATTAACAGGCTGGGCATCAGACTCTGGAATTTGAGAGATGGACAATGTAGTGGCCCAGAGCCCAGTGGCAGTGACTGGTATCAATAATTTCTGAATGATGGGTGGATATAACTTCCAGCCTTGTTCTGTGGCTTTCTCTGAGATTTTTGGAACCACCCTATACCCTCTCAATAAGGTTTTTGTATTTTAGTTTAAATCAACTAGAATCAGTTTCTATTTCTTGCTTCTAAAAATCTGCTGAATTAATAAATGTGTATTATAAGTATAATCACTAAAAGCAATTAATTCATATTTCTTTATACTAAAATATTTGTAAGCTATATTTATGTCACCTCTCCTAAGATTAAAAGCATGTTCTTGCCATTATTTGTTTAGTCTTCATTTGATGATATGTTTATTGATTTTTTTTTTTTTGAAAGAGAAAGAGGAATGGAGAAAGGGAGAAACATAGATCACACTCCTTGCCTCCTGCCCCTCCCCTAAGTTTCGTGACCAGGAATCAAACCTGCAACCTTTTGGTGCATGAGATGACACTCCAACCAACTAACCCACCTGGTCAGGGCTTCCTACCACTATTTTTAATTTCATTATTCATTTAATATTGACACATAATCTAGTAACCTTAATTTTAAAATGTACAAAGGATATGATATGTGATTATCAGTCTTAATGTGTTGACCAATATAATTGTGGAGCAAGTAGAGTCTTCATACAAAGTTTTATAAACACACAAATATATTGGATAGTGAGAATTTCATTTCTCAAAAGTGTGATCACTCTTAGTAGTATAGACAACTAGCCTTTATTGTCTTCAAACATCTTTTTTTTTCTCTTGAGTGGTATGAGCTCCCTATATATTTTGGATTTTAATCCCTTATTAGATATATGATTTGCAAACATTTCCTTCCTTTCCATAGGTTGTCTTATTTGTTAATTAATATTATATATTAAATATGAAATAATTATGCTCTCAATTCTTCATATACCCTTAAGGTAATACTTTATTTTAATTGGTTTAGTTAATTGTTAAGACAAACCAGTATTGAGAACAGAGTAAATACTGGTTAGTTACCTGTGTTTACATTTGATGTATATCAAATATTTTCAGAGAACGGGTTTGTACATATCCATTTCGCTGCAGACTGCCCAGTAGTCCACATATAAAGGGCAACTGTAACGTATAATGGGGATGTTTCACAGACAAATAATTTAGCTGCTTTTCTATATTGTTATTGAAAAACTTTATTTGACAATATTTGATTGGCATGCTCTGTATTGTAATCACTCACAGAAATTTTATCCAAAATTCAGAAACTTAGTTAACTTTGTGGTTTCAGTTTCCTCCAAGTTAAAATAATAAAGTTAGATTCATGAATCCTTGACTTTCCTGCCAGTTTCAGAACTTTATAAATTAATAGTAAAATTACTTTATGCTTCTATTATTTCCACCCAAAATTAAAATTAATTCTACATAGTGCAATGTTGAATATTACTGAGTGAAGTGAATAGGCAGGTTAAATAGATAAACAGTTAATATCTGCATAAAAATAATGTAGTTAAAAATAATTTCTAATTTGTATCTACTACTTACAGATAAAATTCATACCTTGTTATATATCCATTTGAGATTCTTCAAAGAAACCAAACATATTTAAAAGAATCAATGAGCTGATGAATATGTCTTTGAAAAAATGTAATATACGTGTTTTCCTGTCACCTGCCACTTAAAAAAAAAAGTACTCAATATTCTTATCATGAAAATACAGTTTTACATATTTTGTAATTTTAGTTTAAGGACAGTAAAAAAAACTATCATAGATCTTCTCATATCAATGTTTTATGAAGACTATAATAAATAAAATTTATATATTTCCATCTTTTCTCAAATGCTTTGTACATAGTTGCTCATTTATGAATAACAACTTGGGCAGTGATAACACTCCTAAAATGAGAAAATTAAATTATTTTCCAATACATAGGATGAATCACTGAAGTTTAAATAGGATATTACCTTGGACATTTGGGAAATTCATTTTGTATTGTTTTTACTTTATTTTCCTGACTAATTCAATTCTAATAGGTCAGAAAAATAAGTTTAACAACAAAAACATAATCTAAGTGATATAATCTACAAATTTAGCGCTAAGAAAATATTTTTTGCTCAGTATCATACAAGGTCTTAAAAATTCTCATCTCTGATTATATACGTTATTCATTGATTCAGTTTACAAGAATTATATATATAATATATGTGTGTATATATGTGTGCATGCATATATGTGTTTATATATGTGTGTATATGTACACACACCAAATATATTATTAAACTATGAAATCAGCTTATTCTAAGCTCATCACAAAGTTAGTAAGTGATTAGATGCATTTTGTGTTAGTGTTAGTAGAGTGATATAATACAAAAATATCTTCTACCCAATTAGTATTTTCCAAACTAGTTAATATTCTGATTTTTGACCTGATGATGATGGTTTCCAATATTATGTACTGTATTTGGGTTAGGGTAGGTACAAGGTACACTGGGTCCTCATACACCAGTTCCCTGGTCAGTTTGAAAAGATTCTTGGGACAGATCCTGGAAATGTGGCATGAGGGAGAATGTTAGTTATTCAAGGCATTCACAAATGTATGTAGTGCCACTCACTGACATCTACAAAGAATCCATTTTATAAGTTGTCAAAGAAGCTATTGTGACAGAGTGACACCAGAAGAGAGCTGTCAATTCTATTATCAAATTGACATTCCATGCATGCTGTTTTCAGATGAAGGTCCTTAATGAACCTAGTTTTCCTCTTTTTTTTCCCAATACCATTTAATGTCTTCTTTCTTATCTACTCTTCAAATAAACATCAGCTGATGTTAAAGCATTGTATAAGTGAGCCCTGCAAGAGGTCCTCCTGGTACGTTGACAGATCACCTGGGAGAGAATCTTCCTGGCATCTCTCTTGCTCAAGGACACCACAATGATTGCTACAGAAACTATGACATCTCCTGGGGTATTGTCAATCAAGCACTTGAGGGTAAACAAGAACAACAAAAAAAGTGTGTTTTAAGCAAGACAGCGAATAGCACTGTAATCCTATTTGTAAAAAAAGGAAGAAGAACAAGCCATTGTCTTTATCTGTGGAGCACAACACCCAGATCTTGGATGTTTTTGACAGTGCAAAGCAAGGGGCACAGGCCTGAACCAAAACTGAGGGTTCAATACAAACTGTTTGTAGATTGTCTTGGGACATCCATTGTCCTCCTAGGCCCTGGAATTGTTAGTGCTCAACAAGCACCCAACAAAAAGTGCTCTACCATCCTGGTTTGTTTGATTAGGTCATTCTGATTGTTATATGTCCCCCAAGCTTGGACTTCCCAGGTAGCCATCTTGCTATTCTGCCTGCTGTGAATCCTCTGTGAAGATGACAGACAGGAAGAGATGGCTAACTTTTGTGCTCAGAGGTGTCTTGTTGTACATAGCCTGTGACTGACGGCTGTTTGGAAGCAAGACAAGGGCATTTTTACATATGTTTACTGTTTGAAGATTCCCCATTCCTTCCCACATTAACCATTGTCATTCGTGGAAGTGCTAGAATTCCTCCCCTTCCAATGCAGATGCCACAGAGCTATGTACGGATGTAGAACTATGAGTGGTCATTACATGAGAAATAAGAAGTGGATCAGGGTCACTGATAGTGGAATGCTGTGATCGTCTGGCTATTAGAATATAAACATTCCTAACATTCTTAACAAGATATTTCATCTTACATTATTCTTTGTATGAAGATAAAAGCTTAAATACTGTGTACGTTCAATATGATATCAGTCAAATGAGGTCTAATTTTAAAAATTATTTTATTATGTTCCAAATGTTTTGATTTAAACTTTTTTTATTTCTTATGTCAACTAGTATTTTTAATTTTTTATAGCCAGTAAACTGGCTGAGTGGAATTAAGATTTCTCTGGCAATTAATTTTCAAAATATATAAAAACATATACAACTCAATATTAAAACAACAAACAATCCAATTAAAAATAGGCAGAGGACCTGAATTCACATGTTCAAAGAAGATATATGGATAGGCAACAGACACATGAAAAGATGCTCAGCATCCCCAATCATTGAAGAAATGCAAATCAAAACTACAATGAAATATTATCTCACACCTGTCAGATTGGCAAAAAATAAAAAATAAAAAAAAAATAACAAGTGTTGGCAAGGCTATAGAGAATGAGTTAGCTCTTATTCACCACTCATGAGATTGCAAACTGAAGCACCTGCTATGAAAAACATTAGGGAGATTCCTCAAAACTAAAAATAGAACTACCATATGACTGAGCATTTCTACTTCTGGGAATCTATCTATCTGAAGAAAATGAAAACACTAATTTGAAAAGATATTTGCACCCTTATGTTCATTGTAGGATCAATGACAATAGCCAAGATGCAAAAATACAAAAGCAAAGCAAACTAAGTATACATTGGTAGATGAATATATAAAGATGAATATATATTAGATGAATATATAAAGATGTGATTATTTTTCATGGCTAAGAAATATATACATGACATATATAATACCATGATACCATATGTGGTATAACGCTGAATAAAATAAGTCAGACAGAAGGACAGAGATTGTATGATTTCACTTATATGTGGAATCAAAAAACAAATAAACCAACAAATAAAACAGAAACAGAACAAACACACTCATAGATAGAGAGAATGAATTGATAGTGCCAGAGGGGAGAGGGTGTGGGGATGTTTTAAAAATATATGAAAGGGAATAAGAGATACAAACTTTTAGTTATAAAATACAAAAGTTCCAGGGACATAATATACACCATAGAAAATGTACTAAATAGTATCGTAACTTATTATGGTGACAGATGGTTACTAGATTTATCATGCTTATTAAATGTAAGGTATATAAGTATTGAATAAATGTTATATACCTGAAATACATATAATATGGAATATCAACTATAGTTTCATAAAAAATATATTTGGCAGTAAACTGGCAGGTTCACCTATCATTTTGCATTTTTAAATAGTAAATTTTTGTGTTTTTAATTTTTTTGTTGCATAATTGCTGTGGCTTACAATTTGTTGCTTAACTATAATTTACATTTCACTTTAAATATGATAGTATAATAAAATTTGACACGTGTAAAACTTCAGTACTTCCATGAATGAAGAAACCAAATTGATGGAATCCCAACACCCTTTACTTTGTATAAAGCTTTCTGAAAAAATGTTTTACTGTGGCATATAATTTACTCAATGTAAGTGGTTTCTATAGAGCTATTGAAAAGCCTCTCTATCACTTACTGGCTTTAAGATGATAAGATTTCAAGCCCTTTAACCCAGAGCCTATGCTTCACACTCAAGACAAAAGGCCAAGACTCATGAACAGGGACAGAAGTGTGGGAATTGCTGGAGGTAGGGGGAACATGCAGGAGGGTATGGAGGTAGATAAATGGTAATGGAAGGAGTCTTGACTTGTTGTGCTGAATAATACAGTGAACAGAGGCTGTGTTGTGGAATTGTGCACTTGAAATCTGTGTAATTTTGTTCACCAAAATTTAGTCCTTTCAATTTTTTTTAATAAAAAGAAAAAAAATTGAAAGGACTAAAAGTCAAGACCAAAACCCAATTAAACTCCCTAAATTAAAAATGTATGATTCAATTATATATAGTCAGAGGAAAAAATCTGATGTCTTCATGTACAGAGAGATGTGTAAGTGAATATGAAACTTTGAAATATATGTCAGCTAAAAAAAAACAAGTCTTAAATTTAAAACATCTACCTATTTTAAGCTAACTGGCTATATACATATATCATATATATTTGTATATTTAATTAAATATGTAAACATATTTATATATTTAAATGTATGCATATATTTATATGTATTTAAGTAGATATTATGTGTTATATACTTATGTACATATATATAAAACAAAATATTTTCATTTGAGTTATTTCTCAATAAAATTATCTAGAACATCTTATTCTGGTTTAGAATAAAAAACTTTTAATACTTTTGTAGGAAGAAGAAAATTATTTTTATTAATATGTTCCTAGATTTTCTGACCGGAGCACTGTAAATTAGACTGTGAAACACAAATTAAAGAAAAGCATACACTTTTATTTAATAGAGTTTTATGTGACATGGAACCTTCATAAGAAAATGAAAACCAGAAGAATGGTTAAGCCTGAAAATGTTTGTACTAAGTTTGATGAAGAGTAGAAAGTTATAGGAAAAAAAAAAGACAAAAGGGTCTGAATTAAGGGTGGTAAACTGGGGGAAGCAGCAATGCCTTGTTTTTCAGATTCCCCTGGCACCCCTTCATTTTCAGATGTAAGGTTGCTCCTTCCTTCTGAGTACAAGGAGGGCACTTCTCACCTGAGTGTCTTATGGCCTATTTCAGTAGAAAAGAGAGGTCAGAAAACCCTTCCTGTGCCTGCCATTTCTCAAGGTCAGCTTAAAATAATCATACGCCAAGTTGCCATGTTTTGGGGTAGCATTTCTGAATCTCTTCACTTTTAAAATAATAATTTTATTTATTTTTTTTTTTTTTTGAAAAATTTAGCCCTGGCTGGTGTAGCTCAGTGGATTGAGCTCGGGCCTGCGAACCAAAGGATCGCGGTTCGATTCCCAGTCAGGGCACATGCCTGGGTTGCCAGGCCAGTTCCCGGCAGGGGACATACAAGAGGCAACCGCACATTGATGTTTCTCTCCCTCTTTCCTTCCCTTCCCCTCTAAAGATAAATAAATAAAATCTAAAAGAAAAAGAAGTACTTTAAAAAAAAAAGAAAAATTTAAAAACTTTGATTTTTCTCTTATCTTCTTTTTCACCTCTTTATCCCACATGGCTTGGAACAAAACATGTGCTTGACATTAAAAATAATACTGCAAAAAAAATTCAAAAATGTAATTGGAGTATCATCTTACTATATGAGTATAATAATCTATGAAAAATAATCCATATCATTCTCCACAGTGTATTTCCACCAGTCTGCATTCCCACCAATAGTGCACCGGGATCCCCTTTTCTCCACGTCTTCGCTTGTTGTCTATTGATTTATTGATAGTAGCAATTCTGACAGGTACAAGGTGATATCTCATTGAGGTTTTAATTTGCATTTCTCTGATGGTTAATGATGTTGAACATTTTTTATATGTCTACGGGTCCTCTGTGTGTCCTCTTTGGAGAAGTATCTATTCAGGTCTTTTGCCTATTTCTTAACTAGGTTGTTTGCCTTTCTGGCATTGAGTTGCATTAGCTCTTTGTATATATTGGATCTTGAACCCTTGTCAGATGTATCATTGGCAAAAATGTTCTTCCATACAGTGGGTTCCCTATTTTTCTGGATGATGATTTGTTTCTTTAACTATATAAAAGTAACAGCTTAAACAATAATAAAAAATTAAAAAAGGAAAATCATCAGCAAGAAGCTTAAGTTTTTGGTCTAAATATAGCAATAGTAATCTCTAATGCTGTAGCAGCTATAAAATTTTATGATTCCATCACTATAAACACAATGTGATAAATAATTCAACAATGTTCATTTTAGAAAAGAATGCATTAATATAGGTAGAATAAAAGTTGAATTCAATGATAAAGTTACATGTCAGAAACAAATTTATACATTTTATTCAATCATCTTAAAAAATATAATGACATAGTAGAGTCGCATTTTTAGAACTATAGTAAGAAACAACAACAAAAAGCATCCTCATTTTCATGGAGCTTACATTGCAGTAAAAGGACATATGAACAAATTAATAATTTGTATGATTAGTTGATAGAAATAAGTAAAATAAAGCATAATAGGAGGCAGTTATTTTAAATAGTATAACCAGGAAAGTCCAAGAAGCTTATTATCTTCTCTGAGTAACATTTTTAAAAAAACAACAAGCAAAACAAAGAATTACATAAGAGATGGAGTGTGTGAGTATTGGGTAGAAGGCTTGTTCAGCAGTGAAAAAAGAATATAAAAATCTCTGAGGCAAGAGTTTATCTGATTTATTTTCAGAAGAATGAGAGTATAGCTGAAATAACAAAGGCCAAGATAAGAAGAGGAGAGAATAAGGTCAAAGATATGAAGGAGGTCACGTTATGTAAGAGTTTGCAGAACATTCTGCAAACTTTAAACTTCACTCTGAATGACATGAAATGTTATTGGAGAGTTCTGAGCAGATGAATGAAATGATTAACATGCATTTTTAAAACCATCAATGTGTGGTGAATAAACTGGGCGATTAGTACAAAACCTGAAGCAAGGAGACAAGTTAGTAGACTTTTGCAATATTGTTGATTGAGCTGGTGGTGGCTTGAAGGTCATGGCAGTGAAAATGGTGAGAAGCATCCAATTTTGGATATATTTTAAATTAAAGCCAATATTACTTCTGATTTTACTAATCGGTAATACTGATTGTACATGGAGTATGAGGAGTCAAGTATTTCCCCTAAGATTCTGATTCTGAGCAATCGAAAAGATGCTGCTTTTATTAACTGAGATTGGGCAACTGCGTGAGGAGCAGGTTTGATGGGTAACATGAGGATATTAATTTTGGACATGTTATGTTTGAAATGCCTATTAGATGATTAGTGATATAAACAAATAGTTATACGAAGTTGGTGTTCATGGAAAAAGGCTGGCTAGAAAAACAACTGGGAGTTTACATAGCATATAAATGATATGGTTGATGTATAAAGACCAAAGACAAAATCACCAGAGGATATATACTTTATATATATTTCATATATATGATATCTGTCCAGAAAATATCCAGATATGTACTATGAAAAACAGATACATTTATTGTAGAAGAGACAGGAAACGTTGTACATAGTACAGTGACACCTCAGTCCCCTTCAAAGTAGGCACCTTGGGACCTCACACAGTTCTCCCAATCACCATCAGATGTCCCATTGTATTTTCCTGAATCTCACTGGTGGTCTGAAATCTCTTCCCTTTCAAAGGTGATTTTAGTTTTGGGAAAAGCCAGAAGTCACAGTGCACCAAATCTGGACTGTAGTTGGCTGAGTCACCTTGGTGAATTGATGTTTTGCTGGAAAACTCTGCATGAGACACAATGTATGAGCGGTGCATTATTGTGATGAAGCTGCCAATCACCAGTTGCCCATAGCTGTGGCCTTCTGAATCACCTGAGTATTTTCCATGGAGGAATATTCAAGCTTAAAGCAAAATTTGATGCAGATTTATTGCTCGACTTGCTCAGTCATTTTGAATGCAATAGCCACACAGTACACATGCTCACTCAACAGAGTCTACCACCCCCACTGACTAGTACAGTGAAGTCATCACTATTCACACATGCACATTCCAGTCCACTCTCCTTGGCTGCCAGGTTACATTGATGTCATGCAAACCATTCTCATTATATTAACAATGGTTGGATTTTTTTCCAGACAGATCTTGTATATTTCATATGTATCAGTATATGAAATCCAAGGAGTGGGCCCTGGTGAGTTCCAGTTGTGGAAGAAAATGGGTTTCTATGGAAGTAACATCACAGAGTGATCTAATCTTAAATTCCTAACTGTAAAGATCCTGTTGGGTGGTAAAGCAAGCCCTGTCCATTGTTTCTGGGCATCTAGATCAACATACCTTTAAAATGCCTCTTTTCAGACCCTTCAAAAGAAACCACTCTCAAGAGAGCACATAATTTTGTTAACTATCTTCTAATCCAATCCCCACTTTGTTTTCTCTCACCTTCATTTAATCTTTTTTACATTCCCTCCTTAATTCTAAATGCATAAAAGAAGCTGCAAAATGTCATTCTAAAGGAACATTTTTTCTCATTCTGTTGAGCTCTTGCTTTCAGACATATTCTCTGTTTGGCTCAAACATATTTTTATAAAAAATCTCTACAGGTTTGGATGTTCTAACATTGACACTGAGTTCAGAAGCCAAGAGGTGAGAAACCAGCAAAACAACATTCAAAAGGCACAGGCAGTGAGGAAGAAAAAATCACAAGAATAGGTGTACCAGTAGCCAAGTCAAAACAGTGTTTCAAGGAGGAGGAATTGATCAGCCATGCCAAAAGATTCTTGTAGATTAAGAATGAAGGTGACTAGCAATTTAATATCACATTTAGTGTGCTCAATGTGAGAGGAGCTTAGACATTTTGACAAGAGTGCAATTCCATGTGCATTGCGCAGGGAGGGTAATAATTGGAGTGTTTTCAAAAGAGAATGAGAAAAATGTCACTGACATAGGTATATTTTTGGACCTCTCCATAAAATGGCCATAGCAACTAGGATAGCAAAACTAAACATCTGCAGACAATGTTTACACTAAAATCTACTGATAAATTTATTGAAAGAAAATCAGATATGACAACAAAATACAAATAATCTATATTACCACAACTAAGAAGTAACAAGTTCACGATGTTTACTGTAACTCTTCTTTTAAAATAAATATACTCAACACAGTATTTTAATATTTTGAGAATTTAACTTTTAAACAAAATGAGATTTATTCTGAATATGATGTGCTATAGGAACATAATCACTGGAATAACACTTAAAATATATTAAGTTAAAAATCTAATTGTAGCTCTGGCCGGTGTGGCTCAGTGGACTGAGCACCAACCTGTGAACCAAAGGGTCGCTGGTTCTATTCCAAGTCAGGGCACATGCTTGAATTGCAGGCCAGGTTCCCAGTTGAGGATGCATGAGAGGCAACCACACATTGTTTCTCTCCCTCTCTTTCTCCTTCCCCTCCCCTTTGTCTAAAAATAGATAAATAAAATCTAATTGTAAAAACATTTCAATCCTTATTTAGTAAACAAAAAAGATAACCTAAAATAAAGTGACCTAAATAGTGAGCTAAAATTATATACTAAAAATATAGATAGATGGATATATGGATGGGACACTATATATCTGTATATATCCACATCCATATATATATATATATATATATATATATATATATATATATATATATCTCCATATATACACACATATATTCCTATCCATATGGATACACATGTAGACATATATCCATACACATATGTCTGTCTATCCATGTACATATGGATATGACATTTTCAAAGGTTCAGGTGCAGGGATGTAAGTAATTATTTTAGCTAGATTTGAAGTTTTTCAAGGGGAGCATTTAAAACAAAAAAGGGACAAATGAATTAATGAAATTTGTAAGGAAGTAATCATAATGATGGCCTTAGAATCTAGAGAGATAGAAAAGTAAGGACACTAGGGGAGTGAGAGATAGTGAAATTTTGGATTAATAGTAAGTCCCAATGAAGTTGAAGAATAGTACGTGTTGGGATATTATATGGAGTTGGTTAGAAAGACAGAGGAATCAAAGAGGAAGATGCTTGAAATGGAAATGTTTGGTGTTCATAAAAAAACTAGTGTACATCACAAGAGTTAATGGCTAAGGTTGGGTAGGGGACAAGATTACTTGACAAGCAAAAGTCAAGTAACAGAACACCTGAAATACTGGAAGTACCATCAGCATAGGTATTAAAATTGCCAAGAAATGTCACACACCTAATGTTAGAAAGTGACAGAAACTGAACTTTTCAAAGAATAATGGAAGTAATCAGAATGCATTAGTCATGTTAGGTTAGAGCAAAGCTTTTTCAACTTACATTGTAACTCACCTAGTTATGTGAGTAAAAGGTAAAGGAGGGGTTAAGTGGGCCCTGCTCCACACAGTCATTCAGGAAGTCAGCCTGAGAGAGGTTGTACCGTATAAGGCACAGTTGTACATTTGCATCAAAGGGGAGAATGAAAGCTAGATGAGCTCATGCCAAATCTTATTATCCCTTGGCTCAGCCCATAGACCAGATCTAGTCACATGGCCTTGCCTAATTGAAAGGGGTAGGATGAGTATGGTAGTACATAGACAGTTGGCAAACAACAAATGACTCTGAGACACCTGGTATAAGATGATGACTCTAAAGACAGGTGGTAAATGGTATGCCCTTCATACCACTGCCCAAGCAATCTTTCTAACATGTAACATTCACTGTAATCTTGGCCAGAAGAAGCCTCCAGTGAATATATTTCACTATACATTTTACCTCAATTTAAGAAAAAAAAAAACAAAAACTCTCAGTGGCTCCTTCAAAATTTCAGGATACATTCAAACTCCTTATTCTGGCAGAAAGAGTATTTTGTTATCTGACCCTTTCCTACTTCTCTAGTTCCTGCTGTTTTTCTGATTTACTATATTTCACTGGACTGACCTTATCCCCTTTATATTACCTACCTCCTATTGCCTCAAAATTCAGTGTAAATATAAGAATTACTGGAGAAACTTTCCCTTTTTCTCTCATTCCCAGATGTTGCTCTGGAATTCTATAGAACACCAAGCCTTTACAGCACTATCCTGTATTATATTGTTGGTTCATACTCTCTGCCTCCCTCAGGGGCAGAACTATGTGTAATTTGAGTTTGTATAGCCAATGATAAAAAGTTACTGGTGGACAAAGCAGGCAATTAATAAATATTTGTTGAATGAACAAATGAATAAATATGTGTTTGTCTTTGCTATGGCTTTATTTCTTCCTTTGGCTGTTCATAAAATGCATATTTTTCTTAATCCAACTGTTTTCTTTTTTAAAGGATCAGCATGGGTTATTATAGCAAATGTTATCTTTTATTCCTCAGCATGTCCAAATCTCTGAGCAACCTATTTTTTTCTGTAAAGCTTAATCTACCTTTGAATAAATTAGTATTTAAACCATTAAAGTCTTTCTTTTGGCAAATTACCATGATAACAATAAAACCACAAAAATGTCTTATTTTCTGTGCCTTAATAAAATACAATTAAAATTTAATAAAAGCTCTGAATTTCCATTTATCCAATTCTGCATATCCTGAGGGAGGTAACAGCCGTGTTACAACCAGACCAATTAAATAGCCAGTCATAGTTAAACTCTTTAATTCACATAAAGGTGAGATTAATTCTGTACTTATCATTCCAGAGTTGCTCATGGCTTTTTTGAACAAAACATTCATTTTTATTCAGTTCTGTTCATATTTCAGTATGTTGCAAGAATTCTTGCCTTATTATATTTGTTAATATTATAATGTTGTTTCTATCATCTTTCCTTAGTTTTCCATGTTCTTTCAATGGATTGATAAGTTCAAATTGTAAGCCCATTTTCCCTCATATCATTTAACACCATCATCATCACAGAGAAGAAAATTAAAAAAGGAAAAATTTAAGGTGAAATGTATATTTTAAATGACTAGATTTCATTTAAAAAAAACAAAGCAATATTTTCCAAACATCTAAAATACCCATGAAGGATTTTTACAGAGGCATGCAAACATTTTTCTTTTTATAAGATTTGAAAAAAAAAGTATTTTGAAAAAGAAGTATTTTGAAACTTTTGTGAAAATCAAGTTAACATATGCTACCTTAGTTTTGACATACCCCTCAAAAAATAATTGAGAACCACTCTCTTCATTCTATTGAGGGCAATTATAGGCTACTTTGTCACATATATTTTATGACATAGGTTTTGTGCCCTAAAAGTTGCTATAATAAGCATATATGTTTATGTAAATCCAAATGTTCACTAATCTAAGAGGCAAGTTTTGGAAACTCTGCTGGAAAGAAAAATAAGGCAATTAGAGAGTGTGAGAATATTTCCTTCCTGCATCTCCATTAGTGGGTGGTTCCTGAGAGAGGGTGAAGTGCCCCACATACTTGTTTTGTGGTTTGTTTTGATTAAGTACTGAATAGACCTTACCGTTGCTTAATAAGATATTTAAAATTCCAACATGAAAGATATGCTTCATATTTCAAGCCCAATAAATCACAGTACAGTTTTCAATTGAG
Organism: Glossophaga mutica; assembly: GCA_039655065.1. NCBI lineage: Eukaryota > Metazoa > Chordata > Mammalia > Chiroptera > Phyllostomidae > Glossophaga > Glossophaga mutica. The sequence goes on along the minus strand of CM077304.1, from coordinate 150,586,724 downwards.
ACATTTATCTGGCAAAGTTAGAAAAGCCAGCGGAAAACTAAAGGTAGCTTTTTTTCTTTTCTTTCTATTATTTTTTTTGTAGCCAGGAAAAACAAAACTGGCATTTTTAAAATGTAATCTTCATAGAATTATAGTGACAATCGCGATTAAACTTTTAAAAAAATTATGTCCATGTATTTTTGGAAGACTCTATGTTTTAACATTCTCTCTGGTATTTTCAATCTTCAATGTTCTTATTCCCTGAAGAAGCTGGAGCACAAAATGTTTTTTAAAAATAATTATGTAACATTTATTTTTATCTCTGATAATTTTATAATTTTCTTATAAGTGCAGTTATTACTTAAGAGATAATGTTGATAGATAGACATATTGGAGGAAAATTACAGATTATTTAGAAACTAGTTAATACATTGTCATTCCTTTAACAGGCAATAAAGTAATTAGAAACTTCTAATATTAATTCCACAGAAAGGAAAATATTATGACATGCATTACTGACTTTTCATTCGACTATAATTATGTTAGAACTGTTTTAACTATTCCAACTAGACAATACCAGCTTGAGTCTCCCTCAAGCATTTGATTTTAGTTATGAATGATTAATTTTTTACTTATACTGGATATTATAATTTTACTTTGGTTGTACTTACATATATACCTGATCTAACATTTTAACTACATTGTCAGCAGGTTCAAGAGAGTGTACTGTCAGTTTACTTAAATGGTATTTTTTAGACCCAGGACTCCTATTTTGGAGGGAGTAGGAAAGGTGATAAAATGTCTTCATTTTTAGGATCATCATGCATACTGACATAACCTATATTTTTCTTACCATTTTTATTTAAAAAATTATTATACACCTTTTGATGTTTTCCAACACAACAATTTCAAGATGAGTCAGATTTTTTCGTTTGCTTGCATTTTATAGGATTTAGACAATTTGAAATTTCCCAACTGGCTATTTTTTACTGCAATCTGGTTGTTCTCAAGCTTGGCCACAGAGCATTCAAAGCAAGTTAAAACCCAGGCCCCACCCCACACCAAATGAATCAGAGAGTCTGTTGGTGGGGTCAAAGGAGAGGTAGTAAACAGGGAGGAGGGGTGATGTACCATGAGCTAGAGAACCATGGCCATATAACCTTTGCGATATTTTTGGAAATAGTAGTTCGATCTGCATGATTCTATGAATAGTTCTTGATAAACATTTTAGTTTCCAGGAAAAGAACTAAGCCATCTCTACCATTGATTAATGTGAAAAAAATCATATAAAAATGCAGTAACTACAAGGGATTATTTTGCTAAAGAAAAGGGTTTCAAGAGGAGATATAGTGCCTAATTTTTCTTTTTTAAACTCATTGCTCTAACCTGCAGAGTTAAAGAAGTACCTGTAATTCTACTAAATGTCTTCTCTACACAGAGTTCACTGTGTAGTAGGGAAGATGGTGTCTCATCAGGTCTCCTCCGGTTGCTCTTACTGGTTCTGCGCTACTTTGCTGGTGATGCTTCACACCTGAGACAAGCTTATTCCGAGGATGGTCTTTGGATTTCCTGGCAGTTCCTTAGATTTTACACCATCCCCCAATCCCCCCACCCCACCCCATTCCCCCCAGCCCATAGTGATGGTGAACCAGTGCAATGTACAGAAGTTCAGCTCTATAACTTTTAAGTGGAACAAGTGTAGCAGAGCAACTTGCACTCAAGAGCTCTCCAAGGGGTCATTCCCTAGCTCACCTTCCCTCCCATTTCCCACCTACCTCAAGTCCTAATCACTTGCAGATGAATGTCTCAGGCTTGTCTTCTAGGAAACCCAACACATATCTCACATCAACAAATGCGGAAGTAAAGAACACAGTAATGATATTGATACTGATAACATAAAGTCAGTACCTACTCTGTATCAGGCACCATGTGAAGAACTCTCATCAGTCATCAATTTATTTATTCCTTATGATAGCTATTAATATTATTAATCACTGCTCACCCCTGATGTATAGATAAAAAATCAAATGTTTAGAGTGGTTGAGCAATCTTACCAAGGCTCTCAGCTAGCCAAGAGGCCCAGGCCTACAGGTCTAACTTGTTCTCTAAAAATTCAATGTTTAAACAAGCTATAAATGATACAGATTCTTACAGCACAGAGGTCAATGAAACTCTGGGTATAGGCAGAATTTGGAATGAGACAGATCTGCTCTCCTACCACATGCTAGACATGTATTAGAAAAGCTGATCAGCAAAACTTCTTAGGTTCATAATTGTAATTATCTCTGCCCTGTTAGATTGGTTTCAAGGATTCCATGAGTCTTGTGTTTAAGAATCTTAGCATAGAAGTTACTGAAAAAATAAATCAAAAAGTCCATCTATTTCTCAGTCATAAAGTAATTTCAAATCTCAGTTACATAGACAAAATAGTAAGATATGTAATATATTTGTAGAAACTGAAGTTACTAAAGTAGCAATAGAAGAAAATAATGTATGTATTTTCCAATAAGTTTATGACTATACTTAACACACGTCCTGGGGCATAACAGACATGAAATGACATAATTTCCTCCCCTTAAAATGGCTTCATCTACACTAATTTTAAAAAATGACTGCAAAAAAGTAAATAAAAGGGTGAGAATTGATAAATCTCTTGTACAGAAGAATTTCAAGTAATTCTGTAGATAATCCTCCCTCAAAGAGGGGAACATCACTCTACCCATTAATGTCAGTTGTGCTTAAGGACTTGCTCTCCAAGAGTACCATAAGGAAAAGAAAAAAGAAAGAAAGAAAGAAAGAAATAAAGAAAGAAAGAAAGAAAGAAAGAAAGAAAGAAAGAAAGAAAGAAAGAAAGAAAGAAAGAAAGATGGAAAGAAAGCTTTACAGTGAAAAACTTGGCAAACACTCACCATTGTGTTTACAGTGGAGAGACCTGGCAGACTCCAACTCAAGGCAGATGATTAGGGTTAACATAATCATTGATAATGTTACAGAATCGTACCAGTGGAGTTCTGTAACAGCTGTGGGGTTTGATTGCCCACCACCAAGAAGCGTGGCTCCCAATGCAAGAGTATGGTGAAAAAAGAAAGGTGTTGTTTATTTAAAGGTTATACAGATTTAGAATAATGGCAGATTTCTGCCATTATGTCCCACTCCCTTCAAAAAAAAAAACACACAAAAACACATAGCCCTGCCTCCCTTTGCCAAACCAGGCTAGTTTCAGAATACACCACTCAGAGGTACCTTCTTTCAGAAAAGTAGAAGTCTGCAGATCAACATTGCTTATCTCAGCATCCCTCAGCTCAGCATCCCTCAGCTCAGCTCCAAGCATCCCTCACAAATCCGGGTGGCTGGGCAGGTCCCTGAAGCTCCATTAGCTCTGTCGCTGGCTTCTCCAGGCAGACTTTCAGATCAACCTCATGTCACGCTCACTAGCTTTTAGACCTCCCCCGTGGAACTCTTGTCTCTCAGCAGACTTCATGGCTCCTCTCTCTTTCAGCTCACTCAAATTTAAATGCTCAGCCTGGAACTTCCCGAGTGACTTCATATCCAGCCCCTCCTATGATGCTTAGTGTCCACCACTTTTCCAGTTCCCCAGTGTCTTTTACCCTTTTTTGGCTGCCATCTTTAGTCAGGGCAAAACTTCCCAGAGATGCACGGACATCTCAGGTGAGTCCCCTGCCCCCTGCACAGGCATAGTATGAGCTCCCCTGGCCTATGTCACACGTCATGGAACATTCTCAGTCATGTACACAATTTGCCCTGGGTGGCAGCCCTTTTCCCTTCAGGCAGGCATGCTATTAGCTTGCCTTGTTACACAATGTATCTTAAACTCTGTACCATTCACTCTTCCCGTCCCACAATCAAGGATTGTAGGGGTAGTTTTCCTATTTTCAGGAGGCTTATGCTCTGCACCCTGTTGCAATAAGATATGTCAACCATTGTACCTTTGATATGGCATGATGAGCCTGGCACTTTACTCCTGTGGTCCCCGCTTCCCCACAATTCATAACCCCAGCCTAACCATGAGAGAAATATCAGACAATCCAAAATACCTGAACATACTCTTAAAAATTGTCAAGGTCTTTAAAAACAAGGAAAGTCTGAGACTCACAAACTAAGAGAAACTAAGGAGACATAATAACTAAATGTAACATGGTATCTCAGATGGGATCCCAGATGGGATTCTGGAACACAAAGAAGAAATTAAGTAAACACTAGGAGTTCTATATTTTATCTGAATAAAATATAGAATTTTGTAAATAATGTACTAATGGCATTTCATTAGTTGTAACAAATAAAACATTCTAATATAAGATGTTAACATAGGCCCTGGCTGGTCTTGTTCAGTGGATTGAGCACCAGCCTGTGAACCAAAGGGTTGTTGGTTCTATTCCCAATCAGGTCACATGCCTGAGTTGTGAGCCAGGTGCCCAGTGGAGGCCACATGAGAGGCAACCACACATTGATGTTTCTCTTCCTCTCTTTCTCCCTTCCTTCCCCTCTCTCTAAAAATAAATAAATGAAATCTTTAAAAAAAGATGTTAACATAGGAAAAATTGTCTGTTGGTCATATAGAAAGTCTATGTTCTCTTTTCAACTATTTTTTAACTTTAAAACTATTCTAAAATAAAAAGTTTATTTCTTTAAATAAAAGTCTTCATGTCCTGTCTGGTGTGGCTCAGTGGGCTGAGCACCAGCCTGTGAACCAAAGGGTTGCTGGTTCTATTCCCAGTCAGGGCACATGCCTAGGTTGTGGGCCAGGTCCCCTGTGGAGGCCACGTGAGAGGCAATGACACATTAATGTTTCTCTCCCTTCCTCTCTGTCTAAAAATAAATAAATAAAGTCTTAAAAATAAATAAATAAACAAAAGTCTTCATGGCAGAGAACTTCCAATATAAAATTTTCTAAAAGAGAATCACCAGCAAACATAAAAGTAAAAGGCACCTAAATATCATATCAACAGCATATTATTCAGCCTTAAAAAGATATTTTTTATGGCCAAGTAGTATTCCATTGTGTAAATGTACCACAGTTTTTAATCCACTCATCTACTGATGGACACTCGGGCTGTTTCCAGATTGTGGCTGTTGTAAATAACACTGCAATGAACACAAGGGAGCTCATATTCTTTCAAATTAGTGTTTCTGGTTTCTTTGGATATATTCCCAGAAGTGGAATCACTGGGTCAAAAGGTAGTTCCATTTTTGAGACAAGTCCAGACTGTTTTCCACAGTGGTTGCACCAATCTGTATTCCCACCAACAGTGCACAAGTGTTCCCTTTTCTTCACATCCTCCCCAGTACTTGTTTGTTGATGTACTGATGATAGCCATTCTGACAGGTGTGAGATGATATTTCATTGTGGTTTGAATTTGCGTTTCTCTGATGATTAGTGACATTGAGCACCTTTTCATATGTATGCGAGTCATCTGTATTTCCTCTTTGGAGAAGTGTCTATTTAGGTCTTTTACCCATTTTTTTAATTGGATCATTTGGTTTCTAGATGTTGAGCAATATAAATTCTTTATGTATTTTGGATATTAACCCTTTATCAGATGTATCATTGGCAAATATATTCTCCTAATCAGCGGGTTCCCTTTTCATTTTGTTGCTGGTTTCTTTTGCTGTGTAAAAGCTTTTTAGTTTGGTGTAGTTCTATTTGTTTTTTTTTTTTTTTCATTGTTTCGCTTGCCTGAGGAGATATATCAGTATAAATATTCCTATGATAAAAGTCTGAAATTTCACAGCTTATGTTTTCTTCTAGGATTTTTTGCTTTCAAGTCTCACATTTAAGTCTTTAATCCATTTTAAGGTTATTCTTGTGTGTGGTATAAAATGGTAGTCTAGTTTCATTTTTCTGCTTGTATCTGTCCAATTTTTCCCAACACCATTTATTGAAGAGACTGTCTTAACTTCATTGTATGTTCTTGCCTTCTTTGTCAAACATTAATTGACCATAAAGGTATGGGTTTATTTCCCGACTCTCTATTCTGTTCCATTGATCACTGTGCCTGTTCTTATGCCAGTGCCTGACTGTTTTGATTACTCTGGCCTTACAGTATAATTTTTTATCAGGTAGTGTGATACCACCACCTTGATTCTTCTTTCTCAAGATTACTGTGGGTCTTTTGTGGTTCCATGTAAATTTTTGGAGTATTCATTTTACCTCAGTGAGATATTTGACTGGTATTGTTTTGAGTCTATAGATTGTCTTGGGTAGTACAGACATTTTAATAATGTTTAATAGTGTTCATTCTTCCTATCCATGAACACAGTATATTCTTTCTCGATTTCTTTCTTCAGTATCCAATAATTTTCCTGGTGAAGGCCTTTTTCTTCCTTGGTTAAATTTATTTCTAAGTATCTTATTGTTTTGCTGCAATAGTAAATTTAATTGTTTTATTAATTTCTCTTTCTGATAGTTCACTATCAATGTATAAAAATGCCACTGATTTCTGAATACTAGTTTTGTACCCTGCTACTTTACTAAATTCATTTATCAGTTCTAATTGTTTTTTTTTCTATATACAGTATCATGTCATCTGTGTACAATGACAGTTTCATTTTCTCCTTTCCAATTTGGATATCTTTTATTTCTTGTTTTTGTCTGATTGCTGTGGTTAGAACTTTCAGTACTATGTTGAATAAGAGTGGTAAAAATGGACATTTCTGTCTGTTCCTGTTTTACAGACAAATGTTTACATTTTGCAACAGTATGGATGGACTGGAGAATATTATGCTAAGTGAAATAAGCCACTCAAGAAAGATAAATACTATATGATTTCACTTATATGTGGACTGTAATGAACAAAATAACTTAACAAACGATATAGAAACAGAAGCATAGATACATAAAATGGGCTGTCAAAGGGGAGGAGAGTTGGGAGACTGGGTGAAAAAATAAATGAAGGGATTAAGTAAATATTATATTTGTCTGGAAAAATTACAACCATTGTTAATATAATGAGAACAGTTTGTGCATCATTGTAACCTGGCAGCCAAGGAAAGTGGACTGGAATGCACATGTGTGAACAATGACGACTTCACAGTACTAGTCAGTGGGGGTGGTAGGTGTCATTGAGTGATCATGTGTACTGTGTGGCCATCGCATTCAAAATGACTGAGTGAGTAGAGCAATGAATCTGCATGATATTTTGCATTAAGCTTGAACATTCCTCAATGGAAACTATTCAAACGATTCAGAAGACTGCAGCTATGGGCAACTGGTGATTGGCAGCTTTGTCAGGACAACATACCCATTCATGTATCACATTTCATGCAATTTTTTGGTGAAAAGTCAAATCACCCAGGTAACTCAGCCCCACTACAGCTTAAATTTGGTGCCCTGTGACTTCTGGCTTTTCCCAAAACTAAAATCACCTTTGGAAGGGAACAGACCATCAGTGAGATTCAGGAAAATACAGCAGGACAGCTGATGGTGACTGGGAGAACAGTGAGATGTCCCAAGGTGCCTACTTTTAAGGGGACTGAGACATCATTGCCCTATGTACAATGTTTGTTGTTCTGTATCGTCTTCAATAAATGTCTCTATTTTTCATAATACATGGCTGGAGACTTTCTGGACATAAAATTATATATATATAAAACACAGACACAGGCAACAGTGTGGTAATAGCCAGAGAGAAAGAGGGGTGGGGAAGGTACAAGAGGGAAAGGGATAATAAATGAGGATGGAAGAGTCTTTGCTTTTGGGCCACAGGTGCACAGTGCAGTGTGCAGATGATGTTTTGTGGAGTTACACGTTTGAAAAAAAGGGAAAGAAATTTTGACGCATGCTATAACATTAATAACCTCATTGATATTATCCTAAGTGAAATAACATTATCCAAGAACAAATAACATTCCTGGAGTAGTCAGATTTGTAGAGGCAGAAAGTAGAATGCTGGTTTCTAGGGGTGAGGGATTTGAAAATGGAGAGCTAGTGTTTAGTGGGTACAGAGTTTCAGTTCAGAAAGATGGAAGATATTCTGTAGATGAATAGTGAGGATATTAGCACAACAATGTGAATATGCTTAATGCCACAGAACTGTACACTTAAAAATTGTTAAAGTGTCCCTGGCTGGTATGGCTCAGTAGATTGAGTGCCAGCCTGTGAACCAAAGGGTCACCAGTTTGATTCCCAGTCACGGCACATGCCTGAGTTGTGGGCTAGGTCCCCAGTAGGCAGCGTGCAAGAGGCAACCCCACATTGATGTTTATCTTCCTCTCTTTCTCCTTCCCTTCCCCTCTCTCTAAAAATAAATAAAATCTTTTAAAAAATTGTTAAAGTGGTAATTTTATGTAATATACTCATATATTTTACTACCATAAAAGTAGGTGCCTAATGTCAAAATAAGTTCATACATATTTAGGATTGTTAAGTTCCTTGAAAGGAGGAATCATAACTTTTTACTCATTTTATTATTTAACACTTCTTAGTGCTTAGAACGGCACCTGAAATACACCAGCATTTCAGGAGAGAACATAATGAGGTGACACTAAACATTTAAGTACACAAAATGAACAAGACATGATTTCATGGAGCAGCTCAGAATTTATGTGGTACTATCACAACCCTTTGTCACAACTTTTAATCAGTGCAATAGACTTGGATGGATTCACACCATGGGAAGAATTGAATTTTAATAGGTGTATGTATTTTCCTTTAAAAGTTATATTGGCAAAAATTAAAGGCATTCTTGAATAAGTTGCCCTTGAAAAATTTTAAAAGAGAAAATGTAATTTCTGTGCATCTGGAAATTTAAAATTTACACATATTTAACATATGTTACCTTAAGCCAAGGCCATTTAAGTGTTTTTCCCCATTGTGGAGAAATAGCAACATTTTAAGTGAAATTTGAAATTCTTACATGCTCTTGTAATTATGTCAAAGTATACTATCACATTTAAAAAACCAAGTCGTATTTCAAGGACTTTTTCAGCTCTATCTGGCCCCTAGGCCTAGCCATTCTCTATTTTGGATAGAATTTTCCTGGAAGAAATCTCCATTGTCCACTGAACTAAAATGTATTGTGAATAACACATGGAGCACTCTGCACACTATTCCACAGGGCCTTCCCTCACAAATCAACATCACTGGGACACAATTATCCACAGCTCTTTTATGCAAAGTTGTGATGTCTACATTTACAGGCAGTATTCCCAAATATCAGATAGTTAAAGCACCTTTAGAATTGTTAGTTCAAAGATAAATTGGCAAATATCTGAGGACAGCATTTTACTGACCAGTATCAAGAATGAGTAGATAGTATTGGCAGAAGATGGAATCAATAAACTGCTCTCAAATGTTTTATGTTAAATATTAAAATCTATTTTTAAATATGAGATATGATTATTTTAACTGATAAAATGGATTGACAAAGTACCATGTGCCATGTATTGTATTAAATCCTTTAAAAACATTATTTTATTTAATCCCAAAATAACCGTATGAATGAAGATTATTATGTCAATTAAATAGATATGGAAACCAATGGGTAAGAAATTAAAGTTAAACATTTGGATCAAGATTCACAGAGCCAGTGAGTCATAAAGCTTGATTGCATCTCAGGGATAGTATCCAGTAATTGTATGTTTGACTACCACTTACTTACGAAGGTACTAAGCCTGAAATACGAGTCCCTCAGGCTCATTTTTTATGGAGATTTATAGCCAGCAATTAAAGCTCTTATATGATATTTTTAAGCTATTTTTAGGCATTTCCACTATAGTACCTGTAGATTACTTCTGAATTGAAATTAAAGGCAGATATTTCTATTACACTAAAGGACCAGAAAAATTATAAAGCCCAGTGACACCTGTTTTCTATATTTTCAAACTATATCCTACCCTTAAATACTTTACCATTTTCCCATTGGAAAAGCCATCCATGAAAATAATGCAAAGGATAGTTTAAAAAGCTGAGCCAGTTGCAACACTACTTTTTGGTGGAAGGACTGCGTCTGCATATAATTGCCTCAAACATGTTATAAAGACACATGATCATTTTCTGCTACCTCTCCCATTTTCTCTTTTGCTTCTTTCTATATTTCCCTTTCTCCTCCCCCCCCCCCCGCTTTTCGTTGATGGATCCTTCTATTTTTCTTTTGTTTCATGTTTTTTTTTTTTTAATTTTCCTGTACTCGTACTTCATTTCCTTTTTGTTTCTTCCTTTCCCACTACCTTTCCCTTGGTGATTAGTCCTGTTGATTCTTCCTCTCCATTAGAGGGAAAGAAAATCACCCACAGGGCTTAGAGTTGGAAAAGGATGACTCAGAATAAAACATTTTAAAATACACCTTGATGGTTTGCCCCTCTTTCCACCTATAATTACTTGACTCTTCTGTGTAAGCTATTTCTTCTGTATATTCTTTTGGCTCTAAGGCTGAAACAAGTACAGCATTCCATTTTAGTTCTTTCTCACCTCATCCCCTACAGCTTCTTACCAAAAATGTTGGACACGTGGGAATAAGAACTAGATTTGTCATTGGATTGGAATTTGTATTATTTAATGGATCTTTAATAGTTACTGTGGCTTTCCGTTTATATTTATGAGCTGAGGACAAAGTTAGCTGCTATTTAGCCATAGATAGGACCATTTTAATTTAATGAAATAAATCTTGAGTGAAGGTATGTGTGCATAACTCTGGTTAGACTGTAGTTTATCTTTCTCATTTAGAACATTTAAGTATTTTTTATTCTGATACATTTAATTTCACAAATAATGGTTGTTACTTTTGAAATGGTATAAAAACACAAATAGCAAATTAATAGAGTAACCTACCAATGTAGAATATTGAAAAGGCTCTGATTGGACTTTAAAGGAATAATTAACTTCCAGAAAAATTTTAAATAGCATCTAGGACATTTTTTTTCACACCTAATGAGAAAGATCAACATAAATTTATACCTACATACTGTATAGATACATATATACTTATCAGTCATGTAGCATCTAGATAGTCCTTCAGGAAAGGGTTTGCTACCCCAGCTGTGGGAGGTATGACCACAGCCAGTCTTCATAATACTCTTCAGAGATCACCTCAGAAGCAAAGCACAACTGATTAAGGTCACATTTCCTTAAGGCTGTATTCATATTCCCAAGTGCACATATTACCGAATGACTTGATACATGGGGGAATATAAAGGCCTGGCTCTCATGACCCAACTGAGGGGCAACTCTGAAAGGCATTCAACCTCCAAAACAACATGTGGGGTCAACTGGGATGAGTTAGATCTGCCCTACAGCTTGACATCCCCTTCTGGCCAACCCAGCTTCCTTCCCTCCTTTCCACAGTTGTAAGATGAGTTAGGTCTGCCCTGAAACATGGCTTCCTCCACTGACTAATCCTGCCTCTGCCCCCTCCTTTCTATTGGGGTTGATCCAGGGGTGCTTTGCAATAAGGATTCTGCATGCTCAACACCTCCTCAGAGTCTGTTTTCTAGGAAACTGAAAACAAAAACAAATTCCTAGTACATTTATTGATTTGTATTTAGAATAACTTAAGGAAACTAATTTTAAAATAATACACATACATTTTTTAAAATTCTTCCTAGTTGCAATTATGTGGCCTTTACATCATTCTAGGTAATTAAAGTTATGAGATGTTCCTATACCCTATAAAAAACCAATAGCTAAATATCATTAAATGTGCACACACAAAAGCAATTTTACCCATGAGGATAATAATGTCATGAAAATAAAGTCTAAAAATAATAAAATGGAAAAATCCTATAGTGAATATATAACTCAAAATTAAATTTTCCAATTAAAATGAAAGTTATCTTTGCCAATAGAAATTGGAATTACAATCTATCTCTGCTCTTTTAAGGAGAAAAAGTGGAGAAGGAGTAAAGATGAAATATGAACTGAACAAAAACAAAACACTTGAAACTCTGGTGGCAGAAACCCTCTGACCTATAGTCTGTGACCTTCAGATCCAGATGGGTAGTATGCCTTGACACTCTCAGCATGCCTGAAGCAGGAAGCAGCTGGTCAAAAATACCTGCAATTTGCTACAACACGGATGATCATATACTTTTTTCTTCAGAAGACATTTTCGGAACCAAGTAATTAAAATTGCATATGTCAGTTATGACATCTAGAAATGAAGACCGATAAGTGGAAAATAAAAAAAGCATGAAAAGTGTAAGAACAAGGATGGAGAGAAATTCTCTCCTCAAAATAGAAAACTAAAGTAATCTTTCCTCTGCCATTGGAACACTTTTCCTAATTATCATGTTGTGACTTGAGAAAAGTTTTCCTATGGTGAAATGCATAGACACCTTTGTGTCATATTATCCATGTTAACTACTAAGTTTATTTGGGGTACCTAGGTGTTTGTAGGGCAAGCTGTAATTACAAAATAATAAAAACACCTCTTGAACAAAGCATTGATACTGTATAATACTTCAAACCTTCTGTGCATTTAAAGTCCACGTTTGTCACAGACTTTATCATTACCTATGCTATAATGGGAATCATGTCAAAATATATTTTCAACTGAATAGTCACCACCCCCAGTCCCCAAAAGAAAATTTCCTTAGCTGTCTCTGAGAATTGATTCAAATGATTCAAGGTATGCTTTAGGCCCCATTATAAGTTAGAAATGCAACTCTAGTAACTCTGATCTCGAAATAGGGATGGGACCATGGATTTTGACAGATGGTGACAAATTAGAAATAATTGTATTAATTCATCTTATTATTTAGTAATAGAACTGATATGAGACTATAATACTTACTTAAGTCATTTCAGATGTATACAGGTTTTTTTTTTTTTCCCCCTATACCAGGTTTTCTGTTTCTCACTCTCTTTGTGCTCCTTCCTTGACCCACTTCTCTTGCTCAGTTTCTACTTAGGTAGTTCAGTGATAAGCCATTGGGAAGTGGATGATGATTAATAGCTGACCATACTGAAGAAGGGAGAAAGTTGCAAGGAGTCGTATTTGTGGGGCGAGGGGAGGATAATTTTATATACAGAAAAAAGAAAAGGACACTGTTGGCTTTCTAACTGGATTTTAATTAGCCATAATGTTCTGCTTCCATCTTACACCATTAACTGAGAAAAGATTTACCATACTAGTTTATGCTCTGTAAACATTTGGGTGGGAAAAATGAGGAAGAGAAAAGCAAAGGGAGAAAGCAACAGAGAGGGAGATAAAGAGAATGATACAACCAAGAAAGTCCAGAATCAACTGTACTAATAAAAATTAGTTGTTTGAAAAAGAAAGATTTATTTTTGTTAAGACCAAATGTCCATCACATACTGGGAAAAGGTGCTTCTTGTGTCACCTTCCCCCAGAGACTCAGCCTTTGCTGCGTGAAAGAGGGAAAAAGTAAACCGCACCCTGGCTCTTAAATGATTCTGCTCACATCTCATTGGCCAGAGTAATTTACATAGTCATGCCTACTTCAAGGGGCAAGTTTCCTACATGTGCAGAAAAAAAAAAAAAAACTATAATCTTTAGGGAAAAATTTAATGTCTATTACAGCTTTATTATTTTCAACTAGGAATGTGAAATTGTATATATTCATATATAATACATATATACTATCACATACAGATAAAAAGTTTGGAGAAACTGATAGATGGATTGATTTTGGTTGAAGATAATCTAAATCTTCAACTAAATTCAGTGTCCTGAACACTGAGATTGCACTTGTTGTAGAACTATTTTCTAATAGGAAATTTGAAAAGTAGTTATCTCACTTTCCTATCAAGTAGGAAAACAAATAACCATAAAGAAGATTAGGGAGAGGTGAGAAGTTAATTGTTTTATCAATATTTGAAGTGATTTTTACATAAAATATCTTTGCAGCCTTTTTTAATCTTAAAAGTAAATGTGTGTGAATACCTATATTTTAAGAGACTCAGTCTAAATGTACAATCCTACAATTCTCTTCTTTAATGCAAATAACAGTTCTGCAAATCTTCAGCAATGTGAATGTTAGTTTTTAATTTTGCTATTAGTATGCTCTGAAAATTTGGTAATTCATTTCTGCAATATTTAAAGTGTTATTTGGAGATACATTTTTAAACTTACATTGTGTTTGAAGTTTATCTATAATATATTGCTTAGTTGTGGCTTATTAAGAGAAATGATAAAGTATAATTTAAAGAAATATAATTATTAATGGGGGAGCAGGCAATTTTGTACATTTTTTGATAATTTACAGAATCGAATGGCTAATTCAAACTGGCATGCATGCTAAACTCTAATTCCTGCAATTTAATCTCAGGTTTAATGACATCAAGAGTAAGGTTTTATATTTTAAACAATGGTGTATTAACCCATAGGGTCTGGTACTATGGAGAAAAAGTTTTATAATTTTAGCAAAAGTATTAAATATAGATGGGGTAAAGTTAACAAAATGTTTCAAAAACTATGACTACAAAGTAAAAAATGTTAATATATTCTTTTTAGATTGAATTTATTTTTAATTAATCTAGATATGAATAGTTAAATCATAGATTTTAGATATGAAGATATAAACCCATACTTTGAAAAAATCTTATTCACTTACTATTCATTGCTAAATAATAAAAAAACATGGTGTGTAGCACTATTATTTTCTATTTATAAAAGTTACAATAAAAAATTCTTCACGGAAGTTTTTCATAATACAATTCATATGTTCAAAAAACTGCACATAGAAATTATACATTTAGATTATAGACCCTAAACTTTGAGCAATGATTATTTTTATGGTAATCTCATCTATGTTTATTTCAGTGAAGTAATCACAAAAGAAAACTTGGGGTTTTTGTGGCCAGCTTCTCCAAATCAAACTCATTTTCCTTGAAGTTAAGAAAACAGCGTGACCAGGCAGAAACCCACTATGGCCAAATAAGTATCCCAGATCTTTAATTTGATGGTAACTATGTATTGTGTATTAGATAATTTATATACTAACAACACACATTCCCAAACTGTATATACTTTAGGATGCTGGAAAAATGCACTCCCCCCCGCCCCCCGTAACTTACTCTCCCCCTATGGTGACTGTAACATTTGGAAATCCAGTCCTCTCTTTTGAGCATCTGGCTTAAATCTCTGTCAGACTCAAAGAAGGAAGGGCACATTCTGTGGTTTGCATGAGAACAGCCTGACAGCTGCCAGTTTAATCCCCTGAAGATGCAAAAATGTCTTCAAGGAGGGAATCCCACTTAGCATGCAGTCAGGCCTGATATATTTAGTTTCTTTCCATGAGTGATATTAAGGAAACAGAATGAAACAGAACAGTATCCTTTTAAAAACTATATTTTTCTAAAAAACAGTTAAAACAACAGAAAAGGAACTTTATGTCAGCATCTAGATGAGTCAGATTTATACAGTAAGTTTGAAATTCCATATTTATAGAAGGTCAATGGCTGGCATTAGTAACTTGAAAAAACTACACTGCAACAGTCTGGTAAAATCTTGTGGAGGGTCTGTGGCTGGACAGAGATGATTTTGCAGTCTTACATTTGTGCTTATTTTTTCTGAAACATCTATGACTTTCACCAGGTAATCCTCACTACCAGGTCACCACCTGGTCCATCCTCATGATTCTGAACAGGACTCCATTTACCAGAAACTTTCTGTGCTTTGCTCCCTAAAGGTATGGCTATCTGTCTTTTCATATCACACTCTATGAATCCATTTCTTCTGTTTAGCAGTGCAATCCAGCAACTCACAAGCCTTGAAGCCAGAAAGAGATAGTACTAAACAGGGACTTTCAGAGAGAAAGTTAAATACTGTTCCCCAATTCTTGTTCTGGCATCCACTCCAAAATGGTGGAAGAATTACTCTCCTCTCCTCTGTATAAGTGCCCCTGGGTACTTATACATTGTACAGATGAAAACACTAAAGCATAATATGATTAAGTAACTTACTCATGTTAACACAGTTAGTATAAGACTCGAGTGAACCTCTCTGCAGAGTTTTTTGAAGAAACACCAAGGGCTGCAGGGCAGCCTGG
The DNA here is from genome assembly GCA_039655065.1 of Glossophaga mutica. NCBI lineage: Eukaryota > Metazoa > Chordata > Mammalia > Chiroptera > Phyllostomidae > Glossophaga > Glossophaga mutica. The sequence continues at coordinate 150,570,779 of CM077304.1, read as the reverse complement.
AATTTCGGGAAGTTTGAGCAGCTGAAAACAGCCGCTGAGAAGTCAGGAAGATAATTTCTCCCTTCTGTTTTCTGTGGCTGTCCTGATTTCAATCTATCTGGTTATTCCCACATACAGAATAAATGTACCTGCCAAGAGACCCACTCTGTCTGTAAGCCACTGTTGTGAAATAAAAGACAGATTGATAAACAACGTATCATGTCGCTTTACCTCTTTTTCTATTGCAGTTTCCTTTATTTCTCACTATTATCACTCCTGGTTTGAACCACCAAAATAAAGGGTTAGCCTCTTACATATTCCCTCATGCTCTGCTTTCTAGAATACCTGGACTATGGGGCTCGTTTAATTTTCATGAAAACCCTATAAGGTAGGTACTATGATTTTGCCCAATGTACAGATGAAAACACTGAAGCATAATATGATCAAGTAACTTATTCATGCTAACACAGTTAGTAAATAGCAGGCCAGGACATAAATGCAGGCAGTTTGTGTCCAGAGTGCATTCTCTTAATTCAACTCTGTATAATGTTGTTTGGATCAAGAAGACAGCTTGGAGCTAAATCTCTATTTCAGATTTATCTCTATAAGCACAAAGAATTAGAAAGATAAAAGCATTGGCTAGAGATAGTTACCTTGTCTCTTGGACCATGCCACATAAAATGTGAGAACTGACAATGCCACAGCTGCATTTGGATCTGATATCTGATTGAAGTAGCATTGCCAAAGGGTGTGTCTGCTAAGTCACTGCTTCCACTGACCTGTAACAAGGTAGTGTTTGTTTGCTTGTTATGCATGATTAGTGCTAGAATATTCTAGAAGTACCAGAAACCTATGTGAGTAAGTATATTTTTGATTACTGAATTCTTTTGAATAAACCTCTAGAAGAAATTCTACATATAATTTTCCTCTGTATGTTCCTCATATAATAACCTATGACAAAATATACATTTTTTTATTTTAAATAATAAATCTATCCATAATTTAGAACTGAGCTTTTATTAATGACTGTTCCCATGTATTTTCCACTGTATATTTTTTATACTGAAACTTTCCTTGTAAAAATGAAACCTAATAAATCCTCAGATTAATGTAGCAGTGCACACCACCATTGGCCAAACCTATGAAGCAGTTACAATAAAATTATAAAATAGGGAATTAGGTACATGGCTGGGAAAGTATAAAATTGATATTTGCTTACTGTGGTTTAGAACTTGAAATGTCACTATAAAAAGTTGGGTGATCCAAGCATTTTTTACCGAGCAATATTTTCTCATTTACATACAGTAATAAATCTGACAACCTACCTGTTATTACAGGATGGACTACGGTCTGCCTTAAGTATATAAGAACCATTCCATACATTCCAAAAAGTTAATTATAGTTCTTTCAGGATATTGTGGAGGATTCTCAAAATCCAGTTGAATTTTTGGGGAGTTCATACCCGTACTCCGTGTTCTTCAGGCCCATAATCTAAATATTATTTTTTGAATCCTCAAACCTCTACCTCCCACATCACCAGGTTTTACAATTCTTTCTTTACATCATTTTCTCAGCTTTAATATTTCTCTTTTCATTTCCAGAGCTGCAATACACTCTATTTTCAGACAGAATTCCACCCATCTGGTCCTGAACTTGGTAGACACTGTGCTGCATCCCACAGGTTAGGGAGAAGCATTTCCCTAAATTGTCCTGTGAATTGCATCCCCTCCCCCAAGCTGTGAGGCACTTCACATCCCCCCTCAGTTACACTTCTCCATTTGATCAAGAATATCTCTTAAAATACAGCTGGCTACAAAATTTTAAATCATTTTCATGTGTTCCCCTTCCATTTTGAACCTCCAACATTATTCTGTTGATCTTCACCGCCATTTACTCAAATCCTTCAATTAAGAGTAAAATCCATAGATGGTGATATTATTATTATATTTACTTGTATATTCTCCTATAGATATTATGTTGAGTATTCTATAGGTATATTTGCTTTTTTATTCAATCAAATATCAAAAAACAGAATATATTAGTCAAGATTCCCCCCAAAACTGATATATATCCTATTGTAGCCTATGTATTTATATAGGTATGTATATATACTATGTGTGTTATATATATGTGTGTGTGTGTGTGTGTATCTCCTATGTATATAGTATTACACACACACACATACATACACACACAAAGAGATTTATTTATTATAAGGAATTGGCTCACATGTTTATGGAGGCTGGAAGGTTCAAAAACTGTTGTGTGGACCAGCAGATTAGAAATCCAGGAAAACCAATCATGCAAATGAAGTCCAAAGGCAGCCTGCAGTCTTCTGGAAAATTCCTCTTGCTCAGGGAAGCTGCAGTCCTTTTTAATTCAGACTTTCAACTGATTAGATGAGGCTCCCTCACATATAAATAGCAATCTGCTTACTCAAGTTCACTAACTGAAATGTTAATTCATCCAAATAACACCCTCTAGGTTGATGCATAAGATGAACTGTGTCTGCCACTGTTCTTTGATTCATTCCATGTTGCAGCAGTCAGCACCCATGCTCTGTTAAGCAGTTGATAGTAAAACTTAGGTAACAAAGTCACAGTGTGCATTGCAGATGTCTGAGAAATAAATTAGGATGACAAAGATTATTTTGCATGGCATAATAAAAACATACATACTGAGTTAAAAGATTGATTTTTATGATCTTTATTTTTATATGCCATCTCCTTAGAAATCCATGGAACTTACAAATAATATATGGTACAAAAGTAAATTCCAGTTCCTGAGCTCTCTATCACATTTTTAGGATAACTTTTTGGTTACTTGCAATGCAGGGTACAGGTGAAGCTTGGACTGGAGTGAGATTGCTTGAGATTTAAATCCTGGTTTTATCCATTCGAAGAAGCTATGCTACTTTGGGCAAGGCACTTAGTCTCTCTTCTCTGCAACTTACTCACTGACACAATAATATTAAAATTTTTTTCATAGGCCATGCTATGGACTAAATGTTTGTATCACCTCAAAACTCATTTGTTTAAACTTTAATCTCCAATATATACAGTGTAGGACAAAAGAAGGTTTATAAGCAGTGAGTCTGCAAAACACAGAATTTATTGTTGTATTATTATTTATTAATCATTGCATTATTTTTCCATACAAACAACTGTAAACCTACTTCTGCTCCACCCTTGTATTTGGAAGTTGGGCCTTTAGAAAATAATTGTGATTACGTTAGCTCATAAGAATGTGGTCCTCATAATGAGATTAATGCCTTGATTTTTAGAAAGAGGATAAGGCAGATTTCTTTCTTTCTCTTCCATGTGGGGAAACTAGACAGAAGACTCTCACCAAAATCTGTCTATGATGGCACCCTGGTCTTGAAATTCCCAGCCTTCATAACAGTAAAAAATAAATGTTTGTTATAAGCTACCCCATCTACCATATTTTTTATCATAATAACCCAAGCTTACTAGGACAAGCTGTTAGGGAAATTAAATGAGTTAATATTTGTAATATCCTTAGAAGAATACTTGCCTATTATTAAATATCTCTTAACATATAGGTTGGTTAAAAATTTTAAATAATTTTCATGTGTTCTCCTTTCCAGTTTCAATCTCCAACATTACTGACCTGCATTAAGCAAGGATCTTTGTACCTGCTGTGAGCTGACTTTGGAGAAGTACAAAAATCAGCATGAAAATTTTAGCTGATTAAATTCTTCAAATTCATCTTAATAAATATTTTACATAAATGAAAACAATTAGTTTGAAAGTGTTTACATAAGATATCTTCTTTTATGGTAGGATTTGTTTATGTGAGCAGGATAATGCCAACTCACTGTAGCAGAGAAAAAAAGTTGTCTGTGTCTTTAAGACACACGAACACACACACAGATGAGCAGGCGGTTTCATCTCTTTGTTAAGGAAAGAGTCACCAAGCTCAGTGAAATGGGGCTGGCGGGATGTTTGGCATTGTATACCCAAAACAGTTTATTTGCTTGTTTTGATTTTTCAGTTTTTATCCATGGAAAACATTCCTGGGGTGACAAAAGGTTGAGTAATGTCTTGTGTTGCTGTATTTGATAGAGTATTGAATTACAATACCCAATCTCCATTTTACTAAAGAACATACATGACATTTTTATGTACTAGGGAAGGTAATAAATCAGGCCATGGTCAAATATTAATACTTATAATTATATTAGGCTACCCTAAAAACTTTGAGATGTTTCAAAAATTTAAAACTATTTCCTGGATTTCTAATATTAAATGCACTCCCTAAAGCAGCCCCTACAGAGCAATCATATCTACAGTGCCCGGTCAAAAGACAAGAGAGCACATATCAATCTCCTTAGGCTAAGGTGGGCAGGCACAAGTTGACTAGACAAGGAGATTTATACAGCTTCTGTACCGCACTTGCATTCAACCTCTGCTTTATCAGCAACAGATGTTGATGTTCATCTCTAATTGCTGACTTGCTCTCCAGCTCTTGTACTACAAGAGATTGGGTCACAATGACCCAGAAGAGTAAAAAACTGACAGTGAGGTAGCTTGGCATTTCTACACAAGCATATCCTTTTATGTTTATGTCAGTCCTGAGGTCTGATTGCATACCAAATAGAGTATGTTCTATCATGCTTTATGTTAAAATATTGCTAGGTTTATCTTGACTATTTTCATAGTATTTTGTGTTGGTAGGTAGGAAAGTCATTGAATTTATTTCTGAAAGATTTAAAATGAATTAATTAGTAATAAAAATTCTTCGTAGATTTGTAAAACAGTAGTAGAAATATATTAGTTCTTCTGTAGATGGTGCCTGGGGGACACATATAAAAAGTGTTCCAGGTTCACTGCAATATTTTCAAATTCCCCCAGCACATAGAGGTCCACAGCTTCTGAGCAACTGGACCATATGACTATTTATTTTATTATTATCATTCTTCCTAGATAAGGTATGTATTTCACACTGATGAGTCTTCTTTGTAAAGTTCATTAAAGTACAATTAATGTCATAGCATTTGAGAGCTAGATGAAGCTACATTATGGTGTCCAATTTATTAAATGTTTTCCATATTTCAAATATGTTGATGTCTTTATGAACACTTAAGGCTTTTTACATTTTTTTATGAAATATAATCATTATTTCATTATTGCAATTTCTGGGCTTCAGCTGACTATACTGTATTAACATATTCAGTTTAGCAGATGGTTAGGGACCAACTAGAGTGGTGGCCCTCATTTTACAGAAACTATAAAACTGGCCAAAAGAGAAAACAAAACAAAACAAAACAAAACTGTTGTGTCTGTAAGGCAATTGGTCTTCTCAACAGTAGATCAGTGTCTCTGGTTCCTGGAAGGTTGTGTAGAACCCAAGGGAAAAGTTTATCAGTTTTAAAACACATATTACTTAGAGAGGCCTGGATGACATATTGACCATCTAATTCAGCCAAACTTCCTCTATCAAGAATCTTTGTATCAAAAATCATATATTCTTCTTGTTGAAGTAACAGATGGATCATGGTTGGTATTTTCTGAGTCATGATAGTACTTTATTTACTTATCATAACTGACTATTTCCAAAGTTTATTTTTTCAATTTTTATGCATTTTTAATTTTTCATTTTTTAAAACCTTTTAAATTATGCTGGCATACAATATTATATTAGTTTTAGGTATATGACATCATGTTTAGACATGTATATACCTTATGAAGCTATCACCATTAAAAGTCTAGGAACCATCTGTCACCATATATTGTTACCACTATTGTTATAATTACCACATATTGTTATTATTATTGACTATATTCACTGTGCTGTACATTATATTCCCATAACCTTTTTAGAACTGGCAGTTTGTATTTCTTAATCCCCTCCACATTTTTCACCCTTTCCCACCCAAAAACCAAACAGAAATAAAGTCATAGACAATGGTTGTCAGAAGGGAAGTGGATAGGAGGATCATTTTTTTTATATTTGTCAAACCATGAAGAAGTCAATCCCTGCAGTTTCATGAAACAGGTCAGACAACAGGTCTAGAAACAGGTCAGATAATGAAGGTAAGATCTGGTTACTAAGCAGGTCATGTTTTTGGTACAGACTGCTCAATGGGATATAGCATCCAAGCACATTAAAAATAGACATACAATACCTCATGCTGTCTGTGGAAGAAGCCTAAACCATGTTGCAAAATTCCTTTCAACTGAAAAAGGTGTATTGTCTCTACTAGCACTCTGAATGGCAAGTCTATTATCCTTACTATCCTCCACTCTTTCAGAATTGCTTTATCTTAAGAATTATTTAACTTACAATAAGAATAACATGAGATAAAATTAACTATGTTTTCAATGTTGTCAATGAAGTATTGTAAAGTTAATGTCAGCGCCATCTATTCAGAAACTCAAGCTGCCCACTTCCCCTTAATAATATGTGTTGGATTTCCAATTACTTTAATCATAAGACAAAATTTGAATATACTGTCTATTATCTGGCAAGTGCCTTATTCTGGCCCAACATTTGCCTGAGGTTGGCAAATGTGCATTGACTAATTGTCAGAAAAAAAAGATGAATATTCTTTATGGACAGAATAGAGCAAACTTTAAGAACTCAGATGGCAAGCACCCCCACCCTTTTACAAATTGATTATTAATACAGGCCATATCAAAGACTTAATCTGCATATGTAGGTGAGTGGGTTAACCCAAAGGTGAGAATAGCAGTCAGGAATCTCTGTGTGTTCAGTCTTATTTCTAACCATTTATTCATACACACTTCATAATTTAACATGCTATTTTATGACTTTATGTCTTTGTTGATGTGGTTTCCACTTGGAAGCCTTTTTTATCTGGCCAGCATGATGAACTCCTACTGGTCTTTTAGAACTAAACTCTGATAAAGCTTTTGGTAACTCTTTTATTACTCCTCCACTGAGAAAAACTGAAACTCACTTCCTGACACCAATTCAGCTAATACCTTTAAGCAGTACAAAGAGGGGATTTAGCAATGACTTTAACAATGTAAATATAATAAAAATAATATTTCCCTAAAAGATTCTAGCTACAAATGTAAGGTTTAATGAATTGCACCACAGTCACAATGAGAAGTCAGAATAACTTCTGGACTATGAAAATTCCAGAATTGTTGATGTTAGTTCAGAGTGGGCATAGTGAGAAAGGAATTTGGATAGGAAGGAATGTGATTTACTCTCTTGACAAATTCTAGGGGGTATGAGGAGGATTGTCCTAGAGAGGAAGAGAAGTGAAGAAAAAGAAAACGCAAAAGACATTGGAACACAATGTTGTGGATATTAATGGAGGAGAACATTTTATTAATCAGGTATGTAAGAATCATCATGGCACTGAATTGGAGAGGTAAAAAGACACTATTCTGCTTCCTGCCAGTCAGGAAAGTGACTTCAAACCTGAAAGATGCGGAGAAAGTGGTAGCCTTAAGAAAAAAAAAAACTGGGTGTCCACTATGAGCAATACAGGAAAGATATCTGGCATATAATTTGTCACTTTTGGTTAATTTAATCCCATTGGTTTCTTGAACATGAATGAATACTGAGCCAATGAACAGAGGACATGTTTCAAACTGTTTGGAATGGTGCTTTCCAAGTAATAGAATTTCTATGAAGGTATTTTTTTTTTTTTTTTTTTTTTTTTTTTGCTGGGCCTCCATCATCATCTTGTCCACCAGGTTTTTTAGAAGTGGACAAAATATACAAATAAGGAACAAACAGAAATAGTCTCTTGTTCTGATACTCTGCTTACAAAGCAATGTTCTAATAATGTGGCTTTTAATACAGCTTGCATGCAAGGAGAAAATATGCTTGGAAAATTAATATAATGTTTAATAATCATACAATATTATTTTTACTGTAAATTAAGGAATTTATATACATTGATTTGATAGATCAGTCTTTTGTGAACATTTGTGCAAATACATTGAAAAGCTTAAAGGATCATTACTGGAACATTGAAAAGATCCTTTTTTAGGCATGGCCATAATATGAGCCAACTATGAATTTACTTCTAATACTAAAAATAAACCTATTATAACTGAATATTTCTATACACTGAGAAACTGTAACAGAGAAATACCTCTGTTACTCTAAAAATAAGTTATGTTTTTAGTATCATGCTTACTAGTCTGTGATGTTTGGTAGTCAGAATTGTGTCTTACTCTCTTTTATATTCACAGCATCTTGTGTAGTGCCGTGTATGTGTTAGGAAAATAGTCAACAGTTTATAAAATAAATTGAACAGTGCCATGGACTTAATGTTGTGTCTCCTTAAAATTTATATTTGAAACTTAATCCCCAATGTGATGGTGTTTGGAGGTTGGGCTTTGGGAAAGTGATTAGTTCATGACTGGTGAGCCCTTATTAATAAGATAATACCTTTATAAAAAAATCCCAAAGAGTTCCCAACCCTTTCCTCCACGTGAGGGAGATATCCAAGATGGCAGTGGAATAGGTAAAAGTTACAGTAACCTCATCCCAGGATCAAACTGGAATTACAATTAAATTATAGAAAAATCATCCTGAATAAACAACTGAAGACTAGCTGGAGAAAAACCTTATAACCAAGGACTTACAGAAGAAACAACATTACCACAAAACTGGTAGGAAGGGCAGAAGCATGAGAGAGCTGTTTCTCAGTACCAGAACTGAGAAAAGAACCCATATAACATCCAGCTGTGAAAAACAGTGGGGTTTCTGTCTACCAGAGAAAGATGGCTAGAGATATAGCACATTCTTAAAAGGCCAACACACAGAATTTTGTTTGCAGCCAGGTACACTGGGCTCTGGAGGAAGGAAGGCAGAGTAGACTAAAGTGGAGTGAGAATATGGGGTTGTTGCCTCTGGGAAGAGAGCTGAAGGATCAGCCACCAGCATCCCTAGGCTCAGTCACCCCCGCCCCCATACAGCAGAAGCCATCTTTCTAGGGCAGCGCATGCCACTCTATGTAGTATTAGCCTGAAGGGAAGCAATAGCTCTGCCTGCAGAAATCCCTTTCACACCACCCCATGGAGCTTAAGCCCTGATGAGGAGTACAGTCAAAGGCTTTTCCAGTGATTAAGCCTAACAGACAACCTACAGGATCTCTGGGAGCTTACAGACTTTAGGTGATGCTCTGCTGGGCCTTGTGCTGGTCAAAGCAGGCCTTGGTGAGCATCTTGGTCTTTTCAGCATACACTCAGGCCCAGAAGGGGGCAATGCAAGTGTGGATGGCCGGTAGATCCAGAGAGGTTACCCAGGGCCAGTCACAGACAGTGTCTGATATAGGGCTATACCAGAGTATTTGCATATCTACCAAATGTATAGAAATTAACACAAAGAGGCAGCCAAAATGGAAAGACAAAGAAACAGTATTAAAAAAAAAAAAAAAAAAAAAAAAACAGGAGATTTCTCCAGAGGAGAGCTAAATGAAATGGAGGCAAGCAATTTATTAGATATAGAGTTCAAAGTAATGATTATAAGGATGGAAACCAAAGTAATGATTATAAGATGGACAGCATGAAAAAAAATACATGAAATCATAAAAAAAGGACCAGTCAGAAATTAAGAATGTAATATATGAAATAAATAATACACAAGAAGGAATAAATAGTAGGTTAGAAGAAGCAGAGGATCAAATCATCAATTTGGAAGACAAGGTTAAAAAAATACCCAGAGTACCAAAAAGAAGAAAGAATTTGAAACATGAGCATTGGTTAAGGAACCTTTGTGACAACCTGAAGTGTAAAAACATCCACATCATAAGGATACCAAAAGGAGAAGAGAGTGACCAAGGGATTGAGAACCTATCTGAAGAAAAAAAGACCAAAAAGTCCACTAACATAGTGAAGCAAAAAGACACGGAAGTCCAGAAGTGCAGAGACCCAAACAAGATACACCCAAAAAAGATCACACTATGACACATTGTAATTAAAATGGCAGAGCTTAAAGACAAGGATAGAATCTTAAAAGGCACAACAGAGAGGCAGTTAGTTACCTAAAAAGGAGATCCTATATGACTTTCATCTAATTTCTCAACAGAAATATTTCAGGCCAGAAGGAATTGGCATGGAATATTCAAAGTGATGAAAAGCAAGGACCTTCACTAAAGCTATGTTATGCAGCAAGGCTATCGTTTAAAATTGAAGGAGCATCTTGTGGGGGCTCCCTTGTAGGTAACTAATTGTTTTTCTTTTACTGCTTTTAAGTTTCCCTCTATGTATTTAACCTTTGGCATTTTAATTATATGATATGTCTTAGAATGGGCCTTCCAGTACATCTTGTTTGGGACTCTTTGTGCTTCCTGGACTTATGTCTATTTCCTTCAAGGAATTAGGAAAGTTTTCTATCGTTATTTTTTTAAAAGGGCTTCCAATTTCTTTTCTTTTTCTTTTTCTTTCTTTCTTTCTTTTTTTTTTTTTTTTGTCTGCTCCTTCTGGCACCTCTAATGAAGTGAATGTTGGTATACCTGACATTGTCTGGGAGGCTCTTTATACTATTCTCCTTGCTTTGAATTCATTTTTCTTACTGCTGTTCTGACTGGTTGTGTTTTGCTTCCTTATGTTTCAAATAACTGACTGTCAGCTAATTTCTCAACCTTGCAGGCTAGAAGAGATTGGCAAGAAATATTTGAGGTCATGAAAAGCAAGGACCTACATCCAAGGTTACAATACCCAGCAAAACTATTACTTAGAATTGAAAATCAAATAAAGAGCTTCCCAGACAAGAAAAAGCTAAAGGAGTTCATCATCACCAAACTAGTATTATATGACATGTTGCAGGGTATTTTTTTTTAAAAAGTAGAAGATCAAAATGTGAATGTTAGAATGGTAATAAATACATATCCATCAACAATCAAATCTAAAAAACAAAATAAACAAATAAGCAGGATGGAAACAGAATCATAGATATAGAGAATGGTTTGATGGTAGGCAGATGGCCAGGACTCTAGGGGGATAAGTGAAAAAGTAAAGAGATTAAGAAATACTGATTGGTAGTTACAGAAGAGTCACAGGGATATAAAGTATAGCAAAGGGAATAAAGTATCCAAAGAAAACATATGAATGACCCATAGACATGGACAACTGTATGGGGATTACCTGAGGGAGTAGGGGTTCGGGGTGAAGAGGACAAAGGGGAAAAACTTAGGATAATTGTAATAATATAAACAATAAAATATAATTTAAAATAAAAATAAAAATAGCAACCTAAAAGAAAATAAGTTAAATTGAAGAAGAAATAAAGAGCTTTCCAAACAATAAAAACTAAAGGACTTTGTTACCACCAAACAAGTATTGCAACAAATGTTACAGGGCCTGCTTTGAAAGGAAGAAGAAGAAGAAAAAGAGAAAAAGAAGAAGAAGAAGGGGAAAGAGGAAGAGGAAGGAGGGGGCAGGTGAAGGTGAGGGGAATAAAGAAAGAAGAAGAAGAAAAAAGTAGAGAAACATAGTTTAAAAAATAAAATGATTTCATATGTGTGTGTGTATGTGTGTGTATAATCACTTTAAATGTAAATGGATTAAATGATCCAATTGAAAGACATAACGTAGCTAAGTGCATAAAAAAACAAGACCCATAGTATATGCTGTTTTCAAGAGACCCACCATGGAAGGAAAGATACACACAGACTAAAAGTAAAGGTTTCAGAAAATATAGTTCATGCAAATGCAAATGAGAAAAAGATGGGGTAGCTGTACTTATATCTGATAATAGACTTTAAAACAAAAGATATAATAAGAGACAAAACAGGACACTACATAATAACAAAAGGAACAATCCAACAAAATGTATAACCCTGGTAAACATTTATGCACCAAACCTAGCAGCACCTAAATAAGTAAAGCAAATATTGAAGGACATAAAAGGAAAGATTTTAACACCTCATTGACATCAACAGATACATCTTCCAGAGAGAAAATCAGCAAGGAGATGGCAGCCTTAACTGCCACACTAGACCAAATGTACTTTAATTGATATCTTCAAAGCGTTTTATATCAAAACAGCAGAATATACATACTTTTCGAGCGTGTATGAAACATTTTCTAGGGTACGCTACATGTTAAGACACAAAACAACTTTCAATAAATTTAAAAAGATTGAAATCAGGCAGTGAAAGACAAATACCATATGATCTCACCTTTAACAGGAAGCTAATCAACAAAACAAACAAACAAGCATAATATATACAAAGACACTGAATTTGAGAACAGTCTGACAGTGTCCAGAGGGGGAGGGGAGGGAATTTCAGGGGCAAAGGGGAACGGTTTAGAGCAACAAGTATAAAGGACTCATGGACAAAGACTATGGGGGGTGGAAATGGGAGGAAGGTGGGGAGGGCTGGGGTGGTGGGCTGGGGTGGGGTAAAAGACAGAAAACTGTACAATATCAACAATTAAAAAATACTGATTAAAAAAAGAAAAAATAAAGTGACAGTGGATATGAAAAAAAAGATTGAAATCATATCAAGCATCTTCTCTGATCATAATGTTATGAAACTAGAAATCAATCACTAAAAAAAATTAAAAAACACAAAAACATATTAAATAACATGTTATTAAACAATGCATGGGTTAACAACGAAATCAAAGAGAGAATCAAAAGATACACTGAAACAAGTGAAAATGAGAACACAACAACCCAAAATCTGTGGGACACAGGGAAAGCAATCCTAAGAGGGAAATTCACAGTATTACAGGCCTATCTCAAGAAAAAAGAAAAAACTCAAATAAACAATCTAACTTTACACTTAAAGAAATGTGAAAAAGAACAACAAGAATACCCAAAGTGTATAGAAGGAAGCAAATAATAAAGATCAGAGCATAAATAAATAAAATAAAATTGAAAAATAACACAAAAGATAAATGACTCCAAGAGCTGATTTTTTTAAAAAATAAACGAGATTGAGAGACCTTTATCTAGACTCATCAAGAATAAAAGAGAGAGGACTCAAATGAATAAAATCAAAAAGGAAAAAAGAGAAGTAACAACTGACAATATTCAAAGGATTATTAAAAATATATTATGAGCAAGTATGTGCCAACAAATTGGACAACCTGGAGGAAATGGATAAATTCCTAGAAACATACTATCTTCCAACACTAAAAAAAAATCAGGAAGAATCAGAGAATCTGAATATACCTAGTAAAATTGTAGCAATAATTGAAAAACTCCTTCCCCCCCAAAAAATAAATAAATAAACAGGGCTGGATAGCTTTACAGGTGAATTTTATGCAACATTCTGAGAAAAACTAACACCTCTTCTTCTCAACTATTCCAAAAAATTCAAGAGAAGGGAAGACTCCCTATCTCATTTTATGGGGCCAGCATTATCTTGATTCCAATGCCAAATAAAGATACTACAAAAAAAGAAAATTATAGGCCAATATCCCTGATGAACATAGGTACTAAAATCCTCAACACAATATCAGTAAACTGAATACAGCAATACATGAAAAAGATTATGCACCATGATCAAGTTGGATTTATTCTGGGGACACAAGGTTGGTACATATGCAAATCAATAAATGTGATACACCATGTAAACAAAATGAAGTATGAAAAACTAATAATCCTATCAATAGATGGGGAAAAAAACATTTGATAAAACATAGCATTCATTTATGATAAAACACTATTAATAAAGTAGAAATAGAGGGAACATACTTAAACATAATAAAGGCCATATATGACAAACCCATTACCAACACCATACTCATTGTGCAAAAACTACAAACATTCCTCTCAAGACTGGAATAAGGCAGGGGTGTTCACTTTCACCACTCTTATTCAGCATAGTGCAGGAAGTTCTAGCTACAGCAATCAGACAAGAAGAAAAATTCATCAAAATTGGAAAGGAGTAAGTAAAACTGTCATCATTTGCAGATAACATGATACTGTATATAGAAAACTTTAAAGATTCCCTCCCAAAACTGCTAGAACTTATCAATGAATTCAGCAAAATAGCAGGATACAAAATTAATATCCAGAAATCAGTTGCATCTTATATGCCAATAATAAAATATCAGAAAAGAAAATTAAGAACACAATCCCATTCACATTGCTTCAAAAAGAATACAATACCTATGAATAAATTTGACCAAGAATGTAAAAGACCTGTATTTGGAAAATTATAAGACACTGAGGAAAGAAAATGAAAAAGATGCAAATAAGTGGGAGCATATACTGTGTTCATAGATAGGAAGAATTAACATCATTAAAAACCAAAGCAATCTATACTTTCCATTATACTAACCAAAGCAATCTATAGATTCAATGCAATTCTTATCAAGATACCAAAGACATATCTCACACAAGTAGAACAAATATTTTAAAAATTTATATGAAACCACAAAAGACCCTGAATAACAACGGTAACACTGAGAAATAAGAGCAAAGTTGTGGAATCATGCTACCTAATGTCAAACTATACTGTAAGGCCATAGTCATCAAAACAGCATAGTAATGGCAAGAAAACAGACACACAGAAGAATGGAATACATTAGAGAGCCCAGAAAAAATCCATGTCTTTTTAGTCAATTAATATTTGACAGAGGATGCAAAAACATACAATGAGCTACAGAGAGTTTATTCAATAAGTGGTGTTGGGGAAATTGGACAGATACATGCGAATAAAATGACAAGAGACTACCTTTTTATGCCACACAGAAGAATAAACTAAAAAAAAAAAAAAATAAAGACTTAAATGTTAGACTCAGAACCATAAAAATCACATAGGCAGTAAAATCTCAGACATTTCTCATAGCAATATTTTTTCTGATATATCTTCTCAGGCAAGGTAAACAAAAGAAAACCAAACAAGTGGGATTATATTAAACTAAAAAGATTTTGCACAGCAAAGGAAACCATCAACAAAAATGAAAAGACAACCTGCTGAATGGGACAACATGTTCTCTGATACATCATATAAGGGGTTAATATCCAAAATATATACAGAACTTTTAAAACTCAACACCAAAATAAGAAAAAAATCTAATAAAATAGTGGGCAAAGACCCCAAATAGTCACTTTTCCAAAGAGGATGTACAGATGGCCAATAGACTTATGAAAAGGTGTTCAATATCACTAATCATCAGAGAAATGCAAATTATAACCACAATGAGATATCATCTCAAACCTGTCAGAATGGCTATTATCAATAAATCAACAAACAAGTGCTGACAAGGATGTGGAGAAGAGGAAACACTTTTGCACTTTTGATATGAATGCAGATCTTTGCAGCCACTGTGGAAAGCAGTATAAAGATTACCCCACAATTAAAGATGGACCTGCTTTAGGACCCAGCAGTTTCACTTCTGGAAATCATCCAAAGAAACCCAAAACACTTTTTAAGTATACATGCACCTCAAAGTTCAACGTAGCATTATTTACAATAGCCAAGATTTGGAAATAGCCCAAATATCCATCAGTAGATAAATGGATAAACAGTACATTTATGGCGCATTTACAATGAAGTACTACTCAGCCATAAAAAATAAAAATTAAGAGAAGTTTACACTTTGTGATGGCATGGATGGACCTGGATAACATTAGGCTAAGTGAAATAAGCCAGTCAGACAAAGACAAGTGCCATATAATTTCACTCATATGTGGAATCTAATGAACAAACTGAGCTAATAAACAAATTAGAGTCAGACTCATAGAGCTGCCTGACAGCACAAGCCGGGAGGGTTTGGGTGGGTAGAGGGGTTGAGCAAAAAAGAAAAAGAACTCATGGACAGGGACAGCAGTGTTGTGACTAGTGTGGGGGTTGGTGGGGTTGAGAGGGTGTATAAGAGAGATAAATGGTAATGGGGAAAAATACAATAATAAATGAACTATTTGGGGGGAAAAAGACTGCTATCTAGACACCAGACACTGAATCTGCCAACTGTTTCATCTTGTCCTTCCCAGCCTCTGGAACTGTGAGAAATAAACTGCTATAGTTCATGAGCTACCTGATTGATGGTATTTTGCTATATCAGCCCAAACACACTAAGGTAAATAGTTGTTCAAATGGTGGTATTGCAGGAAAAAGAAACCCTGTATCATTGAAAAAGATTATAATCACAGAATCTAACAATTGTTTTCTTGGGAGTCTATGTAGCAGGGGTTTTTTGTTTTGTTTTGTTTTTTAACATGGCAGGTTATACTGCCCAACAGGTCTGGTGGCAGCTTGTGCTAAGTGGAGCATATATGCAGCTTGTTGAAATATGTGGCAGATTTACATGACAAATTGTGTCATTAGTCTTATTGTGGAATGCGGGGTTTAGATTTGTAAAATAGCTTCACCTCTTCTTCCTTTAAATGTGTTATATTGGCAGGCACCATGGCAATTTTCCCAGTTCTTTTGGGTATGTATTAAAGTTTTTTTTTTAATTAAATGGCAGATTTAATACAGATTTTTTGAACTGTCTGATCTTAAGCAGTGTGTGTTTAGAACAGAACATTTAACATATAAATGATTCTGATAAGTTGAGCTGCAAACACTAAAAATTTTCCTCAAATTTTGAAGGCTTTTCATCTTTATTAAAGCAACTAAACATAATCCAAAATAAGAAAAGGTATTTGTAATGAGCTTTTTCAAATCAAAACACTTTATTTCTCAAAGTCCAAGTAGGCTGAGGAGAGCAAACAGTGGCTTTGTAGTCAATTTATTGGTTATTAAACTTCTTATAGTGTTTACTTCCATTGATTATCTTAAAAATACTTTCTTAATAAGCTGAGAGCAAATGCAAAAGCCTATGTAGAACAGGAAATTGAACAGAAGACTAGGAATTATTCTATGACATGAATGCACAGAAACCAAGTGTTGAGAAATCCACTCCATTAGAATCAAACAGCCAACCAACAGAATGCTAAGGAGCAGAGCTGAATTTATAAATATAGAGCTGGAACAATGGAGATTCAATATGAGAAGGGAAAAAAAACTCATGGTAGGGGGATGAGGGGAGAAATTGTGAGGAACACGAGAAATCAAAGTCAACTGGCCAAGCTAAAATCAAAGTTTAGTTAATAAAACAAGAATTATGAGGCCTTCCCACTCTATGACAATTCTGATCTAGTATAAAATAAAGAATTTTACATTGTTTGTCTTCCTGGAGTGGAGCTGTGTAAGTTCTTTATATATTTTGAAGATCAAACCCTTGTCCAAGGTATCATTAGCAAATAAATTTTCCCATATGGTTGGTTCCTTTTTCATTTTGCTGATGTTTTCTTTAGCTGTGTAGAGGACTTTTATTTTGATGAAGTCCCATTTGTTTATTCTTTCCTTTATTCTTTATTTCTTTTCCTTTATTCTTTCCTTGCTCTAGGGAGCATATTGGTAAAAATATTGCTGTATGGAATATCTAAGAAAGTAAATGAGTGGATCAAAAAACTATGGTACATTTACACAACGGGATACTACTCAGCAGAAAGAAAGACGGAGCTCCTACCCTTCACGAGAGCACGGATGGAACTGGAGAGCATTATGCTGAGTGAAATAAGCCAGGCTGTGAAAGACAAATACCATATGATCTCACCTATAAATGGAACCTAATCAACAAAGCAAATAAGCAAAGTATAACCAGATACATGGAAATAGAAAACAAACTGACAGAAACCAGAGGGGAGGGGTTAGAGAATAACAGGGGAAAGAAGGGAGAGGGCTGTCAAGGAACATGTACAAAGAACCCATGGACAAAGCCAAGAGGGGTAGGATTCAGGGTGGGAGGTGGGGGTAGGTGGGGCAGGGGAGAGTAGTGTGGGGAAAATGGGGACAACTGTAATTGAAGAACAACCACAAAAAGAATTTTAGAGAAAAATATTACTGCTATCTTCAAAAACAATATTGTTTAGTTTGGAGGTAAGAGTGAGGGGTTTAAAATTGGGCCATACAAAAATTTTAAAGGATGAGAAAGCATGAATCAGTGAAATAATAAAAGTGTTTACAAGATGAGCCCCCCAAAACGGGCAAAATGTGTGTGGACTGAAGATCAACATCTAGAGTCAAGTGGGTACAGACCTCTAAATTCAACTGTTTAGGACTCACACAGAAAGAAGCCTGCCGTGGCAAAAGAACTCCTCTTTACATCCTGTTTTGCTAGTTAATCTTTTGCCATAAATCAACTAATTTTCCCTATGTTCTAAGAGAAATGGCAAACAATGGAAATGGCTATCTTACTATGGGGAGATTCTGATTCTGATGAAATTGTTTTGAGGTTCTTTTAATGATCAGCAAATCACCATCAAAAGATATTTCTGCTCCCTCTCCTGGCAGGACTATCATACAGACACAATAAAAAATAACATGAACTATTCTTATTAGATAAATGACAATTTGCTAGTGACATTGAATAAGAATTGTGTACTCTTGCCTTAAAACATACATTTTAGTCATCATTATCTTTTACTTCACTGCACATTTCTTTATAGTTTCCTCTCTATTATATTTCTGAGTTTGATTTATCCAATATGTTAAAAAATTATATAAAAGACAAATGAGTTGATGCTTGGCATAGCTCATAAAACATGTTTGGAAAATAACCTTGTAGTCGATTTTCAAAGGGCATTTTTTTTCAACCCAAATTCAATTAGTCTTGTAAAATGTGAGTTAGTCATGTTCATCCAATTCCCAGTACAGTTATAGACTGATTGAGTAGCATGGGGAGCTGGTGATAGGTATGTTAAAAATAGCAAAAAACCTTCAGTGTTCTTCTGCCCATTCCACTTGATGAAGTCCAATTAACCAAAAGAGAATTTGGACTTTTAGAGAAAATTCCAGTGACTACTAAAGTAAAAGATTATTTTCTCTGAAAAGTTTGGTTAAAAAATAATCAGTGTTTATTTGTACCTTACAATAGATTTTGTAATGCCTTTTTCGTTAATTTATTTAAAATAATAAATAGATGAAAACTCATTATAGAAATTGCAAGAAAGAAAATCTCAAAACTCAAAATAAACCATTATTTTAGATACTTTTATGTGGTTTTTAATGGTTTTTCTTATATAATTTTTACATCTGTTAGATATTCTCAGAAATAATGTAAAATCTCTTAAGAATCATTTATTGTTTTCTAACATTTTGAGATAAAAAATATTTAACTGAGAAAAAATCTATAAGCAGGCTAATAAAAAATTTTCTCTAAAAATGGTTCTTCTTGATAAAGCTTGACTGATGTTAATATTTTATAATAAAAAACAGCATTTCATACTACTCAGTGAAAAAATTTCCCTCTATAAAGATCTACAGGAAGCTATAACTATAAAAATAGCAAGAAGGTCTTTATGATAGTAAAATGCAAAGAACTTTCTTTTCTAATAGGTCAAGCTAGTTAATCAATTAAAAACAAAGAAAATTTCTTGTTCATGGTTCCATTATCAGTTTTACAGAGGCTGGAAAATGGACGCTAATCCTGTGACCGCGCAGTGCGCTTTTGTTTCTCCTGCCCTCCTTGCCCCTTTCTGCTGAAAACAAACATGGCTTGAGAAAATGTCTGAAAACAGTGATCTTATTGTGCGGGTCTTAGTGCAGATAGATGATTGAGAAGCACAACATGATCTGCAGATGTGGAAGCCATGTAATTCTGAGCTTCCTCCAGGAAAGAATGAGTTTTGATAGGCTGGAACTAAAGCTTCTCAAAAGGTGTAAAATAACCATGAATTTCCTATTACTATGAACAACTATTTCAGATATTCACAGCCAATTTATGCATGGTGGCTAACAGCTGTTCGTAATAGTCCTGCCTTAGACTATATATACCTTCTAATAACAGTGAGGGGTATGTTCCTCACTCTTTCTTTTTTCAAGAAGGGAAACCATGTTATAACCGTGTTATTTTTGCTTAACCTCTGGTTCACTAGTTAACTTGATTTGATGAGATTTGAAAGTTTAGATAGACTTTTTATAAAGGATCTATAGAAGTACTACATACTTGTTTGATATAAGTTTGAATTTGCCTCAAAATGCATTTTGTATTTTAGAAATTTCTACAAATTTAACACAAATTTGTATTATTTGCCAAGTTTGAGAAGTATTCCAATTTTACCTCATTGTAAAAACAATTTTAACTATGTAGATAAGATGTCCAGAGTTGTAACTCATATAAATTAGAATACTTGCCCAAATTTATTTTAATTATTAATATTAACAGAATTTTAATCTAAATAGAAAATTGGACACAACAGAAATGGAAGGCATTTTATACACTCTGTTATTCTATTTTTTATTGAATGTAGAACATCTTTAATATACATGGAAGGTATCTATAGCTATTCTCAATCTAGAGAAAAGTTTTATAATAAGCATACTAAATTCTAGTATTAATTCAGATCAGTGCAATTGTCTTCAGTCTGAGATATTTTAATGCCATTGATAACAAAAGTCTAGCATACAACATTCTATACTTATTGCTCAATAAGTGTCAGTAGAAGATGACGATGATGATGGTGGTGGTGGTGGTGATAGTGATGGTGTTGATGATGGAGAAGTTGGTGTGGTGAAATTTGTGTGCTAGTTATAACTTTAATGTAAATTTCTGGAAATAGAAATCATGCACTACTAGTAATTTTCCCCCTCAAACACATCAGTCTTTCAAATATGAATGGTTGGCTTGGTTTATAGAGGGCAACTTATATATACAGCTACTGGGCATTGGAAAAGTACTCACAAACTTGAATAAATGCCTGAATCTACTTGCATACACTGCAAATCATTTTATAATCAGCCCTTAAATTAATTACCCTTTACATCCAATTAAGAGTAACTTCTGAGAGTTGAGACACTGTATGTACTTTAGATAAGCTTCTAGTTGGGAGCCTTTTTACTGGCTTGTCTTGGGAACTCAAACTGATGAAGTTTAAACTATTATTACATTTGCTTGGATAATCATATTTCAACATCACAAGAGGAGTGTTATTTTTTATAAAATACACCTAATTACAAACTACATGATCTAATAAAACATAAAATGCAAATCTAGACTTACTACACACACTTTTCCAATCCACGTTCAAAAGCTGGTTTGTGTTCATTTTGTTAAGGGGAAAGATGTAGCAAATGAATGGAAGATTGCTATAAAATATTTTTAAAATGATGGTTGATGAAATGATAGAATATTAATAAATGTTTTGATACTTTAATTAAAAGTATTAATGTCATTAATATTGAAACATAGATTTTACAGAGAAAATATTAATGCATATGAACATTAAAACTCATTTATACTTATCCAAAAATAACTCACAATTTCTTTACAGAAAATTTAGGTTTGCGGTGTCTAAATTTCACCTCAAATTAAGTGTCAAGATTCACAAATAAATTTCAACTATACTTTTTAGAGTTACCTATATTTCTAAATTACAGTAATTAATATAGTTTCTCATTTTGTATGTAAATTTGTCATGATTAAAGTTATATACAACTATTTAAAGCTACTTAGAACTAAGTAAAATTGCGTTTATTTTTTCAAATACTATTTGTGTTCATTCCTCTTTTTAGGTCTCCTCTCTATACATACATGTGCATTAATTAATTCTCACCATGAGTTCTATAAAAAAATGAAATAATGGGTTAGATATCACATTGCTTCTCACTGGAATATAGTATAGCACAGATACTGAAAATCTTTAGAATTTCCTAAATTCCCATACACCACCACTGTAACAAGACATAAATGATAAAATATAAATGAAAATAATATTTTACTGAGATATTTATTCTGAGTAGTCAGTTGGGCTATTTTTCACTGTTTTAAATAATGTGTACCTGGCTGCATAATGTAAAGTCATATACTATCAAAATCGAAAAATGCCATAGATTTTGACAACTTGCTGGTAAAGAGATATAGTGGGGAGACTATTCTGTTTTTACTATTTTATAAAAAAGGTCTCTGATGAGGGAATATGTACAAAAAAGAGAAAAAACAATGTGGAAGTAAGAAGTTCAGAAAAATGCTGTTATTGTGATAAATTACACCTTTCACTATGCTCAGTTGTATTATCACAAGGGAGAAAAAAGGTTGAAAGCATGAAAAGAAAATTTCAAAATCTATATTTTTAGGAGAGCACACATTTAGATCAGACCACAGACTGGCATGTAAACCAGTTTCCACCAAATGAGTCATTTGAGATGACAACATTTATTTGTTGACATCAATGCTGTTCTGAAAATCAGTGCTACCTTCACAATCCATTTTCAAAAATAGAAGAAGGCCTAATTTATGAGTCCTGTTTTCATCCCCAAAGTAACATTTATTTTTAGAAAGGCCATAGTATTGATTCTCTTTACATATTAGTTTACTTTAGAAGTATGATAGGATGATAGGAGATGATAGCAATGACAAAGATAGGGCAATGGAGTCCAGAACTCTATGCCTCATTCAGCCTTATCTTCAATAAACTTGTTTAATTCTCATTTTCCAGGAATTCCTGATAATCGTATTATATTTCCCCATTATCCAAAATAGTTACCTAGGCAGAAATTACACAGGCTTGGATCCAGTGAACCTAGAGAAGAAATGGTAAATGCTATAAGAAAGATTAATTGATTTTCATTTTGATAATCATTTATAAATTAAAAATTAAAAAATCAATAAAAAAGAAAATGAAATTCCACAAAGTTTCATCTATATACAAACTAATAAAACAATCTAGCTTAGCCAGTAGAGAAAACTAAAAAGCAAACAAAAAGTAAAAACAATATCTACAGAAAACACGGATGTTTGAAAGGCTTATATGGCAAGTGAATTGACCAATAACAATTTAGGATAAACCACAATGTGGTGAGAAAAACCTAAACAGTGAGTCAGTCAGAAGACGTAATTCACAACCTGGATTCTAAACTTGTCATCTTTTTAGTTCCTCTAAGTAAGGTAACCTTTATCTCAGTCTTGGAATTCTCATGAATAAATAAATGAAAAATATTTTATAGGACAATTATAATAATTAAATAACACAGAGATTATAAAAAGCTTGACATAATGGGGGACAATGTTTGGAGAATTTTGTCAAATTTGTTCATATGTGTTAGGGTTGAATTGTATCCCCCAAATTCAAAATTCATGAGTTGAAGCTCTAACTCCCACTACTGTGGATTGGGAGTGTATATTTAAAGAGGTGATTATGATAAAATGAGGTCTTTGGAGTTGGCCCTAATCCAGTCCAACTAGTGTCCTTATAGGAGGAGGAAATCTCAGGAGAGACACCAGGGATGCTTGTACCCAAAGGAAAGACCAGATGAGGACATAGCAAGTTAGTGACCATCTGCAAACCAAGGAGAAAGGCCTTGGGAGAACTGAAACTTACTGACACTTCAGTATTGACCTTTCAGGCTGCCGACTATGAAAACAGAATTTTCTGCTGTCTGGTATTTTGTTGTGACAGCCCTTGCAAACTAATACAACATGCATATGCAGAAATAGAAAATTATCCCAATGTAAGCATAGGTCCATTGCTGTATGTTTTAGTTATTTAAAAAACACCCCTAAGGAAATGTTCCCAAAACTTTACACATATTAATTTCATTTAATCCTAAAAGAACTATAATTAATTAAGTGATATTTTAATGTTCATTTTACAGAGGAAAGTGAGTCCCAAAAGGTTTCAATAAACTAAGGTTACACAGCTAGCCCAAAACTGGAATCCAAGCTCATAATCACTATGCTCTAAACAAACTGCTAAATTAAAAATAAACAAGCAAACACTCAATTTATGGGTATGTAGTACAAATTGTACATCATTATTTATTGAAAAGCATGAAGCCCCATAGCTCTGTTAAGAAAGAAGGAAAAGTCATATAGACTTTAAACCTAATTTGGACATAATTGAGTATGTGTTATCTGATCTATGTTTACATGAACTTTTCGATGCTCATTTTCATAGGGAATGCAGATGATGCATAGAGTTTTTAGAACACAAAGAGCCATTTGCACTGTAGCCTAAACTGTAATTTTAGAGTCACTTAGCCTCATAAGTTTTAAGTCATCATTGGGTAATTTTTTTAGCACAAAGACAAAGATATACTCAAAAGATAAACGCTGACCATTTTGATTGGCCCATGGTAAAAATGCTCAGTTTTTCAACTTGAAAAATTGTGTTTCATTTTGCTAAAGTATTGTGGGGAATGTATTGGAATAGGTCAAATATCTAAGTTATATCTTGTCTTAACAGAAACTAGTTTGATATTTTGAATTATTATTTTTGTTTGTTTGCTCTTTTAACTTTTTAATTTATTTTTATTGTTTGGCACTATTACAGATGTCCCCATTTCCCCTCCTGCTGGCCTTTGGCCCATCTCCTGCCCCATCTTATTTTTTTAATTAAGTATTAACATGTAGAGGCCTCAAGGGATATAAAAAACAATGCAATTGTTGAGCATTAATTATTATAAATAAGATTATCTATAGGACAAAAGAATTATTACTTACAGGGGAGAGGGGAGGGAATTTCAGGGGAAAAGGGGAAGGATTTACAGGAACAAGTATAAAGGACACATGGACAAAAACTATGGGGGGTGGAAATGGGAGGGAGGTGGGGAGGGCTGGGGTGGTGGGTTGGGGTGGGAGTAAAAGACAAGAAAACTGTACAAGATCAATAATTAAAATAAAAATTTTAAAAAAAGAATTATTACTTATAAAAAAATACTTATTACCTATAAAATACTTATTACCAATTGCCATTCATTTTCCTAGATCTTGGGTATCTCGATGAACAAGACAAAAATTATTTTCTATACTTTTCATAAATGTAAACACTGCATACAAAAATGTATTTAATATCATTCCTTTTCATTGAAGTGTCTTGTTGTTTTTGACAGAGCAGAAGGTAACTTTACCTGAGGATCTTATAAACATAATCATAAATTCTAATTATTTAATTGAAATATTTCTTATAAAAATGTATAATTTTGTTAAGTTAAAGAATAAGCACTCTAAATTTTTTTATAAATACACTGAGATTTTCTTTATAACATAATCTAAAAGCACTTTATTTGAATAATTTTTTAAAACTCTTAAAATATAGTTTTTTCAGTGCTTGGGTGCTAGGTTTAATTTTTCTCCTTTAACTTATCCTGAAGATTAGTTACTCAAATATTTTATTTTATTCTAAGACTATTGTACCAGTTACTTGATGAGATGGTTTTTACTGTGTAACAAAATTATTGCACAAATTATAGCAAAATTATTAACAAAATTATAGCAAAATTATTGTAACAAGATTCATTGCTGATATATAGCATCATTCCTCTCTTTTTTTTTAAGATTTTATTTATTTATTCTAAGAGAGAGGGGAAGGGAAGGAAGAAGAGGAGAGAAAGATCAATGTGTGGTTGCCTCTTAAATGCCCCCTTCTGAGGACGTTACCCACAACCCAGGCATGTGTCCTGACTGTGAATCGAACCAACAACCCTTTGGCTCACATGACCATGCTCAATCTACTGAGAGCCGTACTAGCCAGAGCTAGCATCATCTCTTTTGTAGAATGCAATATTTTCATTCAAATTAATGGTCTGTTATTATAAAATTAATTGTATTTGAAAAAATATATACTCTGAATAATTCACTCACTGTAAAGTAATATTTTTTTCACATTGCCACTCATTTTTTAATTTTTAATCAGTATTTTTTAATTGTTGATATTGTACAGTTTTCTGTCTTTTACCCCGCCCCAGCCCACCACCCCAGCCCTCCCCACCTTCCTCCCATTTCCACCCCCCATAGTTTTTGTCCATGAGTCCTTTATACTTGTTGCTCTAAACCGTTCCCCTTTTCCCCTGAAATTCCCTCCCCTCCCTCTCTGGACACTGTCAGACTGCTAAGCGAAATAAGCCAGGCAGTGAAAGACAAATACCATATGATCTCACCTTTAACAGGAAGCTAATCAACAAAACAAACAAACAAGCATAATATAAACAAAGACACTGAATTTGAGAACAGTCTGAATTTGAGAACAGTCTGTAAAGTAATATTAATGACTTGAAAGACTACTCTATGATTTCATCATTGTTGTGTCATAGACAAGATATTAAGTTCTTACACCTAGAGTGACTATGTGTTCTCTGTGTTAAAAGTGATATATATATATATGAATTTGATTTATTTTTCACTAATACTTAAAAATACTTTAAAAATGTATTAAGACCTAAAAAGACAGTACATTGATTCACAGGATGCCTCTTCATACATGTGAAGTATCTTGTATATAATAATGTAAAAAGTCTCTTGTGATAAAATAAATTTTAAATATTCATGTTTTTATGGCTTCATAAATTGTAATTATCATTTTATCCACCTGGATATAAAGCATAGAGAGAACTATATTAATCACATAGTTAATAGCATTGCAGTCTGAGGGTGTTTACTCAAATCATATATCTCTTTCTTTGACTCTCATTCTGCAAAATAGAGCCCAAGATTTATTTTTACATTGTTATTGTAATGTCCATTGAAAAGTACTATTTCACTCAGTTAAAAATTATATTTTCTAAATTTCTTATTTAATAAATTAAAACATTTAAATAGTATGCCTGTATGCAGTATTAAAAATGTCACAACTATTTTGACTTCCATCATTTGCATACTAAGAAAATGATTCACAATAATATTTCTACAGAACAGAAGAATAATTCCCTTGTGAACTTCATTAACATAGATATTTTTCTGTCTTCTTGGTATGAAATTATACTTGTCAGAGCAAAAACAAATTCAATGTGAATTAAATACTTCCACATAATATAAATAAATATATTCTTGCAGGCAAAGCTAATAGCTAATTATTCTTATAAACAAACCTCTATGATAGAATTTGTGAGATTTGTAGATATACTTTTATTCCATTTCAACAAACATAATTCTGTAACAAGAGAATATGCCTTGACTGTTGAGATGGTTTGCTGGGGTTCTAGAACTATTTGGAAAGTGAAAGATATTTTGCGTTCTTCTATGAAATATGTTCACATTTTAACTTTACTATTATTTAACTATACTATTATTTGTAAAATTGAGGGTCCTCATGAATTTGATTAAATTTAATTCTTAACTCTAAAAATCATCTCTTTCTCTCTGTATCTCCCTCAAAGACCTAGCTTTCCCCTCATGTAGTCAACATCCCCCAATGCAGCAGAAGACCTGACTAATGATCACATGGTCTGGACCTTTGGAAGGCTAACGATAACATCTTGACCTCAATTTTGTTTCAGTTCCTGAGCTGTAAGGTGGAACAACCCCCTGGCTACTTTCTCATGAAACCAGATACTGCACCAGACATCACAACTGTTCTCAAGACCTAAAGAAATGATTCATTACCCTTTCCTGACCTCTGACCAATCAGCTCCCAGCATGACGTTGAACTCCTAACTAACTCATGGTGTCTTATGATACTGCCTTATATAATCTCTAACCTACATACCATTGAGGAGTTCTGGCTTTTGGGTGTTAGTTCCTTTCTCCTGGATGGAACCAAACATCAAAAAAAAAAAAAGGTAATATTTCTCCACTGCAATTCTCAGTGTCCAGCATTTGGCTCTGCTAGCATCCAGTAGAGAAAGTTTTTCTGTCCCATAACATTTGCAACTTCATTTTTTCAAATTGTAGTACTAAACATCATTTTCATCTTCAATCTTGACATGAGTAATTTATCCCTTCAAATATAACTACCTGATATATCAGAGAGTGAATAATTTGTATTGACATCTATAGGAAAAAGATGCACATTTAATTTCCACAGGTATAGAATTAAATCATATAGGAATGGTACATTTTATTAATCTTTTATTCTAGAATTGTACTTTGTTAACATTATTGCCATTGTTTTTGTCTCTTTTTAAAGACGCAACATCCACATGGAATATTTTAATGTTACCTTATGATCCTTTCAAAAAATCTACACATCTTGTAGAAAATTATGTTGCCTGAGGAAATAGGATCCTTCCATGGTATTGTAGGAAATGCATTTCAGGAATACATCCATAGGAGGATTTGAGAGATACTGGCAAAATTTATTAGAGAGAAAACAAAGGAAGGGCTTAGGCAAAGCCTTTTTGAGACAAAAATGCCTTTTTGTCTCAAGGATGAGACAAAAACAATGTCTCATCCTTGCCCAGGTGGCTCATCTTCTTCTCGCTGTGGAAAAAGTCTAGCCTCTGGGACTACAGGCCCACACTTGTCCACACAAAGCTCTGGAGAAGAGCTAGGACCCAGGGCTGCTGTGCTACTAGCCCAGCAGCTGAGGCTCCAGTAGTCCACCACCATGTCTGTTCCTGTTCTGCCAGAAAGCTGCACTTTGGCCCACAGGGCTGCTAATGAGACAGAGTGAGCCTCCAAGACTAGGCCCCTTGTTAAGCTTTAACTATATTTCCTTGGGCTTGGGAGAGAGTAGGCTTTCTTTCAAACAACCCAGTTTGCCTTCTGGTGTTTTGTGGGCTTGTGTCTGTGCCCTTCCCCTACCCCATCTCTTTCCTGTATCTTCCTGAGTTTTGTGCCATTATCCTATCTGGTTCTTTCCTCATATTTTCCCAGGCTAGACTCATCCACTTTGTGTGCCATTTTGGGTCCTATTGTGCATGCCTCATAGTTTTGTCTTGTCGTCTGGTTTCTACTGTGCATGCATCCAGTAAAGGAATTTCCTCCTTACTGTTTTAGTTTTTAATTTGTTGATTTGAGAGAGAGAGAGAGAGAGAGAGAGAGAGAGAGAGAGAGAAGCATCAATTTGTTGTTCCATTTACTAATGCATTCATTGGTTTCTTCCTATATGTTCTCTGACCAAAGAAGATAACTTGAAACCTTGGCGTATCAGGACAACACTCTAACCAATTGGAAACTGGTCTTTCCTGCCTACTTGAGGATTAGCATCTGTTTGTTGAAGGATATAACTGTCCTCTGGAGAGCCTGTGAAGCTGCTCCTTCCTAGTTAATATATCTGAATTAGATGTCTGGCTCCACTTACTCTCTACCTGTGTACATACTAAAACAATTACATGTCTCAATAATTGAAAACCTAATCTAAATATATGTCAGCATAATACATTATGAGCTAGATCTGTGATAGCAGATCTCTTGACTAGAATTCTGTATTTGCCATTCACTACCTGTTTAGAATTTTGCAGCCACTAAATCTTTCCAAGTTTTGAAATTCGTATCTGTAAAATAAAATTTTTACTCAGGACCATTGTGAAGATTTAGAGAGATAATGTATCTCAAAGATGATGTTTTCCTGGTACATAGTAATCACTTGCTATATATTAACTACTACTTTTATTGTGGTATTTTTATATGCATAGATTTTTAAATGAAAGATAAATATATGCATATATGTGTCTTTGTAAAATAAAATGATCATGGTCTAAGACAATATATTCTGATGCCCCCAAATAATCTAAACAGGCTTTACATATTTCAAGAAAAGATCATTTTTTTAATCAGTATTTTTTAATTGTTGATATTGTACAGTTTTCTGTCTTTTACCCCGCCCCAGCCCACCACCCCAGCCCTCCCCACCTTCCTCCCATTTCCACCCCCCATAGTTTTTGTCCATGAGTCCTTTATACTTGTTGCTCTAAACCGTTCCCCTTTGCCCCTGAAATTCCCTCCCCTCCCACTCTGGACACTGTCAGACTGATCTCAAATTCAGTGTCTTTGTTTATATTATGCTTGTTTGTTTGTTTTGTTGATTAGCTTCCTGTTAAAGGTGAGATCATATGGTATTTGTCTTTCACTGCCTGGCTTATTTCGCTTAGCATGATACCCTCCAATTCCTTCCATGCTGTCGCAAAGGGTAGGAGCTCCTTCTTTCTTTCTGCTGCATAGAATTCCATTGTGTAAATGTACCACAGTTTTTTGATCCATTCATTAACTGATGGGCACCTAGGTTGCTTCCAGGAAACTAAAAATGGACATACCTTTTGACCCAGCAATTCCACTGCTTGGATTATATCCTAAGAATCCTGAAACACCAATCCAAAAGAATCTATGCACCCCTATGTTCATAGCAGCACAATTTACAATAGCCAAGTGCTGGAAGAAAAGATCATTTTTAATTGACATTTTCACAAGACTCCATGAATGAATAATGCCCTTCCCAGTCATTGACAGAGGTTTACATTTTTTTAAAATTAAACTGTATCATTGATTGATGACACAGGTACACTTCCAATAATATTAGTATTAGTACATATTTTTAAATTAAAATGGATTTCATTCAACATATAGAAGTCTTGTGATTTAATTTTCTATTATAATAGAGAACTCAGGTGTGTTTGAGAAGCAAAATACAATTGTTTTTAAAAGTCACCAGCTAAAAAGTACATGAAATACTTGTAGAAAACATTTCAATTGGTTGCCATACAGATAATAACCTTCAGCATGTGGTCATGAATTAAACGCCAAATAGCATCAGGAGTCCTGCTTCAAGAAATAATTAGGCCTTCTGCAGAGTCATTCAGTAAAATTACATTATTGTGTTCAACTGAGAGGAGCTGCGTAGAATTGTATTTGTAAAATATAATTCCAGGGACAGCTGGCCTAAAAAAAGGAAGAATCTTAATAATATATGTTGCTGAGGTGGTTGGTTGTTTACTCCCCATTATGAGAGTAGTTGATAAGAACAGTCATTGTTGCATGGGGAAGAGAAATTAATTCAGGAAAGTAATAATGTAGCTTCCCCTGCAGTTTAACTAAATTTTAAAGTGAAATGTAGTGTTAGGCATGCAAACAACAGGCCTGGAGGATTTGTGCTCCCTGCTCCTAGTTCTGAAGCTTCAAACCTACTGTGGCCTTTCTCAGTTGTCTTATTTTATTGTCCTGACTCCTCTCTTGTAATGTAAACATGAGAAAGAGAAAGTGGTAGAAAAACAAAGGATAAGCATACAAAATAGATCCAGCCCCTCAGCACAAAACTTTAATAGGAGAATGGTACCACACTGAGATTTTATGAATAGGTTGATAATAGCCTGTTCTTTTAAACCAAATGGGGAGCCACTGCATGTTTTGCCATTTCAAAGTCAATTTCATTTTTTCTTAAAAGCCTTCTAAATTTTTCCACCCTTTGTCAAATAGGACAATTAATTTTATCAGCCTAACCTTTCAATGTACTGTAAACTCACATGTACTGAAATAAAAGTCTTGACATTCTCATGATCATAAATTATACAGATAATCACATGAAGTATAGGGGCCAGTATTTCATATACAATTTATTGTCATGTAAATTAAACAAATCAAGGGAAGATGAGGAAAAAATTAAAATTGATTATTACTACAGAGAGAACTCTAAGTTTTCATACAATATATAAAAGTAAGTGAATTTCTAAATGGATTTGGTTATACAAGTGAATACCAAGTAAATATTTGTAGTAATCTCTAAAAATAAAAACATAAATAAATGCATATATTACTCATTTCTTGAAAACTAAAAATATTAGGGTATGTATTTTATAAGTAAAAATAAAAATTGTAATTTTCAGTAAACTACCTGAAGAAAATATTTTACTTTTTCAGCAAATATTTTTGAAACTTTTATGAGCCAGTGACTATTCTTATGCAGGAAACAAAATAGAAAACACTCAGGGAAGCCATGTGTATAAGTTCGGATGGATGTTGCACATTTAATGTAATGTTAGTAGTGGCAAGTATAATAAAGAAAAATTTAGCAGAGTAAGGAAATCAATGAAGGATGATGCACAAGTAAATTGGTTAGGGAAGGTCTCTCTGAGAAGATGACATTTAAGCAGAGACCTATCTTTTATTTTGGTGTGTGTGAGTGTGTGTGTGTGTGTGCGCGTGTGTGTATGTTTTGAGAATTTTGTAATATTTTTGTTATTTTGAAGGAGCCAAAGCTTCTGGGAAATCATATATATCCGAGATTGATAGAAATGCTTTTGTTGGCTTTACTTATATAGAAAATATTATTAAAATGAAGCAGTGGTAGATATTTACAGCCCATCTTTAATTTATCATATATCATGATCTTCTGGGTCAAGAATGCAGGCAGAGCTCAGCTCAGCTGAGCTATTCTGTTCCATGTGGCTTTGACTGAGGCCACCTTGGTATTCAGAGGCAGATGGGTGGGTCTGGAAGATCCAGCATGGCTTTGCTAACACACCTGGAGCTTTGGTGGGGATGTCCAAAAGGCTGAGCTTGGCCAGGATCTGCCAAAGATGGTACCTGTATGTGCCAGACAGACTCATATACTCTCAGGATAGTTGGAATTTAATTTTTTCAGCTGAGGGCTTCCCAAGAGAGTGTTTCAAGAAACAGTAAGTAGGCACTTCTAGCCTCTTTATGTCCAGATCCAGCATCTGCCCACAGCAGCACTGTGGCTGTATGTTATTGATTAAAAAGTCACAGCATTCACCCAAATTCAGCAGGGTGTCATAGGCTCTACTTCTACATAGGAGACAAAAAGCTTGAACTATCCTTAATCTGCCACACTACCCATAAAAAAATTACAAAATTTACTCAAATGTCATGAACATAAGCCAATTCACCTAAAGTGTTTTGGTAGTACTATAGGATTTATTGCATTAATGTGTATTTGTGTGTAGTATTTGGACCAAACCTAAAATGATACATGTGTCATAAGAATATGTCATTTTCACATATTTTTAATACGAGTTGTATACTCTATCACTCATAAGTTAAAATCCACTCACAGTGACATTATTTATTCAAATAATCTACTCAGAGTGTCACCACTGAAGGTGGTAACGTGAATCTGAAATGCAGCAAAAGTTAATGCACTATTGGTATTTCTCTCTTAGAAAAGATTTCATGGATGGTTTATTTTTATTTCAATATTGATTTTGGCATCTTTTATGGCAATCTTTACATAAAAGATACAATAACCACTCATTGTGACATAACAATCTTCTTTACTTTTAAATTGCCACTGAAAAAATTATAGAGATATATATGCAATATCAAAATTATGATGCTCCCATTTGACTTAAAGACATTATTACATTTGCTTGAGAATAATTTTGCAAGTCATTCTTTTGGTATCTCTGAGCTGTCAATCCAGTCGGTGGGGCCTCTGTTTCTGATGGCTCCTTCCACAGGCAACTCTAAGTTCCAAGCATATTATTCACTCAACCAGTTCCACTTACAGTAGCAGTCAAATCATCCTAGTATTCTCCCTAACTGTGGTAGATTTTTTATTTACTCCCATCCACTACATCTATTTTAATAGGACAAAAGAGATTACCTAGAATATCTGCTATAGCCATGGAAATCAGTAATTTGGTAAATATTAAGGATTTATAATGATTAGAATTTAATGGTAACTATAAATTACCATAATAAATTTTATTTTCTATATAAAAGTGCTCAGTCTATAATATTCATTGCCAGACTTTGTTATGACTTTGTTAAAATAAGGTTTTTTAAGTGTAGCACAGGGTGCCAGATGGTAAGCCATGTTCAAGTACATACCACAAAAGAAAATGGCATAGAGACATTTATTACTCACAGGTCTTAGAGGAAGTGCATGACATGTCCCAAAGGGTCACAAGTGGAGATCGAGGCATGGTGTAGGCAGAGTGGAAGGCAGGACCTGGACTATACTTTATCAGGGTGCTTTGGGGTTTCTGGGCTAAGGCCACATTGGTCAGTTCAAACAAAAAGATTGTTAACCTCCAGGGAGTCTTCTCTAGGGGGATCATTACTGGAAGGCACAGGGAAGCAGGAGAGATGGTTGATCTCAAAGGCTGCTGGGGAAGCCACATCAGAAACTTATATTTGTTTGTGATGCTGAGAGCTGTTATCCAGGGAATGCATTTGCATGAGGGCCTAGCTGCTTGGTCAGACAACACAGATGTGGAGGCAGCAACACCAAGAAGTAGTTTAAGCTTACCTCCTGCCAGATAAGTTAAATAAGAACACGTAAAAATCTAAACCAGTGTTGGCTCCATTAGAGCAGTTCTCTGAATTATCCAATTTCTGGGTAGTGTGGACAGCAAGATTTATACTTTTCCTGAATTCATTTGAGGCTTAACAGGGATTCTTATTTCTGTATATTCAGGCAAGTCTGAGGATACCTATGTGCATTCTGAACCTGCATACAACACACTTGCTTCAGAGATTCCTTTTATTTTATGCCTTTGAACTAGGATCTTTTAAGACCTAACTTCTCATAATTTATTTTTAAAGTAAAGAACCTCTAGATATGTATTTGCATAAATTGAAAAATAAAAATTTCCCTTCATTTTTACTAATTAAACATATTCAGAAACTGGCTTAAGACACTGCCATTTAAAGTAAATTTAGAAAGAAACTACTTCCCATTCTCCTTATGCTAGTCTCATGAACAGTCCCATTCATTCTTTGAAATATGTCTCTAAAGTTTGACCTTGGCTAGGAAGTTAAGGAACATAATCGCAATCTGTTCTCTTTGAACTAGGTGGGTCTCCTGGACAACTTTTTTTTTTTTTTTTTTTTTTTTTTGGCATTCACTGTTTCAAAGTAGTCATGTCATTAATCAATAACCATATTATTTATTTTCTTGAAAAGCATGATAAAAAAATGATATCCCAACATTTAATACCTATCCATATGATTACCTGCAGATGAGAATAATATGTGCCTGGCTTGATTTCACTGTTATAGGAATATCTAGGTCTAGATATTTGAGAGTATTTGAAAGTCTAACTAAACTTTTATGTTTTCTTTCAAATTGTTTCTATTTTCTCTGGGTTTTAGCATTAGATAAATCTAACTAGAGATGATTTGATACCCAACAATTTTAACACTGAGCAACATATAGGAAACACTCACAGTACCGAGTGTCCCTTTAGATTTACCAATTTTATTTTCTAGAAGCCAAAGTCACTTTTTATAGCTTTGGCTCCATGAGCATTGAAAAATCAAGCTAACTCTTGTTGAGGTTACTTAAGTGTTTCTTTGTGTATTAACTCATTTAATCTTCTTGATGCCACCATAAGAAAGATACTTTTTTGGAGAAGAAGGAGTCATCCCCAATTATAAACAGGGATTTGGACCCAGAAAAATTCCCAAAGCCAGTAAATGGTAGAATTGGGATTTGAAGTCAGGCTGTTTAGCTTGCCTGGTCCTTATCGGCTATGTTGTTCCTCCTCTCTAAATTAGATTTAGGAAGTAACTATTTGTAAAGGTTTAATGGCCTTGAGATCAAACACAACAGAACCAACCCAACACATTCAAAATCACTTGGTGTGAGTCATGATGTAGATCTCAAACTTTCATGTCCATGAATTTTATTTGTGCTGAAGTCAGTAGCTTAGACCATGTAGGAATACCTACCTAGTAGTAACCATTTTTGGTGATGGACACTCCTCTTCATTCATCACTTCCTATGTGCAAATCTGATTATAATTTATACAGAAATATATATAAATATGTAATATATGTGTTTAACATATATAATATATATTATGGGAAATTTACTTATTTTTAGACTTTGAAATCTATTTTTCCTTTAAGTTTACCTTGTTCTGAGGAGTTTCTGAAAGAAAAAATGAGCAAAGTTAATTTTGGAATTTGTTTTTTCTAAATTAATGTTCTATCCTCAGTTATGTCATAAAAATACTCCAGAAAATGAGAAGGGGAATCCTTCAAAGGCATCTCATGTATTTTGATGTTCAACAACATGAATTATAAAATAGATAAAATATTACTAACAAAAGCAAAATTCTGTCAGTTTGTTCATGAAAGTCCATCAAGGCACAGGTATAAAGGATACATGAGCAATGCCAAATGGGGTAGGTTTGAAGGTTGGAGGTGGGGATGTGTGGGGCAGGGGCCATGGTGGGATGAAATGGAGACTACTGTACTTGAACAACAATAATATAAAAAAGCAAAATTCTGATGTCAAAACAATTTTTACTTTTCTTATATTTAAAACTGGTCATAGTATTTAAGTGAATTTTGACCTAACAGATATATCAAATATATAATGGTAGATCTGCAGCTTAATTCACTTTAGGAAATTTCCAAGATTATTTTAAAAAGTACTTAAAGCTATAAGAAAAATTTTACAGTGGCAGTTATTGACCATGAAAATATTTCTTAAATATAGTGAGATAAAAATATCAAGATGAACTTTGTCAAAATGGCTGTTTCTTATAACTTGTTAAACAGAATCTTTCTTGTGGATTAAAAACTTAACACATCAGCAACACATGCTTGTTAACTGCTAGTATATGTTAAATGACTAGCACATTTTACTTAATTTGTCATTATGCAGAATGATTTGTCTGCTCTAGCTATTCCAGAAGATTCAATTTGAAAAACATTATAACTAGATACTTTAAAAGATTGGATGCTAGGTGTGGATGAAAAAGAGCAAGAATTTTAGAGGCATTATTCTGGAGGAGCTTGCTTTGTGAGAACATTAAAAGTTTCCTGAGGCTAGGACCATGTTTTTCATTTTCAGTCTAGCACGATTTCTGACACATAGTAGGCAGTTAAAAAATGTTTGTTGAGTGGAAAAATGAATGAATAGCTCAATGTGCTTAACTGTTCCTGCTTAGCATTTAGAAGTTATTTTTAAAACTGTTAAAGTGACAAATATATTCATTGAAAACAGAAGAAATATTTTCCTTTCACAAATCTCCAAGGATTTTAGATAGGTATGTTAGTTCCCCAGTGTGAAAAAAGATTAGTCACTGTTTTCTTTTTGATGCAAGCACCATGGAAGTCTTTGATTAAATTTTAAAGAATTTAAGTTTGTACTTCCGGTTGTTCTTTTGGTGGGAGTGTTAATGTAAATGTTGATTTTTCTATTTTTTAAATATCATTGATGATTTTAATGTGAAGCCTTATGCTTATAAGCAGTGTTTCTTAAAACATCCCTATTAAGTACTATTTGACACTTATTTTATATAAACTTCACAACAACCTTAAAATACAGGTATTAGAACTATTGGTCTTATTAAACGAGGCCTAGATATGTTAAAGATCCTGCTCCAGTTTATTTGACTAAATACAGGTTAAATTGCTGCCACTAGACTATAGTCTTTGGAAAAGTTATTTTTGTTGTTGTTGGCACTGTAACATGTGTACCATATTCACTCATTTAATGTATTTTAATATTCATGTTTAAGTAATATATAATCAGTTTAGAGTTCTTTAACAAATTAATTCCTTTAAGTCTAGAAGCAAAAGTACATGGCTTGAAGTATCAATTTTTCAAATTATTTTACACAAAAATATAACTTATTTTTAATTTTTTAAACATATAGTATTTTCTTTTACTATATTCTTCAGAATATCTGCACAGAGAGATAAAAGCCTGAAAGATAAAGACAAGCTAATTTATTTTTAAGCACCAGATTTTTTTTCATATGGTAAATTCTTTGATCTGTTTTGTTTTCCTGCTTCCCCAAATGCTTACAGAGCCATGCCTAGATACAAGTCTAGCTGTTTATGCTATTCTAATCTTTTTCAGGCAAAGAGAAGTTTCTTTTATTTTTATACTTTTTTTTGTTCATGTAAGTCATTATACCACTAATAATTCTATAAGAAAGACTGAATTAAGGGACAACTCTGAAACCATTATTGTCCAGAAATGAGTAGAAAACACATGTATTTAAAGTACCAAACGAAAAAAAGAAAGCTCCTATTACTTCTTCAATTGGTACGATTCAAATATGACTACTAATGGAACAGGCTCTCTGAGAGCAGTAATTGCATCCCTATTATGCCATTTGGATGCTCTTAGCTGCTTGTATATCAGTGAGCCACATCATAGCCAGAAAACAGATTGCTTGTTGCTGAAAACAAGAATAGTTTTCCATAAAAAGAGAAACAAAAGACTGCCATGTTCATATATTTTTTTGTATTTTCATCATTTTCATGATTAGTTTCTATTTTAAAACTTGAACATTCATCAGGATGATTATTATAATCAAGGCAACAGAAATAACTGTATAACTCAAAAGTTATTTTTATAATTATGGAAATGTAACAACTGATTTAGAGGGTTAATATAAAATCCCAATTCCATTCTCATACTCTTAGTATCCATATTTTTGCTTTGAATTGTGCAGATGAGCAAATAAACTGACTACTTTAATCAATATGTAACTTATTAATGTAAGTCAATAAAATCTATAAATTTGGAAGAAAGGATTTCTCTAATTGTGTATAGAAACAATCAATCTGTATCTGTCATTCACATATGTGTTGAGTAAATTAGGGAATTAATGAGTGAACTAAGACCACCTTAGCTGCTCATGAGGAAAGCCAAGTCACCAAGGCCATAGCGGGAGACCAAGGACACCCATTCGGACATTATGGACACAAAAGGATGGATACCCGTTCCCTAATTTTACTTATTGATGTTTGTTAAAGCCTGGATGCTTATTGGTTCTGACCTGTTGCCATTCATTTAACCACATGGGGTCATAATTTCCTTGTGGAGACTGTCACAACTTTTCTTGACTTACAACTTTGTGGTGACTATCAAAAAATAGAAGATACTGTGCAAAACACCAATAAATGAACGAAAGATTGGAAACTGTAAAGAACCTTACTAATAGATTTTTTCTTATTAATAAAAAGTTAAAAATTATCTTGAGTTTGACTTATTTATACAGAATCCCAGCCCCCAGTGGCTTATTCCTTTTTAAATCTTAGGAGTTTTCCATGTCTATTCCAAGAATAGCAAGTAGAATATTTCCTTGTTGAGTTTGTGGTTTAGAGAAACAAACCATAGGAAAGCATGCAACAGTTGTTAAATCAGATGATAAACCTGATTATCATCTGATTTAATGATAATTAAATAGGCAAAATTATCATTCTAGATTGCCTTATGGTCTCATGTAACCAAACCAACGTCAATAGTCTTATATATGAAGGTATGTGTGTATATGTGTACAATCCCATGCGTTTGTATGTATATTTGTCTGTTTGTGTCTTTATGATAAATATTTATTATTCCTTTAATAAATTATACAAATTTTCATCTCCTAGATAATCCATTGCATGTCAGAACTAATCTAAGTCAACATTCTATGTCTTAGAGGAAAACCCTCATGCAAAGAAAATATATTTGTTATCCACAGGACAGCCAAGCAGGAGGACATTATACAGAAAAATAACTCGTGTCCAAATGGACAAGTCTTAAAAAGATACACGTAATGTTATCTTATACAAATGATGAATGATACCCTTTGTAAATAAGATCAGAAGGCCCTAAGAAGACACCTATCTGATAGCTACAATACTGGGACTTATTGGGACCAATTAAACAAAAAGGGGCAGTAGCACTTAATGAACAGCATATGCTGTTGTTACCACATGAAGTACTGCAGGGGATTTGAGGCTTACACAGAAAGAGTGGAGAAATGTCACACACCTTGACTTTGCCCCTAGTTGGTATTTCAGTTGCAGAGACCTCATAAACCTGTTTTCATACTAGAGTATATAATAAAATCAAATCTCATTAATAAAATTTGACATTCAAGAAAGAAAATGTGGTATTAAAGAAATAACTTTGCACCCTGGCTGGTGTAGCTCAGTGGATTGAGTGTAGGCTGTGAACCAAAGGGTTGCCAGTTCAATTCCCAGTCAGGGCACATGCCTGGGTTGCAGGCTAGGTCCCCGTTTGGGGGCACACAAGAGGCAACCACACATTGATATTTCCCTCCCTTCCCCTCGGTCTAAAAATAAATAAATAAAATCTTAAAAAGAAAGAAATAACTTTGTTTTTTAGTAATTAAATAAAAAAATATATACTATTTCTTTTTTTTTTTGCAAAAGTTAAGTCAGTTTTTAAACAGAAAAAATAAAATTTAGTGAAACAGACAACAAGAAACTAATTATAGTTACCACATAGATAGATACTCTATTTTCTATGAAGAAACTGGGGAATGACAATGTTTAAATAGTACTGGTCTTGGACTGTGATAATGTGTTACTGTTACTATAATCAACTATCTATTTATGATGGAATGGTGTAAATTTTATTTGCCTGTTTAAAAGCTCACTGGTCAATATACCCAAAATTGGCACATTAGAGTTTTGAAAGTGAAAGCAGGTTAATTGAAAATTCCCCAGAAAAAAAAAGTTTTGTAAGCTGATTCTAGTATTAATCTAATGCTCAGTATCAAATACAACTATTTACTTTCCTGTTCAAGAGTTTTGACTAAAAATAAGTTAATAATCCTTTCTTCTATCAGCTCATTTAACACAAAATAGTATAGTGTCCAGTTTTAAAATAGACCACATGAAATGAATAAATATGATAACTGAGCACAGAACCTCTATTCTAAAACCTCTGATACATAGTATTCTCTGATGCTAAGAAGAATAAAATAAAGCTTAAATAAAAGACATATAAAAAAAAATTATGTAACAGCATTTTATGTTATAAACTTGCCAAGTAATAACATTTGCTATAACACCAACAAAGGCATTTGTTATGATCCCCATCATATAACTAGTTTTTTCATTATGCCTTCAACTTTCTCTAACTTACGCATGCTATTTGGAAAAGAGAAACATAGTCTTAGCGACACATGGCCTTGCTTTTGCCTTTGGACTACTTGACAGGCTGAGGTTGGGGGTGCGGGGGCAGCTGCCTTTAGGCTAGCAATATAGGAAGAAGTTTTGGGGGGAGGTCACTAAGGTGACCTCCATATATACATATTGCTAGCATACATATTGATTTTTCAGTGCCACTCGACTAGGCCATAGACTGTTAATGACTTAGTTCCCTTGGAAATTTAAAATTCCAGAGGGTTTTTATTTTGATGAGATCCCATTTGTTTATTCTTTCCTTTATGTCCCTTGCTTTAGGGGACATATCAGTAAAAATGTTGCTGCGTGGAATATCTGAGATATTCCTGCCTATGTTCTCCTCTAGGACTTTAATGGTGTTACGGCTTATGTTTAAATCTTTTATCCACCTTGAATTTATTTTTGTGTATGGTGTAAGTTGGTGCTTGAGTTTCATTTTCTTGCACGAAGTTGTCCAAGTCTCCCAACACCACTTGTTGAAGAGGCTATTTTTACTCCATTTTATGTTGCTGCCCCCTTTGTCGAATATTAATTGACTATAGAGATTTGGGTTTATTTCTGGGCTCTCTGTTCTGTTCCACTGGTCCACGTCCCTGTTTTTATGCCAGTAGCAGGCTGTTTTGATTACAGTGGCCTTGTAATACATTTTGGTATCAGGTATTGTGATCCCTCCTGCTTTGCTCTTCATTCTCAAGATTGTCGCCACTATTCTGGGTCGTTTATTGTTTCATATAAATTTTCAAAGTGTTTGTTCTATATCTGTGAAATATGCCACTGGAACTTTAACAGGTATTGCATTGAATCTGTAAATTGCTTTGGGTAGTATGGACATTTTGATGATGTTAATTCTTCCGAACCATGAACACGGTATATGCTTCCATTTGTTTGTGTCTTCCTTGATTTCTTTCTTTAGTGTTGTATAGTTTTCTGTATACAGGTCTTTTACCTCCTTGGTTAGGTTTATTCCAAGGTACCTTATTTTTCTTTTTGCTATATTGAATGGGATTTTTTTCTTGATTTCTGCTTCTGTTGTTTCATTGTTGGTATACA
Source organism: Glossophaga mutica (assembly GCA_039655065.1). Lineage (NCBI taxonomy): Eukaryota > Metazoa > Chordata > Mammalia > Chiroptera > Phyllostomidae > Glossophaga > Glossophaga mutica. The sequence continues at coordinate 150,529,290 of CM077304.1, read as the reverse complement.
AAAATGCCTTTGATTTCTGGATATTGACTTTGTATCCAGCTGTTTGGCCAAATTCATTTATTATGTCGAGCAATTTTTTGGCCGAGACTATAGGAGCACAATTTACAATAGCCAAGTGTTGGAAACAACCTAGATGCCCATCAGTAAATGAATGGATCAAAAAACTGTGGTACATTTACACAATGGAATTCTATGCAGCAGAAAGAAAGAAAGAGCTCATACCCTTTGCAACAGCATGGATGGAACTTGAGAGCATCATGCTAAGCGAAATTAGCCAGGCAATGAAAGACAAATACTATATGATCTCACCTTTAACAGGAAGCTAATCAACAAAACAAACAAACAAGCATAATATAATCAAAGACATGGAAATTGAGAACAGGCTGACAGTAACCAGAGGGGAGGGAATTTCAGGGGAAAAGGGGGAGGGTTTGCAGGAACAAGTATAACAGACACATGGACAAAAACTATGGGCGGGGTGGAAATGGGAGGGAGGTGGGGAGGGATGGGGTGGTGGGATAGGGTGAGAATAAAAGACAGAAAACTGTACAAGATCAACAATTAAAATAAAAAAAATAAAAATAAAATTCCAGAAGGCCTTGGAGAACAAAGGAAAAATTACCCAATGCTAAACTATTTAGAAGTATTAACTGATTTTTTTCTATACAGCTGAAGTGATTTTATTCCCATTCTACTGTTGTTGTTTATACAATGTTGAGCTAAAATACACAAGAACTTTCATTGGTATAAGTAACAGATGCAGGCAAACTCAGATATGCTGCTGCTGCTGCTGATGATGATGATGATGATACATCTAGCATATATGCAGTACTTACCATGTGCCAAGAATTATTCTATGATACATGTATGGATGGATGGGCATATAGATAGATGGATAAATGAATGGACAGATAGATATGATACATGTAAATATATCAGTATACATACATGTATGTACATAGATATAAGACACATGTTGTCAGAAGGTAGAGTAGATGTACAGTGAACACCAAACGATATAGTTTTTTTTTTTTTTAAGATTTTATTTATTTATTTTTAGAGAGGGGAAAGGAGGGAGAAAGAGAGGGAGAGAAACATCAATGTGTGGTTGCCTCTCACGTGGCCCCCACTAGGGGCCTGGCCTGCAACCCAGGCATGTGCCCTGACTGGGAATCGAACCTGCGACCCTTTGGTTCACAGCCCGCGCTCAATCCACTGAGCTACGCCAGCCAGGGCATAACGATATAGTTGTTTTAAGAAGGAAAAATGAAGCAGGCAAGTCCACTGAACATTAAATAATTTTTTATAGGGTAATTTATTTATAGGAACAGAGATTGTGTCAGAGCAGAAAAAGATAACCCAGCAGTCTGCATAGATTATTCTCTGCTACTAGACAGTGGTTACAGTATATGTTTTTATAACATAGCTGAACTACTAATGATTAACAAGACAAAGGAACAAATAATACAGTATGAACCAAGAACCATACCTCCTGGTGCTCTTGTGATGGATAATTGCTTAGACTTCACGTCAACACCTAGTGTGATATTTGTTATGTTATTCAGGCTGTTTATTGACAGGGATTTTTATGGTTACATTGTGTAAGCTTACAGGACACAGCTAATCATTAACTATGAGACTTTGGTGTCAGCTTAGACTAGGTAGGTTAGAGACTTCAGCATGGAAACCAGAAAGAAATTAGGGGCCAAGGAGGAAGAGAGAGACAAGTAGGGAGAGAGGGAGAGATAGAAACACAGAGATAGAGACAGTATGAGGTAAATACTATCATTATGTCAAGTTCACCAACAAGATACTGGCACCAAGAATCTAATTAGCTTTTCCAAGACCAAACAGAAAACAAGTTGTAGGGTAGAGATGCCAAATAAAAAGCAGGAAGGCCTTAGAGTCTGCATGCTGAACCTCTACACCAAGGGGGCTTTCACTGCTCATTAGAACCCCAAACTTTTACAAAGAAGAAAAAGGTAGAGTTGTATTCTTAATCTGCCTGCAAACAAAAGTTTTTGGTAAAGTGTCATTTATTGCCCCTCATTTCAAAGTGGTTCAAACACTTGACAGATTTCAAAATCCCTTGTACTTGAGTTTGAATTCTGACCAACACATTGCTTACTGAATATATGATTTGGGATTAATCATTCACAATTTTTAATTAATCCTCAGTTTCCTCCTTTCTAAACAGAAAAGAGTAATAATTTTCTATTATTATTATATATAAAATTAAGCAGAGATTAATTCTATTCTAGGAAAAATAAAAAAGAGATAATAAATGGCATTATTATTAATAATGTCGTTGTCATCATCATCTTTAGTATAATATGTTCTTTTTAGATACAAGTGAACAATTTTTAATAAAAACATAAATATTTATTGAATAATGAATAAAATATTCATGCTATCTTGCAACATTTAAAGAATATCAACTCTATTGTATCAACATTCTTACTGTTTTAGAGAATATTAGCCCTATACATTAAATTGAGAAAATATGCTTTTGACCTGACTTCTAAATAGTAGAATTTTGTGGTACTTCCAGAGGTAGCCTAGAAATCACTAGTAATTTCCTGAGATGTTTCATTTAAATTAATACACCCATTCTCATTGTAACCTACCAACCAGTATTCCTTTGCTGAGGCCAAAGTTGTATTTGCGATATCTTTTTGATTTTTATTTAATACCTGATAATTTTTTGTGGTTCAGCCCACATCTCAGTTTGAACTTTTGGATCCATCTTGAGAGACCTGATAACTTCAGTAACTAAGAGTTTCCATGTGTAGGACGAATGAAAATGTGAAGAGAGTTACCCAACCCAGCAAACATTTCTCTCTGCACCAGTCAGTAGGAATGCATTTGTGAGCTAAAAAAATGCTACAGTTTGAACTAGGGGAGCTGTTAAATGTACTTTCAGAATTCTATGTAGGGTATAAAGTTCTAGAGATATAGCTCTGTTTCTACTTCATCTCAACCAACTTTAATTTCTACACAAAGGGAATATTAAATCTTAAAAAGGCCCAGAAAAGGACAAAGAATATTTTTTGTGAGCACATTAAACATACCAGGCTTCTACTTTGCTGTAAAACTTGTATGAACAGATATAAGCACAGTCAAGGAATGAGGGTAATTCTCTTTTCCAAGTCAAATTCACCAGTTCTTTCCCTCCAAAAATTATTTATAGATTCCATCAAAATGTGAATTAATGATTTATAGTACTGAATATTCACTGGAAGCCCAATTCTGTTTTTTCCCCTTAAATACAGTGCTGAACCAATTCATTTAGCTGGATGGATGTAAAGAAATAAGTTAATTAGCAACAAGCTTATTAATACTTTCAGAATAAAGTTACAGAAACTCTCACTTTTTATGGAAGATAAAAGGAAATAGGTATAAAAATGTATTGTAAGTAGAAAAATTGTGTTCAATATACAGAAAAATTATCTCCTAGGAACATATTCAAAGAAGTGATAATTGTAGAATTAAATTTGTGACTTGAAAAAAAAAATATATATATATATTTAAAGAAAAGTGACATCAAGCATGAGAAACACCTTATCTTTGAACAATTTTTGAAGAGAGAAGGTAAGCCTTCAGAGATTTCAAACTCTTCATTTAGATAGTCTCCACAATCTTTAACACCTCTAAAAAATATAATGTTTTATATACACAAAACCCACCGTATCTCATGATTCTATTTTAAAGAAATTTAATATTAAGATTACTCTATAAATGTAGTAACAAAGACTCATGTTTTCTCTCATAACAGAAAAAGTTTCTCCACAGATTTTTTATGATTTTCTTCTTTTTCTTTCCCCATTTTTATTAGTAATAACAAGGATACTTAGAGCTATATACTTTATATGCAGATATAAGGGTCTTAAAATTTCACTAAATTGAACATTTACATAGTTTCTACTACTAATATTATTAGCTATCACTCATCTGTTTCACTTTTGTGATACATTTTGATTTTGGAAAAATCTCATAAGGTAGATATTATCTCTATTTAAAATAGAGGAAATCTAAGACCAAAGAGAAGTATACTACAAAGGGCACTGCATTTGCACTCAGTAAACCTTATACCCTACTAATTTGAGACAAACATGGACACAGATAACTTAACACAGGCATGCCATGAGTTAGCTCTATAAATCCCCTATATAAGCAAAATACTTTGAATGTTCAGAGTGAAGAACACATAATATGGATTAGAGAAAGTTGGAAGTAATTGGGCTTTGATAAAACTTTAAAAAATAAAGGAACTTCTTTGAATAAGGAAATGGACAATTGAGGTAAAAGAAACAATTTAGGCAAAAGCACAAAGTTATGAATGTGAAAAGCATGGTTGAGAATGAGTGGGTCATCATGTATAGCTTTAGCAGAATATTTGAGATCTCTTCTTAAACTTTAGCACACATAATAATCACTCAGTAAGGGACCCAAGGATTTTCGTTTCTACTGAATTATGTTAACGCTTCTGGCTCAGGGGGCACACTTTGAGAACCTCTAATTTAGGGACATACAAGTTGCTCATTTTACTGCTGAGTTACAATTAATTGCAGAGTTTAAAATGTTTATGGTTAATAAAGCAAGATGTCCAATGTTGGCATAGAAAGTTAAAATAAGCCAGGCAGTGAAAGACAAATACCATATGATCTCGCCTTTAACAGGAACTTAATCAACAAAACAAACAAACAAGCTGGGAGGGGGAGTAAAAGAGAGAAAACTGTATAAGATCAATAATTTTTTAAAAAAACTGATTAAAAAAATAAAATAAAACTGAAAAAAAGAAAGTTAAAATCCTATGAGTGAAAGGGTAATTGATAACCTGAAGGGACTACTGAGAAAGGATTTATCAAAATGGAGTCTGCAGTTCGTATGGCTGTACAGTGGATGCTTGCCTGAGTTCTAAGGATGAAAGCGCTGTTGACATGAGAAAGTTGATGTTGACATGAGAAGAAGCCATGTCTAAAGGCAATAATTAAAGCAACAATCAGTGCCTTGGTTGTAGTAACACATCAACAACATACCCCAACGGAGACTAGAGCAGCAAAGCAACACCACATGACATATGCAAAAGGAGGACAGTATAAGAGGAGACCAAAAAAAGGTTTGAAGTTTCTATATTTTAAGAGCTGCTGCAAATGGTCATAAATTGATGTAGAGTCCAAGGGTCTCCAGCTGAAGTAGACAAGCAGGTTTAAATTCCACCTCCGATCCTTGAACCCTGATATCTGACACTGAAGTGAGGTTGCAGTTTTTTGGAATTAAATAATCATTTTTCCAGGTGGTGCATGCTTTTCTAACTCATATTTCTACTTCAGTAGTTTATCTTTTCATTCAATCCCAGTATGCCAAAGAATTTGCTAGTTCCTAAAATATGGAAAGATATTTGCACAACCACAACCATAGTGCAGGGAGTGTAGTAGTTGGTTAAGTGATCTTAAGTAAGTGGTCTAATTCCTCTGCAGTACAACTCCCTAAAACATAGTAATCTCAAACATTCTTTCATCTCTGAAGTCTCATAATCCTGCATTTTAGAATCAAGGAAGAGAGTATATGAGTAGAAAAAAATCATGAGTATTGACACTGGGAAGAACGAGGTTAAAATCCACATCAGTATTCTCCTTTGCCAAATGGTTTTGAATGAACTATCTAATCTCTCTGTGTTTCAGCTGACTCATTTGCAAATAGGGATAATAATTCTTATATCATAAAAACAAATGAAAATGAAAAATAATGAGTTCTAATGTAAATATTTTCTTCAAGCCATTGAAGCAAAAACTATTTATCATTATTTTTTTGCGCTTGATAAGATAAAGAATCACACCCACTTCCATATCAAATCTTCCCTTTCCCAACCTTACAAGGTTAAAACCCATAGCTAAATTTCTTGTTGGTGGGATTGCAGACTGGTACAACCACTATGGAAAACTGTATGGAATTTTCTAAGAAAACTAAAATGGATCTGCCTTTTGGCCCAGCAATTCCACTGCTAGGATTATATCCTTAGAACCCTGAAATACCAATCCAAAAGAACCTATGCACCCCATATTCATAGCAGCACAATTTACAATAGCCAAGTGTTGGAAGCAACCTAGGTGTCCATCAGTAAATGAATGGATCAAAAAACTGTGATACATTTACACAATGGAATTCTATGCAGCAGAAAGAAAGAAGGAGCTCCTACCCTTTGCAACAGCATGAATAGAACTGGAAAGCATTATGCTAAGTGAAATAAGTCAGTCAATGAAAGAAAAATACCATATGATCTCACCTTTAACAGGAACCTAATCAACAAAACAAACAAACAAGCAAAATATAACCAAAGATACTGAAATTGAGAATAGAATGACATTCACCAGAGGGGAGAGGGGAGGGAATTTCAGTGGAAAAGGGGAAGGGTTTACAGGAACAAGTATAAAGGACACATGAACAAAAACAAGAGGGGGTGGAAACAGGAGGGAGGTGGGGAGGGCTGGGGTGGTGGGCTGGAGTGGGAGTAAAAGGCAGAAAACTGTACTTGAACAATTAAAATAAAATAATTTTTTAAAAGATAGGAAAGAAAGAAAGAATGGGAAGAGATAAAAGAAAGAAAGAAGGCAGGGATGTAGGTAAGGAAGATGTCTTAATTCTAGCAAAGAACTTTTTCTTTTTAATCTAATATGACAATCAAGTACTAGCAGTACATGAATATGTAGAACATATTGGAAAGTACTATAAAAATTAAATTGTCAACAGCTATATGTAAAAAAGTATGAGCACAAAATGAACAAACATAAGAAGTACAAGAACTACTTAAAAGGTACCTGTATAAAGATTATTCATTAAAATGTCAAATTCTCAAGAATATCCTCAAAGGATTAAAAAGTGTTATACTTTTTTCTAGGAATATTGGAAAAATGCAGGCATAGAGGGTCATATTATATTCTATTTGACTCTTGAGTCCCACAATTGGACTCCAGTTATGTGACTTTGGACCTGTTATTTATACTCTCTGTCTAAATATCCTCATTAATCAAATGTAGATAATACTACCTACTTCTCTAATGAGTTTGTTGCTTACTAACTGGGTGACCACATAACAAAGTCAATTTAAATATTCCCACCACAGTTTTTGAGCTGTCTCTAAGTATTGTCTCTTTTGAGGATTAAGACAATGTAATTAAATTACCTGCACACAGTAATCATTCAATAAATATGAAAGTTGTCAATATTAAAGGATTAGCATAAAAGTGCTCAGGTTACATGCAGTTACGACATTTATGGGTAAATAACATTTCAAGTATTTTACTGAACCAGGATTTTTAACTCTGTCAATTTCTCTAATATATTTCTGTTTTGTTCAAAAACAGATGCTAGGTTAAATGAAGATAAAAATTAATTTCTACAGATTTTGTAACTTTGATGGGACAAAAGAGAAACATGGCCACCTCAAGATTCACTACCACTTCTAAATGTGGGTCAATTTATCCAAACAAGTAAACAAAATAACCAAGCAGTCCCTACCTAAAACACAAATAAAAGTCAGCCATCTATGTGTGGGCCCTGAACATTGTTTTGCAGAACTCCCCAGAAGATGATAATGTCCAACAAATATCTTTTTATCTTCTCAGTACATAAAATCCAAAATTTTAGTGTTTCTTTAAGTTAAAAGCTATGACCCTTCCTACCATATACAAGTACTCCTGAAATGCATACTTATTAGTAGAATCATTGTCTCTCTATACTTGTTCTCATTTACAATTATGATTTTGACCAACTGCCTCTCCTGACACAGCCAGCCCCATGATCTGGGTGATTTTTTACTCCTTGTTGCCTGTGTACTTACAATCCAAATGTAAGATAATTTGAAATTATTAAAGAGCAGTAATACTTCTCAGACAACAAAATAAATATTTTACTATCATATTTTATAAGGAATTATATTGGCACAGTGTACAGATTTTGAAAAATACATTAAGTCAAAGAAGAAAACCAGCCTCACCTTCCACTCAGATATTCTATGTGATTAGCAACAGAGAATTCAGGCCCTGCTATTTTCATATATATTTTCACTGGTGATAAAATATTTTTGCAACTGTTCTAATGAGTGTGTAATATGCATTTACACATTGGTACTATAATTCATTTCAACAACTCCTATTGTTGATGTCAATTTTTAGTACTGTAAATGGCATGACAATAAATTTATCTATAAACAAATAGGTGCAAATTATGTATTACTTGAAAACAGTATCATGAGAGGAGAATTTCTGGTCCAAAGTTAATGAAGCTTTTATTTTTGGTAAGTACTTTATTTTGCTTTCAAAGAAGATTGTACCAGTTAACATTAAATAAGATTGCTGTTTAAACTATTTCCAGTAACATTTACTTTTAGTTTAATGAAAATATAACTATAATAATTTCTATTTATTGCAGAAAATTTAGAAAATACAAGAGAAAACTTAATAATTCTACTGAAAAATTTTACCATCCACAACAAATAGTTGTTCCTTCTTTTTAACAGAGATTTTGTGTGTATATTTATATAGGATAATTCAAAATATGAAGTTTTAAACTCTACATCCTTTTTCTCTTCACATTGTGTCATGAACATTTGCTAATGTTTGGTTTTCTTTTTTCCTTATTTTATCTCTAACACATTTATTTTAATTTACTATGCATGTTTAAATTTTAGGAAGTTATTAAGTAGATCCCCTTTCTTCTGTAGTTTTAGTATGATCTTCAGTTACCATTTTCTGAGATCTTTCCCATAGCTTACATATTGTAAAATGTGCTCTTAAGTGAACAGGTAAAGAAAAACCCAGGGATCTCCGAATAAGACTAAGCTGACTGGCTTAAACATTATGAATGGCTGACATTTCATACTGGAAACAAATACTTGTTCTTGGTATAAAAAAGGGGCCCTCACTCATATCACTGAAGTTACCAAATCTGTGTAACTTGACTAGTCTTTCAAGGTCTTGAGATGCCTTCTCTTTCATGAAATGTATTTTATTTGTTGTGTTGAAATATTCCTAATGCCACTTTTACATCAACTTCCAGAGTTTCAAATGGAAGCTTTTTTATAAATTAAAGAAAGAGAATCTTTTGTGAGAGAACGTAGGCTCTCTTTTGTTGGCATAGACTTATCAAGTTTGTTACCCAAACCAACATCACAGCAGAAGGCTCCAGTGATTACAGGAACTTTTGGAGCACTGACCAAACTGACCATACATTCACCTTCAAATGCCCTCTGGCAGCCTGCCATCATGGCATGAGAACACCCAGCCTTATTAACTTCCCCTGGATCACCATCTCTGAAAATAAGAAATGTAGTTTCACAGGATTTGGTCAAAGGCTTATTACATGTCCCACAGCTGTCTGTTTTCAAGAGCCAGAATGGACTTCCTGCAATACCCCTAGCTTACATGCATGGCAAAACTATAAGGAGGTGAAATGTTTTTACTCATTGCAAACTTGGTGCCAAGGTCAGTTTTCCCAATGTGTTAGCAATCTTCTTAGTTTGGAGAGCACATGTTAACTGCCTGTTTTTCTCCATTGTACATTTCCATCAGTTGGGTGGGTAACAGTTGAGAAACTGATCATGTGGTTATACATCCCAGCAAGCCTCTCCACTTGGGTGGCCTGCTAGAGCCCCAGTCCCCAGACCCTCAGAGCCAGCACCTCTATTGTGGCCATAGAAACCTGCACTCACAGGTCCTCCACCATCTCCCAGCCCACCAAACCTTTTGTACTTCAATAGTCACCACCATCTACCCTGTTGCCCTAATCAGAAACATAGATTATTCACTTAACACATGACTTTTTCTCTGTTGTCCAACATGAGCAGTTTACCAAGCCCTCAAATGTCCACTGTCAGAATAACTCATGAGCTGCAGCTCCCCTCCAGCCATATCCCCATCATGTTTCTCACTTGCGTTATTGCAAGTACTTCTTACCAGTGTTTTCTCTGTCCAATCCAACCATCTTATATCCCATACTCCATGATGCTATAGTGTATTCTTTTTACCACTGAAATAAAACTCTGTCATTCCAATGATCACAATAATTCATTTAAGATAAAATTCTATTTTTTAATGTGACATTGTTCTCATTTACTTCTTTAGCTTCAACTTGCCCTTAGGCAATGCCAAAGGACTTGTTGTTCTGTGACTGTGTGTTGCTCTTTCATGAGTATTTAAATTTGTTGGAAGCCTCCTTTAGGGACTAAGAACAGGGGCTCTGGAGGTACACTGACTGGATTTCAATTCTGTCTGTGCCTGCTGTTGACTGTGGCAGACCCTTCTGCGTGGCGTGGGCCCAGCTCCCACTTGGGGATGCACAGGACCCACCCCCACAGATAGGTTCTCTCATGGGGAATCAGATTTGCAATATACCTAGGCTGCTTTTGAGACTTGCTTCTTGCTAAAACTCCCTCACCCTGCAAATGCTTGTAACTTCCTAAAATTCATGCTAAACCTTCCAGGGATTAGTGTAACCACTTTTGCCTTTTCATTTGCTAATATCCTTCTTCTGTGATGTGATTAGGGGCATTGGCTCCTTTGTTGTAACTGGGGATAATGAGTGAGGACCATCTTGTAATTTGAGGAGATATAGAATAAAGGTCTGTGGTGGCAGAGGCCACAGCTTTTGCTCCCCTTGAGAGAAAAGTCACGCTATTGTCCTTTTTCCTCCACCGGACTCTAGTCCGTGTGTAAGTTTTTATTTCATCCATAATGACAGGGACACTGCTAGCCGGTGTCCACATCAGTTGACCTTGGGCAATTCACTAAACTTTTTTGTGCTTTACTTGTAAAATCAGGACAGTCACAGTGCTTACTCATGGGATAGTTACAAGGATAGGTAAGGAATACTTGTAAGGTGCTTGAACAGTGACCAACACAAGTGCTGTGTAAGTGTCTGATAAATAAAGGTTCTTCATTTTGCCTATTATATTGCTTAACTTGCACAACCTGCCTGATTTTAAGATCCCTCAGTCTAAACTAGACTGAGATGTCTGTCTCTACCCCTTTACCTTTGTCCTATCACTTTTCACATTGTTGAATTGTGTACATTTGTGACTACCCAAACAGTGTCTGAGAATAGAGGTTGACTTTCCTTTTCCCATTGTCAGCATGTAGCACAAACTCTAAGCAATGCCCTACTAGCTGTGGTCTGCCATTATCTGCTTTGTAGATGAACAACATTTTATGCCTGGAAGTTTTGATTAAAGTTTTTTTCACCATTTGTTCTTCTTGAGTGCACTATGTTTTTGAGATCCTAATTAAATTAAAAAAAATATTTGAAAGGCCAAGCCTCACAGTACAATAAATTACAAAGATGTTTAAAAGAGACTAGGTCAAAATCCACTTTTATCTGGCACTTTACCTTGTTGTTTTCATGCAGAAAATAAGTAGCACATACCACATAATAAAGTAAAAATTTACAACCAAGCAGCCATATATACTGAGATCATTAAGTTGTAGGAATCAGAACTAAGTACAATGAGAAAGCATAAAAGAAAAAAAGAATGACATAGATACTACTTTAAAAGATGGTTGGGGCTCTTTGGGTTGCAGAGCATGCATCCACAAGATTATTTCAGAGTACCTAAAGATCTGTAATAGGCTTAAATTCAGAAAATAAGCAAACTACTTTAAAGTATATTTTATTGATTATGCTATTACAGAAAATAAGCAAATTAAAATGATGCAGTGTCTAGAGGTATAAAGAGTCAATAAATGGAATCATTAGGAAAGATCATTTGAGTTCAACAATTAAATATTTTAGGAAGATATGAGTTTTAATGCATTATGCATTTAATGAATACAAAGGCAATTATAAAGAGATTTGAACAGAGAAAGATAAGATAGCTAAGGGAGATGAATAGCACACTCAAAATCATGAAAGGGAAAATAGGACAAATGAACTGAAGAAGAAAAGCCTTATAAAGGGTATAAAGCAACTGGAAAAATGAGAAAAAGAAATAAGTGAATATACTACAAAATCTTTTACCACACAAGTATTTAAGTAAAGATAACTGAGGTAAAGTCATTTTGTAAAATAAGATGTTATAAAAATATAGGTATTTTTATAATGCCAGTAATGTTACTATAAAGTATATAACAATAATAATACTAAATAATAATATAATAATGGTACATAAATAATAATATAGTAACTATTGATGATAATGATGAAGATGATGAAGATTGCTAATATGTTAGTAGGCTAGGGAAGCAAGATATAAAGACAAATATAGATGCTATCTAGATAGAGTTATTTATATACTTGAAAAACTGAACACCTAGATATTTAATATTAACTATAAAATAAATATGGTATTTGCTTCTTGATAAAAAGAGCTTCAAAGGCAAATAAACGATTTCTCAAGCTTTTTTTTCTCCAAGTCACTCTTACACAAGAGAAATTTGATGAGTTAAGTGTAAATGCATAAGACACATGTGGATTATATTTTCTTTTAAAAACACAAGGGTTTAAAAATTAAGGAGAAAAAAATATTTGACACAATGCATTTTTGTGAAGGCAAAACAAAAAACAATAGAGATAGTTTTGGATTGTATTACGACCTTCAACATTGTTCTGTTTGTCTATTAAATTAACCTAAAAGTAAAAACTGCTTTTAACTAGGAGAACTAAAGCAATAAAACCTGCACCAAAGCATGGATTTCTATGAATTATTCCCTAAAGGTTTTATTGAGTTTCTTTTTTAAAAAAAGAATCTCCTATTCAGGTATGTTCAAACAAACATCCACTGCATGTGCTGTACTCCGTGCCTATTCCATGATTTCTTCATGATGTCTCTGGTTCACGTAGTAGAGGAGATAATATATGAATATGTGTAAGATAAATGTCCATCCTTCTTTACGGGTAGGATTGACTTAATCAGAGCTTGTACTCTCTAATTAATTCAAAAGTGTTCCTGAGTCATTTTTTTAACACTTTGGGCCCGTATTTTACTATAATCTCTGCTGATATATTTGCCGGAAGGGCGCTTTCTAAGATGCCATTGGTGTTCCTGCAAATAGACCTGAACTGTTATAAAATTTGAATAGCTGGGTTATTTTGAGATTTATTGGTGGTTAAGTCAAGCTGATGGAACTCGCTCTATGGCAGATGTCCATCCTGACATCCTGAAACAGCAAGTAAAAAGAATAAAGGAATGAGAATGTAAAAACTGGTGTTTTTAATTTTGTTGTTTGCTTCTAGTTAACTTGGTGCCTCTGGTCAAGCAGACCAGTTCAATGATTTTGGGTCATTGCTTTGTTCTTCTTGAACTGGAACAACCATAATGAGCATTTTGCTGTTCCTCAAAAGTTCCCAGTTATTGTGCATTACCACCTTCTCCTTCTTTCCTTTTAGATAAACTAGGAAGTTCTGTCAATTATTTCTATGGCTTTTCTCAAAGTCGTCTTTCTTTTCTCTTCCTAGTACCAGTTTTTAAAATAAGTCCTTATTACTTGGCCCCTAAACTGCAGTTTTAAAAAGGAAAAAATCAGTCTCTTCTACTTCAAATCTGCCTCCATGGCCTGGTGACAGCAACTTAACATTTCTAAAGTGAATATTCTTTCTACCACTGTTTTACTGAATATTTTCCAATGATATCCTATTTCTCAAAAGCTAAAATCATAAACCAGAATACTAGAATGCAGTATTTACTCAATAAATATTTGTTCAATGAATGAATTTATTTCTCTCATTTATAGCTCACTAAAACCTACCTCGCCCCAAAACTATCTCCTCTATTTTTTGAAGCACACAAACTCTCTTTGGCAAGCAAAATGACTCTCCAAAGATGCCAATCCTCTAATTGTTGGGAATTGTTAATATATTATACTGCATGGAGAGACTTTGCACATGTAGTTAAGGTTATAGACTTTTAAAAAGGGAGAGTAACCTGGATGAGTTTGGAAGTAGATTCTCCCCAAGGTGTCCTGATGAGAACCCAGCTAGCTAACATCTTTCCTTAAGCCTGAGGAAATGGGTGAAATCCAGAGCAGAGAAACCCACCAAGTCAACAGCAACATATTTGTGCTATTTTAAGTTAAGATTTTGGTAATTTGTCACAGCAGCAATAGAAAACTAATGCATTCTGTAGTGCACTGTTGGTGGGAATTCAGAATGACATAACCACTCTAGAAAATGGTATGGAGTTTCCTTTCAAAGTTAAAAATGGAACTGCCTTTTGACCCACTTCTGGGAATATATCTAAAGAATCCCCAAACACCAATTCCAAAAAATATATGCACTGCTGTGTTTATAGCAATGTTATTTACAATAACCAAGAGCTGGAAATAGCTTACGTTCCCATCAGCAGATGAGTGGATAAAGGAGCTGTGATATATTCATACAATGGAATACTATGCAGTGGTAAGAAAAAAGAAGAAATTCTTACCTTTTGTGACAGCATAGATGAAACTGGAGACTATTAGGTTAATTGAAATAAGCCAATCCATGAAAGACAAATAGCATATGATCTCACAACTGTAATCTAAAGAACAAAATAAACCAACAGACAAAGTAGAATCAGAGGCACAGAAACAAGGAACAGACTGATAGCTATAAGATAGGAAGGAGGAGGGTGGAACTAGTTAAAAGAAGGTAAAGGGGTTAGACAAAGAACATGTATGCATCACCCATGGACATGAACAATGGTGCAGAGATTGACTGTGGGAAGGGGGCCTGGGTGGAGGGCGCAAAGGGAGGAAACTTGTGACAACTATAATAGCATAGACAATAAAAATAAAAGAAAAATGAATACGCTCTCACATATGTTGTCCCTGAGCTGTGCCCAAGTGTGCCATTCCCTCTTTACCTTTCATTGCACACTGTTTAACTGTGACAGTAATACAGTTTATCTGTCACTTCCCCACCCAATTCTGATTTCCAGAAACATCTTTTTAAAAATTGTAATGGGTCCCTAACAGCAAAATATTTTAATTAATTAAGGTTTGGAAAAGAACATACTTAGGAAAATCTCTTTGGTTTCACTGAAAAGAGTAATACACCTTTTAGATCCCTTCCTACAGTGTATAAGATATTGCTGTTTGACTTCTGACTACAGGTACTTATTTTAAAAATACAACATTTTAAACTAGTGTTTAGCAAACCTAAATATGCATGAATAGCACCTGGGAATTATGTTGAAATATAGATTCTGATTCAGTAGGTCTAAGGTGGGATTGCAAATTCTACACTTTTAGTGAGCTTTCATTGCATTTGTTCATTTACTTGCTGGGTGACTTTGGGTAAATCATTTCAGGAGATAAACCTAGATTTTTTTCATCTATAAAATAGATATTGAGAGTATAACTAAGATCATGGGTAGAAGGGAAATGCTTCTTTTTGTTTCCTATGCCACATCCCCTTGGCCCATTCTAATTCAAACTGCATTTGTCATAAACACAGCTTATCACATTCATCACATTCCATGTGAAACACCAGACATATTCCTCTGCTTTTCTGTTATAGCAACTCGGATAGTACCAGCAAAGTAGCCTATAAATACAGAGTTAATTAATGCCCATGGACCAGTCCATTAATCTGTGGAGCTCAGGACTTGTTGATGAAGGTCCCAGGCTCTGGATCTCCGTTCAGAGGTGCACTAAACACAGTTCTTTAGAGAGATTGAGGCCCACAGCTGGATAGAGTTCTGGTTGTTTTCAGTGGGAATAAGCATTTTCACCATTCCCTGTTGTCACTTTACCCTTCTCTTCACTTCTGTTTCCAGGGATAACTTTCCAAAGAAACTACCTTTTCATAAGTCCTGTCCAAAGCTCTGCTTCTGGCATCACAGCCACTTATAGTCTCACCTGTTTTAGAATGGAGAGGGAAAACAATGGCTTGTGGAGGAGCTCTAACATTTGAACTGGGTGGGGACAATGACAATCTTAAAGATCATGCAATTACCTAACTTTTCATTTGGAAACCTTGGAGAAAAAGAATGACAGGCTGAAGTCAGCCCCTATCAACATGGGGAATACCAGGAAAGTCAAAGGCCTCCATGGACATTTTTAAGGACCTTTATTTTCTGCAGTTGGGGGTAGACTTTGCTGAAATTCAAGCCCAGGATTTAAAAGGAATGGAAGCAACATGAAAAAGGAGATGGAATTTTTGGCTTCAGTGGATCTTCTATGTTAAAAGTATGGCAAAAATATAAAATAAGTTGGAGCCTGAGATTGGGGATGACAGTCCTTGGTGCACCAAGAAGACGTGCATTGATGAGGAAAAACTATCATCTTTGAGAAGCTCAGTGCAGCTTTCCTCAGTAGTGCAGAATTAACAGGAGGAGGTGATGCTATGAGAGAAAGGCTCCTAGTGTTAATAAAAATGACATTGTCCTAGAATAGCAAAAATCAGGTGGTGGCACCTAGTCACCTGAAACAAAGTAAATATAACTACTATAAAGCACAGCAATGCAAGTGTGGCACAAAAGTCCTTCACCTATAGCAGGAGTGTCAAACTCATTTTCATGGGGGGCCACATCAGCCTCATGGTTGCATTCAAGGAGCCAAATGTGATTTTAGGATGATACAAATGTAATTGCTCCTTAACTAGGGGCAAGGAGCTTTACTTTCGGCCCTTTGAAAGTAACCACAAGGCTGATGTGGCCCCCCATGAAAATGAGTTTGACACCTGACCTACAGGGTTCTGTGATAACGACTAGAAGACTATAGTATATGTAGAAGTAAAATAAATGAGTACCCAACAAGAGTGTTGTTTGGTGTGTATAACCAGAAAAAACTCAATAGCTAGTAGGCTAAGGCTAAGGCCTCCATAAACCTCTGCAATGAAAATCACTATTCCTCACACAGTTTCCAGATCTAGGTTAGTTTCAGACACAAGGGCATATTGACTGAAAGGGAGCTAGTTCTCTCAGGTAAAAAGACCTGCTGAGCCCTAGAAGTGTATACTAAATGTTATACCAATGTCTCTTTGAAAGGACCCTGTACCAGGATTATTGCATATTGAGGAACAGGAATATCCAAGATCTTTCAAGAAATGTTGAAAACTGAGTCTTATTTGATAATTAAATAAAAGCGACCCTTATCTCTGCTACATTATTGCAATGCAGTAAATAAATTTCTGCCCTAAAGCTATCTTGCAGTAGATCTAATCTCTCCATGGACCCACCCTGGTCATTTTCTAAGACCCTTAGTTCTTATTCAGATCATAAATATATAGAATCTGGTAGAACCCTCACATTCAATTTCTGAATAAGAGTATTAAGGTGAAACATTAAGAGCAAACTTGAGGTTACCCCACCCTTACCCATTCGTGGTTGTAAGTCAGTCCAAGGTGAGCATGTGCAATCACAAGATCATAGATAATCAGAGTATGTAAAAATGGCCTCTTTAAGGCTTAGCCAAGGAGATGGTATGGGAAAGGCACCTTGTTTGGTTAGGGTATTACCTTCTATAATGGACTATTCATTTTTAATCAACAGCTGTTATATAATATCTCATGCCCAGCACTGTAATACACAGGTGTAGGAATCAAATATTGAAAGGATGATTGACTACTCTCACTATCCTTCCCAATGACATATTAGAGAGTTTGTGCTGCTCACTCCTGCAAGATTCAAGGTCTTGAACCCCAAAAAGAAAATGTTTCTTCTAGGCGACATACTAAGGGTTTCTCCAAACCTAATACTTCAGGTTTTTAAGTTCCTCATGCCTGTCAATAAGCAAGTAAAGAAATTAATGAATTAACAACATTATTGACCATGATTGTCCTGAGTTTCTATGGTCACTGTCATGTAATGGATGCATGGAGACACGTGTTCCCACTAAAGGGGATCACAGAGGCATCTCCTGCTGTTTCTATGCTCAGTAATAACAAGGAAAGTCATTTGCAGCAATTAGTGCCTGATAAGGCCCAAGGCAATCAAAGATTCAGACACCTAAGGGACGAAGGTCTATGTTTCTCTTTCAAGCAAGCAGCTTATACACCAACTATCGAGCCAGCCAAGTGTGAGGGAACTCTAGAATGGATGGGAGAAAAAGGAGATGAATATCATTTATAGACTTTGGAGCAGGAACTGCAGTGTGCTCTACCAAACTTGTTTTAAATTCTTGTTTTCTCAAGAGGTTATGACTAACCTCAACTTTGAAGAGTTATGAAAAAGTTTAACTTAATGTGGGACAGTTACTTTTCTGAGCTTGAAAGGCAGGCTGCAATAGACGATACAGGACTCTGCATTAAGGTCCCTAACTAACCTACAATTGCAGCTGCACTTGGGGAGAGCTCCCTTGCACTTTGGCAGCATCCCACAAGTGCCTGCTTCTCTGTTTTTCTGCTTTAGAGCCTTTGTGGAAGTTACAGGAAGCTCACTCACTGCACACAAGGACATCTTGGAAGTGGGGGATAATTAATACCCTTAGGGTACAACTCTCAACAAGAAAGGACAAGAATTACAGTAAATGCCTCAGCTTCAGAGAAATAATTCTGAGGGTCCCTAGGAGGACTGAGCCCCAGTTGCCCACAAAGGTAATCCACACTTCATTGGCAGCTCTTCCTTCTATAGAATGCCAGCTCACTCAGCTTACTCTACCACATAGTCTGTCTACCCTCATCACATACAATAGTTGTATTAACAAACATGAAGTGTCCCTAGGTCCCCTCTTCTCAGGGAAATGGGAAGCTGGTTAAAACCTTAAGAGAAGTGCCTGCCCCTTGCTGTACAAGACAGCCTTTCCAGGAGCACACACCTGAATTTGGTGTGTTTTTAAATGTATAAATCCAGCATAGCCAGACATGGAGCAAAACTTTTGTGTGAGATTAAGGCAGTTAGAGCTTAAACTTTGAAAATTATAAAATTCCAGGTTTAAGGTGACTCCTAATAGATTCCATTAAAAACATAACCACTTATTGCAGGAAAATGAACCTGAATAAAATTGTAAGTAGGTGAGAGTATGAGTAGGCATGCTATGGTTAATTAATATGAAAGAGTCATTTTATCAGATAAGATATGCCTTGTGAATAAATATGAACAGTTAGAAATTTTTATGAGGCTTCTGAAGAAATTATTTCTTTATGTATTATTTCTGCATATTTTGGGTTCAAAGACACCAGGATAAATCCTGGGATTGCAGAATGTTAAACAGGAAGGATCTTAGAGAGTGTCCAATTCTATCCTCCATCTTTCCATCTTTCTTCTTGCCCAGGGAAAGTTATGTAGCATTAAGGTGAAACAGAGACTTAAGCTAAATAACCTTGATTCTTGGCTCTGACCAAGTTAGCTAACTTCTCCACATCTCAGTTTCTCAGCTGTGCAATGGGAATAATAACAGTAGTACCTAATTTTAAGGCTATTGGAGCATTGGGTATCTTAATAAATAGAAGATCTTAGAACAGTTTGTCACATACTAAGAGCACAGTAACTTTTATTATGTATTTGTTCTTCTTTCATCAACAACTATTTATTGGGCACCTACTGTATGCAATCATTGACCAGATATTGAAAATATAAAGATGGCTGACATGAACTGTACTTTCAAGATGCTGAAAAGGTGAGAGTAAATGAACACAAGATGGCACAAGATACCTCAAGTGTGAATGAACAGATTACCATGGAGCAGTCTTTACAAATGAGGTGGTATTTTAACCATTTTGTCAAGGTTAAGTAAGAGCTCTGGAAAGTTACTGGCTACTGCTGCTGATGATGATGATAAATAGTAATTAATAATTCAATCTTTAGTTAGTGTCTAACATACACTAGACTTTTACAATAAGCCCAATAATTCATAGTATCAATATCCTTTATTGCATTTAATCCTCAGAAAGCTTCTATGAGTTCAGTTTTATTTTTACCTCTAGCCTTGAACTCAGGAAACTGAGGCCAAGAGAGATTGTGACATTTCCCCAAGGTTACATGGAAAATAAATGGCAAAGGTGTGGAGTGAGTACATGGCATTTTAAGCAGTGAGATAAACAGTGGAGAGCACACCTAATTATGAAAAGCAAGGCATGATGCCGAAAAAGAGAAAAATGAAAAGTGGCTCGAGCACTGAATGCTCAGAGTGTTCAAGATGATGGCAGATGATAAAGAATCTTGAATATTTTGCTGAAAGCATAAAAGTAATGCAGAAGGACCCAGTAGGAAAGGAGAAGCCTGTGGAATTTTATAAGAGGAATTGCTTCCACTAACAAATTTACATCCATCCATTGTCTTACTTAATTCTGCCAACAACCTGTTACCTACATAGTAGTATTTTTTGGCACCAAAAATTAAGCTTATATTTACAGAGGTCAATCATTTTTCCTAAGAATTTTAGGAAGATTATTCTGTAGTTGGTGTACTTGAAACATACCTCAATTGGAAAAGAGGGTAAGAGAAAGGAAATGATGAAGTCAAGAGTGACTATGGTTTCTGGAATAAGTCACCAAGTAAGAAATGATAACAATAAATGAGATTTACTTGTGAGTTTTAGGGGTATAAGAGGACATAAGGAATCCCAGTTTTGCATGAAGACTTTGCAATGATTATTGGGCTTCCTAGTAGAAGTTTTAGATGGTCAGTTTAAATGTGCATCTGACTTCAGAAGAGAAGTTAAATAAGAATGGCAATGCAGACTATGACGTGAAAGTATTAATGCACTTTACTCATTTTTTCTTTTCTGCGTATATAATCATATTGTTTTCTGCATATATAACTGTCCATGGCTATAGGTGTTAATGGGTGACAAGAAGATTAAAGTGTATTTCAGAAGAAATGTAAAGAGAAATAATATGAAAATAATTAGCATATTAGCAATATTTTATAAGACAGAAATATTAATTTCCCAGATGAAGAAAAATAAATATTGGTTTGATTTCTTTAGTTTTTATTTAATATATAAAGGGCTAAACTAGGTGTTTTCCAATAGAGAAAACAACCCTGATACCCTGAGGTTACTATAGGAAGGAAGGTGGCAATATGATAAGTGAAATAACACCTCACCCTGACTCTAGAGGCAAGTCAGAAAGTGGACAGAGCCAGGGAGAAAGGGAGACTGACGTCTATCTCAGTGTTCCCTCTCTCAATTGAATCTGGGAGTGGAAAAGGTCTATTAGATAATTTGAAAAGAGTACCAGTCTCTGGGACTGTGACCCACTCCTTCAGTTGAGGTCATTGAAAACTCCTCTGTGCTACAAATGGTGTTAATCTGAGGTGGCCCAATTAGTAAAGAAGGTGGAGCAGCATAGTAAGAGAATCATGGTTGACACTAGGTTCTACAGTGGGGAGACCAGGTTGGAAGTCACCAGGTCTGTGAGCAGCATTACTGTGGTCAGATGAGGTAAACTGTTATCAAGGCCAAGAAGACACATGGCCAAGAATTGTATGTGTCAGCCTTCTGAAACTAGGAGTCAGATGAATAACTAGGTGGGAGATGACTATGCTCCTAGAAGAACTGTAACATCTATAAGTTCAAAATATAAAACTTTGGACTTTCGGTCAAGATGGAGGCATATGTGGACACACTGTACCTCCTTGCACAACCAAAACTAAGGACAACAAAGATTTAGAAACAAGAAAACAGTCAGAATGGATAGAAAATTGAACTGTACAGAAGTCTAACAACCATTCATCCAGACCAGTAAGAGGGGTGGAGTCCCAGCAGGAAAAAGTGGAGGTTGGCGGACCTGGGCACACAAGCAGTGGATGGCAGACCCCAGGCCTACAGGCGGTGGCTAGTGGACCTGGTGCCGTAAAGGGCGGCTGGCTGACCAGAGGTCCCACATTCATGCACAGATAATCCAGGTATAAATGGGGAGTGAGACAGACCTCCCAACCCAGGGCTCCAGCACCAGGAAATAAAACTTAAAAACACCGATTGAAAACACTTATGAGGGTTGAAGTGCCAGGAGAGACTCCCAGCCTCACAGGAGAGTTCACTGGAGAGATCCACAGGGTCCTAGAACATACACAAGCCCACCCACATGGAAATCAGCACCAGAAGGGACCAATTTGTTTGGGGAAAGTGGCAGAAGGAACTGAAATACAGGATAGAGCAGAGCAAGCACCATTGTTCCCTCTTGGACCCCGCCCCCACATATGACATCACAACCCAGAGACTGGGCTGCCCCGCTCTGGGGAACACCTAAGGCTCCACCCCTCACTATGCAACAGACACAACCAGACCAAAAAAAGGAAAAAAAAATGGCTCAAAAGGGAGAGCAGATCAAAGCCCCAGAGCCAATTCATCTAAGCGACCAAGAGATAGCCAACCTATCAGATGCACAGTTCAAAGCCCTGGTGATCAGGATGCTCACAGAATTGGTTGATTTTGCTCACAAATTAGATGAACGAATGAAGGCTACAATAAGTGAAATGAAGGAAAACACGCAGGGAACCAATAGTGATGGGAGGAAAACTAGGACTCAAATCAATGGAGTGGACCAGAAGGAAGAAAGAAAGAAACAAACAGAAAAGAATGAAGAAACAAGAATTCACAAAAATCAGGAGAGGCTTAGGAACATCCGGGACATCTTTAAACATCCCAACATCTGTATTATAGGGGTACCATAAGGGGAAGAAGAAGAGCAACAAGTGGAAAACTTCTTTGAACAAATAATAAAGGAGAACTTCCCCAATCTGGCAAAGGAAATAGACTACCAGGAAGTCCAGGAAGCTCAGAGAGTCCCAAAGAAGTTGGACCTAAGGAGGAACACACCAAGGCACATCACAATTACATTAGCCAAGATGAAAATGGAGGAGAGAATACTAGAGTCAGCAAGGGATAAGGGGACAGTCACCTACAAAGGAGTTCCCATCAGACTGTCAGCTGATTTCTCAAAAGAGACCTTATAGGCAAGAAGGGGCTGGAAAGAAATATTCCAAGTCAGGAAAGTCAAGGACCTACATCCAAGATTGCTCTATCCAGCGAAGCTGTTATTTAGAATGAAAGGGAAGATAAAGAGCTTCTCAGATAAGGTCAAGTTCAAGGACTTCATCACCACCAAGCCCTCATTATAGGAAATGTTAAAGAGACTTATCTAAGAAAAAGAAGATAAAAAGTATAGCAGTAAAAAGACAGCAAATATACTCACAGATATTAACAACCACACCTAAAACAAAAGCAAACTAAGTAAACAACTAGAGCAGGAATAGAACCACAGAAATGGAGATCATATGGAGAGTTAGCAACAGGGGCGTGGGAGGAGGAGAGACGGGGGAAAGGTACAGAGAACAAGTAGCATAGGCGGTGGACAGAAAATAGACAGGGGGAGGGCAAGAATAGTGTGGGAAATGTAGAAGCTAAAAAACTTATGATGCATGGATGTGAACTAAAGGGGGGAATGTGGGTGGGAGGGGGTGTGCAGGGTAGAGGGGAATGATGGGGGAGAAATGGGACAACTGTAATAGCATAATCAATAAAATATATTAAAAAATGGACTTCCGGCCAAGATGGAGGTGTAGGTGGACACACTGTGCCTCCTCTCACAACCAAAATTAAGGACAATAAATATTTAGAAACAAGAAAAAAAGCAGAGCTAATAGAAAATTGAACTGTACGGAAGTCCAACAACCATTCCTCCAGAACAGTAAGAGCGGCACAGTCGAGGCAGGAAAAAGTGGAGGTATGGACCCGGGAACACAGGCGGCAGTGGCTGGAGGTTCCCAAGTATGCAGGCGGCTGGCAGGCCCACAGGCGGCAGCTGTTGGACCCCGGGGATGGGGTGGCAACTGTGCAGACCCAGTAAGGCCGTGCAAGGCGGCTGGCTGACCAGGTGGTCCCACATATGCGCGTGCAGATAATCTAGGCATAGGGGAAGCGGTGGAAGGGACTGTAATCCAAGAGAGGATGGAGCAGGCACCATTGTTCCCTCTCAGATCCCAACCCCACATACAGTGTCACATCTCAGCGACTGGGCTGCCCTGCATTGGGGAACACCTAAGGCTCCACCCCTCACTACATAACAGCCATGACCATACCAAAACCAAACCAAAACAAAACAAAACCAAAAAACAAACAAACAAACAAACAAAAAACACTAAAAATGGCTCAAACCGGAGAACAAATCAGAGCTCCGGAGAACAAATCAGGGTTCCAGAGCCAATTCCTCTAAGCCATGAAGAGATAGCCAACCTATCACATGCACAGTTCAAAGCCCTGGTGATCAGGATGCTCACAGAATTGGTTGATTTTGCTCACAAATTAGATGAAAAAAATGCAGGCTACAATACGTGAAATGAAGGAAAACACGCAGGGAACCAATAGTGATGGGAGGAAAACTGGGACTCAAATCAATGGAGTGGACCAGAAGGAAGAAAGAAAGAAACAAACAGAAAAGAATGAAGAAACAAGAATTCACAAAAATGAGGAGAGGCTTGAACCTCCAGGACATCTTTAAACATCCCAACATCTGAATTATAGGGGTACCAGAAGGGGAAGAAGAAGAGCAACAAGTGGAAAACTTATTTGAACAAATAATAAAGGAGAACTTCCCCAATCTGGCAAAGGAAATAGACTACCAGGGGTGTGCAGGGTGGAAGGGAATAATGGGGGAGAAATGGGACAACTGTAATAGCATAATCAATAAAATATATTAAATTAAAAAATAAAATAAAATATATTAAAAAATATATAAAACTTTAATTTCAGAGCCATGTAGGAGGCTCAGCTACAAAGTGGGCAAGATGAACAGAGAACATTATCAGCAAGTGTGGATGCAAGAAACAGAGGGAGGCCAATCTAAATTAAAATAAAACTAAGAACAACCATTAAGGTATGTGAGTACATCTTTTACCTCTGTTCCCAAAACTCAACTTCTTAACAATGAAGTGGTAGGAGGAGAATAGCTGACCCCAGTGTCTATTTGTCATTCTTATTTTTTGCTCTAATTTTTGTTTTCTACTCTTTTATTGACTTTTGTGGTTTTAAGTTAGCATTTTATATGATTCCATTTATACTTTCTCTCTTTTCTTAGCATATAAATTATACTTAAAAAAAAAAAAACAACCTTTTAAGGACATTACCCTAGAGTTTGCAATATACATTTACAAGTAATCCAAGTCCACTTTCAAAGTACTATACCATGTCATGGGAACCATACTATGTCATAGGCAGCATGACTACTTGAAAATAACAATATAATCCTAATCTCTTTCTCCCACCCTTTGCATTATTACTGCCTTTCCTTTCAGTTATATACATGTATGCATAGCAAATAAATATATAATACATATATAAACATACGATTGAAACACTTGCTATTAATTTGAAAAAAAACTTATCTGTTAGATCAATGAAGTATAAGAAAATAAAACCTTTTATTTTGACTTCACTTATTCCTTCTTCAATGTTCTTTCTTTCCCTATGTAGATATGAATTTCTGACCTGTATCATTTTCCTTTTCTCAATGGAAGTGTCTGTTTTTATTGTTTAACATTTCTTGTTGAAGCAGGTCTCCTGGCAACAAATTTCATCAATTTTTGATTGTGTGAGAAAATATTTATTTCTTTTCCACTTTTGAAAGCTAAATTCACAGTTTTAGCTTAGTGGGGGTTTTTCATACTCTCTCAACATTTTAAATATTTCATTCCACTCCTTGCTTGCCCTGAATCTGATACTTGCTCTGTCTCTTCAAATTCTGATGTTTCCCCCTCTCCTTTTTTTTTTTTTTTTTTTTTTTTTTTTGCCTTTGGTATACCTTGTAATTTATCTTGAGAGTTGGGCATGGCATACCGAGTAAAAGAAATTGCTGTCAATAGGCCTCCCGATTTGTGGCGGAGATAGAGGGAAGGGAAATCTATTAGTCCTATGATTAGATCTGTGTTTTAGTAAACGTGTGCCTCTGGACTGTAAATTTTACAAGTGTTTCTCAGTATTTTTTTCTCCCCTTTGGTGGGACAGAATGGCTAGCTGTGCTGAAGTTGGTATTTCCTTTCCTCTTGTCACTTAGGCTCCGTTAAAACCCCAGCACATTAGGTTCTTGTTAACTAGTTTCCTCTGAGGCTGGCCTTGGGGTATTCCAAAATAGTTCCATTTCTCATACCCGCCCCCCACCCCAACGTGGAAATGCTGAGGGAATTTTTCCAGATATTTACTGTGAGACTCTGGTCAAGCCCTGGAGGTAAATCTCACAATATTTGCCCCTCCTCCCCCATGATAGTTCCCCTGGGGTTTTAGTCTCAGATTTGTCCTCACTAAGTCTCCAGAAACTTCAATTAGAGTTCAGGTTTTCCTATCACAGCGTGGTTCCATTACAGGTTCCCACTTACAGTTTCTGCTCCTGTATATCAAGACTCCCTGCATTTGCCCGTTTCTCTGATCTTGGGGTGGGGGGATGCTTGCTCTGTGGTTTTCCCACCTTTACAGATGGAAGAGGAGTTGCTGATTTTTCAGTCTGTTTGGCTTTTACTTGTTAAGATGAAAGAGGCAACATCCGACCTCCTCACGTGCAGAACCGGAAACAGGACGGAGTGGTAATTTCCGATTTTCAGACATGCAGAGCCAGAAACCAAAATTCCATCCATGCTCTTTTTTCACTGTGTGATCAGGACTCAGAGACGGGTCACTATATTTATGCATGCACGGTTGTGGATAAGAGCGGGGGGGGGGGGTAGGGGAGAGTCACAACAGCAAAGCATTATTCAGGCTCTTAGGAATTAGGAATTAATTTGAAAATATTTTTGAATGTAAGAGGGGGCCCTCTTGCTAGGAATTGTCAGGGAGGAACAGGAGAGGACACTCCCTCCCCTGCTGCAGATCTCTGGCCATCCCTGAGTGTGAAGAGGGGGGAACCCAGGGCATGACCCCCAGAGATCAGGGGTAGAGTTGATGCTGCCCTCACCATCTGTTCCAAAACTCTCACAGGCTCAGTGCTAGATCGAAGTGCTGACAATACAGAACAAACTGTGTTTTTCTGGGGAGAAATGTCTATTTGAAGTGTATATAGCTCATAAATTCTGATATAAATATAAACAGAAAAAAATTTCTTTGATATGGTTATGACTCGATGGTATATCATGTTAGATATACCTTCTAGGAAAGAACTATCTTACAAAATCTACATCGGGCGCTTCAGATGGAGAATGTGCCAAAAGAATGTGTTTATTTCTTGGGGGGTCAGATAATGGGAGGCTACAGATGGCTAAACAAGAGTAGGCTGTGGTTAGTGTAAATTCAGATTTCTTCCTTTTATTCTGAAAAATTATTTCCAGAAACTGCAAATAATGACGAAACTTCCAAAAGTCTCCACTGAGCCAAAAGTTCATAACAATGGCTGGATCATTTCAACTGCTACAGGTTTTGCAACTATGCTGTCAGGCGTCCTGGGATGTTCTTTCAAACTCCCAGGGCGGTAAGTGGTAGGAGTGGGTGTAAAAAAGGAACAAGCTGTGAAAGACTTTAGGATTTTCCTTCCTGTTTCCTAAGCAAGCATTCAGTTAACTGCAAAAAGGAAAAAAGAATTTTATCTGAAAATGTGAGGAATCTTCTCATCAGTGCTGGCTTTTAAAATTGAGACTTTGGCTGTTAAACAGAATCTTGCAAAAGGAGCTACTTCTCAAGACACTTTACAGAGAATCTTAACACTGAACTGAAGTGAGTGTGACCTTGTAAACTGTGAGACCCCAGGATCTTATTGAGGATAGTGAATAGTAAAATGAGCTCAAATTGATACTTCCAAAGGTACGATAGGGTGACAAAAGCATATAATAAACGTGTACATTATGATAAGGGCTTTTACATGATACCTCATTGAAAGTAATTCTTTAAGCTATGTATAGGAATTGGAACCTATTGTCCAGCTTAGAGAACATAAAAAGAAAGCTCAGTAAGGACAGTACCGCATTTAATATTCACTAAAAATCAGAGCCTGGATTCAAACCCACTCCTGCCTTGCAGAAGAAAATCAAAATGAAACTCCACTTTCCAATTAATCTTTGCTTCCTGATAGGACCAAACCTGTATTTTTTATGAATCCTTTAAATATATAAGAGGAGAAAAGATCAAATAACAAAGAAATATTAAGACCAGTATAATTGTGAGGGTGTAGTATACTTTTTACAAGATCGTCTGTTTTATTTTTTTATTTACTTAGTATTTAGAGACAGGGGAAGGGAGAGAGAAAGAGGGAGAGAAACATTAAGGTGTGGTGGCCTCTTGTGTGCTCCCCACAGAGGACCTGGCCTGCAACCCAGGCATGTGCCCTGACTGGAAAAGGAACTGGCGACCCTTTGGTTCACAGGCCGGCACTCAGTCCACTGAGCCACACCAACCAGGGCAAGATCTTTTGTTTTAACATGCATTTATCTTATATCCAAGACCATTCAGCTTTTTTATTATATTATTGGCCTCATGCTGTTCATTTATTGAATAAGTTTTTCTCAAAACTCATTGACTTCTTATTTTAATTTTACTTGTTTGGTTTCTACACTGATATTTATCTGTTACTCAGAAATTTCTATTCTTTAGTTACCTGAATATGATTCATGGATTCCCCCCCATTTTTTTTTCTCAGATTCATGCTTTATTTGTTAGAGTACACTTTTATGTACTTCTTCAAGGAAGGACTTATAGGGAGTAAACTATCTGAGTTCTTACATTTCAAATATGTATTCCTCACCTTGATTAATGATTTGTCTAAGAATATCAAATATTAAAACCATTATCCTTATAGCCATATTCCATCATTTTCTAATATCCAATGATGGTTATAAGAAAAATGATACACATCTTAAAATGGATCCTTTGTCCGTATCTATTCAGTTTAGCTTTAACTTTTGTTTTGAATCCTCCTCCTAACAACTTTTAAAATCTCTTTCTAAACTGTGATATTTCTAGTTGTGTTTTTTTTTATTAAATATTATTTTGTACTTAAGGAATTCATTTAATCGTAAAAGAACTGTTTTTGTTTTTCTTTTCTTTCCTTTCTTTTTTTTTTTTTTTTTTTTTTTTGGCTTTAGAAAATTTCCCTCTATCTTCCCTTTGATTATTTCATTCTCCTTTTATTAATTTCCCACTAATGCTGTAACAAATTAACACATACATAGTGGCTTAAACCACTACAAAGTTATTATCTTACTATTTCTGGAAATTAGAAGTCTTACTATCAAGGTGTCCGCAATGAAATAATTGTTCTGGGTGTCATAAAGAAGAATCCATTTCCTTGTCATTTCCAGCTTCTGGAGGCTGCATGCCTTCTGTGGCTCATGACTCCTGTGAATCTGTCAGACTTTGGCTTCTGTCATCACAGTCAGCCTCCGATATACCTTCCTCTATGAAGATCATTGTTGATTACATTGGGCCCACCTAGATAATTTGAGGTAATCCCCCCATCTTTAAAATCCTTAATTTAATTACATTTGTAAATTCTCTTTAATCATATAAAGTTAAATATTCACAAATTCTGGAAATTAAGGCATAGACATCTGTGAGAGTCCCTGTTCTGTCTGCCACACATTCCAGGTTTTTCATTCTGCCTTTCTGGAATCTGTTTCACAGATGTTGACCTTCCCAGAATGATGGACCATATCTCTAACACTGTTTTCTTACACTTCTGTCTCTCTCTCTTTTTGTATATGTTCTAGTAATTTTCCAGAGTTTTCCTTCAAGCCCTTTTTAAACATTTTATATTGGTCATTGAGTTTTTTAATATATAGCCGCTCATATTTATTTTATAAAGTTTTCTTCTATATTGGCTCTAAACTTGGGTAACATTCATCTGATTTATCTTTTGAATTTTACCTGAATTTTATTATTCAGAAGTTAACTGAATATTTATCCTGATGATAGCCTCACTTCACTCAACTTTATTGTCATTTATGTTTCTGTATTGACATCTCTGAATGTTGAGACATTCAATTGAACTGAAGCTTTAGGAAGGAAGTGAAATAAATATATGCGCTCTGTGTTATAGCTTGCTTAACTGGAAGTTCTATAAACCTGAATTTTATTTTAACATTGATTTACAAACAGTAAAATATTTTCTGTGTTGGACAAAGGAAATTATAAGAAAACCTAAAGAAAAGCACCTCTAAGAAGAAAATAGCTGAGTACCAGTATGCGCAACAAAATTAAAACTATGAGAGAGTCGTTCTAGGTGTAAGTGGACAGAAATCTGGAATGTTTGAAAAAAAATTGCACTTGAGATTAATGCTAACCTTAACCCAGCACATGAAGGAATAGAGACACTCTTACTCTAACCAAGTGAGGAAAAGAACTTTGAGCATGAGTGTAAATGGAAACTGTGATGGTCAATATTTAGGCTTTTACTTTTTTGAAGTGTTGAAAGATATTTAAGGATATAAATTTTAATCCAAAGAAAATGGTTTAAGTTATGTAATAGTTAATGATCTGTATTAAGCATTCAAAAAATTACCAAGATGTTATGCATGAATATAATGGACATTTTTGTCATTTAATAAGTATACGTAGTGTGGTGTTTCTACATTGTAGGTATAGAATTTGTTAGGCTAGGGGTGTGACTCGACCTTCACTCAGTACTCTATTCCTCTCTGTAAGAGTCAGTCACCGGAGATAAACTCTAGGGCATCTTAAATGACAACATGTGGGACTCCAGCTTGAAGAGGGAATCACTATAGAACAGGACCTCAGGTCAGCCATCAGAATGACAACTGTGCTAAAAAGCAAAGATGTGGAGGAAACTCTGACTTCTTGAATTGTTTTCAGGAAAGCATGACTGCCAGCACCCAGCACACTGATGGCCCAGAACATAACATAGTTCCAAGCAAAGACTCCAAGGATGTATCAAAATATTTCTACACACAAGTGCCCTCATTCAGGACTGGAGAGTAAGCATTGGGTAATAAATGTACTGATTTCCTGTATTTTTCAACTGCTCTCAAAGTCCAGTCATTCCATTCAGGTTACCAACTATAAATTTAGAATCTGTCTCATCTTCGCCCAGTCCTTGACACACAACTACATATTTGGAATATCTAATGGTGTGAGGTGGTTTAGCATGGTGGTTATGGGCGTGCCCCTTGGATCCAGACTGTCTGCACTTGAGCTCTATTTCCTCCATTTACTAGCCCTGTGTGAGAACGTGTTGCTGTTAAGCAACATGCCTCTCTATGCCTCTGTTCTCCTTCTGAACAACCAGAATAATAACAGCATATATCTCTTAAGGGTATTTTGAGAATTAAGAGGGCTGATCTATGTTAAACCCTCAGAGAATAGGCAAGATAAGCCCCCATTAAAAGAATGTAAGTGTTGTTACCTGCAGTTTCTTGTTTCCCTTCCAGGAATAACAAAAGAGCTAACAAATAATGTGTCCAATTTTTAATACAAATAGCTATACATTAATAATTACCTTGCTTTTTGTTTTAATATTATAGAGATGATTGACACCAAGTATTTCTGTGATGTTCTTGGACAGCCAACAACATTGTCAATTCATTACCAACTCCAATGACCCGATGATGAAAGTCAGACCCTGTTCAGCCCATTCTGCTATAGCTTCTTTAGTGTAGAAATAGATCTGGACCCCATAACCCAAAAGTATATATGAAGCTAACCACATGTTTTCTACTTACAATCTCTCTTTTACGTTTAGGTTTTCATCTTCTTTCTGCCTACATTTTCAGTGATGACCTTTATTCTTACTCTCAACATTGTAAGGGTTAAACCACTTTCTCATTCTTGCTCTGAGAACAGCCCTGCATTCCATTCTCTTCTTGGAAAGGGACTCTGCCCTTAACTAAGAGGTGAATGTGAATACTACTGAGTCATGATAAATGTTGAAACCTAAGCCCACAGGATTTTATCTTTGAACATATTTTCACCCTAACATCTTGAAAATATTATATGATGCAATAATCTCCAGAAGTATTTTTTAAAAACTGTTTTTCCATCCAAATGAGACTTCAAATTATTACCATCATCATCATCCTAGAAACTCTTACTCTGTGTAAAGTGCTTTAAAGATATTTTAAATATTGACAAGTGGATCACAGGATCTTGTTCACAGAGGTGAAGAGTTTATTTGGGGAATTTGTACTAGTACAGAAAGATTATGTTCCCAGGCAAGATTAACCATGCAATTTATAATTGCAGCTGGTAATAAATACTACATACAGAGTAGAAACTGGCTTTAAAGGGTCTTACAAGATGAATAAGATTGAGACAAGGGACTCGAGTACAACAGAGAATCCTCAATAGGTTTATAGTGAGCAAATAGTGTAGAGTCTGGAAGGCATGTGGCATGTCTCAGATATAATATGAGAGGGGACCCAAAACAAACCCAGAATTACCTTCTGGAGGGCAGGCCCCTTGTAGTACAAGTTTCCCATGCTAGGTGAGTGTTCTAGGAACCCATCTGTATCAGTGTATCAGCTGGTGTTATTGTAAGAAGCTTCATTCAGCTTCAGTGAATATATATACTTTTGAAGATTCTTTGAACCCATTTGCCTATTCCATGATGGGTGATTTATGAGCATACCTAGCCATACAGCACTTAGTATTCAGCAATTTTTGACCAAAAATGATAAAAATTGACCCCCGTACCCCATCCTCCCTATTCACCTTATCTCAACCCAAGTGACTTTTTTTTGTTACCCCAGATGACAAAAGTCCTCAAAAAGAAGCCTTTCACTGGTGTGGGAGAGGTGAAACAAAAAAACAGTAGAAGTGCTAAAAGGCATCAAAATCAATGAGTTCAAAAACTGTTTTGAGCAGTGGGGGAAAAGTCTTGATAGGTATTGCATCAAATGGAGAATATTTTGCAGATGACTGAAGTTTAAACATGTAAGAATAAATACACAACTTTTTATAAATAAATTCCAGTTTATTTTTGGGTTACTCTTCATAGGACTGTTTGGCCACTATGAGAAATTTTAATATGGGATTATTTTCTTCTGTCTAGTAAAAGCTACCAAAGTTCATAATCATAATAAAAGACCCATACATCAATGAAAATACAATATGCATGATGGCTATTAAGTGAATGGTCTTCTTGCTGTAAACAATTTTTTTTGTATATCTTTTCTCCTTTCCCCTTCCTTTTTAATGGGGACCTAAAGTTCTAACAATCCATTTGACCATGGTAAGTTATATGAACACTGATCAAGAATGTCCTTAATTAGCTTACATGAAACAAAGATATGGAAAAAATCTAGAATGATTGTCATCTGAAGAGCCCCCAAACTGAAAAGAACCTGGTGATGTACCCAACATGAAATGGGTGCCACTGTTTCCAGAAGTGCTTCTACTGGGCAGCTAGTTTTGTTGTATTTCATGAAATGGCCATGCCTGTGGTATACTGGACTCTGTTCTTTTTCTTCTTTCTTCTCTTTAATGGTTAAAACAAAGCAGGAGAAATTGAGTAATAATCAGAGGAGGAAGATGTGTCAGTATTGGTACCTGCGGCCTTAGTTGGTTCTCCTTTGAATGACTAGAAGTTACAACGTGGCCTGATGACCGAACAGGACACCAGAGACTTTGAATGGAATTCGCAGCCTGGCCCCAGGGGAGCATTGTTGGGCCACACCAGTCATCGCTTACTCACATTTGCCAAAACCACCAGCCATGAGAAGGAGCCCCCTCTCTCCCAGGTCCTGTTTCTTTGTCCCAGGATGTAATATCGCCTACTGCTAATAAACCGTTTGGACCTCCTCAAATGTACCCTGACAGCTGCAGAAGATTTTGGTAACAGCCCTCATTTCACTTTCCCTCCATCTGTCTGCAGATGGTTTAAATTTGACTCCTCAACAACAACAAAAAGTATCCTACCAAGAAGCAATTACGATGCTTCCCATTAAAAAAAAAAAAAAAAAAAAATGACAGGATTGTGATTTGCAGAAGTCTTGTAATTGTGGATTATGTTGGGAGTTTGACACTCATTTTGGAGTGGAGGTTTTGACATTATTTTGGGTTGGATTGCTAATATTTCATTTAGATTTATTCAAACTGTCAATCATAATGACATAGAAAATAGTCAGAAATGTCAGCCATAATGCTGATAATGCTGAAGGAACTTGGTTCTTTCAAAGCTATTAGTACTGCTTTTATTTTTCTTTTTCAAAATATCTTTCAACTACAACAGGATGATACAACAGCAGAATGTTTCTGTTTATTTTGTGCCATCTGGATTCCCTTTATTAATTATATAATTCTTCTTTCTACAAGGTTTTTCTTCTGAGAATTGGAAAACAATTTAAAGGTATCATTTCAGTATTCATTACACTATTTTTAATGGCTTAAATAGCATTATTTATTATATGACAGTTTCTGAGTGTCAGAAATTGGGCTGCAGCTTAACTGATAGAGCATTAAATGGAATTCAATGTTCATTACATTTAAAGTAGATTATATTGGTATGAATAACATGGCCAAGACAATTTAGGAGAAATAAAAATGTAAACAGAGTCTTAGAGTATTTCAAAGAATTACAGAATCTTGGCAACTTTACAGACAGTCTCTCCCTTGCTAGGTGGTGAGCTCAGGTACCAGGAGGGTTGACATGTCTTAAGTCATGCCTTTTCTTTGCCACTGAGCTAGAAGGAGATGCCAGTTCTCCTGATGCTGAATTCCATACTTCTTCCACATAACTTTCCCTAAGATGTCATTTTGACACCTAGATCACACATAAGTCATTCTTAAGTCAATTTTTTTGTAAGGCTTTCATTCCTCTCTACATAAAAATCTCTGAAACAGAAAGGATTTCATTTTTAATGCATCAAAGCAATATTTTCGAGCCCTTGCTCTGTGCACAGTGTCATAGAGCCTGCCAGTAAAAGACACAGTCCATTATGTTAAGAGGCATATCATTCTCTAGGGAAATTATTTTGGGGAATCAAGGCCTATACACTAAGTGAAAAATATAAATAAGACTATAAGGAATTATATATAATGAAAACTGAATGATGCAGTAGATGTAAGAGAATACAGGGCATTTTGTCATCTCTCTTCAGGTCTCCAGGAATGCTCGTGAGGTGCATTGAACTGTATTCACCAGGAGAGCAGCTCCTCTCTGGGAAGAGCAAGGGAGTAAATTAATGTCATCTGCTCATCTTCAGTTAAGAGTTCTGTTGACTTGGGCTTAATTGTGGATATTTAAAAAATATATTTAAATGTAAAATGACTCTAGAAACACATTTGGTGTTAATGTATTTATTCTAATAAACTTTACATTAGAAGTACAAATATTGATATGTGAGATAAATTATTTTCTAAGTATTTTTTAAAAGATTTTATTTACTTATTTTTAGACAGGGGAAGGGTGGGAGAAAGAGAGTGAGAGAAACATCAAAGTGTAGTTGCTTCTCAAGCACCCCCTACTGGGAACCTGGCCCACAGCCCAGGCATGTGCCCTAACTGGAAATCAAACCTGTGACCCTTTGGTTCACAGGCCAGCACTCAATCCACTGAGCTACACCAGCCAGAACTATTTTTTTCTAAGTATTTTTACCAGAACTTTCTGATCTGTGATTGTGAATTTTATGCATCTACTTATCTAGACTACAGTATCCAGAATGTGGTCAAACACTAGTCTAGATGTTGCTGTGAAAATGTTTTTTAGATGAGATCAACATTCAAATCAGTACACTATAAACAAAGCTGATTACCTTCATGATGTGGGTGGGCCTCATACAATCAGTTGAAATAAATGTTTCTTGCATTCAGTTTCTGAGATTTGGTGACTATAATCTCAGCTTCTCTTCTATCCTATCTTGAAAAGGTCTTAAGAGAAGAAAGGCTGTCATTCCTCTAGAAAGAGGAAACTCTACCTACAGCCTACCAACAAACCAGAGCTACAACATCAGCTCTTTCTTGGACCTCTACTTGCCAGTCTACACTACTGTTTTTGGATTTGAATGAATGAATGAATACATACATACACACATACACACATACACACATGGAATATATACATGCATCCCTGGTGAATACTGACTAATACTCCATCAACTACAAATCTAATAAAATACCATAAACATGGGCTGCTCAAAAAAGAGATCCACCTCAGTGCTTTGACAGGAAGCATGAGAGTGATATGAAGATCAATAGAGAATTATCACTGTGAGCATTTGACTGCTGCCTGCAACTGTGATGATTGGAATATTCTCTTGGAGGCAGAGAACGGCTAACTACTATTGTAAGAGGCAGGGTAGTCTGTACTCTAGACTCAGATAAATTTCACCTTTTCTCTATATTTATTGGCTGTATGTTTGGAGTAAGGCACAAGCTCATCATTATTAAATTGTAATTAATTTTAAAATTATAAATTATGTATGCATATGATAATAATATGTATAGGAAAAGTATGCATAGGAAAAGTACTCTAAAGTAATGTAATTACTCTATTGAATATATTATTTCTTTTTTTCACAAGGGCACACTCTTGCTTGCCAGCACTTGTTTGTTGATTTATTCATGATAGTTTGGCAGGTGTAAGGTGATAGTTCACTATGGTCTTAACTATGGTCTTAACTTGCATCTCTCTGATGGCTAGTGGTGTTGAGCATCTTTTCTTTTCTTTTTCTTTCAAATGTGAATAGATATTTGGTTTTGGAGTCCTTTGAAAAGTTATTATATCATTTCAATTGGATGACTATTATTGAAGAAATAAGTTTGTGGTTAGCTTATAGGCTTTCAAGGGGCAAAGAAGAGTTTATATCTTACTCCTGTTTGCTCAGTGATTTACACATGTAAAGGCACTCCATAAATATTTGTTATTGTTGGTTGCTAAGGCAGAGAAAATGTTTACCAAACATTTATTGCCCACTTTTCTTTGTGTTCTTGCAGCTGGGTAGGACCATGTGAATAGTTTGAGCCAATTAAATATAAACAGAAGAAATACATTTGTCAAGTTGAATGTGTAAAAAAAAGTAGAAAGTAAAAAGACTAATTGTTCTACATGCTGTAACTTCAAGATACAAAGCCTTCCTTATTCTGAGCTGTAGAGTAGCTAAGTAGAGTAGACACCCCAGTCAACCTCTGTAGTATAAGTGTGAAAAAAAATGTGTCTTGTTTTAAGCCCTTGATGTTCAATTATCGTAATCTCAACCTAACATCCTACTTTATCTAAAACAGGGATATGCCATGATCATCATTTATTTTTTTTAAATTTTATTTAGGTTGGAAGATGGTGGCAAGGTAAGTGAGAGCTGAACCCACTTGCCAGTTCACCCACTTGGAACACCTAGCCAATCTTCTGAAGAACAGAGTGAACAGCCAATGTAATACCAGTTTATATGAAGTTTGGAAGCCAAAATTGTAGAGGACATTGAAAAACAGATAAGGAGGTAAGGAGATTGAGTTGGGACAGTGAGATCCCTGGGACTGGAGTGAGGACCAAGGCTACTGTGGTCCCTGGACTGGCACCTGACGCCAGGGTCAGCTGCTGCTGCAGGACTTTGGAGGAGAGCTGTATCAGCTGTGTGACTACACAGTTCCCTCCCCTACCAGATTAGGGAAGGCAGCCTTGCACCAAGAAAGACCAGGTCTTTCCAGGTCTTTAAAGTCACAGAGGGGAATAAAGACTCAGGGGGAGACGCACAGAGACAGTGTTCCCCTGCTGGGACTGAGGTTGCCAGCTAGGACACTATCAGAGAAATTGGGGAGCTGGATGATGCCTGGTGAAAGGAGAAAATTTGGGCCATAACAGAATGCCAGGGCACTTGTAAAGAATGGCAGGCACAAACAAGAGGAATTTACTTAAAAAAAAAAAAAAAATGCTTTTCAGGCCAGCAAAGAGGGAGGAGGAGGAACACTATTTGCTCCTAATCAGGGTGCCTCACAGACTGACCAAAGTGGGGCAGCAGGAGCTCAGAGATTTAATTTAATACGGGACTAAACTACCCTGAAGGGACTTTGAGAGTGTGCAGCACCCAGCCAGCGGAGAGGGAAAAGGTGGGTGAAAGATACTCCTAATCAGGGCACCTGACCAGCAGCACAACGTGGTGGATTAAAGGTGCCAGCCTGGCACAGATGGACAGTGGGGGTTCGGTAGTTCTCTGAAAGTCTAGGCTGGAGGCCGGACACCTGTGGATATTGTTACAAGCCCAGACCTGGCCCCCATCCTCGCAGATCCACAGGAAAGGCAAAAAATGAAGCCCAGCCTCCCTGTGCCTGCAGCATCCAGGAAGACCAGCAGAACTTGCTTATTGCTTATCTGGTTTAAAGTCAGCAGGAGGCTTTTTTTTTTTTCTTTTCCCAACTGTGAGACAATAAGATCTGGAGCTATGAAAGAACCAAAGGCAGACCCAAAGAGGGAGCACAAGGTTAACACCAAAAAACTGAGAAATTGAGACAAATTTCACTTTGCTATTCTATAGAACTTGCATTTTATTATTTATTTTTATCATTTTTTTCAATATTTTTAGTTCTTTTATTTTACTATAATTTTTTGTTTCACTTCTGTTTAGATTTCTTTGTTTTGTTTGTTTAATTGCATTATTTGACTGATTTTCCTTCTCTCTTTCATGTTGCATTTTTAATTTTTCTTCTTTCACTTCACTCATATTCCAATTAACACACTACTCTTGGTCTTTTACTTTCCATTCTTTTTATTTTGATCATACATTTCTTGTCATTGTTGTTCCAGTATTATTATAAATAATTGTTGTTCCATATTATTGTAAATACTACAGAGCACCCCTCTCTGGTCTTGACCCATTTCACTGTCTTCTCCAGCATATTACTGTTGTGGTTAACTCTATTCTCTCACACACAATGCCTAGTTTCTATCCTTTAT
This sequence comes from Glossophaga mutica, assembly GCA_039655065.1. Taxonomy (NCBI): domain Eukaryota; kingdom Metazoa; phylum Chordata; class Mammalia; order Chiroptera; family Phyllostomidae; genus Glossophaga; species Glossophaga mutica. Next base: position 150,490,629 of record CM077304.1, on the reverse strand, counting down.
TCCCATTATGTCTCATGACCTAACCTTGCACAAGCGCCCTGTTTTCTGGATTCAGCTCACATTCCTTCTCCCCTCTAATAAAAATCTTATCTCTTTTTCACCTTTATAACAAGTGGCTAGTTAGGTAAAATATCATAGTTATCGCTGTGCTTCTCAAAAGGATCTCCTATCTGTTCTCTACTTGTTGGTACTTTAAATCCCATAGAATACCCACTCTCTTAATCCATTTTGACTTTGCCCTGCCACTGATAACATACAAGATAAGGTGGGAGTTGTGAACACCAGTAAACCCTCTGGAGGAAAGAAGCAACCAACAAAGGAACCACCAACAGGTAAAATCCAAGTACAACAAAAGAACCCACACAAACGGAAGAAAGAACAACCCTAGAACATCTAGATAAGGAGATCAAAGAGACCACACCATTGAATTCCATAGAACTCCTACCATAGAAGTTCACCCTACAAAGACATCTAGAAAAGCAGAGCATCAGAAAGCTCAGAAACAAACAAAAAGAATCACCTAAAATGGGGAGACAAAGAAAAAACCTGCAATCAAAAGGAATGGACTACTCCCTATTTAAAGAGCTAAATGAAATGGAAGCAAGCAAACTATCAGATAAAGAATTCAAAAAAATGGTTATAAGGATACGCAAGGAACTCAGTGACAACTACAAGGAACTGAGTGGGAACTACAACAATATGAAAAAGGAAACAGAAACTATAAACAAGAACTGGGAAGAAATGAAGAATACGATATCTGAAATAAAAATACACTAGAAGAAATTAAAAACAGGCTGGATGAAGCAGAGGACTGAACTATTGAGCTGGAAGACAAGGTAGAAAGAAATACCCATGTAGAGGAGCAGCACAAAAAAAGATTAAAAAAAATGAAGATAGCTTAAGAGAACTGCAGGACAACATGAAATGCAACAACCTTCAAGTCACAAGAAGAAGAGAAAGAGAAGAAAAGGAAAAAGGGATAGAAAACCTGTTTGAAAAAATAATGACATAAAACTTCCCTAACCTGGAAAAGGGAAAAGCCATGCAAGTTCAAGAAGCACAGAGAGTCCCAATCAAGATGAACCTAAAGAGGCCTACTCCAAGATACACCACAGTTAAAATGCCAAATTTTAAAGACAAAAAGAGAATCTTAAGGGAAGCAAGGGAGAAACAGGAAGTAAAATACAAGGGAGCTCCAATAAGACTAGCAGTTGATTTCTCAACAGAAACACTATAGGCCAGAAGGGAATGGCAAGAAATATTCCAAGTAATGAAAACCAGAGGCCTGTAAGCAAGACTATCTACCCAGCAAGACTCTAAATTAAAATAGAAGGTGACTTTTACTCCCCTCATGTGTCCTTTATACTTGTTGCTCTAAACCATTCCCCTTTTCCCCTGAAATTCCCTCCCCTCTCCCCTCTGGTCACTGTCAGACTGTTCTCAAATTCAGTGTCTTTGTTTATATTATGCTTGTTTGTTTGTTTTGTTGATTAGGTTCCTGTTAAAGGTGAGATCATATGGTATTTTTCTTTCACTGCCTGGCTTATTTCACTTAGCATGAAGCTCTCCAATTCCATCCATGCTGTTGCAAAGGGTAGAGACAGAAAACTGTACAATATCAACAATTAAAAAAAATACTGATTAAAAAATAATAAAAAATTTTAAAAAAGATTTAAAAAATCGTTAATGCAGTGTATATTCAATTTTAAAAAATAAAAAATAATAAAATAAAATAGAAGGTGAAATAAGGAGTTTTGTGGACAAAAGAAGGCTCAAAGAATATATCTCCACCAAACAAGAATTGTAAGAGATGCTAAAGGGACTGCTTTGAGAAGATGAAGAAAAGAGTGACAGAGAGAGGAACATAGGTACAAAGGTAAAAAATAAATAAGTACCTATTAATAATAACCTTAAATGTAAATAGATTAAATGCTCCAATCAGAAGACATAGGATAGCTGAATGTATGGATAAGAAACCATTACCCATACACATGCTACCTACAAGAGATCTACCTCAGAACAAGAAAGTAAAGGGTTGGAAAAAATATTCCAAGCAAATGGACAAGATAAAAAAGCTGGGGTAGCAATACTTCGTATCAGACAAAATAGACTTCAAAACAAAGGCCATGAAAAGAGACACAGAAGGATACTTCATAATATTCAAGAGAAGAGTCCATCGAGAAGATATAAACATTGTAAACATATATGTACCCAACATAGGAGCACCCATTGGAGCATCCTAATCCCTATAAGGAAAATTTTGGAAAAATTCAAGAAAGATATAGACACACTTATACTAGGGGATTTTAACACCCCACTGTCAAAAATGGATAGATCTTCCAAACAAAATATCAGCAAGGTATTGTGGCATTGAACAATGCCATAGATCAAAAGGGCTTAACTGATATATATAGAGAGAGCCTTTCATCCCAAAGAAGCAAAATACATATTCTTTGCAAATGCTCAGGGAACATTTTCAAAGAGAGATCACATGATAGGACACAAAACAAGCCTCAAAAAATACAAGAAAATTGAAATCATATAAAGCATTTTCTCTGACAACAAGGGACTGAAACTAGAAACCAACCTCAAGGAAAAAAAAAAAAAAAAAAAACCAAAACACTCAAACTCATGGAGATTAAATATGCCACTAAACCATGCTACTAAACAATAAATAGACTAATAATGACATCAAGGAAGAAATCAAAAAGTTTCTGGAAGCAAATTAAAATGAACATACAACAGTCCAAAACCTATGGGACACAGAGAAGGCAGTCCTGAGAGGAAAGTTCAAAGCAATACAGGCCTACATAAAGAAGATAGAAACATTTCAAGTAAACAACCTAACACTACATCTACAAGAACTAGAGGAACAACAACAAACAAAGCCCAGAGTGAGTAGAAGGAAGGAAATAACTGAGATCAGAGCAGAATTAAATGATATAGGGACTGAAAGAACAATTCAAAAGATCTAGGAGCTGTTTTTTTGAAAAGATAATTAAATCAACAAGCCTTCAACCAGACTCAAGAAAAAAAGAAAAAGGACCCAAATAAACAAAATCAGAAATGAAAGAGGAGAGATTACAACTGACACCACAGAAATACAAAGGATTTTGAGAAATTACTATGAACAACTATATACCAAGAAATTTGAAAACCTGGGTGAAATGGAAAAATTTCTAGAAAAACATAATCTTCCAAAACTGAATGAAAAAGAAGCAGAAAGACTGAACAGACCCACAACAGCTGGTGAAACTGAAGCAGTAATCACAAAACTCCCAACACACACATGCCCTGGACCAGACGATTTCACAGGAGAATTTTGCAAAACATTTAAAGCAGAGATAACTGCTATCCTTCTCAGATTATTCAAAAAAATCCAGCCCTGGCTGGTGTAGCTCAGTGGATTGAGTGCGGGCCTACGAACCGAAGGATCTCGGTTCGATTCCCAGTCAGGGCACATGCCTGGGTTGCCAGGCCAGTTCCCGTCAGGGGACATACAAGAGGCAACCGCACATTGATGTTTCTCTCCCTCTCTCCTTCCCTTCCCCTTTAAAGATAAAAAAAAAAAAAAAAAAAAAAAAATCTAAAAGGAAAAAAAAATCTTAAAAAAAAAAAAAAAGTCCAGGAGGAGGGAAGACTCCCAGACTCTTTTTATGAATCCAGCATCATCCTAATCCCAAAACCAGATAAAGACACAACAAAGAAAGAAAACTACAGGCCAATATTACTGATGAATAGAGACACTAAAATCCTCAACAAAATATTGGCAAACTGCATCCAGCAACACATTAAAAAGATCAACAAAGTGGGATCCATCCCAGGGATGCAAGGATGGTACAATATTCACAAATCAGTAAACATAATATATCACATAAACAAAAGGAGAGACAAAATCACATGATCACGTCAATAGATGCAAAAAAAGCATCTATGATACAAACACTCAGCAAAATAGGAGGGAGCATGCCTCAACATAATAAAGGCCATTTATGAGAAACTTACTGCCAACAGCATACTTAACAGGCAAAAACTAAAAGTTTTCCCGCTATGATCAGGAACAATACAAGTATGTCTGTTTCCACCATTTCCATTCAACACAGTATTGGAAGTCCTAGCCACAGCAATCAGACAAGAAGAAGAAATAAAAGGCATCCAAATTGGAAAGGAGGAAGTAAAACTGTCATTGTTTGCAGATGACATAATAGTGTTCATAGAAAACATTATAGACTCCACCAAAAAACTACTTGACCTAATAAGCAAATTTGGCAAAGTATCAGGATAAAAAGTCAATATTCAGAAATTGAAAGCATTTTTGTATACCAACAATGAAATATCAGAAACAGAAATCAGGGGGAAAAAATCCCATTTGCTATAGCAACAAGAAAAATAAAGTACCTAGAAATAAACCTAACCAAGGAGGTAAAAGACCGTTACTCAGAAAATGACACAGCGCTGAAGAAACAAATTAAGGAAGACACAAACAAATGGAAGCATACACCATGTTTATGGATTGGAAGAATTAACATCATCAAAATATCCATATTACCAAAACAATTTATAGATTCAATGCAATCCTTATTAAAATACCAATGACATATTTCACCAATATAGAACAAATACTTCAAAAATTTATATGGAACCATAAATGACCCCAAATAGCCACAGCAATTTTGAGAAGGAACAAAGTAGGAGGGATTACAATACCTGATATCAAACTATATTACAAGTCCACTGTAATCAAAACAGTCTGGTACTGGCATAAGAACAGACACATAGATCAATGGAACAGAATGGAGAGTCCTGAATTAAACCCATGTCTCTATCATCAATTAATATTCAACAAAGTGGGCAGGAGCATAAAATGGAGTAAAAATACCTTCTTCAACAAATGGTGTTGAGAGAGCTGGACAACTACATGCACAAAAATGAAACTAGATCACCAACTTACACCATATACAAAAATAAACAAATATAAGTCACAACACCATAGAAGTCCTAGAGGAGAACATAGGCAGGGAAATCTCAGATATTCCATGCAGCAATAATTTCATCAATATGTCTCCTAGAGCAAGGGACAAAAAGGAAAGAATAAATAAATAGGACATAATCTAATTAAAAAGCTTCTGTTTGGCTAATGAAAACATCAGCAAAGTGAAAAGAGAACCAACTGTATAGGAAAAATATATTTTGCCAATGATATCTTGGACAAGAGTTTAATCTCCAAAATATATAAAGAACTCGCATGACTCTACACCAGGAAGACAGAAAATCCAGTTAAAAAATGGGCAAAAGACCTGAACAGAGAGTGCTCCAAGGAGGACACATAGAGGGTCCAGAAACAGATGAAAGGATGCTCAGCATCGCTAGCCATCAAAGAGATGCAAATTAAAACTACAATGAGGTAAAACATCATACGATCAGAGTGGCTATCATAAATGAATCAAACAATAAGTGCTGGCGAGGCTGTGGAGAAAAGGGAACCCAAGTACACTGCTGGTGGGAATGCAGACTGGTGCAGCCACTGTGGAAAACACTATGGAATTTCCTCAAAAATGTAAAAATGCAACTGCCTTTTGACCTGGCAATTCCACTGTTGGAATTATAGCCTAAGTATCCCAAAACACCAATCCAAAAGAACCTATGCACCCCATTGTTCATAGCAGCACAATTTACTATAGCCAAGTGCTGGAAGCAACCTAGGTAGCCATCAGTAAATGAGTGGATCAAAAAGTGGTGGTACATTTTCACAATTGGATACTACACAGCAGAAAGGAAGAAGGAACTCCTACCCTCCATGACAGCATGGATGGAACTGGAGAGTATTATGCTAAGTAAAATTAAACAGGTGGTGAAAGAAAAATACCATATACTCTCACTTATAAGTGGAACCTAATCAACAAAACAAATGAGTGAGCAAAATATAACCAGAGACGTGGACATAAAGAACAAACTGACAGTGACAAAGGGGGAGGAGGGAAGGGGATAATGGGGCATCGAAGAGGAAGGGTCATCAAGGAACATGTATAAAAGACCCATGGACAAAAAAAGAAAAAAACAGGGAGAGCAGAGGAATGAATGTGGGAGGTGGAGGTGGGTAGGACAGGGGAGAGTAATGGGAGGGGAATGGGGACAACTGTAATTGAATCATTAAAATAAATAAATAATTAAATTGAAAAAGAAAAAATACATTAATTTCTTATGTTTTCTAGAAATTACAATGCTGATATATAGTTTTAATAATAGTCATTTTGATACATTTTAAAAAGTATATACAATATAATATATTAGCTTTGGTTTGCAATAATTCAGCTGGTCACAGCCACTTTTTTCAACAAAAATTACCTATATTAATAATAAACTGGGAATGAGATTCTAAAACAACATTTATAGTCAAGACATGTCCAATTAAATGCTGAAATGTTCCTTTCATAAAATGTTTTATACAAGTATATTCTTAACTATGTCTACAAATGTAATGGAGTTTCCAAACTAAACAGCAAATACAAATGTGAAAAAATATCTTTTGAGACAAAGCAACGTCAAAATTATTTTCAATTAATACCTATAAAAAGATTTTATGAATAAAATATCTGTAACTCTAAGTTAGGTCCTATAAATTAGGAAAGAACACGCAAAATCAGATTTCAAAGACAGAAATCAAAAGAGTATGATTTCTGTAGGCAATGGACATGGTTATTTATAGGTAAGGTACCCTCATTATTACTTGGGTGACAATTTAAAGATTATACCTGAAGAAATAATAACACTTTACATTGACATAGAACTTTAGAATCTCCAACATGAGTTAACTAGGAGAAATGTATTGAGCATGCACTACCAATAAGTCATGTAGGCATAGTGTTTAATGCAAAAGGAATTTTTAAAAATTAATTAAATATATGCTCTCCTTTAAAAAGCTAACAATAAAATGTTAAGATAAAAATATGAAAATAAGAGTCTATTTTAAATTGGGTACTTATATACTAAAGAGCTATGATCTTATAATCTTTGATTCAAAATGGATGCCGCATTAAAATGTGAAATTGTTTGAGGAAATAAAATGAGGATTTCATTTATGTTCAAGTCCTGCCCATGAAACAACTGTTGATGCAGGAATCCTGTCTAGAGAGGAATGGATGTTTTGCCTAAATGAGGAGGACAAATCCTAGTGTAACAGAACAAAACAAAACAAGACAAAACAAGACAAAACAAAACATCAAGTTAGTGTTGGGGGGAAATTATGTGTGATAAATCAAAATCATAACACAGAGTCAGAATAAAAGTCTTCATTAAGATTAATTTGGTGTTTAGAAAATCAGGAGCAGAAGTATGCTTTCCATGAGGGGTCATTCATTTAGGATGGTCTTAATAAAAGTACTAAGATCTTAAGGTCTCTTACATAGTACAGAGTAAAACAGGGATTACACCGATTAAAACGCACTGACTCTTACAACAGAAAATTATATATACTTTCCTATGTTATGGAGCCCCTGTGAAATAAACCCATGTCTGAATTATTTTCCTCTTCTGAGAACTGACCTCAAGGTCAAGCAAATAGCAGGAGTAGCTGAAACTCCACACACTCAACATATAATATGCATTAATGGTACCATGTCTTAGGTACTCAAGAGCTATGTTAATTATCACTATAAACTGTGTTACTCTTGCCTCAGCATATAGCTCAGATGGTCCGGTTCATTATCTACTGGGTGATCAAACCTTCATTTCGGAAAAGTCTAAATTCCAAGGCCTTGACTTTATAGGTTTTATATTAGTTTCCATTGATCTTTACTATGAAATATGGAAGTAATAAGATGCCCACTAAGAATCTCTTAAATTCCACACATACTTCTTTTTGCCACAAATTATTAGCAATCTATTTCCCCTTGATTTTGTAATCTCTCTCCATCCCTGATGGTTCGGGGACAGGAGGAGCTCAAAATAGCCAGACATTAAACCTTACTCCTTATTTAATATAATAATTGTATTCCCTGGTTAAATCATCTCTTCATTAGGAACTAAAATCTCTTTCTAAAAAAAAGAAGCAATGATCAAATTTGCAGGAAGGTAAAGCAAAAACTTGCAAAGTGGGTTGTTTGTTGTGAGTCCCAAATACACACCATGAGCAACACATGCTTATGAGGTATATAGAGGGTCAGTTAAAGAAACATACACATGTAGCATTTATTGGTGAATACCTCACAACAGAGAAGTAGTACAGCACACACTATCTCCTGAACTCTCAATATTCTACAGCATAGGCAGGTTAGAGATGGTCTGAATGTACCCTGGCCACTGTTCCACCAAAACGGCCATGCCAGGACTGAACAAACTGAAGGGTGACTAAGGGCATGCCAAGACCCCAAATAAACCCAAGCCCAAACTACATTACAGATTTATTATTTAGCCTGAGAATGGATAGGAAACACCTACTTTTAGTAAAAATTTAGAAATATATCAAAGTGTCTTTGGGCCCAGATACCATTACAGAGGATGCATAAAACAGTCACCCAGGTCTGCACGTCCTTGAAATGTCTTCATGCCAGGAATGCAGACATCGGAGTCTTTTTTGTCTCTCCATAAGACCTTAGTACCACGGAGTACAACTGAGTACAACTGAGTCATCTCTCTGCTAAGACACCAAAAGGGGAGGAAAAAATAAATAAATCTCCAGGACCATCCAGACATGTCATTATTAGGTTTGTAGATACAATAATGAAAAGGTTCACTCCCACTTTCCTGACTTCGTTCCCAGAGTAGTGCATTCTGACAAGGGAAAAGAACACCATACATTTGTCACTGTTTTAAAGCAAGTTGAGCAAAATTTGTAAACTGCAAAACCAACTTTGGATGGTGTTTTCTCCCAGGTGTCCTCAAAACTGAATTTTTACTCATTCCACTATTCCTCCAGCTCAGCTATGCATGAGTTAAGTAAATTGATGGATGTGGATTCGTTGCCCTCTTTTCTGGCTGTGAAATGTATTTCTCAGCTAGAAGGAATGAGATGCGGGATACCATAATGATGAGCAAGGCACACTATCATTGCAAGGGTGGTGATGCTAGAGAAAGAAACAAGGTGAACAGATAAGGCAAATCTACTTCTGAAATGTGTATCAATTTCTAGAAAGATAAATTTTGTTCCCCAAGAGTTGTTTCTCTTTCAGAGAAACAAGTTACAAGAACTTCGCTTTCATATTAGAGAGACTATTCCAATATACCCTTAGAAATCTCACTGACAGGGCAGATGCTGGGAATTTTATTTGTTTTATCTCCTACTTCCTACACACAAATAACTTCCTAAGCATTTAGGACATTCTTGCTACCCTCTCCTCACAAGATTCAATCAGCATCAATGTCATGGACCAGTGGGATGTTCTTAGGAATATCTTGATCAAAGTTCTGTAGACTCTATTATGACAGGAAAGCTGAAATAGCCCTAAAATATAGCAGTGTTCATAATTTATACAATATGCATACAATATACCAATGTTCCTGACAAGTGAAGATGACCTGTTTTGTATTTTATTCTCTCATATTTTTATGAAATAAAAAAAAAAAAGCACTTTGACAGCCAGATCATTAACTGTGTGCTAAGTTCCAAAGGCTGCTTTGATTTCTTATACTCAGAATACATATGGAAGAGTAGTTACAATGGGAATCATTACCTGATTAAATTTAAAACGGTCTAGTCATTCTCCAAGAGTCTGCTTGATTTTCACAGGTGAGTTAAATGTGGAGGACCTAGGAAGTACTATTAACATCTTTAAACCTTTTCAGGTAAGCTGCAATAGTATTCAGTTCCTCCAAGAGTTGAGGTTTTGCTTTTGGCTTACTATTTACCAAGAGCTAACATAGGGCCTTTTTTTTTATCATAATAGCCAATGTGGGTATTCTTTCAATTTCTTATCCCAACTATATAATCAGGAACTGGGAAATAATATTTTACAAATGTTTATTTTGTTCCTAGGACCCTGTAACCAATTAGCCATGCCCCAGAGCCCTAGAGGCTAAAACACTCTGAATGGCAGTTCATCCTTACAGCCAGTTATGGTAAATGAGCCTCCTTACTGCTGGTGGTTAAAGTGCTGACATCTGGCCTCTGTCTCTCTGGACTCCCACATGTTTCCATTACAATCACGTATACTATGTCAGGGGTGGCAGCTCACACCATCATCCCCATTCTGTGATTACAGCCAACACCAAGTTTTCAAGCATTCTGCTATTGCCCTCATGACGCATTTCCCAAGGCCCCAGGGATGGGAGAGTTTTCTGTAACTTTTGGGCAACATTGTTATAGGAAGGGAAAACAAGTTGCACATAATAGTTTTAGTCTAACATTACCAAATTAGTAAGTCTGTTGATTCCTTCCTCTAAACAATTACAGGAAAGTTCTGGCATCTTGACCTTATTAAAACATGGACCTTGGTAAAATCCATGCTCTAGTCAGTCAACCAAGCAAACTGTAAGAGCCATTTCTAGCTGATCAACTTAGTCTGTTAAATTCTGTATCCAGCATGCATCCAACCAAATTTTTTATTTCATCCCCTTAGTCTAACATGTACATGCTTTCCAAGTTCCAAGTGATAAAGATGAGCAAGGTCTTGCAGCCTATGTAATGTCTAGGCTCTCTTCTCCCAAAATAACTAGTGATTCTCACCTGGGTCTTAGTGGAATCTGACACTAGTTTTGTGTCTAGAGGCAATGAGGTGTGAAATGGGTATATCATGAAAGACCAGTTTTCCCAGAAAGTGGAAGGGAGGTATTTCAACTGGCAAATGAGTTTCAGGATTCTGTTATGGGATTTATTTAATTATGGGGATCCAGATTTTCCAGTGTAATTGAAGAACACCCAAATGTTTCTATCCATGTCTAAGGGACCATTCCTTCTTCGCTAAGGAACCTGTCAGTTTTCTGACCAATCTGCTTCATAATTCTCCAAACTGTACCATAAGATTTTAGTCCTGATTTTCAACTATATCAACTGTCTCTATAATGAATTTTTTCATTTAAAGTTTTCATGAAGTTCTCTTTTTATTTACCTGTACTTTGAGCTAAGAATTCAAAACTTTGAGTTGAGTTTTTTTGTTTGTTTGTTTTGTTTTTGGTAAACTGTTCAGTGCTATCTCAAATACTTCCTAGCCTCTACAATACTTGTAACCATTGTCACTGCCATAGTGGCCAAGTTCAGCAGATTACCTAGTTCCTTAGAGTCCTGATACTTCAGGCGACTGTGATGCCACTGCATACCATAGATTACTGAAATTCTCCTTTTTACCTGCAAGGGGGTCATTCCGATACTCAAGCTCTAACATGCAAAGAACTCTATGCCACAATCCATTCTTGAGGAATTGTTTCCTTATAGGCAAAAAAAGCATATGTGCCACATTCCAACCAGGTAAATGAAAACCACTCTGAATACCTATAATGCCAAGTTCTGCAACAAAAATTGGTTACATAGTGGTGGAAGAGCCAAGGAGATGGTGAAACAAACCTAAGATTAGCAATGTCAGGGAGTCACTTCCATTCACAGAAGCAAAATTGAGGAGCTATGTTAAGTGAACCAGAGGCTAAGAGTAACTGGAAGAATCTGGGAGTATGGCAGGAGCTGAGGCCACAGAGGAACCGTGGTCATTGCTACTACAAGAAATGTTGTCCAAAATAGAGAGTAGGAGAAATATCTTGGTTTCTTCCTACCTCCTGGTCTTACGTACCAATCTCCTGCCAGTGGCAGGGGTCAATCTTCCTATGACACAGACTTTAGCATTGGAAGGTACAGGAAGAGATCTGATAGCCAATAGTCCCCAGGGTTGCGAAGAAACAAATGTGGTTAGCCTTTTCAGAACAGGTAGGTTTACTCAGGAGGAGAAACTCTTCCTCCCTCCAGCTTGGGATAGACTGCTCTAGCTTCATTAAGCAACTTCCACTGGACAGTAAGAAGGGCATCAGACTTCACGTGACAATTGACCTATAATAAAACTATTAGCAGAGTGAAAACTGACAAAGAATATATTAGGGTATTTACTAGGAGGAAGAAATTGAGGTAAAACATATCATTATTTATGAGAAATGAAGAAAATCAGATTAATTTGGCAAAATTTTTGACAGAAGACAACATGACAGAAATCCAAACAGGATACTGCCAGACCGAGGAGGTTGAGGATGCTTTTAGAGCATAGGAACTCTATTTAACTCATTTTATTTATCATGTGAGATGGCATCATGAATAGGTGGCAAATATTCTCAGATTATCGTGATAAATTGTTATTCCCAATGAAGGCGTGAAGCACTATAGGTAATTACATGAAATTTAGCCACCCAGAAATTAAGTATCAACAACTGTTCACTGACATTGAAATGTATTCAGTTTCCCAGTAGAAGCCATAGACACCAACATGGATTGTTAAAGTTAAAAAAACATACCCCTGGCTGGGGTGGTTCGGTGCATTAGGTGCTGGTCTGTGAACCAAAGGGTCACGGGTTCGATTCCCAGTCAGGGCACATGCCTGGGTTGCAGGCCAGGTCCTCAGTTGGGGGTGCGTGAGAGCCAACCACACATTGATGTTTCTCTCCTCCTCAGTCTCCCTGCCTTCCGCTTTCTCTAAAAATAAATAAAATATTTTTAATAAGACAAATCATAAGGATTTTGATTTTAAAACCATGTACAATCAAGTGAGTAGGAGGCAAGGCTGTTATGTCTTTAATGATACATGTCTGTTACTTTGTCTACAGTGTTGGACATAATTAGTAATAGGAATGCTGTGTTTTTTTTTTTTTTTTTTTTTTACATTTCTATTTTCTACCAGTGAGTAATTCAAACCAGCACATGGGAAACATGGGATGAGCAAAAAGTCTAAATTATATACAGGTTTGAATATTGGCTCCTTGAGGGATAAACTGTGTTAAAAATACAATTCCAGGGATTCAAATTCCTAAGGGAATTGTGTGACTCTTTCTTCCCCCTTCAGATTACATAAATGCCATGGCATTTATTGCAAAAAGATTCTTTGGAATTTTTCTTTGTTCCACTCTGCACATTACATTACATTACCAAATTTTTATAGCTACAACTTCTATTGACATCAGAAGTTACCAAATAATCCTTACCAATTCTGTTAGTCTTTACAAAGTGTTTTAGCTCCAGGAAAATATTAATTTTGATGTCTAAATAAGTTACAGTATTATATTTAAAGAGAATATATGTAGAATCACAAAACGTTTAAAACTATAAGAAGATTTCTGGTCAATATGGCAGCATAAGCAGACATGGCTCACCTCTTCACACAACGACATCAAAATTGCAACTAAAATATAGAACCACCATCACTCAGAATGGTCAGAAATCAGGTCAAATGGAAATCTGACAACTATGGAATTAGAGAAACCACATTCATTCAGACTGGTGGGAGGGCCACAGATGCAGAATGGTCTGGTGGCCATGTTTGGTGGATAAAAATTTGGGAGAGATAGCTTGTAAGTGAGGAGTCCCAGCCCCACACCAGGCCTCCTGGCATAGGATTCCAGTGCCAGGAAGATAAGTCCCCACAACTTCTGGCTCAAAAACCCAGCAGGGATTGAGGCAGTGGAAGAAACTTCTGGAGCCCTAAGCAGTTCCCCTTAAAGACCCACACATAGACTTACTTACTCAGACTCACTCCCTCTGAGCTCCAGCAGCAAGGTAGCAGCTTGAAAGGTACCAGTGGCATACAGGGAGAAACTGAAATGTCTGGCATCAAGGTGAGCAGAGGCCATTGTCTCTTTTCAAAAGCCTCCCCCGACAAAGCTGGCAGGCTGGTGCTATATCAGAGACTCCATCAACCTAGCTAACACTGTTTGTCTCACCTTGGAGATCCCCAGAGACTCCCCGCCCCGACACACACACAACTTATGGGCTAACCCAAGATGCTTTTTCATTCAAATGGTTGGTCTTGGTTCATGCTTCACAACTGCCAAAATCTCTCAAAGAAGCAACAGCTGTCCTCAGTGAGCCCCAGGTTCAGCACTAACAGTAGCCAGCCTAGATTCACAGCTTGGCTTCATCTGGGAATCTCCAAGCATAAGTAGCAGCCATCTCAGATTGCTTTATAGCTCAGGTAGGGTGGCTCTGGGTAAAACACAGCTGAGGGTTGACCTTGGCTTGCACCCAGGAAACCCCAGGAAACCCCACCTCCAGTGCACCCAGTGGACAGCTACACACCACGTTGGAGCACCACCACCCTGCTCCCGCACAGCTAATTTTTCCACAGAGGTCAGGAGTTGGTGGTCAATAGTCACAGCCAGTCCTTGCAGCGGATTGGCCTGGGTAAATCTCTCCCACTGATCTGCCAACAGCAACCAAGGCTCAACTACAAGAAGAGCATGTATTCAGCCCACACAAATGATGTACCTCAAGTACCCAGTTTGGGTGATAGGGGAGTCTATCTGTGCCACTGGAACCTACAGGACTCCTACTATATTAGGACACACTAGCAAGATAGGGAGTAATAGCAGCTGTACTTAGTACATAGAAACAAACACAGGGAGGCTGCCAAGATGAGGAGGCAAAGAGACATGGCCCAAATGAAAGAACAGATCAAAACCCCAGAAAAAGAACTAAACAAAATGAAGATAAGCAATCTATTAGACACAAAGTTCAAAACACTGGTTATAAAGATGCTCAAAGAACTTAGGGAAGACCTCAACAGCATAAAAATATCCAGTCAGAAATGAAGGATATACTAATTGAAATAAAGAACAATTTACAGGGAAACAACAGTAGAGTGGATAAAGCTGAGAATCAAATTAATTATATAGAACATAAGGAAGGCAAAAACAACCAATCAGAACAAGAAGAAAAAAAAGAATCCCCTAAAATGAGGATGGCATAAACATCTTCTGGAACAACTTCAAGAGATCCAACATTTACATCATATGGGTGCCAGAAGGAGAAGAGAAAGAGCAAGAAATTGGAAATCTCTTTGAAAAAATAATGAAGAAAAACGTCCCTAATTTGGTAAAGGAAATAGACATGCAAGTCTAGGAAGTACAGAGAGCCCCAGACAAGATGTATGCAGAGGCCAGCTTCAAGACATAACATAATTAAAATGCCAAAGGTTAAAAATAAAGAAAGAATATTAAAAGCAGCAAGAGAAAAACAGTTAGTTATGTGCAGGGGAGTTCCCATAAAACTGTCAGCTGATTTCTCAAAAGAAACTTTGCAGGCTAGAAGGTATTGGGAAGAAATATTCAAAGTCATGAAAAGCAGAAGACCTACAGCCAAGATTTCTCTACCCAGCAAAGCTATCACTTAGAATTGAAGAGTAGATAAAGAGTTTCCCAGGCAAGAATAAAACTAAAGAAATTCATCATCACCAAACCATTATGATGTGAAAGGTTAAAAGGACTTATTTAAGAAAAATAAGATCAAAACTATGAACAATAAAATAGCAAAGAACACAAATCTGTCAAGAATTGAATTTAAAAAACCAACTATGCAAACAAGAAGATCAGAGACAAAATCATGGATACGGAGAGTGTTCTGATGGTTGCCACATGAGAAGGGGTGTGGCAGAATGTGTGAAGAGGGGAGAGGATTAAGAATTATGAATAGGTAGTTACAGAATAGCCATGGGGATGTAAAGTACAGTGTATGGAGTGGAGTAGCCAAAGAAATTAAATGAATGACCCATGGATATGAGCAATGGTGTGGGGATTACCTGAGGAAGTAGGGGGTTGCTGCATGGAGTGGGGCCAAGAGGACAAATCAGGACAATTCTAACAGTATAATCAATAAAATATTTAAAAAATAATTAAAATAGTTAATAAACAGTTAAAAATAAATAAAACTAGAAGCAGCCTTGGGGATTATCTAATTTTATTTTCCCAAGTTTATAGATGAGGAAACACATCAAGGAAATTTAGTAATTTTTTTCCAGAAGCACATAGGTTGTTAATGACAACCTAGGACAGGAATCCATTTTTTTTCAGGTGATCTACAAAAGCATTCTTTCAGAAATGCTTCAGTTAGAAGTAAGACTTCACTCATATGATATAGATAGTTCTGGCACATGGTCATAAACGGTTGTAAACATCATATAGTGTTTTTTATTCCTAAAAGAAATGACTGCCTTGTTTCTTGGCTTTGTAGCATTCTTCACTGTTCTCAGCTTCAGGTTATTTGCATATAAATTCTTCTGTTCAGAGCCATTTTATGAACTGGTTTTTCCTTGTTTGTCTATAAAGAATTGCTTCCAACTTTTTTCAGGTTTCCCTTCTACCTCCCTCTCTCAACCTGAAGACTTTTTTTTTAATCTTGGCTATTCATGGTGGAACTCTCTTACTACCTTTCAATTTGTAGTTTTATGGACTGCAACAGATAGGAACCAGAAAACCAAAAATGCAAGTCCTGCCATGCTTGGTGTGACTCAGTTGGATGGAACATCATCCTGTAAGCTGAAAGGTTGTGGGTTAGATTCCCGGTCAGGCCATATGCCTTGGTTGCAAGTTTGGTCCACAGCGGGTGCATGAGAGGCAACCAATTGGTGTTTCTCTCTCACATCAATGTTTCTCTCCCTCTCTCTCTCCCTTCCTTCCCCTTGCTCTAAAATCAATGAGCATGTTCTCTGGTGAGGATTTAAAAAATGCTGCACACCAATGGTAGGTAGGCCTTCTGTGGGGGACATGTTTATGTGGCTTGTACATAGGCAGACCTGAACTGAGCTAAGGAGACTAAAGTTTCAGGGCCCCTTATTTGCACAGGCCCCTATCACAGCCTTCAGATGAATCCTAGCATTCATATGTTTCAGCAGATTTTTCAAAAATAACCTATTTTAACTCTAATCATGCAAGAACACTCTCTATTTCACTCAGATGCCCTCTCCATCACGCTTGCCCCTTGAGCAGTGGTGGGGATCAAGCTAAAGAAAGCTGAGTTAGTAGATACATCTCGTTTGATTTTTGACTTATAACATTCTCAAAGACTTCCAGATATAATTAGATAATCATGTCCTAGTGCATGACTAGAATCTTGTAATATTTCAACCCTTCACTGCACTGATTCAAAAAGGGCCGAGAACATTTTACTCTCTGAACAGGTCCCATGAGTGGTCTACCACCACATGTAAGAGGATAGTGAAAAAGAAACATGTTTAATATTTGCATAAAAGCTAGCTGTTGAAAGAGTAGTTTGTTATACATATGTCTTAAGCAGGTAGTCAATACAAATTAACATGACTTTTTGTATTTCATGTTTATAGTATCCACCAGCTTTTCCAAATTGTTAGTTCTGATTTATCTTTCTAAATAAAGATTTGGTGTCATACATAATTGAGGATTTATTTTTGTATTTTTTTTTTCCTTAAAAGCTCCCCTCCCCCAAACTTTTGTAAGTTTTAGGCCCAAACAAATCCTATTCATTCCTTGGGTGACTAACTTTCCAAAGTTAATCCTTTCAGGTTTCAGGACAGTCTGATCCTGATTCATTCTGAGAGACTGAATTTAGCAGGATTGGGACAGAAAAGACCTATTATGAGCAACTAAGAAGTCAAAACAGGCAAAAAAACAAACAAGAAAAATAAAATAAAACACACACCTCTTCTAGAAAGTCCAATAAAAAGATCAACATGAGAGAATTTGAATTCTGTTGACAAGTTTAAATGGATCATCATGGGTCCAGAAAAAAAGACAAGTTTAGAAGCCTCACAGGCTCAAACATACAGCAGAGCAAGAAGCAGTGGTTGCACCTAAGAATGTTCCTGTGAAAAAGTTGGCATTTCTAAGACTTGTTCTTATGAGCGCCCACTGCCTAATAGGGAGATAGTTTGGCTTATTACAACTAGTCAGCATGGGCACTATAACCACTGTCAATTGTCAAGGGATAGGTTTTAACATCCATACGACTTCAAGACTATAGCCTCTAGGGATCGAAATCACTACTTTATTTCACTTATATTAGTACTGTTAGGATATATAATTGACCCTTTAGGGAAACTAAATGGAGCAGAAAAAAATGGACTTTATAAACACACACATTAAGTTCTGGGGTCCCAGAAGAAGGGAGATTTTCCCTGCTCTGTTTTCATGGAATTTGAGGGGAGAAGATACTGGGGTTTCTCTCTTCCACAAATTTGTGATAATCTGATTTCTGATGCAGAAATTTGACTGAATTTTTCGATGACTCATCATGATATCTCAGTCATAAAATTAGCTGATCAGTAATTTAGTTCAGAGGCACAGCTCATTTGTGATATAAGAAGTTTAGATGCCAGGTGTCCAATCACCCTGAGTAGTGTCTATATACTCTCACATTTTATATGGGAATGCGAGCAAACAGTTGGTACTCAATATTAGTCGTTTAGTAGATTGAGATGCATCTTGGCACTAGAGAAGAAAACAAGAGCTTTAAAGTTACACAGACTGAGTATTCATTCCTGATTCTGATTCGGGTAAGTTATGTAAAATCTCTACAACTCAGTTTTGTCATCTGTAATGTAGGAATGAGAAAACCATCTTGATAAGGCAGTCAGAAAAAGACAAATGCCATAAGATTTCACTTATATGTGGAATCTAATGAACAAACTGAACAAACAAAAGAGAAGTAGACTCATAGACACAGAGAACAGATTTACAGCTGTCATAGGGGAAGGGGGGGCTTGGTGAAAAAGTTGAAGGGAATAACAAACAAGCAAAAAGCTTATTCTTTGTTTTTCAAAATGTTGATCAATATAATATAATCAGTGATTTCCAATTAAAGTGTTAGTGAAGGAAAAAAGAAAACTCACTTTGGAAAGCTGTGTTGAAGATTCAATGAAGTGATTTTTGAAAATTTCTTTTCATGGGTGCCTAATAAATTGGGACTATTGGTAATTGGTACATAAAATCCTCAACTTCCGAGGAAGTCCAAAATTTAACGGGCTTTTGCACATAATATTATCTGATCCACATACCTGTACTATAATATAGGTATTACCATATATTTTTACCAGCAGGGAACAATAATTTTATCCACATTAAACAGCTGACAAGTAAGAGGTAAAAAGACTAAAAACAAATAATCTTGCACCATCTCAGCTTTCCAACAGAGAAGCTGTGTAAGATGTTATGTTTTTAAATGGTTTATTCTCTTGCTCTCAGTCCTGCCTCAACTCACACTCAAGGTGTGTGAAGTAAGGATACTTTACAAACATTACTTTGACTATAAAAATATATCAGAATTAAAATGTAATTTTAATGTTTTTTAGCAGACAAAACAAGAACTCATCACTTAAAGATATTAGGGAGTTGACATTTTTAGATAAAAAAAATAAGATGTCAAAACAAAAAAGTTATAATTCTTCCAAGCCATAATTCATTATATTAATGAGATTTGAAGTTGACTCAAGTAGAAAATGATTGTGACTCAAGTTGACTCATGATCCTTCTGACCAGAAGAATATGTTGAATGAATTGATTTTGTATCCACAAGTTACAAAAAATGTCTGCAATTTCAAGTCTGTCATACTCTATCTGGCACACTACTCGTGCTCTGTCTTCTAAAGTACCTCCTCCCCCTTCTGGCCATTGTCAGTTTCTCCTACTGTCTCTTTTATTCCAGTTGGCTAAGAGTATGAAAATATGTTCACAGAAAATACATTCAGATAGACAGTAGCAAGAACACTGTGGGGGCAGTATGGTGTTCTATGATTCTTTGGTTTGTTTAAATCTGAGCATGAATCTTCACTCTGTGACTTGTAGACTAATGACCATGGGCAAGTGGTTAACTGATGATCTCCCCAATTCCCTAAATTACTAAAAGAAGATTAATAAAAAATGACAGCATTTACTTAGTGGTAAATGTTTTATATATTTTAATTCCTATAACGACTATGTGAAATAACTACTTTTAATATCTTCATTTTACAGGTGAACACACTGACATGTTAAGAGACGAAGGAACTTGTCCAAAGTTGTACAGCTTTTAAGAAGCATCACTGAAACTCAGATATTTTTATTTTTATGTTGCTAACAGCTCCCAAATAATGCTATCTATATATTGTTATTTGTAAGAGTTCTTTAAGTTCCTTTAATGTTCATGGTACATAGGAGACTTTGAATAATTGCCAACTCCTATCTCTTTGTATCTATGTAGTACTTTTAGTTTCCTGGAAACAGTTTACATTTATTATTTTATTTGATCTTTTTCTGACAGATATGGAAACTGAGGAAATATGGGACTGAATGATTTAGGAGAGGAACTGGTCCATGGGACCAGGGTTTCTTGCTTCACATTTGCTACCTTCTCCTCTACAAACCTGTCAACATCCCACAAGAAGAGATTTGTTTTTCTCTTGGGTCTTCTCCTTTTTGGCTCCAGGCAGAAGGGCATATGCTTATTTTCACAAATGGATGACCATCTTGATGTTACAGAACTTGATAACACACACTTAAAATGATTACTGCGTGATCTTTGGGTTCATCGTGGCAGAAGGCCACTCAGCTAGACTTTTCACTTCCTTGCAATGACAAGCCTCAGTGGAATCTGGGCTGCAGAGAGCCAGGGCCGTGTGCGGGCTGCCATCAGAGCAAGTGCAAGCAAGTCCCCCAAAGCTCAGCTCTTACAACATTGTGTAACTCAAACATTCCTGCAAGGCACCGCCCACCTTTTCCAATGGGAACCTACTAAAATGATCTTCTTGGAGGCAGCGTGTAAGCAGGGGAGAAGGGTGTGAAGTATGTATTTTGAAGGATATTGTGGATGGGAGAGTGGGTGGAGACAAGGGGGGAAATGACAAGCAAAGATGGAAAAAATAGCCAGCACTGTCACCAAAATATTCTGCTCAGGGATGAGACAGTACACCCTACAGCTGTTAGCACTGTTCAGCATATTTTGCATATTTACATATACCAAGTATTTCCAAATAGCCTTGTGTTTGTTTTAAAATCCCACACAGAGATGTCTGGTAAAGCTGTCACAGTGGAAAGCTTATTTTCTTGGTGATGTGTGCAAAACTGCTTTAAAATTGTGTGTGTATATTGTAGGTGGAGCAGAAGAATCAGTTATTACCCACATTTTAGAGAAGTCTGGATTAGTTCATCAACCCATTAGAAAACATTTAGAGCAAAACAAATGTCTTTTAAGGCAAAGAAGGTACCAGTTGTAGGAGCCAATTTTTTAATTATTATTTTTAGCTCAATACAAAATGAAATAGATAATCACCCAGTGATCGGTGGTTAGTCCTGATACCATCAAAGTGTTGCTGTTGACTCGCATCTTTGATTTGTAAGTTTTTTTACTTTTTTTGGTAAGAAAAATCATAGCACTGGATAGACTTCTCATATAGCCATTTTCTTTTGGAAACATAAAACACCACAAAACCATACATAGCCCATTTGTAAAAGATTAGGAAACTTCCAGCAGGAGGAATGGGGCTGCTTAAAGCTATATTTTTATTTTAGCAAGATCCACAAGAAAAGGATAGAGTATCGTGCTTAAAGGGGAACAGATTTTGTATTTTTTGGCAGGATATTAAATCCTCTGTTGCTATATTTGGCTCCCTGCGAATAGTCTCTTGCACAAGTGCAAAACAAAGATCAATGCTGGTGTTCTTCATTCAGCCACAGCCAAACTTGGTATGGAAAGTAAAACAGTTGTGCTTGAGTGTTGTTTTTAAGAGAGTGTCTAGCTCATTTATTGATCAACTGCATTTCAGAGTAGAGGTACCTACTTTACACATTAAATGTATCAAAACATGTTTGCTTTCCATAACAGTTTTTCCACTGCTTAACTGATAGCAGATGCAATGATTCAATCTAGACAGAAATGTAAAAGCTTCACCACGTCAATGTGGTCATATACATAGACATTTAGTCAAATGTGTATAAGCAAGTCAAATGAGATGCTTGGAGACTTAGAACATCACAGCATGGGCATATGTTCCCAAAAAAGGAAGCAAAACAATTAAATGGTAGTGATTGTCCCCAAAGAAAACACACTTCAGCTAGGAAGAATCTGCGCCAGATGTCCTGCTCTCCACCCCCCTGAGTGCCTGTCTGAAATAAATACCACATAACCCTTGGGATCCCAAGGCACTATAAGAATCGCATGAAATGTTTAATAGAGCAACAGGACTTTCCTTCATATGCAGCTATTTAAGTGAATATGAATCTTACACAAATGAACATTGCAAACATAGAACATGCCCTGCTACTTTCGGTGTAAATTCCTCCAGATTGTAAGGCTGGTAAAAAATGATTGAAATCTAATAGTAATGGTGGAATGTAGAATGGCTCCCCCAAAATGTTCACACCCCAGCCCCCAGAACCTGTGAATATGTTGCCTAACATTTAGAGACTTGGCAGTTGTAATTAAATTAAGGACTTTGAGATTGGGAGATTATCATGGATTATTCAGGTAAAGCCAATATAATCACAAAAGGCCTTAAACACATAAGAGGGTAGCAAAAGAGGGTCAGAGTGATGCTTTATGAGGAGGACTTGACCAGAGTTGTCAGTTTTGGAGATGGAGGAAGGTAGGCATTAGCCAAGGACTCTAGATCCTGAAAAGAGCAAGGAAACAGATTCTCCCTTGGAGTAAACAGAAGGAAGGCAGCTGACACTTTGATTTTAACCCACTGAGACCAGGGCCAAATGTCTGACCTACAGAGCCATAATATAACAAAATTATATTGTTTTAAGCCATTGAATTTGTGCAAATTTTGACAGCATCCATGGAAAAGTTGTAACACTAGTCTAGTCTAAATACATGGCAGACTGCTCAAAAGCCAGTGCCAAATTATTTCATCTGTAATGCTGGAGGGTCTGCTGATTCAAATACTGATTTTTCAGACTTTTTGCTTTCACGTTAAAGACTCATTTAGTAACAAAATAGAAGACCCATGTCAGGAAACTCTGGCTTCCTTTAAAAATATAAGGTCTTGGACTTTTTTGTAAGGTATATTTCTTCAATTGTCAATGAATTGTTAGGAAAGTTTCCTTTCTTTTTTCATACTACTTATAGCAAATTCTGTATCAATAAATGTAAAACCTATGTGTACACACACACACACACACACACCCCTCTCCCAAAGAGTCAATTGGTAACTTTAGAAACATTGTTTTAAAAGATTCATAAGCTTCCTGTTGTTATGTAATACAGCCCATTTCACTTGTTCTTCCATTAATACTTGTTTTATAAACCTTCCTCACTGTAACATATACCGGGGGACCCAACATAACCAGTATTTATCAAGAACATTGTGCACTCATTCTTACATGTTTAAACTTCAGTCACCTCAAAGTACTCTCAATTTGATGTGATACACCTATCTAGATATTTTTTCCAGTGCTCAAAACAGTTTTTGAATTTGTCAGTTTTGATGTGTTTTAGTATTTCTGCTGTTTTTTTGTTTCACCTCTTCCATATGGGCAAAATGTTTCCCTTTGAGGACTTTTTTCATCCGGAGAAACAAACAAAAAAAGTCACTTGGGGTGAGATAGAGTGTATAGGGAGGGTGGTGCATGGGGGTCATGCCGTTTTTGGTCAAAAACTGCTGAACACTTATCGTGATGTGCGCAGGTGTGCTCATAAATCACCTATAATGAAATGGTCAAATGCGATGAAAGAGTTTTCAAAAAAAATTCACTGAAGCCAGTGCAGCTTCTCTCAATAATCCCAGCAGGTACACTGACACAGACGGGGATCTAAAACACTCACCTAGTGGGAGTGGCCTGTGCTACAAGGGGCCTGCCTTCCCAAAGATAATTCTGGTTCTTCTGGGGTCCCTCCTTTGTACATTCCTTGACTCTAGAAGTTAACTTAACCTCATAAAGAATGTATGATGTTTTAATTTCCAAAGACATTTATAAATTGCTTAATTAAATTAAAAAAAACAGATCTTTAGGTAGAAGTGCATTCAAACCAATACTACATTAAATATAAACATTAAGTTCACATTAAATTATTTATTGGATAAATTGAAGATGACATCCATTTTTATTACAAAGTCCTCCATTATCTTATATCATCAACCCACAGTCACAACACCTGCATTTGAAGAGTGAATAGAAATACAAACATGTCTCTTTCCCCCAAACCAAGAAAAACAGAAAAACAAAATATGATTTTATAAATAGTTTTTTAAAGCCAAGAGTTTTATGAATTTCATATTCTTTTGTAAATCAAGAATGACAACATGGCTAAGATTAGTTGATTTGTCTTTCTGGAAATGTAAAATTAAGTTAGCATAAAATTGCTCATAATTCTAACAAATCTGTAATTTCACTGTATTTCAAGGTTGTAAGATATTTCTATCATTACCTTTCAGTTCACCTAATCAAGTGACAAATACAAGTTTACCATACTACATAATTTTTTATAAAAGCATATTATCTTACTTAGATTTAAATGATGAAAACAAATTGAATCTGTGTTTTCCTTTAAAATGATACAAAGAATTCACATGAAAACCCTTCCCTATATTGTATATCCAGGAAAATGCATGGAATAATATTTTTAAATCAGACATAATATCCAAAATTGTAAATATCCTAAGAAATTAAATCAAGTTAATCATTATTAATTTTGTGCTAGCCACAACATAAGAAAATATGTACACCTAATTAGTATAAACAGATATCATTTAAAAGGTTCACATCTTATACATATACCAAAAAAGCTAATTAAAGAATCTTGTATACTAAAAGAATTATTCTTAGGTCAAAATTTAGTAGTCCAAAAACTGTTCAAAAGGAAGCTAATTGATGGTGACCTTCCCTTTTCTTGAGAGTCATTGTTTACTTATATGATGGAATTGGCAAGTTACACTTATTATTCCATGGAATTTTAAAAGATGGTTCAATAAATTTATTGGATTAAATTCATTTTCAATTTCAAGAGAACTAGTTTGATCAATTATTTAAAACTATGAAAATATTTTTCACACAAGAAAAGACACGATGGACAATACAAATTTAAAAAACTAAGATATTTTAATAATAATGACTATTTCTATACTTTGGAAAAGTATATAGGGTAATATTCTCAGAAAGCACTAAAGGGAAAAAACCTACAAAGTTTGTTCTATGGCCAATATCCATGACCAAGTTACTAAGGTAGTTAACATTTCGAAGCTATTGAGATTGAGGTTTTCTTGCAGGCTCCACCCATACCCCAGTCTCCAGAGTCATCCACTTCTGTGATGTTTATATACTCAGCATCCTCAACATACATTGCTGAACAAAAACTTTAACCTAATTTTTCTAAAGCAACTTTAATGATAGTTTTAATGTTTGAATACTAGATTTAAAGGACTCTTGGGCCATGATTTTAGGAAATAAATTTTAATATTTTTCTCAAAAGCCTTAAATTTTCTAAAAGATGTGCCTTTTATCCTGGATGAAAGAAAAAAACAAAACTGCATCCATAGGGTCCTGCATATTAAAATTGGCAGGCTGATTACAGCCTTGGTCTCAAATAGTTCCTGCTTTCTGCCGTCCTGCCTGTTGTGAAGGTGATCAATCACAGGAATTCTAACTGCCATCAATACCCCTTTGTAACCGCAATGGTTCAACTGAACACTTTCCATCTTCAATAACTGACACAGTGTCAACATCTGCTTCCAATAAAGTTGTTAAAGTTGTTTCTTTTTCTCAAGCAGAGTAAATCTGCTGACTGAGATCGTAAATGGTTCTGTTTTTTTTTTTTCCTCCTTTACATGTGGACAATTTTTTTCCACCATATTTTGCAATTTTTCCTCCAAGGCAAGTAGAAAAAATGTTGAATAACTTCAAAAAAGGTGTTTTTATTCCAGGTGCTAAGAAGCCCAAAATATAACTGAAAAATATAAACTTTGGTGATTTATTGAACCTGTTGCCCTGATTTTGGAGAAAATAATTCATAGGGTCCTAGATAAATAAAATTTTAGAATATGTAATAAAACTCAGAGTTGAACCCCCATACCACTTAAAACATATTTACTTGCATAAATGACATGTTCAAATATTAGAGATAATTAAGAAATTTACATTTTATCTTCAACACCTAGCAGAAGGCAAAAATTCTCTTACATTAATTTGTTACAAAAAAGCATAGTCATAGTTCTACTTCTGCAGAAATGGGTATGGAAAGTAAAGGGAGGGGACATTGGTGAGCTCAGATTTATGATCTATTTACTCAAATGACAGACATTTGTGGTAGCTGTCATTTATTGAACATCTACTATGAATGGATGATTGATTATATATACACATCATATAATTTCCAACCTTCACAGCCTGCCAGTATTACTATCCCACTGTATTTATGAGATAAATAAATGAAACCCCAGGTCACACCTATCTAATTGTGGCTAAGCCAAAATTCAGAGAATGACCTAGCATTCAACCAAATGCTCTTTTCCATTAATTCATTCTACTTCTCTATTCATCCCCATGTCAGACCTCTAACATAAATACTTTCCTTTTCCACCACTTAATGCCACTGACCCACTGACTCCATTCAGCAAATATCACCTAACAAAGGGACACTCAGTAAGAAATAGAATGCAGTTTCTTGAAAAATGGTTTCTGATTGCTCCTTTAAATTACAAATACAACATTAAACCAGGCAGTAAATGTTAAAGTCGGATAGAGTCTGTCATATATTCTACAGGTCTTAGAGTAAGAATGGGCAAATGCTACTGGCATCAGGAATAATGAGTTCCTCAATAGCATGTTTTATGTCAGTGTCTAGAATTTGGTTTTTTTTTAAGTTTCTTATAAGTTAAAAAAATTAATTCCTCAATTATTTGTCATCCACTAGTTCTCATTTGCGAAATTCAAAGCAATCCTGGACATTTTTGCTTAAAATAATAGTGTAAATAATTTTAATAGGAATGAGAAGAAAATTAGAGGAGGAAGTTAGGAGTGGATGGTTAACCTTCTTAAGAAGGAACATTGATTTTTTAAAAGTTTAGAACCCTTTTCAAATAAACCACAAGGGACCAATAACCCTTTAGGACTGAACTTGTCACTATGATGCTGGTCTTTAACACATGATAGTTTAGGTCAAAGCACAGATTACATGTTAAAGAAATCAGATAATTTTCTAGAGTCTAGCTCACAGGTCTTTAGAAAGCTTGAATAATTTATAAAATTGTCAAAGTTAGAGTGGTTCTATAGGAAATTGAGGAAGGCAGTGGTAGCCCTCATTAAAGCAGTTCGGAAAACTCTTAAGTTCAACAGCATCATTTCGATGTGAGGAAACAAGACCCAGAGCATGACAGCATTTTAAACTTAAAATAAACTCAGAATATCATGCTAAATTACAGCTCATCATCTTGCATACCTTCTGGTGGTAACAGTAACATGCTCAAATCAAGGGGATGCCAGACAATTATAGACAAGCACTCATTCTTTTTACTTAGATTCAGCCCACACCTTGTATATGCAAGGATCCAATCCTTGTTATGCCAACACCACCTAAGCATGTTCTCACAAATCTTTCCTGTGTACAGCAGAATTTAGGTCCCCAGCTTTGTTCGGGCCTCAGAGCCGAGGAATATTTTATTCTATGGTTGCCAAAAGTAACACAAAACCTAGTCTCGATTCAGGATGAGGCTATCTCGTATGCTCTCTCTCCTTCCATTCAGTTCAATGGAGAATAAGGAAAAGAGCAGAGAGTTCATACTTTTCTTCTCTTAATTGGGAAAATCCAATTGAATTGTCTAAATGAATGGGAATACAACACTGTTCTCAGAGAAACTGCACAGAAAGTTAATAAATTCCAAGGGAAGAAGAAAAAAATAAATAATCCCTGTTGAGTTAATCCATGGGAATTACCAAATACTTGTCTCTGAAAACTCAGGAGGATGCAAGATCAAACCAATTTTACAGATTCATCCAACTCTGTGCTCCACTGATTTAGGCAAATCATAAACAACTGCAATATATCAAATTTTAAATCAAAACATAGATCATTTAACAAGCCAGGCTCTAGAAATCTACATTCATGTCATTAATGAGTGGAAGATACCTTAAATATGGACCTCATATTAGGTAAAAATGTGCAGTGTGCTAAGGAGAGTCTGATGAAGAAGACACAATGTATGGAGTGATAAGAATACAAGAAGACCTTGTACAGATTTATAACTCATGAGATGCACCAGGAAAGAAAACTAGTACATAAAATACTGCTAAGAGAAGTCTTCAGAAATTATCTGAGGGAACTCTGTCTAGTTAAGCAGGGGTTGTATTTTTCTTATATCTAAAATGTTCACATACATGATACACACATTTAAGATGAAAAATGGTATTTCACTAAACACTGTATTTCATATGGGTAAGGACAGGGGTGGGGGAAATTTGAAAACCATTTTTTAACCAAAAAAGATCTTTAAAACATTAACTTTTTAATATAACCCATCTCTGAAAAGAGCTGAAAAAATAAGGGACTTTGCATTAAAAGTCCTTAAAATATTAACTGCTACTTTCATAATCTTCTCCTGGCAGGGTCTTAATGACAACTCCAGCTTCACTTTATTTAGATTCTGAGGGCATGTCAACTTGAATCTGGGGTTTTCAATAATAAATTTCAAAAAACAAATTGTCAAATTTACTAACCTAATTTCAGTAATTGTGGTATAAATCCAAATTTCATTTTTGCCTAAATTATTTTGTTACAAAGAATTAAATATCTAAAATCATATTTAAACCAAGAAAAAAACTTTGCGAAAAACTATGTTTAAAATATTACATATGCAATTATGTTAGTTTTCAATTCACAATGATAGGTAACATCATCAGAATAGTCATCGAATCAAAGGTTTTGTAATGTGTCTAGTACCTTCCTAAATATTATCCCTTCCAACTTTCTCGAGAAAAAAAAAGTACTTAAAGTATGACCTTAAAAATTGCCATGAATTAATAATTAGGAACAAGAAAAATAAGTCACTGGCACTCAAAGGTAGCATGGTTAAATGCATTTTTTCCAATAGTTGGGTATAAAGCCTGGTTCCATTGATCAAATTCAAATGGACTAGAAAGAGAATTACATACTCTATGCAAACTCTTCATCTGATTGCAAGTTTACGCAAAACTTTTAAAATCAACCAATAAGTACTCTTTGGGAGAAATAAAAAAACTGTAAAGAAATAATTTTCTTCAGTGTGGTCATTTAAAAAGTTCCTTTTCAAGCTATACAGATAATTCAAAGCTAAGTAAGCTAGTAAGGAATTAAATCTTCACTGAGATTTAATGTAATACAATACTATATTGGTTTGGCTATGGTGCTACTTTTGTTAAAAGGGATAAACTATCAAACACTTGAGGTAAGTAACCTAGAAAGCACAGAGCATATCACGGATATCTTAAAGACAAGCATTTTACACATTTTTGCCAGTGCTTCTCTGAGAGCAAGTTCTTTAAACAGAACTTAACAATTTTTACAATACTAAAAAAAATACATCCCTCAAAAATAGCCCATCAATGCTAAATCAAACTTTCTGTATTTCTACAAAAATAGATGCACATAGAGCTATAAAATTGTATTCCTGAAAGAATGAGTGTCTTCATTTGTGGTTCGTCTTTTCCTGACAAGGTGTTTGGTTCAAAAAATCAAAATGAAACAAAAATTAAACCATGTATCGATAAAAGCAAGACAAAACGACAGAGAGAAAGTGAGAGAGTTGCACAGTTGGTAAAGGCTCAGATGAGGGGAAAAACAACAAAAAATAATGCTTTTCTTCAATGTCTAGGACCCACTCTGCTTTCTCGAGAAAAGGCTCTAAACCAAAGTCAGCTGACTGACACTTCCTCTTCTCCTTCCATGTCCATTGTGTCCCACTGAGGAAGGGAAAATCCTGGCAGCATCTTTTCCCAGTGGGCTCCAATCTGACTTACTACAACTGCGTCTTTCAGTACCACGGTGATTCCTTGCTCTTATCTTGGTGCTGTAGACCTAAAAAAAAAAAAAGTAACAATGAGGAAAATGAAAGCATTAATATATATAACACTCAAAAATTGGACACAATCTACAATGCATTGGGTACAGAAACAAAAAAGAAAATCTAGACAACTGTGAGTTATGACCTAAGGAACACCTGATCTCCAAGGAAATTCTGTACTTGAGCTCAAAATTCTCAAAATGTCAACGAACAGGTGACAAAACTCCAGACCAGCACAGTGCTATTTGTATAGTATGAATTCTTTACTGTGGTTTTTACTTCATTGGAATATTAGTGAATTAAAATAAAATAAAATAAAATAAAATAAAATAAAATAAAATAAAGCATTTTATTTATAATCTCAAAAGGAGCTGATATTGGAGAAAATGGTGTAACCAGTCTTTGGGGCATTTAGGCACCACTTCAATTAATACATTTCAGAACAAAAAATATGCTTTTTGGTCTAAAGTAGTGAAAAAAATCTTATGTTATTTTGAAATGTATTCCATTATGGGATTGCTATGAATTATGATGAATAATTAGAAATGGTTAAAAACTGAATCTACTACTGTCAGCAAAACAGATATAGTTGGTTCACAGCTAATAGCACAAACTTACATTCTATTTATAAATGTAATATTTTTATCACATCTTCCTCCAGAAAATATTTAAGATGGCTTACCAAAATCCAACCTTCATAACAAGAAAATAAAATTTACAGGTAAATTTGAAATAATAGTGACAAAAGGAAAATATATGAACAAGTATGAATTCCAACTCATAGCTAAATTAATTAGGAAGAAGTTTATCAAACTTCGGTTTGAACTTTTGTTTGGTAGAGGGAACCAAACAAAAACTGTGACTCTGCCTGGGCACTTATGAGCGAACTGACTCATTTCTGATATAAGCAATTCACAGAGCTCCTTCAGTTTATATCCCCTTGAAGGTCACTTTCTTCAGTTTCCTTTATTTTTGTCCTGGGGCATAATTGTTTGAAAGAGTAAAGATTCAGAATAATTGTTGCTCTTTACTTCTTTAATTTTTAGAGGTTTTATTTATTTGTTGTTAGAGAGACAGGGTGAGAGAGAGGGAAAGAAACATCTGTCGGTTGCCTCTCCCACACGCCCAACTGGGGACTGGCCTGTAACCCAGTGGGCATGTGCCCTGACTAGGAATCCAACTAGTGACTTTTCCCTTTGCAGGAAGATGCCCAACTCACTGAGCCATACCAGTCAAGGTGCTCTTAATTTGTTTCAAACCAAATACCAAAACATGAAGGTTAGGCTATTAAACAAGTGACTGAAATGCTGCCTGATTGCTGTTGTGTGGGTGCTAGGATCACAGTCTGTCTTCTTGATCCTTGCTCTAAAACTGTTTAAATCTGGGCTGGATGTCAGAAATGGAACTGTTAAATGAGCCAGTATGGTTTTCAACTGCAATTGTTACTAAAACAGCTGCAGTGATTTAATTTCCTGTCTCTCCAACTTGTCAAAGAATTTTATAAAACAATGGATATTATTACAAAACAGACATGATTAGTTAGTCATTGATGGGAGACATTAAGACAATCTACAAAACAGACTCCACAAAGGGAGAGAAAACAAATAGGAGACAAAGAAGCAACTCACAGAACCACATCACTGTCTTCATTCTGTAGTTCTTGTATATTAGGAAAAAGCAACACTTCTGAAGAAAGATCAGTCCCATCTTAATTTTTTTTTCTCATGTGTACTAGTATCATGTTTAGATACAGAATCCATAGTTTCTCCCCTGTCCCCATTTCAAAAGAAGAGGATAAGGAGAAAGTGAAGAAAGAGAAGAAGAAAGAAGAAATGAAAGTATTTGGGGTATACTAATTCTCTCTAAGCTTGCTTTATGCATTTTCAAATGATTGAGTGGTTAGAATAATTTACAACCTATCATAGTCTCTGTTGGGTGACTTATAATCTAAACCACCTTAACTGACAATCTGCTGACTGCATAAATATTTTTTTCATTATTAAAATGTCCCATCTTCTGTATGACTCAGTATTTCCACACTGGAAGACTCCATCAATCTATAGAATGTCAGCACTGCAAGTCATGAATAGTGTTGGAATCATCAAGCGGTTTCAGTGTCTTCCCTCTACCCCTTAAATAAAGGCAATCTTTAGTTTCCTTTGCAAAGACATATGACTCTCAAAATCATGTTAGCCTTTTTCTGTGGACAAGAATTGAATTACTTAACATAGCCCTAAGTTTTCCAACCAGAATAACATAAGGCATTTTCTCATTATAACTTCATTTTTTCATTTTTTGTCATTGTTTTCAAGTCTTTGCATTACCTTAAAAAATCAATTCAATTAATCTATGACCTGAAATGCCTTAATTATCTACTGTGGTCTTGTGTTTTAGCTGCTTCTTGGTGAAGATACATTAATAAAACCTTTACTTAATTAATAGGTATTCGTACCTGTAAATTTCAAAATAGGTATAAGTAAAGCACAAGAAAATGATCCAAAAGCAACAGAACCTACTACTACTAGGTCGCAACATAGAAGCAGGGCTATAATTTTTTTTTAGTTGATGAGGGTAGATCAAGATATTAAAAAGCTACCCAGTATATTTAGTGTTTCCAGTAAGGGTTAAAGAGGACTAAAATCATTAATCCATGAATTTTGTGTGATCTGCATATTTCATTAACCCATGATCCTTATACATATGTTTAGGATTTCCCTAGATTTTCTTACCAGAACAAAAATTCACTGCTATGATTTTCTTCCTATTCAGGCTTTTTTGCTTTCTCACGTCCCTAACTTAAACCTATATAAAATAAGTTCATAACATACCCTGAAGTCTCCCCACTGGCTGTCTGAAATCACTCATATTTATCTTCTTGGTATTTGTAACCCAGATTGACATTATCATTTAGTCAATGAGATTGTCAGTAGAAAGGAAAATAAACATCATAAAAATTATATTAATGAACACTTTCTTTAGTCCGAACATGCCAGGCACTGTGCTAAGTGATTTATGTGAAGTATATCATTTAATGACACTCACCATGCTTTAACAATAACCATTTTACAAGTGAGAAAATGAAACTATGAAAAGTTATACAACTATCAGGCAATAGAACTAGCATTGAAAATGAAGTGATCTGATGTCAGAGTCCACAGTCTCCACCTCGACATACGTGGTGCCTTCTATCTGGACTATTCAGGCTGTGGGCTGTGACACTAGCCTATACTTCCCTAACTCCCCAAGTCAAAATTCTTTCATAAAATCAATTCAAGGAAATGTTAATGCATTTTTATATTCCTTTTGCACTGTTTTGAAACACTTCTTATTTAACAGAACTGATATCAGGATTAGCAAAATAGCTGTCTTGATGATTTTTTAAACTATATATCTGTAATGATTTTCCTAAGACTTAGCAAATGTTCACACAGTACTTTGTTATACTTCATATGGAGACTATATACTTCAATCACGCAACAGAGTATGTCATATTAACTGAAATGTTTTTTTTTATATTAACCCCCCCCCAAACTTCTCACATATGAACACTGAAGACGTGAGCTGGCCATGTGGCCTGTGAGGTGTCTGTTAGAAATGGGCCTGAAAACAAAGACATCACACTGCTGGCTGCAGAGGCTGAGAGTCTGGCACTCGGTTAGGAGAAAAACCTACAAGGAAATGTCAGCCCACAGACCCAGTTCCTCACTTCATTTCCATCACCACTACCACTTGACCAAAACAAAAAAATCTAGACCCAGAAAGAGAGTAACGGAAGTAAGAACATGAACAAGAAATTAAGGATAATTAGAAGTAGAAGAGAAATCTTGGTCAAGGAAGATCATAATATGATCTCCTTTTAAAATTTGAAGATCTTGCCTGTTTAACAAGGCACTTTAACCCATTTCCTCATTTTCTCGCTGAGATTTTTTGGAGGCAATAGCCTCACAGATTCAACTTTTGCTAATGACTCTAGAAATAGGAAGGAGAGAGAGCAATAGGGTGTATCTAAGCATGAAAAGCCTGGAGAATTGCCCCTCCCTGGATCCTAAATTTTCCACGGGCTCTCTGAGAAAGGTACAAATATTAGCTTGGCAACAGTTTTGGTGAGCTTGTTAGTATGTTCCATAGCTATGATGTGGATACCCCATGGTAGAAGAAATGGTCTGGGTATCTTGGAGGATCACAAACACTAAGAAGCTGAACTCAAGTTAAATAGGGGAAACGTGGTACAGAGAATGCATAAAGAGGCAGAGTATCAGGAGAGAATATGCTTGTAAACAAAGGCCAGAATAGTATTGAAATGAGAAGACCAAAAATCACACAGCAGCCTCTTACTTGACAACTTTTGTTATGTGACTAACTCTAGGAGTAGAAAGACAATTCCCAGGGAGAAAGTGAGGGAAGAATCTGGGAAGAAGTTTTATCACTAAATGGGAAATTGTTTTAAACTAAACTCAATAAAGATATCATTGAGTTAAGGTAAGAATACTCAGGATTGATGAGGTTAGGTTTTCTGCTGTTGAGTAAAAATAAACTGAGTTGCTGAAAAAGCTATACTCTGGCACATCTGAGTTTTAGAGATTGTTTAATTGTCAGTCACATCCACTAGAAAATCACATCCAACTTCTAAGGAAGCATAATCACTCCACAACACCCTTGACTATAGCTCTTAAGTAAGCTGAATATGTTTCCGATTAATTTTATTGCTGGTGATAAAAAAGGTAATGTGGTAAACATACACTGAGGAAAATGCTGTTGATGTAAAGAGAAGAAAAATATAAACATAAAACCAGAAAGTGTGGGTAGACTATTTTATCATCTAAAAGTAAAGAAGTACTTAAATGAATAAATATAACTTTTAATTTCATAATTAATAAGACTTTAAATCAGTACACTTACTATTAGATAATGAACTGGTAGATTATTCCTACATTTTAAAAAATGAACCCCTGCTTCATTTCTGCTTTAGTAAAGACATGTCATATTCATTATAAGTATAAATATATACAACATTGTACTGGATACTATATCAAAGTAACTGACCCTTACCAATAACTCGACTTCTAACACTGACACAATGAGAAATGTTCACAAACGAAGTGATGCTAGAGACAGTCATATCATCTTCTCTTACTTTATAAAATTATCACTGGTAATGATCCTACAACTGTGTTTGTTTGTCTGAGCCCTGGGACAATCAATTTAAAGGCTAGTTAAGAATTTCTAAATAAGATCTAAGTGGGGGTAGCACTTTAACACTAACATAGAGGGGAAAATAAGAGTAAGAGTGACCCCATTGAAGAGCTATGATTTCATTTCAAATGCATATCAAGATAGATCATGTTTATCACCATGGAGAACCCCCTCTATTCTTTTTTAAAACATCTTTTTAAAAAATCATTTCAAAATATCATAAATTTCTTGTTTAAAAATCAAGTAATAGAGTAGTTAGAAAGTAAAAGTTCTATATAATATTCTGTCACCAAACAACTTGCTCAGTACTCTTTGGATGTGCACACACTCACATCACTATTCATTCATACTGTGCTTACAGCATGCTTGCTTCACCAGCAATATTATCTTGGAAAACCATTCCATACCAGGATATGGAGATAAACCCTTTGGAAGAGCTGCACAATATCCAACATACCCATACCATAAATTACATAATTCTCTATAAATCTACATCATTTGAATACACATACATGTACAAATGTGTGAATATGTTACTTATGTGAATATTGTAGTAGACAAGATAAATTCCTGAAAATATGCTTGTTGAACACAAGCACTTATGTATATTTGTATTTACATATTTCATTGTGGATCCTAGATGTTTCAGGAAGTCTGTAACAATAATCATAATTTCTGTATTACTTATTATTATTACAGAATAAAGGTACTTAATTGTTTCAGTTGGTATTTCTTCCAGAATTACTGAAGCTGAACACTATGTGATTATGGGACCTCTTTCTGTTTTATCTTTGGCCAATTTCCTATACTTCCATAAAATTAATTTCCTCCTTTATTTCTAAATGTTTTTGTATATTGGATATATGAACTTTTTTCTCATATATTACAAATACTTTGTGCCAGTTTGATGAGTATTATATAACTCCATACTTGATATTTAAATGGTGAACGATAATTCTTTTTTAAAGTCATTCCAAATAAGATAGATTCTTGAACAGAAAAAAGATTAAATTTGTTATGACACTTGAATTACAGCTACTCTCTTATCCTTACAACGCTTACACACTAAAACAATAATAAAAGCTCCTAGCTCTGACAGTCTAATAATTTATTAGCAGAGGGAGGTTTCTCTGTGTATGAAGCTATTTCCTCGAGGAACATTTAGATGGACTTAAAATCTTCATGCAGTAGTACTGTCAGAAACAATGAGGTGAAAACTGTCTGAACTTGTCAAAGTATCTTTAAATTCACACTGAGAAGAGGAGAAGAAACATAAAACCCACTGAACCTGATGTTTACCAGTAGACCATAAATTACTAAGTTATTCTAAGAAGCACAGCACCTGCACACCTGAGGTGAACAGCGCAAGTGACAAGCAGGGCAGTGCCCAAGTGTTTCCCGCTGCTCCTGCTTTTCCAGAGTAGAGAGCAAACCACAGTAGTCTGTCTGCCCTACAGAACTTTACTCCCTTCACAACCACGACACTCTCGTGCACATAATCTGCAGCCTGTGCCTTTAGCAGCATCCATTTCCTCAGACTTACGCATGCTAAAATGCCCTGCTGGAAGGAAAATGGCAAGTACTTTAAGCATCAGGATATGGAGTTACAAATCTGAATGTCATTTTAAGATTGACTTTTTAGACCATATAAAATGTAAATCACAGAGATGGGTTGTTTTTGATCATGGTGGCAATTTGCCATGCTCAAAATTTGAATGTCAGCATGATAGCCTCTTAGGTAAAAGAAGCCTGGGATCAGGAGGTGCCATGTGGAGTGTAGACACTGCTCACCAACTCAGTGACCTCAGTCTCAAAAAGCAGATATAAAGAAACTTTGAAGACACAGACAAAGAATAAAGAAAAAAAGGGAGTGTAGAAGAGTGAAATGGAAAACCCTCTGTAATTTCTTCTACAGATTTTCTCCCAGAACTGGAAAGGAGAAAATCCAAAAAATGCTTGGATCACTTATTGTAACTGAAACCACAAGTTATAGTACTCTCAAGAGATTCTAACTATCCAGACATCTGTTGGAAAACAAATGCAGCCAAACATGCATCTTTAAAGAGGTTTCTAGGTTATGCAGTGACAGCTTTATGATCCAGAAAATAGATAATCCAACCAGAGGAAGAGCTAATCTGGATCCATTGCTATCCGCAAAAACATAATTAGGGACACAATACTAGCACAGGAAACACTTTATCTGGGAGTATGACTGGTTTAAAGATACAAAAATTTTAAAAATTACTTTAGAACTACAGAAATACAAATCAATTTTATGCCTGCTTGGTTTAAGTAATCAAGCTCTCCATTAAATCAAAACATATTGGAAAATATTCAATAAGAATGAGATATGTTGCATATACATCAATTCTACATTGACATCAGTAATTTTTCATGAGCTTGCTCTCTGACATTATCCAGAAAAGTCTGCCTAATCCAAAAAAGCATAAATAGAACTTCAATGATTGAGGATGCTAAGCATCATCTGATACCGTTCAAACAAAACAGCCATCAAAATAAGTATTATAACAGATGCTTGTGGTTGACACAAATTATGAAGTTAAATCTCTAGTATATCAGGCTGTATTCAAATGAAAATCAGCGTATTTTGCCTCTCAATGATCTCCTGACTGTTTTTGGTCATCTCTTTGCCAAGGAATTCAGAACATGTTGGCCACAGACAACTGTTTGTGAAACCTTATATTATCGATAAATAGAACAATAAGAGAAGAGTTAGGCAGCCTGAAAGAGAATAAAGAGAATCTATAAATTCCACAGGGCATATAGAATTTTTGTATATAATCTTTGCAACCTGTTGAAAGCTAATGTAAAATTGGCTGGGGACAAGTTCTAAAACAGATTTCTTCTTTTGAATTGTTTCTTTTAGATGTAGCCTTATATGTGATACAAGAAATAGTAAAGCATTCCTGAAAAGATAATTTGGTGATACAAAAGTCAATGACCCCTAAAACAGGCCTTTTAACACTTTGAGTGATTCCCCATCTGGAGTCATGCTAGAATTACCCAGGAGTTGTTGTTTGTTTGTTTTTTTAACCTCTATAACTCCTCTCTCAGGTGAGCATATAAGTTTCTCTTGAGAAGACATGACAGTTTGAAAAAGCCCCCAGTTTCAAACATAGCTAGCTGATGACAACTCTTTTAAGAAACAATCAAGGCATTGCCTAATTTGCTTGCAATTAAAAAAAAAAATTCAGAGAGCTATCCATAAAAACTTGTTTACAGAATTAATACTCAAATGGAGAATGAGTCCATTTGTTGTTCACAGCTTTTGAAAATTAATAATTTTCAAGTATTAATAGAGTTTGGGTGAATCGTTATCTACTTAAGTCTAACTTCCTTGATCTGCACATAAAATTTCCGTTGGACCTTCATGAATGACAAGAACAAACATCTCAGCAAGGCATAAGCTCATGTGACAGGTTTTAGTACCCTCTCGTTCCATGCTGGGCAGTGTTTGTTCTAGATAAAGAAAACCATGTTTTAAAATGTCTTGCAGATGTACATCCTGATAACTCTTCAAATCCTTATATTATGCTTTATCTTACCTCTGCCCAACCAAGAAAAAGCACCCAGTTTTCAATGTATGGCCAATATCAGCAAACACCACTACTAGGAAATTGAACCCCAACAAATATCACAGCTATTCTTCAAGGACACATACGAATTTAGTTACATACAATCAGGAAGTAGCAGAGGCATTTAAAGCAAGCATCTCAAAATTATGCCATGATGATTTACAGTGTGAATTTCTTTTTCTGTGTGAAATGCACCATATTTATTAAGAGCTTTAGTTCTGCATCATGTGTCACCATCTAGAAAACACAAGCATGGGCATTAGTTCATGAAATCTCCCAGTTGTGTCAAAGTAGGGCATATCATTTTCATTTTGCATCTAAGGAAGAGGTTATGAGACTTATTCAACATAATACAGCTAAATGGCAATATGGGTCCCAGATCTATTTTTCTTTTTTTTTTGTCCCTCTGCTTTGCCCATTCACATGTCTGCACATACGTTTCTACATCTCTGTAAAGTTCTCTATATTGGCTATCATCTGTATGAGACCCTAAGTGATTTGAGGGTAAGAATGAATTATTAATAAAATTAACTCTCTTTTTCCTCCTTTCCCCACTTATTTCTGTTTCACACACATACATATGCATATACATACTCGCATACATAAAAATATACATATATGAGGTCTGTCCGGAAAATGTCCATCCATTGTTTATATAACAAGAAGGATTTGAACATCACTGTAACCTGGCAGCCAAGGAGAGTGGACTGAAATGCACATGCATGAACAATGATGACTTTATACTACCAGTCAGTGGAGGCAGCAGATGACATTGAGTGAGCACGTGTACTGTGTAACCCTCACATTCAAAATGACTGAATTAGTAGAGCAATGAATCTGCATCAAATTTTGTGTTAAGCTTAAACATTCCCCCACAGAAACTTTTTGGATGATTCAGAAGGCTGCAATTATGGGCAACTGGTGATTAGCAACTTCATCACAACAACTCATTTGTGCATCATGTCTCGTGCAGTTTTTTCTGTGAAATATTAATTCGCTCAGGGGACTCCATCCCCTCTATTGCCTACATTTGGCACCCTGTGAATTCTGGCTTTTCCCAAAACTAAAATCACCTTTGAAAGGGAAAAGATTTCAGGAAACCCCATAGATGAGATTCAGGAAAATACAGCAGGACAGCTGACGGTGACTGGGAGAACTGTGTGAGGTCCCAAGGTGCCTACTTTGAAGGGGACTGAAGCATCACTGTCCTATGTACGATGTTTCTTGTATCTTGTATCTTCTTCAGTAAATGTCTCTATTTTTCATATTACATGGTTGGATATCTTCTGGACAGACCTCGTACATGATTTTTTGTTCTAAACTCTTCTCTACTCTTTAAACTCAAATCAGTGACCTCAATATCTACAGCCTTAAAAGGAAACACATGTTGATGAACTAGTTTTCTCTGCTTTTATTAAATTATATGTACATGCACACACACCACACAAACACACATACATAAAGAATATCTTGTCATCCATCTTTGACAAGAAGTGCATACATATGCTCCTGTATTTTTTATTTTTTTAGTTAGCAATACCACAAAGAACATAATTCACTCATAGATCCCCTTCTTCATGGCAGTCACTTGATTCCAGCCTCTTGCTACTGTGGACATTGTCACAATAAACAATTTTGTGCATATATCTTCGTATGCAGCTGCACATATTTATGTGGCACAAACTCACAGGGCCAAAGTTTGTGAGTATTTTAAATTGCAATGCATTTCTGGTTTACCTACTTAAAAACCTTGTAACTTATTTTTCTATCAGTAATGTATGAGAAATAGCATTTTCCCTAAAGCAACATGTATTTTATAAGGATTCAAACTGGCACACATATGTACACATGTACTTATTTATATTATTAAGCAAATGCACCCTAAAACATGAAGATTCCTCTCAGAAAGCTCCTGCAGTCATCCTGTTAGGTAGGAAGAAGATCTGTGAGAGAAAATCCCATGCTTTGGGCACTGTGACATATGGCACCATTCTGTGGATGAAGGCCCAGAAGAGAGCCTGGATAAGATCCGCAGGGCTCCGGGACAGCCGTGGAATTTCATTAAGGTCCTGCAGAATCCAGCCATGGATACTCAACACTGACAGCAGCGCTCTGGAATGCGTCTCTCTCTCTGATTCACCATCCAGGTCCTTTTCATGCAGATCTCACTCTCTGGCTGGGATCTCCTGGCCTTTCACATGCATCTCAAAGATGGTTCCCATTACCCTTCTAATCATGAAATTGTCATTCTGAACATGTGCCCTGTACAACTCATGCCATTCAAGAGTGCATAAATATTTTAGCACATCTTTGGTGATTATTTTCTCTCAGTAAAAGATAGATTTATGACATTAAGGCAATGAAAAAGAAAAAGTTTTGCAGAAAGTGTGAAAAAATTGGTTGTTAATTACTAGAGTCTTTACTGCTACTGAATCATAAGCTTTTTAAAAGTCTAGAGAAAGTATTAGTTCATAAACCTTCTGCCTAGTATTTTTTAATCAGCAACTACTGCCTTGTGACATTTTAACTATCGAAATTCAGATAATGACATCCAGGTAAGTATCCAGAAATCCATAAACTTTTACTGAACAGCAAAACTGCCATGGAGAGATCACAGTGTCCTAGAGCTGGCTTCTATCCAATTCCGTTTAATGTGTCTACCTGCTGAAATCAGATGATTAGAAGTAAACTTCTATGCCTTGTCTATCTTTCAACACCACTAAAGAAAATTTTCTCACTTCTTCATTTATAAAAATCACTAGTAATGTCAGGATAGACCTCAGTGAACCCCAGAACCTTCAGAATTACAACAAATATATATGCTCAATGGGAAGAGGTGGTGTGGAAGGAAGGGAGACTTTGTACTTGGCCACCTTCAACATGCTACTTTGATGTCTTCCCTTCTCCAGGGTGAAAAATACCTTAGTACTTTACATTCTATATAAATCGTACTATCCTGTTAGTTATTACTGTGACCGTCCAATGATTTCTCTCTAAATTTACCACAGCTCTCTCTCTCTCGCTCTCATTTTAATCTGGAATGGGAGTGTTATGATATAATGTAAATATTCAAATAAGTTAGTAATTCTTGGTTTCCTTTAGTCTTTTTTTTTTTTTTTTTTGCCAATGTATACGTTCAGAGAGGGAAATAATTTCCAAGAGGTTATTAGATTTAAAGCTCCATGATTTTAATTCCCTTACTATCCTCAACGACATTTAAAACTAGTGACATTTTATTTTTATTTTTTTCATTTTTAAAGTTTTTTATTTCAATTTTAATGTTTGTGTTGT
This sequence comes from Glossophaga mutica, assembly GCA_039655065.1. Classification (NCBI taxonomy): domain Eukaryota; kingdom Metazoa; phylum Chordata; class Mammalia; order Chiroptera; family Phyllostomidae; genus Glossophaga; species Glossophaga mutica. The sequence continues at coordinate 150,448,676 of CM077304.1, read as the reverse complement.
TGTTCAAGTACAGTTGTCTCAATTTTCTCCCCACCCCTCCCACCATGCCAGCCATCCCCACATCCCACCTTTGATCCTAGCCCCCTTTGGTTTTGTCCATGTGTCCTTTATACATGTTCCTGAAAACACTTCCCTCTCCCCCTCATTAATTAGAGCCTATACCTATGTCTCTAGACTCTATGATCTATCTAACATGTTTATTATTTACTGTCAGTTTCCATTTCACATCTATCTGATTGGTAAAAATCCAAGATGTTGATTATGCCAAGTATGTTGGAAGATTTAAAACTAGTGACATTTTAAAAGGGGATATTAAACTAGTTCAGCATGGTTATTCTGAGAACTCAAAAACAATCACAATCTTTTTTGCCCAGGCTTGTCAGCATCAGACCACCTACCAGAAGGCATGGGTCTTAAGATGTGAACTAGGGAGATGGCAAACTTAGCAGGTGGATGGAAAAGCAAGTTGCAACTTGATGTCCAACCCTCCTTCCTGGAAGGAAACTTCCTCTCCATTTGCTGCTCTAGTGCATAGCTAATTTCTCCCTGCTTTTTTTTTTTTATTTCTTGTATTTAATAAAACAAAGATATATATGTTTCTATGAACATAGAGCAATGTAAAGTACCTGTATAGTATTGAGCAAAACTGATCACAATATCTTAAATATTGAGAGAGCTTAATTCATCTGTTTTAAAGTGAACACTATATAACAGTTTGGAGCAATAATAATTTATGACTCAAGGTTCATTAAAATGTAATTTTATGATTTGTAAATGATGGCTTTTTAACAAAACATTCAGATTAAAATATTCAGAATAAATCAGAATTTTTAATGTATTGTACTGGCCTTATATCATAAAGAATTCAGAAAACCATACAAGGCGACCAGACCTTTATGCTGTTAGCAGATATGAAGTGTCTACAAAAGGCACCGATAAGAAGGACTCCTATGCTCCAAACCTCTCCACTGGTGTCTAGTGCTTCCTGGCTATTGTCAAACTTTAGTCCTTAAAAACTTTTCCAGTTTCTTATCAGAAAAATTCTATTCACAGGTTTATCAAGCACATTGGTATGAAAGTCTCTTCAGAAATAATTCAATTTATGGCTCAACACCTGAGAGAATATTAGAAATATAGTTTTCTGTACTTATTGAAATTTTCATGGCCTGCATTTAGTAATTTGTAGATCCAGTAGCTATTGTAGTTTTGTTTTTCTCTATCAAGCAAGAATAAATGTCCCATTCAATGATACATAATCTTGACTTCACTCCATAGCTGAAATGATGGTTGTTAGTGAGAAACGAACCAGACAGTGTTCAATATCTGGCTCTAATAATCTCGTGGGGCGGAATCATTCAGTCATCAAATTTGGCATTTCTGCAAATGTATAGCCAATGTTTACATGATAAATATTTTGAAAAGCCAGAGGTACATCATCATCACATTAATTCCCTTTCATCTCCATATTTCCTGGACCTGGGTTATAACACAGAATGTTATTTTTGGGGGGGGCAGGGGGCGGTGCTAATTTTAGCCTATCTAAATGTATGTTAACAAAAAGAATATATGTAACTCAACTCCTGTTTATGTGCATTTTATATTGAGGAATTGTGACATTCCTCAAAATAAAAAAAAAAATTATAACAAAATTGTAGCTAAAATAACATGAGGGATCCTAAGAAAAATAAATCTGTGGATCTAGAAATAAAAACGATCTCAAGCCATGAGCAGCTTGTGTTTACAAAGAAGAAGTCGTACCACAAAGCATGACTGCTTTTCCTTTTGGTAAATTTAAATTCAGTGTATGAAGTAGAAGTTATAAACAAAGCAACATTTTATCTCAGTAAAAAAAAAAAAAAAAAAAAAAAAAACCTCATTAACAAATCTTTACTTGAAAAAATTAATTCAAACTGGCTGGGAGATGGAACATTTTATGTCTTATTTTAGGTAAATTATTGGCAATAACAGGGAATAGGAATGTCAGCATGTCAGTAAAATAGTTATGGCCACTGAAAGATGAATAGTAGGTCAGAATGTACTTAATGTCATCACAAAAACAAAACCTGAGCATGATAGGAAGAGACATATTCTTGTGCTCACACACGCATTTCTGATAATATGCTGTATTCCGATCACAAGCCTGTCCACCTTTAAGTCTCTTCCTACTGACACACAGAGGGGCCTCGTACAGTACTCTGAGCTGACTCAAGTTCGTACTCCATTCCTGGACCCCCCTCTTTCTTCATCTTACCCTTCTAGGTATTCATCTTTGGCCCCACCTACCCTTCTTAGCCTACCTCTCTACAGCAGCTTAATGTAAGGTGAATGTCCCTGATAAAAGTTGAAAACTCTGGCTTTTATTATGGGGGGAAAAAGCTAAATAGCATTTCCCGAATGCTACTTACTTATTCCATGCGAAATAAGTAAGTATATTAAAAACAAAATGTGCACATGAAAACATCAGGGTGAAAATATCTCCTATTAAAATTTAATATATTTCTTTGCTAAAGAATGAATAATAACCTTTTCCATACTAAAGTGAACTGTGACCTCAAAGAGAGGTATGTAGTAGGCAATGTTTTTTTTTTTTCATTTTTATTTTTTAATTTATATTTTCTCTTTATTCTTTTTTAATCAGTATTTTTTAATTATTGATCTTGTACAGTTTTCTGTCTTTTATCCCCCCCAGCCCACCGCCCTAGCCCTCCCCACCTCCCTCCCATTTCCACCCCCCCATAGTTTTTGTCCATGTGTCCTTTACACTTGTTGCTCTAAACCCTTCCCCCTTTCCCCTGAAATTCCCTCCCCTCTCCCCTCTGGTCACTGTCAGACTGTTCTCAACTTCAGTGTCTTTGGTTATATTATGCTTATTTGTTTGTTTTGCTGATTAGATTCCTATTAAAGGCGAGATCATATGGTATTTGTCTTTCGCTAGTTAATTTCAGCATGGACCTTTTCTTTCTTTTTTTTTTTTTTAATTAAGCTCTTATTTTCACATGCTGAACCTACTATTCTCAGGAAACCCAGCTTTAAGACAAGGAATCCCCCTAATGCGGGATTTGGGATAGCAGCATTTTGGTAAAGATGGAGATTTTCACGAGGAGGGCAGATGCAGATGTCCAGCAAAGCAATCCAATCAACAGAAATGTAATATCCATTCAAAAAAGGGAGCAATACGTGGAAACAAATCAGGCCTGACCCAAATTAGAGCCAGGACATGGGTGAGGCAAGTGAGGCACCCCAGGTGCAAAATTTAAGAAGGCATGTAGAGGTAGGACTCTGAGAATGGGTATTTCTTCAGATTTTATGCCTAAACCACCACACTGTTCTTGCCCCAGCCCGGGACCTTCAGAAAAGATAGACCGTTTCACTTAATTGTCATGGAATGATTTTACCTGCAAAACCTCAGAACTCCATTACTATATATTGTGTAATATTTTTAATGAATTACAGATATAATAAGTGCCCTTTAAAAATATCAAGAAATATAGAAATACATAAAATAAAAGTGAAATTCTCTTAACCCCATAATTCTACTCTTAGGTATGTACCTAAGATAATTGAAAACAAAACTTGTACATGAGGGTTCATTGTAGTACTATTATTATTAGCCAAAAAACCAGAAACAGACCAATTAATTATTAAAGAAAATGTAGTATGTATATTCATACAATGGCATAATATCCAGCCTAGAAAGGAGTAAAGTTCTGACACATGCTACATGGATGAATCTTAAAAACATAGGCTAAGTGAAACAAGGAAGATGCAAAAGGCCACATATTGTAGAACTATTAATATGAACTGTCCAAAGAAAGAAAATGCATACAGACAGAAAGCATATTAATGGCTGCCAGGGCATATGGGGTGGATGGAGGGAAACTGGGAGTGACTCCTGAGAGAAATGGCATCACTTGTTGAGGTGATAGAAACGTTTTGGGATTAGAGAGTGTGGATATTTATACAACATTGTGAACATACTAAAATCCACTGGATTGTACATTTTAAAATGATGTAGTATATGGCATAAGATATATATCTCAATAATAATAACTTAAAAGCTAAAAGGGATAAGGATCTGTCCACCTTTCCCTTTTATAGCTAGCATTTGTAGATTGCATTTATAGAATGTCTATTGAGGGGCACATTTCTAATTGTTTCACTTCTTTAACTCATTTAATCCTCAAAACGACCCTGAGGCATCTTTTAAAGGTGCGTTGAGGCACGCAGGAGGTTAAGTACTTTGCCCAAATCCTGTAGCTAGTCAGTGACAGAGGTGGGCTTGTAAAATCAATCTTTCTTTAAAGCTTGATGCCCACTAATTACTAATGAGCAGTAATCATTAAAACTAGGGGTATGTACTTCTAGATAATTTTCATTGAGGAAGTTCAGGCGAACAAGTGTGTGTGCTTGTACAGGTAGATAAAAATTGCATACACGGGACTACTAGACAGGGGTCAGAAAACTTCAGTCCATAGGCCATACGGGCCCCTTGTCTGCTTATAGATACAGCCCCTGAGCTCAGTATGAAAAAATGGGTTATAATTATATTTTTAAATGATGAAGAAAAATGGAATAAAAAAGGTCACATTCCATGACACATGAAAAGTACGTAGAATCGAAATTTCAGTGTCCATCAATAAAAATTTTATTAGGACACAGCCATCCTCATTTATTTAAGTTTGCACTGTGGCTGCTTCTACACTACAAAAGCAAAGGTGGGTCGTGGTGACAGAAAGTATGACCCTGCAAAGTATTAAATATTTCTATCAGGGCCTTTACAGAAAAAATTTTGACCCTTAGATTTCATCATACATGATACTCTAAAACTTTCTTTGGTCAGATTTCCTACAGATGGCTGCAAACTAAAAATGCATCTAAAATTATTAAACCTTGCCCCTACTGATGAAAATGTCATATCCTTTATCAAATTGTTCTCAAAACAGTTGCATTAGTTTATCTCCTCATGGAGTGTACCTGGATTTTGAGAACTTGTATGCCTGTCTCACCTGAATGCTCTTCCCTCTGCTGCCCAGTAGCCACTTGACATTGATCCTGAGTCCTGAGCTGAGCCACTGATTTTGGCTGCATGGTCAGGTCAAGGTTGCATAGATTGGGTAGAGGAACCCATCTCTCATTCATCTCAACTATCCTACTTTCCTAGCTTTTGCCTGTTATACAAAAACTTCTGTCATTTAATAAGTAGATAAGTGGAAGAAGAGCTGCTACTCTTCTTTGCCCCACTATAGTGGATATTGTCATGGGCCACTCTTCCTTCTCCACTGTGTTGACATATTCATTTGCTTCCTGTTGGCAGCTCATGACTTTCAGTCATTTCTCTCTTTGGGAATTGCCTTCATCTGAGTAAAGCCGTCCTGCTTATTGTAATGCCCCCTTTCCATAGGCAAATCTATCCAATAACCAGTCAATGCAGGAATCTACGTTGACTTAAGGCAGGATAATTATAAGGAGCCATCTGAGCTCCAGAGCTCCTTGTAGAATCAACTAAGGCTTGGCTAAACTTAATCATAGTGGAACATCTCCTACCCAGTTCTTCTCACATCCCAAAGTTGTTATCCTGAGAACATTACCCTGTAAATTGTGTTCAATCAAATCTGCATCTTAGAGTCTATTTCTTCAGAAAACTGACCTAAAACACTCCCCTCTAACTCTTCTCAAAGAAGAGAGATGTGATATTTGATACAATGACTGAGTTAGGAGAGGAAAATGAGCTCTCATGGTTCAGCCCCTTTCTCTCTCTTTCTAGGCCAGCCCCCATACAAAGGAACGCATGCTCTACCTGCTACTGCCAACTGCATGGTAAGCACACCAGGGTCATACTTCAGATTATGCTTCTCAGATTTCTTTTCATGGTAATGGTGCTTTAGATTGTATGCCCAGGAAGATGTCTATAGGAATCTTCTCTGAACTCTAATATTTTCCCTAGATATGGATCTCCCAGAATCTAAATTTAGCCCAAGATACTACAAAGTTGAGTTGTAACAGTAAACCTAATCTAGGATCTCCAATTTAACCTGATCAATGATTATACTAACAATTTGATCTTTATTTCACTGATTCCCTTGTCTTTGTTTTCTTATTTGGGTCAAAACTATGGGACAAGGATGAAATATGATCATCCTCCTAAACCCACACTAACAAAGAGTAGCACTGCATATGTCCAACAGGTAAATCTTCATTTGTCATTATTAACCATTAATACTCTAACAGTCTAAACTAATGGTAGTCCAGTATACATGCATATACAGGGAGACGCTGCCATAGCAATTCCTTGGATAGGAATTGGGTATTTACAGTTTAGGAAATTTTCAAACAGGAAAACTAAGTCTGTTTCCTTATTTGTAAATGAATCAAAGAAGACCTATTTCAGAATTAGTTTAAGAATTAGGAGCAATATGTATAACGTACATTTGGCAATACCTTATGTACTGGGTACTCAATAATGTTAATTCATAACTCAAAGAGAACAAAACTACTCTCTCCTCTACTTCCAAAAGGTAGGAGGGTGACATTCATCCCCTCAAAAATGATTTAAGGCTAAAGTTCTGAACAATGAGTTAGTGAATCAGGCTTACACCAAAGTTGACAACTACAAATGAACAGGGAATTAGAAACAGAGAGCAACAAGCAATCACATCCATCTTCCATCTTTGTTATGCACATAAGGAATGCTTTGGATTTAATGTTTTCGTCCTCCTAAAATTCACAGGTTAAATCCTAATACGCAATGTGATAGTATTAGGAGGTGGAGCCTTTGGTAGGTAATTAGGTCCTGAGGATAGAATCGTCATGAATGGAATTAATGCCTTTATAAGAGTTGCCAAAGAGCTCCCTTGCCCCTTATGCCATGTGGGGAAACACTGCCCAGACTGGCCTTGTTAAGCAGAACTATTAATACTATTAATATGACTAGTCTGCTTCAAAACCCAAATTCAAACACTTAACACTGTGATGTTCAGAACTAATGAATTCTGGAGAGGAGCTAAATGCTCCATGAATAAATATTTCCCTTATCATTTTTTATAAATATATTGAATATAAACTTTATAGTAGTTTTATAAACTCAGAGAGAGGGAGAGAAAAGAGGAGGAAAAAAGGAAAGGAGGAGAAGAGAGAGAGATGGAAAAAAAGAGAAGGCAAAGGAAGGAAAGGAGAGGGAAATTCCATTTAAAAAAATATATTCTCTAATCTTTTTTAAACAGTAGGCCATGGACTACAATCCAGAAAGCAATTTGCTTTATAAATAACAAAAAAGACCTAACAAGAAAGAAGAGAAGGGAAAATTACTGAAATACACTATTTATGAATGCTATTAGGCATTACATACAGTATAGACAGTACATAGACAGGGGACATTTAAAGAATATGCTCAATATTTTATAAACATAAGTCTTCAGAGATTCCAGCCCAAAGAAACAGATTACTAGATTAAGAAATGGGAGACAAGTTCTGAGATCTTTCTCAGGCTGTACTCCATGAACTAGTCATACCAGTTTCTGCAGGAATGCAGGAATTATTGCAAAATAGTTAGGTTCTATAAACATATTGGCAAAGCCTAACTTTACATATAAAAGAAAAAATATTTCAAGGTACTTAAAAGATCCCCCATTTAAAAATATTTATTTATTAACTTTTTCTTCTCTTAATGGAAAGGAAGAATTCCCCCAGCTCACCTGTATCAAACCCCACACTTGGCACTATGTCCACAGTTCCGTGGAAGGCTCCGGCCCACGCTGAGGTAGCAGTAGTGACTGTCGTTGGGTCTGTCTTTGTGATGTCACACTGAGGAGCAGGAATCCTGGCTGCACGCACTGATGGCATCAGCAGGGGCCCATAGGACGAATCCAGGGCAGATGCAGCAGAAGGGTGAGGGTGGTGATGGTGGTGGTGGTGTCGGTGGTGCATGTGAGCATGGGGGTGGTGGTGTCGCAGGTACACATCATGCATGTGGCTGTAGGATGGGCTCACCTGAGATGCCAAAGGGTAGTGCCAGGACTCAGACACGGGAGGGGGAGGGGCTGGGCCAGTCTGGTGCAGGCCGTGTCCTGGCCAGGGACTGGGGTCGGCTGCTGTAAAGGTGCCAGGGGGTGCAGTGACCTGAAAGTCAGGATGAACTCCCCCCAAACAGGGTGCAGGTGGGGGCTGGTAAGAGCTGGTCCAAAAGGAAGTCGGGAAACTATTCCTTTGACTTGAGAGAGCTGTGCTGTCTGAGAAGACAGAAAAATAAATTATTTACATAAGATTCCGTTCTGGGACAGACTTGCCTCTACATGTTCAATATTTTACAGCAGGCTAATCAGTATGCACTTCACACACAGAGGTGAGCTGAGACTACTGAAGCCTCTGAGCTCCCATGCCAAGTCAACACACAGGGTTCAAGGTGCTGACTGAATCCCCCCGCCCAACCCGAGTTTGTTTGGCTTATGCAGTTACAATCCATACCGAGTTGTGCAAGTCGGAATGAAAAGCTCCATTTCCTCCCGAGTGTCTTGCTGTCATCAAGTCTGAGCAAAGGAGATAGGTCCCTACCTCTCAGGTAAAGAAAGCTTATGCCATAGATGTTGTCCAGGTAGGTTCAAAATGATGATGTTTGCTAACTTCTTTCAGATGCAAATATTGTCATTCAAACTAAACATTTTAATGCTGAAAGGAACAAATGGAAGTAAGGTTGCATTCAATTATGCTCACCAACACTAATTTTCTATCAAAAAGAGTGTATTCTAAGCTGATTTTTTTAGAGGTCTGGGAGTCTCTGCACTGAGAATAATAATAGTTAATATTTAATTATAGTGACTAAATAAATGCCCAACACTAGGCCAGAGGCTTTTCATGGATGATCTTAATGGATCCTCACTTCAGTCTTTGAGGTAGTTGTTGCTTTTTTATTGCTGTTGTTATTCCCATTTAGCCATGTGGAAATCTAGGCAGGGAAGAAGCACAAGACTTCACAGCTGGCGAGTAGGAGAGATTCAAAGACAGGTAGTCTGCCGCCTCGATGGCCAGCATTCTTCACAGCTGTGCCACAAGAGGGCACAATTGTACTCTAACCTCGACCTTGGACTTTGGTGAAGGTTCTGTGGAAATCAAGAGATTCAAATAGAAAGTAAAGAGTTTGAGAAGGTGTTTGGGAAGGGGAAATGATATCAAAGAATAGCACTTGGAGATAAATTAGAGGAATAACCCTCCCCGCCGCTGCTTAAATTAAATTTCTCCACTCAATCCTTATATTTATAGATGACCTACTCTGTACCAAACATAGGGAAGCCATAGATGATCAGATAGATGTCATTTTTAATCACAATCTGATGGAGGACAGATACATAAATCGACGTGTGCAATGTGATGTGGTAGGTTCTCTCCTAAGGGGAAGCGCATAGAGAAGGTTCAGAAGCAGCCTAAGAAAGTTATAGCTAAATTGAAAAGGAGAGTAAGGTTAGTCTTGTTTAGGAGTAGTGAAGAGTGTTCTAGGCAAATGAAAAATTATGTGAAAAAAGGCCAAAAATCACACACACACATACACTTACACACAAAGTAGCATTTGAAGGAATAAAAAAAGAGTTCGGTTGGCAAAAGGTGGCAAAAATTCAGAGTAGGATCCTAGAAGGACACAGGTGGCTATGGCCTTGCCAACCACATACTGAATATGGGTGCTGTCCTGAGAAGGTCTCAGTGAGCTTTGAAGGGTTGTAATCTAGAGACTGATGAGGCAGATGTGTTCAGGAAGATGGATACCGCCAGCGACAGCCTGTGGCTGAGGTGTGGTGTGTCTGAGCGACTGAGCAAGCAGTGAGCAAGCAGTGAGCAAGTCTAGAGGGCTCAACCAGAGAACTGGTGCCCGGCTCTTGCCCTGTATCATTTTTATGGCCCCAAATGGATCTGTTGACTTCTCTGTGCAGTTTCTTCCACTAAAATATGAACCACTTGAATGAAAATTCCAAGTATCTTCTGTCTCCACACTTCTATCACTCTGTAAAGTGACCTATACATTATTTCTATCTATAGATAAAGATGAGATTGCTTTAGCACATTAGTCACACTTGTATAGTAAGATGATATTTTTGTACTGGGTTACACACACACACACACACACACACAACCTTACTAGACCTTTCTATTGAATAAAGGATATTCTAGGAAGTACTCTTAAATAAAAGTATTCAGAAGTTTGACATATCATAGTCTCATTTCATAAATTTCCAGGACAGTTTGTTTGTTTGTTTGTTTGTTTGTTCTTCAGGGAAAGCTTGTATAATATGAATCAACCACCACATATGTAACTTGACTAACATAATTAGGATATTACTGTGGTGTTCAAACATTCCTTTCTCTAGCTTCCCCAGCGGCACCAGCACTGCAAGCTTCCCACTCTCCTGGAAAACCTGGAGTTGCCGTTCATTCTATGGACAGACAGCTCTTCCTGTCTCACATTCAAGCCTATCCCCCACAGAACCTCCGTGGATCCAAAACCTTTGTGGAAATCTAAGAAATGATCATCTTCAAAAGGCAAAGGATGGAACTGGAAATCGTTATTCAAGTCTTCAAACAGTCCTCAAAAACTTTTCATTGAATGAATTTGTTTTGTTATAATCCCAATCCATCAGAAAATAGTGCTTCAAATCAAATTTACTGGCACTGGAGCAAATATGTTTTATTTAAGAAAGGATTTTCTGTGACACATGAAAAATGGCTGCTAATGACAAGAAAGAAAATTATGTGAGCTGTGAGAAGAAAATTCAATTTGCCTTAAATGATGGCCATTATAGAATACTTCTGTCACACCCACAGTGGAAGCTGTCAAAGTGCAAACTTCAAAGCCCATACAAGGAGTTTACAGAGGCTCCTTGCACCAATCTGCCACTTTGCTCTTACAGATCCCGTCTTTGGTAGTGAATCCTTCATTCTGCTCATAACTTTCATTTCCTGGTGGGACCAGAATCCCATCATAAAAACCACTGAACCCTACCCACAGGTGTGTGCCAGAAATACAAAGCTCCCCTCCTTGAAATTCAACATTAAAATATCAAAAGTACAGAGAGTGTATGTCATTTTTCTGGATGCTTTCTTTTTACTTCTTTTCATTTAAATATACTTGGGCCCAATTTTATTTTATAGATGCTTAAGCAGTTTGGATATGCAAATGTACAAATGTGAATAATGAACAAATTCCTTACCAAAAATTATATCCTATTTATGAAGTATTGTATTGTGATTAGTGGACACATTATCATTGAAAGTGGAACTCTATTTTTAAAATGCACTTCATAAAGTCTAAACAAAGCTTTAAAATGCCTCAGAGAAAAGTAAAATTAGAAGCAACTTAGTATTTTCCCAGTTGGTATGTCTCCTGAGGTTAATGTAGATTTTGCAGAGATCTATACAGCCCTTTCAAAAACCATGTTGCATTTTACAAGTAAATGAAATGGTATTGAATAGACAATATATTTATGGAACAGTCTAAACTTCAAAACCACTATCTGGTAACTTGATTATTAAGAAAAAATACTGATACAAAGAAACAGATGATATGCTTTTTTTCATGCCTGGGAATCAGTGTACTTATTTCATATATATGTAAATTTTTTTCATTACATGACTCTTTGCTTAAGAGAACTTAATCACAGCCACATTTGTTGGATGAAAAGGCATATGAGAAACTGTGCACAATTTCCATGCAATATTACTTTTTAGGTTAGTGGGGGCAACTCAGAACTGGATGGTGTTAACACCCCGGGGTGACGGAGGGGTCGGTGTTGCTGGATCGTTGGGGGATGTGAACACTGACAGTCTGACATGTACAAAAAATCCCTACTTTGACACAGTTTGCATTTGGGATTAAAAATGTTATACACACACAACCTATTCCTAAACAACAAAATGACGAAATTGATACATGTCCAATACAACCCACCCAAAGCATATCCAGTAATTTCACTGTGATTATACCAGAAATACCTTGGAGATATAGAACAGTGGTTCTTTCAATTCACTGTAGCTCGGATACTTTTTACATGAACTCTAAATGTCTCAAAAGGGCGAACAATATAAGCAGGAGAAAATTCAATGTTTATTTTTTAAAAATTATATATTAATTAATTTTGAAAAATATATTAAAAGGGAAAATGAGGTGGTAAAATAATATAGAACCACTCTCTTATTTTTAAAAATATGTAGAAAACAGTCTTTGAATAAATATTGATTTAAAACATCAATGTTAAAAGATAACATTTACCTTTTTATTAATCACAGTGGAAAAATTGCTATTTCATTTATAACCTAAAGGATCCACACTATAATTTAATTCCCACTCTCTTATTCTGCTTCCCATGAAAATAAATTGTTGGGTCAGAGCTAAAAGGATATGTGTTCCAATATGCTCTGTCACTTAGGAATTCGGCACTAACATTATGTCCAACAATTGCCCTGTAGTAATTTTGTTCTAAAGTCATTCGAATGGGCTTTGTGACTCTAAAATGAGAGACCCAAGGGACACTCCTTGGAGGTAGGACGATGTGGTACTTGAGACCTCACTTTCCTTACACATGCCTGTTCTAAGCTTCCCAGTAGCGATGGTCTCAGCAGTGCCCCCTGGAGCAGTAGCTCAGCTATCTCCTTCCCAGTCTCGGCCAGCTCTAAAAGGTAGACCTCCTTCCCTTTCTGCCTTCTGCTGTTTTAGGTTAGTACTCATTTTCAGAGGTCTTTCCTACCAGAACTAGTTTTTCCAAGCACACACTATTAGGTCAATGAAGCAACAATAACTTTGCCACTACAATAAGAAAAAAATAGTAAGTTTACCATTCCGCATGTTTTTTAAGTCAGTGTTATATACACACACACCACTTTCTGTAATAGTACTGCGACAGTGAGGTCAATGCATGGACATATTTGGAGCCGATGTTTCTGTTTGGATAGGGATAAGAGGACATTCAGATTCATTAGGTTTTGGGCACTGAGATCAATGTGTAGACATATTTGGAGCTGATGTTTCTATTTGGATGGGGATAAGGGAACAATCAGATTCATTAGGTTCTCTTAACTGAGAAGCCCTATTTAATCCCTGCTAAAATGTACAGTGAAATAAGAGGGAATTGATGTTGATAATGTGCCAAGGTACAAATATTTCTTGTCAATTGTTTGTCTAACAGATGCAAAACGCCTAAAGAGGACTTTACTCATATCGTCAAGATACACACTCAAAGTATGACCATTATTCCATTATTAGCTGACACTCTATTCTTGTCCAAAGATTTACTGTGTAAATATATTCTGTGTTCAACCATAATTCAGTTTTAAATTCCTTTGTAGCACTGTAGCACTTGTGTAGCGCTGTAAAAATTTCATGCCATAAATTAGACCTTTTAATTTAATACAGCTGGTCAGCAGCTCCTGCATAAAGTCTTACCACCACGGCCATTAACACTGTCAATAGCCTGAAGTACCTACTAGGTCCAAGACACTGTTTTTTCCAGAAATCCAAACTTCCAAAAAGCCATGTTTCTGTACAAAGACCCCAGGTTGGTGCTCTGTGTGCAAAATGAGTGGAGACTTACTTAAGAAAGAGACAAAAGGCATCTGACTGTCATTTAGCACCTTGCATTAATCCCTATGCCAAATTCTTCATATACATTATTAAAAAATCTTTATTATATCCCCAGGAAGTAGGTCTTAATAAACACATATTATATAGTTGAAGTTATGCCCAGAGAGATTTTTAAGTAATTAATTCCAAATCACATTGCAATCAGACAGTAATAAGGCCCAAACTTGAACCCAAAACAATCCAAAGACTGCATTCTCCAAACCTGTGTTGCTTTGGTAATTAATATAAAACTCTCTTCACTAAACATGGGAATCTCAGTCATATCCAACTTATGTATATTTATCTAAAATTGACTGACTCATAACTAGAAACAACTACAGCAAAGTTCTGTTCACAAATGGAAAGTATATAATACATTTGAAATCACAGAACTTTACTTTTTTTACAAATAAAAAAAAACTACTCAATGATTTCATACAACTTATTGCTAATAAATTCTCCAGTGAAGACTTTTTTTTTTCGTTTTCTAACCTGGGGTACATAGAATGAACTGGGTTTATCTAAGCCAGTCACTTAATCATTCAATTCATACTTATTCCAGATTTTCCATATAGAAATGCATTATCCCAAGTATTAGGAAAAATAATTAGTGGGAGATAGAGAGATGGAAATTGAAGAGCATACTGTGTTTGCCTGGGCTACTCTAATAAACTAAACTGACATAAAAAATTCTAAAAATTCTTGTTCCTACTTATCAATTTTCATGTCACTCCACACATGCCAGCATTTTTACTTCGCATAAAACATTCTAAACTCATTCTCCATTCAGGGCCTTTGCACTGGTTTTTTCCTCTGCCTCAAATAATCTTCCCCTAGATACTCACAGAGGAGCACTCTCTCTTCCTTCAGGTCTATGCTCAAGTGTAATGGCCTCAGACAGACTGTTTATTATTACCCTAAAAAAATGGTTCCTTGCATTTCACTACCTATTTATTACCTGTCTCTTCCACTAAAAAGGCTCATGAGTGTAGACCCTTAGACTCTCTTGTCCACTAATGCAATATCACCACCTAGAACATAGTAAGACCTTAATATGTGCTATGCAAGTCAATGAGTAAGAGCGGAGATAGATTTGAAGGCCAAATTTAGGCTAATGCCAAGAAAATTGTAATAATAGTTATTAAAACATTACCATTATCTACCCTTTCTATACCAAAATTTGACATCTGTCCAAAGGTCTTCTCTATTCAGTCACCCATATTATAAGGAAAATAGTCAACTGTAGAATTTTTACATATATACAACACCTCACTTAAAACTTTTCTGTTTATGGTGCTACAGACAAATTACTCTCACATTTCACTATAATTTTGGGCTCTTGTTTCTACATTCCAGGTTAAATGATTACTACTGTTCTCTAGGCCAGCATTCTAAAAGAAGTAGGTATTGTATTTATTACCCTCCTGGCATGAATTATCCTGATAGGAGTTATTATTGATAGGAGTTATTATTGATATTATTGATATTTGGTATAATTGACACCAAAATATTAAAGTCAACTAACTCATTGAATTTTTTTCTTATTTTTACCCTCTACAAGTTATTAAATGTATTCACCATGTGCTATCAAATAGGATATCGGTTGATTACATAATATCTTAGATTTCCAAGGATTAAATACTCAGTGCTGTAGGAAGTCTGTAATACGCACTAATCAAAAAAGCAGTTACGATTCCCAGTTCACCTATGTCAAGGTCCCAGTCACCTGAGTTTGTATTCCACCTTCCCTTTACTGTCACTGCTTATCTTGGTATTCGTATTTACTAAAAAGAGGGAGGAAGGAAAGAAGGAAGGGAGGGAGGGAGGGAGGGAGGGAGGAAAAGCATCATATCTGTAGATCAGGCCCAGCAATTCCATATGGCCAGGACCTCTCCCACAATGGAGCAGAACCATTCCTCTGATGCTGAGAGGTGACTGACCACCCATCACCTTGCACCTGCCCCCAATCACAGGTAGTCTACATAGGTGACCAGCCTTTCCTCATCATAAGATCACCTAGAGCACTTGTGAAAGTGTAATTCCCAGGACCTTCCCCTAGAGATGCTGATTCAGTATGCCTGAGTTAGGTGGCCTGCAATCTGTGTTTTTAACAGCACACAATAAATGATTATCAAAGTTGAACCTGTATCTGAATCACTGGGAGGGCTGGTTAGAACACAGATGACTCTACCCCCGAGTTTCTGGTTCAGTAGGCCTAAGGAGTGCCCCAAGAATCTGCATTTCTAATAAGCACCTATATGATGCCAATGTTCCTAGTCCTGCAAACCACACTTTGAGATCCATTTTACCGCATGTTTTGAATAACCTGGTAAATTCAGGGGGGAAAAAGTCCATAACATGTTTCTTTGTCATTGGAATGATGTATTATTTTTTTCTCTAACCTTGTAAATACCCCATCAAAGATGTCAACCAACAATCTGCAGTGAACTAGTAATCAGATTCAAATACATCTCTGTGACCTCTATACAGAGGGAAATAAAGAAGAGGATGCCCCATCTGCTGTTTTACTTCACCAAGGTAAAAACAGTAGTCTAAACCATGTAGATAGACTTAGTAACGTCTGTCCCGTACACAACAAAGAGTTAATACCACAACAAAGCAAGACAGAGAAAGTTATTAAGAGAACACAGAAGGCTTTCAAAGTTTGTATTCCTGGGTCAGACTCAGATCTCTGCTATGTCACCACGTAGCACCTAGTGGAATGAGCAAGAGCTAATTTTTAAAAGCTGATCCAGACACGCCTCTTATTTAGACATCCAAATTGGGCCATCGGGGCTTAAGGAATGGTGCCTCGCAGCTAGATCCTGCCACTATAAACCCCGGCTGGTTGCATCACTACTTTCCATGAGGAATTTAAGGGGTGTGACTGCATCTTTTCCAACCCTGCATTCCACATGTGACAAAACTGATCCAGCTGTTTGTCTGAAAGAAATTCCTTCCTGTCCTTAAAAATTAAAAAGCAAGTGGATATCCGTCTTCAGGGGCAAGTCTCCAGCTGGAACCTGGTACAGGCAGTTGCAAAACAGAGACAGGGCCCTGGAGAGCATCTGCTTTTAAATTCTTACCTCTCCATAGGGGGGTTAGCCCCATCTTGCTTTTTGAAATGGCAGATTCTGGATGAAGGGTGCTGGCTTGGCCCAAAGCTCTTGAGAAGTGTTCATCCACTACTGACCCAATGTCTCCCTGGAAATAAGTGAAAAGGACACAGCGAGAGTTAAGGTACTCCATCTCGGCAGGCTGGTCTTTCTCCTCCTCCTCCTCCTCATCCTCCTCCTCCTCCTCCTCTTGTTTGCTGGGAAGGGTGACTTCCAGAGAGTCCTGCATCTTGCTGTATACCGCTAACTTCTTCTGGGATAGAATAAACAAAACACAGTATCACAGACAGTTTGTAAAAAAGCATTAACTAGTTAACATTTCAATTTTAAAAAATCTAAATATTAACATATGTTCTCAAATTGATTCTTCTTCTTCTGTTTTACCCCATCTTTCCCCTCCCCAAACCAGCTTTCTCTTTCCCACCCTTAAAAAAAAAAATCTATCTCAAATTTAGAAAACAAATTAAACTCCTTTATCAGATTGTATATTTTCAGAGTATGAAAGTTTTTTATTACTCTAGGTATACCAAAACAAGGATGACTTTAACAAAAATGTGACAGATTCCTTTCCATCTTCCATCTTCCATTTATTTATTTCAAACATTTAATGCATAACAACATTGTGGTGTGGAACAGGGGGAACGGGGTGGGGGATAGGAGGCCTAACTGTCTTGGGGTAGAGTGGAGAAGAAGAGAGCTTTTCATAAATAAAATAAACTAAAATAAAAACAAAAATGTAACATCTTCTAAAAGGATCTGGCAGATGTGCCCAATTCATTTCTCAAAAATCAAACAATAGTGACAAAGTAAGTCTGTGTGAAGATTCATTTTGCATGGAACATATTTTTCAGATGTTTCACATACCACCATTATCATAGAAGGGGAAAAAGGTATTGTTGTGGCTTAAAGAAAATAATACAAGATTCTAGCAATGGCTGGTATGGCTTTCAATTAAAATGAGAAAGTCTGATGATTTTTTAATATTTCAAAATGTACATATGGTTATAGTAATAATAATGGCTCATATATTACGCCAAATGCTTATAAAACTTTACATTTATTAATTACCCAACTTAACGCTTACAATTCTACGATATAACGATTATTGTTACTATCCACGTTTTAGAGAAGGCACAGAAAAGTGAAATAATGTGTCAAAGCTCACAGAGCACGTAAGTGGTGCAGCCAGAATGTGTATTAAAAATGTGCAGGTGTGCCCATGTGTGTGCATGTATGTGATGGAGGGGAGCAGAGGCGGGTATCTACTGTGGGAATAAAAATTGCCAAAATGTTACATTTTATATTGTTTTTCTGGCTGGTAGTTTTTAGTTGCTATATTTTTATTTCCCCTTTTCAGTATTTCCAAATATTTTTTATTTAACACATATTACTTTTATTGTCAACAATTTCAATGTGAAATAGATATAAGAAGGCAATGCTAAAGATTATAAAATTCATTATCCTAATGACAAAATGAGCTTTGTATTGTCTGTAATGCCGATCCTTTGTCATGTCATGTTTTTAATTTCAGAAAAAAATGCACACTGGAAAGTGAATGTGAGTTGAAAAAAAATCATTCTAGAATACACCGTAAGCACATAATTTTGCTATCAAAATGCTATCAAAACACAATCCAGACTTTTCTGTTTCTAGGTAATTACTAGGTATGAAATCTATAACCAGAAATTACGAAAGCATTATTCAATAAATTAGACCCTTTCCCCTAGCCACGAGTATGTTCTTCTTGTGTGAGATACTTCCTGAAATGCTCAGGTATATTGTGAGCTGTGGTTATTAGTTAGGGGCTGCTATTTATAAATATGTGCATTAATTTTTTTATTTGAAGTATGTGTCAATATAATTATCAGTTGTTGATAAGTATTTAATCCATTCCTTGTAAGTGTACATGTCCTGCTGATGAGTAGGTGATTGTAATGGCTGAGTAGTTACATTTCTTACAGTCTTTTTTGCACGGATTTGAACATGTTCATATTAAACTTCAATAGTCAAAACACCACAGTAACATAAGTTATGTATAAAATTAGGGGATTAATCTAAATGACCTCTAAAGTTACTCCTAGATTTAAATTCGTTTATAAAATTAAATGAATGTTACGATTTATTAGTCAAATCACAATACTGTTTCTCTAGGCAAATGCATATTCACTGGAAGTCATAAAGTGTTTAGCTTATATTCACACTCTCCACTGAACACTCTGGAATATTAGAAAGACACACTGTTTTCATCTGGGAAGGAAATTAAAAGCAATCTACAGAATAGCTTCACTGTCCACAAGAGTTCATTTTTGCCTACAAAATTGATTTAACTTTTTCTGTTAATGTCCAGCTAAACATCAGTTTGTGAGAATTGAGTTTTGCAGCTATGTTTCATTCGTTCAATATTAACATTTATTCTTTAGATTAAGTCCTTCCAGTGTTAATTGTCAAAAAAAGACAACATTTTATTTTATCACAATTAGCAATCAATTTTTAGATTAAATAAAATTAAAGTTTTATATATGAAAAATGTGTACACTGCAAATCTGAAAGGTAGCATAATATTATGACCTATACCAATAATAAAATATTTTAATTTTTAATTAATGGTGGTTGAATTTAATCTACAGATTTTCTATCTATTTAAGATTACAGAATTTTCTAAATGTGAAATAATTTTTTGCTATTATTTTTAAACCATTTTTGAATGGCTGGATACAAATAAATTAATCTAAAAATGACATACTTTTCAATATAAAATGGGGAAAATCGAGCAAAATCTGCCATTGTATCATAATATTTTTTAAAAATCATTCTTTTGTTGATGGATGCCTTGATTCCCTGCACTCTTTATATTTCATATGCATGTTTTATACCTGTATATGCACATATGCATTTATGTAAATATATACTAACATATTATTTCTTTTGATATGCAAACACTTTATAAATATTCTATAAAATACTGTATTGACTCCTTTAAGTAAAAATTTTTGGAAATATTATAAAATATACTTTCTCTTGCAACTCTTTAAGGCAGGTCTACTAATTAAATAAATTTTCTTAGAGACTATCAAACAAATAAAATGAATAGGGAACCTGTGATATATTTACCAATAGACAGGAAAAAAGGCATACCTATCATTCATTCCTTCTTGTAATTTTTTCAGATAAAATTGAATCAATTTGCACAAATTACAGTGGACCAATTTAAATACTTACATTTACAACACATACACACACCATACACACACATTTATAGCCTCACCATCAACATCAGTGTTTAAAGAGAAAATTCTAAAGTATCCAAATGGCCTGATAGCTAAGCAAAATTTAATTTGTACACATTTTTCAAAAATTGAATGTGAGCATGAAGAAAACAGAACACAGGATTTCAACAGCCATCAGTTCATACGCTAACATTCACAACACCCTAATATTCTTCTCCGTAGACTCAAGCCTCAGCTACTTTCCATGACCTGTGGTTTGATGACTGTAAATCACTTCTTTGCCTTTTTAAAACTATGTTACTCATCTGCGCTTTTCTGTATTGCCTTGGTGTTGCTCCCTGGAATAAAACTTCCCTAGTGTTACTCACTTTCTTCAGAAAAATACAGAAAATTTCAAATGCCGAAAATAAATCTCAGATCATCAAAACCTAGATACCCCAAATTAACACTGACAGGCAGTCTAGTTCATACTTTCTCAAAACATACAATCACTTTCTAAAAAATTTACATGTCTCAGAAATGTGCATGCTTTTCTTATGAGACCCTTGAAGATTTGTTCACAAAAATAAAGAAGCCATTCAAAGAGACTTTGAAAACTACAAGTTGGTTTATTTAATGCACATTAACTGGTCATTCCTATCTCAGCGTAATAATGATTATTATCCAGGTAAAATGACACTCCAGGTAAGAGAAACAATGAATGAGTTAATAGCCACTAAGTTAAAACTAACTCAGGAAGAAGTTAAAGCAGCGGTGTGAAGGAGGCGGCCTAGACAGCGCAAACCGTACCCACCACCTCGTAGCCTGCCATCAGGCGCAACAGAAACAAACTTGCACAGGAATGTGCAGAGGAAAGGGTTTGTCTGACAAGAGAAAGACTTCCATGTCAGGAGCCAAATACCACTAACTCCCCAAGGCTTAAGCCTACAAAATGCCAAATGATTACTGTGCATATGTGGAAACTTTTTTCCTAAAGAAACAAAAGTATTTTAATGAATCATTGGATATTTGAAAACAGCTCTTAGCTTTTTTTTTTTTTTTTTTTTCCTCTCTCTACTGGCTGTCTTCTCTAAATGCATTTTTTTTTTTAAATTTTCAAAACATGCTTGAGGTCTATAATACTAGCCAGGAGTAACTGTTTCAAAATTGTAAAGTCCACAAAAGCAGCACATTGCTCTTTGATCATATTTTTCTGAATTCACGTGAATAATAGATTTTTTTAAATGTCTCAGAGAGACTTGAAATTTTTTTTCATCCTTAGTCTATTTGGAAGAGAAGGAATCAGGTTATGGGAGGGTAGGTCAAGAGAAGGAGACTACACCACAAATTTTTAATATATTTTATAAACTCTCTCTCATATGCATTTTATCCAAATAATTATTCCCAACTCACATATGCAAAAACTGACTTAATTTGCTAGGTTCATCTAACTAGTAAGGGGCAGAGACAGAATTAGAACCTATTTCTGTCTGACTACAAAGTATGTATCAAGAAAACAAATTGAAGGAAATGAGTCTCTGTATGATATTTATTCTAACTGAATAGATAAATAGACACCCAGAGTCAGCATGGCATCACAAGCTCACTAAGGAAAGTCTAAAGTTACTGATAGCATTTAAAAAATTAGTAAACACATATCAGAAGTATGACTATTAAGAAAGGCAAAATATCTATATATCTCGATGAAACTGAACTCTTATATCTAAAAATGCATTGTCCCCTTGACAAGTCAGATACATACAGGAACTGCTGACCATTTTTCTGGAAATCTTATTTTGGGAGTGAGCAGAGCCAATTTGTGAGGCACAGTCACACCACGAGATTCTGTTTGTTTGCTTTTTTTTTTTCATTTATTTTGTTCTTAACATTGACAAGATCAAATAAAAGATAATATTAACATGATCAGCTACTTTTTCCCACACTTGCCTCTCAATGATTCTGGTCATTATCAAAAATCAAACCCATCTCCTCCAAGGATGAAAATTTTCCAGTTTTGAGGATGTTCAAGAAAACTATGCCAGATACTTAAAAAGAATTTCAAAATTCTCATTCCCACAATGTTTTAAACAATGATCATAAAATAAGGGTATGTGTTCTCTCTCAAACTGGCAGCTATGGAATGAAAGGACAGTTCCAACGTATAAATTTCTTGTATGCTTATATAAGCCTATTACAAGACTTAGGGTATGACTGCACTTTTAAAAAAATTATCTGCTATTCATTGAACCATCAATTAATTCCTATTTTGAGTCAGTAATTGTACAAGGACTTGGAGACACAAAGAAGAAAGTCATAGCCTGTTTCTAAACTCATAGTTGGGAAAACATTATAAGGGCAATAGAAAATGAAGGGAATCTTGTGGCTTATCCATATAATAATTGTGTTATTTCTCCAAGTAGTTAATATTCAAAAATTTAAAAATAAGAAAAATAAGAAGGTAACATTAGGTAAGTTACTCTTTCCTTGTTTCAAAGGAAACATATACGGGAAGGGACCACAATAGAAAGGACTGGAATGAGAGAAAGGGTTTAACCAAAACTAGTCCATGAGTCTGAGTAACCTTCTGGCCCCCAGCTTCCTCTTCTGAAAATGAGAAATTCTGACTTAATTATATTAGAGGTCTGGTCCAATTCTATATCCTAATAAGCAGCATGCTGGAGCTCTAGAAAAATTCACACTTAATTTTGTTTCTTCCATTGGCTGCCTCATCTGATTTTGCTGGACACTAGCCAAAAAAATCCTACAGACCATTGAAGACTAATTCATTTTCAGACACGGTCATCTAGCCCAATTCCTACGAATTAGTCTTGGTACTTCTTTTATCTGCCTTCACAGTAACAAGAAAGAATGCATCCTTTGAGTCCCCCCACTAAATCCCACATGAACAAATGTTTTGGCATATGAATATTATACACTTTTAAGAGCAAAAGACACCTGTTTACTTAATGACTTGAAGTCATTCCTTTTTTTTTTCATATACTAAAGTACCAGATAAGTGAAAAATAGTTCAGTTACCCCAGTTCAGACCACACGTGTAAATTGCTGGCATAAATCTGGTATCCACTGAAATATCTATAAATATCTATAAATATGGCATTTATGACTTGTTTCTAGCAGCAGATGTTTGGGTCTAATGGTTCAAGGCCTTCTTAGGGTCTTCCTAAATGAATAGTTAAAACAGAAAACCAGCTGCTTAACGATATGCTTTTTGAAAGATTCAGGGCACAGTTTTGCCCCAAATTATCTCCTTCACTTGTCTCTGCCAGAGATTAATATTCAAATATTAGAGAGCTTTTGTTTCTGTCTCTTTTTTTCTTTAAGGTAATTTTTTACTATTATTTTTCAGCCATATATATATATATATATATATATATATATATATATATATACCAATTTCAGATGTACAGCAAAATGTCCAGAAAACCATGCACTCTACAGAGGTGTACCCCTGCTGCCCCAAGCACCCACCTGGACCTAAAGCCAGTTATCCCAACAGCATTGACTGTATTTTCCATGCTGCTATCTGCATCTCTGTGGTTGTTCTGCACCTATTAATTTGTACTGCCAAATCCCTTCCCTCTTTCACTCAGCCCCCAGCTCTACCTCTCCTCTGATAACTCTCTGTATCTTTGAGTATGTTTCTATTTTGTTTCTTTTGTCCATCATATTCCACATATAAGTGAAATCACATAGTATTTGTCTTTCTCTGACTGGCTTATTTCACTTAGCATGATACCCTCTAGGTCCATCTATGCTGTTACAAAAAGTAAGATTCCCTTACATTTTACAGTTGAGTAGTATTCCATTGTATAAATGTACCACAGCTTTTTTACCCACTCATCTCCTGATGGCCACTTGGGTGCTTCCCAACCTTGGCTATTGTAAATAACTCTGCAATAAAAATAGGAGTGCTTATATTCTTTCAAATTAGTGTTTTGTGTTTCTTCAGATATATTATTCCCAGAAGTGGAATCACTGAGTCATAAGGCAATGTTTTTCTGGAAATAATACCTTAAGTTATTACCTATTACTAGATGTACTACTTCGGAATTTTTTCAAAGCTAACTGGAAACAGGGCTTGTGGGCATAATGGGATCTAGGTTAAGCACCAAAATTTTAGAACAACATTTATCTAACTCACAAATTTGCTTTAGGGTCTTCCCTAAACATCCTGAACTTAATATTTTCAGTCTCTATGAAAATTCTCTTTGCAGAAAAAGATATAAGATATATATGGGGGGTATACACACAGACACACACACACACACACACACACACACACACACACACCCTAACAAAGTCAGCTCAATATATCTTCCATAACAGCCCAAAGAGTCAGTGCATGGTATGGTTCTTCCTTCTGAACACCCTCATTTCCTTCGGTATGGGACATGTCCCTGCCACCCCCAACTTTATATGCGAGACTTAATAAGTGCGAGGTGAAGGAGGAGTTCCTTGAGTTTCTCCAAAATACTCTTCACTTAAATTTCCAAATAGTGTTACCTTGTGCTGGCATTTGGTTTCCTGGTGAACATATTCTCACTATGAATGATTTTATAGATCTTAAGCCTGTCTTTACTATCATTATTGTAATCTCCACTCTAGTTGACCACCAGACAAAACAGCTCAGTTTAGTTATTTAAAGTTCAAATTTCTTCCCTAGCTTTGAATTTTCTGGCTGGAAAGTTATTGGGAGTATAAAACTGTGGGGCACTTGAAGCTCCTAAGTCTCTGCGGTCAAGTTAATTTGTGCAGTGTGGAATTATAGGGGCTGGTCTTTCTCAAAGAAGTCCTGTATGAATTCTTATAAACCCACTTAAGTCCTTGTTTATGGTTGCAAGAAACTTAGATACTCCACCTTAAATAAGTTGACTGTGCATTGAAACTACCTAAGATATAATTGTATTCCTTCCTCCTAATGAATCTAAACTTATGTTGGAAAAGCAATGACATATGAGGCACTTAAAGCTGATTGTTAATACCACTTCCTGCATACTATTTTAAATAAATAAATGTTCATTTGCTAAGTGGATATTCTACCTCATCAACAAAGGATGCAACATGGATAGCAAAAGTCATTAGCATAATACAAATGCTTGCAAAAGGACTTTGGAATGCCTAAACTAAAAAAGTACACTACCAAGGACTTGGAAAGAATTTCAAGCTCCAAGGCCAAAAAAATCTACTGCATATTAATCTTCTTTATCAGAGAGTTGATTTGGAGCACAAAAGACAAGAATAAGCTTATTGTGCAAGAGCAAAAAAATAAAAATCTTGAGAGACTGCATGGTATGGCGGAAAGATGCTACATTGGAGAATAGAGAATTTTGATTATTCTAATTTTGTCACCAATAAGCTTTGTGAAATTTAGTCAGGCGTCTCAGTCCTATGAATACCCATATTCCCATTTATAAAAGGAGGGCTTGAAGCACATTTTTATAGTCTTTTTTCCCCTGACAAACAGAATCCCAGAGAGATTTTATGACTAAACCAAGGTGGCAAAGTCCAGAGAAAGAGTTCGAAAAAAACTCCTTACAAATGTATAACTCAGAGTTTGCCTCCCAAGGATGTTTAATTTTTTCAAGTGAAAGAATGCGTGCAGCAACTGTCACTCTTGAAGAGAAGAGAGTCAATGTGTTCTAACTTATATGAAGCCCAAAGTATGGCTGTTCAACATCCCTATGCCCAATTAGAAAACTAGCAATTGTTCTCTACTTTCACTACCCCATCTGTAAATTATACAATTCTCAAGGCTTTGCTTTAAGTATATTCCTGATGTTAACATTATAAATATATGGAGTAGGGCAGGGTTAGAGGACAACAGACTGTCTGCATTTAAGATGAGAAATCCACTGGGTATGAAGAAAATCTATGATTTCATATCATCTACCTCAATTTTTCCTGACGTATATTTTGAAGTTTTCTTCTTGGTTCCTATTGTCACTCTTAGAACACGAGTGTATTCCTTTCTATACACATTCTGCAGTGTCATCATTCCTTCAGAACATGTGCTGAGAGACTGAGTCAAGAGTCCTCTTGAGATTCCAGGGAGGTATCAGGGCTATTAAAGGATGGTAGGCACAGGGACCAGGGAGCTTCATATCCTACAGCAAATCCTGACTTTGTAGAGCACGGTGTAAGATTTATGCACATCCATGCAATTTCAAGGAATTAACATTAGGTCCTAAAAATTTACCTTTCAGACATACTTACATAGTACTTTGATTTATTTCGCCTACCCTCTGCCTAACACATTGCAGTGTAGCCTGATTTCTATGCAATTAGCCATGGCTTAAAGATACTAACCTATTATCCC
Organism: Glossophaga mutica; assembly: GCA_039655065.1. NCBI lineage: Eukaryota > Metazoa > Chordata > Mammalia > Chiroptera > Phyllostomidae > Glossophaga > Glossophaga mutica. The sequence goes on along the minus strand of CM077304.1, from coordinate 150,422,423 downwards.
CCTACAATGTATGCATTCAATTAAAAAAGTAGTTTATAATTGTGCTGTTAGGAAAAACCTGAAAGGACACATGCCTAGAGTATGAAGTTCTATTATTTCAAAAAGCATTTTCAGCTATACGATCATACACTAAGAGGAAACATATACCTATGTTTAAAATCCATTATAATGAAGCATTTTAAAATATATACCAATTTACAAAGACTTCAAAGCCATACAGATTTGAAGAAAAAAAATCAGTTCAAAGATAAACTACTACAATTGAATATAGAAATATCATAAAACTTTAATGCTCTCTTTCCTAACATTTTATAAATGACCACTAAACTTTCTTTATAACTATCATTTTTATCTGCTTCTTTTCCTTTTGGCTCCTCAACAAATTAATTTGCAAATGCAGTAGAAGTTGTAGCCCTTATTTTTGTCTCCCAGGCAAGATGCTACTAGAGGTCACTTCCCATGTACGGAGAAAATAATCTTCATGGATAATAATGATAAAACCTTATGGAATGCAAAAACAACCAAAATATGTATTCTCAGATGACTACTTTAGGGCCAAGTCAATATTAGTCCCACTTCACCCACGCACTGCACAGTCTAAAAATGCTGTCAGCCTGATAAGAATTTCCTGATTCATTTTTTTCCAATAGAAAATATAGGTCATCAAAATAAACTCCTGACAGTAAAAGAACAGTAGTTATAATACCAAGCCTCTTTTCAATCTGTTAGCCAGTTATAGGCAAATAGTTTCTTTAGTTGATCAAAAAAAAAATCTCAAACAAGCCATTTTGATAAAACCCACATGAAAATTTCCAAGCATATCTCTCAACTAAGTTGCTTAGGTCAACTCAGCCTCACATCTATTCACACAAGACCTCCAGAATTTGAAAGTATAGTGGAAGTTGATTACCATTTATGAATTGGTCAATGCTGATAAATCAGGTAACAAAGACAGTTCCTCAGTTTGTTGATGGGCTCAGCAAAAGAAGGAAATTTGGGGACTGGGTCTCAGGGCTATTACAAAGGTTAAATAGAGGACTGGAGTTGTTTTTTACTGAAAACTAAATGTTATAACTTGTAATTTATAGTTTTTCTGATGCTGACTTTTATTTTCTACCTCAAAAATTAATACAAAACTAATCTCATCATAGATTCATATTTTAAATAGAATTTATTTACAACTCTACAAGATAAAGCCTTATTCACAATGCCTACTAGTTGGAGTTATTTTTATGGGAAAAAAAAAAATACGTTCCTGAATGTTGAGTAAAGTTTGAGTCTGTTGCAGGTCCACATTCCAGCTGATAATTGAAGGCCTTTACAGTCTCTGAATGGAAGGAAGGAGGAAAGGGTGGTTCATCGGGGACAGTGTGTTTATAAAACATGTAAACTGATTCCCATCACCTGTTTGCCTCACTTGCCTAAATTGCACTAAATGATTTTCTCCATTTTTTATATCTTTTATAATTAAAGCCAATGAAAAACAAACAGTATAACCAAAATGTTTGAATCTGTCACCCTTGACCACAAATTACAAAATGTCTTCCCATTCTCCTCCCCAAAAGTAATCTCTGAAAGGCTGAACCTGCTAAGTATTAAATAATAATAATGATAGCAAGAAAGTGGGGTTCCTTCCTCATTTGTTCTAATTGGTTCTTGTTAACCTCATACTGGGTGGTAGATAAATCTGTGGCACGTACCCTTTTTGGATCAGATGAACTTCACAGTCCCTAAATTCTAAACAGAAGTTATGATTTCTTTCCAAAGAATAGCACTACAAATCTAGCAAAGAGACAGAAGAAAAGTAAATATAGAAATTAAAAGGCCAGATTAATTAAAGAGCCACACCCTTAAGATCAACATAAAACACAAGGTTCCAAAGAAACTTTAAAAAATCCATAAATTCAATGGATTGTAGTTTTCTATCCATATCTAGTTCCCTGATAAGTGTCTTCATAACTAATTTTTGGTTAAGTCTTACGGAACCAACTCAGTCTAATTCTCAGGGCCTGAAGACTCTATTTTGGTATAACCTAGTGCCACACACTCACTTGTGTCTTACGCAGTGCTATCTAAGCCTGGATACACATTCTGTTGGTGTCCAGAGAAGAATACCCAGGAGTACCTAGTGACAATTCCCCAGAACCTTACTCTCTCTTCTGAAGGAACTATATTATATCATCTCCCTGGTTCCCGAACCTCTTTTATCAACAGCATTCCCAGTTACTCTTGACATGGTGGAGACAGTGATCCAAGATAACCTCTTGGCCAGAAGGGGACACACAACACACTTCCAACAAACTGAACTATAACACCTTTCTGCTTTCGTGCAATTAAAAGTGGATGAAGGTGGGGAGAGGATGAAGAGGGTAAAGGGGGTCAAATATATAGTGACAGAAGGAGACTATGCTTTGGGTGGTGAATACACAATGCAATACACAGATGATGTGTTACAGAATTGTACACCTGAAACATTTAATGCTATTAACCAATATTACCCGCCCCCAAATTTAATTTTGAAAAGTGAATGAGGAACTTGGGGATCAGTCCCTGTCCCCTAAGTCACAATCATAAGAAGACACACTCAGCAAAGAAGTTCTAGTACCGTTCGCTAGACGTTACACTAAATCCATGATTCACCATAAAAATCCCCAAAAGGCCATTTCCTGACCTCTTTATTTAGGTAGCCTCCCCAGTGTCACATTTTCAACCCTTGGATCAAGAAAACCCTGACACACTCTACCTTTCCAAAGGAAACAAAACATTTGGTTTAAGGGAAGTTTACTCACATACTCCTAAGACAGATGCCTTTGGTGAGCTCCAGAGAACTGAGCCCTAAGAGCTAGGGTGGCTGCTATGAGGGTAGCCTCTGTGCTCCGGTGACAACACGGAAAGAAGCCCCGGGCCGGTAATGCCTCACTTCGAATCCCCTCCCGTCCCCCCAGGGGGCTCGTCCCTTCCTGAAGCCTCTCCTCCTCTTGTCGGATGGCTCCCTGCTCCTGGGCGCTGCCGCAGCTCCCAGAGCATCCTCCGCGCCCCAGGTCCGGGCCGGACGTCGCCAGAGCCCCAGAGCGATACTCGCGGCGCCCCTCGCCCCCGCCCTGGCCCCCGGCAGGCTGCCGGGTCGGTGACTCACCTGCTGGCCAGGTTGGGGCGCCGGGTGGTAGTAGGCTGTGGGGCAGGTTGCAGCTGCCACAGGGTTGGGCAGATACTGGGGCGCTCCATATGGCTGGGGGTGATACATCACCTCCGCACAACTCATGGCAGCCGGGGCAGCGGCGGCCCCCGAGCTGCCGCCGCCGGTCTACGCGCTCGCGCGACCCGCGCCGCCGCTGCCGCCTCTGTCGCTGCTCCAGCTGCTACTGCGGCGAAGGCGGGTCCTCGGAGGCCGCGGGCTCCGTGAGGGGCGCGGGCTCGGGAGGGGTTGGCAATCAGCGGGAGCCCATGCGCGGGCACCTTCATCTTCAGCCCCGCCGGAGGTCCCCTGGTCCGCGCTCATCGAGCGGCTTGGGAACGCAGCGGCCCGCCGTGCGGCGGGGGCATGACAGTGCCGGGTCCCCCGAGGGCAGCCGCAGCAGCAGCCCTAGCCCGGGTTGGGCTGCTCTGCTTTGCATCCACACAATACACGCCCGGGGCCCGTCCTATCATCAGCGCTCGCGGCTGGGCGAGGACCTGGACGCTGGGGCAGAGGGAGGGGTCCGCGGGGGAGGCGGGGAGCGCTTTGCCTCCCCAGGCTCTGACGCGGAGATCCGCGGAGCTCCTCCAACTCAGTCCGCGGCGGGCGGGTCACCCAGCAGGGGGACCTCGGCAAGGGCAGGCTGCGGATTGGAGCGAAGTTTGAAGCCCTCTCCGCCTCCCGGCCGTGGGGTGGTGGTGGGAGGAGAATGGTATGCGAGAGGCTCCGCGCCCTCAGAGCTCCGCGGGTTTCCACCCTGTCTCCGTCACCTGCCCGCCAGGGCGACGGCTTCGCAACCCCAAGGAACTTTCTTTCACTGGGAACAACACGCAGAGGCCAAAGAGGTGAAACAGAGCAGACTCGAAATAAACTGGGATATCCTCTGTATTAACCATAACCGCGAGCGAAAGTTAACTTTACTACAAGTGCACGCATGCCAGGAATGCAACACAGTTTTCAACAAGCAATCTTTGCTTGAAGTCCACATCTTCATGGTATGACATTTTAGTGGGATGTCAACCTTGTCTGGCTTTTCCAGCCTGGTTTCCATACAGCAGTATACAGTAACAATCCATGAAATCCATTCAGCTACTATTTACAGGTTTATCTATTTGCAGTGATGTATAACCTCCAAAAGGAAAAAATAAAATCTGTTGTAGGAATTGCTATGCCATCAGGTTAAGCAGAAAAGAATTATGCTTATTTTATAAGTAAACTCTAGCTCTGAACATTAGCCAATATATTTTCCCCCTTGTATATAAGTGTATTCTCTTAAGACAGACTCTTTTATTTTCAGAGTCTATCTTTTGTCGGAGGAAAACTCAATATGGACATCAAAACGAACTGATGTGGTGGTGGACTGAATTGTGTTTCCCCCCAATCCCGCCCCCAAATCATCAGCATGTTGAAACTCTAACGGCCCGTGTGACTATTTAGAAACAAAACCGGTAGGGAGAAAATTAAGGTTAAATCAGATCAAAGGGTTGGGTCCTCATATAGGACTGGTGTCCTTGTGACAAAAAGACACCAGTGGCCTTTCTCAGTGCTAGCACAGAGGAAGGGTCTTGTGAGGACCCAGTGAGAAGGCAGGGTTGCCAGTCAGGAATGGAGGTGTCAACAGAAAGTAATCCTGAGAGCGCCTTGATCTTGGACTTTTAGCCTCCAAAACTGTGGGAATGTAAGTTTCTGTTGTTTAAGCCACCCTGTCTTGGTATTTGTTATGATAGACCTGTCAGACTAATCCTCATACACAGAACCAATAGATAGCATTAATTTTATATAAATGTGTATATATAACAACACAGACACATGCATACATAAATACATATACACTTACATATACACAAACTAATACTTAAACACACAAACTTATCATTGTATAGGAACTCTATGCTACTCATAACAGCTCTTATTCACTCACCCATTCTTTCACCCATTGAATATTAAAAATATATTTATTGAGAGATTAGACAGTTTAGACTTTAATTGTGTACTTTGTAGTGGAGTGGTATTCCTGCTACTCCAATAGGATATATAAGAATTTCTTGGACTTCTGGCCAAGATGGAGGCGTAGGCGGACACACTGTGCCTCCTCTCACAACCAAAATTAAGGACAACAAATATTTAGAAACAAGAAAACAACCAGAACTTATAGAAAATTGAACTGTACGGAAGTCCAACAACCATTCATCTAGACCGGTAAGAGGGGCGGAGTCGCGGTAGGAAAAAGTGGAGGTGCGGACCCAGGAGCGCAAGTAGCAGTGGCTCGCAGTTCCCAGGTGCACGGGTGGCGGCTGGCGGTCCCCGGGCCCACAGGCGGCAGCTGGCGGACCCCGGGCACAGGGGGGCAACTGTGCAGATACAGTGAGGACGCGCAGGGCGGCTGGCTGACCAGGGGGTCCCACATTCGAGCACGCAGACGGTCCAGGCAGAGGGGAAGTGGCGGAAGGGACTGAATCCAGGAGAGAGCGGAGCAGGCGCCATTGTTCCCTCTCGGACCCCACCCCCACATACAGCGTCACAACCCAGCGACTGGGCTGCCCCACACTGGGGAGCGCCTGAGGCTCCACCCCTCACTACGTAACAGCACGCGCACGTGCGCAGATAATCCAGGTGAAGGGGAAGCAGCGGAAGGGACCGGAGTCCAGAAGAGAGCGGAACAGGCGCCTCTTCTTCCCTCTCGGACCCCGCCCCCGCCTATAGCATCACAACCCAGTGACTGGGCTGCTAAGGCTCCAGCCCTCATATGTAATAGCTGCGACCAGACTAAAACCAAAACAAAACAAAACAAAAAAACCCCACCAAAAATGGCTCAAACTGGAGAAAAAATGAAAACGCCGGAGTCAATTCCTCTAAGCAGTGAAGAGATAGCCAACCTATCAGATGCACAGTTCAAAGCACTGGTCATCAAAATGCTCACAGAATTGGTTGATTTTGCTCACAAACTAGATGAAAAAAATGCAGGCTACAATACGTGAAATGAAGGAAGATGCATGGGGAACCGATAGAGATGGAAGGAAAACTGGGACTCAAATCAATGGAGTGGACCAGAAGGAAGAAATTAACAACCAAACAAAAAACGAGGAAGAAACAAGAATTCAAAAAAATGAGGAGAGGCTTAGGAACCTCCAGGACATCGTTAAACATCCCAACATCCGAATTATAGGGGTCCCAGAAGGGGAAGAAGAAGAGCAACAAGTAGAAAACTTATTTGAACAAATAATAAAAGAGAACTTCCCCAATATGGCAAAGGAAATAGACTACCAGGACGTCCAGGAAGCTCAGAGAGTCCCAAAGAAGTTGGGCCCAAGGAGGAACACATCAAGGCACATCGTAATTACATTAGCCAAGATTAAAATGAAGCAGAGAATTCTAGAAGCAGCAAGGGATAAGGGGACAGTCACCTACAAAGGAGTTCCCATCAGACTGTCAGCTGATTTCTCAAAAGAGACCTTCCAGGCAAGAAGGGGCTGGAAAGAAATATTTGAAATCTTGAAAAGCAGGGACCTACATCCAAAATTGCTCTTTCCAGCAAAGCTGTCATTTAGAATGGAAGGACAGATAAAGCGCTTCTCAGATAAGGTCAAGTTCAAGGAGTTCATCATCACCAAGCTCTTATTATATGAAATGTTAAAGTGACTTATCTAAGAAAAAGAGGATCAAAAATAGGACAGTGAAAAGACAGCAAACTCACAGCTATTAAGAACCACACTTAAAACAAAAGCAAACTAAGCAAACAGCTAGAACAGGAACAGAACCACAGAAATGGAGATCATATGGAGGGTTAGCAACAGGGGCGTGGGAGGAGAAGTGGGGGAAGGTACAGAGAATGAGTAGCATAGATAGTGGGTAGAAAATAGACAGGGGGAGGGCAAGAATAGTATGGGAAATGTAGAAGCTAAAGAACTTATGACACAAGGACATGAACTAAAGGGGTGAATGTGGGTGGGAGAGGGTCTGCAGGGTGGGGGGAATGATGGGGGAGAAATGGGACAACTGTAATAGCATAATCAATAAAATATATTTAAAAAAAAGAAAATAAAATATTACCAATATCAAAAAAAAAAAAAGAATTTCTTTAAAATGTTTATTACTTACATTTCCCAAATTGACATTCCCTGATTACATCCCTTTCCTGTGTTCCAGATGCGTCTGTTCAGCTTCTTTCTGAATGGAGCCACAGAGATAGACCATAGGGACCTCAGTGGTAACAGCACTAATATTTCCCCCATATCTCCAAACTTATCCTCTTCTTCTAATCTGCATCTCAGGTACTAAATCTCTCATTCACCAGTTGCTGAGCTAGAATCCTGGGAATTATGCAACACTCTCCTCACATTCTGCACATGAAATTTTAGAGTCCACTTGATTCCAACTTTTCCAATTCTGCTGATTCTCTCTCCTTGTTTATCTCTGCAGCCATAATCCTTAGTTGACTCAGCATCTCTCACCAGAGGCCTGCAAGAGCTTCTCCCCAATTTCCAGGCCCCACTTTAAACCCTCCTCTGATCCATTCTTCACAGATCATCTCCCCACTTCCTTCTGCCCTAGGCACTGCAAATCCAACAAAGTAATCATGTTTCATCACTCTTTTAAAATTTTTCTCAGTAGCTCCTCGCTCTCTGCAGTCCCAGCCTTCAGATTCTGGGCCTGATTATGCCACCATCTCCCGCAGTTGCCCGATCCACCACCTGAACTGAGATCTCCCTTCCTAGGCAAGAGCATGGTCTCTGCTACTACCATGTTTCTATACACATGCCCAGAACATCTGCACCAATACACTGCACCCTACCATTTTCACTTGCTAACTTCTTGTTCTCAAGGAGTTATCTTCCAAAACATCCTCTGAAGACCAGCTTCGATGCCCTAACTCTCAGCAACTCCAGCACTCCACGAATACTGCTCCCACCATGCTAACAACCATCTATTGGATTTGAAATTGCTTTTTTGCTTGTTTTCTCAACATGACCATGACCGCTTGACAGCAGGGACTGTGACTTTTATCTCTGAATCTCAGTCATATAATACCTGGCTTAGCAAACATTCATTGAGTAAATAAAGCATAAAGAGGAGAGGGAAAAAAACACTTAGCGAAGCTTACAACCTTGTGGAGAATCCAAACATATATGAAATCATTGAAGGTTAAAACCTAGAACATGGTTTCGAACTCTCTTCCAGGCTTCGTACTATATGTTAGAATGAGAGGAACCTTGTGATATGAGAGAAGTTAGGACCTAAATTTTAATGTGATTGAATTAGGTCACAAAGCTAGTTTGTAAGACGGTCCTTCCTCAAATACCAGACATCCTATTTTAAGTACTTAACACTTTCTACTTTATCTTTAAATAAGTTAATATATCTATAGTTGATTGTTTTTTGTTATAATGTGTTCAATATCTCTCTCCTCCACTAGACTATTGCAGAGACCATGTCTATCTGTATAGCTAACATTTAGAAGATATTCCACATGCATTTGTTGACTTAGAAAATAAGCCAGAACTAGGTCCAACATGTCCATACCCCCAATTTCTGCATCTTCCTTGCAACCTACATGGCCTCCAGTATGCTGCCAATTTTTTTTTTTTTAATTGTATGACCAAGATGTAGTTCTTGGATACTTAACTCGTGGACTCAGAAGTCTGGAGGTATTTGGCAAAATCTTCCTATAACGCAATATCATTGTTTTGATACCTTTCTTGTTTCTACATGGTGCTGATAGAAGAAAATGAGGAAATGATGATAAATTCTACCCAGAATTAAAATCTATGAGGAGAATATAGAAACTAGAGAGAGAAAATAATATGTCAAAGCTAGGGTATTTGTTTGCTCACTAATAAAATGTAGGATAATTTGTGTTAAGGAGAGCAAAGTTGGACTTCTGGTAGGGGAGCAGATGTTTTAGAATGGATTTTAGAATGGAAAAGAATCAAAATGATTATCTAGTTTTAAACAACTTCTTTCAAAAATAAGCAAACATATCGTCTGATTAAATTGTAGAGAACAAGAGGCAGAATTAAAACCAGAGCCCCAGGTCTCTTGACTCTTGGTTCAGTTCTTTTTCTATTGCCCCATGATACAGTCATACAAATAAACACACATGTATATTTACATGAGTGCGTACATTATATGCATGTATATGTGCATATATATACATAGTCATACATATTCATTTCAGCATATACATGTAGATGTACATAAAAGGAGAGATGTTTAGATTATATCATCTTTTAGTCAACTTGAAGTTAAGGAAAAAGGAGTGGAGTGATGGGGAGAAATGTAGGCCAATTGTACTGAACAACAGTGAGTCACCCAGATCAGGGAATGCAATCTGACCACTACTATACTCATTGTCACATCTATTATGTAGAGTTGTCGCAATTATTTGTAATAAAATGGTAATGGGATGAAACTTGATTATTTGTACTTTTGAGCTTAAATTTCTCAAAATATACTCCTTTCTTTTCTCCTCCTCTCGCACTTTCCACCTCTTCTGGCTCAGTTCTGGTGTGGAACCTGATCCTACCCATCTGTCGTTATCCTCCTACTTCTGTCTATCCAAACCACTGCAATTTTAACAGACTACCAAAATGTCCTTAAATGTTTCCAACTCTTCTGAGTCAGAGGTTTACAGTCACTGCATTTTTGGCCCCACTCACCAAGTTTCCCAGAATGCTCCTAAGTTTTTTTTTTTTTTTTTTTTTAGCTGGAATTTAATGAAGTGAACCCCTCAAACCAGTTTTATTTAGAGGGGTAACTTGAAGTGGATTTTCCAATATCCCTTGGAATAAGATAGAGGGAAAGAGGGAACTTGTTTGTTTGTTTGCCGGTTTTGAGGATTTGTTTTTTGACAACCAATCTTGTTTTTAATTTGCATATCAGTGCAAGAGATCATATGGGACCTGCAGTGCACATGTATGGATGCATTCACCTGTGTATCCAAACCCTCCTCCCCATCCACCAAACAGTTGATTCTTGGCCAGCCCTCTGACTTAAGCTGAACCTACTGACAATTCAACCTGTTCAAGACAGAAATCATGGCTCTGAGAAAGTGGGCTTGGGTCATCTGAACAAGAAATTTTCAGGTCTTAAGTACGGAGGCATGGTTGGTCTAGGCAGAAAATTGCCACCACCACCCCTTCCCCTAAAAAAGATGTTGCACTCCAATCTCTGGACCCTATGAATACGTTTATATTTTTTTGAAATTTAAATCTTTGCATATATATAAATATAAATACACACACACACATTGAGAGAGAGAGAGAGAAAGAGAGAGAGAGAGAGAGAGAGAGAGAGAGAGATGCTGGTTTGTTTTTCCATTTATTTGTGTATTCATTGGTTGGTTCTTATATGTGCCCTGACCAGGGATCAAAACCACAACCTTAGTGTATTGGGACAATGCTCTAACCAACTGAACCACCTGGCCAGGGCCTATGAATACGTTTATTTTACATAGCAAAAGGAAGTTAAGATTGGAATTTTAAAGCTACTAATGAGTGGATCTTAAGATAAAATTAACTTTGATTATCTGGGTGGGCCCAGTGTAACCACCAGGGTCCTTTTAAGAAGGAGGTAGAAAGCAGAAGAGTCAGTGTCATATTGATATAAAATGAAAACAACTCTGCAGTCCATGGATGACTGAAGATGGAAGACAGCCACCAGCTGAGAAATACGGCAGCCTCAAGCAGCTGGAAAGGGCAAGAAAGTGGGAGCTGCCTTAAAGTAACACGGCACTACCAAAACCATTTTGGGCTTCTGACTTCTAGAATTTGCAGGTCATAAATTAGCATTGTTTAAGACACTGAGTTTTGGTTCTTCATTGCAGCAGCAATAGGAAACTAACACAATAGTTTAATGGGGGCAGGGTGCTAGAAGGGAGGGATTTGGGTGAGGGGGTCCCCTTTGCCCCACAGATAGATTCCCATGAGGAGAGGCACGATAGGACAAGGGTCAGTGAAAAGTATTCTAATGCTTAGAGGCCAGGGTTGGACTATGGTTGCCTGAATCTAAGGATGGTGCCAATAGTACTAATTGAATAGATATGAAAATAGAAGGTCAAAATTGCTATGTAAATCAATAAAAACCGCTTATTCACTTGTCCTTCAGAATTACCTGCTTTAAACTGTATTTCTTTAGTGCGTTTACTCATGTCCTGTTACAACTATTGCCTCATGTCTTCTTCACCATGCCCAAATCCCTCAAATTCACTTTCTCCACATCTTTCTTCCCTCCCATTTACTATTTGGACCACTTACGGTCAGATTTCTGCCCCATCACCCCACCAACATTTATTAAGGTCACCAGTAAAGAACATACTAACATGTTTGAAGCTTATTTTTTAAAGTTCATCCTAATGATTCTTCATACATTTTGACATTATGGATTAGTCCCTCCTTAAAATTCCCTCTTCTCTTCCTTTCATGACATCCCCTTATCTTAATCTGTTTCTTTACACTTTGGCTATTCTTTCTCAGTTTCCTTTGCCAAATCCTCTTCTACTTAAGCTCTACATATTGAGTTTCTTAGTTGCTTAGTACTGGGCCCTTTTCTCATCTTACTCTATCTTCTCACCCTAAGAAAGAAATCTCATCTCCCCAAACTCTCTCCCAGCTGGCAGCCATCAAAGCTTTACCTGTATCTGTGAGTCTGCTTCTGTTCTGCTTGTTCATTTATTTTGTTTTTTAGATTCGATTGTTGATAGGTATGTATTTTTTGCCATTTTATTGTTTGCATTTTTTTATTTTTTTCTTCTTTGGGGGATTAGGGAAATGGTTGAAAAAGATGAGGGAATTAAGAATTACAAATTAGTTGTTACAGAATATTCATGAGGATATATATGGACTTTAGTCAATAATGTTCTAATAACTATGTATGGTGTCAGATGGGTGTGAGATTTATAAGGAGGATCATTTAACAAATTATGTAATGTCTAGTCACCGGGGTGTATACCTGAAACTAATATAATAATGTATGTCAGCTGTAACTGAATATTAAAAGTGATTAAAAAAGGAAATCCTATCTATCTTCAAATCATCTCTACATGCAAATAACTTACAAAAACTAGCCATGATTTCTAGAATGGAGACTTATCTTGTATGGAATTCTGAAATTACTAAATAAAGCAAATGAAACCATGTAAAGTCCAAATTACTATTGAACACTTTTTTAATGTCCCACAATAAATTGGAGATTCTGTATCTGTATCTGTCTATCTCTGGAATTATCTTCTGGAGGATGGGCCCCTGGTAGCACAGGGTTCCCCCTGCTAGGTAACTGTTCTAGGAACCCATCTGTATCAGAGTACCAGTTGATGTTGTTGTGAGAGGCTGCCTGTGGCCTCAGTGAATTTTTCTGAAGATTCTTTCAACACGTTTGCCCATTTTATGATGGGTTGTTTACGAGGGCACCTGCCCCCACCATGCTGAGTGTTCAGCAGTTTTTGGCCCAAAATGGCAGAACTCCTGTGCCCTGACCTCCTTATTTACCTGATCTTGTCCTGAACAACTTTTTTTTTTGTTTCCACAGATGAAAAAGTCCTCAAAGGGAAACATTTTGCTGATTAAGAAGTAAAACAAAAACAGAAGAGGCACTAAAAGTCATCAAAATCAATGAGTTCAAAAACTGTTTTGAGCAGTGAAAGAAAAAATGTCTTAGTAGGTGCATTGTGTCGAATGGAGAGTAGTTTGAAAGTGACTAAAGTTTAAGTATGTAAGAATAAATACACAACTTTTTATAAATAAATTCCAGGTTTTGGGGTGCTCCCTCAGTAAGTTTGACATGATTTGGTCTCCAGCATTGAAAAGCCTTCTGTTAGGTTGACTACCAGATGAAATATTGGTTCATGTTTAGGAGCCATGTCTTTAATAAAAATGTTAATCTTTAAATGTTAAAATTATACTCAAATTAGCAAGCTGTACACATAATGTGAGAGATGCATATGGAAATTTAGACCAACTCAAGGAGTAATAAATTCATATTTTTGATCTTGCACTTACTCCGGGCTAGCTCAGTGTCCACTGACTTGAGGGAGTAGAATGGTGAATGCAGGAATGTAGTGTTTCTTTATCATAAATTCTCTCTGACAGCTTACCCTCACAACCTATCCCTTTCCCCCTGTCCACTGTGCAACTTTTTTTCTAGAAAACGTCATCCATTTTTTCCTTCAGTATGAAAAAAAGTGGGGGGATGGCTTCTATGGTCATAAATTTCTAACTGGGCAGGTCATAGTGGGTAGTCATACTCCAGGCCCATAATTTCTTAAGTGAAAGGTTTTAAGCCATCTCTGGCCATTGCTCACATGCATCTAAGTTAACACACCTTGGGAATATCAGAAGTATCCCCCTTTAAGGGGCTGTAACTCCTCAAGAGAGCACATAACCTTGTTAACTATCTTGTAATTCAATCCCTATTTTGCTTTCTCCAGGCTTTACATCTCCTCTTTAGTTTCAAATGCATAAAAGAAGCTGCAAAACTGTTATTCTCTGGAGCATTTGAGATCTTGCTCCTTGGCATATGTCATCAGTTTTGCTCAAATTAACTCTTATAAAAATTCCCTGCAAGTTTGGACACTTTTTGTGTTGACAAGTACAATGACCTCTCTCCCTCAGTCTTTGCATGCATTATTTACTTGGATGATCCCTCCCCCGCCGCCCACCTCCTAAGACCATTAGGTCTTAGCTTCAACATGCTTCCTCAAATACATTTCCCAACTTAAAGTACACCCCGCCCCACACCCACTATTCTCTCGAATAACAACCTGTTTACCCTTCCCCTTCCTAGTGTTTACCGTATTTAGAAATGCAGGCTTTTTTCAACTATTTTTTTGTCTCTCTGTTATATCCACAAAGTCATAAAACATATATGTTTTATTTACTACACTATCATAGTACCTAATTGGTATTCATTAAATATTTATTGAACGAGGTAATAATTTTGTGCTTTATTAAGGAATAATTTCCTTTGGAATTCAAAATAGTCACAGTTGTAAGGACAAGATGTGTCTAAAAGTAGATTTTTACAACCCAAAATGTAGGTTATAGACTTGTTAGATAATTTAAAGTATGTGCTTTTATGAGAGGAGGAGGAATAATAAAGGGGGTTTATAAAGATCAGGTGTTTATGATTTTTTGTGCTTTCATGGGGAAGACGATGATAAAGAGAACTCACATTTTATGAGGCTCTGTAATGGACCAGGCATTTATGTTAAAATTGCTTTCTCCCATTTAGTTAATTCTTGCAACAATCCTATGAAATAGTTATTACCACATTTTACATATGAAAAAGCTGAAGGTCAAAGCAAGTAAATATTGGGATAGGTGAGTGGCTGAGCCAGGATTTGACTCCAGATTTGATTCCAAAACATGTTTGTTTTTTAAAAATATTATAATTATACCAGTTATCTGATAGTAAAATTGGCACTAGTTCTAATAAAATGGTCTATGTATGTATTTATCTTCACATATTTGTGTGAAGAAGGTTAAGAAAACAGATTCATCAAAGAATTGACAAGCCTCGAAGAAAACTTCCTAGTTCAATGATCAGTCTAATGGGTCAATTTAACTAAAATTCCTGTCGAGCATGAGTTTCTAGCTTTAAGAACTGGTTTGGTGAAAGCAAATAGGGGCCTCCTGAAAAGTCCCAAGTTCAATGGAAAAGATAATTGCAAGGAATTATAAAAGCAGCTTCACAAATTGTCTCTGGGTAGAATTGAACACTTTAATCTCAAAGAAACTTTCTATTTATTTTTTTCTTCTTTTTTAGTTTCTTTCATAATCTATTAAAATAGACAAACATTTTGTATTACCAGGAACAGACCCTTCAGGAAACAGAAACTTTGAGTGGAATATGGAAGAGTGGCCAGACTGGGCAGTGGGACAGGACAGCCCGCCGTGCAGATGAGGGCGATTGGAGAAGTCACCAGCGGCAGACCTCCTTCCCAGGAGGGCACAGGCTGACCATGCTGTGGAGTGACTAGTAAAATCAGGGCCACAGCTGGGCCCTCAGATACTCACCTAAAGAATGAAAAGAGCACAAACATTGGCTTCGGACAAAACTCTGATCTTCATACTCAAGGGAGATAGTCATATTCATAGGACTTCTGTGAGGATTAATAAATCATATACATTAAGCTCATAGGGAAGAACCTGACCCATGCTGAGCTTTAAAATATTGGTGTTTGCCTATCACAAACCTCCCTAGGTAAATCGTGGAATAGACAATAATCTGGAATAAGATCTATTCTTGAACAGCTAAAAACTTTCTTAAACATACAGTTCGGGGGATCTTTCTAAACGCACAAGCCAACCCTCAGTCCTGTGAACTCAAGGACAGTCTGGGGTGTAGGCCATGTGAGAATTATGCATGGCACATGCCTATTATGGTTTGCGTTGTTCTATTCTCATCAGCCTGGTAAGATTGAAAGGTTAACCTTGTACCCATCAGCGTGTTCTCTCTGTAGAGTATTTTTAAAATATTTATGCAAGAATTTCTTGAGCAGTGCTTCTTATACAAATAGTATTTGTATTCTTATCATTTGTATTATTTTTTCTGATAATTTTCAACATCTGACATATCATCCCTCTTGCAATGATTTTAAATTAGAGCACACAGTGCTAGTTAGAAGTTGAAGACCTCATTTAAAGACTTTGAGGAGGAGATTTCATTTATTTATAATTAATAATGAGGCTATTTTGAATCCTCATAGTTTGGCTTGTTCAGTTAAAAAATAAGATTTTAAATATCCCCATTGACCCAGCAGAGATGTACAGCAAATGGCAGTGCCTTCTCCACGAGTTTCTCACACAGTGAGTGTTTGCCACAGCCCTCTCTCAGTACCTCTGCTTACTACTAGAATGTATTCCTGAAAGAGTCAGCATGCTCACTGAAGTTTATTTTGTCTTCTTGTTTCCTTTAGTAATTTTGGCTGGAATAATAGGGTTTCATAGTACTCCTCTCCTAATATATTTTATAGAGATTTAATAACAGAAGAAGCCAAGTTGGAAAGATGAGATGGAGATGTCAAGACACTTTTTAGCCTGCATTTAGAAAAATACAGCAGAGCATGTACTTACCCATGAAATAAATTCATTTGTCCCTGTAGGAAATAATGACAGACCATTAGTTAAATGTGTATGTACCTTGAGTTTGTTTGTTTCTTTGCTAGTTTTCCTGGTAGTAATGGCAGGTCTGGGCTAATTTAACTACATTCTCTCTGACAGTTCTGGCAAGTGGAATGCATTCACATAAAGTCTGGCCTAAGTATGGGTACAGTTACCTCCATGGAATGGAACAAAGCAAACTAGGCCAGGGGGGATTAAGCCCTTGATCTTGGCATCATTAGCACTGTGTTCTAACCCACCCGGCTAACTAGCCACAGACAAAGACCAATTGGACTAATAAATCACAGCAGCCAGAACAGTCTGGTTTGAATTTATTTCTCATTTTTAATACATATTAGTTTTATAATTTGATTTAAATATTTTAGGATAAATGAAGCCAAAGACTCATGTTGCTGTCATTCAGAAGAAGGAAAGCAGAGCTGGAGAGTTCTCTCATACAACTTCACACTGTGACTAGAACGCAAAATCACTCAAAGGGCCATGAGCTCACTCTCCGAAAAAGGTGTAAGCCGGGGTGGGGCGAAGATTAGCGCAAATCACGATGTTTACAAGTGATTTACATTTAATAAGCACAAAAGCAGCTTTGCATTTAAGAAAAACGTGTTGGGCCACTTTAAAGACCACTAACTTTCATAAGACAGGAAAAAATTACTACTGTTTTGTTGTGTATGTTTGCCAGGTTTCCATGCATTGTGTTTTTTCCAAAAATGAGGTATGCGTGTATCTTTAAATTCTAAAAGTAATTGATTGCATCCCAGCTGCCACTTTATTTCTGTTGTGTAAATAGGTCAGTGGAGAGAATGTTTTAACATTA
This sequence comes from Glossophaga mutica, assembly GCA_039655065.1. Classification (NCBI taxonomy): domain Eukaryota; kingdom Metazoa; phylum Chordata; class Mammalia; order Chiroptera; family Phyllostomidae; genus Glossophaga; species Glossophaga mutica. The sequence continues at coordinate 150,405,319 of CM077304.1, read as the reverse complement.
TTGTCCCTGTGGCTTTAGATGCCTGGAATATATTCAAAATGCCACCTACATCCAAGACCCATTACAAGTAGTACCTCTGCTAGGAAGCATACCTTAACATTGGAAAATTGACCTCCTTCATACCATTATAATTTGTATTGCCCACACCTTATATAATAGTTGATAACTTGTTTGTATGCAATTACAGATGCTCCTTGACTTACAATTGGGTTACACCCAGATAAACCCATCATAGATTGAAACTATTGTAAGTAAAAAAATGTATTCGATACACCTAGCCTACCTACTATCATACTTTTGCCTGGCCTACCTGACACCTGCTCAGACCACTTATAAATAAACCACAGTTGGGCAAAATCATTTGGCTGCTTCTGCCCAGCATCAGGAGAAAGTATTACACAGGATATTACCAGCCCCCCCCCGCAAAAAAAAAAAAAAAACAACATTTCAAATCTGAAGTTCAGTCTCTACTGCACATGTGTTGTCTTCACATCATCATAAATTCAAAATATCATCAAGTCAAAATTTCACAAATCAGGGACTGTCTGGATTATTATTATTGGTCTCTATATTGCGCTGATTATTTTTAATTACCATAATGGCCTCCTTATGAAAAAATAAAATTATAAATTCCATGAGGAGAAAGGCAGAGTTGGAGATTTTTCAGTGACTCAGCAGCAAAGGGAGGTACAGTGGAAACCTGTAGTTAATTTTTCTTAGCAGCTAACAGACAATGCCATCTCTAATGTCTGCCATGATGTTCCCTATTCCAGATGACAATGGTCTTCACCTGAGGGACAAAAGCATGAGAGATAACAACCTGTCTTCGACAAGCACTACCCTCCTGGAATCTCAAGGTGATAGAGACAACAAAAAGCAAACAAACCAGCTAAAATAAAACAGTAGTACCTCTACCGCCTTAATACTTGCACAGTTTCCTTTCTTATAATATCAAAATATAATTGTTGTTCTTTTTAAAAGGTTAATCGTAGTAATGATGACAGGTCTGTTGCCAACTTTATGGGGTTAAAACTCATAAATTCTCAAGGACTGAACTGTTTGTACTTTCTCTGAAAGCACATTACATTTTTTATGGATAATAACAAACATTAAAAAAAAAAACTAAAAGTAATCTGAGAGCATTTGATAATCAGGACAAGACATTATCAACTTCAGATATGCTGAGAATATGAGGAACTTCATATTGACAGATGGGAGAGATAAAGAAATATGGGAGCTGTTCTTGGGCATTGTGAAATGGAACATATAATATTGATTGTTATTTTAAAATCATAAAATGTGCAGAAACTAGTCATTAGCTACATACAGCATTGCTCCTCAAACTGCGGTCTATGGTTCACAGGATTATCACCTGGGGGCTTATTGGAAGTGGAAAATCTCAGTCCTCAGCCCAAACCTGCTGACGCCGAACCTCAATTTTGATAAGATTTTCCAGATGATTTCTATGCACAGCAAAATGTGCGAAGCAATGAACTAGGGTCTCTCTACATACAACATCAAAATGTTATATCAAATGACTTACCTTAAACTGAACCTGATTCTAAGACCATAGACACATAGTAGAAATAGACTAACATATTTAGTCTGATATATTTATGGCAATTTAAATGTCACAAAATGTTCTTTTAATATTTGTAAATACTACAAAACTGTTACCTCATTTAATATCTTCATTCTGCCTATGAAAAAGTGAGAACATGTGCATGTTTCTCACAATAAAACTGTTGCTGAAAAATAAGCCATCATGGGGTTATGGAGGAGGTAATTTAAAACTTAATCTTTGAATCCATGTCTAGTATCTTTTCCACTCACAGGCAAATCATCTGCAGTTGTGAGAATTTTCAAGTTGTGTCCTTGGAAATGCAAAAACAGTTGATGTATTTTCCTATGACAAAATTTTTTCCCTATTATAACATTCAGTCCTCCTGGAAGCAAAGAAGAGTGTCTCTCTTGGTCAAATACAAGTAACCTTAGCTACTTCAAGATTGTCTCAACTTTTTTTCTGGGTATATGCAATGATTTCATATTAAACTGGACATTTCAAAACTGTCCCTTACTCTACTGCCTGAAATAATATTAGGCTATTGGGCAGTGCATGCATGTCTCTATGCCGCTGTGGCCTCATGTTCTTAGTCCTGATAGCTCACGTAGTCATTTCTACTCATTTCCTATGCTGTGGTGACATTCTTGTGAGGTGGCTGCATACGCACGCCAGAGACACAGGTACTGCATCCTTTGAAATTCTACTCATGCCTGACTGATGTTGTTTCTCCTGCTTTCTCAGGCCCTGATTCCAAAGGTGAGGGTGGGGAGGGCTGGACAGGGCACAGACACATGATCTCAGATGCCCTCATGAGTGTCTAACTCTAGATTCCACAAGTCTTCCCTCTTCTAGTCCACAGAGTTCTTATCTCTTCAAAGGCAAGAAAAGCTTGCTCTTCAAGTATTCTTGTGTGGCTTTTTTTTTTTGAAGCTTAAAAGTCAACAATTTGATATTTTTATTCTCCAGTTTCCATAGTTGCCACTCCTCCTTGTGGCCATGCCTGCTTGAGTCTAGTGGCCTAAATGGAGGAGAGGCCACAGGGTGAAATGGAATGAGATATGGCAAGTATTATTTAATACCTAAAAATACTGTCCTTCCTGGTGTCTTAGAATTCTCATGAGATGACATTATAGACTATAGGTCTTGGACTCTCTAGAGTTTAAGTCATGGGAACTTAGGCTCACTCTAATTTTTTTTTAATCTTTTTTTTCCTTTATTTTAATTGTTGTTCCGGTACAGTTTTCTGTCTTTTATTCCCACCCCAGCCTACCACCCTAGCCTTCCCCACCTCCCTCCCATTTCCACCCTCCCTAGTTTTTGTCCATGTGTCTTTTATACTTGTTGCTCTAAACCCTTCCTCCTTTCCCCTGAAATTCCCTCCCCTCTCCCCTCTGGTGTCTGTCAGCCTGTTCTCAATTTCAATGTTTTTGGTTATATTTTGCTTGTTTGTTTGTTTTGTTGATTAGGTTCCTGTTAAAGGTGAGATCATATGGTATTTGTCTTTCACTGCCTGGCTTATTTCGCTTAGCATAATGCTCTAATTTGTTTTGTTGACAATATCTGAAGTGCTACGTTCACTTCTCAGTGATACTCTTTAAATGTTATTGACAACCTAAGGGATGGCCATAAGAAAACAATCAAAATGGTTAGGTATCTGAGAATGATTTCAAGTGAGGCCTGATTACAGGGATTTTGCTCGGTTAGCCTAGGCAAAGTAGAGATAGTAGATGAAAAAGGTACTCTGTGGGAAGTGACATCACAGGGTAATCTGATCATAAATTCCTAATTTGGAAGGTTAGGGTGGGTAGTGGCATCCCAGGCACATAACTTCTTTAAAAAAAAGCTTGTCTTTACCTTCAGCAAGCCCTGGCCATTGCTCCTCTGCATGCAGGTGAACACATCTTTGAAATGCCTCTTTTTTCAAAGTAACCACTCTAAAGAGAGCACATAATCTTAACTCTCCTGTAATCTGATCCTGGCCTTGCTTCCTCCCACCTTCATTCCAAATGAATAAAAGAAGCTGCAACTGGTTATTTCTTGGAAGCATTTGTTTCAATTCTGTTGCAATCTTCCTTCCAGGTATTTCTTCTGATGGCTTGAATAGATTGTTATAAAAATTCTCTACATGCTTGGACATTCTTACATTGACAAGACTAAGGGGAAATAAATATCGGAATGTCTATCACATCGTATGGAAAAGAGTAAACTTTAGTTGCAGTTTTTGTTGTGTTTGGATCAAAGAAAGAATTAGAATCAATGACTTAAGTTTAAGAAATCAAATTTTAATTCAAATTCAGTATGGTAGAAACAAAAATGCCATTTTTGTTTTACTCCTGGAAAGAGCGACATTATAGAAGCACCACAATTCCTGAGCCATCACTTGAAAAAGAAAACCATTAGGAAGATAAGCTTTCTAACCCCTATTTAATGATGATGTGAAAGAGAAATAAACTTTTTTGTTATGTAAGGTCATTCACTAATATTTTGTGATTTTTATGTTACCGGAGCATATTTCCTCCTAGCATAATTAACTTATACAGAGAGATATGATCAGATCACTGGGAAGGATTAGAGAGAGGCTGTAGGAGGAGGTCCCCTAGGCAATAGTAAACAGCCTATGACAGGATTGGTTGAGAAGCTGAATGCTTCTCAAGTGCATGGAATTACGGGCTAGAAGATTTAAAATAAAAGGCGGGCAGAGAGGGGCTCTCTGGCTCTCTTCTTCTTCAGGGCTGCCTGGATGGCCGTGCTCAGCTGCCTGCATTTCCCAAAGGAGAGTATTTTGTATGGGAGAAGAAATGCCAGGTGCAGCCTAGGATCTCACTGGCCTGGAAGAGGGTGGCAGGGTTATTCTCCTTTGGGTGTTCTAGAGGAGATGGGCTTCAAGGCAGAAGTCTGTCATTCTCCCAAAGTTGTGTAGCTTTTGTATCTTAAGTTGTTTTAGTTTATAAACTAATTCTATAGGAATAAGAAAATTAAAAACTAAGAGGAATGATGGGGGAACTCAGGAGTTAAAGATTTTGGCCTTAATTGATAGGCTTAAGTGACTAATGCAAGTTGGAAAGCTATTGATCCAAAATTCTGTAGCTTTTGAATAGACTGCTTGCCTCCAGAATTTTGCCTAGATGGTGGTGGCAGGCTTCAGGACACTACTTGTTATTTGGTAACAATACAGTGAGGAAGAACTCCCAATGAAAGCAGTTTAGCGATGGGCCAGATTTTCCACGCAGAAGTCCCTACTGTCAGTGTAAGAGGTGTCCAAGTGTGTAGACAATTTTTATAAGATTTTATTTGACCCAAACTGATGACATATCTGAGGGAACAAGATCTTAAATGCTCCAAAAAATAATAGTTTTGCAGCTTCTTTATGAATGTGAATTTTAGGATATAGAAAGTTTAGAAAAAGCAATGTAGGGATTGCAGTGGTGTCAAACTCGGGGGCCACATCAGCCTCACTGTTGCTTTCAAAGGGCTGAATGTAATTTTAGGACTGTATAAATGTAACTACTTCTTAACTAGGGCAAAGAGCTCAGCACTGCCACCAGGTAGAAACAAGGTGGAGGGCCGGATTTGGCCCATGGGCCTTGTGTTTGCCACCTGTGGGTTACAGGATAGTTAACAAGATTACATGCTCTCTTGAGCGTTAATACCCCCTAGAGGAGTATTACTTCTGGTATTTCAAAGGTGTGCTAACCTAGATGCACAAGAATGATGGGAAGGGGTGGTTTAATACCTCTCACTAAAAAAGTTATGGGCCTGAGGCATGACTACCTACCAGGACTTGCCTAGTTAGGAATTTATGATCAGATCACCCTGTGAGGTTTCTGTCCATAGAATCCCATTTTTTTTTCCCATCCACATTACTCTGTTATGGAAATTGTCAAACAGTAAAGAGAATACACTTAGTACATTATAATGTATTCATAAATTATTTATACATTTGTTAAACTGTATGTTAAATGAGTACATAGTATTTGCCAGTTTTCTGTTATGCATTGGAGAAAAAGTGGTATGTAAGATCAGCAGGACCTCTCAGCACTAACTAGTGGTTTTGATTAGGCAATTCTCATGTTTTCTTCCAATTCTAAGGTTTTTAACATTAATTCAATGAATTAATAGAAGATTGCTACTATTATGTCCCACTGGACAATGGTCCTATAACATTTAGTAATCCTCAATTGTTATATACATAAGAACATGTGTGTATGTGTATATACACATTTTTGTATTTATACAGACATGTTTTATATTTCTGATAATTCACATAATGATTGCCAGAAATTGTGAAGAATCTGAGATTTTTTTTTTCAACTTGGAAGTTAACAAGTTTGCTTGGATGCTAGCAGAAGGAAAAGACTCCTGGATCAGAAACAAAGCACAGTTTATTATTCACAGCAATATCTGTAGCCAAAATATTAACATTTGCAATGATTGCCTGAGACCCATTGTCTACAAGGAGGAATGACGAGGTCCAAGTGACACAGGCTCATGCAACGGGTTGCAGTGCAGAAAAGGAATCTCAAGTTCAGGAGATGTCAGTCTTTCAGAGCTGACTACAATCAAGCCTGCCCACACTTTGCCATGGAGAAGCATTATTTTTTTATAATGGACAATAAACCTGCTCTCTGCTCTGGTGGGTGACACTATTGCTATCTCTGACTTCAAACATTGTTCTCTATTAAACATTCCTGAGAAGAGAATCAGAACTAAGTCTGTCAGTGCTTCCCCTCAGGAGATACACTGAAACACTAGAGATTCATAAAGAATGGTCTTACAGTAATGTCACCCACTAGATCACAAGCTGCCATGAGCCAGAGCTAAGCCTATCTTTTACATTACCATACCTTCAATTCCTAGCATGTGCCTGGGGCACAGTAAAAGATTTCACACTTACTGAGGTCTTATCATATGCCAAGACTTTTCAAACACTGCATGCGCTAACTTACTGAATCCCAGCAATACTATAAGATAGTTACAAATAGTATCCACACTTTATGTATGAGGAAACTGAAGCCAAAAGAATTCAGCAGCTCAGCCAAGATCATATAACAAATAAGTGGTGGAACCTGAGTATGCATTTTCTGAAGTGAATTGAGTGAATGGATGGATGAAGAACTTTGAAACAGAAAAGAAGTATCTCCAATTATATGCATCAAGCTGTGTAGTGGGTTGCAATTTTGGGTTTGAACACAGAGCAGTCCTCTCCCTGACCTCATATTCTACTAAAACCAGACAAAAATCAGAGGCTAATGCAGATTTTTATATTACCTGTTTATTTCCATAACTGTGACCTGCTCAGGGACTCCACATGTAAGTCTGTGCTATAACATGTCTAATCGAAATCTTACTGCCCACATTTATGTTGCTTAACTTGGTCAAACTTCATGGTAAAAAAAAAACTAATTCTCTCTGAAAAAAAAAAAAGAATTTATTTCATACTTATTGCTCTTAGCAGTATGTTCACTGGCAGCACATTAAAAACAAGTAGAATTGCTCTGTTTTATTAGCTGTGGAATACATGTACAATGGAAAAATGAGCTCATGACTGAAACAGAAAGAAGTCATTTCTGTGCTATGTAGCTGTCCCTACATGTAGACAGGACTGGAACTGCACAAAGTACATGCCACACTCTGTCTTTGTTTTTTAAAAAAAGCAATCTGTTTATTTGTGTATAGTCACCCTCCTCATTTGCCTAGATTATAAAAAATAAACATGTACTGGAGTAGAAGGAGACTGAGAAATATGCATTCTTACATTATCAATAGAACATATAGGAAGGTGGAAAAAGGGCAAGAAATTTCAGAAATCCGGAAAAAATAACGTAGGACCATCATCACATTAATTTGTATATTTTATTCCAACATTTACTTTAAATGATTCATTAATAAACTCACACAACACAGATTTATTGAGCACCTACTATGTGCCCCAGTTTAAGATGTTAGGGCTATATGAGTGTAGAAAATGAAACAAATATCCCTGCTGTACATTCTAGAGATGGCTTTTTAGGTAGCATATGTCAAATTTTGAAAACTGCATTTAAAACATATTATAAACATTTTTCCATGTTACCTTTTGGTTTTTATATCTATCATTCTTAAGGTCTGAATTAAATTATCTTACCTGAATAGCTAATGATTAAAATAACTTTTCTGTGTTGCTGTATTTAATTTTTTACAAATAACTCTGTAATGAACATCTTGACAGACTGATTTTTTGTTCATGTGTTATATGAGTATAATCTTTCAGTTTGTTTTTTTCCCTGGACTTGTGAATGCAGCCTTTGGACACTCTGCTTCTCTTGTTTTGTGTGAGAGTCACATTTAAGACGTGGAATTTTCTGCCAGCAGAACCATTATGGGATTATTTCAGAGAGACTTAAGAGAGATGCCCCTGAAATCTCAGCTACCATAGTTGATACATGAAATCTCAAGGTTAGAGTTCTATCCCTCTTCTCTTCCAAAATGTATGCACCACAGCAATATTAGTATCTTGCATACCTGCAATTTTCCATATTGTTATAAAAACAGATAAGAGAGTGGGCTTCACTGGGTATAGGAAAAAGGCAAAAGGCCAGTGGCATCCACTGTACACTAGAAAGTATAGGCAAATATATTTCATAAGGATTTTTTTGTTTGTTTCATCATTACTGTGAAATACCTAGTACAGGATTATCTGACATGAAAGGATTCTGTCCTGTGTAAACATGTGTATAGTTGGTTGAGTAAAGAGAGCAGGTGTGAATCTCATTACATTTTAGTTGCCTGGAGTCAATACATAGGAGTGATTTTTATATATTGTCAGACTGTTATAATGCTTAAGTGGAAGAAAAATCTGGGAATGGAATAGGTTCATAGATTGAAAGATCCTGTATAGTTATTGCATTTTCAGATAAAAGACCTGAGTACATTTAACTATATCTCATTATTCATATTTTGTTAAAGTTAATCCTTTCTTGCTATCAATTTTCCTAGAGTATAGATGAATCCTTAGATAAAAGTTGGTTTTTGATAGCTCTACACGTTTTATCAGCCCTGCCAGTCTTCAAAAGCCTTGTGATTTAGGAAGCAAAAGAGAGAAATAAAAGGCCATCGTCCCCTTGTAATGCACACACTATTAGGCAAGAAGTGGCTGGCAATGCTCCTTATTAAAGTTGCCTAGGGAATGTTTAATGGATAGATAGGAAGGGTTATAATACTGCATCAATAGGAAATTAATTTTAGATTCACATTCTGAAGTCTTCTCACCAAAATCCTACATAAAATTATAGAATCAAGACAGGGGAACCAGAGCATAAAATGCAATCTCTCTGACTTTGTACAGTCCTTAGCAATCAAGAGATCCACAGCTGTAGTGGTATTCTACTCTCTTAGCATTCACAAAGAAAGACAATTGTGATTAGCAATACTCTCCTTATATAAAAAGATTCTGATTAGATCAGACCATATTTTGAGAGTTCCAATACATCAGAGTACAAGTTCTTAACGCATAATAGTTCTTGATAAATTAAGTCCTCCCCTGCCCTCCCCAAAATACCAAAATAAGCAATCAATGTAATTTGTTTTTGTTCTGTATTAAAATGCTTAGTTAAAATTAACCTGGTTATTTATTTTAATTCATCAGTTCTTCAGTAGAATTACTCACATATTAAGATACTTGGGACAGAAACAAATATTTGATCCATATTTTCCCTATACTATAATCATTTATATTTTATTGTTTAATGGGATATTAATAGATGACAAAGTAATGAGTTTCCTTTTTTTCTGTATTAACTATGTTGTTTTGAAGTGAGAGAGAGAGAAGAGAAAAGAGAGATTGTACTTCATTATCTTTTTCTCCACTTATCTTTCTGGACAATTATTTATTCTTGAATAATTTATGTCAACTGAATTTGCAAATGTTAAACATAATTCACAAACTTCCAGTACAGTTTTGTGCAACTACCAAATTAAAATATTATGCTCATTAAATGTAGTGTTTCTTATTTATATGGTGCAATATTTGTTAGGGAATGTGAGTGACTCAAAAGTGTTTTATAATTATTTACTAAGTCCTACTTTTCTTGTAAAACACACAGGCCATAAAATCCATGAGAGGCAGTACATGCATAGGGTTATTTCCTTAAAAGGAAAATAAATGTTAAATTTCTCCATTGTAAAGTTTAATATTTAAGTTGGAGTTAATAAAAGGCTAGAACTAAACTGATAAACTACTCATCCCCTCAATAAAACCCCAAAACTATATATAAATAAATACTTTGCTTTGTCTCTATTGGTTTGGTTACAAATTTTTAGGTATCTATGAGTTTTTAAAGTGTGTGTTATTAAGTAATTCAAGTATGAGTTAATAACTGATGGAAATAACTATGATGTACTATTAAATCATATGGAGGCATAATTTGCCTACAATAACATTTATCCTTTAAGAATTATAGTGTTGTGAATTTTGACAAATACACAGTTGTGTAACCACCATCACAGTTAAGATATAGAGTACTCTCATCATCCCTCCAAAATTCCCTTGTTTCCTCTTGTAGTTGCCCTCCCCCATCCCCAGCCTCTGCCAACCACTGGTCTTTTTTCTTTTTCTACAGTCTTATCCTCTTTACAATGTCATATAAATAAAATAGAAGCCATTTAAATCTGGCCTCTTTCAGTTAGTGTCATGCCTTTGATATTCATTTGTGTTTATCACATGTCTCATTGGCAGTCTATGCTTTTTATTATTGAGTGTTATTTCACTGTGTGGATGTACCACAACTTATTTTTCCAAAACTAATTGACACACATTCTGATTGTTTCCATTCTTGGTGATTTTGAATAAAGCTGCTATAAACATTAGCATAAAGATTTTGTGTAGCTCTGTATCTTCATTTCTTTGGGTAAATATTTAGAAATGGGATTGTTGAGTCATAATGCTAATCAATGTTTAATTTTATTTAAACATTAACTTACTGCCCAGTCTTATAAGAAGGTTACACTCTTCTCCCTTTGATATCAAGGCTCTCCTTATATCTTGCTTTAGCCAATAACAATGCATGACTTTTGCTCATGTTTTCCCCCAACCACAAAAACTGCATGTCCCCAATATGCTGCTGCTGCAGTCTGGATGTAAGAAAGAAGGCAAATGGAGCAGAGGCTCACCCAGCCCACAGTCTGCATGTGCCCTCAATGACAAATGAATATTTGCTGTTGTATGAAATGGAGGTTTTGAGTTTGTTACCTCAGCATAACCTAGCAAAAGCTGGTTGATAAACCTTAGAAACTGCTTCTTTCTACCCTAGCTAATTTCATGTAACATTTGAAATTTACTTCCTTGAACTTCTTTCTCTATGCCCACGAACTTGATATAAGACTGCTTTCTTTTCCAACTTCTTTGCTTCTTTATTACTGTTTTCATTGGCTCATTCTTCTGCTGCCATTCTTTCTAAACCTAAGTCCTTAAATCATACCTTTACCTCTTCACACTAATTAAACTACAGTAGATGTTTAACTGGTCTCATGGTTTTGAACCTATAATCCCCTGGCCTAATAAGGTATTCCTGATACTGTATAACTTGAAGGAAAAAAAAAAAAAACAAACAAACTCTTCTTATATTGTTTCTACTAAAAGCCTTCAGTAACTCCTCATTTTTTATAGGGTTAGTCTCCCTCTTGTTCACAAGTTACTTTCAGTTGGTTCCTGAATTCTTCCTGTTCCATTTCCACCATTATTAACATCTTCTGTTATTCATTTAAATGAATCTCCCCCCAATCACCCAGGCATACTCTTTGCTTCAGGATTCACCACAGATATTTCAATTTCCCTCACACTCTGTTTTTTCCCATTGTTTTAAACCTTCTAAGGTGTATGTTAAAGTCCATATTTTAAGGAAAACCTTCCTACTGCTTCCATTCAGTTACCATTGATACCTCTAAGCCACTCTCGATAAAGGAGCCAAAATGACCTTTACAAACACATGTCCATTATCCCAGTGACATAATGTAAGTACTCTACTTACATTATGTCACTGGGCAATCGGGATAAATAGTAACATCATGAGGCCTAGATGAGTTGGCCTCTCTGTAGCTTTGCAGCCTCTTCCCTTCTCTCCAGCATTCTGGCTGTAGTGATCCTCTTTCTGTTCCATTGCACATCATGCTCCCTCCCACGGGGACCTTTGTGCTTGCTATTCTCTCTTCCTGGAATGGGATTCCTTTAGTTCTCTTTTTCCTAGTTAACTCTCGAGTACCCTTCAGATCTTACCTCTCATTACTGCCTCAGAGAACAAACCCTTGAAGTGAGCAGTTTCAAACTTCTTAACATATGTCTTTATAAACCATTTATCTACGCCTCTTTCAGTGTTCTTACCACAGGTGTAATGTTACACTTATTTGTGTGATGACTACATTATCGGCATTGGGCTTCAGTATTGTAGACCTATTTCATCTATGAAACTATGTCCGGCACATTATAGGCTGGACATTTCTCAAAGACCTACAGCCCATTCTCCATGTATTGGTACTGTACTGATTTGTAGTCTTGTATTTATTTATAATTTAGATCTCTCTCACTCTATGTTGGCCTTTCTTCCTATTGTCTGTCTCATCACTATACCAACAAACACAGATACCTAAGTAGGTTCTATTACTTGGATAAATGAGTGATTTTCTAGTTATTCTCTAATGTGAATACTCTCAGACTGAAGGTTAGTGGAAGTAGCAAAATGAACATATTTAAAGATATCAATACACAGCCATTCAAAAATTTTCAATCTATAGTTTCATTCGCATACTCAGATAAAACTGATTAAATGAAATCATTGAATGCCTACTATCATCAGCACTAGGATTAAGGTTGCCAGATAAAATTTCAGCCATGAATAATTTTTTAGTATATGTTCCCAACATTGTGTTTGGAAGACTTATACTAAAATTTATTTGTGGTTTGTCTGAAATGTAAGTTTAACTGGGAATCCCTTATTTTTGTTTCCTTAGTCTGGCCATGCTAACTATGACACGTTTTGCAATGACGAAGGCTGCTCTCCACTGAGCACTGACTGCTAGCCAAACACAGCACCAAGTTCTGTCTATTGATTATTATATTTCATTCTTACAACCAAACGAGTAGGTTTTAGAAACATTCTCTTTGAACATATGGGGAAACTAAGACACAGAATAAAAGAATTTGGTAAGAGTCACATGACTAAGAAGTGGCAAGTCTGACAGGTCTCAAGGTATATAAGCCAGCATTTCTGACCATTATAGCACACCACCTCATCGAACAGTATCTAAACTGTGATGATACATCAAATAACTGAGGACTTTTGTCCTCAAGCGCTCTGAGGATCTGTTAACTGTAGCAATCTAGAGATGCCAATGTAAAACCCAGTGTTGCATTTGGGAAACAGCAAATGAATTTCTGGTACTCCCTAAGTCAATTCAGAGGTTCTAGTCACTTCATGGATTCTGAACTCATATGAATGTGCTACAGTATCACCATCAGTGTAAATTATAACATTGGGTCTGTTATAACCTATGAGTTAACTATTTAAAAACTTCCTGTAGCATAGAAAAAATCTAGATACAGTTTTGATGTCCCTCGGTCAATGTAATGGATAACTCCCCTGGTGACAGAATCATCTCCAAGATCAAGTTTTCTTTGAGGATTTACAAAGATCTGCACTGTATTCATCATTTTATTTCAGTAGTAACTCTCAATATTAACAGACCACCCAGTGCTTTCCACTGTAACCATGAAAATATTATGTGAATGGGTACATTTTTCATGAAATGTTATTATTTTTGAATCTCTTTGTAAGTATTAATTCTAATTTCCCTCTCTTTAAATTGAATTGTTAGGTGCATTAAAATAGTTCCTGAGTGCTATCCAGAAGGCAGTTTGGGCACAGTGATGGATTAAGTGATTATTGGGGGGTGAATTAAATATCAGCTTCAAAGATGCTAAGAAATAAATTTTAAGGTATATCGGATGTCAAGAATGTCGGGTCTTCGAGGTGTTTTGTATTCAATCATTCTCCAACTACTTATTTCGAGGAAAATAAGACTCCAAAATTTTCATGAAAAGAAAGCTTCTGCTCCTTCATCCTGAGATAACTTTCACCAAGCAGTAGGTCTTAGACACAGCTTTAAAATATTAATAACACAGACTTAACCCATACAGCTCTCTCCCTGGATCACTTAACTTAGCTCCCTCACACTTATTCATCCTCCTCACACCACTCTCCTGAGAGCTCCTCGCTGAGCACACCACAGGTAAGCCGCCCCCATTCTCTGATGAGGTGGCAAAAACACAAAGGCAGCAGAAGGAAAGAAGGAGCTCATACCCTTTGTATGGATGGAACTTGAGAGCATCATGCTAAGCAAAATAAGCCAGGCAGTGAAAGACAAATACCATATGATCTCACCTTTAACAGGAAGCTAATCAACAAAACAAACAAACAAGCATAATATAACCAAAGACGTGGAAATTGAGAACAGGCTGACAGTCACTAGAGGGGAGAGGGGAGGGAATTTCAGGGGAAAAGGGGAAGGATTTACAGGACAAGTATAAAGGACACATGGACAAAAATTATGGGGGGTGGAAATGGGAGGGAGATGGGGAGGGCTGGGGTGGTGGGTTGGGGTGAGAATGAAAGACAGAAAACTGTACAAGATCAACAATTAAAATAAAAATTAAAAAAAAATCACAAAGGCAGCAGTTCAGGCTCTTGAGTCAGACAGACTTGAGTTCAAATCCCAGATCTATGTATTAGTTGTGTGATCTAGGACTGAGTATTTAACTATTCTCTCTCTCAATTTATTAACTTGAAAACTCACAATAATAATAGCATCAAATTCTTAGGGTTGTGATGAATATTAAATGGATAAGGCATGAGGATCATAGACAGAAAGTTAAGCAGCCAAAATGTTAACCATTCATTATTACCATTTCAGGTCAAAAAAATGTGAGGAAAACGCCCTGGCTGGTGTAGCTTAGTGGATTGAGCGCGGGCCTGTGAACCAAAGGATCTCGGTTCGATTCCCAGTCAGGGCACATGCCTGGGTTGCAGGCCAGTTCCCAGCATGGGACACATAAGAGGCAACCGTACATTGATATTTCTCTCCTTCTCCCTCTCTCCTACCCTTCCCCTCTAAAGATAAATAAATAAATAGATATTTTAAAAAAATGTGAGGAAAACTATTAAATGTGATAGTTTCAGTGAAAAACAGAGAGCAGCATATATATTGCTGACTTGGCTCACTTCCACAGAGTCCCGAAGTGTTACTGCTCCACTAGACTGGGTTTGCACCTGAGCACAGTTTTCAAATGAATTCATTTGCATAAAATTATCAAAAAGTACATGCTATTCTAGAATAAAATTCTTCCCTGATTTAGACGACAGAATTGGAGCAAATATTTCTTATTCTGTTAAAAGCTTTGACATAGGGTTTTGCCAAGCATGTAGAAGCTCAGTCCTCTCTGATAAGAAAGGATCTTTATTTCCTCTCTCTGATAAGATCTTTAACAATTTTTCTTTCACACTGAATGTCATTCTACCACTCCTGCTATATATTTCTTCAACCTGATGGAAGTAAATTCATCCTTACCTCAACAGAAACTCCATCAGGTCTGGGATATAATCACTTAGATCAGAACGGTCTCTCTCTCCACCTCCTACCCTTCCCCCATCTTGCTTTCTTTCTCTGGCTTCACAGAAAAACTTAATCTTCTTAACATTGTGTGTGTACGGATTATTTATTTATTTATTTATTTATTTATTTATTTATTTATTTATGTATACTTAGACATTCGTATATTCCCAAAACAAAGAGATTTGTAAAGGCCCATATTTGCATACTTATTAGGTAAGATTTCATGTATTTGTGTCTTAAAAATTGTGCCAGTGCTCTGAGTAGCAGATATTTTGTGACAAAATAATCTTTGGAAATCTTCGTGGTCTGCAGAACTGATTGTAAATCCACAGGTAGCTGCTTATGGTGATTGCAACTATGTCTCCACATTGGTCCAGGCTTTACTATAACTGTTCTTAACAAATAGTAAGTACTCGAAACCCTTTTTTATGAGAATATTTGAGTATTTGAGGGAGTAGCATACCTACTGTTAACTTTTATCATTTTTTATTAAAATAAGTATCCTTGAGGACTTTTAGGCTAAAAATAAAACTCCACATTAAATATTTGTAAAACTAGAAAAAGTAATATGTGTATTAAGCACTTAATTCTTATATTAAATGCTTCTATAAATACTCCTTAAGACATTACCATTTCAAACTTTTAGCAAACCACCAAGGGTAGAGTGCTGAGTGAAATACCATGTCCAAGTATCTATTTCTATGTAGTTTCCATTCTATATAAGACACATATCAAGTAAGTACCTAATCTTTTCATTTATTTAACTCTGTAAAGTAGTCTTAATTGGTTCTATAAGACTGTCTAAGGGACCTGGTGGGAAATGGGGTTGAAAACCAAGAATTCTCACTTCACTTAAAATAAGTTACCAAAAAATCATACAATCTATTATTCTTTTTAAATAACAAGTAAATATCTCATGTGTGCTTATTAAGCTAATATATGTAATATATATTAAGCTAATATGTTAACATATATATATATGTAATACATATTATTTGTACAAGGTCTGTCTGGGAAAAGTCCTGCCATTATTAATATTACAAGAACAGTTTGCATGACATCAATTTAACCTGGCAGCCAACGAGAGTGGACTGGAATGCACATGTATATACAATGTTGACTTCACTGTACTAATCAATGGAGGAGGTAGATGCCATTGAGAGAGCATGTGCACTGTGTGGCCATCACATTCGAAATGACTGAGACAGTAGAGCAATGAATCTGCATCAAATTTTATGTTAAGCTTAAACATTTCTCTGTGGAAACTATTTGAATGATTCAGAAGGCCACAGTTATGGGCAACTGGTGACTGGCAGCTTCATCGTGTCTCGTGCAAAGTTTTTTGCAAAATGTCAAGTCACCCAGGTCTCAGCCACCCTACAGTCCAGATTTGGTGCCCTGAAACTTCTGGCTTTTCCTAAAACTAAAATCACCTTTGAAAGGGAAGAGATTTTAGGACACTGATGAGATTCATGAAAATACAGTGGTGCAGCTGATGGCGACTGAGCGAACTGTGTGAGGTCCCAAGGTACCTACTTTGAAGGGGACTGAGGCATCATTGCCCTATGTACAATGTTTCTTGTTATCTTATATTTTCTTCAATAAATGTCTCTATTTTTCATATTACATGGATGGATACTTTCTTGACAGGTCATGTATATCATTGGAGTTATCTATTCAGGAGTCCCCAACCTCCAGACCATGGACTGGTACTAATCTGGGCCTGTTAAGAACCAGGCCACACAGCAGGAGGTGAGCTTGAATATAATGTGCTTGAATCACCCCAAAAGCTTCCTTCCCGCACCACCTCAGTCTTTGGAAAAATCGTCTTCTATGAAACCAGTCCCTGGTGCCAAAAAGGTTGAGGACCACTGATTAAACCTGGGTTAAGTTAGAATGCCCCTTGAGTGGAAAAGTTGTATTCTAAAGTCTGCTGTTTTCATCAGTTTGGGATAAGACTGGTTTAGGGAAATCATAACTCTAAAACTTAAATATAAGTTAATGAACAGATACAATTTTATATAGTGATACCATGTTAAGTTTTTTTGACTACAGCTGCTTTAGAACTATAACTCACATGTAACAAAGTTACAATGGTGCCTGGAAAATTAGTAAGCCAAATGTATAATGGAAAACAACTTTAAATCACAAGTTAACTTTTATTAAGCTTCTCCTTTGGGCCAGATTCAGACTTTGAGTGTTTAGTAATAATAACCACCTCTTTTTGAGGGAAATCAGAAAGGCTTTCCGTATTTTCAGTAACCTCTGAGCATGCAACAACCAAAAGAGTGATATTTTTACTGATTTTTTTAATGTGAGTAGATGTGCTTCAGTTTGGGGGAGGAGGTGAATGAACACTCCAGGCCTATGGAAAAGCTTGGACTGACCCTTGGAGGTTTGAAAGGGTGTTGCATGTTCAGAGGATACTGAAAATAGAAGGGATAACTGGGAAGAAATAATGGCATTTTGTATGCCATACTGAAGAGTTTAGGTTTTACTATGTTTTCAATGGTGAACCAACAGCAATTTCCAATTAGCACACTGACAAGATCAGATTTGCTTTCTAGAAAGATTTTTTTTTTCTCTGCTGTTAGCGTTAACTATGTGTAATCTGAGGATATGGCACAACAATAATCTGGCTAAGAAATGACTTCACTCTATACAATCCATAGTCTGAAATTGCTACATCTGTGATAGTTATTCTTAATGTGAAACCATAGGGAAGTTTTACACATGTAAGAGTGTGAGATTATCTTTCAGACCAATGAAACATATTTGAGCATAGCATCAATTTGACTATGGAAAGTTAACATCATGGGTGAACAGCATCTAATCAGAGAGGCAGAAAACCATAGCACATGCGGAATAGCCCTCATAAGCAGCAGGAGTTCTATTTTACACACAAACAATGGAAGTCAGGGCTTCAGATTTTACATAGTTTCCTAAACATGAAACAAAAGCAAAAATGTTTTGATCTGTATATGTCCCCTTTCTTATCCTTTGCAGATGACTTGCATTACATTTTGTAATGCTGTGGTCAGCGATGCCAGTTTATTCACAAGGGCCGCTGGTGAGATCCGAAGTTGCTGGGCAAACTCTGCTTTGGGTTTCTAGGCAACTGCTCTGCATGTGGTCAGAGTTAAAGTTTGTTGTAGTCTAGGGCATCTGGGCTGTGGCAAAAAGCTGTCTTTCTGATTTAAAAAAAAATTCTATCATGCTTATTAGTAGTATATCATAAAATGTATGAAAGTGCCCACCGTATGGAAAGTTACAGGTTGAAAGAAAATGAAGCCATAAGCAATGCTTTTCTGAATGTTGATTTGTACAGAGAGTCAGATTCCCAAGACTACACTTTGAACCAACTTTCCTGCTTCTCTGACTTCCACATTTTTCTGTGTACTTGTTTTCCCTGTTGCTCAAGAAAATCAGTGATACCTCCCAGGCATGGGCATTGGGTGGAGTACAAGGTGAAAATGAAAGCATCCTTTCGTCCTGCGCATCTAAATTCTCTAATCCAGCTGGGTTCAGACTCAGCTGAGGAAAATCTAGCTCTCTCCCTGTTAGTCACCCAGCACTGACTGCACCTGGGTGAGGAAGCCCCTAAGCACATAGCAAGCACATGGCTGGCTTTCCTCAGGGATGCAGTTGTGCCTATGCTGTGTGCAGAATAACCTCAGGGGTGTCCATTCCCATTCTGCTGAATCCTGTTTGAAAACTAAGTAATTCTTCCAGGCTCTGCAACACTAGAGAATCTAATCATGGAAGATAGGGTTCAGGACCCAACTCTTTTGTCTCAAAGACACACAGATGAACACAGAACACAGACCCTGAAACAGCCACCTTCTCTCTTCAGAAGAACTGGGTCATTAACTTACATACTGTATTTGGTATTAAAATGGGGTTTTAAACTAATGTTGGATTAGAAGTCAGAAGACCTCCTCTCCTCCAGCAGATCACTGCATACATTCACATTCCTTAGTGTTTCCCTCATTTCAAGCTCCTTCTCATTTTCTGGTGGACCAGACCCTCATTTTTACCTATGACCCACCCACACCAACCTTTTTTGTGAGTCAATGGAAACACACTGCCATTTCGAGCCTCTTTTCTGATTCTCTTCTGTCCATGGAAGGTTCTTTTTTTCTCTTGTTTTTCTTCTTTCACTTTTCTTCCTAGATGTTATTCTGAAGTCACTTCTTTGAAAATTGTTTTAATAATTCATCCTTATTATCTTAGTTCTGAGGTCCTAGATCAGAGCTGGCGTGTAGAGGTCACTTAATGTATAACTTCAGAAAGATTTTTAAAAATCCTTGGTTATAACCATTGTTTTTAATTAAGTTCTTATTTTGAGCAAACTTCTTCCTTTGGCTAGTTTGCACATCTGTAAAGTGGGTATAAGCTAGATGATCTGGAAGATTCTTTCTACTATAGCCATTATATTCATTAGGGCTGTTCATAAATATTCTCTTTCTTCACTTGTCATATTAAGCTGGCCTGTGGCATGGACATGAGTCCTCGGTGGAAACGGCACATGGGCATTGTCAGTGTGAGGCACTGCAGTGCCCACTCCTCCTACTCCCTCCCCCTTACAGTGACTGGAAACAGGAGCTGAAGTGGAACCATGGCAACCTGTTTCAGATAAGTAGTGTGAGTGCAAAACTTTTGTTGTTTCACAGATTTGGGATATGTTGCTATAGTTTAGCATAGATTTTGCTAAGCCCAACCCTTACATTTTGTAATTATTTTTTATTGAAGATGCACATTTTGATTACAAGTCTAACGTCAGGCCATAAAAGTTATAGTTTCCAAAAATCTTTTACATTAATATGTACTACATAAGGGTTATTTTAAAACTATCAATGACACTTGAAGAATTATCATGTGCTTCTATTTAATGTCAGTAAGCAATTACAATAAAATAAAAATACTTCAAAATTAGTTTTACATAAACCATAAAGAAAAATGGGGTAGAATAGGAACAATTTTCCTGTTCTGCATTTAATTTATATTCAGAAAAAAATGGTTTAGTTTCTATATTTTGGAAAACAGCATTGCACATGGACTCAATTTTACTAAAAATGCACTGTTTTGTATATTATTTTCCAAGTCATTCTTTTTTTCCATGAAATATGGCTAATTTTTCCTTTTTATGCCATGATACATTTTCACAATTTTATAAGTTATGTGGTAATGTTTTTCAATTATTAGAGAAATTTTAAAAATATATTTTCTCCAACTTTAAAGCTATCACCAGAAAGTTAGACCAATGTTAAAACACTCCAAATAAATATTTTTAAAATTTAAGCACCATATGTTTTTAATTTTTGAGATTGGTCATTGAACAATCAAAAGATGACTAATATTTTTCAATTTTATTCAGAAAATTTTATAATACTAAATTGATTTGCAATTTATTTTAAATTTAATTTTAAAAGTATACTTTCCTAAGGGAAAATAGTTTAGTGACTTATCAATAAATCACATCCTCACTTGCCATTAATTGTAAAATTTGCTTTTTCTGTCTAGACTCTGTTTAGCCAGAGAATGAAGTTACCATTAGTTCAACATTCGCTCAAAACACTTCAGCTCTCCACTTCTTTGTGTGCTGACTAGCAGTAAAGCAGTCCTCATCTCATAATCAATCTAAATCACACTGCTTCTTCATACACTAAAATTTAAGGAGACTGAGACCGTAAGAACCGATTTGTGATTTGACAAACTGAGTTCAAACTCCTGGCAGTCAGCCAACCAGCTGGGTATCCTTGGAGAATTACTTAGCTTCCTGAAGCCTCCAGTTCCATGTTTACAAATGTAGGTGATGATAGTTATCTGCCTCTTATATTTGTTATGGGAGGTAAATGGGATATGACATTGAATTCCAGAGCTCAAAGTGCATACAGACATTTTGTTTTGCTCATTCTGTAGCCCCAGTGCTCACCATGCCTTACACAGAGGAGACCCGTATAATGGTTGTTGAGTCAATACTCAAACAAACATTTAATAAATAAAATAGATCGATAATTGGATAAAGACCTTTATAAAATATGCAACATATTGCATGAGTTCTACAAATGAGAGTTATCATTATTGCTATTAGTACTATTTTGTAATACACCATTTACTTTTATCCTAAAAACCACCCAAGATTTTATGATCTGACTCTTTTAAAAATATTTTATCAATTTTTATAAATATTATAAATCAAACTGCTACAGTATAAGATCTTTGACTAATATAAAGAAAATCCTTATATGCGTTTCCTGAAAATCCATTTATTCTTTTTGGTATTCTGTATGAGTCCATAAAGATTGTAACCATCTTTGCTTTTAAGATTTAATTCACATGAGGTATGTCCATTCATTGATTTTAATGAAAATGTAAATATTATTTATTATAATAATTTATTTTGTGTGTGATGTTTTTAGACACACATTCTTCAGATTTTTTTTTCAATCACACTTTACTGGATGTTCCCTACTCACTCAGCCCAGGAGCACAGCCTCTCTCTTTGTCACCGCTTCAAAGCATCTTGCTAGAGACCAATGGAGAGTTTGACAAGATCACTCCATGGAAAAGGCATCGGCATAGAACTACACTGCTTTGCCTCACAGTGTTGGCAATGTCATGTGGACCATAAAGACCGAAACACAGAACAAACACCCCTCCAGGAGTTGACCTCTTCTGTAGGCTGGCCTTCATGGTGAAGGAATTGAAGTTCTGCAATGAGCCAGAAGGTAATGAGCAGAACTTTGAAATTCTTCCAGGGTCATGCTAAATGAGGAGAGCTCAGAGAAGGAAACTTTCTGAGATGCAAGACAAATCTGGAAACCTGAGGATAGAGTAAAATTCTTCCTAATCCCAAAATGATTAGTAAAACTATGTTTACAAATCTTGAAAGAAGGGACAAAAGAACCAGACAGTACAGGCATTTGTTGTCACCACACGTATCTCATCAAATAATTCACGTTTGTGGGCTGTTTATCATTTTACGCCATTCCAGGAGTATTTGCTGGTTTGGCAGTACCAGGGTAATCTTTGTTTCACTGCTAAACAGAGTAAACTCTTGTTTCCCTTTAAAATAGAGCTAAGTGGCAGCTAGGATGCCTCAGCTACTTTGGAACTAATTCTATAAGAATTTTTCCAAGGCATGCAAAGAAACGCATTTTCCTTTCCTGTAAATAAACTAGCAAAATTCCACAGCAACATACTGGAGAAAGCCAGGTAAGGAGAATGAAGGATCTGAATTCATTCTAGTCTGGAAGAAATTCATCCAGAATTTCTTAAGGGAAAAAGTATATAAATTGTTTTAACAGGTCTATACTTCTAAATTATTACAAATTTTATTGTTCTTGGTTACCTGGCCCAGAAACAATGAAGTAGCTCTTCGGATTAGGGACAGTGTCAAGTCTGGTTGCGTGAATGGGGAGAGCAGAGATGTTACACACCATATGTTTGCTCAAGGTCTTTTCCCGGGGGTCCTACAAAAACAGGTGAATATAAGATTTTGACTTTTATAACAAATGAGCCAAGCTCTTTGTTTTTTTTCTCATCAATATTTCTGCACTCTCCACTAAAATTTTCGGTGCATAATAGTTGCTTAATGAGTATTTGTGGAGTGAATGACACATTCTCTGATACATTGATAAACAGGATTTTAGGATTCATGAAATTTATTCATTTTCTCAACAACAATTTATGAAAACTTTCGATCATATCAGTTCCAACCTTTTCATATTAATGATGGAGAATTTGATGCCCGGATATTTGCAGTGCTGGCTCCTCATTCTCAGAGGCGGGCACCCTCATGGTCCTGAGAGCTTGGGAATGTTCTTCCAGAAAGACTGACCTATGTGCAGACTTTTAAAAAGAAGAGCCAGACATAGCACTGGTGAAGAATTTTACTCCAGGTTACATCACAACTAGCCTCAGATTTCTTAAAATCCAGTTCTCTTGATGCTCAAGTCCAATTCTTTTCTTTTAGTGCCAATTGTGGTCCAGTTTTGCAATGAGAAATTCTTCTTCTTCTAAGAAAAATGTATATGTATCTTACAACTCTCTCCTGCTCTTCCTCCCACTCCATAAATCCAGAATCAGTTTGAGGTTTTCTTCTGCTCCGAGCTGCATACTTTCCAATAGCTCCTTGTGTTTCCTCCCTAACCACCCTCCCCCTGTCCTTTCCCAGACCACATTTTCACTGCAGTTCTTCCTCCAGCTAGCAACCCAGTCAACAAGCATTTAATGAGAATCTGGTCACATGGGCACTAATTTGCAGTGGACACAATCCTTCCTATCCACACATCTGAGTTTGGGCAAGTTGGTGAGGAAGTTTATGAAAGGCCAGGGGCCCTTAGGCCACCCTTTCAGCTAAAACAAACATGCTGTATTCCTAGAATTGGTTTTGTTACCTCTCAGAAGAAAAGCCAGAATTTGAGAGTCATTTCTCCCAATATTAGTAGTTAACTTGCCTTTTTCTCTAAATCCAGACTTTAAAGAGTTAAAACTGCTCAAAAGAAAGTAATGTAAAGGATTTTTTTTAAAGCTGGATTTAAGATGTAGCTTTAAATCTAAGCAGTTTGGGGGAAAAGGAGAAAAGATGTTTTGCCTATTTCCCAAGCGTTTTACATCTAATGGGAATCTAAAAATTTAGTCTTTTTTTTTTTTTTTTTAGTTAATAGTCACTACCTGTTTTAGTTGTGACTATGGAAAACTGGCTGTGCCACAACAATACAAAAGTTCTAAGTTTGACATTTTGTTTTTTCAAGTATTTAGGAAATGAATATGTACAAGAATCATATTGCATAAAAAAGAATAATTTTCTAAATATTTCAAAATAGATAAGTAGATTCTAGGGAGAGAATTTAAAAATAACATGGAATTATACCAATTTGCCAGTTTGATAGATAGGAACAAAATACAGTTCACATACAAAAACTCCTGATTTTTATTCTAACAGCAGAAAGAACAGAAAAGAAAAAAATTGTTTCTACTTGTTTTTGGAGACTACAGGTAATATGTCTGTGGGAGGAAGGAAAACCCTACAGACTCAAGTGGAAGGCTCAGGACTGAACGCCATTCAAAGCCAGCGATAACCCAGGGCTATCTCTAACCAGAACAACGGCTCAAATGTAGATTCACCGTCTCTAGGTAAAAAAGATAAAAATAATTACCACTTAAATCTTCTATAAATATTCCCAAAATAGAAGCAAAATTTACTCAATGTTTTTTACACATCATGTTATTTAAATGTATAATCCCATTTTGTGGTACATCTGTGACAGTAGTAAGACTATGAAGAACTTATTAAAGCAAATGGTAGCTGAGTACTAGGTCTATTTAAAAACAAAAGACCTCCTACCCTTTGCGACAGCATGGAAGGAATTGGAGAGTATCATGCTAAGCGAAATAAGCCAGGCAGTGAAAGACAAATACCATATGATCTCACCTTTAACTGGAAGCTAATCAACAAAACAAACAAACAAGCATAATATAAACAAAGACACTGAATTTGAGAACAGTCTGACAGTGTCCAGAGTGGGAGGGGAGGGAATTTCAGGGGAAAAGGGGAATGGTTTAGAGCAACAAGTATAAAGGACTCATGGACAAAAACTATGGGGGGGTGGAAATGGGAGGAAGGTGGGGAGGGCTGGGGTGGTGGGCTGGGGTGGGGTAAAAGACAGAAAACTGTACAATATCAACAATGAAAAAATACTGATTTAAAAAAAAAAAAAAAAGACCAACTATTCCAGACCTCATTGTCTTGTCAACATTCTCTCACCAAAGACTATCACTTTATGCCACCTGAATGGATTAGGAGCTGATTCTTAACATTTGATTTTTTTTTTTTTTTTCGCTCTTGACTCAAGCATAAGGATTCTGGAAAGAAGCAAAGACATATTCAGCATCTTCCTACCTGGTTGGTGAAAATATATCAGCACCACAAGGATTGAACATTATAATCTTGATCCGGCTTCAACTGGAATGTATCACTTTAAATCCTTTGGAAAATAAAGTAGTGTGAAATAAATGAACTAAAGCATCTGCAGGGCTCTGGTATAATAAATACCTGCAAATAAACAGTAAAGAAGTTATTTCTTCCAAACTGGTTTCTGACTGAATTTTTTTGTGCTAACTGAGTTGAGGCAAGAGTATAGAATTTGGCCTTTATGGGGTACCAGGTTTCATCCATAATGTTGTTGCATGTGATCAATACAAATTTAGTTTACCATATTGAAGAATTGTGTAGTGTGAGTGGGCAAATGTGTGTGTGTGTATGAGGGAAGGGTATATTATTTTTAGATTAAATAATTCCATAAAAGTACAAGGCTAATATGGAAATATTAAGAATGATGTGACAGACCTAATAGTATTATCCCAAATATGTCTACATACTAACCTCTGAAACCCATGAATATGTTGCCCCATATGTCAAAGAAGATATTGTAGACATGATTAAATTAAAGCTCTCTAGGCAGAGAGATTATCCTGGATTACCTGGGTAAGGACAATTTAATCACAAGTGTCCTTATAAAAGGGATGCAGGGGAATCAGAGTCAGAGGAGAAATAACCATAGGAGCAGAGTTAGAAAGACATTTCAAACATGAAGCAAAGGAGGCAGGTGGCTTCTAGAGACTAGAAAAGGTAAGGGACAGATTCTTCTTTAGAATCTTGGGAAACAGTGCAGTACTTCATTGTAATTCCCTAAAATCTTTTTGGACTGCTCACTTCCAGAACTGGAAGATAATACATTTGTGTTGTTTTAAGCCATTAGATTTGTCCTTTGTAATTTGTCACAGCAGTGTTAGGAAAGTAATGCAAATGGGTATTCTATATTAAATGAGAGTGAAGTCTCTGGAGCTACACTTTTTGTGTTTGAATCCACATTCCTGTGTGAAATTCAGATTTAATTTTTTTGTATCTCAGTTTCTTCACCTGTAAAATGGGAATAATAGTACTTCAGAGGGCTGAGGCAACAGACTAAATAAATTACATATGTAAAGCACTTAAAATATGAGCCTGGAATAAAGGCAACTAGATTTGAACAACAAAAAATCAATTCATTACTTATTTGTAGGAGCAATTGGTATATCTTGCAGCTTATTGACTTTATGTAGCAGCTAGCAGTTCAGTCGACAAATGAATACCAGCTTGCTCTATTGGCAAGGTGATTTTCTGTCCACAGAAATCCATGGAAATATTTGTCCTCCTAGTCTATTATTTTCCTGTTTTGTTGGGATAGTTCATGGCCTATTTCCTGCCATAAAGCAGGACAAGTTCATTTCAAATTATCCTGAGGCAAGGGAATTATGTTCACAATTCCAAAATTAAGTCAATAGGGGGGAAGTGCAATAAAAGGCAAATTGGAACAAAATATAAAGTTAGAGTCACAAGAGAGATATGTCAAAATTGAGCAGCATTGAAAATACCAGGTTTTGTTGCCAGATTCAAGGTTGAATAAGGAAGTTTGACAAACAAGCAGGGAAGGCATGGTAGAGATTGCAAATATTGGAAAGTCTGAACAAATTTACCCAAACCATGTTTTGTGGTCATGGAATTTCCCTAATCTGCCTTTAGTCCAGAAATCTTCCAGAGATCCAAGAATCTCCATCCAATAGTCAACTAGCCATCTCTCCGTATCTCCTCTCCATATTCCTTATCTTGCTTGATTAATTATACTCACATTCCACTCAGAAACTGGGAGCTATCATCAACCTCTCCCTCATAACTAATGTCTAATTTGCCAAGTCCCATAAATTCTACATGCCGAGTAAATCTCAGCTGCCTCCTATCTCTTCTCCCATGGTTTCAACAGTAATAATTCCCTATCAGCTTTCTAAATGGTCTGTCTGCCTGTATTCTCACCACCTTTCAAAGAATCCTACACATTCTGCCTGAGTTTTCTTTATAAATGTTCATTTGTTTATGCCATTTCTCTGTTAAAAATTGTTTAATAGATCCTTATCAACACTTCTTCGCAAGGACTGCAGTGTTCCAGCTCTGTCTCCTCTTCCACTCTCACACCTCTCAGTTTGCTAATTCCTGGGTGAACGTACTCTGTAAATCACCTCTTGATCTTTCTCAGACACACTATTCCCTCTCATCCTCTCATAGTTTTGCATTTACTCTCGCCTTCTCTAAATGCTCCTTATCCATTTTTCATCCAGCACATTCTTATTCATCTTTGCAGCTTTGCTCAAATGTTGCCACCTTTGCTAATCATGCAGATCCTTTAGTGCAAAATGTTTGCTTGTGTGTGTGTGCATGTGTTAATAGCAGGTGAAAGTGTGCAAGATTCAGTGTGCAAGAAACATAACTTTTAAAAAAGTTATTGGGGTTACACTGGTTAATAAAATTATATACTTTTCAGGGGTACATTTCTACAATACATCACCTGTATATTCCATTGTGTGTTCACTACCCCAAATCTCATTTTATCACTATTTATCCCCCATTTGCCCTCTTCTACTTACCCCCACTCTCTTTCCCTCTCCTAATCACCATACTGTTGTCTGTGTCTATGACATGTTTTGCTGTCTTGTTGTTGTTTGACTTTGGGGGCGGGTTTTTTTTTTTTTTTTTTTTTGCTAAATTGCTTCATGTTTTTCACCCAGCCCTCAAATTCCCTTCTCTCTGAGAGCTGTCAGTCTGTTCTCTGTATCTATGCATCTGTTTATATTTTGTTTGTTAGTTTATTTTTTTCATTAGAGTCCACATATAAATGAAATCGTATAGTATTTGTCTTTCTCTGACTGGCTTATTTTACTTAGCATAATGTTCTCCAGGTCCATCCATACTGCTGCAAAGGGTAAAATTTTCTTTTTTTTTTCTTTCTTTTTTTTTTTAATAGCCAAGTAGTTTTCTACTGTGTAAATGTCCCATAGTTGTTTTATCCACTCATCTACTAATGGACACCTGGGCTGTTTCCATAACTTGGTGATTGTAAATAACACTACAATGAACGTAGGGGTACTTATGTTCTTTCAAATTAGTGAAACACCTTTTTTGTGTAATACAGATTAGTTTTATGTTGAAACTCATTTTGTCAGTAAAGCAGAAATTTGTTTAAGTCAATTTAGGCTTACTGCTCCTTTCCCAGGGTTGGGTCTAAGTTTTGGTAGAGTTTAATAATTCCAAATACTTACAGGGTGGGGAAATCCCATCTTTATCCCATCCATGCATTGATCCCTGTGGTTTAGTAATGAGACTATGCAGCTCGATACTGACGTTGCTACTCCTGTGGCCCCTTCCAGTGCATAGGTGTTATTTGCTATTATTACAACATTCCTATGACATGTTAGAATCACAGAAATTGCTTCAGTGGTTTTAATGGTTTCTGGATTTAGAGGTCAGCCTTCTAGGACTCTAACCATAGGCATGAAGTGCACATTTGATCTCTCTGTCCAGTTCTGCTGTCCTTCCCAACTTTTTTTCTTATAATGCCTTTTCCATCACTCTTTCCTCCTGTTGGGAAAGTTGGTGGGAAAGGGAGTCATTTTTCATTCATGTATCTTTATGTCTCAAGTCCTCTTTATTTCCTCAAGGCATTAAATATCTGAAAACCAAACTCATCAACAAACTCAAACATTTTCTTCTTTTGAAAGTGATCATTGTTTTGGTTGTTGCTGTGGTCATTGTGTTTCTGTCTGACACTTCTATCCTGTGAATGATGAACACAAAAAAGCATCTGCTATCTGTTTGAGTCAGGAGGAAGTGAGAGAATAAATCCAGGTGGGCAAGGGCAATATCATTAGTATCTTCACAATATTATTATGACCTGCATCAAAATAACACATAAAGTAGAGACCACTGGCAGGGTCCAAAACTGGTAATTTCTTCTAGAGCTGTTATAGGTCAAATTGTGAAGTGCAAGAACTTGTCTTCAGACAACACAACTCTTCTATCATCTCAACAGCACTCTCTTATTTTCCTTTGCCCATTTCCTCCTGAATCCACTAAAATAGGATTTCAGGAAAGGCTCATCTACCAGTTATTTACCATTAAATATAAAAAAAATTAATAGTAAATTTACAACAGTTATTTTTGTATGTGAATCTCCTTTGCAGAAAGTCATGGTCATAGGCTAACATGAGGCAAAGGCAGGCAGTTATTTACGGCAAAACATATACCTTAATTCTGACGGGAAAAAAATAAAACCTTTTCCTTTTGTCCATGGTGTTTCAAAGGAGCAGTCCAAGAAGCTGTTAAGAAAACAGACATGTATAAGACTACACCAACCACAAATTTTGTTGTCTGCTTGTAGGCAATCAGAAATCATAATTTCTAGTAATTCTTTGACTAACTTGTTATCCACTTGTGCCAGGGGTTGTTGCAGATTTAGTTACTCGTTATAATTTGCAATGATAATTCTGTGGGTCTTTTCTAACTGCCTGAACAACCCGCTGCCAGGCTTGATTTTTACAGATACAAAAGATAATATCATTTTTTATTATTACCATCTGAGTGTTTATGCATAAAGATTCTTTTTTATATTATTTTAGGCAATGAAACATTAAACAAATCAAAACAATTTTAACTACATTGGAAATATTAAACTGAAAATTATCAATTTTGGGGTAAAATAATGTGCCTAAAATATGACTGTAGGTAATATCCAAGTGTAGGAAAAAATATTACTTTCATAGAAAAGAAACCAAATATTAACATTCATATATATATATGTATATATATATATATAGTCCTTTATTAAAGTTGCTAAATGTTAAATATTTTTAAATGGAGAAAGTCTATGTATAATATACACAACTGAAACACATGAATCTGAAGGTTTTTATTGTCATTCCCAAATATAGAAGCCAAGGGCAACTTTTTGGTTCATGCATAAGGCCAAGAACAAAACCTTGAAATAGACCCAAACTGTTTGAATGTTTAAATATCCTTGTTTTTCCAGCTGTGCATTTTAGAAGAGCCTACAGATATCTTACAGTTCACATTTTACAAATTTTACTGAAAGGATAAAAAAACTTTCATGACAGAAAACTATATTTGGTAAACATAAATGTAAATGAAACCATGAGGTACACTTCAGTGCTTAGCTAAAGGGGACACTTTATCTATTTACCAAATTTATTTTTATCCTCATTTGATTTGACTTAAATGGCTTCCAATTCCATTTGCTTACTTTGTTCAGGTTTGATCCATCACTTGTCTACCTTGGGAGGTGCTTGATTCAAAACAAGAACATGTACTCTTGTTTTCATACAGCTTTCACACTTCAGAAAACTATTAACTTGCTCTACTTGTCACCTTTAACAGAGAAATTCCAATCATTTTTATCAGATAAATTATGAGTAGATTCCATTTCATTCAGAAGACTAGTTACCTGAAATAAAAACAGTTTGAATTATTCCTGGTTGTTTTTCTTCATTTTTGGATATCAGTGAGCAGGCAGAGAGATTATATTTACCACAGAGTGATGCAAAGTTATTAAAATGTGTATTAAATGCCAGGGCCCTCAGTGTGTTTCCAAAATTGTGAAAGTCCATTACTTGGAAGACACCAAGAACAAACATAGATAAGTAAATGCTGGATCTAAAGTTTCATAAGAGTTGAGATTAGTGTTTTCTGGATGGGTGCTTGGTTTCATAGTTAATATCACATTATAAAATTGGTTGTTATAATTTTTTCAGGAGAAAAGCCCAGAGGAAACTATTGTGTGATACAATATTTTGTCCACTAGATGGATCTCACATTCATATTTCTCAAAATAAGATACCTTGTTTTTCTGTATTCATTCTGGTAGACCTTACAGAGCTACATGCTTGAATTTGCTTGAATTAAAAACAACACCTAACCAACAGGTACTCTTCAAATTACCAAGGTCACAGATGAAACTGAAAAGCTGTTTCTAACTGTTCCAACTGTAATTAAGGATAAATTTAATAACAAATATATGCAATGTGTGAGCCTGGGTTCAATCTTGAACAGAAATAAAGAAATTAGTGAAACAACTGGTAAAATTTGAATGTCTGGATTTTAGTCAGTAGTATTATATGGATATTAATTTCCTAATTTTGATAATTGTACCATAATATGTAAGGTGTCATCATTATTGAAAGCAGAGTGAAGAATATAAAAACAGCCTACTATTTTTGCAGGGTTTTTTTTTTGTAAATCTACAACTTTTTAAAAATAAATACTTTTAACCTGACTGGTATAGCTCAGTTGGTTGGGCATCATCCCAAAAAGCAAAGCTCTCAGGTTCAATTCCAGGTCAGGGTATGTGCCTGGACAGCAGGTTTGGCACCCAGTCAGATATATACAAGAAGCAACTGATAGGTGTTTCTCTCTCACATTGATGTTCTTCTCCCTCTCCTTCTCCTCCCCTTACCCTCTCTCTGAAATTAAATAAGTAAAATTTTTTAAAATAATTAAAAGTTTTTAAAAGTCAATGTTACAGAGCTGAAGTGAATAATAATTAGGAAAAATAATCATCAAGAGTGCTAAGAGTATGGTTAATGAAAAATAGAAAAGGCTCAATAAGTAGGATGCTGGAAAATGTTTCGAGTATGTTTTACAAATCATGAAGAACATAATAATGTAAAAAATTAAGGTATGACCCTAGTAAAGATTAAGAACTTTTGGTTGATCCAACAAAACAAAAATAATTAATTGATGAAAATAAAGTAATATAAATGTACTTCACAAAGATTTTTTATCATATAACTTTCTAATTTTGATCTTTTTCATTTTCAATTTGAATTATTGTTCAATTAGTACAGATATCTGATTTTTTCAGAAAATACACATGAATAGTATGATTTCTGAACTTGTGATTACCTGAAAATTAGTTATTCTTACCTTTGTAAGTAAATGGCTGAATTAATTTACAATTATCAGGTCAAAATATATTCTCCTCAAATTTGTAAGATTCTTGGTAGTTACTGATTTTATTATTCCTCCCTTAGAAACTTTTAGAGTTCTATCTTTGTCATAACAATTAAAAATACTACTGGAATATATCTCAGTATGGGTCTATTAATATTATGATTAGCTACATAATATTAATAATGAACAGTTTAATCTCCAGATATATACTTTTATTTAACACAGTGAAGTATCATTCCATACAGTACTTTGGTTGCTTATGTTTTATTTGCTCTGGTTTATTCTTCGAAAACAGCTATTTATATCTGGGATTCATATTGTCTATCCTTCACATTTAGTAATACATAATCCTTCTTTTCTTTCTTTCTTGCTTCCTCCCCTCCCGCCCTTCCTCTGTCCTTCCCTACCTCCCTTTCTTTCTCTTTTTCTTTCTTTCTTTCTTCCTTCCTTCCTTCCTTTTCTCCCTCCTTTCCTCCCTCCCTCTTTCTTTTTTCTCCCTTTCTCCTTTCTTTCCTTCTCTTCTTCCTTTTCTTCTTCTTCTTCCTCTTCCTCTTCTCACTCTCTGCTTTCTTTTCCTTCTCTGCATTCTCCTCACTTCTTTCCTTTTTCTTCTTCTCCTTCTCCCTCTCTCTGGGTTGATATTCTGTATTACTTTATAACTTTTCTCTACTTTATTACTTAATTAGATTTTTTTCAGTTAGTTTACCACATTAGATGTAGGTTTTAATTTGGCTATAGTCTTTTAACTATTGTATTACATTTCAACTTTGCATATCACAATTGCCCCTAAAGACTATACTAACTGAGGCTACCAAAGTTACACATTTCCTATCTTGTTTTAACCTTTATCAGTAATATTTTCTAGATTCTTTTGAAAATTGCACCTACCTATACATAACAGAACTGGGGTAGATATAGATACCTTGATAAAAATATTGATAAACTGCAAAACTGTTAAAAGTTAGCAAAGATGAATAGAAGTTTCAAACTGTGCCACATAAGAATAAACAAAAGTAAGAAAAGATTTAAGAATAAAAGAGAAAAATTCGTTCATTACCTTGATTGTGGTCCTGGGTACATGGATATGCACAGGTAATAAAAACGGTATAAAACAGGTTCCAAGATGACTGTCCCACAGCTGGGAAGCTCCACCTACTTGCTCCCAGCCTGGACTGGTCTTACAGCTAAACCACAGAGCAATAAACTGGAATATCTAGCTGAGTGTGAGTGAGAGCAGGTATGAGTGAACATGTGCACAGATGAGTGTGTGAGTGTGTATGTGTGTGTGCAAGTGCCAGCCTGCCTGTGAGAGGAGTCAGGCCACGCTGGCTCTCCTGGTAGAGCCTCTGCCACTGCTGCCACCCAGCCTGGCTCGTCCGGCCATACATATTCGAATCCAGAGCCAATTTGAGGAAATTACAATATCCTCTTTAGGCAGAAGCCACTGGAGTGGCTGTACCTTGACATCCGGACTCATCTCTGTACCCTCCACCCCCGGCTGGGCTGCCGACCCTGCTGCCAGTGGGAGCCAGCGTCTAGCGTTGCAGTACTTGCCAGGGAGGGGGATGTCACCTCCTCAGCCCCCGGCGCTCCTGGAACTGCTGACGGGACAGAATCTGACTGAAGAAGCTGCAGTTTGGCTAAGGAGCCTGGATCACCTCGGGCAGGCAGTGGCGTTGGAGGTGGCGCTTGGTGCAGAGACCAGGGTGGGAGTGCAGCGGAGGGTGCCCAAGGCTGAGACTCACTGACTGGAGTGGCATGAGTGCCCCGCCATCATTCAGTGTTACAGTTTTGCTGCTGGACTCTCCCCTACCTTTCCACACTCCATCAGGATGATATAAGACTTGAATGAAGATGATGTGTATAGGATATAATCTCCTGATCTAGGAGAGAGGGGGAGAGGTGTCAGTGTGAGAGAGAAGTGTCTATTTGTGCCCCAACTGGGGATCCAACCCACACCTAGAAGTCCTCTCAAGGCAGAGGCACGTGTGGTAGAAGTTGAGCCCTTTAGTCAGCCAGATGGGGAAAAGGTCCTACCAATGAATGTCCAATAAAAGTCAGGACCCAAATACAACAGGAGAGTCCACCTAATCTAACAAGAAACATGCCTAGGGCATCCAGATCCAGGAGTCTGCACGGTGCAGGCTCTCTGTCCTGGGGAGAGATGAAAACCACTAAAGACAAACACACCATCTTTTCTTTTTCTTCCTTTTTTTTTTTCCCCCTAAAGAGGCAAAGCACAGGTTTTGTCTTTGGAGAGAGGTTGTGGGATGTGGGGACCGGGATATACCTGAGCTCCATGTAAAAGCCCCCACCAATCAGGAACTTCTGCTTTGTTTGATCGAGCCAATAGCTAACTGCTGCATCTGCTTCTGTATCCCCTGCTTGCTTGCTGCGCTCTATAAAGACCCCTGTAGTCTGTAAGCCGGGCGCGACTTCCATTTGGCAGCTCTGCGTAGCTGCGAGACTACGGTCTCATTTGGGAAGTACGCCCCTGCGCAGGTTAAACTTGGCCAATAAATTTATCACCAAACTGCTCTCAGTGTTCGGAGATTCTTTTCACTCGCTACTTGAATACAACATTTGGAGGCCCCAGCGAGATCAAGGGAAGTCTTCGGAGACTGAGAAAGTGGAACCCGGGTAAGTTTGCCGCGGAATTTGGTTTGGGAGTCTAGACTCATTGGAGCCGCGAGGCGGTAGGCGAGACGTTGCCGGTAGCCCGCCCGCGGGGTTCTCAAGGAGAGGACGCTCTCGAGAACCGGAGCTTCTGCTCCCGCATTTGAAATTTGGTTTCGTTGTGCACAGTGATTGCGACTAGGTCGCATTTGGTATTTAGTTTCGTTTTGCGCCGCGACCAAACGCGCTAGCGAAGTTTGAATGTGTGGAGAGGCTGAAGTGCGCCGCGGCCTGTTTGTGCGTGAATGGACTGAGTGGAGAGGAGCTAGTTGTGTGTTTTTGTGTGGAATTTTAGTGTCCCTCATATTCCTAATCCTAGGTGCCGTGGAAATCGGGCAAAAGGCATCCGCGATGGGACAAGGAGGCTCCACCTCGAGCACTGCCCTAGAATGTTTATTAAACAATTTTTCTGACTTTCAGAATCGCGCTCGGGGCTATGGGGGACCGCCGCCCGACCCGGAGGTCCTGCGAACTTTCAGTGAGCTTGAGTGGCCGACCTTTGGCGTAGGATGGCCCACGGAGGGAACTTTCGACTTGTCCCTCCTTTTCGCGGTTCGGCGGATTGTTTATGAGACCCCCCATCCAGATCAGATGGTCTATATAGATGTGTGGGTAGACATAGCCACTGATCGCCCCGGGTACATACGCCGATGCCAGTCGAATGGTCAGAGGAAGGGAAGGGCCCTCTGCGTGGCGACGGCGCCAAGGCAGACTCCCCGCTTACAGGCAGACAAAGGGCGCCGACCTCAGCAGAGCCAGGAGAACGAGGGAGGGAGGAGGTTATACCCTGTTTTGCCCGAAGTACCCGAGGACCCGCTGTTGGCTCCCTCCGTTCCTCCCCCGTATCATCAACCCTTGCCTGATTCCTCTAGTGGGAGGGCGGAGAGGATCCAGAGTCCTCCTCATACCCGCGGCGGTACTCAATATGGGGAAGGTTTGGCGCCAAAACAGGATGGCGCCGCCATTTTAAGTTCGGCACCACACTCAGGTGGCGCCGCCATTTTGCCACTCAGGGAGGTGCCACCGGCTCCAGACGCCCCATTACATGCACCGCCGCGGCTAATCTATGTCCCCTTCTCAACTAGTGATCTATATAATTGGAAATTGCAAAATCCTCCGTTTTCTGAAAAGCCGCAGGGATTAATCTCCCTATTAGAGACTATATTTAGAACCCACCAGCCCACGTGGGATGATTGTCAGCAGATATTGCAAACATTGTTCACCTCAGAGGAAAGAGATAGAATAATGAGAGAAGCTGTCAAAGCGGTTATGGGAGAGGAGGGAGAAACCGCAGTGGGGAGGAGGGAGGTACAAGATATACTACCAGAACAACCCCCTAATTGGGACCCCAACACGAGTGGGGGAAGGGATGCGCTCCTCCAATACCGCCGGGCTCTGTTAAGAGGGTTGAAGATAGCAGCTAAGAAGCCAACAAATTTTAGTAAGGTCAGTGAGGTAGTACAGGGGAGAGAAGAGTCCCCTGCTAGTTTTCTAGAAAGACTGATAGAAGCCTACCGAGTGTACACCCCATTAGACCCTCAGGCTCCTGAGAACAGGCGGCTTTTGAACATAGCCTTTGTGACCCAGGCAGCTCCTGATGTTAGAAAGAAGTTACAAAAGATTGAAGGATTTGAAGGAGAAAATATCAGCAAGCTTGTAGAAATTGCTCAGAAAGTATATGTGAACAGAGATGACCCAGAAGTAGGAAGGGCAAAAGAGGTAGCAAAAATCCTAATTGCAGCCCAGGCAGGCCCGAAGAAAGAAGGGAAGAAAGGGAAGCCAAGAGGCCAGTGGCCCAGGGTAGACAAGGACCAATGTGCATTCTGCAAAGAAAAGGGACACTGGAAGAAGGACTGCCCCAAATTACAGGCAAAGGAGGCTCGTCCTGCGGTGCTGCTTCAAACCTTAGATTGACGGGGCCAGGGCTCCATACCTGTTGGCTCCCAGGAGCCCATGGTCACCTTGAATGTCGAAGGGAAACCAGTAGACTTCCTGGTCGACACGGGAGCCACATTTTCTGTTCTAAAGCAACCTCAGGGACAACTCCAAAAAGCAACCACCAAAATTATAGGAGCAACGGGTAAGGCCGAAGCGTATCCCTGGACAGCGGCCAGAGTTACCAACTTAGGAAAAGGGACTATTACTCACTCCTTTCTAGTCATTCCAGACTGTCCATACCCGTTACTCGGGAGAGATTTGTTACAGAAGCTCCATGCTACCATAAGCTTCAAATCAGCAGAAGCACCTGAAGGGACCAGTTTGGAGGTGACGGTCCCCCTGTCGGAAGAATACTTGCTGGCGATACTCCCAGACGGTGAGAAAAAGGAGGATACAGTCCTAGAAGAACTGCAAACGCAAGTACCAGGGGTGTGGGCAGAGGCAAACCCGCCAGGGTTGGCCGTTCACCAACCGCCGGTGC
This sequence comes from Glossophaga mutica, assembly GCA_039655065.1. Classification (NCBI taxonomy): domain Eukaryota; kingdom Metazoa; phylum Chordata; class Mammalia; order Chiroptera; family Phyllostomidae; genus Glossophaga; species Glossophaga mutica. Next base: position 150,368,182 of record CM077304.1, on the reverse strand, counting down.
TGGTCCAGCTGGCCAGCACGGCCCGGCCGGTCCGGATCAGGCAGTACCCTGTCCCAGCACGGGCCAGACAGGGGATTGCGGGGCACTTGAAACGCCTATTAGAGGCGGGCATTCTGAGAAAATGCCAGTCTGCATGGAACACCCCCCTTCTCCCTGTCCAAAAACCTGGGACCCAGGATTACCGGCCAGTGCAGGACTTGCGGGAAGTAAACGCCCGAGTTGAAACCATACACCCCACGGTACCAAACCCGTATACCCTCTTGAGTTCGCTGCCACCAACTCATACCTATTATTCTGTTTTGGATTTAAAAGATGCCTTCTTTTGTATACCCCTGGCTCCCCAAAGTCAGGAAATGTTTGCCTTTGAGTGGAGTGACCCCGAAAATGGACTAGTAGGGCAGTTTACATGGACCAGACTGCCCCAGGGTTTCAAGAATTCACCAACTATATTCAATGAGGCCTTGAGTAAGGATCTCCAGGAGTTCAGGAGAACCCATCCATCAATAGTTCTCCTCCAATACGTAGATGACATCCTGGTAGCGGCCCGGACACAGGAGGAATGTGAATCTGCCACACTAGACCTGCTCCGGGACCTTGAGAGGATGGGCTACCGAGTGTCAGCCAAGAAAGCTCAGATTGCGACGCAAACTGTAAGTTACCTGGGGTACGACCTGAAAGGAGGGCTGAGGGCTTTGTCAAACCAGCGGATCCAGGCAGTCCTACAGATTCCAGAGCCAACTACCAAGAGACAGGTACGGGAGTTCCTAGGGGCCGTAGGCTACTGCAGACTGTGGATATTAGGTTTTGCAAGCATAGCAAAACCCCTGCATGATCTCACCAGAGGCAAGGAGGACTCCTTTACGTGGACTGAGGAAGGGAAGCAAGCATTCCTGGCTTTGAAGGAAGCCTTAGTCTCAGCCCCAGCCCTAGCCCTACCTGATTTGACCAAACCCTTCCAGCTATATGTTGCTGAAAAGGAGGGTACGGCCCTAGGTGTTCTGAGCCAGACCCTCGGCCCGTGGAAGAGGCCTGTGGCCTACTTGTCAAAGAAACTCGATCCTGTGGCATCGGGATGGCCGGCCTGTTTAAGGGCTATCGCAGCCACGTCACTACTAGTTAAAGAAGCAGGCAAGTTGACCCTGGGGCAGGACATACAGGTCATAGGAGAGCACTATATCGAACAGGTCCTACGGTCCCCCCCAGACCGATGGCTGTCTAATGCGCGGCTGACGCAGTACCAGGCACAGCTGCTGAACCCTCCAGCGGTGCAGTTCCTTAAGAGCACTGCCCTGAATCCAGCCACTCTGCTGCCAGTACCAGACTCCACTGTGATCCACAGTTGCAAGCAGATCCTTGACACAGTGACTGGCTCCCGCCCGGACTTAAAAGATCAGGCATATGAGAAAGTAGACCTGACCCTCTTTACTGATGGGAGCAGTTTTATCAAGGACGGACAGCGGTACGCAGGGGCAGCAGTGACCTCAGAAGATAGGGTCCTGTGGCAAAGGGCATTGCCTGCAGGAACCTCTGCACAGAGGGCGGAACTGATAGGGCTGACCAGGGCCCTAGAGATAGCTGAAGGAAAGATTGCCAATATCTACACTGACAGCCGCTATGCTTTTGCTACCGCCCATATTCATGGAGCCATCTACAGAGAGAGAGGTCTCCTAACTGCAGGAGGAAAAGACATTAAAAACCGTGAAGAGATTCTCTCTCTCCTAAAGGCTATATGGTTACCCAAGAAAGTTGCCATTATCCATTGTAAGGGCCACCAGAAGGGAGATACTCCTGTCATAAGAGGGAATAGTCTGGCCGATGCTGCCGCCAAGGAAGCCGCTATGAGGACAGAGAGTAACCTGCTCCCCCTAGTACCCCAGCCGGAGTTGCCCCAAACCCCACGTATTCTAAAGAAGAAGAGCAAGAGGGAGCAAGGCTAGGGGGAACAAAGAATGAAAATAGATGGATAGTACTTCCAAACGCCAAGCTATACTTGCCAGAAGGGGTACTAACAAAAATTGTCCAGGACATTCATACTAGCACCCATTTGGGACAGAACAAACTAGAACTGTTAATCAGGAAATATTACCTGGGACCACACCTAAGGGAAATAATTCACTCCATCACCTCGCGATGCAAGACTTGCGCGAAAGTGAACGCCCAGAATCAGAAATTACCTCGCTTCGTGAGGCATCGAGGCAATGCCCCGGGAGAACTATGGGAAATTGATTTTACTGAAATGCCTAAAGGGAAATCAGGATACAGGTACCTGCTAGTCCTAGTGGATACTTACTCTGGGTGGGTAGAGGCCTTTCCCACAAGGGGAGAGACCGCTTCCACAGTTTGTAAGACCTTAATAAGAGAAGTTATACCTAGATATGGGATACCCATAGCTATAGGTTCTGACAATGGACCAGCATTCATTTCCAAAATCTCACAGGAATTGGCAAATAAATTAGGTATTAATTGGAAGCTACACTGTATTTATAGACCGCAGAGTTCAGGACAAGTAGAGAGAATGAATAGAACACTGAAAGAAACTTTAATAAAATTAAAAGAGGAGACCGGCGAAAATTGGGTAGAGCTGCTCCCTTTCGCCCTCTTCCGGGTAAGGTGCACCCCATACATTAAAGGTTGGGCACCTTTTGAAATATTATATGGACAACCGGTACCCTTAATTCCCAAGTTGTCCACCGAGGAAATAGAGACATCTAACTGTAACTTCCTCAAGTCCTTACAGGCGCTGCAAGAAATCCGGAGTGAAGTGCGCGCTTTCCAGCAGACCCGACATCAGGGACTTGAACAAAGAAAAGAAGAAAAGCCTGAACAGCTGGAGCCTGGACAGTGGGTATGGATCCTTAACCATCGGAAGGGAAACTTGGAACCACGTTGGACGGGACCATACCAGGTATTGTTAAGCACACCCTCCGCTATACGGGTAGCGGAGAAGCCCTACTGGATCCACCTGTCCCACATTAAGGCGGCCCAACCACCAGAGGAGGAACCACGAGCATGGCGGGTCCGCCAAGATCCAGACAAACCCTTGAAGCTTACTTTTTCGCATACTTAGGGCTCCTAATCCTCGGTAGAGCCCAAAGCCAGAACCTAGAACAGCAAGAGTGGGTGCTTATAAGAACTGCTGATGGGACAGTAATTGCCACTAACTATACTTGGGGCGGAGCGAGCTCCGTCATGCTAAAGACAGACTTTTCTAAATTTTTTGATGATCCGTACTGCGCCTCTGCGGCGGCGATCCCGGCTTTGAATTCTCTAACTCTAGGGGGCTATGCTTACCGACCCTCATGGGGTGACCAATGTGGCAGTGCACCCAAAAATTATGCTCTTAGGAGTGCACCCCATTATGGGTGTCCAGAGCCCCCTCCAGGACGGCGATATACATGTGGATCACACAATGATTTTTATTGTAAAAGTTGGGGCTGTGAGACCTTAACTAATGGTGGTTGGAGCCCCGGAGGGGGAACTGACAAACACATTCTCCTCACCCGGGATAGACGCGAGGAACCAAGTAACGGATGGGATGCAGACTGTGCAGCGGACAGGTGTAACCCTGCCTCCGTGACGGTCTTGAACCCGGGAGACCCAGGGTGGCTGAAGGGTCGCACGTGGGGTCTCAGACTCTATATCAGTGGCACAGACCCGGGGACCTTCTTCACAGTAAGAAGGTTGCCCACTCAGGGAAGGCCATTATTAAGAGGGGGAACGGGAAAGCTACCACCACGCCCACCTAAACCTACCACTAGACCAGCAAGTCAGGATAGGACTTCCCCAACGCCTATAGCACCTACAGGAATAAGCACCAACCAAAGTGAGACCATAGGACCTCCACAATTGGAGGTCGAGAGCCAATTAAGGCCTCCCCTTGGAGATCCCGAGCCCTTGATAGGGAAACCACACCACCGAGGAGAATCAATATTAAGTTTGTTAGAACAAGTGTTTCCATACTTCAATAGCACCCAGCCTAACATAACTGAGTCCTGCTGGCTATGCCTCAGCCCTAGACCCCCATTTTATGTAGGTTTAGGGGCCAATACCACTGGAGAGGACATGCCAGAAACAAAACCCCTTCCCACAGATAGCCAAGCAGGAGGCCTGCAACAGTGTGCATTTGGAAGTACCCTTACATTAGCAGAATTCCATGGACAAGGAACTTGTTATTTGCTGGCGAACTACACCCTTGCCACCTCAAATTATAGTGATTATTGTCTTAACCATAAATATGTGCCAAGAGATCCTAGAAACTTGACTGTTACAATAGCTCCAGAAGGATTATGGTTTATTTGTACTCAAGGTATCTTTAAATGTCTAGTACCAATTAACCCCGAGCTTTGTATTAGTGCTTATATCATTCCCCAGGTATATCTATATGGAGGAAACCCAGATTTTCTGATGCAAGTCCCTAACCGAGTTAAGAGAGACCCATTGCTAATTCCTATCCTCGCCACTATCGGTATCATAGGGTCAGCTGCGGTAGGGGCGGGAGCATTAATCCATGGAGAAAATAGTCTCAAAGCTTTATCACAAACCTTCTCTAAGGACCTCTCCTTGCTGCAAGAGCAAGTAGAATATTTAGAACGTCAAGTAGATTCTCTAGCAGAAGTGGCGCTCCAGAATCGAAGGGGGATAGACCTAGTTTTCCTACAACAAGGAGGAGTATGCGCAGCTTTAGGGGAAGATTGTTGCTTCTATGCCAACCACTCAGGAATAATTAGGGAAAGTATAAAAGAGCTCACCAAACGCCTTAAAGACAGAGAGCAGGAGACAGAGTCGTCCTCCTGGTATTCTTCCCTATATAAGACTTCCCCTTGGCTAACTACGCTGATATCCGCCTTAGCTGGACCTCTAATTCTCCTCCTCTTAGCTCTAGCCATAGGACCAATAATTCTAAACAAGCTTTTAACTTTTATCAAAGATAGAGTAGAGACGGTAAAACTCATGGTTTTGTCTCAGCCCTATACAATTCTTCCCCAAGAGGAACATGAGTCAAAGGTTTGACTAATGAGAAAGAGAAGGAGGGAATGTAAAAGCCCCCACCAATCAGGAACTTCTGCTTTGTTTGATCGAGCCAATAGCTAACTGCTGCATCTGCTTCTGTATCCCCTGCTTGCTTGCTGCGCTCTATAAAGACCCCTGTAGTCTGTAAGCCGGGCGCGACTTCCATTTGGCAGCTCTGCGTAGCTGCGAGACTACGGTCTCATTTGGGAAGTACGCCCCTGCGCAGGTTAAACTTGGCCAATAAATTTATCACCAAACTGCTCTCAGTGTTCGGAGATTCTTTTCACTCGCTACTTGAATACAACACTCCACAGCAGACATCTTTCTTGAGCAGAGCTAGACCCTCTTCGGGGAAAATTAATTACTTTACCCTGTGGGATACTGCTCCCCTGACCCTCTGGCATTCCCCTTGCCACAACTTCTGAAATCCTATTTGCTCCACTCAGCAATTTTTAAAATATTTTTTTCAGTTTTGCTCAATCTTGGCGTTCTGTTTTGTATGTTTTTATTTTCCTTTCTCTTCTGCCACCCTATATCTTAACCCTTGCTGAGGAGACAGCAACACAATTAGACTCAGGGATTGTCAGACTCACAGTAGGACACAGCCAATCCATATATTCCCCTGGGAAAGACTGGCACTTCAACCTCAAGTGAGAGCCACAGAAATACCCTCCTGGCACCCAGCAGACCCAAAATGTGGGCTTTGGAGCCCACTAGGAGCACAGCCCTGCAAAGTACAGGGACATAATCCCAGAGAGACTCAGACTAGTGGCTTGGGGAAGGGAGAACAAACTCACTATCTTCCCTGAAGTCTGAAAAGCACGTGCCACAGGAGATCCAAGTATCACAGCCCCTTGTACCTGTGAGCAGCCCTCTCAGAAACAGTCAGGTTTGTGACTAGTCTAGATTGACAGCCGGCCAGCAGGCAGAGTGTCTAGCCATGCAACAGAGAAGAGAGAACAACTCGAGGGACCCCCATGTAAATTCAGTTCACTAGGATATCAGTGTAAATAGGCTGATATATTTGGTTTCAAACTCTGATACTGATTTTGTTCTACGTTGCCATATACCTGAAATTCAGTTGTGACAAGTTCATCTGTTTATTTTAAGGCTTTGGGCTCTGTGTAAATGCCAGATCTTTGGAAAATCTGCCAGACTACACTGCATGAGTGGGAGCTAATTCAGGTTCTGTGAGATCTGAAATTCTCTTTAAAAATAATACACAATTATGAATAAAAATTAAGTACAGGAATTGGGCAGGGAGCTGTGCACCAGAAGGTATCCAAAGCTTAAGCTTTATGAGTTTGACAGTAAATTCACTTCAGAAATCAAAACTGGATTGCCTCGGATTTTTTACTAAGCATTTTTTTTTTTTTTGAAACAAAGGAAGATACCAAGGCTCAGAAAAATTGAGTTTCTGTAAGCAATGAGATTATCAGCCTAATATGTTAAGCAAAAAATATTGAGAACTGGGGAGGGGGTAGTTAGTGCTTATAACAAACCACAACAATCTTCCTGTTTTATGTTTGCCCCTTTCCTTCCATGACCTGTTCATTATTGGTGCCATGGAGAAACCAAGGTTATTCAGTCCCAGGTCAAATTAACATCTCTGGTCCCAGCAATTAAACAGGCAAGTAGAACCAAATAACCCAATGAACTATGTCTTGAAAATAAGTAAATGTGGATTTTCAGTAACTAAAGATTCTCCAAGATAAGAAATAGAGATTCAACTAATGAGAACATCCTTTGGAAATATACTATCTTCTGAAAATGATCCAAGCTTTAGGACCTAGGAAAGTGTGGATCTTTGAGCCAGTAGCCTTGTGTTCTCTGAGGCCGTTCTGGCTCTTGTTCCACTTGTCATTCAGCACACACACCGGAGCATGTCATTATGGCAGCAGGCTGAGCACGGAACTGCTGCCCATGTGCGTGTCCCTCCCTGAATGCACTGTGACCAGTACCTTCTCAAGGAGCATATCGTTGCAGTTCATGCCAGCATGTTTGACACAGGTCCACCAGAGGTCACTGAAGCTTTTAAACTTTAGCTGAATATTAGAAGTCTATCAGTGTAGTCAAGAAGAGTCATACCTATGATGTGCTTAACAGAATCTCATCAGATTCACAGAGTGGTGGGGCATTTTGGTTGCAACTTGGCCCAGGTCCTGTGCATCTCAGTGTGTGGGTCCCTACAGAATCTGAAACCAACCTGTAATCAATAGTCCTATTCAAGTGGAATGTAAACTATGGTGAGACAGATTCTGAGTCACATTTCAAAAACAGCAAAGTACAAAATGTGTGATTAACTCTTCAAAATTATAGCATATTCAAAGTACGACAAAATGCATCCATTTTATATGCTGCATTATTAGATGTTTTCTTCAGCCAGAGAAAAAGGGTGGTACTATAGCTACTGAGCCAAAATGTGTGTATCACCCACAATATTGGTGACGTCTTTCAATAGCTGCTTTCATAATTGACATGGTTATTATTATTAATTGATGTTAGAATTACTCACCTAAAATTACTGTGGCACTGTTTGATATGCCTAATACTTCACAGCATTAAACAAACAGGATTATCACCCATTGAGTCTATCACAGTGCAGAAAGTTTTAAATAAACGATGCCTCCTTGGTATCTGCACACCCATAAATACACCAGGAATTGCCTTGAGATGGAATAAACTTTGTTTCACACATATACCTCACACATATACCTACAGTATTTTAGTACATAAATGATGCTTTGATTTAAAATAGCTTTTTAAGCTTCTCTGAATTTATGATAGATAGATATGATAGATATGATAGTCTTATGTGTTTTTATAACTCATGAACACTAATCATACAGTAACTATCACATGAAGGTGTGAAATATTTTAAAATTTAAAAAAAAGGCAGTAACTGAAAATTACTGGAAGTCTTCAAAGGCAGAGTTGACCAATAGGCAGTATCTCCCGCTCATTTTCTTTCTTCTTCTTTTTTCCCCATGTACTCTTAAGATTCTGGGCAACAAAATAGAACTTTGTGAAACACATACCCATGGTAGAAGTGCTGTGATAGGACCTTCAATTTGCTCAAGATTGTGTATACCCTCCTTCTGTACATATGGAATCATTCTGTTGTACCCTTGCTAATGGGTTTTCCCCAATATGACTTATGGGCCAAACCTTTGCCTGAGGGGAAAAAAAAGTAATAAGTGTATCTACGCTAAATCTGACTGCATAAAGTGGCCCTTTTTAACCTGAATAATCCCTCAGTGGCAACTAGCTCTTTTTAACATTCTTTGATTAAAAACAATTCTGATTTATAGAGTGGAGGTAATAGCTCCATTTAAGATCCTACTGTTATTAACAACACAGCAGGAGACCTCTCAAGACAACAGCTTTTCAGCAGACTGTTCCGGAGCAACTGTAACGTGTTTCGATAGTTACAGTCTATCACCTTTTAAAGTGCCCAAAGGAAGAGTGTAGGCTAAATACGTACATATCTGAATGATTTCATAAACCAATTCCATGCATCTTATTAATTTAGACTTGGTTTCAAAATATCACATTATACAAATTTTTACTCAACGCTATTTAAAAAGATTTATTATGTAAGCCACTGTCTTGCATAACATATTGTGTTTCGTAAAAATGTTTCCTTTGCTTCACATAGACAACACAATTTTTAAAAATATATTTTTACTTAATACATTTGATGTTTAATCTTAAAACTCCAGTGACATCACTCCCCGAACCCTAAAACTTTAATATATTTTACTTTCTACTATTAAAATGCAGTGGTATTTGATAGAAAAATAAATGGCACTCAGGAGAGGGAGTTAAATATCCTTCACCTTTTAAACATATTAGATATGTAATTGAAAGTAATTGAAACTATTATATTACAGAAGTTAAAACAGATTCCCCTATCTTATTGCATATCTGTGCAAACATTCAGTAAAGTAATATTGAAGTTAAGAGTTTATTAAAACACTATGGAGAGCTGTTTTTGAATATCTATTCTTTAGGCTGACATCAATGAGTCATTGAAATTATCATGAGTAATATTATTACCAACGAGATATTCAGAGCTCACCTCAAAGGTTTGTCCAGAGGGTTGTAATGAATATTTGAATATAAGCACTAAATAGGTCCTCTGGGGTCATTTAGTTGAATGTTCTCATTTTATTGATTATGAAAACTCAGACCAGAGATGTGACTTGTTCAAGGTTAAACAAAGGTCATAGCTAATATGGCCTTTCATTATCACTTCCCTGTTTCTGCTTCTCTACCTCCATTCCTTCCCTTAGCAAATGTTTAAATAAAGTCTTCTGGGAAACAGTTTTAGAGGGTCTTGCCCCGTTATAATTTTTCTTCTTCTGATAATGCTTTAAGTAAAAAATTACCCAGCCTTCATTTTTTTTTTTTTTTTTTTTACTGAGTCAGACAAAATTTTGGCAGTATCTCTGTTCTTTATCCAAAGTCTGTAGCTGTAAAGTTTGTGTTGGCATTAGTCAAATAAGAACACCAAATAAGCTCTGGCTGGTGTGGCTCAGTGGATTGAGCACCTGCCTGCGAACCAAAGGGTCACAGGTTCGATTCCCAATCAGGGCACATGCCTGGGTTGTAGGCCAGGTCCTCAATAGGGGACAAATTGATGATTCTGTCCCTCTCTTTCTCCCTCCCTTCCCCTCTGTCTAAAATAAATAAATAAAATCTTTTTTTAAAGGAACCCCAAATGAGAGATTGGCTCTGTGACTCTTCTGAACCAGCTGAAAAAACTGGGTAAAAAAGTCTCCAAGGATGCTCCAAATACAATAGGATGCCAGGGCCTTCCAAACCATTGAGAAGAATAGAGTGTATAAGGATGACTCTTCGAGGTTGCCTACTCTTCCTCAAGATTCTAGATAGATATTGCAGAAGGAAATGAGGTAGGGAAAAGGTGTAAGAAAGGGATCCAACTGGCTTCCTTGAGCCAGGAAGGCATGTGCCGGTCATGTTCTAAATGCAAAGCTGCAAATCAGTCTTTTCATGTCGTCTGAATTGATATTCACTGAAAGTGACCCAAGAGTTTCAGAAATATTACAAGCACAAGGTTGCTAAGAGTACTTCTAATGTACACAGAGAAAGACTAAAGACTTTTAACACAGGCCAAGACTATTCAAATAGAAGGATCTCAATGATCCTGCAAGCAGCGTGACCTGAATGCATCCAGATCCTAATAAGAGTGGGCTTGCCATTCTTCGCTTACAAAACAAACTTTTATGCAATGATATTTCCAAATTCAAAAACTAAATTCCACTTTATTTCCCTCTAAGTATGTTCCTTATCAAGTTACATTTTGTATTTATAGGATTATTATGCAAATAAAGTGGCATAATTGAAGGTAAAGAATCTTGCACAAATTAGAGGTCTAATAAATAGTAAAATACTGAAATTTAAATCATATTCCATTTTTATAATGCCAAAATATATTGCTCTATAATTCTTGAATTTGTATTTACTATGTTATATTCAAGGCCATACAGCTAAGTAGACATTTCACTAGAAAAATGTAAACAAAGCAAACTTAGCTGGTCAAATGTAAGAAGACGCAGCTATTTGTCTGCGTTTTGCAAATATTTCATTCAGACATTGGCCATCATGTTTCAAGATGTGAGCGTGTGTGCATGTTAGAAAGAAAGGTACAGTGTAAGTGATGTACCTTCAATTTCAAAAGGGAAAAAAACTCGAATGAAAAGATCTTATTGCTTTTTATTTTAAACCAAATACTTACTATGATTCCTGCTTATCTAAGCTTTCACTAATTATGATTTAAGACTTTAAAATGTCTGAAGAGGGACCAAAAAGTCAGAGTTCCCATCTAAACAACTCTTCACTCTCACCAACATTTTCTATCACTCCCTTGAATTTACACTAGCAAATCACCAGTTAGTCACAATTTTGTCAAATCTAATGGACCTTCTCAGTTACTCACTTTAAAAGCAACTTCAAGTCAAAAGTTATACATGGAGATTCAGTCCAAGAAGGTGGATTAGGGGGAAGCTGGATTTACCTCCTTCCATGACCACATCAAAATTACAAGGGAATTATTGTGGCAGACCCTTCTGCGTGGTGTGGGCCCAGCTCCTACTCAGAGATGCACAGGACCCACGCCCACAGATAGGTTCTCTTGTGGGTAATCAGATTTGCAATATACCTAAACTGACTTTTGCTAAAAACTTCCTCACCCTACAAATGCTTGTTGTAACTTCCTAAAATCCATGCTAAACCTTGCAGGGACCAGTGTAACCAGCTCAACCACTTTTGCCTTTTCATTTGCTAATATCCTTCTTCTGTGATGTGATTAGGGACATTGGCTCCTTTTGTTGTAACCAGGGATGGTGGGTAAGGACCATCTTGTAATGTGAGGAGACATAGAATAAAGGCCTCTCTTGGAGGAGGCTGTGGCTTTTGCTCCCCTTGAGAGAAAAGTCTCACTGTCGTCCTTTTTCCTCCACCGGACTCGGTAGTCCATGTGTATGTTTTTATTTCATCCATAATGACTCGGACACTGCTAGCCGGTGTCCGCATCAAATTATAAAACAACCTGATTAGCCATCCGATTAGCAGAACAGAAGTTTTATAACTAAGGATATACAGAAGAAGCCACATCGAGACTGTTAGAAAGGGTGGAGATATAAAAAAGGGTGGACCCACACCTAAATATGGAGGTCGAGAATCTGGAGGGATATCACAGCTGCAGATATTATCCCCTGAGGAGTGAGGGGTCTCAACCCCATGCTGGGATCCCCAGCTCAGGGCACCAGTGTCAGGAAGACATCTGGTTCTGAAAATCAGCCGGGATTCTATGTAGCGATGTAGGTGAGACAGAATGCTGTGGGAAACACAGACATTTTTTTTTTAAAGACCATGCACAAACTCTGACTTGCAGACCTCGCCAGAGGGACAGCAGCTCAGAGGATGCCAGACACGTATAGAGAGACACTGGAGTTGTAGCTTTGGGGAGAGGGCTGGAGGGACAGCTGCCAATGTCTCTGTGTTAAGTCCCTCTGTTGCACTGCCAGTGGTGCCATCTCCTCTGGTTTCAGGACTCCTCCTTCTGCGCATTAGCCTGGTGAGTTACACTAGCCCCACCCTAGCAATTCCCAAGGGTCCCACTCTACCCTACTGATCAAGGCTGTAAGTTCTGCCAGAGGCAACCAGCCTGAACCCATTTTGCAGTCCTTCTTTAGAAAAAACTCCTGAGGTAGTCCAGGCAAGTTTGCAGGTGCCAGAGAAACACATGCAGAAAACTGAGATGTGTGGCCATCTTCCTGCAGCCCTGAAGTTGGAGTTAAGCCCTTTCTCCATGAGTCAAAGCTTAATCTTCTTAGCCTGATGAACTCTACTAGCTGCCTAACTCCAAAAGACCCCCCCCCCACAACAAAGATCTCCAGGACCCAGGTGGGTGGAGGTGGCCTCAGTGTACCCTGCGACATTTGCAGTCTCAGACCCAGCACTGCAGCTGAGTTTGAATCCACATTAACCTGATGAACTCAAGTTGCCCTTACCTGGTAATTCCCTAAGAACTTGCCTCACACAATCCATGAAGCCTTTTCAGTAACTGAGCATAATGACAGCCAACATGCATGGCAAGCCTCAAGGTGCCTTAGACCGTTTGCTGACCTGCCCCAGACCCAGTTGGCCTTCATGTGCTTCCCCCCTCCCACATGCACCCAGGACCAACATAGGCAGCTACCAAACACTGTTTGTTTTATAGTTAGTAACAGGTGGCCTAGGGCTGGACACAGGCAATGTCTGACATTGATCTGCACTGCAGTTTCTCCTGAAAGGCCCTAGAAACAACACGCAAAGTGGCTGGCTTCAGATTACAGCAGAGCACCACCTGATTAGGTTTATAAGCAGCACCTTCAAAGGGAGGTCTCAGCAGGTGCCAAACCATGCTGGGCCAAATTCTAATGTGTGAGGTCAGCCATTGCACAGCAGTTTGTACACTGCATCCTTGGCCAGTCCTCACGCCCAGCCAGCCTGAAGGTTAGTGTGACCTACAGTTGTGCCAAAAGCAATCAAGGCTCAACTGTTGCAGAAGAGCACACATAACCTGCACAAAGGAGATTCCTGATGCCCCTAGCTCTGTATTTCAAGGACACTGTGCTGCTACTCGGCCACATGTGACACCTATTACATTAAGTCACACTACCAAGATTGGGAGACATAGCCGATCTACCTGGTACATAGCAACAAAAACAGAGAGGCAGCAAAAATGGGGAGGAAAAAAAACATGTTTCTAATAAAAGAAAAACAACCAAAAATCTTCAGAGAAAGAATTCAATTAAATGGTGGCAAGCAAGCTACAAGATACAGAGTTCAAAACAATAGTTGTAATGATACTCAAGGAACTTAGTAAGAACTTCAGCAGCATAAAAAAGGACATAGAAACCATAAAGAAGAAGCAGTCAGAAATGCAGAATACAATATCTAAAATGAAGCCTATACTAGAAGGAATCAGTTTTTGATTAGATGAAGCAGAGGATAAAATCACTGATTTGAAAATCAAGGTAGCATAAAACATCATTCCAGAGCAACAAAAAATATATTTTTAAAATGATGATAGTTTTGGGGGAACTCTGGGATATCAAACATAGCAATATAGGTATCATAAGGGTACCAGAAGGAGAAGAGAGAGCAAAATATTGAGAAGTTGTTTGAAGAAATAATAATTGAAAACCTCCCTAACCTGGTGAAGGAAAAAGATACACATGTCCAGGAAGTGCAGAGAGTCCCAAACAAGATGAACCTAAAGTGGCCCATGCCAAAGCATCATAATTAAAATGGCAAAGGTTGACAAAAACAGCATCTTAAAAGCCTAAAGAGAAAGACAGTTACCTATGAAAAACCTCCTTTAAGACTGTCAGCTGATTTCTTAACAGAAACTTTTCAGAACAGAAGAGAATGGCACAAATATCCAAAGTGATAAAAAGCAAGGACCTACACCAAGATTACTCCACTTAGCAAGGCTTTAAAAAGAAAAAACAAATAACAAAAAAGGAACAAAAATATATATAATAAAATAGCAATAATGTGTACCTATCAATAATCACTTGAATGTAAATGGATCGAGGCTACAATGAAAAGACACAGGAAGCTGATTGGATAAGAAAAAAAGGTCCCTATATATGCTGTCTATTAGAGACTCACTTCAGATCAAAAGGCACACACAAAATGAAAAGTGTGGAAAAAGATATTTTATGCAAATGGAAACAAAAAAGCTGGGGTAGCAATACTTGTATTACACAAGTATTGTAATACCAAAACTATACTATCAGGCCACAGCAATCAAAAAAGCATGGTACTGGCATAAAAACAGGTACATAGATCAATGGAACAGAATATAGAGCCCAAAAATAAACCCACATCTTTATAGCCAATTAATATTGGAAAAAGGAAGCAAGCACACACAATGGGCTAAATAGTTTATTCAATAAATGATATTGAAAAAAATGTGCAGAAAAATGAAATAGACCACCTTCTTGCATCACACACAAGAATTACATTCTTTTAAAGCACACACTGAACTTTTTTTTCCAGTATAGACCCCCTTTTAGGCCAGAAAATAAGTATTAATAAATTTAAGAAGATGAAATCATATCAAGCATTTTTTTTCTGATGACAGTGGTACCATACTAGAAATCAATTACCAGGAAAAAAATAAAAAAACAAAAAGCACACAAAAATATGGAAGCAAAATAGCATGTGATTTTACAACGAATGTGTAAACAATGATCTCAAGGAAGAAATCAAAGGAAACCTTAAAACAGATGAAAATGAAAGCACAACAACTTCAGATCTATGGGACACAGCAAAAGCTGTCCTAAGAGGAAAATTTGTAGCAATATAGGCCTATCTCAAGAAACAAACAAACAAAAATCTCAGATAAACATTCAAACTTTACACAAAAAGGAACTAGGAAAAAAAAAAAAACAATAAAGCCCAACATGAGTACAAGGAAGGAAACAAAAAAAGATCAGAGTAGAGATAAAATGCAATCTTAAAAAACTACCATTTTCGAATATTTATTTCGTAACCTAGAATGAAACTAGACTGTATTTTTACACAATATAGAAAAATAAACTCAAAATGGATTAAAGACTTAAATGTAAGACTGGAAACCATAAAACTCTAAAAAGAAAATGTGGCAATATACTCTCTTACATATCCATGTTACCTCCAGGTATTTACGAAAGATAACTTGCATGTCTCTTTTCTACTTTTCCTTCCAGTGATGTTTATCACACTGTTGCTAATGAATAAACCTAAAAGTTATCCTTGACAAGTCAATATTCTTGATCTTCCATATTAAATTCACCGATTCTCTACCATCTCTGCTATCACTACCCTGGTCTAATCCCCCAAGATGTTTTGCCTGGATTGTTTCAATAGTCATCTGTTATTTTTGTTTGTTTGCTTGTTTTTTACTTTATACTTTAACAAAGTTATATATGCACAGATAAATTTTACATGGATTAAATAGTCAAATAGTTCTACAAACAAGGCTTGTAGCTCAGACATACACACAAACACGATATCCTGGCATTTGCCTCCTCATTTCTTATCTCCAACCATTTTCAATTCTATTAGCAATTTTTTTGTCATTTATCTCTAAAGGTTTACAAAATAAATGTGTATTGTTACTTATTAATTTGGAATGGAGCATTAATTTCTTGCATAACATTTATATTCCCTAGAGTTCAATGTATCAAATATTTTTTCAGTTTCTGCTTCTTGGAGAATGATTGGCTTCCAGGTTTTCATCTCCTTGCAAAATCTTCCTGGAGATTCTTTTTAATTTCTCCTGTATATCCTGTTTTCTATGTTTCATGACTTTCTACTTTTTGGTTCGTTCCCTTGTTTTAGTAAACTACCTCCTATGGTAGTTTCCTGTGAAATAATAACTAGGAGGTGAGTTCTTGCAGCTTAAAGTCTCAGTACTTTTTGTTCTACTCTAGAATTGATAGTAATAGACTATAGTATTCTAGACAGAAAATAATTGTCCCTCAGAATTGGAACACACTTGTACCATTGTCTTCTCTGGTTCCAGGGTTGTTAAAAAAGCTATCTATTTTTATTCTATATTATGTATTTGCATTTTGTATTGTTTTACTGTTGGAGGCTTATAACTTTGGGTGATATGCAATTGAGAAACATAGTTCTACTAGTCATCCTAACTTTCTTTTATAATCTGCAAACCTCCAGTGGTCCTAACATCTAATTCTACATGATTCAATGGATATATAGCTTCTTGACAATAAGTCTTATTTCCATATATGCATCCTTCACTTTCAAAGTAAATTTCTTACAGAGAGAGAGAGAGAGAAACCAGAGAGATTCAAGTGCCACTTTAAATGCCAAGCTATAACCTGAATACCAGGCTATCCAAAAAAATGATCAATAGCAGCACTTTGTCTCATCTAATCACAATTTTAAAATACAACACATACTGTACTTTATTACCTATATTATGAAATTTTTACTGCTATGGAGAAGATCACTTCATCTTATTAACTAGCCTGCATCATTCTATCTAACCATAAATTCATGGCTCTACTAGACACTTTGGTTAGTACATTAGATACGCCAGTAGATAGATAAATAAAAATCGATAAATAGATTTTAAGATATAAACTCATTTAAACATCACATCAACCCATTAAACAGGGCTTAATTCATCCTCATTTTATAGAGGAGGAGGAAATGGAGCCAAAAAGAGGGTAAGCAATTTGTCCAAAGTTGCACAGTTAGTAAGTAGCAAACTTTCTATTAAAACCAAATACTCTTGAGCCCAAGCCATCAGAAAATAATCACTATCCTCTATTTTCACAAGCTTCCTTTTAGTTACTTTTCTGTACTAACATCTCTCACAACCCCATTTCTTCTTTTATCAGTGAGGCCAGGTAAATGACACTTTTTATGATCAGTTCACTATCTGCCCCCCCCAAAAAAAAACCCTCAAAAATAAAAAAGAAAAAAATATTTTTCTTTATTCTAAGCCAAATCCTATAGGTATTAGTGATTCTACCATTTGTGGGTATTGAACAAAAGCTTCTATGGATACCATCTTAGTCCTGAAATAAATATAGACTGACAAGAAAATTGAATACAGTAATAATTGGCTCAACACATCCTTTCCCTTTTTAACATTATTTTTCATTTCAAATTCATAATAAAATCTCAGAGTAACTCTGCTTTCTAATGATTTAATTAATATTTTTTCAATCAGGTAGTCAGACAAAAGGCTTTTTTTGTATTTCTACACAATAATCATAGTGGGAAAATATTAACTCAAGGCTGAAAGAGATAATTTTAGACAATTTCAATATGAAGTAACTAGATATCTATAAAAGTTTTAAGTTTTAGAAAGAGAAAGAAGTATACTTAAAAAGAGAAAAAAATGTTTCAAAGTGAAGGAATGTACTATAGAACATTATACTTTTTGCCAAACTAAAGGGCATTGTTCGCCTCCATGCATTAAAGCCCAATCAACTGCAAACGGGCATTTGCAGTCAAGAAAATAGAGGTTTATTTTTATGGAAATGGTACCAAATCCAGACTCACAAGTGAACTTGTTCTAAAACCTGTCTCCCCATGGTTTCTAGGGGATGGGTTATACAGGGGACAAATCATTAATCATGGTGGAATTAGGGTCGTGGTCTCCGTTGATTGGTCGGTTCTAAGATAAGGAGTAGTTGATCATTGTGTCTGGTCCTGATGTCAGCCATGGTATCTGCTTTGTCTGGTTTAAGAAGGGTGTGATCAGTGGGATTTTCCCACTTTTCTGAGTCTGGAGCTGAAACACACCTGAGACCTATTGAATTTTTCAGACTGTAAGATGCACCAGACCACAAAATGCACCTAGATTTTAGAGGCAGAAAATACGAAAAAATATTTGAAGCAAAAAATACGGTAAAATATTTAATAATATAAATAACTTTGGCCACTGCCCCCTCCCCCGCACAGCAAGCCAGGTAAGATGCATTCAGACTATAAGACGCAACCCCATTTTCCTCCCAAATTTGGGGGAGGAGTGTGTCTTATAGTCCAAAATATAAGTGTAGATGTTGTCTCTAATTATACTATAACTGTGTCTCTATGGTCAACAAACCTGAGGCTTTTTACACAAGGTCTTTAATGCCAACTAGGGCCTCATTGTCCTGAGAGCTTAATGATTAAGGGAGTGGACTTTCAAGGGAAAGAGAGGTGGGTCAGTCAGGGTGCTGGATGAGGCCAGTTTGAATCAAAAAGAAAGAAAGGAAAAGGGTCTTATTAAAGAAAGGAAGTTTCTGCCGAGTTATATACTTAAGACAACAATTCTGATTCTACTACCAACTCTATTTCTAAATTGCTATAAGGACATGAGCAAACTTAGTCTATTCATTTGTTAAGTGAGAATGTTGATTATATTATCACAGGGGTGTCAAATTCATTTTCACCGGGGGCCATGTCAGCCTTGAGGTTGCCTTCAAAGGGCTGAATGTAATTTTAGGACTGTATAAATGTAACTACTCCTTAACTAGGGGCAAGGAGCTCCGTGCTGCCCCTGGGTAGAAACAAGGTGCTGGGCCAGGAAAAACAAGGTGGAGGGCTGGGTTCCGCCCATGGGACCTTGTGTTTGCTACCTGCATCATAAAGGCTCACTCCTATGTTAAAATTCCATTTCCATACTATTACAAAACAAAGGAAGTGTCAAGTTCATGCAGATGGTGTCTTTCCGAATTGATATCTAAGATCAGCTGGTTTTGACTTCCTCCTCAAAAAAATTAAAAATCAATAGGATATTTATTCATGTGCTTTGATAAAGTTGACATAGTTCAGCTACTTATACCCCACCCAACCCAAACCTTTACCATCCATTGTTGACTATATGGGCTGGCTTAATTTTTACTTATTTATATTATAAACTCCATGGATGACTAGATATTCCTTAAGAAATAACTTCAACTCTTTCTAAATAACATTCATGGGCAAAACTCCTCTGACTTCCTCTTCCCCCCACCAATTACTTTTGTAAAGTGCCCTTCACAAGGTGGCCTTGGCTACTAACTAGCCGTAGTTGTAAGCAGTTCCGTTTTCTCTAGGCCAATCATTCTGAAGTTTGGCTGCACATTGTTATTGTCTAGGAAAGCTTCTAAAGCCACTGATGCCTGGGTTTTAACTGCAGAGATTCTGATTTAATAGACCCCATTGGGGTCTAAGCATTGGAATTTTTTTAACTCCCCAGATAATTCTAATGAGCAGCCAATATTGAGAATTCCTCTGAGTTACGAAAAAGCATTGAAGAAATCCAAACTCTGGATCTCTAAAAATGCTGTGCCCACCTTTCTATATCACTCTCACTGCCTCACTCCTGCTGTATTCTGAGTTGAAAGAAAGCATTCACTCTCCATGTAGGGGTATAAGGAAATATCGTTAAATTTTAAAAGAAAGAAAACTATTGAAGATGTTTCACATTTGGGAGACTTCATACTTCTTCTTAAGCAGGAAATGGCTTCTTCCCTTTAAAATAAATGTTATTTTTCACACTGGTCAGAATGGCTATCACCAATAAATCTCCAACAAGTGTTGGAGAGGATGTAGACAAAAGGGAACCCTCATGCACTGTTGGTGGGAATGCAGATTGGTGCAGCCACTATGGAAAATAGTATGGGGTTTCCTAAAAAAAATTAAAAATGAAACTGCCTTGTGGCCCAGTGATTTCACTTCTGGGTACATATCTGAAAAATTTCAAAACATTAATTCTAAAGAACCTATGCACCTTATGTTCATTGCAGCATTATTTACAATAGCCAAGGTTTGGAAGCAGCCCAAATGTCCAACAGTAGATGAGTAGATAAAAAAGCTGTGGTATATTTACACAATAGAATACTACTCAGCTGTAAAAAAAAAAAAAAAAAAAAAAAAAAAGGGCAGGAAATCTTACCTTTTGAGACAGCATGGGTGGGTCTGGAGAGTATTATGCTAAGTGAAATAAGCCAGAGAAAGACAAGCACCTGATGATTTCACTTTTATGTGGAATCTAATGAACAACATGAACTAACAAAGTGGAGATAGATTCATAGATACAGAGAAAAAAACTGATAGTTTTCAGAAGGGAGTGAGATGGGGGCAGGGTGAGTATGGTGAAGGAATTAAGCAAAGGAAAAAAAAAAAAGAAAAAGAAAAGAAAGACTCATCACTGACCACAGTATGGTGATTGCCAGAGAGAAGGAGAGAGGAGGTAGAAGAGAGTAAACAGGGAATAAATAGTGATGGAATAAATAATGATGGAATGAATAGTGATGGAATGAATAGTGATGGAATAAATAGTGATGGAATAAATAGTGGTGGAAGGAGACTTGACTTTGGGTGGTAAATACAGATAACAATTATACAGATGGAATGCTCTAGAATTGTATACCTGAAACCTATGTACTTTCATTAAGTAATATCACCCCTATAAAGTCAATAAAAAATAAGGACATAAATATTTTTTATTATGAAAGGCAAGGCATAGGATGGGCTTTGAAGGAGAAAACATAGAGAAACACAATTAAATGTTTTGCATAATAAAGTTAATATTTGTTCTTACTGGTACAGAAAAAAAATGTTTTATATAAAATACTTTTATCTTTAAACAGGTAACCCTAGAGAAAATAATTATATGTTGGAAATGAGGGTTGGTTGCTGGGTTCTTTTGCAATTTTTGTGGGTGGCAGAAGTTGTGGAACATGAAGAACAGATGGAATGGTGAGGGACATAGAGAAGAGATTAACTAGAAGAGACTTTGCGAAAAGAAGATAGGTCCCAGCAACACAGATACAGATTAAGCCCCCCAGAAAAAAAACATGGCTATTATTTAAACATTCCCTGAGACTGTGTGTGATTAATAAGTGTAGAAAGTGCAATTTTCTATTCTATGCTAAAATTTGTGACCCCAAACCTCCCCAAATCTTTAATACAGATTTATTAACTACTAACTTAGCAATTGTGTCTCTTCCCCAGCCACTTTAGGAAATAAAGTCTACATTTACATTTTGAAGGGAAGCCAATCATAAAGGTTAAAGGAATATGTGGAGGTGGAGAGAGACATCCAAAATATCAGGGAGAAGCCAGCCAAAACCAGGAATCTGGCATAAAAGCCAACAAAGAACCACCAAGACATATAAGCACAATCTCCAGGAATTCTCAAAAATAATCAGGAGGAATATTAACTTCTTGGAGTCTAAAATATCATTAGTGTTCAAATTATTTCATTTAAGAGTTAAAGAAAAATTTTCCACTCGAATTATTTATTTCTCTCATCAGTCTTATCATACTTCGTGTGTGTGTGTGTGTGTGTGTGTGTGTGTGTGTAAGTGAGTGTTACATACTGTTGAGTTAGCTCCAACTTCTGGTGACCTTATAAGTGGGTGACATTCACAATGTCTTGCCCTTAGCAGCCTCTTGCTCAGCTGCGGTAGACTCATGCCTATGGCTTCTTTTATGGAGTCACTCCATCTCATGCTTGGTCTTTCTCTTTTCCTGCTATCTTCTATTTTTTCCAGCAGTATTGTCTTTTTCAAACAAAACCTGCCTTCTTAGGATGTACTAGAAGTAGGACATCTTCAGTTTTGCCTCCAATAATACTTGGAGTAATCACACCACAAATTCCAGATGAGATCCTTGGAGCTTTCATCCTATAATGGAAAATAAAAGCTCAGGCTGTACCCCCAGCTAAAGGGCTAAGACCTTGAAGGAACTCCTGATTTCTAGATTACAGTCATAACTTCCTGGTGCCTTATAAAAAGTCCTGTGGGAGTGTTGCAATGCCTTTTTATTCAAAATTTAGTCGTTCCTTTTTTTTTGTGAGATGGAAACCCTATCAAAAGAAAAAAAGCTATAAATTATCCAATATTAGGACAATTATAGAATGCTAAATAGTTTCCAAGTCTGTAAGCAAAGTCCATTTATTGAATTACTAATAGTTTGTGTTGAGGTGATATATTTTTATATTTTTCATAAGCCTTTAAAATAAGATACACTTAAATTCTCACTAATGGCCAATTTTACTTCATTCATGGGATATTCTTGGTGATAGGCTGGCATTTATATTATTTAGAGAGTTTTTAATAAAAATAATGGTATAATTTTAGTCCAGTAATTCCAAAAATATAAAATACACAAAATTAAGCAAAGTACAAAAATAGCCAACCTATGTAAGAATCACCTTGGTGTTTATTAAAACTGTAGAAGCTAGGGTTCCAAATGCAACAGGGCAGGAATGAGGAGCAGAATTTTTTTTCTAGAAAAAGCATGGAGGAACCAGACTTGAGAAATACTGGGCTACATGAGAGCCCCCTCAAACAATCTACAGTTCTGGAGTTTAAAAACCCTTTCCTGATAACAGCAAATGGATATATTCTGTTGTCTATTAATTATACCTCATAATTAAAAATTATCTTTCCATCTAGCACCATCTTTTCTTCCTCTTCCTCATTAGACTTTTTCTCCTCCATCTTGCATCTGAAATCTAAATGATGAAAAGGATTCAAAAAAGAGAAAGAGACAGAGACAGAGAGAGAGAAATAATTGAGGAAAGATCATTGCAAGCTGAAAGAACTACAAGTGCAAACAAGAGGAAGGCACAGGCTCTGGTGAGAAACACCAAGAAGCTGTCTTTGAAGAGTGAGAAGTGTAGTCAGTGAGGCAAAAGTGATCACTTTCAAGGTCAGAGACACAGGCAAGAATCAGACATATATGGCTTCCTAGGCCATTGTAACGATTTGGATTTTATTCCAGTTGCAGTAAAAAGTAATCAGAGAGTTCAAAATAAGGTGAAAAAGTAGAGTTCTGGCTGCTTTGTAGAAATGAGTTATGGGTGGTCGAGAGAAACTTTTGCTCAGAAGCTATAGCGGGCATATAAGAATGAGATGATAGGATGGGAGTAGGGTGTCCCCCGGCAAGGGAATGTGTTGATTATTATCTTCGGTACTCAGTGTTATCCCTACCTCCCTCTGTCATCTCCCCTTTACAGTGGGTACTGCATACTGGGAAGTATATTTTCCCAAGCCAATAGTAGGCACTCACACAAGACTCTGAAGAAGGAAAAGAGTTGAGATTCATTCTGCCTGCAGTATGTTGTTGGCAGCCAAGACTAATGAAGTTATGGCAGCAGTTTTACTCAGCTTATTAAAATCCACTGTCAGTGTCCCATTTCACAGGTGCAATTTCAGTATCAGGTTTTTGGAGTCATAATTTCTAGGCAGTCTCCCCAATGCTTGCATTTATTCCTCTATCCTCTCCAAAAATACTACAAGCAGTTGTTCTTACATTAAATCTTTCTCTTTGAAATATACATAGGTTGATTTCTGTTTCCCTGACCAATCTCTGATTGATGTACAGGTTTTCTTGCCCAGGAGTAGTTCCAAGAAACAGTCCCTCAAAGATGGGAATCTGGGAGTAATTAGTATGTATTTTAATTCTGTTTGAAGGTAGTGATGACCTCATCTCTAGGAGAAAATTCGATGTTGGTCATACACACCATTTAGAGAAAGTGGCCATTGGGGTATGAGTGATGATTGCAAGTACTCTGTGTGGACTAGTTACTTATGGCTACATTGAAAAGATGACATAAAGAAAATGATGAGTTCAGGGCTTTAAATTCTCTATTCAAGTTAGAAACAAAGAACCAGAGCATATCAATGACTAACCTAAAATAATCTCTTATCTATAAGAGATAAGATTAATATAGGCAAAAGCCAGGATTTGACATTTTAATTCTATGGGCTTAAAAAATTATACTGTAAATTGAATTCAGAGCATTAATAGAATGCTAAATTGAAAATTTTAGTACTTTAAAAATCCAATCAGAACCAAAGAATTGAATAAGGAAAATGTTGGTAACTTAGAGGAATCTTAGAATCTTGAGACTCTAAGTTCCATTCTTCTTCCTGGAGCAAGCAGCCTTTTTTCCCTTGAGTGAGGGGACAAACCCTTTCTTATCTCATCTGAAACAGTTATCTTACAAAGAGTAGCCAATTTCTTCAAGGTCTGCTGCTTACCTTGTGTTTTCTCCAGAACCACCCCCATGATTAAACATACAGTCTCCCATAGGAAAACACATTACACTGCAAAATAACCACAACATTTTACTAACTTTTATTGACAAAATCATGGGGGATACACTTAGACATGACTAGAGATGAGAATTTATATTACTGTTTTGGGCTAAGTTTAAAGATACAGTTGTCCTGGTTCTATTGAATTAATTCAAGGAGAAGAGGCTCCAACAATTACTCAGGTAATTGACTGTAATCTCAACTCAATAGTGTGCTACATGAAAGTTCAGATGCCAAAATGTATTAGTATATGTAAAAGAAAGGATCTCATGGTTTTGAGAAAAGGGAATGTGGGAGTGTGTGTGTTCTCAAACTATGGCTTCTAGGAAGGAGGCCCAGAGGACTGCTTTCCCCTGTATGTTGCAAGAGAAAAGCACTGGTACAGTGAATCTAGGAAAACGTCTGTAGTTGCTGTGCTCTATGTATAGCTAGAACTGTCAGATGATGTTATCAGAACAGGCTCCCTGATTCTATTAGGGATGAGGTCCAAGAGTGGTCTCATTTAAATGCCTGAGACAAGGTTGGCAAGACGATAAAAAAGGGTGGTAGGGATAGCACGGTAATGGTAGACAAAATGCTTTCACCTACAAGGATCTCTGACAGTGGTCAAATGATCACGGCACAGTCTACTGAAGAATTCAATTAAAACACACACACACACACACACACACACACACAACAACAACTCAAAGTCTTGTAAAGAGGGGCCTCATCTCCTTATTCAAATGGAAGTTCTCGGCCTTTCAGTGAGATCCTAGACCTCAGCCAGTTCGTACACCTAAAGCTCCTTGAATGAAGGACCCTGAAAATCTGCCAAAAAATCTTTATTAGAAATCATCCTCCTAACCTTTCCCAAAGGGACCTGTAGACATTTGCCAGGGTCACTAACCACAGAAGGAGTGGAAAATACCCACACTTTGGGGTGATTATAAGACATTGAATCTGAGCTGACACCATTTTCTGTGGATTCAAAATGTGTCTATGGCCCAACAGTAGAAAAAGAATTTACAGAAGTGGTGTGATAAAGATTTAGCTTAAACCTATCAGTTGGACCCAGTTGAGCTGTGGATCTCTCTCCTCCAAGTCTTTCAATGTATCATTAATCTGTGTTTTACCCAGAAATGTACTATTACATTTGGTTTGATAAGTTTGAGAGAAATACATAATTTCAGAGCCATATCCTTGGTCTTATCTTCCACTATGGTCCTAATTTTATTGCTTTTAAACTGGAGAGATATCTGATTATTTTTAAAAAACATTCTTATATACTTGCCTCTTTAGTGTGTGAAAATAATTAGGTCATAGAAAATAGCATTAAACTACTTTAAATTAAAGTTGATAGAGACATAATTGCAACTGATGTTCCAAGTTTGATCTCTTTGCTAGAGCAAATTAACATATCCATTATCATTAAGTGTGTCAATTTTGATCTGGCAAGTGCCTCCTCACCCCAATTGTAATTGTTAAACATCACCTAGCAAAGGCAGCAGTAAAACTTTATTCCTTGACTCTGGTAGTATTCCAAATCCCTGATTATCTATCATAATCTAATACTCTGGGCAGCTGATCACAGCATCATCCCACAGGACGTCATACTGGCCCACTACATTTATGACTTCATTCTGATCAGACCTGGTGAGCAGGAAGCAGCAAATACCTTAAATACATCAACAAGATGTGTGCATGTCAGAAGAGATAAAGCTCATAAAAATTTAGAAATCTGACATTTTCATGTGGTTCTAGAAGTCCAGTGGAACCGAAGAATGACCATTCGTTAACTCCAAAGTAAAAGATAAGTTACTTTGTCTTGTATCTGCAACTCAGAAAGAGATGGTGCTTAGTGTGTTTTACATTTTGGAAGCAACGTACACTACATAAAATATGCTACTATAAAACATTTAAAAGCAGTTTGATATTAGGCACAACAATGGCCCCCCATAGATAGTGATATCCTCTGGAACCTGTGAATATATTACATTACTGGGCAAAGGGGCTCTGGCAATATGATTAAGGTAAGGGCCTTGAGTTGAGAGTAGTCTGGATTACCCATGGGTTCTTAACAGCGGAGAACCTTCTCCAGCTGTGTGGTATGAGAGGATGATGCAACTATGGAAAAATAAAAAGATGCAGCATTGCTGGTTTTGAAAATAGAGGAACCGGGTCACAAGATTGGGAATGTGTGTGGCCTCTAGTAACTGGAAAATGCAAGAAAATAGATCCTCTCTGTTCACCAGAAAAATAAATGCAGCTCTACCAATCAAAGTTGAATTTCTGATATACAGAACCGTAAGACCATAACTTTTGCTGTTGTAGGCCACTAAGTTTGCTGTAATTTGTTACCACAGTAAAAATAGAAAACTAATATAGAACCAGAGAAAGAAAAAGTTCTGACACGGATAGTTATGCTATAAACTGCTTTCTTGTTTGGGCTTTATTATCCCCACCAATTAAACAGTGCTCCAACTGTTTTGTGAACAGGAATGCTCATGGAATACCAGGAATCCCTTATAAGAGAATCAGGATGAAGACTCCTGGATTTTTTAATTGCAACTATTCATTTTCGGACCAAAAAACTTAGTGACACTTAAAAAAGAGCTCTTGGGCTTGCTATCAGGTAACACTTTTCACAAGTGGAGTTTAGGTGTCTTGCATTGTCTGAGAACACAAGTAAGTTTCATATGTATTTCACTCAGGGTCTGATGTCACCTGCTCCTCTTACATTGTCCTATTTCTCTCAATCCAAATCTCTTGGTAAATTCCCTATGATGACTGTGTGATGAAAAGCTTTGTCTGTACTCACCAATGCTCACCAAAGGCACTTACTACAAAGGAGAGGGTTAATAATCATGCAGACAATATAATCCATTCTGAGAGTACCACTCAGCCCTTTTCCAGAGTTCATAAGAAAAACAAATATCCACTGTGGCAACATTACTAAAGTTATATACAGGCTCAACAATGTGGTATTCTTCTTAAAAAGCCCTATCTCACTACTTTTCCTTCTCTATTCCTAATCTATAATAGAAGAGTTCAAAGCTAAGTTTCTAGTAAGGTTCTATTCTCTAATGAACTGAGCAACAACTTGCCGGCTGGGTGATTGCATTGGAATGCCTATGCCATGAAGAGGATAAAATTTTGTCTTCACTGTAACACACACTTATTGTGGATATGGATATATCTGCCTTGCCCACGATGCTTCCTTCAGTACCACCATCCATTGTCATATTCATGATTATGGCATTCCATACAACATTGTTTCTGTATGAGGAACTCATTTTTCTTCAAAATAAATAAGGTAAATGGACTTCCCAATTTTAACCATGTATCCCATCATCCTGAAATCGCTTGCCTTATAGAATGTCAGAAAGCCTGTTGAACACTTAATTATGGAACCAGTTGGGAAAACTCTTGTGAGTTTGGGGTGCTGTCCTACATGATGCAAAATAAGTTTTGAACATTATTTTCACTCTATAAACAATGAATGGGCTCTTTCTTTCAAAGTCAGAATAAAAGAATCTAGGTACCAAAGAGTGGAAGAGGACAGAGGTGACTTCCATCACTATTGCTTCTAATAAATGATTCAATTATTTTTCTCTGTGTCACAAGAACTTTGGATGCAGAAACCTTGATGCACTTAATACCAAGAGAATGCTGTTACCAGGAAATACAACAACGTTATAATTGAAATAAATTAATGCTCTTTTTGGTCAGTACACTTCTTTTTAGCTCTTCTGCCTGCCTTTCCCTTCTTATCCACATATCAGGCTACGTCTGTACTTCTAATGATTAGTATAAGTGACACACAAATACTAAATTTCTCTAGTTCCTATTGTGAATTTTTAGGAGAACATATCTGAGTATGCCTGCTGGGGTCAAAGTCTACCTCCATCTGATTAGTAGAAACCAGGGAGCCAGTGATTGAAGCCAGAGGCCTAAGAAAAAAAGGGGTCACCACCATCTATGCAAACATTCCAAAATGTGCCGCGATACCCAGGTGGTCACATTCATCATCTCATTAAGTCCTTACATCAAATGCAATTGCGATGAGAACTGAGGGCTTCCTGTCCTTTGATTTATAAGTTTGGTTGATTTTACTCTCATGTACATGTTCCATGGAGGTCCAATATCCTCTATAAGATGTCAATAAATTCCCTAGAGGCTTATGGACTCCATCTCCAGGATCCTGTTTTTATATATGTATTTGTGCCCCATTCCATTCTCACCCAAATGTAAAGCTTAATTACTTACTTAATTTCCACTAAAACAAAACAAAAATTACTCACATATGAGTATATCACATGAGATACCAGGAGTTTAGGTTTTTAAAAAATGATTACATCACATCAAATGTCAACAAATCTCACTCTAATCTATCTCATGAGATTTTTATTAATGTCAACACTGGTCATTGAATTCTTGGATCTGTGGCTTCTCTCTGGTCAATTTCCACACTGAGACCAGAAAATCTGAACAAAATCATGAAAGTTTTTCATGCTGTGCAAGTTAATTCTCTCTTAGTTATATTTTTAGAAATATCATCTCTAATTCAACATGTTAATCAAGTTTTTGTCTCCCCCCAAACAGGAAATTTGATATATTTAAAAATATATATCAAATGTTTAGTGATTAATAATATAACTTTATCAAATGATAATTTTATTAAAATGATAAATTTTCATATAGTTAAATGATCATGAGATATTTTAATGACTGCCCTTGTATTAAAGAGGAGTAATATAAGACCAAGCAATAATAATTAAATCCCACAATAGAAGGAAATGGAGCTTTAACCCAAGTATATTTTGTTCCAAACTTGTGCTGTTTTCATTGCAACAGATTTCCTCCCAGATGTTTATTGATGCCTTGCTAAATAACAAAAGCTTCATATTATACTTTATTTATTCTTCACAATGTTGTGAAGTTAGGATATTTTAATTTTTTAAAAATTTTATTTTAATTGTTGATCTTGTACAGTTTTCTGTCTTTTACTCCCACCACAGCCCACCACCCCAGCCCTCCCCACCTCCATTCCATTTCCACCCCCCATAGTTTTTGTCCATGTGTCCTTTATACTTGTTCCTGTAAATCCTTCCCCTTTTCCCCTGAAATTCCCTCCCCTCTCCCCTCTGGTGACTTTCAGCATGTTCCCAATTTCCATGTCTTTGGTTATATTATGCTTGTTTGTTTGTTTCCATATGATCTCACCTTTAACAGAAACCTAATCAACAAAACAAGAAAACAAGAATATTTGAAATTTTGGAATCTAGTCAAGATATGTTCTCACGGGCTGTGGTGACTTTTTGAACCTCTGTTTTTCCACCTGTAAAATGAGACATTTGAATTTAATTACCATGGTGGCCACTTTTTATCCTATTCTTAGGACACCATATTAAGTTTTCTGTCATTGTTTTCCACTCAGACAGTAATAATAACTTTACTCTGGCTTTATAAAAAAAGCAAAGAATTATCTTTCTAGCATTTATCATATGAGGTCTGTCTAGAAAAAGCCCAGCCATCATTAATATAACAAGGATGGTTCAC
Organism: Glossophaga mutica; assembly: GCA_039655065.1. Lineage (NCBI taxonomy): Eukaryota > Metazoa > Chordata > Mammalia > Chiroptera > Phyllostomidae > Glossophaga > Glossophaga mutica. The sequence continues at coordinate 150,338,513 of CM077304.1, read as the reverse complement.
ACAACATCATTGGAACCTGGCAGCCAAGAAGAGTGGACTGGAATGTGAATGTGTGAACAATGACGACTTCACTGTATTAGTCACTGGGGGTATAGACGCTATTGAGTGAGCATGTGTACTGTGTGTCTGTCACTTTGAAAATGACTGAGCGAGTAGAGCAAGAAATCTGCCTCAAAGTTTGTGTTAAGCTTGAACACTCCTCTATGGAAACTATTAAGATGACTGAGGAGGCCCCAGCTATGGGCAACTGGTGATTGGCAGCTTCATCATAACAATGCGCCTGCTCATACATCACATCTCGTGAAAGAGTTTTTTGGCAGAACATCAAATCACCCAGGTGACTCAGCCCCACTACAGCCCAGATTTAGCACCCTGCAACTTATGATTTTTCCCCAAACTAAAATCACCTTTGAATGGGAAGAGATTTCAGACTATCTATGAGATTAAGGAAAATACAATAGGGCAGCTGATGGAGAATGGAAGAACTGTGTGAGGTCCTAAAGTGCCTCCTATAAAGGGGACCGAGGTGCCATTGTCCTATGTACAATGTTTCTTGAATCTTTAGTAAATGTCTCTATTTCTCATATTACATGGATGGATACTTTCTGGACAGAAATTCCATGTGTATGGCTGTTAGCTATATTCTGGAGGACAAACCAAGTATTTATCTTTATGTATCCAATGCCTGTATATAGTAGGGTGTAATGAATACTTATTGATTAACAAATTAATAAATGCATATGGTTTAACCATATAATCTAAGACTGCATACAAGAAAATGGTTTGTGTTTATCAACAGGCTGATGTGAAAGGATGCATTAATGTTTGGTATGATTCAAGTAAAAAATATTTTCCTTCAGCTAGATAGATGTTACTTTAACAAGTGAAACACACACCACACACAAATCCACATACAAAAGTGAAGGTGAGTTCATTTGTGAATGGGGAGCACATTTTCTATTTCTCAGTTGGTTGGTTGGGTTTTTGTTTGTTTATATTGAAATATGAGTATAAAATGTATTTACCTGGCTTTTCAGAAGCTTACTTTTTGTTATTCCATAATGCATTTATATGGGTGTTCCAGGTATATTTTGTATGTATGAAGCAGTTTAATTCCACATTGAAAAGGAGAGAGAGAAAGAGAGAGACAGGGACAGAGAGAGAGGGGGAGAGAGAATTTGATGTCTGTGAACATGACAACAGTACTGCCTACAATGAAGATTTTGAAAAGAACAGACATTTTTGTATTCTTGATAGTTATTTGTACAATTCATGTATACCTATATCTGACTGCCTTTTGTGTGGAGAAAGAGATAAATTTTCATTTATGGTATAAAAAGGAACAGATCAATTAAAGTCTTTATTACACACTTTCTTTGTTGTCCAGACATTTCCTGACATTGGTTATGGGTACCGAGCTACGCCATGCCGTCGAATAATGTTCATACTCCAGTGTCTGTTCAAATGCCTTTCTGTAGGTGATTAATTGATTTTCACATACATGTGCATGAAAGCTTAGAGTACGTTAACATTTCCTTTTACCAAAAGTGAATAAATAATGAAATGAAATAAAAAGTAAAATAAAAACGGAATGCAGTATTCATCTTGTTAATTGTTGTTTTTAAGATGTTTTGTAATAGAATGTTGTAGATGTGTTATTGGCAATTAGATTTGTTTATTTGCCTTCCTGTTTTCTTTTTTTTTTTTTTTTTTTTTTAGTCAGAAGCATTATCTTATAGATAAGATTATTGCATAGAGCTAACTGGGAATAAGAAGCAAGGAAGCAATTTCACCAGCCAATGTGATTAGTAGAGATACATAATTGCCTGCCTATTTACTTTGAAACTGTCATTTAATGAAGTGGTTCAAACTAAAACTCTAATGGGGAAAAATTCTTAATTCCTTTTTAATATTTCCATATGTCTGGGAATGTAATTTAAAATAAATCTGAATGTTGATTGCTAAATTATATTCTTTCCCATCAGTACATTGAGCTGTTTCTCTGTTAATAGCCAACAAAACAAAACATTTAAGATGTTATACAAAATAAACAGCTAATCATTATGAGGTAATCAAACAAGTCCAACCAAAATACCAATTCTTACACAGTTAATCCAATTTAAATCTTTATTTGTTCAACCAATGTTCTTATTATATTTATCCTGAAGATGTTATCAAGTCTCATAAGTTTTCTGCACTACATGTTACTTCTTATTGGAATATTTCTTTATTGACAATAATCTGTAAAAATAACCTTTTATAACATTAAGATTCTGTTTTATTCTATGCTCAGCATGTAGAATACACCTGAAAATAGTAGGTTTTAAATAAATATTTTTAAATGAATGGATGAGTTGTCCATAAAAATTGTACAATTGTTGTTTAAATTTCCCCATTACACATATCCATTCAGCATTAAAAAGGTAAACAAGGGTATTATTTCTTTTATAAAATGATCTTGAGATAACAAAATTACAGAAATGGAAAACAGGCTAGTAGTTGCCAGGTGGTAGGGACAGTAGAAGCAAAGAGGGTAGGTGTGACTACAAAGAAGTGACTATGTCAATTAATATTCAACAAAGAGGGCAGCAACATAAAATGGACTAAAAATAGCCTTTTCAACAAGTGGTGTTGGGAGAACTAGACAGCTACATGCAAAAAAATGAAACTTGAGCACCAACTTACACCATACACAAAAATAAATTCAAGGTGGATAAAAGATTTAAATATAAGCTGTGACACCATTAAAGTCCCAGAGGAGAACATAGGCAAGAAAATCTCAGATATTTCATGCAACAACATTTTTACTGATATGTCCCCTAAAGCAAGGGACATAAAGGAAAGAATAAACAAATAGGATATCATCAAAACAAAATGCTTCTGCATGGCCAAAGAAAACATTATTAAAATAAAAAGAGAACCTACTTATGGGAAAACATATTTACCAATGATACCTCAGACGAGGGTTTAATCTCCAAAATATACAAAGAACTTACACGACTCCACTCTAAGAAGACAAGCAACCCAATTAAAAAATGGGCAAAGGACTTGAACAGATTATTTTCCAAGGAGGACATACAGAGGATCCAGAGGCACAAGAAAAGATGCTCGATATCACTAGCTATCAGAGAGATGCAAATTAAAACCACAGTGAGATACCACTTGACACCAGTCAGAATGGCCATCATAAATGAAGCAACAAACAACAAGTGTTGGAGAGGTTGTGGAGAAAAGGGGACCCTAGTGCACTGTTGGTGGGATTGCAGACTGTTACAACCACTGTGCAAAGCAGTATGGAATTTTCTAAGAAAACTAAAAATGGATCTACCTTTTGACCCAGCAATTCCACTGCTAGGATTATATCCTAAGAACCCTGAAACAACAATCCAAAAGAACCTATGCACCCCTATGTTCATAGCAGCACAATTTACAATAGCCAAGTGTTGGAAGCAACCTAGGTGCCCATCAGTAAATGAATGGATCAAAAAACTATGGTACATTTACACAATGGAATTCTGTGCAGCAGAAAGAAAAAAGGAGCTCCTACCCTTCAAAACTGGAGAGCATTATGGTAAGTGAAATAAGCCAGGTGATGAAAGACAAATACCATATGATCTCACCTTTAACAGGAACCTAATCAACAAAACAAACAAACAAGCAAAATATAACCAAAGACATTGAAATTGAGAACAGGCTGATAGACACTAGAGGGGAGAGGGGAGGGAACTTCAGGGGAAAAGGGGAAGGGTTTAGAGCAACAAGTATAAAAGACACATGGACAAAAACTAGGGAGGGTGGTGGGGAGGGCTGGGGCGGTGGGTCGGAATGGGAGTAAAAGACAGAAAACTGTACAAGAACAACAACTAAAATAAAGGGAAAAAAAGAAGTGACTATGAGTGAGTCTTGGTGGTGATGGGCTAGATCTGTATCTTGGTGGCTGTGATGGTTACACTCATGTCCATGTGATAAAATGGCACAGCAGCTATACACATGCACTGTATCCATATCAATTTTCTGTATTCAACATGTTTATATAAGATATAACCATTGGGGAACATTAAAAGAAGTGAATATGAGACCTCTCTGTAGTTTATTTGTATCTTCCTGTGAATCAACTTATTTAAAAAAATATGTGTACTGAGGTAGTTCGGTACAGTAGTTAAAGTCCATGAGCTCTAGAAACAGACTGAATTGAAAATCTGGCTTTACCTCTTACCAGCTGGTTTCATCTGTTACCAGCTCTAAGACCTCACATCAATCTAGGAAACTAGACTGTCGTTATCCTTCTCTGCAAAATATGGAAATATGTTCCCCACTTCAAATGTAAATAATTTAAAGCGTGTCCTTGTCTTTTGGAAATGCTATTTAAGTGATTTTTATCATCACTATCATCACCATCACCATCATCAGCCGACTCTCTTTGGGGCTGCACCTGTCATATCTCTGAGGCTTTCTATATTCGTCAGACTTCAGTCCTGCCTCCTCACTGCCCCCTCACCTGAGTGTTACTTTTCCCTTAGCTTTACTATCTGCCATTCCATCTACCATTTTTAATAAATAAATGTCTTACATTCTCATTGCTGCCCCCTGAAATCGTTACAGTTTGCCAATGTTTCTTTTAAAATGTGGTATCTGGAGCCAATGCCCTCCCAGATGTGATCCATGTGCTGTATACTGTGGGATTTATTTAAAACTTGAGATGCATTTACTAACAGTTTAATATCGCATTTGCTTTCTTGCAACACAATGTGTTGGTGCTTGTGTAAATTAATATTTGGACCTAGACATCATTATTTTCCTGGCATATTTCATAATACATTAGAATAATTTTCCTGATGTCAATGCTTTGGTTGTAATAAATCAGATTACATAATTCATAAGTACATAGATTGATATATAATAATAAATTATATATTTTAGCTTGATTAGTGTTAATTAGTTCATTGATAATTATTAATAAGTTATATATAATGTATATAAAATTAATTTCATATAAATTAGTTCATGGATAATTATTAATACATTAATATAAATTAGTGTGTTGATAATTATTAATAAATTATATATAATGTTATCAATGTATAAGTAAATTATATTAATGATACTATACTTCTAATAATATTTATATATTATACATATACAGATATATGTAATACACTTGATAAAATAACCTGAAGTTACATAATATTTTATTATGTTTATTGACAAGTAAGTGATAGAAACACAGTATATGCAACTTCAGTTTGTGGAAAATAAAGACGCTTTCAAGGAAAATTACTTTAAGCTTCCATCCTGAAAATAGTAGCAGGTGTACTTGGAGAACATGAATGTTATATTTCATTGTATGTAGAGAAAAACAATTTTTATTGAAGCTGGTTAGCTGATCACAATGCAATAAGGTTCCACTACTTATAATTCATACAATCACACCACCTAGTCATAAAACATCTAAATGTACTCCCCATGGTTAGCTACTTTTTATTAGTACCAGCCTATAAGAGCCCACGGAGAGATTTCTTTGTCATTGCTTCACATTAATATATATCTGAAAGCTACATAAGAGTATCTGGGAATTGTATATTTAAATTACCCCTGAGATAATTTACCACATAGCAACTCATTGTTTGCATTGTCTGCAAAGGAATCCTGACAAAAGAGAGAGGGAGGGAGAGAGAAAGACTATCTTTGTTCCTTTGACTTAAAGTGTGTGTGTGTGTGTATGTGTGTGTGTGTGTATGTGTGTGTGTATGTGTTTAGGTAGTGAATGTGGGTTATAATCCTGTGCTTCTTAAAATATTTTAATAATACATTTGCATGTGATTTGGGTGTAATCTTTTAAATTATGACTGGATAAAGTGGTATCCAGAAATCACTTTCTCAGCATTGAGAACAGTGACTAAAACATGTAAAAGCCATGGCAATCACAACTTCTTACAAATGAAGTATTAGAGTTTTTTGGAAACAAATAGCAAGATTTGGGTCTCATCCTTGCTCTGTCACAACTAGTTATATAAGTCAAGAAAGAAGTGTTTAAATTTACTGAGCATCAGTAAGCTCGATGGAAGGTGGGAGGTAATGAGGTGAAAAGTGTAAAACAATTTGATTATTATAAAAAAAATACAAGATGACCAGGTTATTCAAAATGAGATACTGAAACTTTGAAAACAGAACTGGCAGATCAGTTATCAAGAAGTCAAGAGACAGAGGTTATATTAATTCCTGTGTTTCTAGAAAAGTAAATTAATCACTCTGGGACTTGGGTCTCTGCATACAGTAAGGTTTAATCTGGTAATCCATAAGGTTATTTTCATATCCAAGGTTTGCTGAATTAAAGACATGTAGTTGGGTCAAATATGCAAAGAATGAAGCTCCAATTTTAGTTGTGAGTAGAATTATTTTGGAAATGAGAGAAGAAGGCTATAATCAAAACACTGAAGTGAGAGAAGGAACCCCTGAGGGAGATGCAGAAAGAGTGGTTAGATGAGTGAGAGAAGGAAGACAACAATTCTAACCTTGTTTCTACCAGGCATAGGATAGATCCTTCATACGCTGTGTCTGACTTCACTCCCCCAACAAAGCTCTGCAGTGCATTTCCACTATTGCCCTTCTATACAGGATGCAAATTTGATCTAGGAAAAGTGGAGCTGCAATGAACACCCAGGTCCAATTTCTATATTAGGCTGCCCTTCACTTACTAGGAAGTATGTGAAACCAAATCATAAGTCATTAGAGAGGAAGTGGTTGATGGTGAACCATGTTCAGGAAAGTTTGTGGTAAGTAAAATGGTAGAATAAGAACCATAACAAGGAGCAAAGTTGGGAAGAGAAACAAGCAGCTTGAGTACAATAGACAAATTTGGTAAGAATAAAATTGGAAAATAAACTAGGATTAAGCAGAGATAAATAATTGTTGACAACAGTGAGAACCTAGATATATTAGAGAATAGGACATTCTAGTGGGTACATTTATTAGGCTCTGGTAATATTAATAAGCTCTGGTAATATTTCTTATCAAAAGGAGAGAAACAGAGGATAGCAGCAATTAACACTTGGCTTTTTCAAGATTTTTCCAGAAAAAAAAAAATCAAAGGGGATATAAGAATAGGCAGCATCAAAGTAGTTCACCTGGGTAGGAATCAAGTAAGTGTGTGATACACTGAGAGTTACAGAATTGATGACTTTATTTCTGATCTAAAATATTTCACACTGGTTTTGCTTCTGCACCACAATCATTGACATCTATTGTTTTGAACAAACCATGTGATACCTTTAACAGCAGCACCAACACATTTTTCCCCATGGATTTTCACATAACCAGTTAGTGTTATAGACTCCAGCCTTCAGGGTCCGTGTGTTGAGTCTGCGATGAACAAATTCACAAGATCTACAGAAGTCCTGTGGAGAAAAAGGGACAGCATGGCCGCTCTCTAAGTGAGAGAGGGGGCCCTGACCGCTGCCTGGACAGGCTTTTATTGCTTTTGTGGGTACAGTACATCTAGGATGGTCCTCATTTACTATGCACAGGTTCACTATAGGTGATTACCTTTTACAGATAACAAAGGCAAGAATGTTGCTAATTACCTCAAAGAGAAGGATGTTACAGATCAAGGGGGAAAGTGGTTGAAGTGGCTACACTCCATACTTGGGAGGTTTAGCACAGACTTTCGGAAGTCATTTTAAAGATACTCAGTAAACATTTGCTGCCTCTATCCAGGGTGAGGGAGTTTTAGCAAAAGCAAGCCTCAGAGCAGCCTAGGTGTAATGAAGGCCTGGTTTCCCATGGGAAAGTTGGTCCGTGGGTTTGGCTTCCTGTGTGCCAACTCCCACCCATCGGTTTTCTGATAGGGCTGGGCTACATTTGCCACGCCAAGTAGATTGGTTCCCTATAAGTTAGTATTCAGAATATAAAAGTACATAACATGTTACATTGACCTACCAGCCATCAAATCCTCATTTTGCAGGTTCAACCAACAACAAAAGGCACACTGTAAAAAGGGAAAAAATACGAACTCTTTTGTCCTAATTAACCATTGAGTTAAGTGAACTCTAATTTTTAAATTCTTCTCTTTCCCTATTTTACTAAAAATTAGCAGTTTATTTTTTCCAATAAAAATTTATTGCATGCATTCCTAAAAAACAAACATGTAGGGGATAATTTTATAACTGATTTTAAACGGCTAACAGTATTCTGCCTTTTTTAACCAAAAATATTTTAATTCAAAATTGCCTCTTATTGCTACTACCAGAACTAGGCTTTTTATTTACCACTTCTGATGGGAACCTGCTAACTTCCTAGCTCTCCCAACCTTCCCTTCTCACTGGACAGCTGACAAATACCGTTTCTTCCAAAGCAAACTTAAAGAGCATCACTCTTTGTTTTTTGTTTTTTTTTTAAGCATACCTTTTTTACTGAGTTTGTCCACGTACATGGTAGTGTTCACAAGAGAATGCACACAGCAGGACACTAATCTTTGAAGCCTCACACCATCCACGGGGAACAAACCACTCTTCATTGTGCCAAAGGGGACAACACCTCAGTGTGGATCAGGGAGAGAACAGGGCTGGCTGTGCAGAGCTGCCGCCAAACCCTGGCTCTGCTCTGAGCTCTGCCATCTTGGGAAAGTCACTGCTCTCTCTGGGTGTCAGTTCCTTCCTGATAGATAACATTATTATAGTTATTGCTCTACACAACATCTATAATAATATCTGAATGTATATGTAATAAATTAGACAATATATTAGATAGGCAATTTTCAACAGATGTGCCACAAATTTTTTTAAATGCACCACCTGACTATTTAGTCAGGAGCACTGACCTCTTTTCCCTTAGATTGTCACAAAACAAACAAACAAACAAAAAAAAAAACCCAGACCTGGCTGGTGTGAGTCAGTGGATTGGCATGGACCTTCGAACCAAAAGGTTGCTAGTTTGATTCCCAGTCAAGGAACATGCCTGGTTTGCAGGCCAGGTCCCCAGGTGCTAGAGGCAGTCAATCTCACATGACAGTGTTTCTCTCCTTCATTTTCTCCCTCCCTTCCATAAATAACATCTTTTAAAAAAATGACAACAGCCAACAGAATAATAGACATCCAGTGTGAATAAATCAAAATTATATCTATGTTTGTGTGTCAGATCAGGAAAAAAACATTTTGGGTGTGTTACAGAAATTTAGTAATTAGTTTATGTATGCCATGAGATAAAAAAAAGTTAAAAATCACTCCAACAACACATGTATGTAAAATATTAGACAAATGAACTGTATGATGTATTGTCCTCCTCAGAATCTAACACAATTTTCGTATTCATAAATATAGTTAATAGGTAGTTTTTGAATTAGTAAATGAATAATTAAAAACAACAACAAGTCTGCCATTTACTGAGAACACTGGGTCATAGCATTTTGTTAAGCACTTGACATGCATTCTTATTTAACCTAAATATCATTAAATAATGTAGGTAGTGGCATCATTTTATTGTTGATATTGATGAATTTTAGAGAGTTAAATAACTTGTATAGAGCCATATAGCAAATATGTGAAGGAAAGAAAAAAAAATGGGGCCTATGTCAATTTGATTTTAAAACTGAACAAATGAATGAATAAAACAGGTGAGTTATTCAGCCAGGTTATGCCCACGTATCCCCAAGGAAGAGACACTCAGATCCTCCAGTGGACCCTCATCTCTTCCTTCCAGGTGTGCATGCATCCTAGGCACCGAGGACCTGGAGAGCCAACATCAGTGCCTTGCACAGCACACAGAATAGAAGTACGAGTGAGGACCAAGTTTGCTTCCAGAAGGTAGTATTCATGAAACTGGTCTAAATGATGATGATGATGATGATGATGATGATGGTGGTGGTGATAGATCCTCTTTAAGGAAAAATTCCTCTTTAGTTTTTTAAATCTGGTAAACAATTTATTTTAAAAAATCTTTTAAATACAATTTTAAAAGCTACTTACACTTGATTGTGAAGCTTAAGTTCATCCTTTGGGTGACTTAAAAAATCTTGTATCAGTTTCATAGATTTATATAGTGATATCTGCAATGATTTTAAAAATTAAAAATCTTTCATAGCTTCTAACACTGAACAAAGTCATTGTTTAACTTTAGTGTGACTTAATTTCAGCACCACATTAGATCAGCCACTAGATTGGCTAGGCACAAGCTGCTGCTTTTAAAGCTCACTATGCTGTTTGAAGAGGAGAAAGTCTTCCAACATGAGATACGATGACCAGTGTGCTGTGGAGCAAGCTGCTCTCCCGCAAGGGTGCTCTGCTTGTCCTCTCTGGGGCACATGTGTTCTCTTCCCAGAGCCTTCAGGAGACTGACTGTACCTAGTAACAAAGTAATCCTTCCAGTTCACATTGCAGAGGGTTAACTAGAGGGCCGCCCATTTCATTCGCAAGGGCTTTCCTTCAGACATGGTTACCAACAAATCTTATATTTTAACTTTTTCATTAACTTCATTAATTCTTTTCTCTGTGAGAATCCCTGAGTCCCCACCTTTTTCAATTTCTTATCTTCTGCCTAGAATATTCTTCCTTCAGATTTTCACAGACCCAACTCCTCTCTCAGGACTCAGGTCAGGTTACTCCCAGGAGAGGTCCTAGCTGATCCTGCCCACTGTACCAGAGTACCCCCTACTTTGTCAGCCTGTGTCTGTTTCTTTGTAATGCTTAGGACAGTCATCTTATAATTTACTTTCTTCTTTAGTTTTTAATCCTTTCACCCAAAAGAATGTAAGTCTCTTATCCACACCAATGTGACATCTAAGCCATAAATCAGCCAACAAATTCAAGAGAAAAGAGACAAGTTACAATGATTCACTGTGTCTGAGTTCTCATAAGACTTTGTTGAAACCTCTACCACACCATTTACTAATTGAAAATATGTGTATAATTTCTGTATTAGACTCAAGCCTCAGGGAACAGCAACATCTTATTCATTTCAAACAACTCATAGTGCCCCATAAATACTTTTACTTGCATTAAATAATAAATATTTAAGAGCATATAGGTTAAACAGAGCTAGTTTTAAGCAAAGCTATGTTTTAAGATAAATTCTATGAGCTCAAGTGCTCATCAAGGTGTTTCACCTCTACTGAAGCTTTCTTAGCTCTCTGTGTTCATTCGTGTCCAAGATTGTGTATTGAACCTAAACTTTAATGAAGTAGTTTTTTCCTTCTCTTAATATTCTTTATTTTTCTCTTAATATTCTTTCTTTCTTTATAACACTGAAAGGAGGAGACTACAATGAATATTATATATTTCTGTGACTGACAATCAATGGAAGTGACACTACTGTTTGTAACACTGGTGCTTAAACTAGTTTGCATTCTGTGGAAACTATAGTGATTGGTTAAAAACGTAGACTGAAATTTAGGTTCTACTTTATGGTACAGAAAATATCTTTCTTGATTTTGGTCACCAAGAGGAGACTTCTTTTGTAGCTTGAGTGCTTCTAGATTCAGGAGGTTAAGAGTGACCTCTGGTGGCAATGGTATTTCTCATTCATCTTTACTCCAACAGGAAAACAAAAAACAAACAAAAAAAAACCCCCACAAAACCTGATTTCTGTGATTTTTTTCCACATCCTAATAATGACAGAGTTTGTGGTTAAAGAAGATCGATCATAATGAGTCATGTGTAAATTAAAACAACTAACTGTCTGAGGCATTGGAGGCTTGGAAGATAGACAGAACTTTTATCCCTGGTGCGTGTCTGTTTTGTTAGTGTAAATGCCAGCCATGGCCCATTTCAAGCTATCACTGAGACATTGCTGAACACAGGGTTGGAAAACGATGCTCACAATCAGCTCTAAGCAGCTGGTGGGGTCTGGCTCCAGCACAGAACTGGTTGATACTCTGCTGTGCCCTCCATAACCTTCTTGCCAATACACAAAACAAGGAGAGACACTAAAAGCAGTGAGTTTCCTGTTACCGTTGTGGGCAGAATGATGCCTCCATGACAAGGTTCCACACAAGCACAGGATGCCCAGTTTACATTTGAATTACAGATAAACCATGAGTAATTTTTTATTATGAACATGTAACAATTATTGCATGGTGCATGTTTGTACTAAAATATTATACATTGTTTAGGAAATACAAATTTAACCAAAAACTGTAACATCATTTACTAAATCTATCTTAAAAGGGCCATAGGCTTAAAAAATTTTTACTTAAGAGATGAAATATCAGCCAGAATTGGCAACCTGCAAAACCAACCAGTGCTTCATAACCATTGGAGCAATGCAACCAGTGCCCCTGAATAGCTTACACGTGAGACAAAACATGGATGCCCAGTGCTTGGAGCACTGGGCAAAGGGAGAGTGGCTAGAGACCTAGAGCAGCATCACGGGCCTCCAGGGGCCTAGTTTGTTTCTCCTGGAGTCATGTGATATCATCCCTGTCTATATTCCATCCTAGGAAGATTAAGAGGTTCTCTTTTACTGTTCTTACCCCTTCTTCCTCACTTACACTAAGCCCTGTGCTAGCTATTGGGCACTGCTGTGGTTTCAGACAGAATATACAGCATTCTGTGGCTAGCAACACAGTGCAGCTGAGCTGTGGCTTCTGGGGCCATGGGAATGAGTCAGCCAATGGCTGTGACACTCTGCATCAGCCTAGTTCTGGAGAGACTGAAGTAGGCAGTGACAGTGTTGGCAAGAGACCTCAGACCAGCCCCAGATCTGTGCAGATTGTTATAGGGGAGTTTTAGTATTAGTAGTTTTAATAGCATTAGGATTCTTCAAAACTAGAATCATAATTTACACAGTTAGAGGGACAAAGAATTGGCCATTGAAGTGTCTGCCCTCCAGAGGAAAAAGAGCTCATCTTTGAGATGCTTAGCCTCATAAAGAGAACTTTTCAGGAATTACATTAATTTTAATGGTAACCAGACTTTAATAGAACACATTAATAGAAATATGAATGCTGGAGGCTATTAATAAGAACCTGAAGCTTCCAACTCTTTAGTTGGGCTTAAGAAAAGAGACTCAGAAAAAGACTGAAAGATAGTAATGTAAATGTTTAGAACAATTTGGGATGATGGCAAGTATAACAACAAATAGTCTTTCAATGATAAATGATGCATCAACACACTTAAAATTTCAAGTAGTTGCAACAAAAGCCACTTTCATTTTAATCTTGGCTAATGTAATTATGATGTGCCTTGGTGTGTTCCTCCTTGGGTCCACCTTCTTTGGGACTCTCTGAGCTTCCTGGACTTCCTGGAAGTCTATTTCCTTTGCCAGATTGGGGAAGTTCTCCTTTATTATTTGTTCAAATAACTTTTCCACTTGTTGCTTCTTCCTCTTCCCCTTCTGGTACCCCTATAATTCAGATGTTGGGACGTTTAAAGATGTCTTGGAAGTTCCTAAGCCTCTCCTCATTTTTTTGAATTCTTGTTTCTTCCTTGTTTTCTGTTTGGTTGTTTGTTTCTTTCTTCTGGTCCACTTCATTGATTTGAGTCCCAGTTTTCCTCCCATCTGAGAGAATTCTAGAAGCAGCAAGGGATAAGGGGACAGTCACCTACAAAGGAGTTCTCATCAGACTGTCAGCTGATTTCTCAAAAGAGACCTTACAGACAAGAAGGGGCTGGAAAGAAGTATTTGAAGTCTTGAAAAGCAGGGACCTACATCCAAAATTGCTCTATCCAGCAAAGCTGTCATTTAGAATGGAAGGGAAGATAAAGTGCTTCTCAGATAAGGTCAAGTTCAAGGAGTTCATCATCACCAAGCCCTTATTATATGAAATGTTAAAGGGACTTATCTAAGAAAAAGAAGATAAAAAATATGACAGTGAAAAGTCAGCAAACTCACAGATAGTAACAACCACACCTAAAACAAAAGCAAACAACTAGAACAGGAACAGAGCCACAGAAATGGAGATCATATGGAGGGTTAGCATCAGGGGAGTGGGAGGAGGAGAGAGGGGGGAAAGGTACAGAGAATAAGTAGCATAAATGGTGGGTAGAAAATAGACAGGGGGAGGGCAAGATTAGTGTGGGTAATGTAGAAACTAAAGAACTTATGACACATGGACATGAACTAAAGGTGGGGAATGTGGGTGGGAGGGGGTGTGCAGGGTGGAGGGTAATTATGGGGGAGAAATTGGACAACTGTAATAGCATAATCAATAAAATACATTAAAAAAAAGACTTTCATCACAGAAGAAAGAAAGAACATCTACAGACAACATTAAAAGTGTCTTGAATGAAAATTCCAATCTTAAGGAAAGTATAAAGTTGCTTTGATAAGTAGAAGGGTGAAAAAGAAAAATGAACATTAAAAAATGTAATGCTACAAAACTCTAAAGTGGCATGGAGTAAGTTCTGCAAGTGAAGAATCATATTTCTGGGTGAACATTAGCTAAAGCTGAGAGGTCCTGTTCTTAGAGAAGACAACATGGATTGTGGGAACCCACAACCATAAAACAAATATATCAGAAAACAGAGACTTCTTAGTAGACATTTTAGAAGAAAAAAACAGATTGACCTGGTTAAATAAAACTTTCTGTGGTAGGCCAAATAATGGTCCTCCAAAGACATTTGTGTCTTAATTTCTAGAAACTTACATAGTAAAAGAGACTTAGTAGATTTGATTAAGTTAAGGATCTTGAAATGATCCTAGTATCCCTAGTATCCTGGGTTATTGGGGTGGGCCCAATGTAGTCACAAGGGTGCGGGGTTCCCTGTCCTGGTCACCAGATGTGGGGGGGCTCCGCCCACAGAGCCCCATCTCTCCGTCACGTATGAAAGTAAAAACTACCAAGACATCTTCTGCTTGGGGAGGAAAGGGGTCAAACTCTCAGAGGAGAATGACCCAGAGCCCCTTCCTCACTAGGCTTTTATTGGGTTCCAATACACCGGAATACAAGTTTAACATGTCAAAGAAATCTGAGGGCTTAATCTGAGCCAGTGTTTGTCAGGAAACAGGGTTGCCAGACTTTGGGAGACATCCTCATTTCCTCCTGGGACACTTGTCACCTCAGGAAGAGCACTCTTAGCAAAGCAGGTTTCACAGGACTTTAGAAATTCTTTCTTATGCCGAACACCCAGGGAGCCATCCTGGCCAGGACACGGCTGCACTGCTCACCCCCACAGTTTCAGGCTTTAAGGCAATTAGGAAGCAGGAGACATCTCCCAGATGGAAATGAGGACTCGGGCTATGTCAGAATAGCTGGGGAGCGAGGGTCCATCACATCCTCTTTGCTGCAACCCCCCCCCCCGAGTCCTTCCATGAGGCCTCCCAAGTGGTTGTGTCTGGCTTAGGTTGCCCCTCCCATGAGGAGTCTCACCTGTCATTGACTGCCAACCAAGCTATGGGGCCAGAGATGGGTAAGGCAGAAGCAGTGCTCCTGCCAGGGAGATAAGCTTTGTCTCCTTCGTAGGTCACATCCTTGTGACAGAACAGACCCAGATGAAGTGGGTCCCTTGGGCTCTTACACAGCCCACCATGGGGTGAGGGTTACAACTCCTGAAATCAGGCTAAACGGTCTGCAACACAAGGGTCTTTATAAGAAAGAGGCAGGAGGGTCAGTCAGAGAAGGAAATGTTATGATAGAAACAGATGTGGAAGTGATGTGGCTGTTAGCCTAGGAATGCAGGTGGCCTCTAAAAACTGTAAAAGACAAGGAATGCATTCTCCTATGGAGCCTGTAGAGGAAACTCAGCCCTGCAGACAACTTGATTTTAGCCCCATGAAACTGATTCAGAATTCTGATGTCTAGACACTAGGACAATAATTTTGTGTTATTTTTCAGCCACCAAGCTTGTGATAGAAGCCATAAGAAGTTTGTTATAGAAGCCATATGAAAGTCATTTCTTTCTGTAAAATGCTTGAAGTAAAAGGAAACCAAATTTATATTAAAGTAGCTAAAAAAAAGATTAAAAAATCAATGTACTTAAAGATCATATTAAAAGTCTACACACTGAGAAAGTTTTACTCCAAGCAGTAAACTACAGTTAGGAAGTAAAAGGCAGAAGCTTCAGCAGAAACTTCATGTCCTCCTAAATGGCATCAATGAAAAAAGGGGGAGGACGGGGAGCATTGTCATGAAGTATTCAACTTAGAGCGAATATCACACACAAAAAAATATAGGATAATTTTTCCAAAGCAATTCAAAACCTCAGCCATGCATGTAAAAATCTGGACACATAAACTAGAAGCCAAGATCTTTCATAAAAATTGAAAGTAATCACTGTCAAGTATCAATGTCAGAATATTTCTCATGAGAGAAAAGCTGGGGGGTTCAAGATGGCGGCATGGTAGGAGGACGCAGAATGTCCTTCCTCCTGCTCATGGGAGAAAAACCTAGCTGATCTACAAAGGAACAGAGCAGATAGCCAACAATACCACAGTATATATGAAAATAGGAGATCAAAATCCGTAGCAGACATTGGAAAACTAGACGTGGCAGCTGAGCGACCGGAGGCGGCCCGGAGACGGGACAGAGGCGACCCGGCGACCGGAGGCAGCTCCGCAACCGACCGGAGGCGACCCGGCGACCGGAGGCAGCTCCGCAACCGACCGGAGGCGACCCGGCGACCGGAGGCAGCTCCGCAACCGACCGGAGGCGACCCGGCGACCGGAGGCAGCTCCGCAACCGACCGGAGGCGACCCGGCGACCGGAGGCAGCTCCGCAACCGACCGGAGGCGACCCGGCGACCGGAGGCAGCTCCGCAACCGACCGGAGGCGACCCGGCGACCGGAGGCAGCTCCGCAACCGACCGGAGGCGACCCGGCGACCGGAGGCAGCTCCGCAACCGACCGGAGGCGACCCGGCGACCGGAGGCAGCTCCGCAACCGACCGGAGGCGACCCGGCGACCGGAGGCAGCTCCGCAACCGACCGGAGGCGGCCCGGCGACCGGAGGCAGCTCCGCAACCGACCGGAGGCGTCCGCGCGACCGGAGGGGCCTCCGCAACCGACCGGAGGTGGCCCGGCGACCGGAGGCGGCTCCGCAACCTACCGGAGGCGGCCGCGCGACCGGGTTGGAGGCAGCCCTGCGGCCGGAGGCGACCCTGCAACTAGAGAAGGGGACTCTGGAAGACCCGAAGCTCACATCTGTGATCCTGGGGTGAGTGCGCGCAACTCGGGAAACTCTCAGAGCCCACGCCCGTAGTCTCAGGCGGGCGCCTGCGCCCTGTAGGAGACCCGGAGCTCACAGCAATAGGCTCGGGGAGGGATGGATCTGTAAGAGATTCCAGCTGAAACCCATAAACTCTGGAAAGCTCGCCCCCTGCAGGAGGCTCAGAAATCACACCCAAGGCCCTGCATGGAGAGTGCGCCATTAGCCCTGGGGACAGTGCTGGGCTGGCACTGAGGACAGTAGCCCAAAGCTGACTGAGTGAGGAACAGGGAGAAAAGCGGTACGAGTCGCCTCGAAGCCTGCTACAGCCAGCAAGTCCAGAAAATCCAGTTTGGCCTGTATGAAAATAGCAAGAGATTTTTTTTTCTTCTTATTCTTTTTTTTTTTTTTTTTTTTTTTTTGGGGGGGGGTGTTTTGTTTCATTTTGTTTTGTGGGTTTTTTTTGATAGGTGTTTTTTGTCTGTTTAGCTGGGTTTTTTGTTTGTTTATTTGTTTTGGTTCATTTTTCGTTTTTGTGGGGTTCTTTTTGTTTTGTTTTGATTATATATTTTTTATTTCTTTATTACTTCTACCTTTTTTATCCCTCAATTCCTTTTGCTTCTCTTTACTTCTTTCTGGCTTTATTCCTTCTTCCTTTCTTTCCAATTCTATCTCTCCTTCCCTCCTCTTTTTTTTTTCTTTTTCTTTTTCTTTTTTCTCTCTCTTCTTTTTTCACTTTATTCTTTTCTCTTTTTGAATACCCACGAGTGAGGCAAAAGAAATCCTAGAACTGTGGAAAAACCAGAGTTGGACCAAAAGAGGGGGTATTCCCACAGCTGAGACAGTGGAAGCTGTGAACACCAGGATACCTGAAGAAGACTATAACACTGAATCTCACAGGTATTCCACCACAGAAGTTCACATCATAAACGCAGGTAGCCAGAACAGATCAACTTAAGAAGCAGAGGTTTACAAGAAGAGTCTCACCAACAATGAGAAGACAAAGAAACAATCCCCAAATGAAAGAAAAGGTGGAAGCCCCAGAAAGAATGCTAAATGAAACAGAGGCAACTCAACTATCAGATAAGGAGTTCAAAGAAATGGTTGTCAGGAAGCTCCATGAGCTCTCAATGAGCTACCAGAAACTACAGGGAAGCTACAATGAACTCAGTGCAAACTATATCAACATGAAAAAGGAAATAGAAACTATCAAAAAGGGCCAAGAGGAAATGAAGAATACAATTTCTGACCTGAAGAACACAGTAGAAGGAATGAAAAGCAGAATCGATGAAGCAGAAGATCGGATCAGTGAGTTGGAGGACAAAGTAGAAAAAAACAGCCAGATAGAGCAAGAAAAGGAAAAGAGGCTCAGAAAGAATGAAGAGGGTTTAAGAGAAATGCAAGACAACATGAAACGTAATAATATCCGTATAATAGGAATACCAGAAGGAGAAGAAGAAGAGCAAGGGATAGAAAACCTATTTGAAAAAGTAATGATGGAAAACTTCCCTAATTTGGTGAGAGAAAAAGTCACACAAATCCAGGAAACACAGAGAGTCCCTATCAAGAGGAACCCAAACAGGCCCACTTCAAGACACATCATCATTAAAATGGCAAACTTCCAAGACAAAGAGAGAATCTTAAAGGCAGCAAGGGAGAAAAAGGAAGTAACATACAAGGGAGCCCCGATAAGGTTAGCAACTGACTTCTCAATGGAAACGCTCCAAGCCAGAAGACAATGGCAAGAAATATTCCAAGTAATGAGAACCAAAGGCCTACAACCAAGACTACTTTATCCAGCAAGGCTTTCAATCAAGATAGAAGGACAAATAAGGAGCTTCCCAGACAAAAGAAGTCTAAAAGAATACACCTCTACCAAACCAGTACTACAAGAGATACTAAAGGGACTGCTTTAAGGAAAGAAAGGAAAAGAGAGAGTGAGGAACACAGATACGAAAATGGCAATGAATCAGTACCTATCAATAGTAACCTTAAATGTAAATGGATTAAATGCTCCAACCAAAAGACATAGAGTAGCTGACTGGATAAGAAAGCATGACCCACACATATGCTGTCTACAAGAGACCCACCTCAGGACAAAAGACCTACACAGACTTAAAGTGAAAGGCTGGAAACAAATTTTCCAAGCAAATGGACAGGAAAAAAAGGCCGGGGTAGCAATACTCATATCAGACAAAATAGACTTCAAAAGAAGAGCTATAAAGAGAGACCCAGAAGGTCACTTCATAATACTCAAGGGAAGAATCCACCAAGAAGATATAAACATTGTAAATATATATGCACCCAACGTAGGAGCACCTAAATACATCAAGAAAATCTTAGAGGACTTCAAGAAAGATATTGACAGCAACACAATTATAGTAGGAGATTTTAACACCCCACTGTCAAAAATGGACAGATCTTCCAAACAAATTATCAACAAAGATATTGTGGCATTGAACAGTACTCTAGACGAATTGGACTTAGCTGATATATATAGGGCCCTCCATCCCAAAGAAACTAAATACACATTTTTCTCAAACGCACATGGAACATTTTCAAAGATAGACCACATGATAGGACACAAAACAAGCCTCAACAAATTCAGGAAAATTGATATCATACCAAGCATTTTCTCCGACCACAAGGGACTAAAACTAGAAACCGACTTGATGGGGAAAATCCCCAAACCATCAAAATCATGGAGATTAAATAGCATGCTATTAAACAATGAATGGGTAAAGAATGAAATTAAGGAGGAAATCAAAAAGTTTCTGGAAACAAATGAAAATGAACTCACAACAACCCAAAACTTATGGGACACAATGAAGGCAGTCCTCAGAGGGAAGTTCATAGCAATACAGGCCTACCTAAAGAAGACAGAAACATTTCTAACAAACGACTTAACCCTACGCCTAAAAGAACTCGAGGAACAACAACAAAGACAGCCCAGGGCAAGTAGAAGGAAGGAAATAACCAAGATCAGAGCAGAATTAAATGACATAGAGACTAAAAGCACAATCCTAAGGATCAATGAATCCAGGAGCTGGTTCTTTGAAAAGATAAACAAAATCGACAAGCCTTTAAGCAGGCTCATCAAGAAAAAAAGAGAGAGGACTCAAATAAACACAATCAGAAATGAAAGAGGAGAGATTACGACTGACACCACAGAAATACAAAGGATTGTAAGAAATTACTATGAAGAACTGTATGCCAAGAAATTTGAAAACCTAGGTGAAATGGACAAGTTTCTAGAAAAATATAACCTTCCAAAACTCAATGAAAAAGAAACAGAAAGCCTGAATAGACCAATAACAGCTGGTGAAATTGAATCAGTAATCAAAACACTCCCGGCACACAAAAGCCCTGGACCAGATGGTTTCACAGGAGAATTCTACAAAACATTTAAGGAAGAGCTAACCTCTATCCTTCACAGACTATTCCAAAAAATCCAAAATGATGGAAGACTCCCAAACTCTTTTTATGAAGCCAGCATCATCCTAATCCCAAAACCAGATAAAGACATAACAAAGAAAGAAAACTTCAGGCCAATATCACTGATGAATGTAGATGCTAAAATCCTCAACAAAATATTGGCAAACCGCATCCAACAATACATTAAAAAGATCATACACCATGACCAAGTGGGATTCATCCCAGGGATGCAAGGATGGTTCAACATTCGCAAATCAATAAATGTAATACATCACATAAACAAAAGCAAGGACAAAAATCACATGATCATATCAATAGATGCAGAAAAAGCTTTTGATAAAGTACAACACCCATTTATGATAAAAACACTCAGCAAAGTGGGAATAGAGGGAGCATTCCTCAACATAATAAAAGCCATATATGAGAGACCTACAGCCAACATCATACTCAATGGGCAAAAACTGAAATCTTTCCCACTAAGATCAGGAACAAGACAAGGCTGTCCACTTTCACCACTTCTATTCAATATAGTATTGGAAGTCTTAGCCACAGCAATTAGACAAGAAAAGGAAATAAAAGGCATCCAAATTGGAAAGGAGGAAACAAAACTATCATTGTTTGCAGATGATATGATAGTGTACATAGAAAATCCTATAGACTCGGCCAAAAAGCTGCTCGACGTAATAAATGAATTTGGCCAAATAGCTGGATACAAAGTCAATATCCAAAAATCAAAGGCATTTTTGTATACCAACAGTGAAACAGCAGAAGCAGAAATCAAGAAAAAAATCCCATTCGATATAGCAAAAAGAAAAATAAAATACCTAGGAATAAACCTAACCAAGGAGGTAAAAGACCTGTATGCAGAAAACTACACAACACTGAAGAATGAAATCAAGGAAGACACAAACAAATGGAAGCATATACCATGTTCATGGATCGGAAGAATTAATATTATCAAAATGTCCATATTACCCAAAGCAATTTACAGATTCAATGCAATACCTATTAAAGTTCCAATGGCATATTTCACAGACATAGAACAAACACTTCAAAAATTTATATGGAATCATAAACGACCCCGGATAGCGGCAGCAATTTTGAGAAAGAAGAGCAAAGTAGGAGGGATCACAATACCTGATGCCAAACTGTATTACAAAGCCACTGTAATCAAAACAGCCTGGTACTGGCACAAGAACAGACACGTGGACCAGTGGAATAGAACAGAGAGCCCAGAAATAAACCCAAGTCTCTACAGTCAATTAATATTCGACAAAGGGGGCAGCAACATAAAATGGAGCAAAAATAGCCTCTTCAATAAGTGGTGCTGGGAGAACTGGACAGCTACATGCAAAAAAATGAAACTCGAGCACCAACTTACACCATACACAAAAATAAATTCAAAGTGGATAAAAGATTTAAATATAAGCCATGACACCATTAAAATTCTAGAGGATAACATAGGCAGGAAAATCTCAGATATTTCACGCAGCAATATTTTCACTGATACGTCCCCTAGAGCAAGGGACATAAAGGAAAGAATAAACAAATGGGATCTCATCAAAATAAAAAGCTTCTGCACAGCTAAAGAAAACAGTATTAAAATAAAAAGAGAACCAACTGTATGGGAAAACATATTTGGAAATGATAACTCAGACAAGGGATTAATCTCCAAAATATATAAAGAACTTACAAGACTCTACTCTAAGAAGACAAGCAACCCAATTAAAAAATGGGCAAAGGATTTGAACAGACACTTCTCCAAGGAGGACATACAGAGGATCCAGAGACACATGAAAAGATGCTCGATATCTCTAGCTATCAGAGAGATGCAAATTAAAACTACAATGAGATACCACTTGACACCAGTCAGAATGGCCTTCATAAACAAAGCAACAAACAGCAAGTGTTGGAGAGGTTGTGGAGAAAAGGGGACCCTAGTGCACTGTTGGTGGGATTGCAGATTGGTACAACCACTATGGAAAACAGTATGGAATTTTCTAAGAAAACTAAAAATGGACATACCTTTTGACCCAGCAATTCCACTGCTTGGATTATATCCTAAGAATCCTGAAACACCAATCCAAAAGAATCTATGCACCCCTATGTTCATAGCAGCACAATTTACAATAGCCAAGTGCTGGAAGCAACCTAGGTGCCCATCAGTTAATGAATGGATCAAAAAACTGTGGTACATTTACACAATGGAATTCTATGCAGCAGAAAGAAAGAAGGAGCTCCTATCCTTTGCGACAGCATGGAAGGAATTGGAGAGTATCATGCTAAGCGAAATAAGCCAGGCAGTGAAAGACAAATACCATATGATCTCACCTTTAACAGGAAGCTAATCAACAAAACAAAGAAACAAGCATAATATAAACAAAGACACTGAATTTGAGAACAGTCTGACAGTGTCCAGAGTGGGAGGGGAGGGAATTTCGGGGGGAAAGGGGAACGGTTTAGAGCAACAAGTATAAAGGACTCATGGACAAAAACTATGGGGGGTGGAAATGGGAGGAAGGTGGGGAGGGCTGGGGTGGTGGGCTGGGACGGGGTAAAAGACAGAAAACTGTACAATATCAACAATTAAAAAATACTGATTAAAAAAAAAAAAAAAAAAAAAAAAAAAAAAGAAAGAATCATTATAATGAAACAGCTGATGTTAAATGGGATGTTTCTTTAATTGTTAATGAAATACAATAGAAATTCATAAAAAAAAAAAAAAAAAAAAAAAAAAAAAAAAAAAAGAAAAGCTTATGATAACAGGTGGAGAATAGTGATGGTTGAAAGTAACTTTGATGACTTAAGGAAGAAAAAATGGAAACTTCAGAAAATTTTTTAGTTAGAATTTAATTAAAACATTTTGAAAATATTTTTTGTCCCTGATGTTCTAAATGGTACATTTGGCAGTGGCCCCAGAGCCACCATAAAACTCTCTGGATGAGCTGATTCCAAGGATGGAGGTACATGATGTAGTCTTGGGGCAGGGATACAAAATCTAATGGCTTGCAGGGACCAAATGCCATCCCCATGTGATCAGGAACCCAGGGGAAGGAGAGATGGTACCTCTTCCACAAGACAAGGACAGCTTGTCCTAGTGCTCTGCTCTTGCATGGCAGATGTTAAGGGACATCCTTTAATTTAACCCTCCCCTCTAAATCAGGAGTCTGGTGTTCTACCTCATTCTCCCAATAGAAGCCGTATGTTACAAGAAAACCCAAGAAAAATTTTCTAAATAGAGGATTGCTAGCTTGCTCCCTCTTCTACAAAGCAAGAACAAACCTTCCCAGAAATCTCCTCCTTCAAGGGACACCATGACTCTGGGCCTCCACCACTGGCAACAGTTGTTGACATCGAGTACCAAATTCAGTCTTCTCTCCACTCAACCTGAAACAGAAGTGTTTCAGTTTCCGGATAATTTTACCTTTCAATATTCTTATTTCTGAAGATCCAGAACCACAATGAGACACTGTATTTTCTCTAATAAAGTTATTTTGATTTTTTCCTCTTAGTTTTATTGTTATTAATAAAGTGATTATACATTGACTGACATGAAAGTTTAATAGAAGTGTCTTAAGAGAATTATTTATAACTTTAGATTATGTAAAGGTGATTTTTATAAGTAACTGATTCTTTTTACTTTATTGATAAGTAGTATAACTACAATATTTTGTTGTCAACAAGTCCACTAAAATAATACAGAAATACAGCAAGTATTTTCTATCCTTCTAAAATAATTTTGAACTTTTCCTATCTTGAAGTCAGTACCATTTTTAAGCAATTATCCAATAGCTCCCATGATCATTTCATAGATTATAATCCTTTGGATAGTGTTTTATAAATGTATATTATATAAATGAAAATCCTATGAGAAAAAATTTCTATTTGATTTTTAGACAGTGTAATTACAATAGTCTTGTTGTTGATATTTGCTGAGAATCTTCTGTTGACTCAAAAACAGCAATTTTTTGTCTCTCCCATTCTTTTATTTAGCTTCACTGTTATATGATTACATAATTTCTCAAGTGGAAGTGTGACAAAATTATAATTTTCAATAGTATTTCATAATTGTCCTTTATTTCAAAGGAAATTCCATGAGTTAACTGTTTCCTTTTTTAATTTCTAGATAGATAATGGCTACTATTTTTGTTGATGGTGTTTGTTATAAAGCTCCCCATAACATGAGCTGTGGGAAAAGTTTTACAGGGACATTCTCACATTTGGAGACATTCAAAATTTCAAGTTCATCTGTGTATATCAAGGGCTGAATTTGTTGTAATTATAAGACTAATAAGTTTTTTACTTCTGGTCAAGATGGAGGCATAGGTAAACATAGCTTGATGCTTCACACAACCACAGCAAAAATTACGACTAAACTGCAAAACAACTATCCCCCCAAATTGTCAGAAACTGAGCTGGGTGGAAGTCTGACAACCAAGGAATTAAAGAAGTCACATTCATCCCGTCGGCTAGGAGAGGGGAGACACGGAAATATGCAGAAATGTGAAGATCTTTGGAGACCTGAAAACATGGAAAGAGTGATCTCATACCTGCATGCGATAGATACAAACTGGGAGAGATATATCAGGATCCCAGCCCCAAAACAAACCATCCAGCCTAGGGTTCCAGCACTAGGAAGATAAGTCCCCATATCTTCTGGATGTAAAAATCAGCATGGGTTAGGGTGGTGTAAGAAACTGCTGAATTCTTAGGAGTCTCTTCTTAAAGGGTCTGCAACAGACTTAGGAATTATGTAGATTCACCCTCTCTGGGCTTTAGCACCTTGGAAGCAGCTGGAAGGGCACCAGTTGCACAAGGGGAGAAACTGAAGTGTCTGGCATCAGGGCAAGTGCTGGGGGACAGCTTCCTCCCAGACAAAACTCCAGAGGCCAGGCAGTGTCATTGTCCCCTTTCTGAGCCCTCCTGCACACAGAGCCACAGAGTGGCAATACCATATTGGAGATTCCATCAACCTGGTTCACACGGGTTGTCCCACCCTGGCCATTACCTAAGCCTCCATCCCATCCAACTATGGGTGTGCTTTTCTACAATAGGCCATGCTGCTAAGACAGAGAGTCAAATCTCATCCACCTAATAATAGAAACAAACACAGTGAGGCTGCCAAAAGGAGGAAACAAGAAAATATGGCCTAAATGAAAGAACAAAACAAATCTCTAGAAAAAGAACTAAACAAAATGGAATTAAGCAACCTATCAGATGCAGACTTCAAAACACTGGTTATTAGGATGCTCAAGAAACTCATGAGGTACTTCAATAGCAAGTAAAAAATACCCAGGCAGAAATGAAGGTTACACTAAGTGAAATAAAGAAAAAGTTACAGGGACCCAACAGTAGAGCAGATAAAACTAAGAGTCAAATCAATGATTTGAACCATAAGGGAAAAAAAAAATCATTCAATCAGAACAAAAGAAGAAAAAAGAATCCAAAAAAAATAAGGATAGGGTAAGGAGCCTCTGGGACAATTTCAAAAGTACCAACACTTAAATCATAGGGGTGCCAGAAGGAGAAGAGAAAGAGCAAGAAGTTGAAAATTTATCTGCAAAAATAAGGAAAGGAAGTTTCCCTAATCTGGTGAAGGAAACAGACGTACAAGTCCAGGAGGCACAGAGAGTCCCAAACAAGATGGACCCAAAGAGGACCACACCAGAACACATTGTAATTAAAACGCTAAAGTTTAAAGATAGAGAATCTTAAAAGCTGAAAGAGAAAAGTAGGTAGTTACCTACAAAAGAGTTTCCATAAGAATCTCAGCTGATTTCTTAAAAGAAACTTTTCAGGCTAGACGGGACTGGCAAGAAGTATTCAAAATAATGAAAAGCAAGGAACTACAACCTAGTTTACTCTATCTAGCAAAGCTATCATTTAGAATCAAAAGGCAGATAAAGTGTTTCCCAGACAAAATAAAGCTAAAGGAAGTTCATCATCATCAAGTCATTATATGAAATGTTAAAGGGACTTATTTAAGAAAAATAAGATCAAAACAATGCAAATTAAAATGGCAATAAATTCACAACTATTAACAATTGAATCTAAAAAGCAAACTAAGCAAACACAGAGAACAGAAACAGAATGATAGATATGGAGATCATTTGGAAGGTTATCAGTTGAGGGAGGGAAGGGGAAGAATGGGGGAAAAGATGCGGGGATTAAGAAGTACAAATTGGTAGGTACAGAATAGACAGGGGATATTAAAAACAGCATAGGAAATGGAGTAGCCAAAGAACTTATGTGCATGACCCATGGACAAGAAAACTAAGGGGGAGGTTTGCCAGAGAAAATGTGGGGGTACTAGGCAAAGGGGGAAAATTGGGACAGCTGTTACAGCAAAATTAATAAAATATATATATTTTTAAAAGACTAACATGTTTACTTAAATAAGTTTTTGTTCATGGGTTGCACAGTGCTTTGTGTTAAACCCACCAACATCTCATATGAGTTGCAAAGCCCTGCATGAGTTGGACCCTACCAGTCCCCCATACTCAGTCTCCTGTTTTCTGCATTCTGGGCTCTCTGGTGCAAGTGGCTGCAATATCCTCTTACCTTTTGCTCACTTTGTTCCTTTAGTCTGAGATTTTTTTTTTCATTTTTCTTTTCTTTTTCTTTCTTTTTTTTTTTTTTTGAGAATGGGGGGATTAAAGAGAGAGAAAGAGAGAGAGACATTAATTTGTTGTTTCATTTATTTATGCACTCATAGGTTGCTCCTTGTATGTGCCCTGACAGGGGATTGAACCTGCAGCCTTGGCTTATCAAGATGATGCTCTAACCAACTGAGCTAGCCAGCCAGGGCTTGATATACTTTTTTCTTTTTTTCTTTTTATTTTTTGTCTATTTCTTACTCTTCCATGTTTTAAATGGGATGTATCTGGAGAAGCTTTCAGTTATTTCCTGATTGAAAGTAATTCTTCCTGTACCTCTTCATTTTCACACACTATGTTTTTCCAATTTTCTTGGCTATCACTTGATGTGCACCCCAGCCTGTGGAGTCAGTGTGTTGTGGCTGCAATGAAAAAATTCACATGAACTCTAGAAGTCCTGTGGAGGAAAAGGGACAGCATGGCCGCTCTCTAAGTGAGAGAGAGGGTCCCGATCCCTGCCTAGACAAGCTTTTATTGCTTTTCTGGGTATATTAAATTGAGGATGGTCCTCATTTACTATGCACAGGTTCACTGTAGGTGATTACCTTTTATAGATAACAAAGGAAAGAATGTTGCTAATTACCTCAAAGGGAAGGATGTTACAGATCAAGGGGAAAAGTGGTTGAACTGGTTACACTCCATACTTGGGAGGTTTAGCACAGATTTTAGAAAGTTACTTTAGAGCTATGTAGTAAACATTGCTGCCTCAATCCAGGGTGAGGGAGTTGTAGCAAAAGCAAGCCTCAGAGCAACCTACGTACAATGCAGGCCTGATTCCACACGAGAAAACCTATCTGTGGGCGTGGGTCCTGTGTGCTGACCTCGCTCCCTACTGGCCTTTCTGAGTAGGGGCTGGGCCACATTCCCCATACCACACGGATAGGTTCCCTATAATCATTTATGACAAGGTGCAATTATGTAACAATTATGTGATTATTTGTTAAATGTGCATATCTGTGTTATTTGTTAAATGCCACACCTCTGTGTAATCAGATATGAGCTGCATTTTTCTTCATTTACTATTGCCAGTGTTTTAAGGGCAGGGCATGGAGGGTGCTTAGGATATTCGGAGGGGGCAGTTCTTTCTTGAATGCATACATTAGGCTGGTTTTGCTGCAGTAAAAAATGATGTATAACAAACAACCTTCAAATTGCAGGGCCTTATGACAGCTAGGATTTACTTTTCAGTTTACAGTTCTTTTACTCAGCACCATTCCCCTGAACTTGGTTGAACTTGGGTTTCAAGTCTGTTCCATTGGTCAGGTTAGTTTCTCATTCAGGGCCAAAGATAAAAGAGTTATGTCAGCCTCTTCTGACAGGAGAGGGCCCAAGTCAATAGAGCAAGAATATCAATTCTGCACATGGTGAAACCCTAAATGTAGGTCACGATTTCTTAGGGTGCTAATAGCAAAACTCTTCTCCTCTGTGTCCACCCTTTAAAGAAGCTCCTCAATGCCTAGAAGACAATGAAGACTAAATAAGTATTTCACGAGTAAACTTAATTTGACAAATTGTCCTCCAGAACCATTTTAACAATGTACACAATGTTTGTGAGTGCTGGTAGTGCTGTTGGCATCAGCTTAAGTACATTTTAATATTAATACTCTATACAAATAAGTATCTAGTTTTTGAGGGAATATTTTTTCCTCGTGTACACTGAAATTTCTTTTGAGAATTCCCTATTCCCCTTTGACAATATTTCTATTGTTTCTTTTTTGTTTTGTTTTGTTTTTAAATCTGTGATAATCTTGCCCTGGTTGGGTGGCTCTCTTGGTTGGAGCACTGTCCCATGCACCGAAAAGTTGCAGAATGGATCCCTGCTCTGGGTATACAGGCAGCAACTGATTGATGTTTGTCTCACATCGATGTCTCTCTGTCTTTCTGTCTCTCCATCTCTGTCTCTCTCTCTCTCTTCCTCTCTCCAAAACCAATAAACATATCCTTGGGTGAGGGTTAAAAAATAATAAAATAAAATCTGTAGTACTCTTGTTACATGCAAATTAACATTTTACAAGCTTTCTTTATGAAGATTTATCTAATTATTTTGACACTACTATTCTACTTTTTTCTTAACAACTTAAAACAAACATAGCATAATTTGCTTAGCTTTGTTGTGGGCTATTTTCACTTTTTTCTTTTATAGATAATATTGTGATGAAGATCTTTGTAACTCATCAAAATTTCATATGATCTTTTTGGGAAACATCCTAGAAAAGGATAGATTAAGCCCAAGAATATTTTAACATTCTTTACATCTTTTGACAATTATTATCCAGAGACTTACACCACTTTTCATTACCTTGTTCACTAGAGCCTTCACCAGCCATCCAGCTTCCTCCACCTAAATATTAGCATTAAAGATATTTTGAACTAGTTTAATGGTGAATACGTCACCTCATTGTAATGACATAGAAGAATACATAGTGGACTCTGAAACTCGATTTCTTTAAAGGAGATACGTTCAAAAAATATTTGGAAATAGACTGGGTGGGAGAAGTAGCCAGTTCTGCTGAGAAACTATAGGAAAAGGTTCGGGAGCCTGAGTGGAGAGGAAAGAAGAAATGGCACCTCAACCTGGGAAAGGGAAGCCACAATGCAGGTCTCCGCAGGCCTCACCCTCCACACCTCCGGCGGGACTCACACCCCGGGTCTATACCAGCGGCCTTGGCAATCCTCAGCGTCTCGGCAGCTGGTTCCACTCAAGAGGAAACGAGAGCAGCCACAGGTGGCTGCCCTGCGGAGGAGTTCCCTGAAAGTCGCGGGGCTCCGATCCCCAGGCAGGTCCTCGTGAGTTTCCGGCCGCTGGGCCCTTCAGGAGGACCAAGTTGAGGGATTTCATGTTATTTTCCCGTTGGGTGGGCGAAAGAGAGGTACTGAGAGATAATGACCCCAAGTAGTTTGCGGAATACCTACAAGCCCCGCACCCAGCGTGCAGAGATCTCCTGCTGGTCGGCCCGGGAGGAGATGTCCCCTGGTCCCAGCCGGGCTGGTCAAAGAGGGCAGAGCTGCCTTGCAGGGGAAACAGCGAGTTCCAGTTCAAGGACGCCAAGCAGCAGGAAGATAGCCGTGCTCCCGCGGACGGTCGGACTAGGGTCAGGAAGACTCAGCGCCTAGGACGCACCGGCGCCCAGTTGCAGCTACGAACACCGCCCTGTCTGGAGCGTGCTCCAGAAGCAAAGGGAGGGTGTGAGTTCGGGAGCCAGCGGCCTGCAGGGGCTCAGATCTTTGCTTCTATGCCCTCGCTCTCCACGCTCACCCACGCCCATCAAGCTCCAGGCCTGCCGGGGACGCCCCCAGGGTCAAAAGCGGAATTTGGACCCGGGCTTGACATTCAGTCTGTCTTAGAGCAGGACATGACCGAGATGCCAGCCATTCCCGGGAGGAGAAGTAGACTTTTTCCACCAAGGGCCTCAGGACTGTGTTTCAGGAAGCCCCGTGCCTGCCCCTCAACCCCTCGCCGCCAGGCCCTGTAGCGCACCCCTCTTGATCTTTGAGGATTTGAATTCTTAGATGTCAGTTTCTGTTAAGCTGATATTTATGGAGGGTCCACTGAGTGCCATGCACTGTACCTGCGCTATTCAGAGGGTGACTCAGACGAGGGCCAGCTCTCTGATGGCTCTTCCTTGGTGGTTCCCCGCTCTTCCTCCAGAGTCACTGCTTTAGAGGACACTCTTGATGACTAATCTAGAAGTCTGGCAGTGTCCTAGCAAGAGGCCTCAGGGACCATTGGTGAGTGGGGAATGGTCATCAAATGGATATTTTAAAATATATTAATGAGTAAGAGGAAATGAAACAACAAAGATATACATCAGAACTTCATTCTATGACTTGAGCTAACTCTGTGCTGATTTAGGTAATAATTTTTAAATATTATTTGTGTATGTTAGAGTTATCCACAGTGCAATGACTAAAGAACTGACACACATTTACATTTAATCTACATTATTAGCAACTACTCCATGAATATCTTAAGTCTAGACAATCAAAAAAATACAATTGAAGTCCTGATCTGTAGTATTTGCCTATTATACATGTAAGTACCATCATAGCCCATTTTAACAGGAATGTTGAAGAGTTACCGAAAATAAACTTGGGAAGAAATTCACAGTTGCACATCTTGGAATATTATATCTCCATGAAGATACAATATAAATAACCTGAATAACATAGATAACTGCAAATTGGAGTATGATCATTAGGAAGAGATGGAATTTGATATCATTACCTATCCGGTAAAACTTACTTACCATAAATGTATTTGATTTAATCTTTGGTTCAAAAATTGTAGTGATTTCAACAATTGACACTAGTTAGCTGGTTTGAGCTATATGCAGCACATAACATAAACCTATCTCCATGAAGAGAGATCTCATGTTTTATGTTTCTGTTTGTATCTATGTTTACTGGAATTCAAATACAAAAAGAAAATAATGAAAGAAAAACAAAATTGACATATACTGATACATATAAATATATATGAACATATATATTCTTAATAGTCTTTTATCCAGGCCCCACTCTGTGCAAAGAACTGCACATTATTTAGAATCATCATCACCTAGTACAAGAATACACAAATTTCAGCCAATGTGCCAAATCTAGCTTGCCACCTCTTTTTGTACTGCCAGAGAGCTATATTTGGCTATTACACAATTATATTATAAAGACAATTATCCTTTCCACAAAATAATTGCTTGAAGAATTGAGAGCTGTATCAAAAATTAACTAAAGAACAAGGTAAATGGTTTCCAATGTTTTTGTATGAATTGACAGATGTTAATAATAAGACCCAGTTACTTCTGTGAGGAGTCAAAGAAGAGTTTTCAGTGACTAAAGAATCACTCTCTATGAACAGTCTGCTGTAACAACTATAAGAGAATATCTTTAAGTTGAGAAAACACTAATTCAGTAAAATGTGAAGTAGAATTCACTGAGATGTATTTCAACTGATGCTGGAGAAAATATGTGTGGAGCAGAAAAAGGTAAATTTTGATAATTTTAAAAGCTTGTAAAAATATAAGATATTTAAGTCTATATGTATTCATTTTGTTATTCATCAGCAAGTACTTCCCCCCCAAATATTTGAACTGATTATGTTATTAAACAAGCAGTGTCATTGTGAATTTACTTCAATTTGGTGAGTAGTCCTGTGATTTTTTTTGCCACAGATAGAAACTGAATATTCTGACCTGTCCTACTACATGGCATTATGATAGCTTAGTGTTGGTAATGTTTTGTTGCAATTTTTCAGCTTGAGGATACCAAAATATTTTCTGAATGAGAACTGCCCTTGGCAAATATTAACAACTACTGCATAGCTTTGGAAATTAGCTTTTGCTGCAGATTTGAAAATGTTTCTTAATAAATTCAACCTACAATTACAAGGTAAAACTGTGCTGATATGTGGAACTTATACTATAATAAGTCATTTAGTCAACTAATGTTATATGAATAATTAGTAATGCCAGGTTGCTCCGTTCATTGTTTGTGTTGTCAAATGTTAAAAAAGAAAATCTCCATTGCACAAATATTTGGAGCAGGTACATTTTCCAAAATTAAATTGTAGCTCCATTGCATTTTTCACATCTTATTATAAGATGTGAAACTAATAAGAGGAAACTTCCTTATTATAAAATCCATTTAATTTCCCAATTGAGAAGCTACCACATAAACTTTCAATTGGAAATGATGACATTGAAATGCAATGCAATGACATAATAAAAGACAAATGTCAAGGGAAGAATCCAATATAATTCTAACTGCTTTCTAAGGAATAATATATACAATTAAAATCACATAATGGTGGGCTGATATCAGTATTTGGCAATACCTCTACATGTGAAAAGCCATTTTCAAGAGTGAAATCTGTAAAATATCTTTCAGATCATCATTAACAAATAGACATTTACAACCAACTTTTATGATATGGAAAACTAACTTTGAACCTCAATTAAATGAAATGCTATTAAAAGAACTCTATAATTATACTGGATTATATTTCGAATTTAATCTATAAGAGCGAGCAAAAATTTTTATTCTTGTTACAAAAGTGCCTTAAATGTGTGTGTTAATAATATCCTCAATTTTGCCTCTTGACCATCAAAACTTACAATATTTATTATCTGGTCCCTTACAGAAATCAGAAAAAAGTCTGCTGACCCAAGATCAAATTGAAAACAAAATTTGTAAACATATAGTGACTCCTTAGAATTACCTTTGGATGCACTCTGTTTATTTAATTGCTGCAGGTAATGATGAGGAAAATGTTTTACAAATTTTATAAAACACCATGAGAGTAGTAATACATGATATAGATTTTTTCAGTCAATATTTTAAGTTTTAGTTATTAGATACATTGCCACTTAAAATAAAATAGTGAAAGTAAGAACAGCAAAGGAAACCATCAGCAAGATGAAAAGACCACCTATTGAATGGAAGAACATTTTAGCCAATATGTCCGATAAGGGGTTAATATCCAAAATTATAAAGACCTTATAAAACTCAACACCAAAAAGAAAACCCCCAAAATCTAATAAAAAATGGGTAAAAGACTTGAAATATATACTTCTCCTAAGAGGACATACAAATGGCTAAAAATACGTGAAAAGATGCTCAATATCACCCACCATCAGAGAGATGCAAATTAAAACCACAATATGATATCACCTCACATCTGTCAGAATGGCCATCCTCAATAAATCAAAAAACAAGGGTTGGTGAGGATGTGGAAAAAAGCAAACCCTTGTGCACTCTTGGTGAGAATACAGATTGATAGAAAACAATATGGAGTTGCCTTAAAAAATTAAAAATGGAATTGCCTTATGCCCCAGCAATTCCACTTCTGAGAATTTATGCAAAGAAATCTGAAACACTAATTTAAGAGAATATATGCACCCCTATGTTCATTCATAGCAGCGTTATTTATAATAGCCAAGATTTGGAAACAGCCCAAGTGCCCATCAGTAGATAAGTGGATGAAAACACTGTAGTACATTTACACAATGGAATAGCACCCAGCTATAAAAAATATAAGGAAATCTTCTCTTTTGCAACAACATGGATGGACCTGGAGAATATTACACTAAGTGAAATAAGCCAGTCAGAGAAAGACAGATACTATATAATTTTACAATTGATTAACAAACAAAATAGAAACACACTCAAAGCTGTCAGAGGTGAAGGGAATGGGGGCTGGATGGGATCCTTTCACTGGAATGGTGAAGGGATTAAACAAATAAACAAAAATCCTCATAGACAGACAAGAGTATGGTGATTATCAGCAGGAAAGGGAAGTGGGGGAAGGAAGGAGAGGGTAAGGGGGAGGTAAATGGTGATGGAAAGAGACATGACTTGGAGTGGTGAACGCTCAATGCAATATACAGATGATGTATGATAGAATTGCACACCTGAAACCTATATAATTGTAACAATGTAATCCCAATAAATGCAATAAAATTAAATAAAATTTGAAAATATAAACAATTTTAAAGTAAGCATTTCTTGAAATGATATATGAATTGATATAAAATTTATTATTATTTACATACATTACAGTATGCCTCCATGCCATGTAGAAATATTCTGTAAAAGCGATCTCTATCTTTTTAGCTTACTCTCTTCCTATTAGAATTTAATATATATTATTATGCATCTGTAAGCTATGCACCAAAATGCATATCAGTCCAAATCACTGCATTGAGACAAGTTGCCTTCTTGTTCTCTGTAAAATTGTCCTCAAGATACATTACTATAATATAACAAAACTGCTTTGGAAAGTTAACTCCTGACCAGGATATAATTATTGATCTTTTCTTATGAAAAAGAATCTTTTATTTTGCATTCAAATGCTATCGATAATAAAGGGCTTAAAAAGATGATTTATCTGATTGTTGTTTCAGCAAACCAGCCTATGTATCCTGGGAATCAGCATGTACGTACTTGTTACAATTGATATTTCCTTTGGCTATCATTCACTTCTTGCTTCACTCAAGAGAATAGGATTTTTTTCTTTGCAGCAGCAGTTTGCTTCCTTTGTCTCCATTTGATGGGGTGGTTATCATGTGGCCAAGTTTTCTAAACCAATTTCTGATTTTCACTGAACTTATTGAACACAGACAT
Organism: Glossophaga mutica; assembly: GCA_039655065.1. NCBI lineage: Eukaryota > Metazoa > Chordata > Mammalia > Chiroptera > Phyllostomidae > Glossophaga > Glossophaga mutica. Next base: position 150,303,234 of record CM077304.1, on the reverse strand, counting down.
AAAATCTCCTACTACCTGAAGCGCATCATGGACTGAAAATTCCCTAAATGTAAGTCTTTAGTAACAGAAATAATAGACTTCTCTACTTTGTCAATTCCACACTTAAAAATTCCATAGTTATTTTTCTTATGAGTAGGTATACCTGTATGATCATTTTAAGTCTTTAAACTTTGAAAATCAACTTTAAATATCAAGTTATCTACAGAATATAACACACACACAGAAATGCTGTAACTCAAATGAGAAACTCAAAAGCTCAACTGCCTTTATTTATTAATTTATTCAGCATATATTTATCAAATACCTATCAGCGACCAGCACTGCACTAGATGCTTAATTCAGTTAACTAATAGTTATTGTACCACTTCATTTGTATTCTATAATGTCCTGAATTTTTTAGTTTCATAAAATGGAACCAAATGGGTTATTATTCTTTTGATGAGTACTTCAAATATAATATATTTAAATATTTTAATATTATTTATTTCCTCTAATATAGAATACTTGTGCTGCAGGAAAATGACATTGTTTATCTATCTTCTCTAAGTTTTACTTCTAGTCATCTTTCAAAATGAGCACATAAAGTCAAATTTTATTCTAAAGACTAATTTCTTGAACTGGCCTTTGCTTTAGCTTAGATTTTGCACTGTTTTCTTACTTCAAGAAGATGAATATATTTAATATACTTTAATTGCATCATATTTTATGAGCTCTCAAGAGGTCCATTGTTATATGAACCAAACATTATTGCATAATTATTGCTTCTGATATCTAAAAATGACGATGACTAATTAAATATACATTAAATAGATTTATCAGTGAAAAATTTTCAATGACTCAATTTCTATTCCCTCTTGAAAGTGCCTGTATCTTCTGCAGAACTTTTCAGAAGGAGCAAGCATCACAGAAATTGATAGCATTACCATTTCACAGTGCAATTGAGGTACATGGTTAATTAGAGAAAGGTAAACACCCTCCCACCCTCCAAGAAAGTGTGGCCCTTGGTTTCACTAACAAGATGAAGTATAAATTTCCATGGAGGATGTTGGTCTATCTTTGTATGTATGTCTTATTTATGGTAACATTTTATTTTTTATTAACCTACTTTGAAAAAAAGAATAAAAATCTGTTGTTTCTTTTTCACTGTAGTCACAAACTATAGAACAAATTCTGCTAAATTCCAGTTCTCTAGATTTCCAAAGTCATTAATTTTAAGATGAATCTGAAATCTTAGCCATTTGGCCACTCTACCCAGAAAAAAAAATTCCCAATATGTTATCCTCAAACTATGATCTGAAATGAAGTATTCACCAGCTTGTAGTTAATTATATCCCACTTGGAAAACAAAAGCAAATAAAATAGACATAAAGAACACATACATCATTTACATGGTCTGAGAATGAGAGCAATTTACCGATGATGAGAGATACTGTTCTGGTTGATCTCTAGTACTGTATCTGAAAGGTTTTTCCTACTTACATTTTTGAATTAATATATCATTTCTTTTTAAGACTGATAGTTTTTCTTTTTCTTTTTTTGCTTTGCTTTGCTACTTACTCGTATTTGAAATACGAAGGCTCAAGAACTATGAACTATGGCTGTATGGGAGGCAAATACATTGCCCCTCACAAATCTTTTAACAGAGAGTTCCAAGCAGGATGCCATCTTGCATTCTCTCCTAACCAAAAATGAGTTTAGCATCCAAAGCACGCTGAGATATGGTTGCCATAGATGATGACATTCTGACATTCCTATAGCTTTGTGGTATTTGAAAGGCATTGTTAATTAGTTTCTCTTCAAAATATGCCTGCAGCGAAGGATGAAGCAATAACTTTCTCTAAGTTCTACTACGGAGTAATTCATGCTGTAATGCCATGCAGAATAAAGCCCGTTACAGTATTCTGTGTATTTACAAAAACAAGTACCTCTAAGTTCCTATCTAAGGTGATTAGATGATTCAAACTCTTGGAATTGGGCTCCTTTTCAAAATAATATTTTTATAAATTTATATAAGCCAGTACCTATCATTGCAAAAGCTTTGTAGCACATTGATGTCTACAATATAAAAATAATTTCCTATCATTTCCAGATAATTGCCCACAAATAACAAGTCATTCTGGGAAGACAAAACAAATGGAATAGTAACATAAATCCTTTATATATCTCAATAACATTAGTAGCTTTCAAAATCCCCTGCTTTTTATTTTTTTATTAGAGTTGAGGGAAATCCCTCTGTCACCTTATATAAATTACATCTCTGTATTTCTTAAAATGTAGAAAATTTCTCTCTATTTAAAAGAAATGACAAGAAAATCCAGTCCAGCTGTTATTGAAATAATTAAGCATACTGTCTTATCCTTAATTAGGTACTACCTAAGAATACATACAACTCTAGAAATAATATTAGGGTGTTGGTTGAATCAATAAACTACTAAAAGCTAATAAAATATTTTGTTATAAGAAACTAAGATTTGTGAAATTACCTTTAAACAATCAAAACCACATATGCTAAAATACCTTTTATTCTTTTTTTTAAGCAGGATCATATCTTCTCCCTCCAATGGTCACCATGACCCATGGAGTTCCAGAGATGCCAGAATTCACCCAATAGTAATATTGGAACAGCCCTGAACACTTTAAGCCCCACTCGGGGAGGTCCTTTGGCATCTCTTGAAAGAAAGCTCCAACCCATAATAAACGAGATAAGCTCTAGCCAAATAACCTGGACATTGCTGGCATTCTGGCACAAACAAAGGTAGACATGGGTTTTTATACCTCCTCCCTCCCCAGTGTCTGCCATCAGCAGTCAAGGCCAAAACAAAAATTTTACAAATTCTACGCATCAAAAGGGAAAAAAAAACATTATCAGTAATAGGGTATGCTGCTTATTACCAGATGGACTAATGTCACATTAAAAAGTGCAGGATATTGGAGGATAGCCAACAAGACCATTGAAATAACTTACTAGACCCAGTGGGAAACCACTCCTGCCCAGGTGCCACATCAGCAGACCAAAACTAGATGACTTGTGTGTCACTGTGAATGTTCTGCTTGACAACATGTGCAGGATATCTGGAGAGTCAGCCCATCCCCCAACAAGCTAGCTCCAGGCTCTGTATTAATCATCGTTCCTTCTCACTCCAGACAACCTTGACTGTGTGGCCCTGCCAATCAGATATTTTTTATTCTTTCATTCTTTATCCTATAAAGGCTCCCTGCCTTCTGCCCATTTTGCAGTTCTCAAAATGAAGACTGCCCACTTTGTGAAATTTCAAATTAACTTTTTTTGTATCACCTAGATTGTCTTCTTCAATCGTTGTTTAACAGGACCCTATTTAGAGGGGTACAAGGAAAAAGTATAGATTGTTGTGCTATGCATTGTGCTTCCAGAACCAGCAGTATCATTATTAGCTAGGCACCTGTTAGAAATGTGGGGTTGCAGGCTCCACTTCAAATAATTCGAATTACATTCTGCCATTTATGCCATCTATGGAACAAGATTCCATAGATATTATGGACCAAACTTGTGTGTCCACCTGAAACTCTTATGTTGAAATCCTACCCTTGGCGTGATGGTATCAAGAGGTGAGGCCTTTGGGAGATGCTTAGTTCATGAGCATGGAGCTCCATGAATGGAACTAACATCCTTATAAAAGAGACTCCAGGGAGCTCCCAATTCCCTTGTGCCATGCGAGAACATAAGCCAGAGGTCAGTGAACCATGAGGTGGTCAACAGACACCTATTCTTCCAGTGCTTCCTTAATCTTGGTCTTTCCAGATACCATATCTCTGAGAAATAAATGTCTGCTGCTATGTCATCCAGTCTATGGTATTTTTGCTTTAGCTACCCAAGTGGAATAACAGTATGTGATTAGTATAAACATTAAATTTTGAGATGGACATGGTAGAGGACTACAGGAGGTTTGACTTGAGACTTCCCCTTTCTAGGTGAAATTCCTGGCTCACCCAGTTAAAACAAATGGCACCCACTTGATGACATCCTGTACCATATTTTCTGTGCACCTTTAAAGACAAACCAAATGTATTAAAAAAATTTTAAATAAGTGTATGCCAGATAACATTTTTCGGAAGAAAAAATGTTTGCAACCCTCCCTCCCACACACGCTACACACGCATGCATACAAAGGCTACCTGAGATAACTATTCTACCCTTAGTGGAGGCAGACAGACAGGAACATTGATCAATTTTCTGCGGTGTATTTAAGTATAAAATCAAAATATTACCAAGAGACATTATTATAATTAGCCATAAACAAGTTATTTTCTAGGTATGATGATTTTAATGGATTTCTTTTATGTGATTTACTTCTTTGCTATTGCCAAAAGAGATGGTCCAAAAAAGAGCTATTTTAGTTAAATTTAATTAATAGCTCTTGCTTCCTTAAAAACTAGAATTATAAGAGCATAGATGGGTACTCAACAATAAAAGTAAAAAAAGACAAACATGGTTTACACAAGATAGTCTCAACTGAATTATTTAGGCTAGCAAGATTATAAAACAGGCAAAATGAAAATTATTTAGTGTATATTGTGTTATAGAGAATAAATCAATAATGCCTTAAGATGTTAATGCAAAGTGTTTGTAGGATTACATGAAAAAAGGCATCAAGCAAAATCTTAGGACCTGAATGAACTGCACAAATTTCTGTAATAATGTGTTACAAACAAAACTTATAAGGAAGAAAATATAACTAAGTAGAGCATTTTGTCTTATCTTTCTGTTAACCATCACTTGAAGTCATGGTTGAACCACTTCACAATTCTCTATCAGTAAAAGTACATTCATAGAGTAGAATTTCCATTGACTTGATTACACTGTACAAATCTGACTTGTTTATAAGTTCTCTGCAGAGACACAGAGAGATTACTTAACCAAATTAAGTAAAAGGTATTTAGTCATCATCTGCTCTATGTCCATATGCTGTCAATCAAAACAAAAACAAACAAACAAAAACTATGTCCAAAGTGCCACAAACTTATTTTATAGGTTGCCAGTATTAATAGTGAGTGTTAATTCACACTGAATGAATTCTTTTGTCTTTAAAATTCATTTTAATGAATTCTAATTTCAATTAATTAGAGAAATATGGGAGAAGAAAAATAATTAATTAGTTTACCTACTAATTACTTTCTATATTTTAGATACTCTACTAAATATATTTATTATCTCACATAATATTTACAGAGCTTCTTTGGGTTAACTCTCATTTTTATCTCTATTTTACAAATCAGAAAATAGAACACTGAAATAATATATCAGTAAACTTTATTCTCATATTTCAATATGTTAATCCAAATGAAACAAGATACTATGAATACAAATGCCTTTCACATATAAATATACCCAATTAAGTTATATGTGGATACTAAATTCTGAGAATTTCTGCATTATTTATCCACATGAATTTTCCTATAAAATTTTTTTGTTTTTCAAGAAAACATTCTACTTCTAGAAATATTTATTGATTTTAGCCTTGTTCTGTGACTACAATGATTGGTTTGATATTTTTATCTAGCGAGAAGCGGTGGACAAAAATGTCTGTTACAGAGAGGTAAATGAAATGAACACAAAGAGGCTACCATTAGAGAAAGCTGCTGGTCACTGGTAGTTATTCTATGATCACTTTCAGAACAATAATGAAAGCAGAGTCTGGGCTGCATCAATTAGGCAGAAGAAGGCAGAAAATACTAAGTGTATCTGAGGATACAGAGCAACTACAACTTTTATACACCGCTGGTAAGGATGCAAAAATAGTAGAGCTTCTTCGGAAAACCATTTGGCAAGTTATTTTCGTTTTTTAAGTTCAACATAAACTTACCGTATGACCTATCAGTCCCACTACTTGATATTTACCTAGAAAAATAAACACTTATGTTTATAAAAAAGCATCTACACAAATGTTTGTAGCAGCTCTATTTATTATCACCTAAACAGAAAACAAATGTCCTTCAGCACATGAACTGATAAGTAAACTGTAGTACATCCATGCAATATGTATACTATTGATATATACAGCTTGGATGAATTTCAAGGCATTATGCTGAATGAAAGATCCCAGGCTCAAAAGGATATAATCTATGATTCCGTTTGTAGGACATTCTCAAAGATCTATGGTGATATAGAACAAATCTGTGGTTGCCAGGGCTTAGGGGTAAGCACAGTAGAAGGGAGTTTTTTGGGATGACAAAACTGCTTAGTAGAAGGGAGTTTGGGGGGATGACAAAACTGTTCTGACAAAATCGGGTGTGTTAAATGTCATAGAAAAATATACAAAAAGATGTAACTTTACTAAATAATGATTTAAAAATTGATTTCGGGGCTAGTTTTATAAAAAAACATAAAACAAAGTGAGAGCCAAATTGCTTTGTATAATAAAATAATTGGAATTATGGAGCTGTCTTCTGGCTACACATGTAAACCACTGGGAGACTTGAAAAGGAGGTAGGAGAAGGAAGGACTTGCAAAAACCACCTCAGCACCACAGGGCAGGCCAGTGAAAATTCCCTGCTGCAAGATTAACAACAGAAGAGTATCAATTTACATTTTCCCATTTTGGGGGATGATAGTTCTTCTCTGCTACTCCTTTTTTAATAAAAATTCTGTCCTATACAGAAGTTTCATGTTAGAATTACTTTGGTGATTACAGAGCCACATGCAGACAAGAAGAACAGCTGAAGGAAATGAGATGTGAAAGAAAATTCAAATTTCAAAGTCATGAAGAAGATGCAGAGAACAAACACTCCTCCTCTTCGGGAATCATTCACAGTACTGTGATGGTTGTTACATCTCCTATGGAATGCAACTTCTGTCTACTGAAGGAAAAGCCTAGAGGACTTGGGGATGCTTTGGTTACACATCTGTAACTAGGAAATAGAATGCTCAGGTACCCTCTTAATGAAGCCCATGCTATTCATTATTTGGAAACTTCACACACATAATTTTTTATAATTTAAATTATTTTATATCTAAACTCTTTTGTATAGAGGACATTCTTCCATGAAGGCAATCATATTATTTTATTTTCCATACTCATCATTTCATTGTAACATCTTTAACTCTCCATAACATCCCCTTGGGCATATGATACGACATTGAAGACAGTGCCATTCCATGTAACACCATGAGCTGATTGTCTCAGCTGTTGCCCCTGGGTAGCCTGTGACCCCTCAAGCTGCAGGTCTTCTTCAAACCAGTTACAGTCTCATACTGCACCTTGAGCTTTCACGCCGCTCTCACACTTCCCGTTGCCACATCTCAATCAAAGTGCACTAAGAAAAAAGACAGTGTCATTTGAAAGCAGATAAAAGACAACAGAGAAGTATGCTGGGTTCTGAAATGTCCTGTGACATGTGAACAGCACACCCTTTTGGTTTTACTGCAGATTTGAAAGAAACAGGCAGTAATCTGTAGGACTCTGTTTATTATTATACTGGCAAGGATCTAACTTTTACAAACCATGCTCTTACTCACTTTTATCTATTTATTTTTATACTATATATTTTATTCTAGCCCTCACTCCCTGTATATTTATTCCATATATGGTATAGAATAAAATACTATGCATTTTATTTATATCTTTTTGGTATGAAAACTACCCTTGCTCTCCTCTAAAATAATCTATTTAGAGATTAGTAAGTAATCTCTTGCTATATTCCTCTCCTAGTGCTATCATAACAAAACACCACAGGCTAGACTTGCACAACAGAAATTAATTTTCTCACAGTGGTGGAGGTCAGAAGTGCAAGATCAAGGTGCCATCAGGGTTGGTTTCTGGTGAGAGCTATCTTCCTGATCATTTATCTGTATGTCTTCACAGGGCTTCTTCTCTTTGCTCTTGTGGGAAGAGAACATGAACTCTGGTCTCTTCCTCTTCTTATTAGGACACCAGCCCTATGGGATCAGAGTTGCATCCTTATGATCTCGTTTCACTTTAATTACCTACCAAAAGGATTTGTCCAAATACAGTCCCATTGGAGGATAGGGTTCCAACATACGAATTTCAGGGGAACCTATTCTGTCCCTAACACTTGCTGTTGTTGAAATCTTTTCTTTCCGCAGAAACTTCATTTTCTATCAACCTTATTTTCACTTTCTGTATTAAGAGTCTGTGGAGAAACAGTTTAAAACCAGTCAGGACTTCCGGCCAAGATGGAGGCGTAGGCGGACACACTGTGCCTCCTCTCACAACCAAAATTGAGGACAACAAATATTTAGAAACAAGAAAACAACCAGAACTTATAGAGAACTGAACTGTACGGAAGTCCAACAACCATTCATCCAGACCGGTAAGAGGGGCGGAGTCGCGGCAGGAGAAAGTGGAGGTGCGGACCCAGGAACGCTAGCAGCAGCGGCTGGCAGTTCCCAGGTGCACAGGCGGCAGCTGGCGGTCCTTGGGCACAGGGGGGCAACTGTGCAGACCCAGTGAGGCCGCACAAGGCGGCTGGCTGACCAGGTGGTCCCACATTCGCGTGCACAGACGGTCCAGGCGGAGCGGAAGTGGCAGAGGGGACTGAATCCAGGAGAGAGCGGAGCGGGCGCCATTGCTCCCTCTCAGGCCCCACCCCCACATACAGCGTCACAACCCAGTGACTGAGCTGCCCCGCACCGGGGAGCGCCAGAGGCTCCACTCTTCACTACGTAACAGCACGTGTGCGTGCGCAGATAATCCAGGTGAAGGGGAAGCAGCGGAAAGGGCCGGAGTCCAGGAGAGAGCGGAGCAGGCGCCATTGCTCCTTCTCAGACCCCGCCCCCACCTACAGCGTCACAACCCAGCGACTGGGCTGCCCCGCCCTGAGGAACACCTAAGGCTCCACCCCCTCACTACGTAATAGCTGCGACCAGACTAAAACCAAAACAACAACAACAACAAAAAAACCCCACCAAAAATGGCTCAAACCGGAAAACAAATAAAAGCCCCAGAGCCAATTCCTCTAAGCAGTGAAGAGATAGCCAACCTGTCAGATGCACAGTTCAAAGCACTGGTCATCAAAATGCTCACAGAATTGGTTGATTTTGCTCACAAACTAGATGAAAAAATGCAGGCTACAATCCGTGAAATGAAGGAAGATGCATGGGGAACTGATAGAGATGGAAGAAAAACTGGGACTCAAATCAATGGAGTGGACCAGAAGGAAGAAACTAACAACCAAACAGAAGACGAGGAAGAAACAAGAATTCAAAAAAATGAGGAGAGGCTTAGGAACCTCCGGGACATCTTTAAACGTCCCAACATCCGAATTATAGGGGTCCCAGAAGGGGAAGAAGAACAGCAACGAGTGGAAAACTTATTTGAACAAATAATAAAGGAGAACTTCCCCAATCTGGCAAAGGAAATACACTACCAGGACATCCAGGAAGCTCAGAGAGTCCCAAAGAAGTTGGACCCAAGGAGGAACACACCAAGGCACATCGTAATTACATTAGCCAAGATTAAAATGAAGGAGAGAATTCTAGAAGCAGCAAGGGATAAGGGGACAGTCACCTACAAGGGAGTTCCCATCAGACTGTCAGCTGATTTCTCCAAAGAGACCTTCCAGGCAAGAAGGGGCTGGAAAGAAATATTTGAAATCTTGAAAAGCAGGGACCTACATCCAAAATTGCTCTATCCAGCAAAGCTGTCATTTAGAATGAAAGGGAAGATAAAGTGCTTCTCAGATAAGGTCAAGTTCAAGGAGTTCATCATCACCAAGCCCTTATTATATGAAATGTTAAAGGGACTTATCTAAGAAAAAGAAGATAAAACTATGACAGTGAAAAGACAACGAACTCATAGCTATCAAGAACCACACCTAAAACAAAAGCAAACTAAGCAAACAGCTAGAACAGGAACAGAACCACAGAAATGGAGATCATATGGAGGGTTAGCAACAGGGGCATGGGAGGAGGAGGAGAGAGGGGGAAAAGGTACAGAGAATGAGTAGCATAGATAATGGGAAAAAAATAGACAGGGGGAGGGCAAGAATAGTATGGGAAATGTAGAAGCTAGAAAACTTATGACCCATGGACATGAACTAAAGGGGGGAATGTGGGTGGGAGAGGGTGGGTAGGGTGGAGGGGAATGATGGGGGAGAAATGGGACAACTGTAATAGCATAATCAATAAAATATATTAAAAAATAAAAAAAAAAGATTAAATCAAAAAAAAAATAAAAAAAAAATAAAACCAGTCAGGGGTTGTCCCTACCTTTGCTGTGGCCTCAGCACTGGGAGAGCTGCAGGGCTGTCTTCAGTGGTGGGCGGAGCACCCAGTCTTCAGTAAAGACCTGCCCGGGAGGCACGCCTTCAGACCAGCCTGTGACCCACCGCAGGCTAAGCAGCCGTTCATTCATGCTGAAACTCCTCCAGGGTCACACTCCCTTTTCAAAAGAGGCTTGCTTTCCTTCTCAATCTTCTCAGCATGTCTGCAGAAGTAGCAATCAGATGTGACCCCCCGCAGTTGCTCCCAGATGGTGCCAAGAGTGCGCAGGGTTTCCGGGGCCAACATCCACATCAGACCCACTGAGGGAGCCCCCCACCCTTTTGTTGTATGGGATGGTTATGTCACCTAATTATGAGGAGCATGTCTGCTATGCAGAGCGATGGTCAGCAAGACAACATAAGACCCTTCTGGGAGAGGCTGCTGGCCATCCCTAGGATCGGTAACAGCTGGAAGTCAGGCTCCTAGAAGGCTGCCTGGATCTGGTTGGTGAAGGTTGCAGGAGTGAGGTGACCAGCAGCAGGAGTGGCTCCACTGGCGGTGCTGGCCAGTAATCCCGGGGGATATGACACAGACAGCAGTGGGGTTCTCAATGGCAACAGTGGCTCTTCAGATCCATGGTGTAGATACCATCTCTTGTTCTCTTGTTGCTCTACTGTCCCTTGGTGCCACCTAGATGGGTTCCTGATGCAAAACTTTTGAGGAAATACTGTTAGCTTCATTTGCAGGGCATCAAGGGCTCTGGACATTGTGAAAGTTTTCTTTAAGTTATCACAAGGAGCCAGACAATGCAAAATGGGTCCCTCTCTTGTTAACAGGGAAAGGCTTTTTTTTTTTTTTTTTTTTAAGTTTCACTCCACGATTTTAAGAAGAAATTTGCAACAAAGCAGAATATACCTCCTAAAGAATTTACTTGTTCCTCTGCATGACAACACTCTCTTCTACTGAAAATGTGTCCTGTATCTTTTCTCTGTATCTTTCTCTAGTATAACTGTGTCCTGCAGGACCCTGGAATCTTCTTCACCCACTGATAGTAGGAAACCGGATGATCTGAGAGTCAAATATATCTGAGTTCCCGAATTGAATCATGTAGCTCTTTAATGTTTTTGATTTAATATTAATAATATATATTAACCACCATAAAAATAATGCTTTCTTGCTGGGGAGAAATGAAATGTCCAGTAAGTTCCACTAGTCATGAAACAAAACTCATTGTTAAGGTACCTCTGCTAAAAATAAATAAATAAATAAATGATGCAGAAATGGGTAGTTTAAGGATTGAAATCTTCTTTTGTTGATACGTGAAATCAGAGCACCACCAGAGCTTGTCAATCTGAGAACTCAGATTACTGCAGGAGCAGGGGAAGGAAGAGGAGGGGAGGGAGGAACAAGAAAAAGAGGATAAAGGAAGAAGAGGAGACAGAGAAGAAGCAACCTTCATAATAACAAGAATATTTATCGTAGACTGAAATATACTTCATTAATGTATTATTTCTGGAGATAATAGAGAACAATAATATGGCCCTGCCTAGTGTGGCTCAGTTGACTGGGCGTTGTGCCACAAAGAGGAAAGTCACTGGTTTGATTCCCAGTCAGGGCACATGCCTGGGCTATGGGCCAGGTCCCCAGTCAGGGTGCTTATGAGAGGTAACCAATTGATGTTTCTCCCTCACATCAATGTTTCTCTCTCTCTGTCTCCCCCCTTTTCCCTCTCTCTGAAAATAAAAAATAATAATAATAATAAAATAAAATTTTATAAAAACAATAATTTGGAAAAGATATACACTATATATTTCCCTCACATGAAAAATGATGTGAGAAAAGGAATATTTTAGTAGTATGATTTGACTGTTTTGGCAGCTGAACAAACAATAAGATATTCACACTGCTAGAGAAAGGGGATATATATATTTACAGGCCAAAAAAGGGGTTAACTAATGTATGGGTTAACTAATTAGTTGAAAATACTGTAACAGCTCATTGGGCAATTTTGTAATCAGATGAGCCCAAGGGATGAATATGATCAAGTTTATAACAGTTCATTTTCTTTGAATGCAGCTGTATACAATGCCCCAGGAGATTCTAGAAGCATTGCAACTACAGCGACTCTTTTGATTAATAACATATTCAATCCCTAAAATCCATGAAGAGAAATGAATGCCGTTATGCCTTGAAGGGTATCTGTAGAAGCTATGGAGCCCCTTCTGGAGAGGGAGGAAAGTAGCTGGAAACCTGTGAATGGCCACCTTAATGTTATTGCCTTCTTAAAGATGGCCTTTTAGAAGTTTTTCATTTTTTTCTCTGTATCTAAGTTCATGGGGTTAGACTATGCTGTGATTGCCATAATTGTTCTTTCTCCCCCAGTGGTTTTATAGCCAACAAGGGAACATTAGCACCCACTGATTCCTTGTGGAAAATAATCTATTTAAAGATACTTGCTTCAATTGAAACTTTTTTTAATGCTTCACTCCATTATTTTATTGTGGAGAAATCTGCACCAAGGCATAACAGGAGCTTCCAATGAATCTATTTGTCTCTCTATTTATTCTTCCCTGGAAGTCATAAGCCTCTGTTGATAGCAGCCCAGATGGGTGCTAGGGAAACAATTATGACTAAAAACATGAGAATTCAGAGAGCTGCAGGATGTCTGCAAATATCAAAGGCTCTTGTTAAGGGCCTAATCCAATACTCATTGCCTGACTTCTTTTTTAGGGTTGTCTATCTCTCAGTGATACTGTGTTATTAAATATATATATTTAGCCAATTCTCTTTATAACACATATAGTCATATTCAGCTGTTTAAACATTATTCAGTATGTCTGGGTTAGGCACAGAAACATGCAATGTTATCTAACAATCTCTTTCCCTTCTGTTGAAATAAATTTACATGAATATAGTAAACGAATGAAGTAAGTAGTATGACATTGCAAAGCAGTGTACATACAGGAAATGTAAGTTTCCTTCTCTTCCATTCTTTCTTCCTCAAGTCAAATGTATGCCAGTTATGTGGGGGGAGGGGGATGAAAAACTTATGCTAACTAGAGTATAAGTAATTCTTGAAAAGTAAAGTAATGTTTGTTCCTTTCAATGTTTTTGAAAGTTATGTAATAAAGGATATCTTATAAACATAGATTCAGAATTTAAAGTATAACATATACCTCAGAGAATATAGTTCTTTGGGGCCTATTCAGTCTTGTTTTATAGTGTTTCTATTGTGTGAAAGTTGATGATAACTGTGTCTCATTTATGTCAGATGTTGCAGATAGTAAAATCAACTATTGTTTAGAGAATCCTTCAGAGAATGATAACTAAGAATAAAACAGGGAGTTGAGATAAATGGTGGCTAAAAAACTATTAATAGATGATTGTTAAATAAATATTTGTGCAGACAGCAAGCAAGGACAGACAAAGAAGCGTAAAAGGACAAAGAAAGTAGCATGGTAATACTTTAGAAGAAGAGTTTTGTCTTCCATAAATACTGTAGCTACTAGAAGACTTTTTAAGACTAGAAGCACTCAATGTCACAACTGTAATTCAGAGCAATGCTGGGTTATTAGCAAAGCACTAAATGCCTGCAAAAAGTCATTTATTGTTAGTAGAGTACAAAATTACACATAAATTCTGCCTTACAAAAGATTAAATGTTCACGTAACCAAGAACAAGCATAATGCCTGGTGAGTATTGAAAGCATCAAAGTGAGATAAAAAAGTTATATCTGGAAGTTATGTATTCAGAAGAAGAATAAACGAGAAATCATTTAGTAGCAGGTGAACAGTACAAACATTGAATCTTAAGAGAGTGAAGAATAAGAGAACTTTCCAACAAAGTAAATAAGAGAAGTAAGTTTGCAAAGCAAAGGAATTGCCAAAGAATTGAGGCTACTTTCACAGTGTGAGGAGCTGTGAGACACAGGCCAGAAAGCTACGCGGGAGCCAGGGCACACCCAGTACGGGGGCTTTCTCTCCTTTCTCTTTTTCCCCAGATTCAGAGGAGACAGATACCTTATCTCTTGATAGCAGTATTATCAGTAAATTTGAGAATGATGTTTTTTTTGTTCTTGTTTTGGGTAGAGAGCACTGTTTTAAAATCTCCATGTGGGGGAATACTCAATAAGTGTTGGATGAATAAGTGATTTATTAACAGCATATATTTCTTAAATTTATACCCAGGTAACTGATATTAGGATAAGGGATTGTTAGAAGTTAGGGGAGAATTAAATTTTAGAATCTTATGAATCCCTCTCTAAATTAAAAATAGGCACTATGATTAAGAACTCAAATTACATTTCTAGTTCATAAATCTACAAGGTAAGTTTTATTCTTCCTAGTTTGTAGATGAGAAACTAGAAATTCAAGGCATTAATTGACTTGCTAAAAATCTTAGAATCAAAGTATAATGGAAACTCAATTTCAAATCAAGTCTGAGTTTTGTTCAAGTAGTGTTTATTGTTATTTATGTTGAATATGGTGGAAATGGAAAAGAGAGTTTCTTTTGTCAGACACCTTGTGAGGTTACAATTGATAAGACTTCCAAAAATTGGATGTGTGGGTGGTCAAGAAGAGGCGATGTTAAAGGTTAATCTTTGTTTCCAACATTATATAACGAGGCCTCTATTGGTGGTGGTGTTCAAAAGCAGAGTAGGTAGAGAGAACAGATTTGTAATGTTGACAGGAGGAGAATAAAAAGCAGAAATGGCAACACAATTCTTGAGACCCAGTTCAAAATGAAATTTTATTAAGAATTTCAAGGCAGTAATAGCAGAACATTAAACTGAGGGCTGAACGCCATGACCAGCACAAATCACGCTTCTACGAAGGCGGCCCTGAAAATAGTTTAGTTTAGGGCATGTTCCATTTTGGGTGCTAGAGATGTAGTGAAGGTGAATTTACAAAAAACAAGATGGGACGAATTATATAGTCCTTCATAGGTCCAGAAAAATAGAAAAAGAACATGAGAAAATACATCAGCAGAAGGAAACTTTATCATTCAATGGCAAGTTCTTTTTTAAGGACAGAGTGAAAACTTGCTAGGGATAGACTGTTAGTTTAGCTTTCTTTCGGGCATGACTATTTAGAACAATCTCTTTGTATTTCAGGCTATAAAGAGAAAAGAAAATTCATTAGCCTCAGAGAGCCAGTACCAATCCAGGGATGGAGAGGAGGTTCTGGAGTTGGCTTTACCACTCCTATGTGGTGAGAAAACATTTTATCTAGGACCCAGTGTGCAGGGTGGGGCAAAAGTAGGTTTACAGTTGTTTGTATGGAAAATGATATAATAATTAATCAATAATAATATAAGAACAAACTGTTTTGCATACTCATACTCACCACTGTAAACCCACTTTTCCCCACTCTCTGTTGGACTTTTGTAACTTTTGCCACTAACTAGGTGGGTGACCTTAATAAGATATTTCACCTCTCTTGGTCTCATATCTTTACAGATTAAATAATAGTTCAGGCTAGTATTTATAAACACTTACTGAGTTCCTGTTTTGATCTAGGTGGCAAACTTAACTCTAAATGCTGATAAATAAAGCAAAATTCTTGACACTGTCTACCTACAAGATGCTAAAATTTATTTTAAACACAAAAAGTGAAACAATGATATATCAGGAATAGTATAGTCCCATCAGACCTAGATAAGAACTCCAGATCTCCCTCTTACCACCTGCGTTAACTTGCTCACATTTCTTAACATTCCTGTTTCTCCTTTAAATCTGTAAATAAAGAATAATCGTGCTAACTGCCATGTGATGTTTGAGAGCCCTGTGCATGCAGGTATGTAGAGTGCCTAGCTCAGTGCCTGGTGCCTAAAAAATGTTCACGACATTTCTCTCTGAATATGCATTTCAGATTTTCAGGCATAGATCATCCATCAAAATAAGATTAATTCTCAGATCACCTCATCAGGACATTTCTGTATACTATTTAGAGAGCCTCTACAAATGATTTGTTCTTTGACACACAAAATTTAAGCTTAAGTCAATTCTCCTAAGCCTTTTTAAAATATATGGTGGGTGTTTGCAGTTTCTTGCCCTGATGTAGTGAATCTAATACACACATACACACACATGTGTGTGTGTTCATGGGTCCCTTTGAGAATGTAATGAAAGTAAAAGTTCTTCTTCATAGAAAAAGCACATACACATAAAACAGAATAATCCCACTGTGTTTCCAGGCCCACGGGTCCCCTGAAGTTCTTCCATGCACCCCAGATTGAGAACACCTTAGTAACAGAAAGATATATTTATTTACCAGAGAAAACTCAAATTATAATTTAGAATTCATGAATTTCAAGTGGTTATGGACCTTGATAATTACCTTTTACCATTGCTAATATCACGAAGGGAAAACTTTGAATGGATTTGATTTCACAGGCCATGTGTGAATATTGATTTCAGCCTTGCCACACAGCTTTTCTGCGTGCTGAGTGAAGAGACTATTCAAGGCGAGGCTCATCTACCCCAGCGGTAACTACTGTACTAAAAACGAGGCACATGGAATCCAGCTATCTCAGACCACATTCCAGACTGCTCCTGTATGTGTCCAAAAGATTAGTTACATAATATTGATACTTCTGCATGCATTGATGATTCCCTTGTTGCCATAAACTTGAAATGAGAAGTCATTTGAAGTTTCCAAATCTATGTCAAAAGGCAGATGCTCTGAAAGCCCCCATGAGTTTGACTCTTTACAAGTAACAATTCTTAACTGTTTAGATCTAAGACTATGTTAGTTTATTTTTTGTAAGTGTAAAACACATGAAGAGGCTACTCTAATAAAGCAAAAATATATTTTTAATTTTTTTCTGTTTATGTAATGCATCAGTCCTATTGTTAGATTTTTATCTCCTTAACATATTAATGGATTATCTTTCTAGAGTTGGTTTAGTTCAGATTGCTTATGACAAACTATTCCCACTAGATGTAATGATTAATTGCTTTCAGTTACTTTTGTAGAAGATATTCCTTCATTGCAGACATCACTGCCTGATCCAAGCTGAAAGGGCCTATATGTATAAAGAATTCATTCAAAATGTAATGAAATAGGAAAAAAAAATAAATGTGATTGTGTCATATGCTTTGAATAAGTTTCCAAAATGAACATTATTTATCTTCAAAGGTGTATTATTTTACAGATGTTATGTTTCAAAACATGTTAAAAATGGACAGGCTAACTCAATTTTCTGTGATATTTTAAAGGTCTGATTACTAGTATATAAAAACAAAACATAAAAATTATCTTTTATATCACCCTTTATCGAAATTATTAAGAAACTTTTCTAAGGGTGAAAATTTAATTTAAAAAATCAGTTTTATTGAGAAGTCCATGTAAAAGTTAAAAAAATTACAGAGTTGGCATGGCTGTAAAATTTAAGGTCCCTGATGTTAGCAATCTGACTTCCTGAACTCAAAAACATTTCTTTATGTTACACTGACAAATAATTCAAGTTTTACTTTTTGATAAACATTAGTTTGAAATCTCTAAGCTCAAAAATTTAGAATTAGAATTATTACATTGTGTCAGAATTAAATATGTATATTATTGAATTCCAAAATGAAACAAGAAATATGTTGCCTAATACTTATCTTTTACTTCAGAAAGATAAACCTCAAAAATTGTTTGATACTCAAAACCTTATTCTGCTTAAATGAAGTTAACTGTCTGTGATGATGTATTGTCTTTAGACACTAGATCTTTGTTTTAACAGTTCACTGAAATTGTACTATATGCTATTAGCTAGATGAATTACATGTATTATCTCATTGAATCCTTAAAACAATACTATGAGAGGAATTATGTCATTTTATAAAGATAAAGAAGGTGCGTTTACAGAAGTTAAATACCTCACACTACTAGCAGAATGAAGATTTGAATCTGCATCCTTCTGATTCAAAATTCTGAGTTCCTCCTCATATTCAATATAACACCATAGTCTTAAATGTCTTCCTGAGTGAAATATTGCACAAAATATAGTAAGGTTGATACCCTACTACATAAAGGATCCTACCATTGTAGTGAAAAGTTGAGCTGTGAGACAACACTGTCTAAAATTGATTGCTTTCCCCACAATCAATGGTTTGAGTCACTTAAACTCTCAGTTTTTCAATTTCCACAATCACAAAAAAAATCATCATAATGTTAATTACATAAACATTATGGGAATAAAATGAAATCCATTCAATATTTCATGGAGATGACTAGAAAGGGCCCTAGAAGATAAGAAATATTCAGTATATAACTGTTCGTATGATAAGTACTTTTTATTGAATTATCTTTGCTTCACATTTGTTATATGGCCCTCCAAAAAATAGAAGATTGTGTCAGATAGAAATTACATTTTATATTTTTCATCTTTTCTATAATGCAACTGATTCTTGGTATATAAAACTAAACATTTAGATTGTCTACCATCACCCTCCAACACAACTAATTTTCTCAGGCATGAGCATTTATTATTGAAAAAATATTCCCTTTTATGAAAACCTAGCCAAAGTCTGACATATTAACAAAAAAGAAAGTAAAGAAAAGAAGAAAAAACTAAAGAAAAGAAACAAAGCCCTGGAAACTGGGTATTTATATCACCTCTATTAGTGAAAATAATAATGCCTCCCTCGCAGATTCTCTGCCAACACCTTTTCCTCTGTGCTGGGCGTACCAAGCTGTTTCCCATATGGGTGTTATTTAGCCATTTCAATTGCCCAAGACTGAACTGAATGGCACCCACACACATACAAATGTCCACACATTTTGTAACTTGAAATATTGAATAATAGTTATTACTATTCCGGATGAAAGAACAAATGCTTTACCTTTTCATTTAATATTCTAATAGCATTTGCCAAAAAACTTGTGACTCTTCCTTATGCCACTCACACTCTTTGGTTTCCACTTACTAGATAATTTTTAGTTTTCAAACATGTAAATATTTTCTTCCATCGTGTTTTATTTTCTCTCGATGAATGGCTTGATATTTTAAATTACTGTTATTGTTTGCATTGTTAGTTGCATTATAAGACATTGCTGTAAATGGCTAGCAGAGCGAACTTAAAGTCAATTTCCCAAGGAATAAAATTTATGTCATTTTAATGACATATGATCACAGTACCAGGCTGTGCCCTCCTCTAGAATAGAGAAACCATCTTATCAATATAGGCTCTCAATACATGTTTACCAAACAGAACTCTAAACTTTCAATAAGCTAGGGATAGTGGAATATAAAAAGGTGATGGGAATAAAGTAATGGAAATAAGGCAACGGGAAAAAATGTAGTTATTTTAAATGGATTAACTTTAATTCAAGAGGAGTCAGAATGTTTCAAACTCATTTGCTAGCATTTTATTTTGAATCTGTTATAAAGGAACATTTTTTTTTTAATGCATAGACTCTTAGACTGAGACAAGTCCACATAAGGCATGTAATTCACTGTCACTCCCAATGCCCCAACTTGTCTTTTTACACCTGCTGCACTCAGACCCAACTCTGTAGGCCTGAGTGGAAAAACTCTGAGCAAAAAGCAATCAGTGGAGATACTTGGCTGATCGTTTTAGCTTTCTGCCCTTTCTCTTTTCACCCTGCGTAAAATGAATTAATTAACTGATAATCTCTGAGTTCTTTCAATTCTTTAGGTTTTTGCCTTTCTACTTCTGATAGTGGAAAACTTAGTATATTTTTACAGTCCACTGGAAAACTCTAATTTTGAGAATGTTCTTGACTGCCTATATTGGTTCATTGTATGCCAATGGCCCAAGAATCACCAGGTTTACCCCCTCCCCCAGAGCCTTTTACTCTCTGTAGGTTTGCTAGTATACCACTCTCCTGCCATTCTCTCTTTCCTAAGCTAAGATCCATAAAAAATGTAACGCAACTATTTTAATGACAAACATGAATTACATTCAGTGAAATATTAAATTTTGGATGTTAAAGTTTTTGGCTCCAGCATTTCTTAGGGCTGTGTTTTGACCCAGAAAAAAATGAGCATTCATTCATTTATTTAAATGTCTCATTTTTTTTTCAAATACGCATTCCACAGAGTTTTCTCTCAAAAACATGCAATTGCCCTCTTTATGTGTTCTCTTTATACTTCTTTAATGGCTTTGGATAAAATCCAAAGTGTCTAATATTTTACAGGGGGACTAATGACCTGATTTCAGCTCACTGCTTTTGCCACTCCTCACCTCACAGAATTTGATTAAGCACAGAATTGCCTCTGGCTCCTTAAGTGTGAAACAGTCATTCACTGCTTCAAGCTCCTTCTTCCTCACCTGACTAATTTATGCTCATTCTTTAAGCAAGCCCCTCATGAAGCTTTCCTCTGGCTTCCTTTGTGACCCATCTCTTCTATGGCCCTGTGTTATCCAGTGAAAATATCTTACCACTAAACTTACCACAGTGATTTACAAATAGCACCCTTGGTGATTCTATTCTAGATGCTGCGCTTTGAGAGTAAAACCTCTGTTTTACCCATCTCTATATACCTCATGTTTAGTGCAATGCTTGGCTTATAGCAAGCTGATATTAAGTGTATGATGAATGCAGTAATCAGTAGTGAGAACACATTAAACAGTGCAAAATGAAAGTCCATGATATTGATCATTCTGAGTAAAAAATACCATTGATCTGTTCAGAATCAGTAATAAAGGCATTACAACAATAAAAATAGGCAGCTACTGATATTGCCAGATAATCTGACACTTAACTTGAAGAAACAATGTGACACATGGTGGATGTTTATCATCATCATGTAGAACATTCCAGTTTCAAAGAGCATCACAAAAGATGCAACTTGAAAGTGGGAGGAAGGCTGCACATCCTTGAAGCCCCCTCCTGGGCTCTGCTGTTGGAAGGGGGTGGGAACGAGAAACTGTATAGATGGTTGAGCACACTTGCCAGGGGAGCTGTGTTCAGTGCCTGTCTAGTTCTGCCAAAGTGGAGGTGGTACATGGAGCATGGTCTGCAAAACAGCAGATGAGGTTAGTTTGGTCCCCATGGAAACCAGATCCCCCATTGAGAAGTAAACATATTTGGTGCTTTTGTAATCAGAACCCGTCAAAAAGTGAAAAACAATCCATTTTTGTTGTACTTATATTGTGTTAAAAGAGTCAAAAATCTAAATCAGAGTCACTGGACAATACTTTTTCTAACACAGATGTTATCAAGTTATGTGCCTCACTTTAACCACTGACAGAAGAAACTGAAAGAGTTCCTCCCTTCACTTTGTGACAGCTCTCTATAGAAGTCCAGGGAAGTATTTGTATTCTATAATTTTGGGGCGAAATGGAATATGGTAAAATGACCCACATAGCCAAGCATGTAATTGTTCATTCCAGATCTCCATCTAGAGGCAAAGACATCTCAGTATCACAAGACTTTTACAATGAAAATGGTAATAAGTACAATTACATAGAGAGAGTTTTTTTCACAGTTCATGTGATATTATTTCAGTGAATCTTTAAAATGCATGTGTTACACCTTTCAAGTGTGCTGGAAAAGACAGTCTTTAATTCTAATGGATTGATTAAGCAGTCTTTAAGAAATATTTGGGAAAATATTCAAGCCTGTCCCTTAAAACTTTCAAGTGTTGTTCTTGGAGATATTATAAGTGAAATCATTCTATAACTATTCTAATTAAAGTAGGAAAATTTGATTGGTAAAAAATTGTATATATGATATATACAGGGTCTGGTACAAATAACACCCCTTTTTATTACAATATCATAAGCATGTAATTCTGTAACATAACAATATCACACTCAAGCACATCATATGACATTTTAGGTGAAATGTTTAAATTAAAACTATAAATTATTACACTCATATTATTACCACACTCAAGCAGGCATTACTTCTGCTGGACCTATACATATGGGAATAAATATCCAGCATCTAAAATATTCTAGTGTCTTTCTACCACAGGAATTTTGCCATTTCTTACATGTGGAAGTAATCTGACTCTATCTACATACTCTAATTGTTAGAAAACTAAAACTTTGCATTAGTGATTATGTATTTATGAAGCTAATGCACTAAGGTGTGAAATGAAGTGTTAGTTCCTAATCAAACATTGGGGTCTCAGTGACATTAAACATCTAGATCTTCCTCATTAATGGAATATATGGCATATTCTATACAAAGAATTGAGATAACTGTTTGCCTTCTCATTTTAACATCTTTTATCATTGTCTCGGTAAAAGCAAAACAATAATAATAATAAAATAATACAACTTCTATAAATATGAATTTACCCTCTTGCGGGGGGCTTCACCCGTAGAACCCCCCGTTCGTCACGGATGAAAATAAAAACTACCAAGACATCTTGTGCTTGGGGAGGAAAGGGGTCAAACTCTCAGAGGAGAATGACCCAGAGCGCCTTCCTCACTAGGCTTTTATTGGGCTTAAATCCACGGGAATACAGGTATGTCAGGCGACAAGGACCAAACAATGGTTAACATTTCAAAGCAATCTGAGGGCTTAATCTGAGCCAGTGTTTGTCAGGAAAGGGGGTTGCCAGACTTTGGGAGACATACTCATTTCCTCCTGGGACACTTATCACCTAAGGAAGAGCACTCTTAGCAAAGCAGGTTTCACAGGACTTTAGGAATTCTTTCTTATGCCAATCACCCAAGGAGCCGTCCTGGCCAGGACAGGGCTGCACCGCTCACCCCCACAGTTTCAGGCTTTAAGCCGATTAGGAAGCAGGAGACATCTCCCAGATGGAAATGAGGACTCGGGCTATGTCAGAATAGCCGGGGGGCGAGGGTCCATCACATCCTCTTTGCTGCAACCCCCCGAGTCCTTCCATGAGGCCTCCCAAGTGGTTGCGTCTGGCTTAGGTTGCCCCTCCCATGAGGAGTCTTACCCGTCATTGACTGCCAACCAAGCAATTGGGCCAGAGAGGCAGAAGTAGCACTCCTGCCAGGGAGATAAACTTTGTCTCCTTAGTAGGTCACGTCCTTGTGACAGAACAGACCCAGATGAAGTGGGTCCCTTGGGCTCTTACACAGCCCACCATGGGGTGAGGGTTACAACTCCTGAAACCAGGCTGAACGGTCCGCAACACCCTCTCTGATATATTTACATGTAAAAGCTACAAAATTAATATGCCTTAGCAGATTTTTCTAATTCATCCCAGCATAGTTGTCTATCTTATATAAGATTATTCTTTTTGGATCATTTACAGCAATTGGCATTCATGTGCTTCTAATATCTCATAAATACTAAGAATTCTTGCTGCTGTCTATTTATTGGGTTGGGCAAAATTTTAAAGGGAAGTATTCCAATAAGCTGTGCTGTTGTCATGGCTGATGATGATATTGTAGAATATTTTCTAATATTTTGGTTAGAAATGTCAATAGCATTTTGTATCATGTTCCAATATAACATAGCATTTCAAATGTATTGCAAATATCTTAGCAAACTCAAAAAAAGAACAAGATTGAAAAAGTAACCATCTAACAGATAAGCACTTTTCATGTGTACATGCTGTTCCAGAACAGTGTATTTCAAATATGGGTTATGAAACATGAGACAAGGATAAAACCTCAGCTGCAGGGATTTTTAACCTTGCTTATTACTAGGATTAAAGAAGACAGGGATAGGAGGGATTCCTTTCACCCTATTTGCCGAGGTTCTTTACAATTATTTTTCCAATCCATTGCCCTGCTCTAGCACCATAGTACCTGTGCAAGCTCTATTAATTGCATGTTCCAATGCCCTTCTCTAACTCTACCCTTTCTACCTGTCTTAGTTTGTTTGGACTGCTGTAATAAATCACCATAGATTGAATAGCTTATAAACAACAGAAATTTATTTGTCAGTTCAGAAGGCTGGAAAGTCTGAGATCAAGGTGCTGGCAAATTCTGGATCTCCGTAGGGCCTGCTTCCTGGTTTAAAGATTGCTGTCTTCTTGCTCTGCCCTCAGTAACAATGGGTAGTAGGGAGCTCTCTTTTATAAGGGCACTACTCCCATTTATGAGGGCTCCACCTTCATGGCCTCATCATCTTGCAAAGGCCCTATCTTCTAACACCATCATCACTTTAGGGACTTAGTTTCAACATATGAATTTTGTCAGGATGTAAACATTCATTCCATTGCACTCCATTACCTTACTTTCCTTTGTACATTCTACACATTTCGGGGAACACTTCTATCATTGGAAAAGGGCATAATGAAATCAATACACCAGTGTCATTATCATAGAACCCTGGTATAATAAACTATCTAAACTCATCTAATTCAATGACCTTTCCAATTGAAGAATGTCCTCATACAATAGTACCAGATAGTAGTTTCTCAGACTGCACAAGAGCACTTGTTATGGTGAGGAATTTGATTCTTCCTCAGAAGTCCTTTTTATCTTTAGACAGGGTTGATTTTTTGAAAGGTTGTTCTCCTAACTTCACATTGATTCAAGTTTTGCTTTCTGAGAAAATATGAAATGAACATCTTTTTTCCTTATTCCTCTCTTTTTAACTTTATTTTTTAATAATTGTTTTTATTGTTGTTTAAGTAAAGTTGTCTCTATTTTCACCCTACCACACACTCCTGCCCCACCCATCCCCACCTCCCACCCTCAAACCTACTCCCCTTGGCTTTGTCTGTGAGTCCTTTATACATGTTCTTTGATGGCCCTCCCTGCTCTTCCCCCCATTATCCCCTCTCTCCTCCCCTCTGGTTATTGTCAGTTTGTTCTTTATTTCAATGTCTCTGGTTATATTTTGCTTACTTGTTCATTTTGTTGATTAGGTTCCACTTATAGGTGAGATCACATAGTATTTGTCTTTCACCACCTGGCTTATTTCACTTAGCATAATGCTCTCTAATTCTATCCATGCTGTCATGAAGGGTAGAAGCTCCTTCTTTCTGATGCTTAGTACTCCATTGTATAAATGTACCATAGTTTTTTGATCCACTCATTTACTGATGGGCACTTAGGTTGCTTCCAGCACTTGGCTATTGTAAATTGTGCTGCTATGAACATTGGGGTGCATAGGTTCTTTTGAATTGGTATTTCAGGGTTCTTAGGGTATAATCACAGCAGTGGAATTGCCAGGTCCAAACTCAGTTCTATTTTTAATTTTCTGAGGAAATTCCATACATTCCCTTTTGCATATTAGAACATTAAATATACATTGATTATTATTTGGATATTTTCTACATTTGGCAAAGAAAACAATTTCCAAATTGAAGTCAGAACTGAAAGTGTTTTCCCAAAGGGCCACAACTGAAATTCAGTTAAACATCCTCCCTGATTTAAACAGTCAGGGATTTGTTATTTAACCATTTTACAGTCACTAGTTACTATCATTTACTGTATTGGTCAATGTTCAGTAAGGAGACAGAAAATTCGTTAGTTATTTTAACAGAGATATTATAATAAATTGTTAATAGGCAGAAAGCTAATAACAGTGTCAAAGCCAAAATGAAACACTAAGTCACCATGGAAGTAGCAATTGCAGGAAGAAACTACCATCTGCGGGGCTGGAGAAACAAACTGAGACTTAGAATTGTTAAAATTTAGAAGTTTGGATGAGGGGCCTGTGGCCTGGTGCCTTTTCTTAGCTCAGGGGAGGGGCCTTGAGGGGCTGGATTTCAGACTTCTGAGGAAGAGGCACCAGCCCATTGGTTTTGGTGCTTTAAAGATCTGCAGAAGAAGCTGCTTCTATTAGTATTCAGAACACTGCAAACTGGATTTGGCTGCTGATTTTGGATCGAACCATCCCTGCAGGGTGAAGTAGCAAAGCTAGACTGACAGCAAAAGAAAGCCAATGGAGCAAAGAGGAAGCAGCAAGTCCCTTTTTCTTTTTCCAGGCCTTCCGCCTCCCTTTAGCATCCCACTCACAAAGTTCAACAGGAAGTCAGCTAAGAAGGTATGTGGCTTGCAGAGTTCCAGCACAAGCAAACTTTACTAAGAAGCATGCAGGAGTGGTGTTGAAACAGAGAAATAGCTTAATAACTGGCACACTTATTTTGCTGTGTTGTCAATTATTTGTGTAGAGATCTGACTCTTTAGCTTAAAAATTCCTTCAAGAAAGCAGAGAATGTATACCCATCCCATTATCTGGCATAATATATGATGTGCAGTTACCATTGAATAGATGTTAAAGTATAATAGCCTTATATTATCAATGCTAAATATTATATTAAATATATCAACTGTTCTAGTTTGCAAAATGTTATTTCTCCCCCCAAATAATACTGGGTTATCATTCCCAGATTTGGGGTCATCTGCAGATTTGATATGCATTACCTATTACTGTAAGTTATTGGTGTGAAATTTTTCTCTAACTTTAAAGGACATGAAGATCACCTGGAGAGCTATTAAACATAGATTTCTGCCCTGGCTTGCTTGGTCCAGTGGACTGAGCGCTAGCTTGCAAAACTAGGGGTCACTGGTTTGATTCCTATTCAGGGCACATGCCAGTAGGGGGCACGCAAGACACCAACCACATTAGTGATGTTTCTCTCTCTTTCTCCCTCCCTCCCCCATCTCTAAAAAATAAATAAATATTTTTTAAAAAACATAGGTTTCTATGTCCTATCTCAGAGATTCTGATTTAATGTGCTTTAAATGGGACTTAAAAATTTGTGTTTCTTGCTTTTTTAATCTTTTTTTAAAAATATTTTTAATTTATTTTTTTAGAAAGAGGAAAGTATAGAGGAAGAGAGAGAGAAGCACCAACTGGTTACCTCTCAAACACCCACTACTGGGGACCCAGCCTGCAACCCAGGCATGTGCCCTGACTGGGAATCGAACCAGCAATGTTTTTGTCCACAGGCTGGCACTCAAACCACTGAGCCACATCAGCCAGGGCTCATCTTTTTTGAATTAAGGTATACTTGACACACAATTATATTCGTTTCAGCTATACAGCATAATGATTTGATATTTGTGCAAATTGCAAAATATTCATCACAAGAAGCCAAATTAACATCCATCACCATCATAGTTACAAAGTTTTTTTCTCGTGATGAGACCTTTTAACATTCACTCTCTTAGCAATTATTGGTTATGTAATACAGTATCGTTAACTATAGTTGTCAAAATGTACATTACATCCCTATGACTTATTTGAGGAAGGGAGTCAACAGATACAAACTTCCAGCTACAAAACAGAAAAGGGAACTTGTGTTTCTAACCAGCTCCCAGGTGTGATGATGCACACATCCTTTACTTACTCTGCCACATTTTTAGTTACTCTGCTTTAACAAAAGTTTGTAACGTGGCAATATTTTAAAACAGCTCTATACTTTAACTCAATAGAACTATTGAAAACATAGCATGTTTGGAACATTTAGAAACATAAATCACTCTCTTGTAAATTCTAAAATTCCAGAATTAAGATACGTGAATCCTCTTCACATGGTCGGCACCTGCACAGCAGCTCTCACGGCACGGTCAGGGTGGAGTCTCTCGTGATCCCATGTGTGAATGGACCGACAGCAATCAAAATGCAAGTAGTTTATAATTTAGTAACTTAGTATGGCATCCAGAAGCATTAGTAAGAATTAAAGACAATGGGAATAAAATCATTTGGGACCCATAGAGGAAGAAATAAGTAATCAGAAATCATGGGTTTTTTTTTTTTTAATAAAATGCTAGAGTTTACATTGAAAAGTTCACTATAAACTATGTTTTACTTTTTTAAAATTTATTGTTTTCCTTCACCATGTTAGGGAAGTTTTTGGTAATTTCTTCAAATAAGTTCTCAATCCTTCCTCTCTCCCTCTCTCTCTCTCGCTCGCTCCCTCCCTCCCTCCCTCCCTCCCTCCCTCCTTCTGATACCCTTATCACAAGGATATTGATATACTTCATATTATCCTAAAGGTCCCTTAAACTATCTTCATTTTTTCTTCTTTTTTTATTTTTGTTACTCTCATTGGGTGTTTTTTTCTACCTTGTCTTCCAAAACACTGATTCAGTCCTTTTCTTCATCTAACTTAATGTTTGTTCCAGTGTATTCTTCATTTTAGATACTGTATTCTTCATTTCTGAGTGCTCCTTTGTTAGGTTTATATGTGCTTTCGCATGCTGTTGAGCATCCTTATAACCATTACTTTGATTTCTATTACTGATAAATTGCTTGCCTCCATTTCATTTAGCTCTTTTTCTGGACAATTCTCCTATTCTTTCATCTGGGGCCTGTTTCTTTGTCTCCCCATTTTGGCTGCCTCTTTATGTTTATTCCTGTGTATTAGATAGACCTGCTATGACTCTCAGTATTAATGGGGTGGCTTTATGTGGTAGCTGTCCTTTGGGGTACAGTTGTGCAGTCTCCATGATCCTCTAAGCTGGGTGCTCCAAGAATGTCCCTTGTGTGGGCCCTCCTATTGTAGTTAAGTCTTTTTTTTTTTTCCTTTTTATTGAATTTATTGGAGTGACACTGGGTAACAATATTATACAGGTTTCATTGTAATTATGTCTTGATTGCCATTGGTCCATTCATGCATGGGATCATAAGAGACAGCCCCTGCCATGCCCAGCCAGCAGTTGTGCAGGTGCGGACCACATGAGAAGAATTCACCTCAGTAGGCCTTGGTGCCTGCTGAGATCTCCCTTTGGATATGCTGCTTATGAAGTTTATTGGATCCTGTTCTGTTGCTGTCTGAAGCTGGCCACTGGGGTGTTAGTTCTGGGCCTCTTGGGAGAGACTCTAGTGCAGACCAATATAAGGAGCTGCCAGTGACTGGCCCACAGCAATCAGTTTGAAGCTACAAGTAATCCACAATCTGTGGCTCCCTCTGCTCAGCCTGGGTGCAATTGAGAAAAACCAATCTATGCACCAAATCCAGCTTTTACCATCACCAGGCCTGGAGCAGGGCAAAAGTCCCAAGGTACCTCGAGATCCGATCCGCCTCTGCCTGCCTCCACCTGCTGGCTGCCTGTTAGGTTCAGTCACTGAAAAAGCCTCAGGCTGTACTTCTCAGAAGGAAGCAAGCTCCACAGGGTGTTGCAAAGAGAGTCCAGAACAGGAGCTATTGTTTTCCCCAAGGCTGATGCCATAAGGAGGGGAGTGCTCCACCCAGGAAAAATGGGAGTCAGCTGAACCTGTGGTGGAACTCAGCACAGGGATCCTGCCCTCTGTCTCTTCAGCTCCCCACACCCACACCCAGAGCCTCAAATCCCAGCTTCTCTTCATGTGACACTAGTTCACTTCGTCCTGCCTTTGACAGAGCTCAGGGCGAATATCTGCAAACAAAAGAAATTGTGAAAGACAAATACCATGTGATCTCACCTATAAGTGGAACCTAATCTGCAAAACAAATGAGTAGGCAGGATATAACCAGAAACATTGAAATTAAGAACAAACTGACAGTAACCAGGGGATGTGGGAGGGGATAATGGGGTGGAGGGAAGGGGAAAGGGTTTTCAGGAACATGTATAAAGGACACATGGACAAAACCAAAATCGGGTAGGATGGAGGGTGGGAGATAGGGAAGGGTGGGGCAGGGGGAAGTAGTGGGGAGGAAATGGAGACATGTGTACCTGAATAGCAATAAAAAATAGTAAGTAACCAAAAATAAAATAAAATAAAATAAAATAAAATAAAATAAAATAAAATAAAATAAAATAAAATAAAATAAAATAAAATAAAATAAAATAAAATAAAATAAAATGGTAAATTTCCCCCGATAAAAATTAGTGAATTATTCCCAGCAAATGATGAATAAAAAATTAAAGTAATTTTTTTAAAGTGTGCTTTGGCCCTTTAAGACAGTGCCTGTGTCTCTAGAGAACTTGCCTCTCCCGGGTGGACAGAAACCATGTTTTGTAAGCCCCTCTTCCTGGCTCTGGTGCTCTGAGCTACAGAGCCCAGCTTGGGGTTTAGACTCCACGCTTCTTAGGAGGACCCTGGCACAGCTGAGATATCCCTCCAAACCCTCAGCCACTACCAGTCCCTTTTCATGTCTCTGTCCTTTCTACCAATCTCGATGTGGCTCCTTCCGCAAGTCCTTTGTTAGAAGACTTCTTATCGGCTTGTCTTCAGTAGGTTATTCAGGATGATTGTTCTACAATGTAGTTGTTGTTTCAGTTGGTCCTGGGAGGAGGTGAGTGTAGCTTCCACCCGTTCTCCTGCTATCTTGGATTTCCCTATTTGTTCTTAGTGGATAAATAAGGTGGTAAGAATGTGATGAGAATAGTCTGTTACAGATTAAACAGTATCCAGTTTCAAATATTTCTTTTGTACTCCATTTCCATCAGTTATTTTGGAGCCTACCTTTCACCCAGATCTTCTTTATTGTATTCTTCATGGTGGAATTTTTTTACAAAATTAAGATAGGGCAAAAAAAAGTCAGGATACACTTCTGAAAAGGGAGCAAAGGGAAAAAAGTAAAGAAGCTGAAGATTTCTCTTTTCCTCTGTGATTCCAAAACATTGGAACGTTATCCTCAGAGCACTAGTCAGTTCTCAGCACGTGTCTACAAGTGATGGTCTCATAGCCACAGACCGTGTTAAGTGTAGCCAGAAAGAGAGTGCAGGGAAGTGATGAGGATCAAGTAGGTCAAACCAACCCCCTCCACAGTCAAACACTGGAGGGAAAAGCCAACTTAAATCGAATACCATAGACACATAGCTTTGGGTTCTTTCTCCCTAGATTTAAATTTGGGGTCCCTTAATTTTTAGTTGAGCCCTGAATGAGTGATTTCAATGGTATGTGCTTCAATTTCCTTACCTACAAAATGGAGATTAACATGGTATCACTGCCACAGAGTTGTTTGAGTATTTAATGCATTAATTCCGGTGAAGCACTAAAAGCAACTGGCAGAGAGTAGGCACTCAGCACATCTTAGTTGTCATTATACTATCCTGTGGGTGAATCAGTGACATTAGCTTCTTAAACAGGGTATAGTTGGCCTCCTCACCAAAAAGACTTATTTTAAAACCAACAATTTAGGGGGAATGTTTTACTTGTATATTTTTAGAAATAAGTGGAAAAGTTATCATTTTAAAAATATTATAATGTATTATTAAAACATGTTATCTCATTTGTTTTTTTTCTCTCTTATGAAGAAAGGAGAAAGAATTCCCTATAAAAATTGTTTAAATAGAAAGATATTTAGATAAATAATGTGACAGGCTGTAAAAGTTTACAGAAATTTAAAAGAACATAAATAATGCAATGGTTTTATTTCAGCTTGAAATAACATGTAATATGCTAACAATTTGCACATTATACAACACACATTCAAATTCTTGTTTTATGCTTACATGCTTTAATCCTTTAGTATTCATTATTTGTTAAAATTCCCAAAAACATTGAACAAGGCCAATAAAATAATGTAAAATCCTCCCATTTGACAATTAACTATGGTTGAAAGATGGTAAAAATGGTGCCTAGTACTTAGCAAAACTAAATGTGGTACTGCTAAGGTAAGTTGACAAGTTATAACCATCTGATTTCAGTCCAGATCACTAGGGAGTAAGTCAGATTCAATGTCCTTAAAAATGACTTGTGTATTTGGCGGCTGTGTTGGCAAAGGCATTCCTTGACCTCTTCACCGAAAAGGAATTATCTCACAAATAACAGTGTCTTGAGACATACTGTCAGTATAGATGTGATACTCTCTTTCGCACTACATAATCATTGTGAAGGGCGACTTTAAGATATGGGTGTATATGTATGCTTCTACATATGCATGTATACATGCTTTCCCATCCTAGTAACCTGCTTCCATACATCCAGCTAATTTTACACGTGAGCGTGTTCTCCACTATTTTTGTTCTCATCATACTTCACTGCAGACTGAAGAAGTTGACTTTCAGATCTTGTGATAGAAGGAGAGAGATCTTGGGTCTATTGTGATCCATCTAAGACTTAGATTCTAAGTAATCAAACTTGATCACATATTGGAATCTCCTGGGGAACAGAGGGGCTCACATTTCTTTGTTAAATCTTCCCACGTGATTAAAAATTGCAGCCAAGTTTGCAGACCACTAGTTTAAAATTAAAAACTAGGTATTTTGTCTTACTATCGCTACTACATTCTTGCCACGTTCCCATTCAACACTTTTAACCTGGATCCTCCTGCCAACCTCTAATTAAGACACCAACTGATTTCATTAGTGATGACATTTTTTTTCCCTTTATCCTGTAGCAATGATGAAATAGTATCTTCAATCATGCAGCTTAAAATCTTTGAAAAGAGACAAACATATACACAGCAGTCCCCCCTTATCTGCAGTTTTGCTTTCTACTATTTCAATTACCCACGGTCACCTGAGATTTGAAAATATTACATAAAAATTCCAGAAATAAATAATTCATAAGTTTTAAATTGCACAGTTTTGAGTAGTGTGATGAAATCTCATGCCCTCACACTCCTTCCCTCCTAGGAAGTGAATCATTTCTTTGTCCAGCATATCCAACAATAGATGCACACTTCCCATTAGCTACTTAGTAGTTCTTTGCTTTCAGATGGGCTGTTAAAGTATCACAGTGTTTGTGTTCATGTAACCCTTATCTTACTTAAGAATGGTCCCAAAGCACAAGAACAGTGATGCCAGCAATTTGGATAAGCCACAGAGAAGGCATGAAGTGCTTTCTTTAAGTGAAAAGCTGAGTGTAGTACAATAAAATAGTTTGAGAAGCCACATTGACATAACTTTTATTATAGTGTATTGTTATAATCATCCCATTTTGTTATCAGTTATTGCTAGTCTCATAATGTGACTAATTTATAAATGAAACTTAATCATAAGTATGCATGTATTGGAAAAATCTACTACAAACAGGGTTTGGTACCATCCATGGTTTTAGGCACCCATTAGAGGTCTTGGGCTGAACCCCTACAGAAAAGGGGGAATGATGATACAAATATTTTTCATATAAGAAAGGCAGTTTCCGAACACTGCATTTGTGAATCACCTGGGAAGTTTATTTAAAAAAATTAAGAACAAGCCCCACCCCCAGAAACACTGATACGAAATCGGGGCTGGGTCAGAATTCTTTAAGTGTTTCCCAGGTGAGCGATTGGAAAAAAAAAAGTACTAAGACAATGGGAAAAGGAAAAGGTTTCTTTTTGTTTGTTTTTTTAATACTCACCCGAGGATATGTTTATTGATTTTAAAGGCAGAAGACAAGAGAGAGAGAAAGAGAAAGAGAAACATTGGTGTGAGAGAGAAACATCAATCGGTTGTCTCCTGTATGTGCCAGGACAGGGGATTGAACCCACAGCCTAGGTATGTGACTGACTGAAATCGAACCCACAAACTTTTGGTGTGCAGGATGACACTCCAACCAACTGAGCCACCTGCCCAGGGTAAGAAAAGGTTTTGAGGAAGAGTAGCATTTAATTTCAATAGAAATTACTCATCATGAACTTAGTATATGCTTGAACCTTCACATAAATTAACTCATTTAATCATCACAATGCCCCTCGAAATAGGTGTTCCTAGAATTCCTTTTTTTCTTACAACTGAGTAAGCTGAGTCACAGAAAAATAACTTACCCAAGGACAAGTAGGTGGTAGAGCCCAAACCAGAACCCAGAGAGGTGACTTGAGTTAAGGCTTGTTCTCTCAAGTACTGTACTAGCCTTCCTAAAGCATGTGTATTTAGGAGCTAAACGAATGAAAATACACTGCAGGAAAGCAGTGTGGAGCCACGTTTACAGGCAAGGGTGCTGGAGCCAGGCTTGTGCCTGTTGAGTCCTGGCTCCATCACTAACTAGCCAAGTTACTCAGCTCCTCTGTGCCTCAGTTTCCTCTCATATACAATTAGAGTCATAAGACACTTCTTTCACAGAGTTTTTGTGAGGATGAAATGTATTAATACATTCATATTAACAATGATAATTGTTGTTTTGGAGCAAAGGGAACAACTAGGGAAGCTGAAATGCCTAGTTGAGGAAGGCGGTGTGCTAGGTTACGGGAAGTGAGCTGGCCTATAGTTAGCGTGACCATAATTCCAGGTTTATAATTAATGTTCTGCTGTCATGATTGATAGCACCTGCTTTACTATTAAATGTGTTCTGGTTGGGACATTAAAGAAATCTACCATAGCTGTAATGTAGGATCTGGCACAGACACACACAAAAAGCCCCTTTTTGTTACAAAATTTTCTATTTCAAAATCATAAGCATGTAATTCTGTAACATAACAATATCACACTCAAGCACACCATATGACATTTTAGGTGAAATGTTCAAATTAAGATTATAAATTATTATACCCATATTATTACCCTACCAACCACACTGAAGCAGACGTTACTTCTGCTAGACCCTGTATATGGAGTTGTCACACTGCACATGAAGAGTTAGGAGGGATAACCACTCAGATGGACTTTGAGTCGGGAAGTACTAATATCAGAAAAAAGTAAGGTCTGTGCTCTATAAAGATAACTCAGGCAGCAGTGTGTTGGATGAATTGCAAATTGTAAAATCTGATAATTTCCAAATGCAAAACCTGACAATTTCCAAATGCAAAACTGTAAACATGTGCTTTGAAAGATAGAGTGGGCATTTAGAGGCATAAATCGCAGGGAGAAGGGTTGAGAATGGGATGAATTCTAGTGAGTGTGAATCTTTAATCTTTGAAGTTAGGGATCAAGCCAGGAATTGTTTCATTATTAAGGCCATGTGGGGCCTGCTACACTCAAAAAGACCAGGCTTCAATAAATCTGTTGGAATTGCCAGGCGTGTGTGCATTTGGATTATTCTCACTGCGGAAAATAACAGCAATTCGGGCCGAGCTAGAAAACACAATGTCATGTCTAAGTTTTATGGCCCAGGGCCCGAACATGGGGACTAGTTGAGCAAGCTCAACTGCGTGGTAACAGAAGGGAGAAAGGAGACAAGAAAGAGGGGTGGTTGCTGTCAGATCTTGTAAAGAGTAACTGCCATTCACTTGAAGGAGCACCAGTCCATGCAGCTCTCGTGAAATGGAGTAAGTCTATTATCATTTTCCTTACCTTGGTGATTTTCATGTGGTTAAGATTTCTCAATCCTAGACTCTTTTGAAAGAACATATCACCTCTCACATAACATTCCAAAAACATGGCAAATAACAAGTGTGACTGCGAAGTGAACTATGACTGGAAACCGAAGCCAGAATTTCTGCATTCCTTGCAAGTACCCATAGTTCCTTTAATTATACTCAAGGCTTGTAAACAGGAAAGTGTTTCACAGATGTAGAGAATCCAAGAGGTAAGCCAAAATAACGAAATAAATGTATAGTCTGGCAAAAACCAAGCTAGATTAAAGCAACATTATTTACTAAGGGAGAGGAATGTTTTGAAGAAATAGTAGCAACAATGGAAGCATGTGCAAAGTGCTACTGATTTGGGAAAGCTTTGTGACTGAGGGAGAGATCGTCAATTTTGATAAATCTAACAAATACGTAAAAATAAAATGAGAGGAAAGATTCATATTTAAAAATTGCAACTTTATAGAAAAAATATCTATTATCACATTTCCAAACTTTCCTTAAAAAGAGAGAAAGAGAAAGCCCATAGTCCATCACTTTGTGGTAATTACTGAAAATATTTTTACAGTTCTCTCCAATTTATTTCTACTATTAAATACCTACAACTTGTTTTAATAATTCATGTTCATCTAAATTCTGAGGTTTTACAGACTCTTCAGTGTTGCATTTTTCTTATCCAGATTTCCATCTACGTAACATTAGAAAGTCCCTGATGCCAATACGGGTCTCATATAATCGGGAAGTGAATCAGACCAATGATTTAGGAGGCAGTTCTCAGAGAAAGTCCAATTGTGTTTAAAAACATCTACAAAGTACTCCCTCCCCCTTCAGCATCTAAAAGGCACACAAGAAGTTGACTGAGGCCATTGGCATGAAGTATTTCAATCAAAGCTATTTTGTGACAAGTAAGCATTTGCTCTATTTATTAGCAGCTAACATGTTGCTTGTCACCTGATTTTTTTAGCACACTTACACGAGCACAACAAGCTTGTTATCTAATTTGCTTTCCCAGAATTCCTCTCGCCTCTCACTCTCCCTGGCAGGAAGGCACTGTGGTGACATCTGTTTCTTGTAGAGCTATCAAGAACGATAAGCAGCTTCTTGTGTTGCTTAAGTCATGGATTTTTTTCCTCCTTTCTCCAACAGTTAATGTGCTCCTTTTCTGCCATATGGAAAAGATAAATACCAGAACCCAAAATATCAGAGTAAAAGACACGAGAATGAAACTCTTTGAATACTGACCATGAAGGAAATACTTATGGAGAATGTTCAAAGATGTTGAACTTTTTGTTTTATTGTTATTAAATTACTAACCACATCAAAAATATGTTAGCTAGCAAAAAAAGTTCCTTTATGTCACCCTATTAAAAATGGGCACAAACTATACATGATTTCCAGGTATGTATTGCTATAAAACAAAACACCCCAAAACTCTGTGGCTTGACTGAGCTCAGCTTGCTGGTCCAGCTAAAGTCTCTCATGCACTTGCAGTTAGATACAGACTGGAGGTACAGTCATCAAAAGACTCGACTGGACTGGATAACTGTGACGACTCACTCATATGGCTGCAGTTGATGAAGGCTGGTGCCTAGGAGCTCAGCTGGCACTGTAACCCTTAGCACTGAGGCTCACAACTCCATGCAGCTTGGGCTTTTCACATAGCATGATTTCAAGATGGAGTGTCTGACAAGCAAATGTCCCAAGGTACCCAGCAATAAGAGACAAAGTTTTTGTCTCTTTCTTAATCATTTTGCAAAAGTAATTTTATTTTGTATTTATTTTCCATGACCCAGTTTCAGAAGCCATCTGTTATCACTTATCATATTCTACTATTCAAAAAGTAGGTCACTGTGTCACCTCAGGTTCAAGAGGAATGGACCACATAAGGGCCTGAATACTAACACATCTCAATTAGTATCAGACTCCAAAATAAAACTTTATAAAGGAAAACAGAGAGAAACTCTATATTAAAAATATTTGAATTTAAAGAACTTACATATCAAGGGCCCAGTTTGATATATAACATCTAATTTCATTCAGTGTCTATAAGATTACTCTGTGAAACACTGAACTATATTGAGTTTTATCTTCATGACCATATGTTAACAAAAATATGTTTAGTAAATTAGATTTTATATTATTCTTGTTACTGTAATATTTGTATTTTAGGTACAATTGTTTCATCTTTTTTAAGATTGGTCACTTCAAATAACAATGCCTAGCACTTTTAAGCATGAATAATATTCCAGAAATTATCAATCCCCTAACAAACCTATGAGAAACATACTGATATTTTCCTGGTTTTATAGATATGTCAACAGAGGCTCAGAGATTAAGAACTTGCTAAGAAACACATAGCTAGCGACTGCTTGAACTGTA
The DNA here is from genome assembly GCA_039655065.1 of Glossophaga mutica. Classification (NCBI taxonomy): domain Eukaryota; kingdom Metazoa; phylum Chordata; class Mammalia; order Chiroptera; family Phyllostomidae; genus Glossophaga; species Glossophaga mutica. Next base: position 150,265,712 of record CM077304.1, on the reverse strand, counting down.
ACTTTATCCCAGGGAATATGGATTCAGAGCTCATGCTCTTAAAATATAAGAGCTGCTTACAAAGTCCTGTACTTATTAGACACAGTATCTCAATAACCAATATTGTGGTCATGTTATCCTGCAACGGAATCTAGGGGAGAGTATGAAGTAGTGTCATTTCCCTCTAACCAAAGACCACCATGAACGAACACATCTAGAATAAGTTGAATTTATTATGCATTGAATGGGAAAGAACATACAACATAGAAACATGTGTGTCTCTGTAAGAGGATTTTAGAAATAGCTTATTACAGTATTTGGGCTTTGGTTGGATGAATTTGAGGAGGGATTAAGGAAGAGGCAATTTGCTCTAGTTTACATGCTTTCAGAAAACCGGGGCAAATCTAGGATTGGATACCTCAAAAACCCTATTTATCAGAAGGGCAGACTAAAATGAGCATAAAGATATAATCAGTAATGAAGTAGCAGTCACTCAAATTAGCCAGGAGAGGGAGGTGCTTGGTATTTTGTGTTTGCCTAATGACCTGATTTTCATTTGTGCTTAGACAAAATTAAGAAATGATCTTGTTTCCTCTCACTTGTGCATGGTCTCAGAATTACCTTGTCTGAGGTTGATATTCTGTGAGACTGTTATGTCCAGAGTACAATATGACCAGCTTCTCAGAACACTGAGGCCTCACTGTGTCAGACCAGTTCCTGGATGTCAGACTCTGCTTTTATTACCTCCTAGTAGGATAACTTTTTGAGGAATATGGTGTCCTATTTTAACATATTATTATTTTCCTTTAATACTGAAGATGCTGAATCAAATACTTAAACAAAGACACTGTATGTTTACAACTTATAATTTTAAGTGATATTATTAAAATATTTTAATAAATATAATTTTATTTTTAATTATCCATATGTAATAGGCATTTATTTTAAAACATGTACTGTCAAGTTTTGGATGAAAACTCTTCCTCAAAAGAACAAATGTCTAATTTTTTTAGGGAATTAAAAAAGAGCAAAGTTTGATATGTTGGCAGACTAATTTTATATTAATTAGGCATATGTAGTAAGCTGCTTTTGTATTAATTGCTTTTGGCATTATTTTCTATAATATTTATTTATCAAGAAAAGTATAGAGATTTTGAACCCAGATATATTGAGCCATCAACATGATATATAAGATTCACAGGAATTCACATATTAATTGTTGCTAACGTGCTGCAACCGAATAAAGACTTTTCTTATTTTACCCACTTGGCCACTTTGGCTCATACTGGATTAAATGTAATTAAACTTCCAGGCAATGTTCAGAAAATCAGATTGAATATCAGCAGCTGCTAGAATTTGACATTCATGCTAAAAAGCAATACAAGGTACTTGGGAGGGAGGGAGGGAGGAAGAAAGGGAGGAAGGAAGGGAGGAAGGAAGGAAAAGAGACTGTTTCTAGTTACTGGAGTGTAAGAAATTTCACTTTTCTGAATACATATTGCTGTTTATTGTTCCAAGACTCAGATTAGTTTTCACTCCTTTGCTTGAGATAAAGGCCTGTCCTTAATGGGCATTAAAATCCTATTAATATCTGTCATTATTTTTGTCAGTCTCTTCCACTAACATTTCAAGAATCAGATCATTTATTTCCTCATATCGCTGCCTAACACAATGTCAATCATCTAATGAGTGGTGAAAAATGCCTACTAAATGAATAAATAAATGAATATTAATTTTTACTCTGTTTATAATAAATTGGCTTAAAAATAAATTATTTCATCATAATTAACAACGTTATTGGTGAGTGGTGAATTAAATTGTAATCTCATTCCATGAAAGCATACAATAAAACAGTGTTTACTTTAAAAATAAAGTGATTTTCTACTTAAACGTGATCTAGTTTATTAATCCTTAATATGAATTTACAGCATTCTTTTTCTGTACCAAGAAGACAAGATGTTTTCTAAAAAGTATTTTTGTTGGGTCTTTTTTAGGGGAATTTATTTAGAAAATACAAAACAGGTGTGAAACATCTGTAGTCATTTAGAAAAATTAAATAATTTTGAGTGTATATTTCAGAAAACATATGAAAGTTAACTTAATTTTCAATGCAAATAAAGCAAATATTGATATTTATAAGTACCACATTAAAAGTCTTTTAAATTAATATCATAACTTCAAAAATTGAATTCCAATATTTAGACTACTAAAAGAAGCACAAATTAAAACAAATTTAATTCCCAGATACTTATAGTCACATGTAGCTCATTAAATAATGTTGCTCTAGATTGTTATTCAGGACAAATTCATAACATTTCTTTTGAAATCAGATCTTTCAAAAATATTTTGTTTTATGAATAACTAGGTGACAATAATGAAATTTATTTTGTTGATTCTGCCCATTGTTAAACTTAACTAAAATAAAACAACAACAAATACTGCCAACAATTCAAGTTATACCAATCAATAGTAATCCCATAAATTGTAATGCTAACTAGACTAATTTTTAATCTCTTATAATTTCATTAAAGGTTATATGTACAGAAAATCTTGTTGGGCTCCGTAAATATCTTGAGAGAAATGTAAGAAGAAGATATTCAAAGAAAGTCTTTTTTTCTCTATTAAGAAGAACTTAGAAACATTTTGTTCGTGCTTTTTGATAAATGTGTTGTAATTGTTTCATGATTTAATTAGATAATTAAACAGAGTGTAGGCCACTCCGTGAAACACAATTCGCAACCAAACTTAGAGAACAGAAGAAATAGTTTGTTTTATAAGTAATTTTGTTTACATAATTACTAATAACTTGGAGTTTGATCATTTAATAATTATCAACAGTATTAATAATAAACTACATATACAATACTAAGGTGAAATTCAAGACATATAATAAACCATAGAAAAGTTTATAAACATAATTTATATATCTTCATGGACCCATGTTTCTGAAAGGTGAAGAGAAAGAAACAAACTCCTCAAATGGAAGTTACAAACATGCATTCTAGGTTTTGATTACATAGTTCTTTAGAGTGCCAGTTAAAAAAAATAGCAAGTACTACAGTAAATATATTTTTACTACAAATATACTTTTAGTGGTAGACATGTGACAAGTCATTTGATAATATTTTATACCATTATGAAAATGAAATACTTCACTGCTAATAAAGATCTCATAGAATTGCCACAAAATGAGACCCAAACCCTGGGTTGGAAATATTTTTTCTTATATTAAAGACCATCAATTTATAAAAAATTCTCATTGAAAAACACATGAATTTCTGAAGATTTTTATTCTATTTGTAAGAAACATTCTATAATTTAATAATATAACAAGTGACAGTTCATAGTCCAAATCCTGAGGCCAATAATGTACCAAACAGTTACTAAATCAGCATTTGTGACATATTGTGTTGCTTGTGATTAGTTGATGGATAAGAATGACTGTAACTGATTTCTAGGTCTTGGATATTAGTAACTCTAACATATATACATATACCTATGTATGCATAACCATAAATAAAATATATGAATATATATAGGTATATGTATGTGCATGTATATTATATATAAACATATATTGTATACATAAGAGAACACATTTGCATCAAGAAACAGAGATCTGCGTTTGAATTAATTTTATCTTCCAACTTTAGAGTTTTGGGCTTCTTATAACTCCCAACATGTTACAAAAACAACTACCTTGAATTTTCTTAGTCTTTCTCTTGTTATTAATGTGGTATCAAGGAAGAAGGAAAAAAATAGAAAACCTCTAAATTTATGCTAGCAAGATAAAAATTAAAGAGTAAAATTCATGAGTTTTAAAGTTTATATTCTCCTTAATAATTAACAATATATCTTTTAGAAACTTTTTGATCATTTGAAAGAATTCTCAATATCTATCCCAAGTATTCACAGAGTGGATGATAAATCCAATGTGTTAAAGCACACACAAATAAAAACCCTAATATATTCAAGAGGAAAATTCAATAAGCCACCCGAATGAAAGCATTACAAATGTGAATTATGCATGTGAAATAGGCTTAGATTTTTTCAGTGAAGTTCTCATCATTTGGATTCACCTGATGTCTGAACCTACAGGGTCCTGAAAAAACCCAGCTTTGGAGTGCAGTTTGAAAGGCAGAACGAAGCAGCCTAAGGTCAGTGATGAGAATTGTCACTCGATCTGCCGTGGGGTGAAACCGGCAGGCTTTGCTCGGCTATGGCCCCAGGTGGAACATAATCTTGATGGCTTTATCTACAACTCTCTTGAGAATTTTTTTTCCACATCATGGGAATCTGGTTCAACTCAGTTCAACAGATGGATATCCGATTTGCAGAAATGTGGAAGACCCTGTCACTAAGAACTGAGAGAGATGACGTGGCCACCGGTCTTCCTGGAAAAGAACACCTGTTGTGTGGTTTTCTCTTCTTGCTCCGTGGCGTGCCATCGGCAGATGGTGCTATATGAATTACTCCCTGTAGATAATCCCAGTATACATCTTAAGCTTATATATGGATGAAAGTACCAGATGAGTGAGTTATAGCAATAAATTCTGGATTTCCATAGCTACACTTTAAGTCATTCTGTGTAATGTATACAGTGTGACTCAGCTCCGAAGGTTCACTCTCACTGAGATATCATCAGGTCGTGGCTCTGTTCTCCAGGATCAGTTAAAAGTTTCAGTGTTCCTGAAAATGGTATTTGAAAGTTACTTTTGAGATATGTGCAGTTTTTATTCAGAAATTAAATTTTATTCATAATTTGACACTGGGAATGTTCACTCACAAATATTCAATTACAAAATGCTGTGGTTTTTCCCTTTCCTGTTGCTTCACCTTCCTGTCAGTTGTGTTATCCCTTCATACATTTGGGAATGCAAGGCCTGAAAGGCTGCTTGGAGAGATATAATGGCATCTTGGGTAGTGAATTATCTTTCAAGAAAGTTTATTTCTAAAACAAATTTAGTTGTACATTTAAGACTGGCGATCTATACAAACACATGTGAGTGCAAAGTTTCTCACATTTCTTTCTTATCACCTGTATGATGTACATGATCCCACAGAAGAAAACCAGCCCTGTGTCCAGCCTTTATTGAAGGGCTTGTGTGCTTGCTGCTTAGAAAATCCTTTTCCCATGTAGCTCCAAGGTTTGGGTCCTCTTTTCTTTTTTCTTTTTTCTTTTATTTTAATTGTCGTTCAACCAGTTTTCTACCCTTTACGCCCTCCCCAACCCAACTCTCCAAGCCCTTCCCACCTCCCTCCCATCTCCACTTCCCCCTAGTTTTTGTCCATGTGTCCTTTATACTTGTTCCTGCAAACCCTTCCCTTTCCCCCTGAAGTTCCCTCCCCTCTCCCCTATGGTCACTGTCAGCCTGTTTTCTATTTCAATGTCTTTGGTTATATTTTGCTTGTTTGTTTGTTTTGTTGATTAGGTTCCTGTTAAAGGTGAGATCATATGGTATTTGTCTTTCACTGCCTGGATTATTTCGCTTAGCATAATGCTTTCCAGAACCATCTATGCTGTCACAAAGGGTAGAGCTCTTTCTTTCTTTCTGCTACATAGAATTTCATTGTGTAAATGTACCATAGTTTTCTGATCCATTCATTTACTGATGGGCACCTAGGTTGCTTCCAGCACTTGGCTATTGTAAATTGTGCTGCTATGAACATTGGGGTGTGTAGGTTCTTTTGGATTGGTGTTTCAGGGTTCTTAGAATGCAATCCTAGCAGTGGAATTGCTGGGTCAAAAAGTAGGTACATTTTTAGTTTTCTGAGTCCCTCTTTTGATTCAAATTTCTGCTTGAAAGTTACTTTATCAGACCTCCTTTCCATATCCACTCCAGTGAGTCACTTTCCATATATCCTCCATTTTTTCTTCATAAGACATCACTATTGATACATTTATTTTTGCACTGTATGCCTCTCATACTGGAATATAAGCTGCATCAGAGGAAGTACATCAGCTAGTTTTTTCTCTGTTGTATACCAGTCCCTGCAAAAATGCCTAGCACATAGTGTTTTCTCAATAAATATTTGATAAAATATTGAAGAATTGGCCCCAGAAAAAAACAAATAAATCTGGTATGAATATACTCTTCCCCTTGTCACTTCCCTGTCCTTATTTTCTCTTACCATATTTCCAATCAAACCAGGGAGGGTTGCAGTATCTGTCCTGGTTTAAAAGTTTTATTTTACTATTTCTACCTCTGGTTTTCATTTTTCTCTTACCATCTTTACCTCTGTATACTGGAAGATAAATTCAGGGCAGGGTGAGATGCAGTTGCTGTTGGTCGATTTCTGGACCACCCTGGAAAAACTCTTTGAGAGGTTCCATCTATCACCCTTCCCCACTGGTTTCTCTAAGTGACACTTGGAGCAGGTGGAGTGAAGAGGGTGGAGGCGGAGGAGGGACCTCCCCTCCCTCTTTTCCACAGCATCACCTCCTATTTCCTGCACTTACAAACCCTCAGATTTCCCAATACTATTTACTTCATTTTATTTAGTATATAAATATATCTTAAAATATGAAACCTACATTCATGCTCAGCTTTCAAATCCCAGAATCAAGTCCTATTTCTCTGGTATTTTTCTATCAGTGATTGTAACTTTATATTAAAAATGAAAGTTTGCACTTATCAGATTAAAAGTCAGAGTTGCTTCCTTAGATCTACTAACAAAAAATGTGACCTCTGTATCTCCTCCTTTTTAATGGCCAGATCACAAAAGCTTCTCTGTTCCAGAGGATAGTGAAAAACATGGGAGAGAAACTTGGGTGAGAGAGAGATACACATCAGAGTCTGTTGAAGCCATTAGGACTTTGTCCCAAATGTGTATGATTCAGTCTTTTCTATCATCTGTAGTAAGCAACTAGAAGAATCCCCAAATAACTGTAGAGAACTGCCTCTACAGAAGAAAAAAAATACATGGATTTGAGTATCAGGTACTTTTTGACAGTGAAAAGATTGTGTAATTTGAAACAAGAGGTTAGATTTTTGCAGTGAGGCCAGAACTGGAGACACATATTAGCATCCTAACTGTATTATTGTAGTGCAAAACTGAAAACATTGAAATTCTGCTTTTTTTAAATAAAAACTTTGGCAACCTAGTTTTGTCTGGTTCTCAGAGTAATTCTGCTGTTAAATCTATTACCATTTAGTAAAACTTTTTTTTTCAGCCTAACAATCTGTTTCTAAACTCATTACTTTAATTCAATGTACTATGGAAAACTTCACTAAATAAACTTTACCTCAATATATTAACTTATTTTTCCTGGTAACCTAATTTATAAGTTTCAGAATCTTTTCTTTTTTCCTCACTTAAGACAAAAGCTAAATTCCCATCTATTTAGTGAATTTAAATGATGAAGTTTGATCGATCATCGGTACATCTTTAAATATAATGTGAAGAGGGGGCAGAGAAGCATTAATTTTTTATAGCTTTTTCAGCAGCAAACACAAAATCAAGGAGACATCTAGTCAGAACAAATAAACATTTCACTTCAAGAAACACAATCTCCAGAAAGCAACAAAATTTGTTCCAACAATGCAAGTAATATAGTAAGCTAACAAAATGCCACAGCGATAAGGTATTAGTGGCATCTTTTTATTGTTATCAATAAGGAGTGGCAATGGCAGAAACAAGTTGTCATCAGTGAAAACAACTGAAATGCTTGTGGAACTGACCTTTTCTGAACTGCTAACCCTGACTTTGCTCTACACCAGGAGGCCTTCAGGTAGGATGCTAGGATCTACCTCGACTTCGGTAAACATCTAGACATCTATCAATTGCATCCATTTCCTACCTGGCTTCCAAAGAATTTTTTAAAAATGAGAGAAGAAGACTAGATGAAAGAAAAAATGAGGGTAGAAAAAACTGAAACCAGAGATGAGATTGGAACATAAAATTCATGCCCTAAGATCTGGTGAATTTCATCTAGGTACACTACAGTTTTGCCTCTAAAAGCCCTCTAGAAGCCAAGTAAAGTGGGAAGCAAAATAAATTATTTGATTTAATTGTCCACAAGATAAAATCAAACTGGTTGCTCAGTCATTTTCCAGGTACTGAGAAAAATGTTTCACATAAATTGGACTTGTATAATGCCACAAATAATGTTCTCTCACAGACTTTATAATAAATATAAAACATTTTACAGGGATGTTACTTATAATATGCTAATAATGTGATGAATCCTTAAAAAAATCTTCAAATAGTCCAAACAGGGATCTTCTCTTGGGCATGAGTACTAGGTAGTATTTTTTTTCCCCACCGAGCTTTTGGAAATACTGAGCAGCTTTACCTCAACATATATCCCTTGAGAAGTTTCAGAAATGCACATATTCCTTACTGCTAGTTATGTGCACACCTTTATATTTTAATATTCAGCACACTGCAGCAAAATGTAACAATTACTCTTTTCCCTACATGTTTTAATGTCAAGGCTACTAATGAGAAAACATGCCTTATTAGACATACTTTTTTTTGTAAAGTACTTTATTTGAACCTGTAAAACAAATGAAATTTGCTTAAAAGTGACTTAATTATATACTAAAGATAAACCATTAACTGACTTGATTGAATAGTTAAAGCAAGTATGATTTAGCTTTAGATATGAAGCCTACTTCACAATGAGAGTTTATAACTATTGTCTAACCATAGGTAGAGGCACAATGGCATTAACATGAAATGGCACGTTGATGCATTTTAGCTCTTGAGAAACTGTCTTCTGCTCTCCTTTTCTCTTGAATCTGTGCGTATGTGCCCAGAGGACTGAGAATCCCCTGTACTCAATATCCAGTGATGATATTACATGGGTCCTGTAGTTTGGCAGGTGAACCCAGATAAGCTGTCTTTCCTTTGTCGTACTTTCATTCTCTTGTTTTCTCCTTGGCTGTCCTAGTATCTCCATTTGCGTCTGCACATTCTGGACAGCACAACGCATTTATGCTGAGGCTGTATCTCTCTTTTGAGCTTTTCTTGCCGCATATTGGGTGTTTCTCATAACCTCATGGTTTTCCCTTGCCCTCCTGGTGCCACCTGTCCTGCACTCACACCTAGCTCTTTGTGGCCAGGTGTCCCCAAGGGGCAAGTCAAAGGCATTGTTCCCACTCAATGACTGACCTTTCTCACACAGTTCTCCCAGCTCCCATGTTTAGATAGATCTTCCTCATGCCTTGCATTGTAGGAGGTTCTCAACCTCAGGAAACTCAGTGTTCTTGGAAAGAAGCCTCTGAATTCTTAGTGAAAGCCACCAAGAAAACAAGCACCCTCTCCCTGGGAATCCAAACAGCTGATACTTGATACTCTCCTTCTTCGTTCATGTGAAGTGCTCATGTCACAGCCACAAGAGGAAATCAAAGTGACTTTCTACCCCAGGACTATACAGACATCAGAAACACTTTGATACTTAATATTGCCTTGACGTGTGTTATACATGCATCTTTTTCTTCTGAGAAGTGAATTCTCAAAAACACACAGGGGGGAAATGCTTCACAGGGAATTTTCTCAAGGAAGCACTTATCTCCCACTGCCCTAGGGGGTGAGTGAACAGCAGCAATAGTATAGTTGGGAAACATCCCACTCCTGATGTCACCCAGGAGATTCCCCCCCCCACGAATAGCCATGATAATAAACTTCATGATCTCAAAAACTTCTTTCTCCAACAACATGGGTATATGTCTTTTTTGTTTTAAGAAGAAGGCAGTCTTTGAAGTAAATAGCTTCGTTAAACAATATTTTTAAAATGTTAGTTAATATGATATTCTTTCATATATAGGAAAATTCTGTTCTATTTTTATCATTATTTTTAATCACATGCAGTGTTTATTCACTACGCAGAACATTCTACTGCTATACACTGTCAGAGAGAGAAAAAAAGAAAAGAAACTTGATCACTATCTCTCTCATTATTTCAGTTCCAAGCAAAGTTCTCATTAGGGATGTTACTCTTTGAGACCTAGTCTGGCATGTTGGGATGGTGCATTCATATGTTCAAATCACGTGGATACTAATTTGTTTACTGACAGCAAAGTTATTCCACGAATGGAACTCTTCTGACTTGAATAATTAATGGCAGCTCCCAAAAGTAATTGGCACCCAGTGAGCACCTCACAGGCTTGGCACAGCTGGATCCCATAATCAGGATAGAGCCTATAAAACAATCTGGAGAAGTGTGGTACCATCATCTCATCAAATATGTACTTCAACCCATTATTCCCTTTGATAAATGACATCCATGACTAGTAGATAAGTTGAAAACTACAGGCAAAGAATGGACTTCTTAAACAAGGAACTATGATTAACAAGAACTAACTCATATGGTGCTTTTTTTAAAATAAGTGCTTTACAAATACTAATTTATTCTTAGAAATCTCTATGCAGTTGGTGCATCATTAGTATCCCATTTTCAAGATAAAGAGAATAAGGCAGAGAGAGGTTAAATAAGTTGTCTAGTAAATTGTCTAAGGATACACCGGTACTGAATCTAGGTCTGAACTTGGCAGGCTGGATCCAAAATCTGTACTTTTAATTACTACACTATAATTCTTACTTAAAGACAGAAAATCAGAAATACACCCTGATGGATATAAACTACCCATAACCCTGTACAAATTTGGGTTCTAATGTATTTTACTATTTACAGGGAGTACAAGTCACTCATAATAATAATAATTTAATTTACTATGGACTAAGCATTTTGCATATATATCACATTTAATAGTGACATTTCAAAGCTATTAGGTGAGCCAAGCACACTGTACACAAGTAAAGAACCTAAAAAAGTTGAGTCACTTTCTTAAGTTTCCATAGTAAGTGGCATCACTAGATTTAAAACCAGGTCTGGGTTCAAAAAATAATACATTTTCTATCATTCACTTGAGATTATTTGATAAAAGAATAATTGTGGTTCATGGTTCATCTAAGTCCTAGTAGACTGCCACCAATATATGTTTGTCAACAGATTTGGAAATAAACATGATGTAACAAGAAGAAGGAAGAGAATGGAAAACAAGATTAAGGTTTCAGTTTAAGTAGCAGTAACCTTTAGTCAGCATGGACCAGGGAAATGGGTAAATATAAATTGACCCACAATTCCAATTTTAGCTAATGCCATATTTCTTTAAGAATAACTCCCAGATGCTGGCTTGGGTGTCTGTTCTGTTATTTCCAGCACAGAAAACCCTTTTGCATTTTGCTAGCCTGAAAGAGCAAATTGATTAATCATTGCCAGCCATAATTAGTTCTTCCAGCATAAAAGCACAAGTCTTTTCCTTGGAATGCTTTTAGTTATAACCAGCTTTCTGTCCATTTCTGCCCACAAGGATGCACATTTGTATTTCTACTATGAACTGTGTCAGAGTGCAGTGTTAGTCTGTTAACTTAGTGGATTAATTATCATAAACCAGGGAAGTCCTTGGGGAGCACAAATAGTACTTCTAAAGCAATGATTCTCAAACTTTGGTATTTATTAGAAGAACCTAGAATGTTAAAAAAAAAACAAACAAGCAAACATAGAGTTTAATCTTATTGAAGTCACATAGGGTCCGGGGTTTTGCATTTTTACCAAGTTACCATGGCTCCATGTGCGTATCAGCCCTTTTCTGGTTCTCAAAACTAAGCCAATGGAGCTTTCCGAATTCATGCCTTTCTCTAACCTTTTCTGGAACTGAAGCAATAGAGTTTAGAAGTTTCCCTTGCAGATCCAAATGACCTCTAAGCTAGCTTCTGAGTCACAACTTCTCCTTGTCCATGCACCCAGTTCCCAGGCCTGAGCTTAGATTCTAACCATCTAGGTGCTCCAGTAGTCCTCTGGACATGCGGGCCCTTCCTTACATCAGCTCTCTGACCAGCGTTACTCTTTGTTCTGACCAGTCCCTCTGCCTGGGTCCTGAAATATATCCATCAAAATCCATTTCCATATTAAAAAACTCTTAAAAGAGAATCCAGAAGTCCAGACCACACTGAACATGAAGGAATTATACAAAGGTGTAAATTCTAGGAGGAAAGAATCATTGGGGCCATCTTGGAGGCAGCAAAAAACACAAACCAAAGTTTGAGAATACTGTGTGTTAGGTGCCATTCAAAAATTAAGTGAATTGGGTAAATAGCTTATTAATGACTAGAAAATTACACAGGTGATGGGAAGTCACTTCTGAGATGAAGTTATGAAAACACTGTGGCTTCTACCTTGGCAGTGTTCCTCCTCCACTCTCTCTCTTGGATTGCTCACCCTGGAAGCCCACAGCTGCCATGCCGTGAGGCAGCCTTTGAGAAGGCCCACCTGGAGAGGGACCCACTGCCATAAAACAAGTTGTTGGAAGAAACATGATACACCTTGGGCAGCATGAAAATCGCATTGGATGGTTTAAGCCAGGAATCAGCGTTAACAGGCTCGATGAGATTGTGCACCTCTAGTTCTCATTTTAAGAAAGGAGATGTCTGAAAGAACAGGCCTTAGGAAATATACAGCAACTGTCCACAAAACAAACTGTTGGAAGAAATAAGATAAACCTCATGTGAGCATAAAAGTCTGCAATATGTATCTGCTGAGACCACTTCTGGCTTGTTCTAAAATATATCTAGCCAACTTCTGGACTTTACACAAAGGGCTTCATTAGGTAAGAGAAAGGAATAGAGAATAAGGAGGGTGAAACATTGTCTCCTTAGGAATTATTGAAGTTCGTTCCGTACTCATGTCTTGGAACAAGACAGCGATGTTACAACCGTGACCACACAGCAAGGGCTGTAGAATAAAAATAAAGTATAACATATTGGAAATTATAATAATTGAGCCACAAATTTAATGGAGCAGGAAAAGAAATTTCAACATTGCGATGATATTGTGCAGATCCCAACTTGTGGTTATTTCTAAGAAAAATATCCTAACATTTTTCATGCGTAACCAACTTTTTAATCAAGTAAGTGATCTCTAAACCCAAAAATCTTTTAGGTTAACATATTTTAAATGTATATATTTTTACTTTGTTACAGGTTTTATTTATCTTTAAAATATCCTTTTCTAGCTTTAAGATATTTAGCAATCAAGCAATTCATTATGATAGCTGCCAGAATTGTATTGCTACTTATTTTTATCTATGTGTAAAACTAAATAGTAAACCTGACTGAATCACATGTGCCTTCTAGAGAACAGCACAAAATAAGTTTTTCTAGTTCCTCCCACTTCTGAATATTATGTATTTATACTATTTACCTACTTCGAGACTAGAAACTTACCCAATATAAAAACTGTGAAAAAGCGGCCAAGACGGAGCCATAGGTGGACACACTGTGCCTCCTCGCACAATGAAAATTAAGGACAATAAAGATGTAGAAACAAGAAAACAATCGGAACATATAGAAAATTGAACTGTACGGAAGTCCAACAACCATTTGTCCAGACCGGTAAGAGGGGTGGAGTCATGGCAGGAAAAAGTGGAGGTTGGTGGACTGGGCATGCAGGCAGCAGCAGCTGGCAGACTCCAGGCACACAGGCAGCAGCTAGCAGACCCCAGGCATGGGGTGGCAATGGTGTAGACCCAATGAGGCCAAGCAAGGTAGCTGGCTGACCAGGTGGTCCCACATTCATGCACAGATAATCCAGGCAAAGGTGAAGCGGCAGGAGTTACTGGAATCCAAGAAAGAGAGAGAGAGAGAGAGAGAGAAGCAAGCACCATTGTTCCCTCTCAGACCCTGCATCCACATACAGTGTCACAACCCAGTGACTGGGCTGCCCCGCCCTGGGAAACACCTAAGGCTCCACCCCTCACTATGTAACAGCTGCGACCAGATTCCCCCCCCCCCAAAAAAAAGGCTCAAATGGGAGAACAGATCAAAGCCTCAGAGCCAATTCATCTAAGCAACCAAGAGATAGCCAACCTATCAGATGCACAGTTCAAAGCCCTGGTTATCAGGATGCTCACAGAACTGGTTGATTTTGGTCACAAATTAGATGAAAAAAATGAAGGCTACAATAAGTGAAATGAAGGCAAACACACAGGGAACCAATAGTGATGGGAGGAAAGCTGGGACTCAGATCAATGGAGTGGACCAGAAGGAAGAAAGAAACAAAAATTCAAAAAAGTGAGGAGAGGCTTAGGAACCTCCAGGACATCTTTAAACATCCCAACATCTGAATTATAGGGGTACCAGAAAGGGAAGAAAAAGAGCAACAAGTGGAAAACTTATTTAAACAAATAATAAAGGATAACTTCCCAATCTGACAAAGGAAATAGACTTCCAGAAAGTCCAGGAGGCTCAGAGAGTCCCAAAGAAGTTGGACCCAAGGAGGAACATGCCAAGGCACATTGTAATTACATTAGCCAAGATTAAAATGAAGGAGAGAATTCTAGAAGCAGCAAGGGATAAGGGGACAGTCACGCACAAAGGAGTTCCCATCAGACTGTCAGCTGATTTCTCAAAAGAGACCTTGCAGGCAAGACGGGGCTGGAAAGAAGTATTCCAAGTCATGAAAGTCAAGGACCTACATCCAAGATTGTTCTATCCAGCAAGGCTGTCATTTAGAATGGAAGGGAAGATAAAGTGCTCCTCAGATAAGGTCAAGTTGAAGGAGTTCATCATCACCAAGCCCTTATTATATGAAATGTTAAAGGGACTTATCTAAGAAAAAGAAGATAAAAAATATGACAGTAAAAAAGACAGCAAACTCACAGCTATTAACAACCATACCTAAAACAAAAGCAAACTAAGCAAACAACTAGAACAGGAACAGAATCACAGAAATGGAGATCACATGGAGGGTTACCAACATGGGAGTGGGAGGAGGAGAGAGGGGGAAAAGGTACAGAGAATAAGTAGCATAGACAGTGGGTAGAAAATAGACAGGGGGAGGGCAAGAATAGTGTGGGAAATGTAGAAGCTAAAGAACTTAGGACACATGGACATAAACTAAAGGGGGGAATGTGGGTGGGAGGGGGTGTGCAGGGTGGAGGGGAATGATGGGGGAGAAATGGGACAACTGTAATAGCATAATCAATAAAATATATTTAAAAAAAGAAGAGGATCATCATCTGCATTTTGTAGCCAAATATATTAATAAAAAGATGACTGATACAGGTAGTTAAAAAGGTTCATTTTTTTACCTACCTGAGTCTTGGTTACAAAAAAATAAATAAAATTAAAAAAAATAAAAACCGTGAAACATCATTCTTGAATCAGTGAACTCATTCAAAAAAGCAAATGATAAGCTTTTTGAAAGCCATTTTGAATTATTTCACCATACAAGCAACATGCAGTCCCTACAACCTTACCACACTTCATATTTAATGCACAAACTCATGGTCCCTGTTACACTCAAAAATTGACTTCAAATTCATACAAATGAAAGATTTTGTAAATTTTTTGTAGTTTTACTTATTTTTTCAAAATGTATATCTCACACCTTCCCCTGTCATTAAATACACATTACTGTATTAACTAGATGTCTTATTCCTTATCTAACCTCTTTTCTTGTATTGAATATTTATATTGTTTGTAATTTTCAATACAATTAAATCCAGGATAATTTTTTTGCATATCAAAGATTGTGGATAAATTTTTGTTTAGAAACTCCTGCAAGTGGAATTGGTAAACCAGAGGTGAGAATATTTCTGAGATGTTGACATGCATTACCAATGGCCTTCCCTGAATCCTTCCCAACACTTTACATCCCCATCAGCAGTGTAGGAGAATATGTATTTCTTCATTCATTCACCAGTGGTGCTTTGTTCTTCATGCTGCATGTTTACTTATTTTCTTTGATTTTTGGCTTTTATGGTAGAAAATACATTTTACCTATTATATATTAGTATTTCTTGTACTATCTGGGATTATGCATATTTAAAAATTATAAATGTCATTTTTAGTGGTTTCATACTATTCTATCTTAAGTAGATATCAAAAATTGTTAATAATTTTCCAATTTTTACTTTTAGATTCCTTCTAAATAATTTTTATAATGCTACAAATAATATTTTGTATATAACTATAATTTATATTTTTTATTCTCAGGGTGGATTCCTATAAGAAATTAGTAGAAGAAAAAGTATAATGAAGGTGTTTTTCAGAAAGGCTTTATTAATTTATCAACATAGCATAGCATTTGTTATGGGTTAAATCATGTCTCTCAAATAAATAGGCTTAAGTCTTACCTTCTTAGATTTATTAATGTTACCTTATTTGAAATCATGGTTACACATTACCAAGTTGAGATTGGGTCATACTGAATTAGGGTGCACACTAATTCAATATGATTTTTATCCTTTTTAAATATATTTTATTGATTATGCTATTACATTTGTCCCATTTCTTTTCTTTCCTTTATTCCCCTCTGCCCTGCACCCCCCTTGCCCACCAGCATTCCCCCCCTTAGTTCATGTCCATGGGTCGTACATAGAAGTTCTTTGGCTTCTCCATTTCCCATACTATTCTTAACCTCCCCTTGTCTATTTTGTACCTACAATTTATGCTTCTTATTCCCTCTGCCTTTCCCCCATTGTCCTCCTCCTCCTCCCCACTGATAACCCTCCATATGATCTCCATTTCTGTGATTCTGTTCCTGTTCTATTGTTTGCTTTGTTTTTGTTTCTTTTTATAGATTCAGTTGTTGATAGTTGTGAGTTTGTTGTCATTTTACTGTTCGTATATTTGACCATCTTCTTTTTCTTAGATAAGTCCCTTTAACATTTCATATAATAAGGGCCTGGTGATGGTGAGCTCCTTCAACTTGACCTTATCTGGGAAACACTTTATCTGCCCTTCCATTCTAAATGATAGCTTTGCTGGATAGAGCAATCTTGGATGTAGGTCCTTGCCTTTCATAACTTCAAATTCTTCTTTCCAGCCCCTTCTTGCCTACAAGGTTTCTTAATAGTCTTATGGGAACTCCTTTGTATCTTTTTTATTGAATTTATTGGTGTGATATTGCTTAATAAAATTACAGAGGTATACGATTTTATAATACATCATCTCTATTCTATGTGTGTTCCCCACCCCAAGGCAATTCTCCTTCTGTCACCGTTTATCACCACTTTACCCTCTTCTACCTTCCCCCACCCCCTTCCCTTCTGGTAATCACCATGCTACTGTCTGTGTTTATGCATGTTTTTTTGTTTGTTTGTTTGCTTAAAACCTTTAACTTTTCATCCAGCCCCACAATCCCCGACCCTTCTGACAGTTATCAGTCTGTTCTCCATATACGAGTCTGTTGCTATTCTGTTTCTTAGTTTATTTTTTCATTAGATTCCACATATGAGTAAAATTATATAATGCATTTACACAGTGGAGTGCTACCTGGCCATAAAAAAGAAGAAAATCTTACCTTTTGTAATAACGTGGAGGGACCTGGAGGGCATTATGCAAAGTGAAATATGACATATCTTTACAAGAAGAGAAGAGACAAACACAGACACAGAGGAAAGACAGCTATGTGAAGATAGAGGCAGAGACTGGAGTTACCCTGCCACCAGCAGAGGAAGGCCTGGGATGACCAGAAACTGGAAGAGATGAAGGATTCTCCCTTCAAGGAAACTTGGTGCTGTCGGTGCCTTGCCTTCAGACTTCTAGTCCCCAGAACTGTGAGAGAATACATTTATGATTTGTAAGTCATCTAGTTTGTAGCACTTTGTTAGAGCATCCCTGAGTGACTAACGCAGCATTATTTTCAAAATATCTGCTACTTAGAACATTTCAAAATATCTGCTACTTAGAACACTAATTTACCTGTTCCGGTTTTCAAAAATATCTGCTAATTTAAATTGTCAGCATGATAGTGACCTGTACTGATTGTCATTGAAGTTAAACACTTGTGATATGGACTAGACATTTATGTTCTCTCCTATGAATTGCCTCTCAAATTTTTTATCCTTTTTTCTCTTTTATAACTTCAGTGTTATTTTTAATCAATATATTAAGATTCTTATTTGTTTTCTGTCCTATTTATTATAAATGTTTCCCTCTAGCTTTTGGTTTGCTATTTAACTCACTGCATAAGTGTGTAAAACAAACAGGAACTATTTTATAATGTTTGTAAAATATTTTTACTTTATTTAGATAAGTTGTCAAACTACAACAAACAACAAAAAATATTTCTCGGTTTTCCTTATTTGATGTTTCTGGCATGAACTTCTTTAAAAATCATATATAAATTATATCAAAAGTCTAAAAAGCGCAGTCTTTTAGAGGGGAAAAAAAGAGAACAAAAGGTCTACCTATTCAGTTTTATTCTTGGGAAGGGCAGGTTAAGGATAGAGGATATTTTTCTTCATCAAAAATCATCATCTTTATAACAAGAGTATTTATTAGTCTCAAATGAGTAATATAGGAGCAAGGTTCCATTAAACACAACAGACTAGAAAGCAGTGTGATTATGAATAAGATGAAGAAAATTAACATTAATTTTTTTAAAGAAATAACATATATTTTTATATTTAGAAGGTAGGAGAAAATGATGGAAGGGAAGGAAGAGAAAGAGGGAAAAAGATCAGGAAAATACTGAAGAAACAAAAGCAATCAGAAAATTTTTAGATAAAGAAATAATGGTGTCTTGTGATGAAGAGACGAAGCTAAAGGTAAGTCATGCAAGATCTGAAGGAGTTATGATTCTGTCGGAATCCCCTCTCCATGATAAAAGCAGGAGGCTATGACAATAACCAATGTGGGAACCTCTGAGAAAAGGATTTATTTTCAAGAATAGCAATAAAAAGCTGACAAGTACAATTTAATTATGATAGAGTAGGTCTTGCACAACTGTAAATCTACCACTGGGGTGTGTATAAAAATTAAGATGCAGGAGTATATGTTTTAATTTATAGGATTCTTCCTTGGACTGCTTATAAATCAAAAGAATAGCGGAAATTCCAAGGACAAAACACACGCTTTGATCATTTTCCGAGGCCTTCTTGAATGGGTTAGGTTTTTCATTTGATTCTGTAAAGTCAGAGAGCCCGGATTCTCATGCTGCCGCTTTCCTATGCCTGGTTGCGCCCTCATTCACAAGCCATAATGAACAGACACTGTGCCATGACATGGCATAGACTTCCAAGATTTAATTGCAGTACCTGTGAACAAGGAATCAAGTAGAATCTTGCAAACTTACTTAATGAATAAATTCTAACATGTAAAATAAGCTTTAGATTGATTAGTCAGTTATGAATAACCACACAGATGTTTTTTCTGTGAAACATTCAAAATGTTTCACAGAAACATTATTTACTTAACCTTCACAATTGTAAGAGGTAGGCTTTTTATGCTCCCCTTTTATAATTAATAACAAATTATTTTCCCTTAATATAAGAAAAAATTTTAAAAATAATAAATAATTTTTCTCTCCCTTATCAAGGGAGATATTTTTATAAACCCAATTATGGTTATTGATTTTTCTTATGTTACATTTGAGGTAAGTTGCTCTAATATGTATAGTATGTTTCAGTATAAGTAGACAGTGTGAAAATGGTTGCCCAGTCCTAATTCTTATTCCTCCATCCAAACCTTTTAAATAACCTTTCATGGTAATGAAATAACCATGTGACAGCAAAGACTAAGGAATATCTTAGTGCAGGAGCTTGAAGAGAGCCAAGCAATAAAGGTAGGGCTGGAAGACTTGAGGTATGCCAAAGACCTAGATTGGGTGGCTGCCTAGTTCATAATAAATCAAGGATTTAATCTTCCCTCCCAATCCCATCTTACCACTCTGCTCAAATATGATCCTATATTTCTGACCACAGCGATTAGGGTAATGGTTCTCAATTAGGGGAAAATTCTGTCCATCAGGGTACATTTGGCAATTTTAGAGACATTTTTGGTTGCACAACGAGGTTGGGAGGAGGTGCAACAGGCACCTAATGGGTGAGGAACAGAGAGGTGTTGCTAAGCCGTACAGCACACTAATCAGCCAGTCATAACACACAGCTGGCCCAGAATGTCAATGCGTATGTGACAAACCCTGACCCAAGAACAAATCAAGCAAGGTCGATCAGAGCTCTTCTTCCTTAAAAGTTTTTATATTTTTTTAATATTAAAGATGGAAAAACAAAGTTCTGTTGTCCTGTGTGACAAAGCTCAGAAAATAGAGTTTAAAAACTGCCTCATGGAGGTAGCTGCCTGTAAACTGAAGCCACCACCCAAAAGAAGTAGAGCTGGAAGCAGAAACATCAGAACCTCTCGGGGTCTTCCAATTCCATTTCTGCTTTCATCGCCCCCAGTTACAATCCAGTTTTTCCTGGGTAGTGTGTGTGCTACATGCTGTTGAGTTGGCTCTGACTCTTGGTGACCCTCTGAATGAGTGACGTCCATGGTGTCTTGTCCTCAGCAGCCCTGCTCACCTCCTGTAGACTCACGCCTATGGCTTCTTTTATGGAGTTATTCCATCTCATATTTGTTCTTCCTTTTTTCCTGCTACCCTCTATTTTTCCCAGCATTATTGTCTTTTCTAAAGAACCCTGCCTTCTTGCCATGTGCTGAGGTAGGACAGCTTCAGTTTTGTAATTTTGTCTCCAGAAATGTTTCAGGTTTGATTTCATCTAGGACCCATTTGTTTATTTTCTAGCATTCCAGGGTATCTGTAGAGCTCTCCTCCAAAACCATGTTGTGAATCAATCATTTTTTTTTTCCTAACAGCTTTTTTCACTGTCCTATTTTAGCATCCATATGTAGTAATTGATAATATGAAGGTGTAGATGATCTTGGTCGTGGTCTCTGATGACACATTGTTGCTCTTGGTGATCTTTATTTTTTTCATTAACAGTTAGGTTAGCCAAATGGACATGCCTTTCCTGAATTTGGTATTTAAAGTATCACACACTCTTCTTTATAACCTGTTTCCAGAGAGGCAAGGTGGGGTGCTGGGCCCAAACTCATAACACTTTGCATGAATGTGCATGCTCCCTATGTTTACTCCCAGTGAGGAGAGCTCTCCTGCTGACTAGCTAGACACCTCCAAGCCTTCTCTATTCCACTGCCTGAACTTGTGTGACATAAGGCTGCATCAGAGGGGCAGGGTGACAGCGTTGTCAGGCTGCAGCAGCAGTTAAGGAAACTAATGTATGTGAAGTATACTCTGCCAAGCTGACTCCAGACCCTTACAGTCAAGAGTGGGATTTTTTAATCTCCTAAAGCCTGTGTGGCTATTAGCCCCTGCCACTTCTGGACTACAAGGTGATTGCGGAAGAGTTCCATCTGGATGTATAATCTCTCCCATGCTTCTTTCTCTTCCAACTTGGCGCTAGTGTCAAATCACAAATCCCATCTCCCTCCACCTTTCTGGGGCGTTAGAGTGTCTGTGGTAGCGAGGTGGAGTGCTGGTGGGGGGGGGGGAGTGGCATAGGGAGGGGAAAGGGGGTGGAGCTCAGGAAGGATCTGTCTCCAGGTTTCCAACACCTACTGAAGAGCCTCATCCACAGGGCTGTGAATACCTTGATCCCAGGCTGTTTTGATAAGGCAAACAAAAGACCCTTTTACACCTTGCATCTAGTGCAAGTTTGCCTGGTCTAGGAGGACATAATAATTAAGGGCCATAATAATCTGCTCAGGTGAACAATCTGGGCTCAGGCAGACGACAGTTTTGTTCCATGAAGACGACAGTTTTGTTCCATGAAGAAGAGAAAATCAGTTACTTCCTGATGGCACATCCCTTTGGTAAGATGGTCTCACAATAAAAGCCCCTATTGCAAATACAGTTTCACATCACACATTTGAAGGTAAGTCATTCATTACACAATCCTCTCAACTGCTCTTTACTCAAAGTTGGCTTTTATCAACTTCATGATGCAGAAAGAGTCCTTTCAATAGTATGTTTAAATTCGGATAAGATCACACTGTTAGTCCTAGAGATTTATGCCTTAGGGAAAACAATTCTCCAGGGAAGACACTTCAAAGCTGGCACACTCACCAGATATCCATCTCCTTCCTTTCCACCCCTCGGTCTTTCCTCTCTCCTTCCCCTTCCCCCTTCTTTTCCAAATGCTGACCCCAATGAACTGTGCTATACAAGTCCATCTGCTCTGCTGAACTCACTTAGTTTTAGAAGTCTCCTAATGAATTAAGTAAAAATCCTTTTAATATTTCTGGATTGATTATATTTATGTACAATTACAACAAAAGCACCTATTAGTGGTTAATAAATGAGTTATAATTTTTCACCTACTTTCTAAAACTTTCCCTACCCAAAAAAGAAAAAAAAAAAAAAACAGAAAATGAAAGGGGAAGATTTAATTTCACCTGGGCCTACTCACTTCTCTGCTTTGGCTACCGCCCCGCTCCCATTACCTTTATTTTATTTTTTTCTAATTGCTATTCTAGATGTAAAGTTGACATCATAGTTAAATTGTTGTATCTGTAATAAAATGCTTGAAAATTCTTTGGTATGTCAGAAACCTTCAAATTTAAGTCCATTGATAGTAAGAGGCTTCTATATACCATACGTGCCATTTATTTTTTTTAAAAATGATTCTTGTCCATTAGTTCATAAGCCCTATATTTTTATTCAGCAGATATTTTTAAAATGCTGTTATGAAAGCATTGTTAAACAGTTTCTAAGGCAAGGCAAAATTTACAACACAGAGTTATTTCTATGTTTGTCAAATAAAAATTCATGACAAAATTGTTTTTTTACATTTCCTTTCTTAATCCATGTACACAGAAGTTCACTACCTGTGGAAGTCGAAGTTCAAACTGTATATGAATTGTGGTTGATAGCCCCAGGTCCTTAGTGGCCATAAGCAACATCTTTCTAGAATTGATATCAATAACATTTATGTTGGTAAAATTTCTTGCCTCAGTTTCCTTACACACTTGAAGTTAAGATGTGAAGTATTTTTTAAACTAGAAATTAAATGTTTAACAACATCTTTTATTTTGGTCTATATATACACACATATAAGGCTTTACAGCTATGTACATTTATGCAGAAAGAATTTTTTCTAATATTTTCATATAGTTCAATCCTAAATGTGTTTTAGAGTATCCCCTTCATTGAAATTCATTTTAACTTTCTGGATCTGGACAGTAAATCTCTTTTTTTCTGTAATTACAGACAATCTCATGTTCTAAAGCACAAGCCTAACACACACACACACACACACACACACACACACACACACACAAAGCCAAAAAGTAAATTCTAATAAGTCTAGGAAACTTTAGAATAGGGTGAGCAGGATTAGCCCCACACATATGAGAGATCACCCAGGTTTGTTTTCGGGGGTCCTTTCTTCTGCAGTGTCCGCCCTTTCCCCGTGGGAGCCCCCTTTCCTGAATCTTATACCCTTGTGCTACCTCCTGGCTTCCTGATGCCAGAAAGATCTCAAAAGTGTTGATCATCATTCCCCAAAGAGGAGTAAAAATCCCTAACATCTGCCTACCCCATGTGTTTTTATTTTCCAGTAAAAGGAAAAATAAAGTTACAATAAACTTGTTCCTAACAATTTATTTTAATGGGATTCTTAATATGTGATTATTTGCTCAGTAATTAATTAATTTACAAGGGAAGAATTTGGGCTTACACACATGATTTTACACTATAAAACAATGTCATATAAAATTTTTTAATAACTCAAGAATTTTGTTGTAGTTATAGTGTATTTTAAGTGGCTCAACTTCACAAAGGTTGGGTAATGTGTGTGTATATATATGTGTATATGTATATGAATGTTTCATATTTTAACTACAATGTGTATCTTAAATTTTAAGTACTATAAAACCCAAAATATACAGCTCTTATCCTCATTGCTAACTAAAACAAACCACAATAAACTAAAGTGTAAACTTGCACACACACACTTAAGCACACATACACACACATGCAAAATACTGTAAAAATTAAGACCTTAACCAACTGAAGTTCAAGATGACTCATGAAACAAAGTGTACTCCCTGAAAACTGATAACTCCAAAGATTTGTGAGTGCATGTAATAGGAACTTTTCAAAATACTTTGGTAATCTTACATTGAATACAGAATGATCCTTCTGAGTTGAACGAGTCTCCCTTAATTGCCCTTAAGAGTGAGTGAGGGCAACAGCCCTTAGCAGCACAAACAAAGTAAATTCTATAAAATTTCTCTTCACTAGTCTACATGAAACAAATAAAAGAATGTTAGAGTCAAGAAAAATATTTTGAGAATCAAAGATCTGAAGTCTTCACATTGGTCTGTTCCACTTCTGCTTTATAGACATGTTTTGGCTCCTCCTCTCAATTAGACTCATCTGTCCTAGAAATCATTTCTCTAAGGTCTTACTTTTTTGAATAGGAAATAAATTCTTTTGAGAATATTGATTAATTACTGGTTCATTTTGCTACCCTTCCCAGGTAACAGACACATAAGAAACAAGCAACACTTCTGAGAGCATTTTTTTTCTTGGAGGAAAATTCACTGCTATAATCAAAAGTAAAAAACTGAATGGTGGGACTTTAGGAATAAAAATAGGATGGTAGAAAGATATTTTTTGTTGAAGAAACTTTTTTTCTTAAATTACCTTAATAGACTGCAATTTATGCTTATTTCTTGGCGTGGTCACAACATCAATAAGACAATACACAATAAATGTCTGGTGTCTTTTATAAAAGGATCTTCATACAGATATACTTTTTGGAGGAGGATGTTTATATCTAAATTTATTTATCAGTTTCTGATTTATTCTTTGTATTTTTCTGAGTTAAAAGCAACAAATTTAGAAGTGAAAATGTTTATTCTTTTTTTCTATATACTTAAAAACCTTGTTTTTGGTATCTAGCAATTTTATGTTAGGAGTGGAAAGAGGATTCCCATGGTTTTGTTTTGTTTTGTTTTTTGGATGCTTTTTTTTGGGGGGGGGGGGCGTCTTTATCTTAACCAAAGTCAACTGTGTTTCTCAATATAGTGCTTTAGATTTCTGAACGCATTTAATGAACAAATAAACTCTTTTTTATGGGTCACCTAACCTCACCGTAGGAGAAAATAGGAGAGTAAGGTTTTATGTGGAAGAATAAAAAAAATAAGGCTTTTGTGAAGATCTATACAGTTGTCCCTCACTATATCGCAGCTCACTTATTGCAGCTTCACTGTATTGCAGGCTTTAAAAATCGGCGATACAGTGAAGCCACAACCAGTGAACTGCAATATAGCAAGGGACGACTGTGTACTTCACCGGTGAGTACCCATATAGAATTTTATGTTATTAAAATTACGTAGGTTTAAGAGTGTAGAAAGTGTTTAAGAGCATATGAAGTGTTTATAAGAGTGTGGAAAAGGTTAATAAGAGAGTGGGAAAGGTTTATAGGAGTGTGGGAAGGGTTTATAAAGCCTTAAAATATATATAAATAATAAAATAAATATAATGCCGCTACTTTACGAATTTTCACCTATTATGGGGGTCTCTGGAACGTAACTCCCGCGATAGGTGAGGGATCACTGTATTTAGGGAAACCTGTAAAGAAATGGGCAAGTTCAGTCTGCTGGATCATGTCACAGATGTCAAAGACCAATTCTTGAAAAGTTGCTCCAATACAAGTCTGCTGCCTATGTACCCAGTGAGTCCAGTGACCTCTAGTGACAACTGATAATATAACTGACCTTTCTACCCCTATCTGCTCACCACCCAGTCGGTTCCACCCCTAGGAACTTCAGACTGTGTATTCCCAGAGCCCTTGACCACCAGTTTTCTAACTGTGAAGTGAGAAGTGGCAACACACTGCCATGATTCTATCCAGGACACAGTATTTGCCAACACCAGCAGAATGCCTCAGGAAATCTGAACTAGACATTCTGGAAAACCAGCAAGGTCTTGGCAAGATCTCTTTTACTTGGACTTCACAGAGAAACAAAGCATAATAGAGCATTGAGAACTCGGGCAGCTGGAGGGTTCACCCATATCCCAAGTGTAGAGATTTTAAGCACAGATGAGATATAAGGTGAGAATCTTAAGGAAACAATCTAGTCCAGTGGATCCAGGTCTAAAGGGCAAATTGGGATTTTAACAAAGTTAGTCTCCAATGCATTTTCTCTTATCTGCCCTTCCCTTGACACCTACTCAAAGGGAATTATTTTTAGACTTCTGCCTGAAAGCATCCTTTCAAATGCAGACTGATGAAGTTTCATGTGTATACAACCACTACGCAGTCCTGCAGTCCAGTTACATTCCCACCCGTATATGAAGTCCTCCCTGTCAACTCCAGCCCATTCTGACCTCACCTTTCCTCTGACCTCCAATTTATTATTTACTCCATTTCCTGGTCACCTCACACATACCTTCTTTTCTGTCATTGTCTCGAATTGTTATTTATCTCTAAAATTCTTCATAAACTTAAGTATGTTGAGATTTGGTCTCTCTAATCAGATCACAGAATTTTTAAATCCAGGCATGTACATTGCACTTCTTCAGTTTAATAATTTATAACACTCACCATAGGTTGAGTGTTAAACAAGGGCCCTATAAATATTAATAAATGATCACTAATTTGTTCACTGCTCTTACTTGAAAGTTTACCTGATATATTACCTATGCAGAAATGAGGCTGCTCTGAAACACAAAGAACCCTTGAAGAAGTAATGCAGTCTCACCCTGCTTCAGTTTCTACCTGCAATATAATAAGGTGATGGTATTGCTGGCCTGCACTATGCTGCTAGATGAGAAGGTTGTTATGTGATATAGATGTCTTTAAAGAGAAGCTTACTGTAAAATGAAAAATAATCTTCTTTTTTTTTTCTAGGCAAAATATATGGAAGAAATTTCTTGGGATTAAATGTCAGCTCTTTTCCTTTTAGGCTTTGGACCAAAAAGACTTTCCAATGTTTTAGGTAAAACAATCTATATGACCTCTAGAGTTGTGAAAATTAAAATGAGATTCTGGATGTGAATACATTTATAAATAAATGATGAAGACCAAGTCATTATTTTAATATTATAACTAAGAGTTCAATATTATGTCTAGCATATCAGTATTCTGTTTTTGTTGTTGGTTTTCTTCCTATTCTTTTTTATTAAGAAAAAAATGACCTTTCTTGGTTAAATACCATTTTCTTCTTTCTGATTTTTTAAATATTTTTTAAATTTTGAAATAATTATAGAATTACATGGAATTGTAAGAAATAATACAGGAAGATCCTGTGTACCATTTACTCAATTTTTCCCAATAGTAACATCTGATAACACATTTCAATGTTGGACATCACAACAGATGCTGGCTTTGACACAATACACCAGACTTACTCAGATTTCCCCAGTGTTACCTGTCCTACCCTTGCATGAGTGTGTGTACATGTGTGTATTAAGTTCTGTGAAATTTTGTCACATCTATAGCATCATGTATCCATCATACGTGTTGTTCCATATACTGTTCTGGGTACAGAACAGTTCCATTGCCACTGGGATCTCTCTTGCTGTTCCTTTATAACCATGTCTCACTTCTACCTGTCTCACGTCCTTCTCTCCTTCTGGTTCTAGGCTTTTGGAACCATTAATTTGTTTTCCGTTTCTAAAATGTTGTCTTTTTAAAGCCGTTATGAAAATGGATCATACACTTTGTAACTTTTTGAGATTTGGCTTTGGCACTAGCATTATTCCCTGGGCATCAGTCGAGTTGCCATGTGTATCACTATCCCATTTCTTGTTATTGCAGAGTTGTATTTCATCATACGATGTACCACAGTTTGTTGAACCAGTCATCCATTGAAGAAGATCCAGTTGTTTCTAGTTTTAGCAAATCATGACTGAAGTGGCTGTGAACATTTATGTGCAGACTTTGATGTGAATGTAAGTTTCATTTCTCTAGGATAAATGCATAAGGGTATACTGGATAAGCTGTATAGACATTACAGGTTTAGTTTCACAAGAAAAAGCCAAAATATTTTCCAGAGTGACTATGCTACTTTGTATGCTCACATGTATGTGTGAAAATATATGACTGGCATCCCTACCAACATTTGATACTGCCATTATTTGTTATTTTATCTCAGTAATTATGGACACATTCACACACACACACACATTCAAATGTATGGACATTGTATTTCAGCCATTCTGTTAAGTATACAGTAAATGTCAAGATGTAGTTTTAATTTGCATTTTTTTAATGGCTAATGATATTGAACAACTTTTCTGTGTTTATTTGCCATCTACATTTCCTATTTTGTGGAATGCCTATTCATTGATTTTTGTCTTTGTTCTTAGGAAATTGTTTTTGTTTTTACTGCTGAGTGTTAAGAGCTCTTTATATATTTTACATGCTAACCCTTTGTCAGGTATGTGGCTTGCACTTTTTCCCTTATAATCTTGTTTGTCTTTTCATCCTTTTAATAGTGTCTTTTACAGAACAAAAGTTTTTAATTTTGAAGGGATCAGATGTATCAGTCTCTTCTTTAATGGTTAACATTTGGATATCAAGTGTAAGACCTCTCTGCCTACACAGGATCCCATAGATTTTCACCTATTTTTAAAAATGTTTTATAGTTTTCAAATTTACATTTGAGTCCATGGCCCATTTTGATTTAAGTTTTGGAATAAGGTGTGAGTTTTAGGTTGAGGTTCATTAATTTGACTAAGGATGTTCAATTACTCCAGCATCTTTTGTTGGAAAAACTATCCTTCCTCCATTGAATTGTTTTGCACATTAGCCAAAAATAAGTTTGATGTATTTTTGTAGGTCTATTTCTGGGTTTTCTGTCCTTTTCAAATGATATTGAAAAGTATATCAAGGAAACTCTCAGGGAGATTTATTTGTCTCTGCCTCCCTCAATTCAATACAGTTTTAATTCCTGTAACTATATAACAGATCTTAACACTACTTTACATTTTCCACCAAGATAGGCTAAGCTATATAAACACCCACATAAATTTTAGAATAAACTTATCTCCTTCTACCAATGTCCTTGTGATTTTTATAAGTATTTTATCAAACCTATAAATCAGTATTGGTACGATTGACATGGTAGTACATTGAACTATCCATTCCATGAATATGGTATGTTTCTCCATTTATTTAGGTCTTCCTCAATTTTTCGTGTTGCATTTTGTAATTATCATGTGATTTTTTTAATGTATACCTAATATTTCACTTTCTTTGAAACGATTATAAATAGTGTTGTGTTTTTAATTTTGGTTTCCATATAACCTATTTTTTTTAAAGAAAACCTCTTCTGCCTTTTTTTGTTTTTTAGGTTTTATTCATTTACTTTTAGGGAGAGGGAAAGGGAGGAAAAGAAACATCAACATGCAAAAAATACATCAATTGGTTGCCTCTCACGTGCCCCCAACTGGGGACCTGGCCCACAACCCAGGAATGTACCTTGACTGGGAATCGAACTGGCAGACTTTCGGTTTGCAGGCCAGTGCTCAACTCACTGAACCACACCAGCCAGGGCTCCATATACTTATTGTTATATAAAGAAATGTGTGTTGATTTTGTATCCTGTAACTTTGCTCAACTCACGTGTTAGTTATAGGAGTAATTTAGTAGATCCCTGGGGATTTTCTATATAGACAATCATTGCATCTGAAAACAATGATTTTTTTTTTTATTTAATCAGTAAACCTTTTTTCCTTGTCTTTTTGCAGCAGTTACAACTTTTAAAACTATGTTAAGTGAGTGGTGAGAAGTGGGGATATCCTTGCCTAGTTCACAATCTTTGGTGAAAGTATGCAGTTTTCCATTAATCAATTTTAAAATAATCAAAGGGTATAAATATAAAAGTTTCTGTGTTGCTATTTGAATTTCAGAATTAAATGTCTAAAAGCAAAAGTGACCCCCAAATCACAGGAGTCAAATGAAGCCAACAAAAACTTTCTAACCCTGAGTTCGAGCTAAGAGTTATAGCAGGTATCTGGGAAAGAAGGCATCAGATAAATTATAAAGTTAATTTGATTACTTATGGGATAGAATAAAATGAATTTAAATGTACTAGTGACATTCTGAGTTTAAATTTAAGGTGAGCATCCAAGTTACGTTGCTCAGAGTCATGAGGTGCATTAATGAATGGTAGCTGCTAAATAGAAAACAGTTACACATATATAAATATGTGTAATCCTGGAATGCTAAGCAAATTATATACTTTTTTCATATATGCCTTCTTGTAGATACTGAGAATCAAGAGATTTTCCCTATATCTCCTAACTTAAATTCTATATATTATATGGAATTCCATTATATTAAAATATAATTGTGCCAATTATAAAGCAATACTGAGCAGGCTTCAGTAGATGCACATCATTTAAAAATTTACTAATGAAAGTAATAAGTATTTTCAGAGTCACCATAGACAGAAAACATTGGATATCTTTGACATGCACAATGGCATAGCTCTAAAAATTGAATTTTAATGGAGATTGGTGAAATGATTTACTCTGGCTCATTTGCAAACATATGTAATTTTTAAAAATCTGAGTTTTCCTTTTAATTTATAGAAATATATTTTTAGTGTAGCCAAAATATCCAGATGCATAAAATAAAAAATTATGCATATTGGAAATGAGACAGTCACGGTCTCCTAGTTTTCCATTTAAATTAGGCAAATACGGATTTGGTAGGTAGTATGTCTCCAGAAAATAGGGCTGCATTTTATGAGAATGATTAAGTGGCCCAGTGCTCAAAGAATGAGATAACGTTTTGAAGTCAGCCAAGAACTCAACCTAGAGGAATTTGATGAGTGCTCTTAGAAGGATCTTATGATCAGGTTAGTTTCCATTTTCTGATTACTCCAACGGGGAAAAAGAGACCGCTACTGCCATCTGTTGTTCAAATGAAACATCATCAGCTCTGATCAATGGATTGCCTCGCTGCCAGATAAAATCTGCCTAAAAAATACAAAGTATTCTTGCTAACACTGATTGCACTACTTCTGGATAAATCTAATATTCGGTAGAATACAAAACAAAAGGCTATATTTAAAGCAAACTTAACTTTTCTGCTCTGTGCATTTTCCTTCCGGGTGTTTTCTGTTTAAAAGAGGAGCAACATTTCCATCCTGACACAAATCAAGAGATCTACAAAAAAAAGTTTAGTGGAGAACTGAAGTAGCAGTAGTTCACTGTGTGTGTGTGTGTGTGTGTGTGTGTGTGTGTGTGTGTGATAATGAGAGAGGAAAATGGAGAGATGAGAGGTGGAAAAGGGAGGACAAGGAGAAAGTGCAAACCAGCAGATACTCCTAGTATTGGGCACCAGTAGTTTTCAAACACATGTTTTTAACTATTCAGAGCAAAATGCCAGAATTTAGGTCCTTGGTACTTAATGCATGGACTCCAAACCAGCTGCATCAGCGTCCCCTGGTTGCTTGTTAAATAAACAGAATCTCAGTCTCAATCCCAGAGTCAGAATCTAATTCGGAAATTAATTTTTCTGAATCGTAATCTGCATTTTAGAAAGATTCTTAGGGGATGGAGGGATTGAGCAAAAAAGAAAAAAGATGCATGAACACGGACAACAGTGTGGTGATTGCCAGGGCTGGTTTTACTGCTTCTTAAGATTAAGTATAAAGTGCATTTACTAAGCAAAATATGCAGTATGTAGCAAGAACTCAGGAAATATTACTTATTTTTATTAATAACTGCTATATGCTTCACCCCACAAGATTTTTCTCTGATTAACAAAATGATACCTACTATAGTTCACATAATCAAAGTTTCCATCAATTTCAAGATGTATAATTTTATATGTATCAGCAAAATGAAAAAGACTACCGTTAGCAAAGAATCTGTTTTTCTGTATCAATGGGAGCAAACCAGAATATCATTTCTTAAACTTTGATATGCATAACAATCATCCAAGAATCTTTTTAAGAATTTTTATTGTATTTTTTCCATTACTATTTAGTCCCCTTGTATCCTCCTCCCCAAACAAGTATGCTAACCAGGAAGAATAAAATAAGCACAATTTCAAAATAATTATGGCAAAAAACCATTTCCTATTCCACTAAGTGTCTTAAAGATTTTTATAATATAATAAAAAATCATGCCCTAGCTATTTGTTGTTTCATCATACATATATTTTTTCACAACTGGAAAATTTATTAGATATACAGTTCATCATGTTAATTGGTATGAAAGCATGACTGAGCCCTGAGCAGAATGAATTCTCTCAGGTATGCTTAGATGTGTTCAGCTTAAGAGGTGCTTTCATGCTGGGTGGATGCCTGGATCGCTGTTCCAACCTGTTTATCTCTGTAAGTCTAAAAACACTTCCCGTATTTTCATATATTTCCTCCATGTTATTTGAATGCATAGTGAAGGAATATAGTTACCAAGTGACCATCTCAAAATGTATGCATCAGTGGAATGATATTTAAAAAAATAAAAATAGAGAATTACAAACACAATTAAAAGTGAAAAAATAGAAGAAAAAAGTAAATTCAAAATTATCTTTTTTTTTCATCTTGAAAGAAGGGTCTATATTTCTAATATTTTGCTTTTAGAATTTTGATTCTGAAACCGCAAATAAGGATCTTAGATTTTGTGGCTCTAATTTTATTTTGAGGGAGCATATTGCAAACCTAAACTTCTTTAGTCAATACTGGTGATTTAAAACACTTCATCTTTTCTTCTCAATTTTGCTTCACTTTTCAAAGAAATGTTCTCATGCATTACTTATATAACCTTCATCTCAATCTCCACCTTTTTTCTTAACTTGAAAAATTGGAAAAGAATTTTATACCAGTAGAAAAGTCAAAGAGGAAAAATGTACCTGATGCTTCTGGAATATTTAACTTGTATAATATAAAAACTGGGTTTCTCCATCCTTAAATGAATTCTTCTAGAACTTGTTAATTTCCTACTCTTTCTATTTTCACCCATAACTTTCTCTCCCTTTTTGGCTTGTGTTAATAGGATTATTTGCTGGGTGATTTGTTCATAATTTTATTGAATTATTAACAATTGACTCTGTATTCCAGGTGCTATTAATATTTTTGTCTTCATTGCTGCTGTAAAAACTGAAATTAGCCCTGGCTGGTGTAGCTCAGTGGATTGAGAGCGGGCCTGCAAACCAGAGGATCGCGGTTCGATTCCCAGTCAGGGCACATGCCTGGGTTGCAGGCCAGTTCCCAGCATGGGACACACAAGAGGCAACCATACAGTGATATTTCTCTCCCTCTCTCCTACCCTTCCCCTCTAAAGATAAATAAATAAAAATCTTAAAAAAAAAAACAAACTGAAATTAGTGGTGCTGAGTTATTTTCCCAAGGCCACATATAAAGTAGTTGCAGCATAGGTCTCTCATTAAAAGGCCATAATAAGAATTACCAGTTATTTAGGACCACCATATGCCAGGCAATCATAAATTATCTCAACAAAGATGTGAATTATTATCATCATTTTATAAATTAAAAACATTAAGATGCAAGAAATGAAATGGTATGTTGAGGACTACAGCATAGAGTTTGGATTTGAACTCTTATCTGTATGGTCCAAAGCTTGTACTTTTCTCATTATACCAATTGTATGAGAATCGATTAACTTATGTTACGTGAAAATGTCAACATTAGCTGTACTGTTTCTGGCCCTAGAAAAAG
The DNA here is from genome assembly GCA_039655065.1 of Glossophaga mutica. Taxonomy (NCBI): domain Eukaryota; kingdom Metazoa; phylum Chordata; class Mammalia; order Chiroptera; family Phyllostomidae; genus Glossophaga; species Glossophaga mutica. Next base: position 150,232,274 of record CM077304.1, on the reverse strand, counting down.
TAAGGTGTAAAGACTAGTCACCACCAAAAGTAAAGTGGTATCTCTTTAAAGTAGAAAAAATTGAAATATGAGGACTAACTTAGGCAGATAATAACCCACATTATGCATGGTCCAACTACACATACATTTTGTAGAAAAGGGCAATTTTGCTTTCGAGAAATTGCATGTATAATTTTGAATTTCTCCCTGATGAAAAGGAATTCATTCGCTCCCTTATAGAACGTCAAACCCAAAAATACCAATTGATATCCTTATCTTTATTAGGAAGCCATATTTAATGGCTATGACTCATCCCTCAATTTATTTCATTTTATTTCTAGTTTCTTTTTAGGAAAAAATATTTGTAGTGATTTAAAAAACAAAACTTTAAAACTTGAAATTCATCTTTACATGTAGATATTTGTTTATCACTTTATTCTACCATATTTACACATTTTTTCTACTAAGACAATTAAAAGGGCCTAGTGATATATTTATAGAATAGAAATGAAATTAAAAGTTTAAGTAATTATTCTTAATATACACATTCCCTCTACATAAAAGTTCAGGGCAAAGAAGAGAATCTGGATTTATATAATGAGTTAACTCAATTGACTTCAGTATCAATTAAAAGCAATGTATAATAGCTCATTTTTTTCTCTTTGCATGTAACTATAATGAGAAGAGAGAAAAAGTTAATTTACTAGTAAATACTCATGCCTTGCCTAATTTTGAATTGGACAAAATTCAATAGTTTTAGCACATGGTAGAAATAATGTATATTTCAGTTCTTAGCCCCTGAGATGTTTTTTCTAGCACATGGTAAACAGAGACCCTTATTTATGCATTTAGGCTATGTTTTTATTTATGCCTCAATATTAAAAAAAAAAAAATCGAACTGTAAGACCATGCATAATGCCTTCTGCATAGCTGTGTGGGAGTTAAACCACAAATATTATCTATATTTATGTTGGGCTGGTCCCACCCATTGGCTGTGTCCATAACCCTAGTTTAGTAGGAGGGACACTCCTGGGTAGCAGTGGTTCCATAACCATTGGCATAGCTGTCTACACTGGACCTTTCCTTCTTTTGTCTTTGTTTGCCACAAACCAGTAAATGAAGTCATGCAGATATGTATGTCTAGTCATTAGAGATGCCTGGGACTACAGTAAGGGAAACTGCTATTCTGACTGTGTCCTATGGCTTCTGCATTATTTCCTCTCTCTCCTGATCTTTGGCCGACCTAGCCAATGTGTGCCAAGCAGTGCATGCAGGAACAGAGTACACTACATGAAATAGTGTACCGTATTGGAGAAAGTCGCCTCAGTCTTCCAGCTGGTTGGCCAATTGTCAATGAGCTATCCAAGTAGCCCTTTAGTTTGGGTTTTATGCAGACATGATTTCTTGGAGTCATAGAGTATACTCTATGGTTGTATGTACACCCTGGTAAGTTCCAGGTATATTGATAACCCATTTTTATCACAGCACACCTCCTCCATATAAGTCTACAGATTAGTAACCCAGAAAGAGATACAGATGTTTTCAGAGGAGTTACAAGTCAATCATGAATACTTACTTTAAGTGCTTACTATGTGCCCAGAATGTTGACGAGAGAGAGAGAGAGTGAGTGAGTGAGAGCGAGAGAGAGAGAGAGGTTTATAGTTTAATTGTGATGACAAGAAAGGGAGAAACTGGCTAAACGTATGAAAAAATGTTCAAAGAACATAAACATTTCTCAGGCTTCATAGTCAGGCAAGGTTTGATGCAGCAGGCAGGTTGGAGCTGTGCATTTTCAGCTGACCTGGAGTCGCACGGATGGTGAAGTTCAAACATTAATAACGTCATCTACAAACAGTGGAAGTCTGTGATGTGCATTGGATTGTGCAATGTGATTGTACAAAATGTGGGAAAAAAAGTGATATAAGACATAATCTTTTTACTCAGAATCTCATAATCTAATCAAAAGCACATATCAATAGAAAAACAAATAGTAATTCGCACCAAAAAATTACAATGCTAAATAAAAGATTCCGACAGTAAATTAACATAAAGGCAAAAGAGTGGGGCAAGGTGGCCAGAAAGAAAATGCATGGATGAAGTGGAATTTAAAATGGCCCTGAATAGGTAAGCTGGTCCTAAATATGTTGAAAACACACCCTGAATATTTTTGTATGTTTAATGAGCATATTAATTAAACAGAAACAAAGTTTCTGTCAGGAATAAGTAGAAATTAAGGATAAAGAATTATGAATTATAAGGTAATAAACTTGAAAGGGACTAGAATGTCACCCAGTTAAAATCAATTACTTTCACAGCCATGAAACCTCTACAAAGACACTTTAGCATGACAAGGAGTACAGTGGTAGGTAAATTATGCCTAAGCTGTGTAGAACAATTCATGAGAGCCTTAAAAATTTATGCATTAAATTTGTCCTTTAAGAGGCAAAAAATCACTGCATCACTAAAAATATTTGAGCAAAGCAAGATGTATGTTAAAATGCATATGCCAATGATATGTATTGAGATCTATCAATCAGCATTCCAGTGTTCTGAGCCAACTGGAATATGAGCAGGCATTTCAATGAGTAGACCACTGAATTTGTCAAAGTATAAGGTGACACAAATTAGATGAACTACGGTGGCAGCAGAAATAGTGAGGTGCTGGATCCATTGTTAGAATTAAGAGAAATTGAAGAAAATGCTGATTTTGTGGGAATACACAATGATTTCAGTTTAGGCATACTCATTTTGAGCTAAAAGTGGGGAAGAATATATATTTAACATACAAGTAGACATATAAGACCAACACCTTCCAGGGTGCCTACAGGTATGTAGAGATAGAAGACTGGCATGTTTGGGTCTCCTTTGCTTGATCAGTGTGCATGGGATGAGGTCTTAATCATGCATCATAATGGAAGTTAAGACTGGAAGTTTAAAAAGAAATCATAATTATCATAAAGTTGAAAATATTTGACATCTTTCTGTTTATAATACTAACAAATTAAGATTTAAAACCATTCTTCCCCACACATTCAAAGTGATTTCATGTCCATGTTATATCCAACTGGGTGGCAAAATGCAACATTGAGCTGGAACCGAGTCCTCCTGCTGGTCTCCCATTTACTAAGTCTCAGATACAGCAATGCTCTTGCTTTGTTAAGCGCAGGGCAGCAGCAGGAGCATTCACGTAGAGTACATGCTTTTTCCTTGCAAAACAAAGGGGCCTTACATTCTGTTTCTCCCCTCCTGCTTCCTGCCTCCCAAACAAACTCCAGGCACAAAAAGAAAAAAGAAAAAAAAAAGGCATCGATAGTAATATTTCCTTATATATTTAATTTCTGATGAATACCAAAAAACTTGATGTGATAGTTGGATAACAGTGAACATAAAGCCAATAAGTGGAGAGATCAGTAAACAATATGATCAAATCTATTCCACAATACTTTTATTGGACCATATTGAATTAATACAAATGCCTTTGGTACAAAAGCAAAATTATTTATGAAACAATAGAAAAATCTGCTCTTAAGTAAAAAAAAAAATTTAAAAGCACTGCACATGGTTTCAGTGAAAAAAAGAACCAGATGTTCCACATACTTAAGAAAAAAAAACAATCCCATATGCAGTTACCCATGAAATATTCAACACATACATAAGTTTAAGGCTTATTGGCTTGATTTCTTTCCTCCCTCTCACCTTCATACTAATCTTCCACATGTCAGCATTTCTTTGAAATCAGGGTGTGTTACTGAAGTGGAGTATAGAGAGCCAATTGAGGATTGATTCCAGTTGAAATTTTTGTAGTGTGCCCAGGGATGTCCTCATCCATGGAAAGAAGAGGGTGCAGTCACTACGTGTCAAGAATGCAGGCATGCAGACCATACTGTACCATTTGCTATCTGTAAAACCAGAAGTGGATTGACCTGTGCAAGTAAAATTAGTAATTGAGCAATGCATGTGAAAGAAAGGGGATTATATAAAGAGTCCAGATTCCTACACTGAAGATGAAAAAGCAGACATAGGTGTCTGACACAGTGTGAGATGGTTTACATACATTTTCCCCCCAATCCTCACACTTCTTCAGGTAGACATTATTAATTCCATTACATTGATAAAGGAATTAAAAACAAAAAAGAGACTTCCAGTCAAGATGGCAGTATAGGGAAATATGGTACTCAAATTGTCCTGCAACATCAAAATTACAACTAAACTACAGAACAACCATCATGTAGAGTGGCCTGAAATCTAGCTGAACAGAAGTCCTACAACTAAGGATATAAAGAAGAAGCCACATCAGGACTAGTAGGAGAAGCAGACAGGGAATGTGCTGGTCCCACGCCCATGTGTGGTGGATTAAAATTGAGAGGGAAATCTCAAGTGCAGAAGTCCCCACTGAGGAGTGCTGAGTGCCAGCCCCACACCAGGTCCCGAGTCCTGGGTTCCAGTGCCAGGAAGAGAAGTCCCCATACTTTCTGGCTGTAAAAAACAGCTCAGATTGTGGTGAGTGAGATTAAGGGCTTCTAGAGTTCCAGACATTCCTCTTAAAGGGCCTGCATGGATTTATTGAAACTCGCTTACTCTGAGTTCCAGTGCTGGGGTCACTAGGGACAAATGGTGAAGAACTGAGTTGTCTAGCATTATGGCAAGAGCTGGAGAGGCAGCTTTCTCCTAGGCAGAATTGCTGCAGAGGCCCTTGTTCCTTTGCTGAATCCTCCCCACACAGGGCCAGTAGGTGGGCACCATATAAAATTTTCATCAGTCTGGCTAATATAGTTCGCCCACCCTGGTGATTCCCTGAGACCTGACTCTACCTAACTTGCAGGCCCAACCCAAACCATTTCCAGTGGCTTTTCCATACAAACAACCTGTGTTGACTAATGATTCTGACTTTCCTAAAATCTCTCAAATAAGCAGCATCTGGCCTTGGCATGTGCATACCTCTCCCTAACTGGTCCCAGGCCCAGCACAAGTGGCAGCAGGCCTTTGTTTATAGCTTGGCCTCTCCTGGGCACTAGTAGCCTAGCACAAGTAGCACAAGTAGCAGCCATCTTCAGATTGCTTTGTAGCACGCTCGGGTGGCCCTAGGTGGGGCACAGGTTGAGAATGGTCAACCTTGGTCTGTACCTCTCTGGAGGACACAGAGCCAGTGAGCCCAGTGGACACCTTCAGACCACATTAAAGCACCACCCAACCTTCTCTACAAAAGACACACTTAAGGGGTGGGGTGATGGGTGAAAAAGGTGAAGGGACTAAGAATTACAAATTGGTAGTTATGAGATAGTTGTGGGGACCTAAAGTCTAGCATAAGGAATATAGTCAATAATATTATAATAACTGTGTATAGTGTCAGATGGGTACTGGATTTATCTGGGTGATCACTTATTAAGTTATATAAAATCTAATCACTGGGTTGTATATCTGAAACTAATATACTGCATGTCAACTGTAATTGATAAATAAAAAATTATTTAAAGTTAATATTTTTAAAAAATTTCCCAACCCTGGCTGGTGTGGCTCAGTGGATTGAGTACTGGCCTGCAAACCAAAGGGCCGCTGGTTGATTCCCAGTCAGAGCACATGCCTGGGTTTAGGGTCAGGTCCCCAGTAGGGAGCTCGTGAGAGGCAACCAACCACACATTGATGTTTCTCTTCCTCTCTTTCTCCCTCCCTTCCTTCTGTCTAAAAATAAATAAATAAAACCTTTAAATTTTTTTCCAGAATTCCAGGAGCAGATTTTGTACCCACCATTTCAATTTATCTTCATTGGTTTTAAAGATGTAGATTGTAGAGTATCCTGCCAGAGTCAAATAGTTTGACCTCAATAATTAATTTTTCATTACAATGAACTCACTACTTCCTGTGAACAGCCCTCTCATCTACTGTGATATTTCTACACTTGACCCCAGCTTTATACTATAGAGATATTAGTAACAAGATGGAGGCAGTGGAAGGCAGGAAAAAATAAATTTGGTTTGGAAGAGTCTAAATTTAAAAAAATTAGTATTTTAGGAAAACCAGCTATTTTTGTTATTGTTTATTTCTGCTGATTGGCAATTTTTAAAAATATTTTATTGAATTCTCAAACTTATGGGCATGTGGCTTTCTTTAAATGATAAAAAACTCTACTAATATAAGAAATACATTCATTAAGTTATCAAAATCTCCTTTTTAAAGAATTGAACTTGAAAAAAGAGACCTTGGGAATGTTGGTTAAGACAAGAAAGTTGGTTACTTATATAAGATATGTAAGTATTCTTATATTTTAAAGCTGTTAATATTGCTATTTTACAAAGAACAAAGTTTTATATAGAAAAAAATATAAAATTAAGACAATAGCTCATATTTAAAGTTTCATTCTATGGATATCAGACATAATTGAGTTACATTAACTCACAGGAAATAGGACCCAGAGGTGACATCCTGATTTTCATTCGCAATTAACACTGCTACGCTTTTTAATGCCTATGTTTAATGTCAAAGCATTAAAAGTCTTCCAGGATAAAAAATCTATTACTATTTCAAAAATATGTTCCAAACCAAAGAGACTAGAAACAGAATGAAACCATATGTCATTTGCACTAAAGTGATAATTTCAGCAATGTGAATTAATCAAGTTTCTCAAGGGAAGGCTATAATTTAAAAAGTGGTAAAGAAACTCAGTGTTGAACACTAGGTTGAATCAGCATGTTTAAGTCACAAAACAACAAATCTGAAAATATTGGAGAAGTCTAACACACAAGGGAGATAACTTTTCCATATTCCTAAATGCCAAGTGTGCTTATTCAAATCAAATGATAATTTTCCCATTTGCTCTTATCACTGGTGAAGCTCACAAGTCCTGGAAACAAGGATGCCCTCAATAAATGGTTCTTGAATGGAGGAACAGATAAAAGAAAAAATCAGAGAAAAACAATACTCATAATTTAGGATTACAAAAAATTAAGATTATTAAAAAATAGGATTATAGTGGAAGGAAGACTAGAGCAATGCAATCTAGCTCTGGATTCTAGTCCTGACTTTGATGTGATTTATTTTCTCAACTGTGAGCAAACTATTTGACATCCAATTTTTGCATCCCTAAATTTGGATTACAAGGTCTTTAAAATCTTTCCAATTCTTCAATCTGTCACAAAGTTATGGCTTAGCTTTAAAAAAATATTAAGCAATAAAATATTCTAAAAGTTGAGACAAAGAAAAGGAAATATGGAAAGTGGCCAAAAAATTAGTAACGGTAGATGATTTGAAAGATTGTGTTTGTTTTTAAAATTGGGACCATCTGAATAAAATTAGATGAAAATAATCCCTTAGGGTCTGAATATATTAAAAGAGGGGAAAAAAACACTCTAAAATACATCCTTGAAAAAAATAAAATGCCAAACTCCCAAGTAGAAGAGATTAATATTTATAAGTTATTCATTCATACATTCAGTCAACAAACATGTATTAAATGTGTTCTCAAGGGCAACTACTATGCTAGACACAGACAGTTAAAAATAAATGAGAGAATTCCTGTTCTCTAGGAAGTACTAGTCTGCCAATGAGTTCACATCTAGTGTAGAAATGTAATTGTGAGGTTTAAAAAAACAAATGCCACCAAAAAGAAATTCACACAATAATAGTGTAGTCTTTAGCTTGAACTTGTATTTTTTAAAACACACAGAATTAAAATATAGTTATAATTTTTATTTTGAATTTCCTAGGAAAGTCAAATTAATTGATTTGAATAATAACAAGTTAAATTAGTAAAAAAGGCTAAAACATTATAGGCTCTTGCCATTTGACCTAGGAAAATGCAGAAGTCCTCTAAAACATCTTTAATTAAGGACTGTTTTAATTTTTAATTTTATTTTTAAATTATTTTTATTTTATCATTTATTTTTACATTATTGTTATTATGTTTCTTCCATTACTATGTATTTCCCCATACCCTCTTCGACCTCCACCCACTGCTTACCTCCTGCAATCACCACACTGTTGTCTGTGTCCATGAATTCTTTCTCCCTCTTTTTTTTCCCTCAATCCCTCCACCTACCTAACCTCCCACCCCAGAGCTATTAGCCTATTCTTTATCTATGTGTCTGTCTCTATTTTGCTTGTTAGTTCAATTTGTTCATTTGATTCCACATATGAGTGAAATCATATGGTATTTGTCTTTCTCTGACTGGTTTATTTCACTTGGCTAAATGTTCTCCAGATCCACCTATGCTGTCACAAAGGGTAAAATTTTCTTTTTCTTTATAACAGAATAGTATTCCATCGTGTAAATGTATCAGAGCTGTTTTATCTAGTCATCTACTGATACACACTTAGGCTGCTTCCAAATCTTTCCTATTGTAAATAACACTGCAATGAACATAGGGGTGCATATATTCTTTTGAATTAGTGTTTCTGTTTTCTTCAGATAAATTCCCAGATGGAGAATCTCTGGGTCAAACAGTTCCATGTTTTTTGTTTTTTTGTTTTTTGTTTTTTGTTTTTTTTAGGTAACTCCATATTTCTTTCCACAGTGGCTGTACCAATCTGCATTCCCACCTACAGTGCGCTAGGGTTCCTCTTTCTCCACTTCCTTGTCAACACTTGTTGTTTGTTGATGTATTGACAATAGCCACTTTTTTTCTGATGATTAGTGGCATCTTTCATCTGTCTATTGGCCATCTGTATGTGCTCCTTGGAGAAATGTCTATTCAGGTCCTTTGTCCATTTTTTAAAATTGGATTGCTTGTATTTTGGTGCTGAATTTTAAAAGTTCTTTATAAATTTGGGATATCAATCCCTTATCAGATGTATCCACAAATATGTGCTACCATTCACTGAGTTGTCTTTTCAATTTGTTGAGTTTTCTCTGCTGTGCAAGAATATTTTAGTTTGATGTAGGCCCATTTGTTTATTTTTTCTTTTGTTTCCCTTGCCTGAGGAGATATATAAGTAAAAATTTTGCTAAGCATTTGCCAAACATCTTGGAGAAATAATCGAAATTTTACTGCCTTTGTTTTCTTCTAGGATTTTTATGGTTTTGAGTCTAACATTTAAGTTTAATCCATTTTGAGTTTATTCTTGCGTGTTGTATAACAAGGTGGTCTAGCTTCATTTTTTTACATGTATTTGTCCAAATTTCCCACCACCATTTATTGAATGAACTATCTTTAGCCAATGGTATATTTTGCCTTTTTTATCAAATATTAGTTGACTATAAAGGTGTGGATCTATTTCTGGGCCCTCTATTCTGTCCCATTGATCCATACATCTTGATTACTATGGCCTTGCAGTGCAGTTTGATATTAGGTAGTGTGATTCCTCCAGCTTTGTTCTTCTTTCTCAAGACCATTGTTGCTATTTGGTGTCTTTTGTGGTTCCATATAAATTCTTGGAATATTTGTTCTAGTTCTGTGAAATATGCCACTGGCATCTTGATAGGAATTGTATTGAATCTGTAGATTGCTTTGAGTAGTATAAATATTTTAATGATGTTAATGTTTCCTATCCATTAACACATTTATTTGTATATTTTTTCAATTTTTCTTTAGTGTCTTATAATTTTTTGAGTACAGGTCTTTTACATTCTTGATTAAATTTATTGGTAGGTATTTTATTCTTTTTGAAGCATTATTATTTGGATTGTTTTCTTAATTTCCCTCCTTAAAGTTCATTATTGGCATATAAAAATGCAACTGATGTCTGAATATTAATTTTATATCCTGTTTAATTAAGGTCTTAATCAATGTATACTGAGAATCATTTTTATTCTCTTGTAAGACATTTATGAAGATTGGGATTATTGGATAAAGAAAGTAAACTCTTAAAAAAATTTTAAACACAAACGAAATTGCTTTGCCAAAATGTTCCATTAATTTAAAATGTATCAGTTAAAAATTTCCATCCATTCTCATGAACAAAGAGCATATTCATTATTTTATTTATTTAAGGTATCGCCAAAACTATATTAATTTTGTTTAAATACTGTTTCTTTTATCACTAGTGAGGTTTAACATACCCCGGTACGTTTACTAATAAAATTTCTCTTGTGCAAAGTGTTTGTAATGGTGTAAGGTAAACTGAGGCAGTCTGGCTTCCTCACCCAGGTGTCTGGGTAACTAAGGGAAGCAGTGTTCCCATAATCTGGAACAGGCCTGATAAATAGTATTCTCATAGCCTCGAGACTGGGTCCAATAATCGGTTCCCATAACACGAAGTGGGCTCAAACACACATTCATGCTATGTTATATAATTTTCTGGCTTGAAGCCAGCTTTGTTTGTCTCTAGTACTTAAGCAGGCAGGAACTCCCTGCTGGGTGCCACGACATGTGCCACGCAAGGGAACAGGTGACATGCAGTGTACCATGTAAAGGCATGCACGGGGACATGCAGCATGTGTAGCTCACTCACCTATGAATAAAGGCATGTCAAGCATCCCCACGAGTCCACACATTTTCTTCCGTCTCCACGAATCTAGAGCGGAGCTGCCAGGCCTTGACAGGCTGCAACCCAGGTGGGGTTTTACCATTTATTAGGGGCTTGCTGTTCTGTATTCTTCTAAATTTTATGTGCTTTCAAAATTGAATCCATTTAGCCCTGGCTGGTGTAGCTCAGTGGATTGAGCGCGGGCCTGCGAACCGAAGGATCACGGTTCGATTCCCAGTCAGGGCACATGCCTGGGTTGCCAGGCCAGTTCCCGGCAGGGGACATACAAGAGGCAACCGCACATTGATGTTTCTCTCCCTCTCTCCTTCCCTTCCCCTCTAAAGATAAATAAATAAAATCTAAAAGAAAAAAAAATCTTTAAAAAAAAAAAAGAACATATCAGAAACCATAAAAAAAAAAAAATTGAATCCATTAAATCTTCCTGATGTTTTCTACAAATATTACTTTCCTATTTAGAAGTTTCCTCTTTGCTATAGCCCTCTTTACAATTCAATTTGTATATATTTAAAGTTTAATTTATAAAATATCATTTTACAACCATATAATGAGATATTTACTTAATGCCATTTATAAAATGTAACATTTTTTAATTACAAAGTTCATGGTTCTTAAAAATAACATAGTTCAATTGCTGGCATTGCAGTGTATTCAATACATAAATTATTTATAAATAAAATATGCAGTTCAAATGTTAGAGTCAAAAAAATTCTCAATAGTTAAACCAAGATTTACGAACAAAGTTATAGCTAGTGGAACTACTGACAGAGTTTATAGTAAAATATAGTAACACTAATACAAGTAAAATAAACAACATGGTCTACTGAGTCTTTCCTGTGTGCCAGCCTGTTCTAAGTGCTTTATTACAAGTATTCACTCCTCAAAACCCTTTGAGAAGAGAGTTTGACCTCCCTCTGGAATAAAGACTATTGGAAATTGGGGGGCAGGCAGGGGTAAGCTCTTGTTAAGAGTATCCTGAGAAAGTTTTGGAAATCTATAAGGCATTCCCAGTATTGGGGCCTAAGGAAATTTTTGTTGCTATTGTTCGGAACAATAGTTCCATGAAATACTCATAGGTACTATTTTTATTTTATTTTTTTCTTAGAAGGGAAATCTATGGTAAATGATTTGGGGAAATCCTGAGTTAAAACTAAGCATTCTTTCTTTCAGGACTTCTAAACATTTTTTACAAACTTATACGCACTGTCATTCTCCAAGAAGACAGTACAATATTCAGTATTGCTTATGCACATTTGACTCCAGAATATCTTTTTTTTTTTTAGCCTAGATATTCATGGAATATTTTAAGTAAAAGATTAACCATTTTTATAAGTCTTAAATGGAAATGGCAATCAGGAGATTAGGTTACTAAAGCCCTTAGCAAGCAGAACTGCATACTTAGAGGGAGCCCCCTTGTGTAACCATGCACCCCCGTTCTCTACATGTCCTGTATTGCTACCTTCTGCTGAAAGAGACACTCAGAAGAGAAGTGGAGCTGAGAGAAAAACATTTATGAAGCTGCTGCTGGAGGAAATAGGTTCTTTAGTGGTGTCATGAGAAAAGAATTTTGGAGACACTCACATAGAAGTTTCAGGTCCTGTTGGCAAGATTTATTAAAGCAAAAAGTGATACTACATGCTCAGAGAGGCAAAGAGCCCACATGCTATATAGGACAGAGGCTCCCCCAAGATCTTTGCTAAGCTTCCATGTATTTTCTTGGGTTTGGGAAAGAGTAGCCTTTGTTTCAAACTATTGAAACTCTTCCCTGGCTTTCCTGGGCTTTTCCGTGTGCCCTCCTATCCAATCTCATTTTCTCAAATTTTCCCAGACCAGTGCCCCTTCCCTTTTAATGGCTCCTATTGTGGCTCTTGCTGTGTAAGCACTTCGGAAAAGGAATTGTCTCAGCAAATTCTCCCCACCAGCCCCCATTACCTGGGTTTAGTTGGGCAGTCACCACAGTGACCTAAAAGCTGTCTTTTCTGCCACTCGGGATGTTTTTGTCCCCTTGGCAAAATAAAACCAGTTACTTCCCCTAGTGACTAATCTGGCTTAATCAAAAGTCTGGCTCCATTTGCTGCCTCCTCTTTTATTACTGTGTAACTAACTGCCTACTCTAACAAAGTCAACCTACTTTATAAGAACCTTCAGCCCTGGCTGGTGTAGCTCGGGATTGAGTGTGGGCTATGAACCAAAGTGTTGCATGTTTGATTCCCAACCAGGGCACATACCTGGTTGTGGGGCGGGGGGGCGGGGGGCATGTAAGAGGCAACCACCCATTGATGTTTCTCTCCCTCTCTTTCTCTTTCCTTTCCCCTCTCTCTAAAAATAAGTAAATAAAATCTTAAAAAAAAAAAAAAAAAAGGGAACCTTCAAAATGGCTGGGCACTTTACTTTTCCAAGTTCTGGTAGTTCTGGTGATAAGGAAGCTTAAATGTACCTTAAGGGTGATCGCTAAGTATGTGTAGAGTCATAATACCACAGGTTAGGGTGTCAAAGGTTAGGGTGGTGGTATTCAGGGAGCACAGATCTAGAGTACTCAAAGTCCTCTTAGAAGGTGTCAGAGGATGAAGAAGGGAGTTTTTACCCAAATCTGGGAACTGAGTTGTTAAGTTCGTAGGTTGTAACACACATTTTGGGAAGAGTAATAAAGGAACAAAGGCATGGAGCTTGAAAGAATATATAGGTTGCTTAGGGAAACAAATGATCTGGTAGATTACAGGTAGAGAAGGTAAGACATGAAACTGGAAAAGTAGTCAGGAATCAAAGTATAAAGAGTCTCGTTTGCTAACATGAACAATATATTGAATGTGCAATCTTTGAATGATTTTAGGCAGGGGAGCGACATGAGTGGACCGGACTTTTAGAAAGGTCCTGTCCAGGGAACTTTGTAGAGGATGAGAATGGAAAAGGGTGGAGACCTGGCAAGGAAAGCAGTTAGGCAGTATAGCAGATGGGAAAGGCTGGCAATCTAGATTTATACTAAACAGGAGAAGGTAGGGTGGAGAGAGGACAAAGTTGGGAGCTATTTGAAGATATTTTAAAGGGTATGACAGGACTTAGTGACATGTTGGCTCTGGGTGTTTAGGAGGAAAGGGAGGTTGAAGATAACAGCTTTGTCATGGGACCATGATAGCGTGTTTTTCTTTCAAAAGGATCTAAGATCATTTTATAATTCTAATATAAAAATCAGGAAACTGCATAGTCTTTGAGATAAATTGATATATTCATGGTATTTTTTTGCCTATTTATTCACATCGTAAAAGTAACACATGCATACATTAAAACATTTAAGAATATAATTGCTATGGTATTTGAGAGTATTTCCTTTCAAGCTCTTTTTCTAAATATATGAAGGGAGCAGTGAGTGAGTCTGCATGGTTATGACTATTCATGGTGGAGATCCAATTTTTATACCATTCTACAGCCTAAGTTGCTATTTATTATGGCATAATGAATGTTTTTCTATCCCTCTTAACCTATTTGATCTACCAGAACAAAAATTCCATAGTCTGGGTGGCCTAAACAACAAGCACTTACTTCCTAAGAATTCTAGATGCTGGGAAGTTCAAGATCTAGGTGTTGGCATTTTCAATGCCTGGTGAGAGCTGGCTTTTTGGTTCTCTCCCCACTCTATCTTCTGCTTAGTATAAATTTAGACAACTGTCTTCTCACTCTGTCCTTACCAGGTAGAAGGGGTGACAGAATTCTCTAATAAAGTAACTCTCCACCTCTTAATAATATCACATTGGGGGTTAATATTTCAACATATGAATTTGAGAGACAACAACACTCAGTCTATAACACCATCTTTATTCTTCAGTTTCTTTTCTAAAGTTTATTTTTAATGGCTGTATTATATTTTGTTCTGCAACTGTGTTATAATTAACTTTTCCCTCTTTTTCAATGTTTAGGTCATTTCTTACCTTTCTCTTTTTTTTCCATTTAGAAGTCAGTACCTTAATAAATATCTTTCACTTCAGTGTTTTCAGGTTTTTCTGATAATGTACTTCTCATGTATTCCTAAAAGTGGGATTGCTTTGTCAGAAGTTATAAACATTTCCAATATTTTATGAATATGGAAATCATTTTTCAGAAAGCATGAAACATCATACTACTTATTTAATTAATCATTAACCATATGACTTTTATTTGATATATTTAACCTATCCCTGAACTCTTTTTCCAGTTATCATACAATATTTAAATCCCACTGATTTTATATTTGAAAAGGATTAACCAGAGATTAGATTATTGTTAATTATAGTTTCTTAGAATATGTATTTTCTTCTTCCTGAATAAACCACATGATTTCTTCACAGATTATGTTTTTCTATATTTTTAAAAAATAGAAAAATTGATCAAGAACAAAAGTTATTTACCTCTTATATGTTTAAAATATGTTTCTAGTTTCTGCTAAAATTAGTATTGCTTATGATAGAAAATTTAGAAAAAATGTGAGCATATCTACAGGAAAAATATTACAACCCTACTGTCTAAAGAGAACCATCACTAATATGCATCTCACAATGGTAGTTTGGGATCTTTTTTTATTGTTTTTCAGGAGTCTGACCCAAGTGCCTAGAACAGTCCATACAATATGGTTGGTGTTTAACAAACATTTGTTAAATTAATATTTTTAGTTTAATTTCAAGTATTTTACATCGCTATTTACAATAGCTTATGTGTATTGATTTATATGCCAAGCCTTCTCATACTCAATGCTACATGCAACATCTCATTCAATATAGCAACCCCGTTAGGTAGGAACCACAAGAGTGCTCAACTGGCAGATGTAGAGTCTGAGCTTTAAAATTATCAAGTTGCCCATAAAATGTCACATGATAGCCAACAATTTAGGCTGTGGCAGGTTCCCAGGCACCCTGATGATGGAGGACATGCTTCTAACCACTACACAATTCTCACAGTTCTCCCCACTGTATAGGCAGATAAACCACGATCATTTTATTAGGGTTTATTATATTAAAACCACTATTGTTTATAAACCATTTCTTAAATCCCTGAACATTTGATTCCTTGGATTTTATTTATTTATTTATTTATTTATTTATTTATTTATTTATTATTTTTCTTGCTTTAGACACATGGAAAGGGAGGGAGAAAGCAAGGGAGAGAAACATTGATGTGTGAGAGATACATCAAATGGTTGCCTCTCACATGCCCCCAAATGAGGACCTGGCCTACAACTTAAGCATGCACCCTGACTGGGAATCGAACCAGCAACTTTTTGGTTAGCAGGCCAGTGCTCAATCCACTGAGCCCACACCAGCTGGGGCTGATTCCTTGGATTTAGTAGAACTTTGGCTAGACATTAAAACATTTTTCATTTTTTGGCTAATTCCAATATTTTGCTATTTTAATATTGTGATGTTTACTATAAATAATAGTATGCTTTCTGATGATTACTTAAGATTTGATTGCTATTAGTGGAAGAACTAGTTCAAGAAAACGATTATTTTTCAAGTTGCTGATTCAAGCTAAGTAATTTACACCCTGTGAAATATTGTTGATGTGCTCACTACAACCACACAAGCAGGCCTCAATTATTTTGTTCTCAGAACTCCTTTAGATTCTAAAAAGTGGTTGAGGACCCTAGGAAGCTTTTATTTATGTGAGCCAGCATTATCTATATTTATGATGTTAGAAATTAAAACCAGAAAAAAATGTAAACATATAAGCACACATTCCATTGGTTATCAGAATGATGACTGATGATACATTAGATGACTTCTAGAAACCTCTGCACTACACTTATGTAAGAATGAGAGTGAAAAGGGCAAACGATGTCATGATGTTATTATAAAAGTACTTTGATTATGTGGTTTCTATAAAAGTTTTTGGGGATTCCCAGGGGACCCCAGTTCCTCTTTGAGAACCACTGCACTCTACCATACTTAGTATTTTAATTTACCTTGTAAAAATCTCTTTCCGTTTTCAACACTATACTATCCTTGTTTTTAATTTGCATTATTCGTATCATTATTATTGTGTCTCCTCTTTTATGATCTTCTCTCATATTAATTTGTCTTTCACTTTTCCTAATTGTCCAATTCAAAATCTCTTCACATTTTCACTCAGAATGTAGAGAATAATACACTTTTGCTTTTCACTTTCTTTCTATTTTGCAGAAGCAAATTTACAACACGTGTTATTGATGATTCTAGCAGACCTTCAGCACATAAGCCCTCAGAATAAGTCACCCTGACTTCCTACATGCCACAGCTGATCCCTGTGTGCCCACAGATACTTGCAGGAAAAAACAGCTCTGTCTCAAAACACTCATCTGTTTTTCTTCTCCCTGAATGTTTATGATATATAATCTCCCTACGGTTTACCTAAAGGTAAACTTCTCACTATTTCCTCCTCACTTTGTCCTTAGAAGTACATATCAGGAGAAAAATCTAAAGAAAAAGCACAGAACAGACATGCATACCTCTGCTGACTGTCGCTGTCTCACCCAAATTTGTTTCTGAATGATGTTCTTCCCTTTTAGGTCATCAAATATCTGTTATCAGAATACCTGATGTTTTACAACACCGATTCTTTTACTGTTCAATTTCTTATGTTGACTTTATAAATAATTAGTTTCTAAATGATGCCTATACTTAAATTTCTAGCCATCATCTGTCAATATTTTCCAGTTTAATATATAAAAATTTAAATGCATTTTAATAGAATATTACAGGAATCAAATTGTTTCAACTGAAATTGTCTAGATCTTTGTCATATTTCCTTCAATTAAACATAATTTCCCATGTTTGAAAAGCTAATTTGATTTTACTACAATATGATTGAGTTTATCTCAAATGCTTGCAGCATTTAGGTTTACAGAAATTATGTTCTGTCAAAATATTTTATAATGGCAGCATTAAATATTGCCCCAAGGAAAAATAGTGCTAAAAAAGTTGACTGAGAAATAGTATCTTGGTGCTATGCCACATTAGAATAATTTTTTATTTCTTGGAGATAATATATTATGGTCGCAGTTTTGAAAGAGAACCTATATTTGTCCACAAAGTAGAATATTTAAATGGGAAAGTTAAGGATTCATGATGCATTACTCAATTATGGATTCAACTGTCACCTCCATACATTTCCACTCATAAAAGCCCCCTTTCCACGTTAGACTAAATGAAGTGGTTAATAGTTTGGGCAGAGTACTTAGCTTCTGAAAATAGCCTGCAGATAATGGATGACATTGATGATAAATATGATATACAACTGACAATTTACATACAGTACCAGTGCCTTCAGTAGTACATGACAATTAGCAAGCACCCCTGGCGACTCTCTGTACCCTCCCCTCCATCTGTTGCTTCACTTTGAGCTCTAAGTCATTAGAATATTGGTATTTGGAATTATTTTTAGTGCTGTGAAATTTAGTTTAAACATATGTATGTATATTTAATAAAATTACATGCATATGTATCATATAATACAGTGAATAAATAATATTGACTCAAGTATTCAAGAACTTTTCTGTGTCTAACATTGTTTAGGTTAAATATTCAAACATCAGCCTTTCTGGATATCTAGCATCTGTTTAATTCTATAAAGATGGTAAAATCAACTCTGAGTATTGTGAGTGCAATATTATAGAAAAGATTACATAGATGGCTAAAAATAGCCCATACCAGGGAAATTATCTCATGGTTTGAGAAGAGAAATATTGTCCTTTTTATGGGATATAAAACCAAATATTTAATGATATCTATAACGTGATGAACTCAGAAAGCAAACTTATTTTATAGTATAGTTATTAAAATATGGATGGTAAGAATCAGACTTCCTGGGTTAAAATTCATATTCTACCATTTATTAGCTACATAACCTTGGTCAGATTTCTTTGTCTAAATTTTCCCTTTGTTTCAATTTTTGCATTTGTAAAATGAGCATAGTAGTATCTCTAATGTTGCTATGATGATTAAAGGTGCTAATATTTCCAAACAATTATAACAGTGTCTGCCAGAGTAAATTATACAAGTGATTGTGAAGTGAATAAAAATACTATGTTTATCTTATCTCTACTAATCTTAGCCTTAAAATTGTGCTAAAATGCCCAAAGATGTGATCATGCTAATTAATTACAAAATTCTTATTGCTCTCATATTCTTCTCTTAAAAATAATTTTTTTGTATAATAATAATATCATTATTGAATTCAGTTGATCCCTATTTGCATTTTATCATGAATAAAATAATTGTTTTCATTTGAAAGATAGGATATCTATTTTCATACTGACTGTTGCTTTTTGGAAGTGATTCAAATAAGACTTAGGTCAATTAATATCATAACTAACTGTGTTTATTAGTCAATTTACCAAAAATTCTTTTTGAAAGGTACAGAAAATCTTACCTTGTGTGTGAATTTTTTCTAATTGAACAAAAGACCATAACTAAAACCCTGGAGGTATAGATTAGACAATTAGTCACAGCATGCTCTGTGCTGATCCCAGTAGAAATTAGCTATACTACTCACGATGGACAATACAACAGGAGAGTAAATGAGGGCCATATTACTCTCTATTTGCTGATAATTTCCTTTTTAAAATGGGTTTTACCTATATAATTTTTCTATATCTTGGTCTGAATATCTTTAATTTTTGGATGGAAGATTTTATCACATAGTATAATTAGTAGTAAAATGGTGATGCAAAACAGACAAAAAATTGTTTAACCCTTTTCTGTTTTTGATATAAACTCTAAAATATAAGGCAAACAAGTGAGGAAACTAATTTTTGATTTCTATCTTAAAACATCAATACCACTAATATTCCTTGGTATTTAAATAATCAAAGATTCCAAAATTAAAAAAAAATAATACTTCAACCAATCAGTGTTGCATCTGTATACTTTAAAATGAATATAAAACAATACAAATAAAAACCTATAGTTGTGGTCAAAATTGGAATGTTTTGTTTACATAATAATTTGTATTTTGTATCTATTCTGGCAATTGGTTCTTACTGCTGTCATTAAGTACCTACAGTCTCAAAAAGAAGGAGATTTGGGCAGATTAGGCTTGTCAATAACTTATTAAGAATAGCTTCTTTATCAGTCAGCTTTTCTTACGTTACAAACCACCCAAAATTTAATGGCTTAATATACCATTTACCGTTGTCAATGAGTCTACATGTTGGCTAGGTGGTGCAGCTGATCTGGTCAGACCTGGCAGGTCTTAGCTGCATTCAGACATGTACCTGCCGCAATCCAGTGGGATGGCAGGTTCTGGCCATCTGGGGAGCCCAGCACTCATGTCCAGATGTTGGTCAGCTGACATCTGGAGACAACAAGGATAACTGTACTATTCTGTCATCATGCAGCAGTCTAGCCTCGGCTTATCCACATGGCAGTCAAAAATGAAAAAAGTAGAGAAGCACACAGGTCTCCTGATGTGAGGGCTCAGAACCAGTTCTTCTGCTGTGCTCTATTGGTCAAAGCAAGTTATACAGCCAGCCAGATTCACAGAATGGAAGAATTGATCCCACCTCTTGAAGGCAGTAACAGAAAAGAATTATGGCCATTTCGGCAAACAACAACAGCCACTCTGGGTAATTTAGAAATAAATCATATTGTTTAACTGAGTTGAGCCCCATAATTAAGAAAATGACTTTTTCCCCTCTGCATCTTCCTCTATATAATATTAACAAGACGAAAGCATGAAAGAAGATGGAAGAAGCCAGTCTATTTGGCTTCAGAAAGCCCTGAAATATTTTAGTCATAGTTTAATTAAACTATTTAATTATCGATTTACAAGCAAAGGTGTCCAGGCCAAAACCTGTTAATTCCATGTCATTAAGAAAAATTTCTACCCTTTCTTTACACTAAATTAACTATGTGAACATAGCCATTTCAGTGGTGAAAAAAGTTTTGTTTAAAAATACTTTGTGGAGCACTAGTTCAATTAGCCTCCCAAACTCCAGCATAGTAACATAATACAAAGTTAGTGTTCCAGGTACACACCCGTGATCTCTAGCTAGACGTGTATATGTTAACAACCCAGATGATTCTAGTCACTTCTGTGGAAAAGTACAAACAATGCTTATGGTTTTATCTTCTTGTTCCAAGCATCAGAATCTTGCTTGCAGTTTGCCATAGAGGCAACCTGATTTTGGGCCTTCTTTGTGACAGTTTTTCCACTTGGATCCCAATATAAGTGACAGTTGAGAAGAATTTACACAACATACATCAATGTTAGCATAGGTTACATGCCTACATGTATGAACACTTATCTGTCTTTGCTGCATAACTGACAGGATCTTTGACCATCACCTTTCATCCAACCTCGTTTTTCCTTTTATACTTCTATCTCAATTAATGGCAGTACTCTCTGCTTTCTTAAGCCAGAAGCCTGGAAATCTTCTTTGATATACCTTCTCATTTATTCCCGGTCTATAATAATTACCATGTCATACAGATTCTAATCCCTTCATACCTCTGCTATCTGACTTTATCTCACTATTCACAGTTACTACTTAACTTTTAGCTTGATTGTCTTACTTAGGTTACTGAAACTTTGTCCTGATGTTTCTTCTATTCAGTCTCATTTCCTTCAGTCTTTGGCCTATGCTGCTACAGGAATGAATCTCCTAAAGTATAATTCAATTTGTTTCATTCACCTACCTAAAATTAACCACAGACTCTTTGTTCAGGATAGAATCCACACTCACATCTACCATACATGAAAAACTATTCTAAAGCACAGTTCCTTCTGTATCTGTTACCACAAGGTCTACAACAAAACAATTGGTGCTTTATATTTCTACATTCCAAAAATGAGGCGGTGTACTCTCTATGTAGAGTCAGTAAGAGAGTGGTAAAACCTGTTTTGCAACCCTCATCCTACCTCCTACTCACAGGCTGAGATCGTAGATTTCAGCATGCTTTAGCGTCCACTCTCCCTCCACACCCAGACATACAGGGAGAGCATGCGTGCACACAGACTCTGAAGAATTGGGTAGGAAAAGGTTGTTCTTCCCTCTCTATCCAAGCCCAATAGCAGGGTGTTTAAAAGAAATACTTGTCCCTTGAAATTTGTTAGGTAAAGAAACTGGTACCAACTTTATAGCTTAAAAAGTCCACAGAGCACAGAATGGGCATCAGAGAATAGAAGCAGTAAAGGGAACAAATTTCAGTAAAGGCAGAAGAGAAGTATGTGATGCTCTCTGACTTGTGAGCAAGAATGCACCATGTGCAGATTGAAGCCCTTTTGAATGTCATGTAGACGACTGCCTGGTAAATTGATATCACCCTGACAGAGGGATGTACCTCTGGATGCCCAGGGCCCTGAAAGAGGGATGGTAAGTAGAATGGACTGTTTGAGGCCAGTATTGCCCACTCAAAGACACTGCAAATGGAGGTCCCCAGCAAGGTGTGTACCTGAGGAACCCAGGAAAGCACCCACCAGGTGTGTACCTGAGGAACCCAGGAAAGTATCAGTATCAACAAATGACCACATTCACAGGACCTTGGCACTAGATTCCCTTGTGCCAGTTAGTAGGCTTTTTTTTCTGTTTCTTACATCTCTCCAGTTCTAGTCACTAACCCTGCAGAGGGCCAGAGCAGCTCAGGGATGAACTTAGGGTGGGGAGAGAACAGCAAGGTGATCCTCCCCTTGGGTAAACTCTCCTTACCCTGCCAAGTAACTTGATTTAGTACTGTAACAAGTAGGAATGAA
The DNA here is from genome assembly GCA_039655065.1 of Glossophaga mutica. Lineage (NCBI taxonomy): Eukaryota > Metazoa > Chordata > Mammalia > Chiroptera > Phyllostomidae > Glossophaga > Glossophaga mutica. The sequence continues at coordinate 150,210,185 of CM077304.1, read as the reverse complement.
AAATAAAAGCAAGCCTGGAGATCAAGTAAAGATAACACAGTAAGTTTCTTTTAATGCAAACTTTCTTTTTGCAGACACTGATTAGAAAGTATTCTGGAAAATGTATTTACATACGATATTGAGATGTATAAAAATCTAACAGGCCCTGGTTGGTGTGGCTCAGTGGATTGAGGCACCAGCCTTTGAACCAAAGGGTCATCAGTTCAATTCCCAGTCAGGTCACATGCCTGCGTTGCAGGTCGGGTTCCCGGATGGGGGTGGGCGAGAGGCAACCACACATTGATGTTTCTCTCCCTCTCTTCCTCTCTCCCTTCCCCTTTCTCTAACAATAAATAAATAAATCTTTAGAAAATAAATAAAAATCTAACGGTATATCTTTGTAGTATTTGGTTCTTTCCTTTGTCAACGTGAGAAGTGTGTAAACCTGTAGTGTATTTTTAGGAGTTTATTTGAGCCAAATTGATAACAACTGCTAGAAAGTAAAATCACAATGGATTCAGAAAATGGGTTAAGAAAAACTCCAGAGCATGGCAGTTTTGAAGGTTATTTTGTACGTTAGAATCAAGGGAGGAGACATACGAATGGTTACATGAAATCCATTGGTGGTAGATTAGAGACAGGAGAAAGCATAGTGGGGAAATCTCTAGGACTGACTAAAAGGCAAAATGGAAAAGCACATACTTTTTACATTGGTAGGTGCAAGTTGGTTAACAATGAACACAGCCCATTGCGATGGCAGGTGGGAAACAAGATAACAATTAGGGGTTCTGCGGTCTTGGGCTCTGGTGCCTGTGGTTGGTCTGTGGGACTGGAAAAGGAAATTGCTCTGGGTTTTCAAAGATATGTTATCCTCAATGCATACCTACAATGCAAAGAGCTCACTTAAGGTAAAGACTGACCTTTCCTAGCGGCAACTGTGGGCCTGGGACCTGACTAACCACAAATTCCTGCCCAGTTAGGAATTTGTGATCAGACCATCTGTGTGGCTGCTTTTGGTCACTGAGCTTGTCGGGTCAGCCACGCGGACCCCTGAGCTTATCAGGTTTGTCGCATGTCCCCTTTTCATTCATTATAGAACTAGCCTCCTTTTGGCCATAGACACACTATATATTTGAACAGACAATGTAAAATGCCCTAGTGCTTAGCTCAGAAAGGAAAATAAAACATCAAAACCTCAAATTTTTTTCCAGTTGTAAGACATAAGTGTTTCTAAAACACAGAGAACTGTCTGATTAAAGGGATTTAAGAACCTGGGGAAATATTCTCCGGTAACCCCTCTGGCAATATTTTAATTATAATGCAATCCCCTTCCCCAGACAATGAGTCCAATCTATTATAATATGAGCAACAATCTATTTACCACAACACATTAAGAAATCTAAATATCTGGAACAGGTCATATCTCATTTGCTATTGCTGATTAAAACAAATAATGGAGTAACATGGCTTTCTCTCTCTCTCTTCCTTCCTCTCCTTAATCACCACTGCACTTGTATCCAAGATTGTTTTGAAAATAAAGCTAATACTTGAATAGAGATAATTTTTGAAATTGTATTAATCATATGAAACTTTGAGAAATGTACCTTTGAGTATTTTTTTTTTTTTTAGTGGTGATTTAGGGATTCTTGTGTATCAATAGTTTGGGTATTGTGTTGAGTATTTCAAGGAGGTCATTCCCACCCAGGTCATCACCGTGTGCCAGAACCCGATTCCTAAGTTATAAAAAAGTGAAATCCTTACTATATACTGTCTTAGATCATTTTGTGTTCATTTGCCCGAGTTACCTTTCATTTCTTTCGTTTTTTTTTCTCTGTAAATTACAAAAACAGCACTTAAAAGATGACCCCAAGAATGCTACTAGATGCTCAGCTGACTGATACATGGTGGGAATAGCTAAGCTCCTCCTCCTAGACCTGTACTCCAAGCCCAGGGTTAGAGGACAGGCCACCGTTTCTCCACTCTCACTCACTTTGTAGTTATCTGCTCTTTTTTGTGAGTTAAAGAAGATTTCTCAGACTCCTGTTGGTAAATCATTAGTTCCACTTTTCATACAAGACAAAATCTTGAAAAGACAGATTATCTATGCATATAGAAAATGACTTTCCCTGAAGGGCATTTTCTTTTTCTCTATCCAGTGTATTTTTTAATGTCTCAAGTGATGAGGCTGGCTGTTCAACCAAGTTCAAGAATATACTTTGACTAAGCCCATTATCTATCATTGTGAATTCAAACCTGCTGTTCCTCTCTGCTGATAATCTATCATCCAACGAGAGAAGGGATGACTTGAAACCACAGGAGCAAAGAGCAGTCATGGACTTGGTTTACAAGGAGAATTATTCATCAAATTCCACACATTAAAATACATTCAGTATTTCCTTGCTCAAGTTATAAGCATGCTCACTCTCCTATCCTTCTTGGAAACTTAGATAGCTACTGTAGAGAATTAACCAAATATTAAAAAGAAGAAGAAGAAAGAATGGGTGAATCTGAAATGTAGTCTCTCAAAATTCATTTCTAGAATATTATTTTTAAAGGAAAATGAATGACTTCCACACATGAATAGAAAGCAGAGGGATGTCCTACTGAAGGACTGTCTCTCCTAAACGTCCTTATTCTCCCTTCATGATGCTCTATGTTCCCAGGATAGCAACATTAATTTGACATGGCTGAATTATGCTACCTACTGTTTCCCGCAGAGCACTTTCAGTGCCTGAGGCTGGGTTTCCCACTTTGGGGATAAAGAGCAGAAAGTCATTTCTAACTCTACTCTAGTATGAGAAGCAATTAGGCTACAATTTGTTTAGCTGTAAGCAGTTAACATCACAAACCTAATAAATTATTTGATTATATGGAACGCTTAGAACTTTGACCTCTTTGGGTAAATATGCATAGAATTGCAAAATTTATTTTATTTGTTTTTTAATTCATATTTTAATATTGCCCCACTTATTCTATGATTTGGGATAACAAATAGGATGGATACATATTTCCTCTCAGTGCCAAATCATTTGATTGTATTGTCTTTGCTACTGCTGTTATCAGCGTTTCAGTCGAAGATAGCACCCCTTTATGTCTGCATACAACAGAAAGCAGCATTTGTTATTTTCATCCCCTCTGCTCAATTAAAAATAAACAAGCAGGCAAAAAATCCTTCATGGACACTAATGAACCCCAAATAGTCTGTAATTAATTTCGAATTCACTACTAGTTTGAAAAATTAGCTAACACTGCAAATCCCATTCGCCATGATCAGGCCCTTAATAAGTCCTATTGTATGAAATGTGCAAGTCAGCAGAAACACGAATGAAAACCTTTCAGCTTCGAACACTTCTACCAGCATGGAAAACAAACAAAGCAAGATGAAATCTGAATTTTTTAAGAAAGCTGTAAGGAACTAAGTCTTATATGATATCAGTTAATAAATCACTTCAGAGTACTTTATTTTTTGTATATTCTTTTTTTTTTTTTTGGTGAGGTCTACTTATAAGAGGTATGAGAGCAAAATGCCATCTTTTTTTTTTTTTTTTTTTGTAGAACCTCAATAATAATATACAGGATACCCTGGCAGGGTAACTAAGTTTGTTGGAGTGTTGTCCCATACACTCAAATGGTGCTGGTTCAATTCCCAGTCAGGACACATACCTAGTTTGCGGGTTTGGTCCCTGGTGGGGGTAGATACAGAGGCAATGGATCAATGTTTGTCTCTCATATTGCTGTTTCTCTCTCTCTCTCTCTCACTCCCCCATCCACTCTCTCTAAAATCAATAAATATAGCCTTAGGTGACGATTTAAAAAAATTTTAAGAAGTTAATAATATTATACCAGAAAATTTTAGTAGGTCATCTGTAGTGCTCATAAGAGATAAGTATATAAATGACCTTTATTTTTGTTATAAAAATTAACTTGAAAATATGCAAAATTAGCCCTGGCTGGTGTAGCTCAGTGGATTGAGCGCGGGCCTGCGAACCAGAGGATCGAGGTTCGATTCCCAGTCAGGGCACATGCCTGGGTTGCAGGCCAGTTCCCGGCAGGGGACACACGAGAGGCAACCGTACATTGATATTTCTCTCTCTCTCCTTCTCTCCTACCCTTCCCCTCTAAAAGTTAAATAAATAATAAATTAAAAAAATAAAATAAACCTTTATTTAAAAAAAAAGAAAATATGCAAAATTAAAGTTTGCACTATTAATCCAACACAAAAAATGAAATTTGAATTATTATTTTACATCTGAACAGTTCTGTAATCCTGTTTATGTCTAATTATTCCTGAGATTGCTTTTAAAGAAGTATTTCAACAACTAAATCTCAAATTTATTTTTATTCTCACTTTTCCTTTATATTAGTCATTAATTATATATTTAAGGTACTATAGACTTGTAATAATAATCCATATCGTTTGTATTTGTTGTTGTCGTCTGCTTTTAAAGAAATAAAATTTTGAGTATGATGTTTGAAATAGTCTAAGTGATAAAGATAGCATGCTGAATCACAGTGTATCCTCAAGAATCGTACTCTCTGGGCTTAAATTCCCATTTCACCATTTGTTGACTTGAGGAGATTGCTAAATCTACTCATTACTTGATGAGGAGTACCTATTTCATAAGGACAAAAATTGCAGGGGTCATCTAGAGGACTGACTCACAGAATATAGAAAAGATATCTTATCTCCTGTAATTGTTCTGTTCATGACCCTTTCCACTGAAGTCATATCCTTACACTCTCTAGGCTTCCTAGGCAGCTCTGTAACTCACGGTCAAACTTTTTGTTTTTCATTAGATTGCTGCTTCCAGACCTGACGCTCGAGAGAGTGCAACTTTCCCTCACTGAAACTCTTTTTCGTGAATACCTTTTCAGTGAAAAATTTGTGCAACACTACTTTCTCCTATTTTTGAAAAATCTCCTCCAAATTCTTAATGACTTTCCCAAAATGCTCCCCACAAAACTCAAGATGCTGTATACTGTCTGAGAGGTGCTCATAGCTAATTTTATATAAACTAAAGATTCATTTTTTTTCTTTCTCTCATTTTTTCTACAGCACATTGTCTGTTTATGAATATTATACATACAGTCAATTATCCAAGCTAATGGAGGTGAGCTCTGGGAGAGATAATTAAGAACAGTAGATAATCTACCCTGCTATTAGTGCAGGTGTCAGCAAAGTCTGGCCTGACACATCATTGTAGAGGGTGTGTGATAGGGGAAAGGAATGCTTGTACTCCCAAGATAGTTATGGAGTGGCAAGGAAAAGACGCTAAGGAGGGGTGAAGGAACCAAGCCTGGTGAAGGAGAACCATTAAGACAGATGATCACTGATTAATATGAATGTTGTGGATATTTCAGAATTTATCATTATGTTTAAATGCCTGCTTGGAATATGATAGTAATTACTCTACAATCATACATTTGATTTATATCATGAACAGTTAGTTTCCCCAGCCCTGTTGGTTATATTTTAAGGTGACAGATTCTACCGTCATCCCCAGAAGTCAGTGTCATAAATGTGTCCTTGTAATTGAAGGAACTGGCATACACCAATACCAATACTGGAAAATCATTTAATATAGCTATTCTGTCGGTTATGGTTCCTCGCCATTAATTTTGTACATACAAGTCAGAAAGTATACCCTAAAATTATAATCAATTGTTTTTTAATCTGCTTTTTGACATTGTTTCAACCAAGTTTTTTTAAAAGATTTTATCTATTTATTTTTAGGAAGAAAGGAAGGAAGGGAGAAAGAGAGGGAGAGAAACATCAATGTGCAGTTGCCTTTCGAGTGCCCCCTACTGGTGACCTGGCCTGCAATCCAGGCATGTGCCCTGACTGGTATTCAAACCGGTGACCCTTTGCTTCAAAGTCTGGTGCTCAACCCACTGAGCCACACCAGCCAGGGTAATCATGGCTCTTTTAAATGTGCAAGAATATGTGAGCATCTCTTTACTAATTCAGTAACTGTTAGATAAAGGCCTATTGCAGTTTCCTGACCTAATTAAGCTTATGTAGTGGTGGGACTGTGAATAGTTAATAAGGCAATGGACACTTTATATGTTTTAAAGACATAGTAAACATTTCAATACTCCACATGTAGAATGGAATCAAAATTATTAATCAATGAAAATGAAAGAAATATTACTAACTACCTGGGAAAATAACAAGGGTAGTCCAGAAGTATCTTATTTAGTGGGTTAAAAAAAAAAAAAAAAAAAACCCTGATAATAATGGGAATTCCTTGTCAATCTAAGAAATTCTGTCATTTTAACCATCAATAACTTTGAAGGAGAAAAGGAGCAGACGCAGACCTTTAAATTTGTACCCATTTTCCCCATAGTGCTATGCTGTGGGGTCCTTTGGACAGAAACACTCCAGGGTCTCAACTAGCTTGCTTTTCAATTACTGATACTATTCTGCCCTGATAGATACGAAGTGATAAAACAACATGTAAGAAATCATTTTTCATAATTCTTCAGAGTCCAATCTAGCCTCAAATCTGCTTCTCTTGCCATCCTTCAAGCTGTGGAAGCTGAGTTTTAGTGGATTCTACAGCTTCCGAGTGGAATCACTTCACATGTTTTTCAGTAGATTAGTCTCTGGAGTATTTCTCTCTTACTCTCAAAGTCTGCTAAAACAGATCATATCCTATAAGTGTTCCCACTGGGGAGACACAAATATCAAACAACTTGTTTTTCAATATTTCAAACAATGTATTTTCTTTTAACAAACATCCCAATTTTCCCAAACCAGTTGCAGAAATCTGAAATAATTAGATGAGGCATTCAGTACATAAAATCCTAATTGATTTATATACCAGAAATTATGAAAATCATGAAGTTTCTTTGCTTAAAAGAGAGTTGAATATCCAAGAAAATTAAATTGCAATTTGCCAAAAAAATAATTTTATCTTTCAAAGACAAGGATCAATAATATATCAAATTATTACAAAATAATATAGTCAATTTTAATTGGCTTCACTTTTGAAGTTAATAGGTATTAACTTCCATTTTTATAAAATATTTCCATGTTAATGACTCCAAGATCTATTGTGTCAAGGATTTTCCCAGGGCATAGGAAGCTAAGGTTGAAAGCAGTTTAGAGTACTTGAATTCCTTTACAAGCCAGTAATAAGTCAATATTCAATCAAAACGATTATTGCTAGCCATTAAAAAATCTACTAAGTATCAAGGGTAATAATTCTTGCATGTTATTACTGGGAATTCTGCAAAGCAAAAGGCTTTTGTACTGCTCTTTGCAAAGCCTGCTTAATTTATTTGATGTTCTGTGGTGGGGGTTGCTGAGGGTGGGGGAAGGGGGGCTGCCGTTCAACCAGAAGAAAAAAAAATAATTTTGTCCCCATTATCTCAGAACAAGAAGTGTCAGGAAGCTTCAGGCTAGAATTAACATGAGATTGGCCATTACAGTTGTAAGAGCATTTAGCAGCCTTCCCTACTGATTTCAGGGTGATAATATATACAGCCCCACGTAATCTGTCTCTTCTGCGGCTCTTTCACGCCTCTCTCCTCCTCTCCATCTCTACTAATATACATGCATTATTATAAAGTATGATAGGAAGTAAACTGCAGCATTTTTCTACTAAAGTGACACTATTAGTTGGAATTTTACCCTCGGCAAAGTCACATAAGGAATCACTGCTTTGCTTATAGGTTACCATTTTTTTTTTTTAAGCCAAACATAGCATTCAGGTAAAGTATACGAATATTCCATGACTTATGCTCTAGAAAGTCAGCTATATCTGGTATTTTTTCCACTAGAAAAGTGGCTTTCACATATTGCTAATTTGCACAGATAGGAGATGCAAATATGGTCAAATTGAAGTTTAAGGCAAAAATTGTTTTGAACATGGTATCATACCTCATGAAATAAAATGCAGTAGTGTTAATAAGAGATGGTAATAAAAAGGTTCACAACATATATAATTATTACTGTAAATAATATCTAATTGGAATTGAGTTTGATCTAAAGCTCATTAAAACCAAGGCAGTCCCTTTAGTGACACTTACAAGACAGAAGATATCAAAAGTGATGTTTGAGCATTTTTTGTTCCTGAATTCCTCCAGGAGTTTGTAGTCTAATTTCCCTTAAATTAATATTAACCCTCTTGAAATTAAAAGTGCAAAGCAAAACAAAAACTACACAAATATATCATTTAACATTTGTTAAAATGTAGGCATTACAAAATCTAATAACAGGGTATAACAAGTTAACACATAAGATGAATTTATTTTTCTACCAAAATTCTTTTTAAGACAGATATTTTCAACCTTGGCACTATTTGCATTTAAAGCATCATAAATCTTTGTTGTGGGGGACCATGTCATGTACCATGGGATGTTCAGCAGCATCCCTGCCTTCTAACCATCAGATTTCATTAGCACTGTCCACTCCATCAGACCCTCACACCATGAGTTGTGACAAACAAAAATATCTTTGTGGGGTGAGGGGAATCACCCTCATGGAGGACCATGGCTCTTTGTGGAAGAAGACTTCATCAAAATTTGAGTGTTTATTTACATCATTAACTTTGGGAAAAGGAACTATCATCAAACTTCCAGCTGCAAAATTTGATTTAAGAAAATTACATACATACTGGCAGTGGCAAGATCAAGCTGGGCCTCATGTACTTTTCCTATAAACATTCTGGGAAACTGAAATATTATTAAGAATTTATGAGAAGCTTAAGATTCAGATACTATGAACATTTCTAAATACCGTTGTTTTAGTCTTTTCAGGATGCTGTCACAAAATACCATAGGTCTGGGCTGTTTAAACAATGAAAATGTATGTTTTATAGTCCTGGAAGCTGGACATTGGGGGGCAGGGCACCAGCATGGTTAGACTGTGGTGAGAGGCTTTTCCTGGTGTGTGGATGACTGCCTTCTCACTGTGTGGCTCACGTGACATTTTCTTTGTGTTTACTAGGTGAGAGAGAGTGAGAGCAAGTCGCCTGGTGTCCGTTCTTATAAATTTACTAATCCCATCATGAAGACTTAATCCTCCTGGCCTCTTCTAACCCTAATTACTTCACAGAAGTCCCACCTCCAAATAACTTAACACTCTGGGGTTAAGAATTTACCAGATGAATTTTGGGGAAAACAAACATTCAGTCCATAGCAACACCTCAATTTTTAGCTTAGAAATTGCATGTTGATTCAGAAAAAAATGTAAAAATATGTTTCTCTTCTCCTGAAAGATAAATGATTGTCAGTTACGTTTTAGTATTTTATACATAAATTCGTTGTGTGTTCAAATTAGATAAGCATTATTAAGACTACCTGATGCCCTGGCTGGTGTAGCTCCATGGATTGAATGTGAACCTGCAAGCCAGAGGGTCATCAGTTCAATTCCCAGTCAGGGTACGTGCCTGGGTTGTGAGCCAGGTCCCCAGTGGCAGGTGTGGGAGAGGCAACCACACACTGATGTTTCTCTCCCTTGCTATCTCCCTCTCTTTAAAAATAAATAAATAAAATCTTCTTCTAAGAAAAAAAAGATACTTGATACTTTTATTGGTATTGTTTAATTTGAATTTTTGTGGGTTTTGAACTTGTCAGCAATTTGTATTTTATTCATATGTTATAAAATAAAAAGGAAAAAATAAAGAAGGTACAAATTTATTTATCCCAAAGTTACATAGAGTCACAAAAACTAAGTAAATAGTTTCACACTACTTACTACAAAAATAATCTGTAATGTTAACATCTGTATGTGGCTACTTTCAGACAAGTGGAAGGAACGATGACTCTGAGGGGTCATGGGGAGAGGTCTGAGGGGTCTCTCTGCCGGTTAACGCAGGGTGATTCTGGGGAGTCACTTTATGACTGAAGCTGGATACACTTCATGATTCATCAAGTTGAACACTGAGGATTTGTACAAGTTTTAGATAATTTATACTGCAATAAAAAAGTTTAAAAACTTGTTTTGAATTACATAGAATTTGAGTCACACATTTATTGTATTTGTAGATTGGAGGATGCATAAGATAGCCTCAATATTCAAATGGGTCAAAGTCTAAAGAGAGATTCAGACTGGTAAACAGATAAGTTATAAATGACGTATATGAGCAGAGTTGTTTGAGAACACAGACAAGGAAGTAATTAACTGGGCCTGGGAAAATGAGGAAAGATTTTGCAATAAGTAGCAATTGAGCAGAGTCAGGAAGAAGGGGAAGATCCCATATTGCCACATACTCGTTATCCTAAAGTAAGTTAGTTCTGATGAGATTGTATAAACACACGTTAGCTGATTATATACTGATTTCAGCTTTCAGGCAGTTTCAATATTCTTGAGTAAAAGAAAGTATGAACTTGATGCAACTCAGAAAGAAACCTCTCTCCTTATTACCCAGAACTTCATCTAAATCATAAAATAGTACAATAGTAAGCATGGATATTTGTTTATGCTCTTTTTTAAGGCAACTTTGTCATTGAAATGAACTTTGTTCTTTACCATGTAACAATTAAATGCAAAGGGTGAAGAAGACAAGAAAAGATACAATAATAAAATGTCATGTAAATGCTGATGGGGCACATTGTGCAAATTGACACTATGCAAATACTTAAGCTTGATCTTAGTAATAAAGAGATATGAAAGCAGGAGGAAATCTCCTTAAAAATGGTTGCCAATCATCAGTGACTGATCATGAATACAAAAGTTGACCCTTGTGGAAGAGCAATGATTATGTTCTCATAGATTCAAATTTTAACCTTGAGGGAAATGAAGGCTTCTGGGAGTGGCAGCAGTAACTGCACTACCCAGAACTTGGGGTCAAAGAACTTCTGTTAGTCCTGTGTTCTAGTACAAGGTCTGTTTCAGAGACTGGTGAGAAAAAGAATTATTATTATTTTTTTTTATAACTGTAATTATCAATTTTTAAAAATATTTTATTTATTTATTTTTATTATTTATTTATTTATTTACTTATCTTTAGAGGGGAAGGGAAGGAGAGAGGGAGAGAAACATCAATGTGCGGTTGCCTCTTGTATGTCCCCTGCCGGGAACTGGCCTGGCAACCCAGGCATGTGCCCTGACTGGGAATCGAACCGCGATCCTTTGGTTCGCAGGCCCGCGCTCAATCCACTGAGCTACACCAGCCAGGGCAAGAATTATTTTTTATTAAATCCTATTTAGGCCTAGGAACTTCTGTGATTGTGTTGGTATTGCAGTTCTGAGAATCACTTTTCTTTGAGAATCATACTTTAGAGAGCCACTGTTGAGTGATATTGCTGGACTAATTGCTCAACGATGAGCAAAAGTCAAATTATTTAAAGCCTCTATTTACTTAACTAACATGATTTTAATTGGGGGATTTCTCATTTCTTCTTTAGCAAAATTCTTTCAAGATGGAATACTGGCAGTAGTTAACTCTCAGAGTGCTCCGGAAAGCTTAAACTCTGAAGTTAGGCTATTCTTCCTACAACCATATATCATTTACATTTCTGCTTTGATCCCACTTAGAAATGCTATGACTAACCTGTGCTGACTTCACCATAATAACATTCTCACCACCTTCCTGAATTCTCTCACTTTCTCATCTTTCTACTACCCCCTTAGAACCAACAGTTGTTCATGGAGCAGAACAAGCCCTACTTTCAATTTTCTCTTATGATCAATGCTTCACACACTGGAAAATATGAATCACGTAACAATGTTTTAGTGGCTTTCACACAAAGTATGGTTTCTAATTTAAACTGTACCATTAATGTATTTACTCTTAAAAAACCTCTTTTTTTCTTTTCCAATTCTTTGAGACTTTTAGTGTTGATGTTTATTGTACTCTTTAAATCCCCAACTATACCCTACATTGTTAGAAAAGATACCTGTCCGTCAAAAACTTCATAACTTCCCTACCATGTTCAGTTATCTATATACAGCACCACACATTCTTCTTTTCTTTTATCTCTAAAATCAGATTTCTCTCATTTTCAGAGTAAACCTTTGACCTATGAACTAGAAATTTTATTCTCTTTCCTCCTTTTGTGTTACTGAAACTCTATTTTACCATCCTAATTAAAAATAGCTCATCTTCTTCAATCTAAAAACAATAGCACTACCACGCCCATTTTCCCCCCAAAAAAACTTGCCTTGACATTACATTACTCCCACCCCCAGTTACCAGCTTCTCTCCTTTCTCCCACTGTGGTTAAACTTCTTGAAAGAATACTTTATACTTACTTTTATAAAAATCTTAAAGTTCCATTTACTCCTCATCAACGTTATATAGGGCAGCTGTAAAGCCACTACTATATATGTAAAGCTAGTTTTAGAAAGCTATATATTGTTGCACAAATTACATTAATGTTTCTGAGTCTATGAAATGTTAATACCTACTGTGGAAAGTTGGTGGGGGAACTAAATGGCATAATATTACACAATGCCTGGCATTGTGTAAGTGCTCCATAAATATTATTCATCATTATTCTTTTTAAAAAAAATATTTTATTTCTTTATTTTTAGAGAGAGGGGAAGGGAAGGAGAAAGAGAGGGAGAGAAACATCAATGTGTGGTTGCCTCTCACATGGCCCCCACTGGGGACCCAGCCTGCAACCCAGGCATGTGCCCTGACTGGAAATAGAACCACGACCCTTTGGTTCATAGCCTGTGCTCAATCTACTGAGCTACACCAGCCAGGACCATCATTATTCTTATTCTTCCAGATTCTTATCACTTCTTTTATTGTTTTTCACTCCACTATAATGCACGTCCTGCCCATAACATCAATGATCCTATGGAATTGCCCTTGCTAGAGTCACCAATGACCTCTTACTTGTCAAATCTACCAAACTGTTTTAAAAGCTTTATCCTGTTTGTATATTCATGTTTGATCCTTTTCTTTGTTCTCGCCATTTGAATTCCTTTCCTTATTTAATGTTTACAATGCCTTTTTTCTCATAGTTCTTCTTTCTGTTCTTTTATGGTGTCCTTTATAGACTTTCTCTTAGTAGGCTTTTAAACGCTGAGTCTGATCAAGGCTTCATCCTTGAATCTGATTTGTTTCCTTTCTCGAATGTTCCTTAAGAGAGTTCACTTCAACCAGGCTAATGACTCCAGGGCCATGTCTTCTCGGAGCTCTGAACTTCTATTTCCATTTGTGTACTTCTCATGAAACACATCCACAGTGGTACTCATTTGTATTCCCCTCAAATAATCCTCTTCCTGAAAATGTTATTTAATTGTCCTAATAGTCTAGTCACCAATTCTAATTATGGCCCTACCAATGGAAATATCCAATTAAACTTTTTTCTAGTGGTTTTGTACTCCAGTTTATCTGCCACAAAATTATTGTCTCAAAAATCAAATTTTGGTACCACCATGTGAATGTACTTGATGGTGCTGAACTGTACACTTAAAAATGGTTAAAATGGTCAATTTTATGTCACTTATATTTTACCATGATAAAAAGAGATTTATAAAATCAAATGTGTCACATGCTGGGTAAATTCTTCAGTGATTCCCATTACTATAATCTCATCATTGCAAACAACGTACTTCAAATTCTTGTTCCAATTTACCCACCTAAATTTCTCTGCTACCAGTATTTCTGTCACCCTAATCTTCACACTATTTACTGAATATTCTAGGATGCTATTATCACTGGCATTTTTGTGTATACCTTTACAATAGTGCTTATCACCTGATATTGTAATTTATTTCTATTTTTATCCCCAACTAGACTATGAGCACATTAATTACAAGACAATGCCTTATTAGCCTTTTCATCCCTAGTTTGTGGACTCCCTAGAAAAAAGTTTCTACTTATTTCTATGGGCTGTACAAATGGATGAATGAGAGAGAGCGTATAGAAAGGAAAGTGACAAATAACATTGTGAAAATTCCTAGTACTTCCCAGAAGTACCATTACTTCATACGTGATTGAGAAGGAAAAATCCTGCCAATTAAACCATGATATAATACTTTTCTAAAACTAACTTTTTAATATTTTTATACTAACTGAAAGATTATTTAGATATGCAAAGTTTATTAAAGTTAATTTTATGCATCCATATAAAATATAAACAAACTATATTACTTTGGGCAGGTTACATAACTTTTCTAAGTCACAATTTTAATCGGTTATAGAATTTCTAAAATATATTCACTTTGAGCCACTCTTTTGAATCCTTTTATTCATCAATTACCATGTTCTCTTTCATTCCTATTATCCTCTATCCTAATGCTAAGTATATTGTTGATGCACAATTATTGTTTACATCTTCACTATTTTCTTCAAGATTTTCATCTAGACTAGACTCCAATATGGCAGTTTTTGATCTCTGACACTTTAGCAGTTTTACTAGCAGATGTCAATAGATAAATTTCTTTCAATATGGACCCAGGCCCTTCTTTAAATGGTGCTTAAATGGTTGATTGGTTGAAAATTATGGTTACAATTGTCCTCTTAAATGACAACATAGACAACTAAGTCATTATAGTTTTGGGTAAGCTTATTTTTAAATAAACCCAGTGCATGTTCACTAACTAAAATCAAGAAGTAAAATATTGACACTTGTGAAAAAAAGATTCTTGGGTGTGTCTCCTTTAGAAAACTTTAATGTGCTTTATCAGTTCAGCCATTCTTCGACTGTCTGTGTGGGTGTACATACTGTGTGTGTGAATGTCTGCACACGTGCATCCATGCGTGTGTATGCAAACACAGAGTAACATATTTGAGGAGACAGTCTTTACAAATATGCACTTGAAATTAGAATTCAACATGAAGGAAACATTCGGTCATTGGTAATTAGGCACAGCTTCAAGGTGATACATGGCCTTTTTTCATCCATACTCATGATATTCATCTTTTTGCTGTGTTATTAGTGATAGTATAATTTTATGGCATGTCAAAGAGCTCCAGGATACCCCAGCTTAGTCTATTTGATCAAATCCATATTTATTTGGCTTTCTTAAACTGAATCATGTGTTGCTGGAAATGAAAGCACCAGTATTCAATTAGCTGGACATTTCTGACCAATGGATGTCAAAGACCTTAAAGATAATCTTATGCTACAAAGATCTCAGTAATTACTATTTGTATTTCTTACATTTTGGATGTCAGTAAAGCTTTTGATTGTTCTTTGCAAGAAACCATAGGATTGTATTCATCCCCCTCTGATCCATGCCCCTCCACTCTGATTCCATGAGTTTCAGAGTCCAAAATAAGCTACTGTTTCTATGCTGAATCACAGAGAAATCTTTTTGATGACATTTTCAACAATGCACATGACTCAATTTAAGTGACAATGTGAATAGGCATCAGTAAGGTCCTACATATGCTGAAAATACCAGAAAGAATTAGAATAAGGCATAAAGAATAAGCCAGCAATGATTTTAAGTTGTCATTAGCTGTTAAAATGTTAGAAAAAAATGTGCCTTATAAGCAAGAAAACATGGTTGATTCTTAGGAAATTCAGCACAGTAGCCATTCCGAAACTTCTTTATTTTTTTTTTCTCTAATTACAATTCCACCCATTTACTTCTCAGCAGATAACTTCACTTTGTATATTACTTAGAGAAATGAAGATGTGATAAGTAAGCTAGCTATGTGCTCACTTGTCTACTTTTCCATAAAGCTCATCCAGCTCCTTTTCCGTCACTTAAATCTCAGAGGCAAACACATCCCTTTTCCTTTCCAAAAATAAACTCTCTTGCTATTTGCCTGACAAGTCTGTGACATAGATAAGCACTCCAGGTGATTATACTGTAGGTAATCTTCAAATCAGTTTAATAAATAATGGTGCTACCATCTTTCATCTCTGCATCTCCACTAGGAGCTTTCATGTTGTTATAAATATATTCAAAGGAAAATATGTTTCCTGTTTGTTGGGGGGAGGGCACTTCCTTCTTTTAAGGTAGTCTCTATTAATAGAGAAATGTTTGCCTTTTAGTTGTTAATCTCAAAAGAATCCAGATGCTCTAAACTATTCTAAACCGAGGACAGAATGAAACCTCTAAACAACGATATTAGTGGCCTTGACTGCAAAGTATGCTTTTGACTTTGATCCCTTGATGGTGAAGAGAATAAGGATAAAAAAAGAGAAAGGCATTAAGTTATTTTTTAAAAGTGAATGTATTTGTGGACATCCATTAAAGGCTGATAGGGCATGAACTACAAGGAACCCTCTCCAAAACATAAACACATTTCTCACCGTTTACTTGTAAGCTTGTTTGGGTCCAGTAATTTACGAGTTTTCCTAGACCAATACACACACCACCAGATATTGCAAGGTTACATTTCAAGAGTCTTGAAAACAATCTAGTCTCTTTTGTTTAACTCAAAATTTTTCAGTGTATTCTACACTCGCTGACACTACTTCCTTACTTACCATTACTTGCTCTTCAAAGCATTTTTACCTTCTGCCCCTACACTAATGAAACTGCATTTCTGAAGGTCACTAATGATATTCACAAAATAAATGGTCTTTTTCCTCCTATACTTTTCAGCCATTGTGCATGATTTTAACAATTTTGACCATCCATCCTTGAAATTTTCTTTCCTCAGATTTTCCTTACATTGAACCAGGGCTCTTAACTTATTTCTTTGTGTTGTTTGTTTCATTTTCCTGTAGGAAGCTCAATTCTCATAAAAGAAAGAAGCTAAAGGAGGTTGGTAAAAGAAAGTGGTATGTTTAGAACAAAATCATCCCAGAAAGTCCCATAATGAAAGAGATTTGAAAACACACAACTTCCAACTCTGCTTCCAAACTCCGATTTTTTTCCTGAGGAGGGTAAATGTCAATAGAGCAAAAAGGCATTGCTTTGATTCCTAATGGCTGTCCCAGTGTCTGCTCTTCTGATGAAGTGTACTTTCCACTCCTTCAATTAAAGGTGTGATTTGATATTGAATACTGCATAAGTTTATAGTGAGAATCTACCATCAGCTGATCCCTCAAGTCAGAGATACAAACACATGGCAGGGTCCCAGTGTGTTTTCTCCTCTGTAGCGCCTCATAGACTTTGAGATCAAATTCGAAGTCCAAATTATGCACATTTTGCAGATAAATTTAAGTCATATAAAAATTTTGGGAGGTAAATGTTAGAATTTTTTTAAATCATGTTAAATATGATTCTCAGAATTTTATTAGAAAGTTCAACACACTTGCATTTTATCTCTTAACCATTTGTTTGCCTTACAGTATGGACTCAGAATAGCTGTATATGTTCAGAATCATTTTTATTGTCTTTTCTTTACAACACACCTGTGAGCTAGAGAAATATGATTATTCATACTGTACAGATGGTAGGACTAAGGTATAATGTCATCTGAAAGCTGAATAGCTGACTCGGAACTAGAATTTATGATTCCCCAAACCTCATGTACAGCAGGATTGCCTGGGATATTCTTGCCCTCTCTTTAACGTTCATGAATAAAAGGCTGCATATTTGCAATCTCTAATCAGAGTACCAACAATGCTTTCAGAATGTGTGTGGCTCTTTCACTTTAATGGAAAAATGTAGTATATTGAAATAGAAGTAATGGTTACTAGCAGTAACCAAAGATCTTATCTGGTATAGATGCTTCAGTTTTCCAAGTTTCGTCACAAACAAAATTCATTTTCATAGCATCTTTTTTTTTTTTTTAATTGTTATTCACCTTCTTTGAAGAGTGTGTCAGAAACATAAGTTTTAGCTGATTTTGGAAAACATTACCTTCTGTGTTATGCTTAAGTTTAATTTCCTCCTCATTTGATTTCTTATTCAGGGCATATTTATTAAAACAAGCAGCAGTCTCCGGTGGAAAAAAATGTGTTGGCAATAACATGAAGCTAAGCATTTAACCCCATACGCCATGTTTGGAAACCTGCCAGCTTAGTCGCCCAGGAAAAATCACGTTTATGCCAAGAGACATAAAAAGTCACATTAAACTTATTTTACTACTGGTAAAGGAAAGACAGAGGGAGAAAAATAATTTCGACTGAGATGCTTTTGATATTATTTATAAAGCAGCTATACGTCAATATTAATAAAAAGGATTTTCCCCTCTAAATCTAAGTAAAAAAAAAAAGATATCATCCTAACCTCATACGTATTTTTCCCATTCCTTTTCTTCTGGGGCTAATTTTGGAGTGGCTAGATTAAACGAACATATGGGATGATACCATAATTGATTTTCTATAATGCACAAATCAAAATAAATGTGTGCTGTACTTATTATCTATATACTATCCAACTTAAAATTTCTGAAAGGGTTGTCAAAGGTTGGTTCACCACGCACGTCATGCAGACCTTCTCCCTGCCAGGTAATGAAGCGCAGGGCTAACCTGACTCACAGGATTCCCATCCGTCATTGCTGCAGCAGTAAAGCCAGAATGAAATTCCATTCTTCATTTAATTCTTATAGCTTGATATTAGTCAGGTAATCAAGCACAACTCCTGGGGTCTTGTGTTTTCAGATGAGGAAACTAAGGTCAAGTGACTCACCCTGGGTCACACAGCAAGACATCACAGGAACAGGGAAAAAGCGGTCCCCTTGGGCTTTCTCAGGCGTCACTGAGACTGTTGAACCATATTGCCTTCTCAGGTAATTGCCTTCTCTGACATCAAGTGGGCCATATTTTATTACCTCTATTTTTCTTTTTAAACTGAATCTTGGTTTTTTTTTTTCTTTCCTCTTTTTCTTCTCCTTTTAAATAGTCATTTAGAAATGCTATTCTCCGCTTAGTGTTTCTGGTAATTATCTTCAAGGAAACCAGAATACAAATTTAAAGCACTCATTAACATGCTGATTAGAAATTTCTCTCAAAGACTCAAAAGGCTGGAAGAGACCCCCAGAGATCATCTGATGCAGCCCCTTACTTCAGGCATGTTTCACCTAAACAGTTCCAGCAGATGGAATACTATATTTATGACCCCCATGGAGAGAGTCCCCAACCTCCCTTGGTAACACAATACTGCTCTTTAATCTGCTTTACTAGGTATAATGGGTAATGGGCAAAATGTAGAAAAAGAAACCGCCCTTCCTTGTAATGTCAGATATTACTAAAATAACTAAAATTAATCACAATTTATATTTCTAGATAACTTATCTGACCAACATTTCTGATTCTCTTTTTAAAAAGTCTTTCTTATCATTGGGCATTGTTTTGACACAAAACCTGTTGTGATTTCTTTTTCAGTGTAATACATATCCTGTAAGATATAGCATCTTTGCAATGTTAATTGAGTTCAAATGTACACCTTTTTATTTGTATGCTTTTTGCTTCCGCAATGCAGAATGTGTCCCACAGACACACGAGTACTTGGTCTCCATCGCTACCCCAGCATCACGAACCAGGATAACCTTAGAACTGTTTCTGATCGCTTAGAAGTGGAATGATGAACTGGACACTGTGTACATCCTGCCTTGTTCATGGGAACTGCCTTTGTAGCTTTCTAATTTCCGTAGCCGACTATAGATAGGACTTCAAAACTTCCCATCTCCATAATCCCAATCTCATTTCTTCATCATTCCTTTCAGGGGCTGATTTCATATCTGTCCTTTCATACTTCTAACCTAAAACAATTTTTGTCTTTATTAAAATCAGAATATCTTTGTAAAACTATTAATGAGTTCTCTACTGAATTTCCATATTAAATGGCAGGAATAATTTGCTGAAAGGAGAAATTTCCTAGTGCAAATTTACCTAAGAGATGAGAAGTTTACCCAAAGGTTTGGCCTCTCATATGTGTACAACCAGCCTCCATTAACTACATTAATTACTTGTATATCCTGGCCACTCTCGTTTTATCATAAGCCAAAATGTTTAAATGTATCAACAATGTCTTCAGATTTCTCAGAGACTGCCTTTCAAATTTACTCTCTTCTTTATTCTCTGCTTTTTTCTTTTTCTTTCTTTCTTTCTTTCTTTTTTTCTTTCTTTCTTTCTTTCTCTTTTTTAACTAAGACAGATTTATAGGACAGGTCAAGTGTTGGCATGAGAGTTGGATCATCTTGGTTCCTAGTTGTAGACTTTCCAGGGACTAACAGTGAGATTCAGAAATGCTTCCTTTAGCTTATAATAGATTAACTGTAAGATGTCTTTCACTTCTAAAAGTGTAGCATAAGTGAATGAAAAAGTGAAGATATGAATGACAATAAAATTATTGAGCATTTTGATCTAGTTCTAAATAGTTTGTCCTTACAATAAAACTGAGAGATATTTCTATACACATTTTTGCTATTATAAGCTAAATGTTAATTCAATGTTCTTGACTTAAAATAACAACTATGTGCAGATATATGTGGGAGATAAAAGAAAAATGCAGTTAGTTATTTTAAAATTTAAATATGTTGATGGTCAATTCTATGAATGCAGCTTGAGTCCAAAATTAAATATCAGTTAAAATTTTGATTAAATACTAAAGCACTATATCCACAGGGCAGAATTTGAAACAAAGCGTTAAACCAAGTCTGTTTCAATGAAAAATTCCATGTCAGAATTTGTCCATATGTCTTTTAGAAGACTCCTGCCAAATGAAGGCCAGATAGGTTAACATTGTGGACACAGCTAACCATGACGTACAACAGTAGCAAGGAACAGCATATTCGTGTCAGTAAGATCAACAGTGCTCTTTAAAACCATATGGGAGCTGTTAGGTACAATTGAGAAAACAATGAAATAGGCCAAAGAATGTTTTGTAGACCCAATGATATTTTATTTTAAAAGTCGGCCTTACTTGAGGTTGGCAGAATGCTATTCCTCAACCACATCCACATTCTACTGCACAGGTGGCAAACACAAAGCCTGCAGGCCAAATCCGGCCCTCCACCTTGTTTTAATCCAGCCCATCACCTTGGTCCTACCCCGAGGCAGTGCCAAGCTCTTGCTTAACTGTTAAGGAATAGTTACATTTATACAGTGCTAAGATTACATTCAGTCCTTTGAAGGCAACTGCAAGGCTGATGTGGCCCCCGGTGAAAATGAGTTTGACACCCCTGTTCTAACATCTGGAACCTGTAACACATGGGCAAAGGGAATTAAGGTTGAAGCTGAAATTAAGGTTGCTAATCAGCTGACTTTGAAATAAGGAGATAATCTTGGTACGTCAGAGTGGGCCCAATGTAGTGACTTTAAATGTAAAAGAAAAGCAGAAGAGTCGGGGTCAAAGACAGGTTTGAGGATGCCACACTGCTGGCTTTGAAGATGCAGGAGGCGGCAAGAATTCAGGCAGCATCTAAAAACTGGAAAGGAAGAAAGCAAATTTGCCCTTGAGCTTCCAAGAGGAATACGATCCTGATGATATTTAGATTTTAATCCAGTGAGACCCATTTCGGATTCCTGGCCTCCATAACTATAAAATAATACATTTGAGTTGTTCTAAGTCACCAAGTTTGTGATCATTTGTTATGGCAGCAATAGGACACTCATACAGCATCCTTTTGGTAGTAAAAAGCAAGGGTAGACATCCAAGAGAAAGACCAGGTAAAAACAACTTCTCAATAGGCTCCTTATAAATCAATATCTTATGCCAACTGATCTCAGAATTGTACTTGAGACTATCCACATCTCCGAAGACAGCAGCTATTGTCAGAAAAACTTTTGGTTTACAAAGTCTATTCTGACACAACAAATCAACTTGCTATTCTGAATGACAAATTTAACCCTTTTAATACAAGTTACTTTGTTTGTGGAATTAGTTACCATCACCCAAAATAGATATTCCTAATAGGCAGAGATCCTATCTTAATACACCTTTATGTCTGTTTACACCATAAGTAGAATAGGCATAGCAAAATATGGTTATGAATGATATTATCATAAAATCTTGTAAAAGTTAGTCTCCCAAAAGTGGAACTAAATACAAAGTAGCAACAAAGTTCCAACACACTGAATGCAAAAGCCTTTGGCAGTTTTTGTTTTGTTTTGTTTTGTTTTCTTTTAGAGAAAGAAGGGAAGGGTGGATGAGAGAGAGGGAGAGAAACATTGATATGAGAGAGAAATGTTGATCAGTTGCCTCTCGTGTCCCCTGACTGGGAACCAAACCCACAACCTAGGTATGTGCTCTGACCAAGAATGGAACCCTGGACCTTTCAGTTTATAGAATGATGCTCCAAACAACTGAGTCACACTGGCCAGGGCCACAGGTCTTTGTTTATAATGTAAAGGTAACATTAAAGTTTTAATATTTTTATTCTCTGTTTTGAAATGGTGGTTTGTAGCCTAAAGAGTAATTTTCACAAATAAAGTAGAAATAGAAAACAATGAAGATAAGTAACTCTCACATTAAACTGTGAAAATAATACAGTATTCTCCCAGAATCTGAGTAATGTATACATTTAGATATTATTTATCATTACTATTATGTCTATTAGTAAGTTCAGGTTTATATACTTTGGAGATCTGTGGTTTTTTGCATCAAAGGTATCTAAAATTGTTTTCAAGATTATTCAAATTTTTCATCTGTTCTTAGGCATTTTTAAGTTTCTGAATCAGTTCCTTTTGTGCAAGAGAAAAAAATGTAAAAAGAGACATTTAAAAAATGAGAATATATTTCTAAATACAATATATTAATTAGTCTAATTATGTAAAAAATTTCAAAGCATCAAATTTAAAATCATAAAATCAATTAATTATTAATTTTGTTAGTGACCCCCCAAGTTTTACTGCCATATACTGTGCCTTGTTATTGAATTCTTGATGTACCTCTAATAACTTTACCAGACTTTTCACTTCTTTAGGGTAAAATTCATGTCTAGTTTATTTTTTGATCCTCCAAAATTACTAACTAGCATCACGTATTTTATGTAGTAGTTTTTTTATAAGTATTTGTTATATTACTTAATAAAGCAATGAAGAGGCCACTTAATGTAGCTTATAATAGATATCATTATAAAAGAGCCACCTTATTTGTATAGAAAATGCAATGCCATTGTTTTAGTAAATTATTCATACTTACTACTTTACTGAAAATCTAACATGCAGAGCTTGTCTTGATTCCTATTCATCTGAAACAGAAAGCAAGAGAGCTGTTAAGGTTTAGTGTATTGAAGAGCCAAATCCATTGTCCATGTATTGAGGCTTATTTTTATTCTGTATGGTAGTAGTTCTGCACTCTGGAGCCCTTATTGGAATGAAAGGCAAATATACACATATGTTCTGTTGTGCCAGGGGGCACAAACACTGTCTTGATTTACTCATGTGCAACTACTATTAACACTGTAAGGAATTCAGGGCAAAGTTTAGTTTATTTTTCAAAAAGGATCATATTGTTACATATTCCAAATAACACATGAAGTCTTTTAGACTATAAAACCAATGATGTGCAGCCACACACACTTAGGGTGCTCATTTAGTTTTTTCATTGACTAAATGTCTGACTGGTCTGACTCATGCTTTATGGCATATATATTTAAAGGAAAGATTTGACAAAGAGAGAAATGAGGTGAATTTCTGGAACTATTAAAGCATGGAGGCAGAAATTCTAGTAAAAATTCTAAATTTTAACACTAAAATATGGTGAGCATGCTGAAACAAGGGGAAAATGTTGCATACATAATTTGGCTTGAAATGTACGAAAGTTGTCTATGTATTTGAGATCATCTCATCTGAGTGCTGCCCTTCAGTCAGGTAGAGTAAGCAATGCCTATCCTCTCTGAAGTTGGAGAAGCTGAGAGCACAGAGAAGTGTAGAGGTAGTACGCTCAGAAGAGTTGGGAACCAGGGAGGAAAGGAAAAACAAGAGATCTTTCTCTAGCTTGCTATTCCCTGAAGTCAAACCTTGGATTCTTCTGTGAGTGAATGTTGGAAGTGGCGGTCTTAGACACTCCACACTCTTCACTGTCCTTGATGATTCACAGAAGGGTACAGTGCCTCGAACGTGCTTAAAGTTAATCAATGCAAAAATGAATGGATGTCTCCAGTGATACATGAAAAGTTCTGTGTTTGGGTTAATATTATTCATTGGTCAAATAAAGGATCCGAAGTGTAGGGAACGCTTTGCGAGATGTGGAAATGTGGCCCAGCGTGCACGTGGAAAACCAGTGGGAGGTGAGTTGGCACACGGGACTACACCCATGAAGAAGTTCTCCCATGGGAAATCAGGCCTGCATTATACCTAGGCTGCTTTGTGACTCGCTCTTGCTAAAACTCTCTCACCCTGAGTTCAGGCAGCAAGCCCTTGCTGTATATCTTTAAAGTAACTGAAGTCTGTGCTAATTCTCCCAAGGATTGCAGTGTAACCAGACCTGTTACTCTTATCGTTCCCTTGCATTTACAACATTTTTTGATGAACTGAATTTACAAATTTGGGTCATGGCAGCCCTTGGGTGCCTCTTTGTTTTAATCCTTATTTGTGCTTTACTATGTATATGGAAGTTGTTTTCTTGTGATCGCATTCAAAAACAGCAAATAGTAGGTTTCGCAGGCTTAAAAACTACAATTGATTTCACAAACAAAAAAGGAGGCGATGTTGGGAACTGCCCTGCCTGGTTTCAGAAGCTGTAACCCCCCCATGGCTAAGGCTGAGTGAGCGACCTTCAGACCATAAGCCACTAAGGAGACAAAGCTTATCTCCCTGGCAGGGGCGCCAGTTCTGCTCCTTTTTCTTAACCCTGCCTGGCCGCCAACGCTTGATCGGTTAGCCAGTGACAGGTAAGATTCCCCAAGAGGGGAACGACCTAAGACAGGCAGAATCATGTGGAGGCCCCAAGGAAGGACTTGGAGGACTACAGCAAAAAGGGGCGAAGGACTCTCACTCCTCAGCTATCCTGACATAGCCTGAGTCCTCATTCTGTCTGCATGTCTCCTAATCTCTTGGCTGCCTTACTTCCCCTGCTTGACTTAAGCCTGAGACAATGCTGATGGTGGGTACCACCCTGTGCTGGAAAGGGCAGGTTCCCTAGGGCAATCAGGCCTAAGAAAGAATATGTAAAATCCTGTGAAACCTGCTTTGTTTAGAATGCTCTCAATTAAATGATAAGGGTCTAAGCAAGAAGGGAGTTTGTTCCTCAAAATTTTATGGCTCTTTAGCTAACAGACCCTGACTCAGAATAAGCCGTAGTAGTTCTTTGTGTGTTATCTATTGTTTGAACCTTACTGCCTGATAATGATTAATGAGCTTTACCTGTATTCAGGACCAAAACGAACACAATAAAAGCCTGTCAAAACAAGGGTCGGCATGCTCTGCTCTTGAGAGAGTGTCCAGGCCACTCCCAGGCAATCTCCCCTTGAGAGAGTAGCCTCACCATCCCTTTTCCTCCACAGGACGGTAGTCTGTGTGAATGTATTGTATCTCATCCATAATGCCTTAGACACTGTGGGCCAGTGTCTCCCTCATCAAAGGACTGAGTAGGAGTTCATATTTTTAAAAATGTACTAAAAGCTATACATGACTAAAAGTTGGAGGTGATTCAAAGAGTATGATAGTCAAAAATGCTAATGGAATCAAAGAGGGCTATCAGAACAAAGGAGGTAATAAAAGGCCTAATTCCATGATAGAACCTAAACAATTATGTTCCACCTGAGACACACAAGGAAGGGAAATAATTAGGTGAGCAACCTGGCTGTTAAAAATTTGGACATTTAATGGATGAACAGAAGTTTAATTTCGAGAACAAATGTGTGTGAGTGTGCACACAGGTGTGTGTGGTAATGATCCAGATTAGAGATGAAGGCGGCCTAGACCAGGATGATTCGAAGTGGTTAAATGGCTGTATCTTTTTGACTTAAAGATATCTTTAAAGGTTAAGCCAACAATATTTGAAAGTATTACCTGTACAGTGTGAAATATCACATACCAAGGTATTGGGACTGAGCTATATATTATTCATAATAAAATTTCAGATTTTAAAGGAACTGTAGAAATCTTCCAATAAAGACTTTGGCCCTTTAAAAGAATTATGTCTACAACAACCTGCTCCTGCTTTAACACTTTCTTGCCAAGGAGCTCTCTATCTCTCACGGCACACCTCCCATTTAAGAATAGCTCTGGTTTTGTTGGTTTTTTTTTTTTTTAAGATTTTATTTATTTATTTTTAGAGAGAGGAGGGGAGGGAGGAAGAAGGGAGGTGAAACATCAATGTGTGGTTGCCTCTAGCCCACCCCCTACTGGGGACATGGCCTGCAACCCAGGTATGTGCCCTGACTGGGAATAGATGGAATAGCTCTGGTTTTAAGAGCTCCTTCTCTTTTTAAAATTATGGTTATATTAATAATATTATCATTTATAATTGGCATATAATATTATATTAGTTTCAGTTGCTGTCGGGGGAAGCCCCAAATGTGTAAATTCAGGTTTGATTCTGAAGAACTGACACGTAGCCTTATTCAATTTCGTAAGAGCTTTCATAGGAGAAACTTACATACACAGTGGGCAAAGTAGCTGCTTCTCCCCAGTAGTGGCCAACAGGGATCCACCCTCCCTCCAGGACAGGGTCTCCTTTCTATAGGTGATTAATAGTAAAACCGTACGGTAGGTAGTCACGTAGACCAACAGAAAGAACAATGTATTTCTAAGTTAACATATAACACCAGTAAGTTATCCACACTTTTTCTAGGGGTGTCCAAATCGAAGCCCATGGGCCGCATGCAGCCTAGGATGGCTATGAATTTGACCCAACACAAAATCATAAATTTACATAAAACCTTTTTTTTGTTTTGTTTTGCTCATCAGTTTTCGTTCATGTTCATGTATTTAATGTGTGGCCCAAGACAACTCTTCTTCTTCCAGTGTGGCTCAAAGAGGACAAAAGGTTGAATACCCCTGTGGGCATCAACTTGCTTCCTGGGGCTGACGTTTATCTTGGGGCAGCATGCTGGCTTTCTGGGTAGTCAGCCATGCCTGAGGCTACAGGGAGTTAAACAGTCACACATAAACAGAGTCCAACATTTTTCAGATGCCTTTACTGCTGGAGACATACTGCGTCTCTGAATGACTTCCCCTACAAATATACGAGAAAACGATTCAATATTTGTATACATTTTGAAAAAAATCATCACAATAAGTCTAAGTGCCATCTGTCACCATACAGGGTTAACACAACATTATTGATTATAGTCCCCATGTTGTATATTACATCCATAGGCCTTAGTTATTTTATAACTAAAGCTCTTTTACTTATACTAAGCCAAAGCCTACTTCTCTGCAATGGACAAGTGTAATATTGTGATTTATAATAAAATATCTAATTTGGTCTTTGTCCCTATCTCTGACAGAGCTCCTAAAGCCCTTGGAATTTCTTAAGCCCATAAGAGCTATAAAAGTGCCTTGAAATTCATAGCAAACCCGTCTGAACCATAACTGAGTTTATGTTAATAAGGTGAGTTTTAGAAAGTACCTAGGGTTGGGGGCTGGTCACCTGGGGAGCCAACCATGTGATTAGAGGATTGGAATTCTCAGTCTTATCTCCCCAGCCTCCAGGAAAAGGAAGAGGGGCAGCAATTCAGTTTAGTCAACACTGGCAATGATTTAATCAAGCATGCCAATGTAATGAAGCCTCCATGAAAACCCAAAAGGATAGGGTTTGGGGAGCTTCCAGGTTGGTGAACCAGAATGCTTCCATGTGCCATGGTTCCTGGGCCTCAAATTCCAAAGGGAACAGAAGCTCCTGCATTCAGCACCTTGCCTGTATATCTCTCTTTTTTTTTTTTTCTGGCAGTTTTTACCCTTTAATATCTTTTGTAATAAACCAGTGATCTAGTGAGTAAACAGGGTTCTCTGAACTGACGTAACAAATTAATGGAACCCAAGGAGGGGATCAGGGGAACCTCTGATTTATAGCTGGTCTGTCAGAAGCACAGGCAACAACCTAGACTTGCTATTGGCATTGAACTCGGCAGAGTCTTTTGGGACTTAACCTTTAACCTGTAGAATCTGATACCATCTGCATGTCGAGTTGAGCACACACCAATGGTGTCTCAGATTGTTGGGTGTGGGGGAAAAAATAACACATTGGAGTTGGTGTCAGAATTGTAACAAGTGAATAAGAAAGATGAAAAACCTGGTAGGAAGGTGGGTAAGAGAAAAAGAAGGGAGAGACTGTTTTTTCACTGGTATGTCCCCAGCACATAGCATGGTATGTGTCATTAGGTATACAATAAATATTTTTCATTGTCTAAGCAATTTGGAAGAAGAGCAGTGGATCATAATGTGATCATAGTACATTAGTCAATTATTTCTTAATGAGATTTCAAAAGAGTAAAATTAAAATGTTTCCTCTATCCACTATGCTTATATGTCTTGTTGACTCAGTGAGTTGTGTGGATGATGGCAGTTTTAAACACATGAAAAAATACCGTATTATTTGTAGTTTCTGGCTTCTTGGTGTTCTAAATCTCAGCTATATTTAAGTGCACACACTCTTTAAATAATTAATATACATACCAAATATGCCACTGCAGTTTGGCCACCAACTAATCAGTGTGGATGTCAGGTGGTCTGGTGCATATCAGCTAAATGTCAGCCTGCTTCAAACTGTGGGAGAATCAAGCTATTAGAGTACTGAGTTTAAATACCACATATTTCTATTTTGTCTTTATTGTAATGAACAAGCCCTGTCTTTAGCTCCTGCTGTGCACTTTTGGAAGGTCTTCCATATGGTTGCTGCTAAGTATTCTGGCATTTCCCCAACTGTTACAATTGGGTCAGTGGGGGAGCTCTGTAGGAGTAATAAAACAAGGGTGACTGCAGCAGGGAGGAGTACCATTACTACACACATAACAGCTCATCGCTACTCAAGCATTCAAGCACAGCTCAATGCCATTCATTAAAACAGGCAGCAAGGGCAAACCTCCTTTTTGCCAGAGTTTATTCCAGGATAGGATGAGGCCTTGGATGCCAAGACTAAGTCTCCTCATTTACAATTTTTCCTCATTTCTTCACCTTCTTGTAAAATCTGGAATAACTTGAGGAGTAATACAATTTTATCTTGCATATTATTATGTCATTCTGAGAAAGTTTTCATGAGCAAACTCCTAGCTAAATTTTAGTAGCAACAGCAGGATTGCCAGTGGCCCTGAGGGTTTTCATGTCTTGCGAGGAGGAAAAAAACTGGGACGGGAAGTCTGAATACCACAAATACTTAAAAATCCTTGAGACAGGATGCATAAATCCAAAGGTGGCTGATAATATTGACTTTTTTTATTGGAGTGTCTTCTCTATCAGAAAACACATCTAGATTTTTTTTTTAAAAAGGCCATTATTATTTTTATCCTGCGGAAGGCAGTGTTGCTCAAAGCACTAATAGATTGGGAGGGGAAAGTTCAAAGCAGATTTAAGATTCTAAATAGTGAAATAATACATTAAACTGAAATATGCGTATACATACACAATGAAGTAAAACAATGAACTTAAAATCCTAATTTAATGATTGTTTTACATATTTATGCCTATACACACAAGGATTCTTTAAATTACTCATTATGCTTTTCTTTTAACATGGTGTTTTATTTTTCCACAGTATAACCAATATACAGTTTTGTAGTATTTTAATAGATTCACAGTATAACCATTAATTTTTCTTTAGCAATTACAAGAAATCGAGATAAAAAATAGGGTTGGAGACATACAAATATGCATGGACGTTTTTTGTTCATGTTTCCAGCCAAGCACATTCAAGTGTTGCATTAAGTTGCTCTCCATTTCCTTCTTCCTCCACCACTCTCAAACAGAGAAACCGGATCCCCAGAGACCGGCACCGGGTGGTCAGAGCCCTGGGCCCAGGGCCGTAAGCGAAAGCTTCGGTCCCACAGGAGGCTGCGCCGTGGGCGACCACGCGGACTGAGGGCACAGAGGCGGTCGCTGAACGAGTTAGGGAGGAAAAGAGGGTGAACTCCAGGGACAAGCACCTGAGCATTACAACTAGTCCCTGCACCTAAGAAAGTATTGATACGGACAGCAACTGCATAATCGTAATTCAACTAGTTCCAGACCACCCGGACTTGTCCTCGGACAGTGGAGACCTCTACTTCCAGCTTCTCCCCGGGCAAAGGGGAAAGGGCTAAGCAAGGCTCATGTCTGTCAGCACTCGGCACGGAGCCTGCACACAAGAAGGTTTCCGTCACCGCCCACGGCCTCCAAAGATCGGCTACCGCCGACAGCCTCTGCGGGATCGCGGAGCCCAAACCCGGAAAGTGGGATACCCGGCTACAACTGAGATGAGGGCAGCGGTGGCGGCTTCAGGAGCCTCAGTACGCAGGCGCAAGATCACAACGCGCAGGCGCCGCCTACAAGTGACTTCTCCAAAAAGTGTCTTAGTTCGCAGTCACCTGAGCTCCGCGAGTCTCGGCTGCCTTAGGCTTCAGGGACGCAGACTTCTGCGGGTCCTGCTTGGAGACCCTTCCCTCTTTTCTTGTTCTTTGGCTTCCCTAACCCGAATCCTCCGAGGGCTAGTCCTTTCCTTCCTGTCCTTTCCCATTTGCGCACCGGACCGGGCCGAGCTGGGCCGCCTGGGCGCGGTTCTTGACCATGGCGTCCCTCTTTAAGAAGAAAACCGTGGATGGTAAGTTCCAGGCCTGGCCGAAAGGGCAGGCTCTGCATTTTCCAGACGTGTTTTGGGGGCTTGCGGCTGTGATTCTTGTTTGTGTCCCTGGGGGCCGGGGTGAATCTAGCGGCCCCACAGGTGATTGACCTCGTGCATCACTTTATGCTTCTCATCTCTCACTCGCCCACCTCAACAGCACCACCTGGGCTGTCTGGCTTCTCTCGACTCTAGCAACAAGCCCCCCGCCCTATATTTTCCTTTAGCGGTATCCTGAGCATTTCCAGGAGGCAGTATGATGCTGGCTCTTGAATATCATAAGTCTTGATGATTTAATGAATTTCTTGATAGTTTTGTCTGCTTGGTTTCTTTAGTTCGTTGTGTATTACTACTGGGCACGCGAACTGGAAACCTGTGCCTGCTGTGGGAGGCGGGGGGTTAGGTGAGGGTTGGGGGGTAAACAGGCTCCAGTTATGAAAATGAACTTGGGTCTGAGTTGGTCTTGTCCTGAGAACACCCCATCAGCAGAGATGTGAAACAACTCTTGACTAATTCCAGTAGAAAAATAAAAGAAACCCAAAGGAAGTGCCTGGATTGTTTCAATAATGGATTTTTCTTGTTTGTTTGTGATCATCTTTTGCCACCAAAAGTAAGAGATAAATGATGTGTATTATCTGCATAGAAGTTTACATTTTAAGGTGCTTTTATTGTTCCAGACATTTAGCTCAGTGTCATCTTAATAGAAAAAAAAGTGCATGTACAGGAATATGCAAATTGATGTTTATAAGCAATGCTTGCTTGTAATGTATGCCCATATAACACTGATTAGTCTTGATATTTTCATTGACTGCTACCAGGAATCAAATTCATTCAAGTTCTTTTAAAATAGTGTTTCCTATTACATGTTGAGTCTAGGTTACTGCTGCTTCAGTCAAAGAATCACTTCTTTGTGAGGGTCTAACTCAACAAAAGGAGCAGTGGGTATAGCTGGACAGAGTGCTCAGTCCAGACCTGGGGTAACTCCTTCATTCTTTTTATTGATTCTTCCAATGCCAGCAAAATTATTTTGGAGAGGATAACAAAGACATCATTTTTACTCTGCCACTATGCCCTTTTCTTCAACACATAATGTCATCTTACCTCTAATAAAATACTTTAGCTTACTCTGAGTTGGTGAAATGATTTTTTTAAATTTATTGACTTCTTATTAACTGAGACTTTTTAAACATCATGTACAATACCAGAAAAATTACCAAGTTGTTATAGGGTGTAATACAATGATTTGAAGTGGGTTTTATGTGTGTTATTCCTGAGAATGCTGTTTGTTTAATCTTTAACCTGGCACCTTATTTTTTTCAGTGTTCCAGTACTAATATTTTGATTTTCAGTTATTGTATAATACTCCATGGGGGAAAATGATTATTTCTCTGTTTCAGTATTATATAATGAGAATTTTACTATTGAAATTATGAACAAACTGAAGTAACCAGAGGGGAGGTGGGAGGGGATAATGGGGGAAAAGGGGCAAGGGTTGTCAAGGAACTTATATAAAGGACACATGGACAAAGCCAAAGGGGGGATAGGATCGAGGGTGGGAGGTGGGGATGGGTGGGGCAGGGGGCCGTGGAGGGGGAGAAAGGGAGACAACTGTACTTGAAAAAAACAAACAAGAAAACTTAAAAAAAGAAAAATAAATAAAACAGAATTTCACTAAACAGAGGAAAAGGATTGCATCTTTCTTACTGTGGCGTTACAAATTAATTTTTTAAAAAAATTAACATTGACAGCCAAACATCCTAGCTTTAATTGTTTAATATCTATTAAATATTTTTAAAGACTTAAATATCAGTTCTCTATTCTCATTGTTGTGCTTCCTGGTGCTTTTGGCAATCTGGTGACTATTGTGTTTGAAGTGTAGAGCTGAATAAAAATAAAGACAATGAGGATGTGCAGTGAGAGTGTTTAAATGTATACTCATTTGCAGTTGGGTTAATTCACCCAAGAAATAATGTTTTTGCTAAATAGACTTACTTGTGGGGAATAAATTCTTAAAGACTTTTGCTAGGAACTATGCTACTGAATTAAAGATCTGTATATGAAATTCCTGAATATGAATTTTGCCACCATGTACATTGACTATAACTACCAAACTGCATACTTGATGTTTTCTTAAATTATCATGTCAATACAAATCATTTAATGACATCTTAATTCTAGAACTGTACTTCTGTTGTTTTGATAAAGAGTTTTAACGCTGTGTTTACTCCTTGTTTTATTAAAAAGAAGTTGTTTTGTTTGTTTAAAATGTGACAGCATTCTTAGTAGTAATGAGGCTGTATATTGTGAAGTTTAGTGTATTTTATGCATTTCTCCCAGATCTTTGGACTCGTTGATTATTGATCATAATATCTTTTACTATATGCTGTCTTTTTATCTATTTCAGCAGTAATGAAATTCTGATATATAAAGGAAGCATGTAACTATTTATACATCTGGAGAATAATTGAATCTTTTTGTCTGTTTGGATTGGCTGGAAGAGTTGCATACTGTATCATTAAAGACTACTGCACATGTAAATTAAAAAGGGAGATAACATTACTGTACTTATTACTATTCAGAGTTATGTTTAATTCATTTTTGACACAGAGATGAACAAGTCTCTGCACTGTATACTTTGTTACAGAAATTAATGAGAACTGTACTTCAATGCCATAGAAGAGAAAAGATTGTTTTGAATTTGAAATTACAATTGAGTCCTTGATTTTCTTTTTACTGATTTATAAGATATATACATATATTAAAGTGTTTACAGTTGTTTTTTTTTTTTCCCCCCTTAAGTGGACAAATGGTGACCTATTTATTGGAGCTAATTATAAACCTGTAAATCAGGATGCCATGAGGGCTTGTCATAAATGCACAACTATAAATATGCCTCTTAAAAAGTGAAGTTTTTTATGCATTGTTTAATTGTTGTCTGTTATTCTAAATAAAGACAAATTTGAGGTTCTACTCTAAGCCAGAACCAAGTTAGCATTTTGTATGCAGTATCTTATTAGAATTCTCACAACACCTCTAAGTACTGTTGTTACCCCCACTTTATAGATGAGGAAATTGAGAGGCAAAGGACTAAGTAACTTGCCCAAGATCATACAACTACTAAGTGGCAGAACCAGGGTCTAATCTCTTTGAATATTATTATTATTATTATTTTTATTAGATAATCCTATGGCACAATTTAATTTTGCTATTCTTGCTAAGTACTTGGAATTCTCAACTTTTGGTACCTTTCGTTTGTGAACCAGACTCTTTTTCTCTCAGAATTCATAATAGAACTTGAATATCTAATGGTGGTAGAACTGGCAACAACTCTCCCTTTCCCTACTCTCTCTTGACCCAGTATTTCTTAGGCAATATTGCCCTACCACTTTTTGCTTTTCATCTCAACCTCTTGTAGAAGTAGTGATGTCTCCTTTCTCTACCTCTTTATTTCTCAGATGCCCCATTCTACAGCAGTTGCTTACATCTCATGTAATGAGGTTTTACATCTCATGTAATGAGGTTTTGCTAAGATCATCAGTGACTTCTAGATGGCCAGACTCAATGCCTATTTGTGGGTGATCATCTCTTGGGCCTGTGTTTTACATTTGGCTCTAGTAATAAGTTCTTCCTTAAAACTGTTTTGGCTTCCGTGACAAAATTGTACATTCTCTATCTGCATGGTCTTATTAAAACTCTTATTATTTTATTTATAACCTAAATCTTGGTGGATCCCAAATTTGTATCTCTAGAAATATTTTTCTGAGAGTCAGATCAGTACATCCAATAGTTTGTTGAGTACTTCTACCTAGAGGTCCCAACAGATGTCAAATTAAAGAGATCTCAAACAATTTATCACCATATCCTTTAAGTTGGTTCCTGTCCTGGGTTCTCCTCCATTGTTTGGGAGTTCTTGATTTTGCCTTCTACTTTCAGTTAATTACCAAATCCTACTCCTTGTGCTGCTTAAATATTTGACATGTGTGATCTTCTCTATATGCCTTCAAATCCTTGCTGTCATTCAGATCCCATTTATTTTGCACTATATTGCAGTCACCTTTCTTCTTTTCTTTGCTATAGCCAAACAGCCCTTAAATTGTTCATCTACAAAGCTGCTTGTGTGATTGATATACCTAAAACCTAGATCTTCCTATGTTACTCTTCAGTGAACTCCTTTATTGACTCTCTGGTACCAACAGGGTCACATGGGTGCTTTTAATAAGGCATTTACGGCTTTCTTTGATCTGACCATGTCTCTGGACATTTTACTGTCCAACACTGTTCTGATATTCATCTGCATATACCAAACTTCTCACTCTGATACATTTTTGCTTATGATGCTTTTGTGGAAAAAATTCTCTTCGAGATAACCTGAACTGTGTCAGGTTTTTTCTTTCTCTAGGAATTCTTCTCAAATTATTATGTTAAATCCCTTACTACTTATGTTTTTTTTTTTCTTTTTTTTTCCCAAACATTTTCTTCCTGATTTGTGTTGTATGGAACCAAAGTAGATCCTTGTGATCTTCCAAAGTTGTAACATGCTTATCTAAGTTTTTCCTACATTTCGTATTTGCAAGATTGCAGAGTCTTCAGCATAATGAAAATATCTCTGCAGCAGTTTATAGAGACTAAATTCCAAAACGGTAGTATTTACTAACCCAAAATAGTGTTTCCAGTGTCCAGAGCTTGTTATAGCCTATATCCATATTGCTACCTACCTTGAACTTTAATGCAAGTTTAGAAATAGTTGGAGGGACATTAGTAACAAACAGAAACAGAGCTTCTTAGTCTTTGCCTCAGTGGGGTGCTATACATATATGTTAGTCGTCCAGTGTGCAGAACCTGTGGAGTTTTGACTCAGGATAAATCTATCCAGAGGTCAGTTGTGAGGTCACATACCCGACAGCTCAAGAGGGAATAAAATCTACCATGTATATAAAATGAATTCCCTCCAGAAACATATCTGCTTTCTTCCAGATAAAACAGCATTCTCATGGTGCTACTCAGATCTTTCCTAGGATGATGCGTGTTCCCTTGGTGCTTATTCTTCTGAATATTTAAAAACTCGGATTTTACTTTCTACTTGGCTCCTACATTCTTGGCACACAAAAATACTATCATTATTATTAATTACTGCATGTGGTATTCAGGAGCACAGTCTTCTTAGCGTTTTTCTAAGCAAAATTCTTCATACATTTAGAATGGAATTTCTAGGAAAGTGACTTCTGTATTTCTCCATCCTTATCATGACACCTAAGACTCCTATTTCTTTTCATGCTATGATTGCCTACCTTTAAGTCCAGATGTCTGAGACTTTTTTCAGAGGAGCTTTTCCTCTCATTCCCTTATTTATTTAAGATGAAAAATTACCTTGGACAGTTTTCTGAACTTAAGTTGTTCTTGATGATAGTGTCAGAATCTGTGTCTTTGAGAACCGAATGTGACCCAAAGATCTGCTGAGAGGTAGCCCATTTACACCTTCAGCTCTTCAAAAAAGCTGATACTTTAATAATAGTAATAAATTCATTTCAATGAATTCCTCAGGGCTTGAGTGACTTTTGAAAGTTTACTGGTAGAAAAAAAAAAAATCCTTTTTGCTTCTTTTTATGTTACCCTAGAGCTAGATTCTCTTATTTTTTCCATTAGTATTCTCTGTCTTCCAAGCAAGTCAACTTCAAGCCTAGTTCTTAAGTAGATCCTTGGTTCCCTGGACCATATTTAAAGCTGTTGATGTGATCTTCTACTATCCTTTCTGTTTTCCATATTTTTTTTCTTTACCATGTATCAAAACAGATTAATTAAGCTGATACCAGTAATTCCTGCCTGATTTCTGATATACTATTTCTGAAGCCTGAAAAACAAATTTACTTTGCATATCAAATTCTGATTCCTCCACACCCACTTTCTAATTGTCATTTTCCTTTGGTTCCTAGAGCCAACATTTTCTAGGTACTGACCTTTAATGTTTCTTTCTTCCTGCTTACCCTTTGAGCTTATAGCATTTTTGCACAGTTTTTTTCCTCATTAACCCAAGAAGATTGTACATCCCTACATAGGCAGGACCCTTTTCTACTTTCTTGTTCATTGGTGAGCTCTGCTATGCCTGCTTTTGTTGAATTCACATTCCTGGCTCTTCTTTTCATAGTCATGGTCGGGGTTTATCTAATACCCAGTATCCCACTATACCAGGGCCACAATGCCCACTATTTCCAGGGACGACAGCCAATGTAGAGCTGGTAGATGAAATCTAAAAGGTTACTCTCACCTTGGGATCTAGATCCTCAAAACCAGTTTAACAGAGATGGCAAAGCAGGATGTGGGAACATTTTGTGCTCCTATCTCAATGTATGTGATGGTTAGATTCAAGATAATTGAAAGGAATAAAGCTGCGTAAGTCAACATGATTTTTTCCCAAAGAAATACATTTAAAAGTAGAAAACATGAACGTGAGTGTTGCTGTCACAGGCTCCAGGTCTGGCTGCTTCGCAGCTCCACCACCTCCTGGGCAGGGTTGCTGAATGGTGCCCAGCGGGCCTTACGTAGCTTGTGGTGTTCAGGCATGTAGTGTTCAGGCGCTTGGTGGAGGTTGGCCTGCGACTCCTTTGGGCCCCATGCCTGGAGGCTGCACCATTGTAGATGTTATCAATCAAAACAGGGTTCTGGTTGGTGGACTGTGCACTCAAGTAAGGTGACAGGCTGTGCCTTTCAATTACATGTAATTTGAAAGTCAGCTCACTGACTTCATCCCCAAGTTCCCACACGGTGCCCACCAGAAGTATGTTTGACAAGGCAGATATCAATACGAAATAGGCTAAGAAGATTCAAGCCAGAGGCGGCGGGGGTGAGTGGTGAGGCAAGATGACAGATTTTGATGGTTACAAAGTCAGGAAGGCAAAGAAAATGAGAAACCAAATAATCAAGCTTGAAGTTGGGAAGCTTCAACAGGCGGCTAGCTTTTCTGAAAGCTTCTCCCCAAAAAGCACCACTTGCTGCCAAAGGTGCAGCTGCAGCAGCCACTGCAAAGGTTCCAACAAGAAAGGTGATGCTGCAGGCAGTGGAGGCAAGAAGCCCCCAGCCCAGAAGGTTCCCACCCAGAAAGCCACAGGCCAGAATGTAGCTCCTCCAAAAGCTGGGAAGAGCCCAAAAGCTCCAGCCCAGAAAGCACCTGCTCCAGAGGCATCTGGCAAGAAAGCATTAAGAACCTAAAAGGCTATTTTAAAAGTAATAAATGTTCCTTTTGGGAAAAAAAAAAAAAAAGCAGAAAATATGCTGTATTAAGTTACAAAGTCCCTCATGACCTATGGTAAAGCCCAAAACCCGGTACGTGGTAGAGTGGATGTTGCTGTCTTAATAGACCAGCTGGAATCCTGCTGAGAGGTGCGGTCCGCGTGTGTGCCTCAGTGCTCTTGAGACAGTAGTCCCCAACAGCCCTGCAAGCTGGAGACAGCCCCTTCTCTCAAAGGACAAGCACTTAGAACAGTATTCCTCACTGATTAATGAATGTCCGTAATTACAGTTGATAATTACTTTTTTCTTTAATCCTCAAATTGCAGATTGTATGTAAATGAGCAGGGTGTGGAAGGACAGCCTTAATTCAGGCTGAGGCTTGACCTCACACCTCACTAGAGAATTTCAGTGAGCTAGACTGCATGGAAAACCCTTTTAGAGAATTTCAGTGAGCTAGACTGCATGGAAAACCCTTTTAGATTTATTTTTAATTTTTGACTTTTTTTTCCTGTAAGCAGATAGACCTTATTGACTTAGAACCAAAGAAGGCAGAAAGACCTTTTCTGTCTATATTTTCTTAAGTCCAAAATTTAAGCCTGTGATCTTATTACTCTAGTGCACACATGTATTAACCTTGTTCAGTATTTAGAGGCTTACAGGCATGAAACAGGCTTTTAATGTCAGGAGTGGCCTGGGCGGCCTAAGTGTAGTGCTGGGTATAGGACAGGAGTGTAATGGAGGGGGTAGCCCCCAGATTCTTTTTACCTCACCAAATGGTGACAGAGAAAGCATATAAACTGTATCCTTTTGACGTTTTCAGTTTGAAAGTTTTCTATTACCACCTACTGTGAAATGCTTCACAAGAGATCCACGAGGTAGATGCAGTGCAGGAGGCTAAGAATTCAGGGGGTGCTCTTTTAGGAGCCAAGCACTCCATCTTTCCTAGATGTCAGCAATACCCTGTACATGTTTCTGTCATTGTCTGGACTCAGAATGAAAAGAGAGAGAAAATTAAAGAGAAATAACTGATTATTCCAATGCTCTGTTTTTCCATTATAGAATGATATGTATCATAGTTCAGATTTTACTATTGTTCATATCAACCATCTTTCTTGATAGCCAATAGATATTATTATACATTTTAAAGTAATGTGTTCCATATGTCTGTGAAGGACATTCTTTTATATTTCAGTATATAGGTCTGTACTCCCATAGATCACTGTTAACTAATATATTGGGGTAGTAGTTGGCATTAAGATGGGAATACAAATAGATAAATAAATAAAATACATGCATTCCTTGCTCTTAGAGATATGTAATTTGGGGAAAAAAGTCAGACCTACTAAGAAATATAATGGAAAATAAACTTGGCCTTAAAAATATTCAAAGTGCCTCAGAACCTTTCTCATCTATTTCTTCGTTATTATCTAGAAAACAAAATCACTAATTGTGAGTTTAGCCTAGGAATTGTTTTTTAAAAATTAAAAAGTAATTTGTTTTATAGGATATACCAATCATCTCATATGTAAAATATTTTAGTACCTTTTCCTACTTACCATAATATGTTTTAAGTATTATGACTCTGTTTTAGTATATAATATTATATGCTCTCAGTTTATAGCTTAAAACTGTTTAAATATTAATAGGTCTATTAACAATAGGCTGTGAAATTTGCAGTAGTTAATTTTCTTTATTTTTCCTTCTCTAATATGCAGTGACAGTTATGGTATACATAGTTACATAAAACTAAGAAAGGAGAAGCCAAACTATTTGATTAAATTATGTTTTGTTAAAATTTTATGTCATAATTCTTATTTTTCAATAAAGATGGCTACATCTGTTCTTTACTCTGATTCCTTGATGCTAACTGTGTGTCTCAAATTCATTTCCATTGTAACACTTAACTCTCTGGGGTTAGCACAGACCCCACAGGTTAAGGGCTCAGTCCCACAAGACTGCCCTCACTCACAATGTCAATCACAAGTCCCAGGTTGCCACCATTACTTCTGACGAACCGGCTATAAATTCAGGTGTCACCACAACTCCCTCATAGTTGATAATTCATTAGAAAAACTCTCAGAACTCAGAAAAGTGCTTTATTTACTGTTACTGGTTTATTAAAAGGATAAAACTCAGGAATAAGCAGCCAGATGGAAGCAAGGTCTTGGGGCTGGGGCACAGAGCTCCCATGCCTTCCTATGGGCATGCCACCTTTCCAGCATGTGAATTTGCTCATCAACCCAGAAATTCTAGCAGTTTCTTTGTTCAAGAGATTGTATAACCCAGTCTCTACTTGCTCCCCTCTCCTGAGGGGTAGAACTGGAAGTTTCCACCTTCTAGTCAAGTATTTGGTCTTCTGGTAACCAGCCCCATCCTAAGCGTCCCCCTTTCTGAGACAAAAGACATTCCTATCACTAAGGAAATTTCAAGGGTTTTAGGAGCTCTGTGCCAAGAACTCAGGAAAAAGACCAACTGTATATATTGTTTTCATTATACCTCCCTAGTAATGAACAAGTGTATACTGAGAATTCTAGATCTGAGCAATCAAGGCTTCAGTAATTGCTTTGCACCTGTGTTAATGATCTGGCCACAATTTAACTTATTAATATGGCGGCTTCGTTTACAGCCTAGTACTCTTATAACTATAGAAGATCAGCATCACTCTCTCAATATTTCATCTTATACTAAAAATCTAGGGATTTTTTAGAGCACAAACAGGTTATACTTCACAAGTTCATTTGTAATTTCACAATTTTTAATTTAGAGCATATTTTTCTATTGAAACTAAGTGGTAAATGTTTTCATACCAATCCATTGGCTTTAACAAGATAGGGAACTAAGTCCAAAAGAAAAAAAAAGGGAGTGTTCGAGTATTGATGATGGAAAGGCTTATGATTTCTTCAAAAGACAGAGATGAGAGCTTTCTTTGCTGTTTGGTTTAGTGTCACTCTGTAATGCCAAAAGAAAGATATTTTGTGTTATCAGCTGAATTTTGTTCCCCTCCCCAAAATTCAATGTTGAAGCCCTAATCCCTTGCGACTGTATTTTTTGGAGGTAGGGTCTTTTTAAAGGTTAATTGAGACTAAGTAAGGTCATATGACCGAGCCCTAATCCAATAGAATTGGTTTCCTTGTAAGAGGAAGAGACACCAGGGATGACGCAGGCAGAGATTGGCCATGTGAAGACCCAGCAAGAAGTCAGCTATCTACAAGCCACAGAGAGGGGCCTCAAGAGAAATCATACCTGCCAAGACCTAGATCTTAACCTTCAGCTTCCACAATGGACAAAATAAATTTTTGTTGTTCAGGCCACGCAGTCTGTGATGTTTCTAATGGCAGTACTAGCAATAATAAATCATGTCATTTTAAAATAGGATTTTTACCAATGCTCCATGGAACATTAGGAAATGTTGATAGAAATCTCTTGAAAGGGATCTTTGGCTTAATAAATTTGGGAAATAATCTATTATATATTCTCCCCTTAAAGATTGACAACTCATATTCATAGGTTAAGCATTTTTAGAAGCCTTGAAGTAAAGAAATCTGTTTAATTTTTTTTTCAGTATAAAGTTCCCAAATATATTTGCCTACAGACCATGCCCCCTCTTTTTTATTAGATGAATTGTGTGTTTCCCATCCAGAAGAAAGTGGCTGAGGGAAGAGACATATTTCTCTTCATCTCCCCTAAAGATATGGCATGGTTTATATTTCTGTATATGAGGAGCACAGAGAATGTTTTCTTTGTTAGTCCTGAGCATGAGATACCAATATAACTTCACTGAAAAACAGTGAGCAAAGAAGGGGAAATGGACGTCTTGTATGTAGAACATAGGAGCTCTGGCATCCTATTTTAACTTTTATTCAGAATATATAATGACTTGAAAGTTTTTTATTCAGTATGAAATACTGTATATTTTTATTGATAGGGGTCTATATTAGGATGGTATCTCTGTTAACTTTATTTCTAATTTGTCCAGAAAGCTTCCCAGCAGCATAACATAGTAGTTAAAATCAGAGGCCATGGAATCAGACTGCTTGTATATGAATTTTACCACTTTTTCTCCTTTTGGCAGATTATCTCAGCAAATATCAATTTCCTCCTCTGAAAGAAGTGTCATTATAGTACCTACCCACCTTTTGGGGTTGTGAAGCATTTAATATCATGCCTGTTACTCAGTATAATTAGTGATTTTTATTCTGAGGAAAGGTATATTATACACAGAAATATGTAGTGCTTCATAAATTGTGATGTTCCATCGTTAAAAAGAATAATGGTTGCTGGCTTTGTTGTTTCTTTAGCTGAGGTGAAATTCACAGAATATTAACCATTTAAAAGTGGTCAATGGCATTTAGTACAGTCACAGTTGTGTATAACCATTACTTCTAGTTCCCTTGTCCCAACAACTAGCAACTACTAATCTGTTGTTTTTCTGTCTTTGTGGATTTATCTATTCTGGATATTTTATATGGGTGTAAGCATAAAATGTGACCATTTGTATCTGGCTTTTTCCACTTAGCATCACATTTTTGAGGTTTATCTATGTTGCAGTAGTATCATTACTTTATGTCTTTGTATAACTGAATAATATCCCATTATACTTACATACCTACCACAGTTTGTTCATTCATTTGCCTGTTCATGGACATTTGGGTTGTTTCCACCTTTTGGATATTGTGAATAGTATTGCTATGAACATTCATGTAGAAGTATTTGTTTAAGTACCTGTTTCAACTTTGGGGTAAATACTTAGGAGTGAAATTATTGGTGGGTCATATGATAATTTTATGTTTAACTTTTTGAGGAGCCTTCAAACTGTTATCCACGGGGGCTGAAATAATTTACATTCCTATAAGCAATGTACAGGGGTACCATCTCTATCCTTATCACTATTTGTTATTTTCCTTGTTTGTTTTTGGTTATAGACATTCTGGTGAATGTGAACCGGTATTTCATTGTCCTAATGACTAATGATATTGAGCGTTTTTTTTTTCCATGTGTTTATTGGCTGTTTCTTTAATTTCAGAGAAATGTCTGTTCAAATACTTCACCCAGTTTTAATGGGGCCGTTTGTCTTTTGTTTTTGAGTTTTTGGAGGTTTTTTTAATATTCTGGATAATAGATTCTTACCATATACTCGTATATAATATGCGTATATTTTGTCCCATTCTGTACGTTGTCTTTTCACTGGATAATGTCCTTTGATGCAGTTTTTAATTTTCATAAAGTCCCACTTATTTATTTTGTTGCTTATGCTTTTAGTGTCCTATTTAAGAACCTAGTGCCAAATTCCAGATCATACAGATTAACTCCTGAGTATTCTTCTAAGAGTTTAATGATTGTAGCTCTTAAAATTGGGACATTAATCCTTGAGTTAATTTTCTTATATGGTATGTATCAGGGGTCCAGTTTCATTCTTTCTCATCCAGTTGCCCCACCACCATTTGGTGATAAGACTATTCTTTCTGTTGGTTGGTTTTTTTTAAAATCTACCTCTTGACTAAAAAAGTATTCTAGTGAAGTGATTAAGATTGATTCTGGAGACAGAACACTTAGGTTCAATCTGGCATGGCATTTACTCTCTTGTGACCTTAGACAAGTTATTTAAATGCCCTAATACTCAATTTTGTTATATATAAAATAATAGAAAAATCAACTTCCTAGCATCATTATGAACATTGTATATTATAATATACCATAGTGTTTGGACTATAAGACACACTTTTTTTACCATATTTTTCGCCTCAAAATTTTTTTTCTTATTTTCCTCCTCTAAAACCTAGGTGCGTCTTATGTTACGGATTCCAGATGCACCTAGGTTTTAGAGGAGGAAAATAGGGGAAAATTTTTGAAGCAAAAAATGTGGTTAAAAAAATGTCTGTGGTCTGAAAAATATGGTATGTAAAACACTTAAAAGATTCCTGACAATGACAGATCAGTTTTGGTAAGAATTACTACGATCCATATCTGTGATCCTTTGAAGAAATCACTGGTTAGTACCAGCTAACCCTGATTATTGTCCATCAGGCCCTAGACTAATAGTTTAATTCTTCAAAGGGTAAGACTGATGGATCCAGATGAATCAAGATAAATTAGACATTGAGGGACATTTACAGTATTTCAGGGCATTGTGTATGTTATTTACTCCTTAACAACAATCCTATTTCATAAGAAACCTGAGATTGAGAATGTTAACTAACTTTTCCAACATATGATCAAGTGGCAGAGGTGGGATTCACTGGAAGGTCTGCTGCTTCACTGTTACGATGACTTAGTGTAGACAAAAGATTTAATAAACAAATGACCTTATTTCTTTTCCCATATAATACTGGAGTAAAGAAAGATAAAAAGGATGTGTGTGTGTGTGTGTGTATGACATATATATGTGCCATATAAAACATTGTATACTAATCAGTTCTCCAAGGGAATGTTTTACTGTGATTTATA
The DNA here is from genome assembly GCA_039655065.1 of Glossophaga mutica. Classification (NCBI taxonomy): domain Eukaryota; kingdom Metazoa; phylum Chordata; class Mammalia; order Chiroptera; family Phyllostomidae; genus Glossophaga; species Glossophaga mutica. Next base: position 150,166,081 of record CM077304.1, on the reverse strand, counting down.
TGTGCTTTTGGCTTAGCCTCAGACGAGAGCACACTTGCACTGACTTCTGTATCTAACCAATAGTTATAATTGAAATTTGACTATTTTACTGATTTTTAGTATTGTATATTAAATTGAAAAAAATTTAACATCCAATAAATCAAGGCTTATTTTTTACTGACATCTTTGAGTCCAGTATTTTAAATGGTATTAAGGAAAATTTTATAACCCATATATTTAGGTTTCTCTTGTGCTTTTTCTTAGATGTAATAAAGGAACAGAATCGGGAGTTACGAGGTACACAGAGGGCTATAAGCAGAGATCGAGCAGCTTTAGAGAAACAAGAAAAACAGCTGGTAAGTAGAACATTAAAGTTCAGTTTAACTTTTCAAACAAATTTGGAAATTAGTGTTGGAATAATTAGCTAACCGGGAAGAAGACACGTGGCAGGTAGTAATTTGTTTTACAGAGAAATGGCATTTAATGCCTTTCTGCAGTTTCTGCTTACCTTTGTTTATTGTGTCATTCTGCTGACTTTTATCAGGATTCTGTGTATTCTGATTATAAAATCAAATTATTCTTCAGTTTGTAAAAGTCATGAATGCCTAGGCAAAAATACTGCTCAAAACAGCCAAATTATTCTCAGTTAATAACAAAGATAACGCAATCCTTGAAAACAAGAGAGGGTTATAAGAAAATAATTGGTAGGTGTCTTTATATTTTAACTTACTTTCTATTTTAACCATCATTTTGTCTGTGATAATGAATGTACTTTTAAAAATAGACTGTATGTTTTAAAATATATATTGTTTAAGATACTTTAATAAATAGCGTGACTGCGGTATAATTGACATGGAATGGACTGTACATATTTAAAGCCTATAATTTGATACATTTTGACATACATGTTAACTAGTGAAACCATACTGTAGTCAAGGTAATGAACATACCCTTGACCCCTAAGTTTCCTTACTCCCTCTGTAGTCCCTCTCGTTTATCCCTCCCTTTCTGCCTCCTCCTCAGTCAGGCAAGCACTGATCTGTTACTGCAGATTAGTTTACATTTTCTAGAATTTTATGTAATGGAATTATACATAATATGAACTCTTTTCATACGACTTCTTTCATAACTATTTTGAGATTAATCAATGTTGTTACATGTATCGGGATTAATTCCTTTTTATTGATGAATGTTATTCTATTGTGTGGATGTTCCACAATTTGTTTATCCATTCACCAGCCAATGGACATTTGGGTTATTTCCAGAGTGTGACTATTTTGAATAACATTCCTATAAACATTCAATTGAAGTCTTTGTGTGAACATATGTTTTCTCCCTTTTTTTTTTTTTTTTTTTTGGTATAATCCTAGAAATGGGATTGCTGGGTCATAGAGTAAATGTATACATATTTAATTGTGTGAGAATGCTCAACAGCTTTGCAAGTGGCTGTAATGCTTTCTGTTCCCATCAGCTATATAAGAAAATAAAGTTGTTTCACATCCTGGCCAAGAGTTGAGTTAACAGTCTTTTTTTCCTTTTAGCTACTCCAGTGATGTGTAGTAGGTTGTCCTTTTAAATTGCATTTTCCTAATCGCTATTGATGTTCAGCGTCTTTTCATGTGCATGTTTGCCTTTTACATATCTTCTTTGCCAAAGGGTCCTCTGAAAAATTTCACCAATTTTTTCAAGTTGTTTTCTAATTTAGTTGTAAGAATTACTTCTATATTCTGGATACAAATGCTTTATTAAATATATATTTCAGATATTCTCCCCACTTCTTGTCCTTGCCTCTTATTTTCCTAATGGTGTCTTTTGAGGAGTAGAGAGTTTTATTTTTATCAGGTACAATTTATTATTATTCTGTGATTAGTACTTTTAGAGCCCTGTCTAAGATATCTTTGCCTAACCCAAAGTCACTAGTATTTTCTCTTACATTTCCCTCAGGGAGTATTATAGTGTAGTTCTTTCATTCAGAACTGTGAACCATATTGAATTAAATCACCGTGTTGTCAGGTGAGGATAAAGGTTCACTTTTGTATATGAAAATTCAGTTGTTCCAACATTTGTTGCTGACATCCTTCCCTTTTCAAATACCTTGTCATCTTTATAGAATATCAGTTATCCAAATACACTTGGGCCTCGTCCTGGGCTCTGTGCTATTCCATTGATCTATATGACTATTCTTAAGCCAATATCGCATTTTTTATTAGTATAGCTTTATAGTAAGTCTTTTTTAAAAGAATATTTTATTTATTTTTAGAGAGGGGAAGGAAGGGAGAAAGAGAGGGAGAGAAACATCCATGTTTGGTTGCCTCTCACACGCCCCCAACTGGGGTCCTGACCCGCAACCCAGGCATGTGCCCTGACTGGGAATCGAACTAGCAACCCTTAGGTTCGCAAGCTGGCATTCAGCCCACTGAGCCACACCAGCCAGATCATATAGTAAGGCTTAAAGTTATATTTAAAGTTATGTTAAGTGCTAACCCTTCAATTTTGTACTTCTATTTTCAAAATTGTTTTGACTGTTTTAGGTGCTTTGCATTTTCAAATGAACTTTCAAATAAAATTGTTAGTTTCTACAAAAAAGATCAGATTTTGATTGGGATTGCATTGAATCTCTACTAATTTGGGAGAACTTGACATCTTAACAATACTGAATCTTTTTTTTTTTTTTTTTTAAGATTTTATTTATTTATTTATTTATTTTTAGACAGAGGGGAAGGGAGGGAGAAAGAGAGGGAGAGAAACATCAGTGCATGGTTGCCTCTCCCACACCCCCAACTGGGGACCTAGCCCCAACTGAGGCATGTGCCCTTACTGGGAACTAAACCAGCAACCCTTTGGTTTGCAGGCTGGCACTCAGTCCACTGAGTCCAGGGCCAATACTGAGTCTTATAATCCATGAACATAGTATATCTCTCCATTTATGTAGATCTTAAATACATTTTCTCAGGAGTGTTTATACTTAATAATCATATAGGCTGTATACTTTTTTGTCAGGTTTTTCCCTATTTTGTATTTTTATGCTAGATATTTTTAAAACAAAGTCAGTTTCTGATTTTAGTTGCTGATATATAGAAAGAAATACATTAATTATTTCGTATATTAATCTGAAATCCCGTAACCTTCTGAAACTCACTTATTGGTGGTAGTAGATTCTATTAGATTTCTACATAGACAATTATTTCATCCATGAATAAATTAAACTTTTCATATGTTGTTCCAATTTTGATGCCTTTTTTTCCATACCTTACTACACTGGCCAAAACCTCCAGTATTAAATAGAAGTGGTTATAGCAGATATCCTCATATTTTACTTAGAGGGATACATTCAGTTTTTCACCATAAAGTATGACATTAAAACTATAGGAGTTTTGTGGATGCTCTTTCTCAGGTTGAGGAAGTTCCATTCTATCTAGTTTGCTGAGACTTTTTATCAGGAATTAATTTTGTCAAATACTTTTTTTTTTTACTTTTCTGCATTTATTGAGATAATTATCATGTAGTTTTTCTTTAATGTGTTGATACGGTGAATTACTTTGATCGATTTTCCTAAGTCGAATCAGTCTTCTGCTCTTGGGGTAAATGTTACCAATAATGATGTATTTTTAAAAAAATAATGTTAGCTTCAGTTTGCCAAAATTTTGTCAAGAATACTTGCATGTGTATTCATGAAACATACTTATTTGTGGTTGTATTTTTATGTAATGTCTTTATTTAGTTTCGACATCAAGTAAAGGTAATCTTAAAGCAGGAGTTGGCAAATGTCCCTTACTCTCTCCTTTACTAGAAGGGTTTGTGTATTCTTCTTTAAATATTTGGGTAGGACTCATCCGCAAACACATTGGGAGTGAAGTTTTGTTTATGGATAGGTTTTAAACTACAAGCTCATTTTTAAAAAAAGCTATAGATCAGGTTATATGTCTTTTTGACTGAGCTTGTGTAGTTTGTGTCTCTCCTCAAGTAGTTTGTACACTTCTAAATTTTACAATGTGATGACACACTGTTGTTCATAATACTCTTACTGTCTTTCAACATCCTTAGGATATAAAATGATGCTCCATTTTGCATTCCCAATATTTGTAACTTGCTTGTTCTTTCTTTCAGTCTTAGTTGTTATCCCTCATCTGTCTGGCTAATGGTATATCAGTTTGATCAGTTTTTGCAAAAAGAAAAACCAAAAACCTTGCTTTTGATTTCATTAATTTTCTGCACTTTTTTCTAGATTCCAGGTTTCATTTATGTTTATAGTATTTATTTTCTTTTGTTTACTTTGTGCTCCATTTTCCTTTTTTTACTTTTCAGTTTTGAAGCTTTTGACTTTTTTTGATATAACCTTTTTTCCCCTTACGGTTATTTTGCTTAATTCATTTTTTGGTTTTTGAATTACAGTTGAAATTCAATATTGTATTAGTTTCACATGTAAAGCATAGAGACTGGACATTTAGATAACTTACTGAGTGATAATTTTAGTACACACCTGGCATCACATGTAGCTACTGCAGTACTGTTAACTATATTTCTGGTGCTGTACTTTACATCCTTGTGACTGTTTTGTAACTACAATTAGTACTTCTTAATACCTTCACCTTTTTGAATATAACTTTCAAATTTCTCTTTAAGAACTCATTTAACCCATGCGTTTTGATATGTGGCATTTTCATTTTATTATGTTCAAAATATTGTTTCATTTCCCCTGTGATTTTTCTTTAATCTATGACTTATTTAGAAATATATTAATTTCTGCTCATTTGTGATTTTCCTTTCATATTTCCCTTACTGATTCTAGTTTAATGTGGTTAGAGAATGTACTTTGGCCCTTTTCAACCCTCTTAAATTTATTGTCCCTTATTGTCTGAAGGAGAATGGTGTATTTTGGTGATTTTTTTCAGTACATGCTTGTAAATGAGTATTCTGCTGTTGTTGAAGGAGTTTTCTATAAATGTTGGTTAGATCAAGTTGGTAATAGTGTTTTTTTGTAAATCTTCTGGGTCATTACAGATTTTCTGTCTATTTGTTCTAACAGTTACAGCAATATACCTGAGAGGAGTTGTTGATATCCCTCATGCTAATTGTATAATTTGTCTGCTTCTCCTTTCACTTCTTTCTGTTGCACTTCATATATTTTTAAGCATTGTTATTGGGTGCGTAGACATTTAGGGTTGTTTGGACATCTTTACATATTGATTCTGTTATCATTATGAAATGCCCCTTTTTATTTCTGGTAATATTCCTTATTAAGATTGTTTTATCTGATGTTAATGTAGTAACTCCAGATTTCCAGATTTTAATAAGTATTTATATAGAATATATTTTACTATTCTTTTCCTTAGCTTTGTTTTTTTTTTTTTTTTTTTTTTAATTAAAGTTGGTTTCTTGAGATAGCATATATTTGGGTTCTTACCTAATCTGATAACCTGCCTTTTGTTGAGATATTAGATGAACCTTTTCACTTGTATGTTTATATTATTAGCTTTAAATCTACCACTCTGTGTTTTTTGTTTTTTGTTTGTTTGTTTGTTTTGCTGTGTCCCACCAACTCTTTGTTTATTTATTTTTTTCTTTTTTCCTACATACTTTGGGTTGAGTGTTTTTTAATTTTCTTTTGGGCTCTGCGTAAGGACTGTTTTGTAGAACAGCTTTGTACTTGTGGATAAAGGCACTGGTTTCTGGCTTTCCCATGAAATCATGTGGAATCAATTGCCCTCTCAGATGACTCTCTTTCTCTGTTTTGGTTCATTTCGTCATCAGGGAAAAAGGCTATATATTATACAGGGGCGGGCAAAGGTAAGTTTACAGTTGTGAGTATGTGAAATGGTTTATTCTTGTATTATTATTAATTATTGTACTTTACATATGAACAACTGGAAACCTACTCTGGCTTACTTCATTTATATTTGATCTGTTCTTTTGAAATAAATCTGGAGGCCCCCCCCTCAATGATTTTATTCCCCTTTTTATTTTCTGTCTCAGGAATTAGAAATTAAGAAGATGGCCAAAATTGGTAATAAAGAAGCTTGCAGAGTTTTAGCCAAACAGCTTGTACAACTACGGAAACAGAAAACAAGAACTTTTGCTGTGAGTTCTAAAGTCACTTCTATGTCCACACAAACAAAAGTGATGAACTCCCAGATGAAGATGGCAGGCGCAATGTCTACTACAGCAAAGGTAAGTAGAAGCCTTCATACTCATAGACTTAGAGTTTAGTCTAAGATGTTTAAATATAAGCATTCAAATCAATTTTAAAAGCACCTCCTGATATATATGTAGTATACAATCTGTGATTTTTTTTGGTAATTTGAGTTATAGTATTAGATAATCCAGATATAACCACTTCTAGGTTTTTATTGATTTGTTTTAATAAAAAAATTCTTGTTTTAGGACATTTCCATTGTTCCATGGCTACATGTAGCTTCTAAATTTTTCAAATGGACTTAAAACAGTATTTTTTTCCTCTTAAATTGTCAGAGATTTGTGGGCCTTATTTCATTAAGCTATAAGTTTTGATTACTTTGGAGTAGTAATTTCCTCTTGATTCATTTTCATATATGTGTGAGAGGGACACATGAATACAGTTACAAGGATTTATCAATTAATTTTAATAGGGATTTCTGTTTAATTTATAGCCTTTATATTAAACATGTTTTTACTCTAGACTTTAAAGGACTCTGAGCCTTATGATTTTTTTAAATAAATAATGAGCTATTTAATGCATATTAAGTGCTGTGAGGAACAAAGACAAAGACTCTCCTCTCAGAAATTACAGTTCATTGGGTGGTGGTACTAAGGTATGTTTGAAAAGGAAACTACCCAGTGTCTCTCAGTCTGTGCTAAGTGTCAGTGAACCACACAGGTCTTTGAATAGAATTATCTGAATGACTGCAGAAGACCAAGATCTTAAAAATATCAGTAGGTGTTAAATATAAGGAAGGGTGAATATTTATATGAAGAGCAAAGGGAAGAAAGCCACACAGGAGAGAAAGAATGAGATCCTTATTAGGAAAATGGTGTATATAGTTGGTTCTCATTTTTTGCAATAGTTAACGTGATACAAAGTTGGGAATTAGTGAATGCTGAGCCATTGCTCTGAAGGAAAATACAGGGTTAGGTTCCTGTGAGCTTTGGTTAAAACATTTTTAACCAAAATGTTTTTGTCAACCAATGTATACCTAAATCTGTTTTTTGTGTGTTTCTGTTGAAAGGAGCCATATTTAATTGTTGATTTATTAACACTGAACTTATGGCAACAGCACTCTAACTCATGCTTGAACAAAGCTCTTCTAACAGTGTATTTTCTCCATAAGCACATCACAGCCTTGTTGTGTACTTAGGAACAAAAAATGACACTTTAGTACTATGCTTGGGGACCATTTTAAACAGCAAAATCACTAATAAAGGCACAAGAAATTCGCAATATATAAATGGGTAAAGTACACTTTTTTACAGTGTGAGAGCTGAAACAAGAAGGCAGGGTGGTGTTGTCTTGTTTGCCCTCAGCTGAAAAGGTGCATGTTGGGTGACTAAAATTTTTGGTGCTCTACGTATGTCCACAAATGAGCACTGAGCACTCATTATAATTATCATCATCATTAGTAATAGTAGTAGTAGTAGTATAAATATTACTATATTTATATTATAATATATATTATTTATTATTGTTATATTATAAAGCACTTTTATAATTATCATTATTACTAGTAGTATTATTTACAACCATAATGTAAATTGCAAGTAAAGTATTATAATATACACCAGTAAGTATCAAATTTCATGTATACAGAGTAGGGTTTAACCAGGGGTATGTATTCTAATTTGGGTATCAGGAACTACTTCTTTAAGAAAGTGATATTACAAGGGGGACACAAAGAAACACAGAATTTATTTATTTAAAAAATTGTGTATTTATTCTTACATGTTTAAACCTCAGTCAGCTTCAAAATACTCTCCATTTGTTGCAATGTATCTGTCAAGACGTTTTTCCCCACTGCTCAAAAGTGTTTGAATTTGTCAATTTTGATGTCTTTTAGTGCTTTTGCTGTTTTTGTTTCACCTGTTCCACATCAGCAAAATATTTCCCTTTGAGGACTTTTTTTATCCGGGGAAACAAACAAACAAAAAAAAAGTCAATTGGGGCAAGATCAAGTGAATAGGGAGGTGAGGGCATGGGGATCATGTCATTTTTTTTGGTCAAAAACTGCTGAACAGTCAGCACAATGTGGCCAGGTGTGGTTGTAAATCACCCCTCATGAAATGGGCAAATGCAGTGAAAGGGTCTTAAAAAAAATTTACTGAAGCCAAATGCAGCCTCTCACAAGAACACCAGCTGTTACACTGATATAAATGGACTCCTAGTACACTCAGCTAGTGGAGGAAGCCTGTACTACCAGGAGCCTGCTCTCCAGAAGATAATTTTTTTTGGGGGGGATCTCCCCTCATATGACCTGAAGTCTGAAGTGTTGATAGTAAAAGCTGATGGGGGAGCATTGCAGGTGATGGGGAGCATACACAAAAGTCCAGTGCCGAGAGAGCATGGCATGTTTAAGAAAGTGAAAGATCAGTGTGACTAGAGGGCAGTGGTGTGAAATGAGACTGGCTTTTTAAACAGTTCAAATGATATTTGCTCTCAGAGGCCAACGATGAAATTTGGCTTTTAATACTGAGAGCAGTGGGAAGCCATTGCAGAGTTATTAGGTGTGTGTGGACTGGCGGGGGTGGGGAAATGTAGGGTTCTACTTAAAGATTACTTTGGCTGCAACATCGCATGCAAATTGTCTGAGAAAATACTGTGTGCTTAATATTTTGAAACTGGTATGTTTTATATCGTATAGTGTCTTTTAATACTAAACTAGCTGTATAATACACATATATAATGTATACTTTATGTAAGACATTTTGTCTGTACTAGATGGCATTCGTCTCTTAATAAATGGGGTGTGAACATAAAATGTAAAAATTATTTTCACATATTTGCAAAACTCAATGATTTGTTTTTTCCTTTAAACCATGGTTTAAAATGTGTTAATAGATTAAGTATATATGCTAGTGTTTCTTTTTTAGTTTAGATATTAAATAAATGACTGATTATGGAACCAGGGGGCAGGCTGGGTAGAAAGGGTGACAAAAGGGGAAAAAGTGGGACAACTAATAGCATAAACAATATTTTTTTAATTTTTGTAAAAATCAAATTAAAATTATTTTTAATTTAGACATTACCTACTTACCATATAATAGGCAAATGGAGCTTTCCCATCTGAATAGCAATGGTTTTTTTAATTGACACAGTTTTTTTATTACATAATTTTTTGCCTATGATTCAGATAAGGTTTTTCCACACTAGTATTTATTATACAGATGTTAAGCAGATGGTTTCCAAATGATTTTTTTTTCTAGAATACTTAATATTCTTATGTTTAAGTATGGAAGAATGTATTTTTTTCAGAGCCTGTGTCTATTTGTTCTCTTAGGAGTTAGTTATCCATAGTAAAATTTTCATAATTGCGTAGCTCACTTAGATACTTTCATAATTCAAAGACAATGCAGGCAGTTAACAAGAAGATGGATCCACAAAAGACATTACAAACAATGCAGAATTTCCAGAAGGAAAACATGAAGATGGAAATGACTGAAGAAATGAGTAAGTTTAATAACTTGTAATGAACTTTATAGTTTTTTCATGTTTGAATTGGCTAAGTCTATTTACTAGCAATCTCATATTCTCATCCATGAAAGAACAAATACTGGGAAAAAAAAATACAGTACCTTTCTAAATAATCACCTGTATTGTAATTCTTGTATTTTGAAATTGGCAATGTATATATATATGGCTTAAAATTCTATTAACATGTAACTGAAGAAAAAAATACAAAATATGTTATGCCAGATTTCTATGCCATACTGGCCCCAGCTGTACTACTGTATTGATTAGTGGACCAAAACCATCTTGTTAATAAAATAAGTTTCTGGTGTAAATTGGGTAATTCCAGAACTGCATTGATTCTTTCATACTATCAGTATAGGAGGTAGAGATAATGGGGCTCTTGCATTCTTTTTTTTCTCCCAAAATTATTTAATACTTAGTTTTCTTTTCTTTCTTTTCATTTTTGAATATAAACTACTTGCATGTTGTGTAGAAATATGGAGACTACAGAGGCATAAAACATATTTTTAAAAAAACTATCTTCACATGACTCAGATATCGTTACTGTTAATGTTGTGTTTCTTCCGATATTTTTCTGTATCTTACTATAGTTAGGTCATATTACATGTTTTTTGAACCTTATCCACCTTTTAAAGAACATAATAGTATAAGGTGAGCATGTACTCATGACCTTAAGTCTTCTCTGAAGCCTTTTTAAAAAAAAAATGGCTTCAATATTGCATAACATCAATATCAAATAACATCAACCCTGTTTTACTAAAACATTCTTAAAGTGTTCAATAAGATTGTTTTAAAATGTTTAATGTATTCGCGTGGCTGGTGTAGCTCATTGGATTGAGCACGGGCCTGCGAACCAAAGGATCATGGTTCGATTCCCAGTCAGGGCACATGCCTGGGTTGCAGGACAGTTCCCAGCAACAGTTCCTGTCAGGGGACACACGAGAGGCAACCATACATTGATATTTCTCTCCATCTCTCCTTCCCTTCCCCTCTAAAGATAAATAAATAAAAATCTAAAAATAAATAAATAAAAAAATGTTTAATGTATTCGATAATCTTTTCATAAATGTTTCTATTTTATCTTTGCCTAAATTTCTTAAAATTCCTTAGAGCACTAACTTAATTAAGGCTTTGGTTCACACTACCAGATTCTTCTCAGAAAGACTACCAGGCCCTGTTTCATCAGCGATAAATGACCCTTTACAGCATCCTGGTCAGCATTTAGTTATTACTCACATGACAGTCAAAATTGGCATCATTGTTTTACAAAGATATCTTCTAATTGTTTTACAACTATGTAGGGATATGCTAGTTTAGCACTGCTAGCATTTTAATTTTACAGCATTTAGTGCATAAATGGTATCTGATTAAATTACCAAGGGTTCTAAACTTACCATTACTCCAGTATTGTTTCATATTATATATTTTGCTTTTAGAATTTAATAATACTGTATTTTTATCAAAAATTATTTAGTTTTCACCTTGAATCTTTACTTTGAAAAATACAATTTTTTGAAATATCTTCAGTGCATTTTTAGTGACTAAGAATTATCATTTAGATAAGGATCACAATATCTAACATGTTTATTTGTTTTCCAATGATGGCACAGGTGTGAGCAGATCTTATCAGAGAAATTAACTTTTCCATTAACCTATAGTGAAGAGAATTAATAAGCTCATACATAAAACTCGTATTATCACAGTTTTTGCTTGTTATGTTAGTACTTTGCAAATGATTCTGAAATAATAGTAGTTATTGGTGGTTGTTTTTTCTATAACCAAATAAAGTATGTTTTAGCATTAGTATTTTCATCCAAAAATAAATTTTAAGTTTAAATGGACATCTTTTTTAAATTAGAGTTTATATTATGCAGTGTTGCTCTAAAACTTGTTTACATTCAAGTTTTAGGGGGGAAAATCTTTGAAAAATCTTTGTTATATCCTTGGTCGATTTTGTTACACTTTTTCTGAAAGTGTTCTTTGTTAATCCCTGGTTACAACTGTGGTCTTTCTCATCTGTACCCTTCTGTCCCCTTCTTTCATTTTTTCTGCTGCTGCTCCTTCATTGAGGCCCTTGTACACTGTGACCTGGACTCCCTGCCTGCCTTATTAACTTCACTACCATTCCAGTATCGCAGCTATTACGTTATTTTTATAGAAGCTAGGGGTACGCTGAGCATGCCAATCAGATTCCTTCATTGGCTTCTTGCTGATTACAAAATAAAATCCATAAATCAAAAACAGTTTTCAGGTCAAGCCCCTTTATTGTGCCAGTGAGAATATGAAGGTCCAGAGGCATAAAGTGGCTTTCCTCAAAAGTTGTGTAAGTGCTGAATTGGAAGGATTGAATTTAATACTCAGTTTATTTCTTCAGAGGTGATATCCCATTTTGTTTGTTTTTAGCCTTTTCTAAGTTTACTTTATATTGTTGAGCTAACACAAAATTTCAGATTTTCAAGTCATGCTCATACAAATCAGAACTATTAAACAAGAGCAAGTTTTATTAATAATGTCAAGGATACAGGCAATTAAAATGGACATGCAAAACAGGAAGAGGGCTGGGACATCCCAAATAACCCCTAAGATCTTTTTTTTTAATCAGACACAAAGTCCTTGACCCAGAATAACAGATGAGGTATGTAATGAAGTTTACTTACTATCTCATGTTGAAGGGAACATTTAATTTTAGAAACATCTTAAATTTATACCTGAGATAGTCACTTCCTTTATCTGACATTTTCTAGAGAGTCATGACTCAAAGCCCAGAGATTGTAGATTTGTTTACCATAGCGGCCTCAACCAGGGCCATCCTGCTAAGAGCATTCCATAGACAAGAACTCTCTTATCTAGCAGATACGCTTCTGTTTACCAGGAGCACAATCAGCAGCACGCTTAGGAGGAGATCCCATGAGGCTACCTGTCTCCTTTCCTTTGGGGGCATCCCCCAGTGATCAGGAGACCGGTCCTACGCCAGCTGGTTAATTATGTCCTTCACAACCTCTTTCCATTTGTGCACCTTAAATTATACCCCAGTAGAAGAACTTACTCTTCCTTGTATGCATCCCTGTTGTCTTCAGCCGTGTCTTTGTTCATGGTGTTCCCTCGGTGCTCTTTGGTCATATCCTATGCTTCCTTCAAGGACCACGCCATGTTACTTCCTCCCAGCGGGATGTAATCTCTTCCCTTTTTATAATCATTTATTTTTCTATTTATCACAATCTATTATCTTTTTTTCTCTCTAGTCTACTTAAGTATACACTACCCCAAATCATTTTTCTCCATCTGTCCATTGTATCTCTACCACATGCTGGGCACTTAGTGTTGAAGATAAATGAGACATATTCCCAGGCCTTCAGAAATTCCTCCCCCACAGATCCTGACAGGATGCCTTCTATGCAGAAGGCTTTCCGTAATATTTAGGGAAGGTGAGGGAGGCAGAGGAAAGGGTAATGGCAGTAATAATCATTGCAGGGCTAAGTTGGACATCATTCTTTGGACAAGTTTAATGCAATATTGAATCTTAAACTTTGTTAGAATATTTTACATACATCTTAAGTGAAAATTTTAAAAAGTTTAAAATATAATTATAGGTATAAAAAGAATAAATTATCTCCCAGATACTTACAGGATATTGGATTCTTACATATTCTTCCACAGTCAGGTGTAACAGCTACCAGCTGAACAGGTGTAATTTGTGGAATCATATTTAAACTTTAGCCCTGTAGCTGTGACTATCATACAGTTCTTGTTCATTAAAGATGTAATTTTAAAAACATCAGAGTAGACTTGTTTCATTTAAGGATAATTTGTGTTGAAACAAGCATTATTCCAGATTTAGTGCCTTAAAAATGTATTCATCAATGAACTTCTTCAACATTTGAAAATGACTGTTGTAGTTTGTTATGTTAGTTCACCTAAGTTGCTATAACATAATATTATAATAATATAGTATAGTGTAGTATGGTATAGTATACAGTTGTGCTGCCTTCTAAAAATGTAAATACAGCCCGAAATCCCTGAAATCTTTTTGAAAGTAACTGCTTTTTTTCTCCCCATCCTCCCAAGTCAATGACACGCTCGACGACATCTTTGATGGCTCTGATGATGAAGAAGAAAGCCAAGATATTGTGAATCAAGTTCTTGATGAAATCGGAATTGAAATCTCTGGAAAGGTATGAATGTCTTCTTAGTTGGAAGTAGTTTCTACCACTTTTGTGACTTCAGTGTTTTAAGTTGTCCTTTACTATTAGATACATGTTTTTGTATCTGAAAAGTAAATTAAACCTCTTTGTAGCACATCCTTTGTGTCCTAGACCAAATATTTAATGACACACACTTCTTTTCTCTTTTCCTCTCTTTAATATAGATGGCCAAAGCTCCATCCGCTGCGCGAAGCTTACCGTCTGCCTCTACTTCAAAGGCTACAATCTCCGATGAAGAGATTGAACGACAACTCAAAGCTTTAGGAGTAGATTAGTCAAAAAAGCTGTAATATTTTGCATATTTATAATTATTTAGTTATAATTATAAACCAGGCATATTGCCATTTTCCTTTTACAAGGCATATTTATTTTGCAAAAGTGAAGACCATGAGTGAACAGTTGTTTCCTAACCCATGGCTGTTGGACTCTTTTGCCAAAGAATGATAATGGTGCAAAATGGGAACTCTTTGGGTTTTAATTAGAACTATTTAGGAGTGATGATGTGTAAAAAGTTAACAACTTTTCTGCATGGCATAGAGAAATTATATTCATTACTTAGTGTAGTTTATGTTCTAAATCTTTTTACACTGAACAGAAATCTTGTTAAATGCCATTAGGCATCAACTTAAAGATTCCTGTAAAAATATTAAAAGTCTTATCATTAATTCTGTATCTCTATCTGTTACTTGTCCTTTGTAAGCGATATGTGTTATGACCATAGGTGATTTAGCTGCCAAATTATTTTTAAATGATCTGAAAGAAGAGTGCTATTTAAACATCTGTCTTAAACAAAAACTGTTCATGAGCTTTTGTTTTCTGTCTTTTCCCTTTGGGAGGAGGACATTCTAGTTGATAAGTTTATGACCTTGGAAAATGTGCTCGGCACCTGCCTTAAATAGCACAGACATATTGTGCACATCTTTAAATTATTGTAACTGACTGAAAAGAATTACATTTTAAACTAAAATTGGGCCTCTTACAAAAATTTTCCAGGCTATCTTTGTAAAGCTTATAAAAGTGAATTGAATGTATTAGCAAAAACAGATTCTGAATTAATAATATTTTATAGTAATAAAGTGATATATTTTGGTCTTCCAAAGGAGTAAGGAGAGTTTCTCAATGTGAATTATTATTTAATCTCTACTTAATTTTGAACTTTATTAATAGGTACATTGAACCCTCTCAATTGAAGCCATCATTTTCAAATAAGTAACAGTGCTGTGGCAGTATTCTAGCTAAATTCTAAAATAAACATTAGCACTTTTTTCTTGGTAAATAAACTAAAATTTTGTAAGAAATTATTGGCTAAATGTGTGTTAACATCATAGCAGTATTTTTAAAGGTAAAATTGCTTTGGTATTTAATGTATATATTGAAAGTGAGAAGAAATGAAGTAGTATAGAGATAGAATTTAGAATTAGGTTAGCTTTAAAAAATGGTGTTGTAATATATGGATTCTAGCACATTCCACCATAAAAACCCTGGAGGAGATTATGTAGATGTAACCTGGTTAATTTGGGATGATGGACATTTTGGATTAATATTGACAATAGGAATACATTTCAGAACTAGCATACATGTGTTGTACGGATTGGGGGGAAGAATGAAAAGCTAAACAATATAGTTTATAATCCATTTCGTAATGTTCAAAGATATGGTTTCGTTATACAGTAGTATTAAATACCATTACCCTGTACATTAATCGGTCAAAAGATCTTACGGGATTATAGAGTTACCCAGAACTCTTGATTCTTGCATATACATAGGAATGCCAACTAACTTTATTTACCTTCTAGTTTATATGTGGGGGGTTTTGCCTTTAAAAAATATTTTGTTAAAAAAGTCTCAATAAAGATTTATTGCTA
The DNA here is from genome assembly GCA_039655065.1 of Glossophaga mutica. NCBI lineage: Eukaryota > Metazoa > Chordata > Mammalia > Chiroptera > Phyllostomidae > Glossophaga > Glossophaga mutica. The sequence continues at coordinate 150,150,377 of CM077304.1, read as the reverse complement.
TTATGCTTTTATATATCTTTTTTACTATATTTTGGCTTCTGCTAAGTTAAAATTTTTATGTGTATCTGGTGATTTTAAAAAATAAAATTAGATAACTCTACAACTTACATTTTAACCAAAAAAACGAATTGTCTTTTTAAGAATTAGCTGTGGATCCTGACCAGTGTGGCTCAGTTGGTTGGGCACTGTCCCACAAAGCAAAAGGAGGCCGGTTTGATTCGCGATCAGGGCACATGCCTGAGTTACGGATTCCATCCGCAGTGGAGGTGTGTGGAGGTGTGTTTGAGAGACCCCTGAATCCAACTTTCTGTCTCACATTGATGTTTCTCTCCTTCTCTTCCTCCCTTCCCCAAACCAATAAATAAAATCTAAAAAAAATCCATGTTTCTAAATACATGTTATAAAAAGCCATTGTGCTGAAGGAAAAAAAAAAAGAAAAGAATTGGCAGTTGTGAATGGAATGAGCCTAAGAATTAGGTTGTTTCAGAAGAAATTGATCTTATAATTCCTTTCCTAGAAACATTCAGGAGATAAACATTTTTAAAATATATTTTTAAACAGGCAAGTTTTAGTGATTTCATTTCAGTCAAACGTCAGTGCCACAGAAGACTTTGGGAACCCTAAGAAGAAAGTAGACTCATTCTAATTTGGCTACATTTATAAAATGTTCAGTGGCACTTTTCACAGTCACTATAAATTTGTAATGTTATAATATCCTTCACTAAAAGTAAAACTTTCTTCGGTCCCTAAAGATTAGGAAACAAGGATTCTTATACATTGATGTTGATGAAAATACCAACTTTTAAAAAAATGTTGCCTAACTTCCCTCCCATCTTTGGCAAGAGAGTTTCTTTTAACAATTCTGTTCAGACAGCAGGTTAACAGTAGCAGAACAGCATAGCAGTTTCTGTTACTGAAAATGAGGCAGCCCAGTGTTGCATTCGGTTACCTGGTGTAAAATGAATGGGTGGAGATATCATAGTATCAAAGAAGTAGAATATGGTACAAAAGTATCAATACTAATGATAGCACCTAATCTTAGAAACCATAAAATGACCATCTGTCAGATAATTGTGTTGTGTAGAAACGTGCCCTGAGGGGAGTACCTGGTTAAGGCAAGGCCTGGTGGCAAGGGGCTCAAGATTGCGACCCTTTATAAGTTAAAAGAGGAATCTGGCAGCCAGTGGGCTTCACCTTATTTGACATGCACAGTGACGTGTATTTTACTTGCATTTGAATGCGGTTCGGGGAAGCCTTCACTGTCATCTGCTCCACTTGCACATTTCCTTACTAGCTGAGAAGCCACACTTCTAGCCTGATCCCTGTGGGCCTAGTTAAATACATACTCCTATTTCAGACTCTCCCAAGTAAAATAGTGTGTGTCCGAATAGAGACCAGGTCTGAATAGAGATCTATGAGGACTTGTCCTATGACGCCATTACTCTGCATGAATACGTGTTTGTAGCTGTAGGAAAACATCAGTTTTCCAATTTCCTTTCTGTAGAAGCTGAGTCCCACAAAAGGATTTAATCTATACTTCTAACTGTAATTCCTTCAAGAGTCAACTGGATCAAATTTGCTTTTGAGGATGCCTGTGGATTGTGAAGTCCCATTCCAGGTACCCTACTGCTGGAACACCACACACACTCCTCACCCCACCACCGTCCTCCCAAGAACTTGAAAGCCTGAACACACTCCTACCCCTAATCACTGAAAATACTTAACTACACAAATTCGTACACCATTAGAGATGGAAAAGTAAATTCTGAGTTTGTCAACCACTTCTACCAGGTAAAACTAAATATCAATCAGCATAAGTGACAAATAGGTCTTTCCATTTTAATGGCCTACTCTACTGAATTCTCCAAGATTTATACAGAAGAGCTCACGAAAACATCAGATCGAAAGGCTGTATGGCTAAAGTCAGCTTTTGGCATTTATTCTTGAAAAAAATGAACATATAGGTACTGCACAGAAAGTTACAGATTTGTCATTGCTGTTTAGGATTCTAAATATCATTAATTTTTCTATTTTTTTAAAGATCAATTCTAGTAAGATACATCAGTATAGTTAGAAAATATAGTCTCAAAACTTAATACAAATGAGTTAATAGTAAATACCAGTGCATTTACAATTGTAACAAGAATTGCTGTTTTAATATTAAATATTGATTTAGAATAATTCCTTTTAGGGACAAAAATTGGTTTCCAATGCTAGTTGATCTAAACTTGAAAAGAATGACTTTATTGGTGAATCTGATATGAAGTAAACATACATATGTGATGATTGTCTCAGCGTTTATACATGGTTGTGTTTGTTATGTGAAGTCAGATTAAACATTTCCAGCAGATTTATACTGAAAGTGCAAAAAGCCACTATCCTAGATTTATATTGCATTATATTTTGCTTCTACTTTCAAGTTCCAAAGCTGTGCATAATATGTATTTTTATGGGTGCATGTGTATATGTGCATCCCACACTGCCTTTGCAAATTAAAGAATCCCTTCACCACTTTATGTTTTCAGCAGGGGATCTATCCAGAGGGAATTTAGACATCTACATAGCTGAATAAATTGAAATTTGCTCTTGAATAAGAAAAGCCTTTATATGGATCTTGCCTTAATACCTCCTATACTGAAGCATAAATGATCAAGCCACTGAAAACCCTTCGTTGTTGCTAATACACCAAAGTTCCTAGTCATCTAATTGATGCTGATCATGGGTGCACAGACATGTATGATTTATATAGACTGACCTGTATAATGCTTGGTCTGTATCAATATCACAAAAAGCAAGAGACTGGACAGTATAATTTATTGAGTAAGCATTCCAAATCAATAATAAAACTGGGTTTAATTGTTCCCATTATTGTTATATAAAATCAATTAGATAAACATTGCCAGCAGGTTTACACTCAAAATGCAAAATATGTCACTATTTGATACTGATATCACATTACATTTTGCTTCTACTTGAAGGTTTCAAGGAAGTACATTCTTCTAAATTAAATCAGTGTTCCTTGAGCTACAGTTCCCTGAATTCAAAAGAGCAATATATCAATCTTTATTAATAATAAATCATATTCTAGTTAAACAAAAAAGATAGTCTTTTTTGATAGGGCCCCAGATAACTTTGTGGTTATGAGATTTTAAAAATAAATTACATTGTTAAATTTAGTCACTCTTCAAGTTTGAAGGCATTATTAACAGCATACCCCTTCATTTAATGATAAACAAATCATTAATCAATTAAACTAAATTAAAGATTGCATGCCTGCTATAAGCAAATGCTTTCCAAGGCACTGGAGAAACAACAGCAAACAAGCACATATCTTCCCTGCACCCTCGCAGTTTACAGAAGAGCAGTTTGTGGCTCAAGGATCCATAACAAAAGCATCTTTTCTATAGCTAAACATCAAAAAAAAAAAAAAAAGTTAATGCCTAGGAAGAATAAAAGGTCATAAATTAATGTTTCTATAAATCTCTATTGAAACATTTCTTTGAGCACTATGCCTTAATTGTATTGGCTTCAGAGGTGTCACTTCTGATTAAGATTTATTCCTAAATGTGATAAAGCACCTCTGGCTCTTAGTGTAAAACGAGTTAAACAAACTATTAAAGCTGATGGTAAGCAAGACATTGGTTACGGAATTATCTAATTGGATTTTCTCTGGTCACTGAGGCACACCAATCAGGGCAAGAATTATTGTTTTATTCCTATTAGTATCTTTCAGTTTAAATGTACAATGCAGCTTCTGAGAATTACTTTAAAGAAAATAATTCAGCAAAATAATTTAAACTGAATTTTTCAAATGTGCAAAAGAAAAGCTTCTGCAAAAGTTATTGATGTAAAATGATTTTTGAAGCCAACCAAACAACTAATTTCTATTTTTGTTGGAGAGCAGAAAGGAATAACCAGTAGAAAAACTTGCAATTACACAATAGAAAATTTTATCTGCAGTCAAGATTTTCCTTGGGAATGGTAAATAAGCTCTGATTCAAACTTGTTTTCACCCGTTTTTCTCTCTGCCTTCGGTTGCAAAACCAAACTCTTACTACTTCTTTCTCAAGATTCAGTTCTTCAGCCATCCTCATGATCTCTTGAGAGGAGGGTTTACTCTGCTCTCCGAAGTGTCTCTCCAGAGCCCCTTTTGCAGCGATACTGGGAGATGAGGGTTGGGGCAGCAGGTAGGGGTAGAGAGGGTGATATTAAGTTTTTGGCAGATCAGAATTAAGTTACGTTGAATTTCCCAAATATTGACATGAAAACAAAACTTAAATACTCTGAAAACACTTTTAAAGCTCTTCAAAAAAAAGATAGATGTATGACTTGTCATACTTTTAGATGCTTGTCTTATTCAGGGTACCATTTATTACCAGAGTCACAGGAAGAAAGGAGAGGAACCCAGACTTTCTATGTTTATCCCACTTTGCACCACAAGAGGGCACTGACTTCCTGAGAAGGAAGGAACACTTTGCTAATCATTTCTACAAATTCCCCAGAAACCGTTTAAGTTGTTTACCATACAATAGATGAAATGTTCGGTGAACAACCAAAACAAAACCTATATGTTAGCATTTCCTCTGTGAGCCTCACGGGCATTACAGAACGATCAAACAACAATCTTTCTGGTTTAAATTCCAAGTTGCCTTTGACTTGAAAATAACTAAAATAACAATTACTGGTTTTGTTATTTTTAATAACACAGATACCAAATTGCCAGAGCAAGACTTAAACAGTCACTGTTTTAAAAGTGATTGTTTAGATTCTATTTTATTCAAAACTTGTGGAGCAAAAGTGTTTTTAAATCAACAATACAAACTATTCCAACAACTGTTTAAAATTACTAGCTCTCTGCTTTTCACTATTAAGGTATTAAAATATGCTTTTTATCCACATACCTTGTTTTTATTCAGTTGACTATATTCACCTTACATTTATAAGTTATGTTTCACCTGTTTGTGCTAAAACTGATTTCCATTTATAAAATTAACCTTTTCTTCCTCCATTTAATGTAACATTTAATGTCTCCAAAGCATACCTTATAGTTGTTCTGCGTTTCCTTTTCCTCTCATTGACTCCCACTTTTTCACTGTATAAAGCTGTAATGGGGAAAAGAGGAACAATTACAGAAACTGGGTAGGTTAAAAAAAAAAAACCTCAGATTTTGATTTGGATTTCAAATGTTCATTATAAAGCAATGCAAAATAAAATCACCATGCATTTTTATTTTAACTTTCTGCAACCGATGCCATTTTATATTACAAGCCCTAGATAAAAATGCAGACAACTGTAATTGAACAGTAAAATAATTTTTAAAATGTTAATACAGAAATAAATATTAACTTTTCAAAGATAATTGTGTATAAATCATATTGGTACTCTGCTTTTGTTCCCTCTCTTGCTCTAAATGCTCCCAAACCTTGCTCTTTATTCAGCCTTGACATATTAGTGTGAGTAGATAATTCTATCACATTAAATTGCTCATTTGGCAATTGCTTATGCTAGTCACTTGGAAGACTACTGTGAGCAAATGCTCTGGTTAGGCTAATACAAGGTTATAAAAATGATTGCATGTACAATCACTACAGTATAGAACAGAGGCAAAAAAAATATGAATGTGTTAAAAATTCATTTCATCATTTCATACCTGTGCCACACTATCTTAGAAAGCTGTCCTCATACAGCTTATTCTTCCACTATTTACCTGCTCAGTAAATTTATCTCTATACTTGCATTAGCTTTCTTTTCTTTCAATGTGATGAAACAAGACAGGTTTTTTTATCTTAAAGAAGAAAAACCAAACTAAACCTCAAACCTCTCACTCTATTGTTAATCCTACCAATAGAAGCCACTGGTTTTAGGGTAAAACATCGCAGAGCCTTCAGAGATACAGCTTCAGTACCTCCCACTTGCTCCGCTTCCTCCAGCCATTTGGATAATATCGCTTTCAGTTTGCATGCATTTTTGAAGCTGAGCTGCAGGTTTTCAAATCGGCAGATAGTTGTTTGACTGAATTCAGAGCCATGCACAGCTGCCAGGGCTTCCCCAACATTTGTTTGGGTGTATCCTGTGGAAGGACAGTAAAGACCGTTAGCTTCAGCTTTCAAGAAGCATTCATTTTGGTCCAGTATTGCATAAATCTGTGTATCTTTCTTTGTTCAGTACCACTTTTAAGCATATATTTGATGGCAATTTAGAATTATTTTGTAAGGTTCAGCGTAAAATTGTCCAGTACTCCAAAAAATATTCCTTCTAGTTAATTATTTTTTCTACAAGTCAAAATAATTCATATGGGAACTTCTGCCATTCATAGTATTTAGTCATATTGTATAGATGTATCATCAGATACTTAAAAACTCCTGTACTCTTTGTTATTATTATATAAATGTCTGATGATATATGCTCATCTATAATATACTTAATATAATGCATAACATATATGGTGCAATATCATAAATATTTTATCTCAACTGTAAGAGTGAAAAAAATCAACTACCTTGTTGAAAGTTACCAAGTAAAACTAAAAATTATCCTTACTTTCTTTGTTTCCCATGTTTACTATGAGACTTTGATCACCCAGCATTTTATTTACATGCCCAAGCACATTTATTACATCATTTGGTAATGCTTCTATCTCCTGACAAAGATGCTCATTGATTGTCCCGGACATTTTCACAGTACAAGTTGCTAGGAACCATCAATATCAAATTAGAAACATTCACAGCAATGTGAATACCAAACAGAAAATGAATGTTATAAATTGCTTACTGCTATGTTTATTGCATAGAGCAACTACACATTAATTTAGGGCCTACGGCTATATACCTGTATTCATAAAGTGGTTGCATATGATACTCATCAATAAATTTTATTACCAAATAACTTATGATTCATTCCACAAGTACAGAAGTTTGAACTATCATTTTTAATCCATTAAAAAAATCACTACTTCATGAATTTAAATCAAGATTAGTTGTTACAGTTATTTTATGTCGAAACACTTCTCAGTAGAAAGTGAACAAAGGCTATGCCAGCCAAGATGGAGGTGAAGGTGGACACACTGTGCCTCCTCTCACAACCAAAATTAAGGACAACAAATATTTAGAAACAAGAAAACACTCAGAACTGATAGAAAATTGAACTGTACGGAAGGCCAACAACCATTCATCCAGACTGGTAAGAGGGGCAGAGTAGCAGCAGGAAAAAGTGGAGGTTGGCGGACCGGGGCACGCAGGCAGCAACAGCTGGCAGTTCCCAGGCATGCAGGTGGTAGCTAGCAGACCCCAGGGGCATAGGGGGTTGCTAGAGGACCCTGGGCACAGGGTGGCAACTGTGCAGACCCAGTGAGGCCGCGCAAGACGGCTGGCTGACCAGGTGGCCCCACATTCGCATGCAGATAATCCAGGCGAAGGGGAAGCAGCAGAAGTGACTGGAATCCAAGAGAGAGCGGAGCAAGCACCATTGTTCCCTCTCGGACCCCGCCTCCACATTCAGCGTCACAACTCAGCGACTGGGCTGCTCCGCCTTGGGGAACACCTAAGGCTCCACCCCTCATACGTAACATACTCGACCAGACCCCCCCCTCCAAAAGAAAACACCAAAAATGGCTCAAACCAGAGAACAAATGAAATCCCCAGAGCCAATTCCTCTAAGTGATGAAGAGATAACCAACCTATCAGATTCACAGTTCAAAGCCCTGGTGATCAGGATGCTCACAGAATTGGTTGATTTTGCTCACAAATTAGATGAAAAAATGCAGGCTACAATACGTGAAATGAAGGAAAATGCATGGGGAACCAATAGAGATGGGAGGAAAACTGGGACTCAGATCAATGGAGTGGACCAGAAGGAAGAAAGAAACAACCAAACAGAAAAGAAAGAAGAAACAAGAATTCAAAAAAGTGAGGAGAGGCTCAGGAACCTCCAGGACGTCTTTAACGCCCCAACATCCGAATTATAGGGGTCCCAGAAGGGGAAGAAGAAGAGCAACAGGTGGAAAACGTATTGGAACAAATAATAAAGGAGAACTTCCCCAATCTGGCAAAGGAAATAGACTACCAGGAAGCTCAGAGTCCCAAAGAAGTTGGACCCAAGGAGGAACACGCCAAGGCACATCATAATTACATCAGCCAAGATTAAAATGAAGGAGAGAATTTTAGAAAGAGCAAGGGATAAGGGGGCAGTCACCTACAAAGGAGTTCCCATCAGACTGTCAGCTGATTTCTCAAAAGAGACCTTATAGGAAAGAAGGAGCTGGAAAGAAGTATTTGAAGTCTTGAAAGGCAGGGACCTACATCCAAAATTGCTCTATCCAGCAAAGCTGTCATTTAGAATGGAAAGGCAGATAAAGTGCTTTTCAGATAAGGTCAAGTTAAAGAAGTTCATCATCACCAAGCCCTTATTATATGAAATGTTAAAGGGACTTATCTAAGAAAAAGAAGATAAAAAATATGACAGTAAAAAGACAGCAAACTCACAGATATTAACAACCACACCTAAAACAAAAGCAAGCTAAGCAAACAGCTAGAACAGGAACAGAACCACAGAAATGGAGATCATATGGAGGGTTAGCAACAGGGGCGTGGGGGGAGAGAGGGGGAAAAGGTACAGAGAATAAGTAGCATACATGGTGGGTAGAAAATAGACAGGGGGAGGGCAAGAATAGTGTGGGAAATGTAGAAGCTAAAGAACTTATGACACATGGACATGAACTAAAGGGGGGAATGTGGGTGGGAGGGGGTGTGCAGGGTGGAGGGGAATGATGGGGGAGAAATGGGACAACTGTAATAGCATAATCAATAAAATACATTTAAAAAACTAAAAATAAAAAGTTGCTACCAAATTAAAAAAAAAAGAAAGTGAACAAAGGCTATGAACACAAAATCCACAGAAATGAAATTACAGGGGACTGCCCAACACCTGACACAACACTTGACTCTTCACTCAGACGAGAAATGTCAAATTCGACTACCGTGAGACATGACTTTGACCTGTTTGATTTGCAAAAATACAAAAGATTACGTGCATCTTTTTTCTTAACGACTATTTATTTATTCTATTTGTCAGTCACTGTTCTAAGTGCTCAGATGTCCTTAAAGAGAAAACAAAAACAAACAAACAAATCAACCAGCAAAAAACTCCCACCTCAATGGAGATTGTTTTCTGAGCAGTGGCAGAAGAGGCATTCTGATGGCAGCAAAATTTGGTACAAGTCTACATGGACACATTTAGCATCTATCAAAATTATAACTATGCACACTCTGATGAAGCAATTTTTCTTTTAACAGTTTTCCTACACATACATTTACATAGGTACAAAATAACATTTATGAAGTTTATTATTATAAAGTTTTTAACAAAATAATATTGGGGACCACATAAATTTATCATCAGTAGGAGATCGGTTAAATAAATTGTAAAATGGAATATAAGAGAGCCATTTTTTAAAAAGCTTTCTAAAAATTGATATGTAAATTCCTCAACATAGTTAATTTTTTAAAAAATCTGCATGAAGAAATATATGTATTTGCTTATCTATGATAATATCTGTAAAATGTTACACAGAAACTAACATTGACTAGTAGGGAAGACAAAGCAGAAAGAATACATTTTATTTATATTCTTTTATGTCTTTAAATAATATGAATGTGTCATCTATTCAAAAGTTCAAATAAAATATGGAGAAAACAGGGCACCTTTAAACTAATTTTGAGATGGTTAAGTTGAAAACGAGTGCCATTAACTTAAAAATCTATGTATTGAGGACATTAAAAATTTACAAGGAAATAGAGGTTTGCATAGGACTGTCACACTTGCACAAACTTAAACCCACAGTAGAGATTAGACTGAGAACTGTCTTGGACTTTTGAGCAGAGCGAAAGAGATTGAACAGTAATACAGTAAGGACCTGCAGACCAAGTAGTGTGGCCCATTGCACTTAAAAAGCACATACCTAACTTGATTCTTCTCACTTTAAATTCATTGGCAAACTTTTCAAGTTCTCGAATTTCTGGAGAATCCATGTCTATGGGCTCTTCAACCAATTTATTTTTCCGCCTGAGTTCCTGCTTGAAATCAGCAGCTGTGGGGTCCTCTGCCAGGAGGGGCTGGTGCATGGCAGGAAAGCCGTGGCTCAGGGTGTGGTCAGGAAACTTATAGAGACAAGGGGTTAAGCTGCCTGTGAATAAAGGAAAGAAAAGGGCCATTATCTATACATCCCCATTTCTATACAAGCAAGGGTTTTTGCCCGTTACAGCCCATTCTTTTGTATAACCAGTCTCAATTCTAAAAGGTGAATTGACAATCAGTCTTCTGAAGAAGTAGCTTAGTATAAATGTAATTATTTATTTCCCACCTTCCTTAGGGAAGTGAAAACTAAGATAATGCCAAAGGAATTGCAAATAATTAAAATAAGCAATGGAATAAGCAAATTCTCTCAGAAGTGTGAGTTTTCCAGCATTTTTTCTCTTAAAGTTGTCCATTTCTAGGAATCTGAGGTTCAACTCTAAGCAGAATGTATACATTTTTTTAAAGCTTAACTTCATTGTACTTTTTTCCATTACCATTTAGTCCCCTTATAACCTCCTCCCTTCAGCAATCATCACACTGTTGTCCATGTCCGGGAGTCCTTTTTCTTTTTTGCTCAATTCCTCCACCCCCTAAGCCATACCCCCACCAGCTCTCATCTGGTCTCCATCAATGAGTCTGTCTCTCTTTTGCTTGTTAGTTGAATTTGTTCATCAGAATGTATATTTTGATTTTTATTTTCTTAATTCATTGAAAACAGAATCTGTGATCTTTTTTTAAAAATCAAGTCACATGGTTAACTGCTATATTGGAAAATTTTCTAAAGATCAGAAAATTGATTTTACAAGATTTAGAAGCTTGACTTTTATCAATAAATGCTTAACTTCAAAGGGAAATAATCAAGTCTTTTAAAAATTTAACATAGGCAAGAAAAAAGAATGATAAGAACATAAAGTACATTAATATGACTTAAATATATTTGAGGAGTGAATAGATACCAACAAAAAGTAATTTTTAAAATTCTATTAAAAAGTCAACAAGATTTTTTGAAAAGTATTCAATACAATGAAATCATTTTTGATAATTTTTAAAATATGCACACAGAATTTTAATGAAATTTATAATACTAGCCTGTTGGTGAGACCTGGACCCAGGCAAACCTGGGACTCTTGCCCCAGATTCCTGCAAGAACTGGCCCCAAGGGGTTTTCATAGACCTGCTGTCTCTTAGAGGACAGGCGCAAAGATGGACACCCCAGTCTTGACCCACTTGACTGAGCTGTCTCTTCCCAGGTGGAGAAACCACAGACAACTGCTCTGTGGGTGGGACACCCAGCAGGCACCATCTGAGTACAATGCCTATAGACTTGTATATAAGTCCTTTCATATTGTTAAGGTGCTGATGTACAATTGCTGTGTTTGTGAAAACATATTGTGTTCCTAGTTTGTGCCATAAATGATGCTATAAAGGGAAAAAATGGCAAGGAAGAGTGCAATTCTAGATACAACAGGTAATCACCCATGAATAATAAGGCATTGTGTTGATTGAGTGGTTTAAAAAATAAATGACAAAAAAATAAAATATCTAAAGAATTTTTAATTGCTTCCAAACTTCATTCTTTATTAGTAGAGAAGAGTCTGTCTCATTTGGGGAGAATGGGTGAGAGATAACAGAGTCAAATTCCCAAACATTTTAGGTTCTTCATTTGTCCATTACATTTTAATTGGTAGAGAGGTCACTTCAATTTATGTTAAATGACACATGTATCCAAGACATTTTGATATAAATAAAATATTCAGTAATCAATCATTTTGTTATGAATATAAATAAACATTAAAACTAAAAATAAATTACTACAGAATATATACAATAATCATCTTGGAAATGTTGAGAATATACATCAAATTTATGCTACTTGTAATATCTTCATAAATATATTTACAAATCAAAGACATGAGTAATAATGTATTTTGCCAGAATATATAGATCTTACATTAATATATCAATATATAATGAGTAAGGAATACTGTAAGTCAGCAAATTGTTGGCTTGTTTATGGAAGAATGTAATTATAAAGCAGACCCCTATCCAATAGACTATGTTCCTTTTCTGAAGCAAAGTAAACATACAAGTGAAAGATTAAACAAAAAGCATAAAATCAATTAGGCTGTTTCACAGGTATTAAAAATATTTGAAAGAAACCATTCATGTCTAGAAAATTTCATGTTGCTTTTACAAACCAAAATTATTAGGTTTTACTTTTCAAAAAGTCAGTTAGTCCTCTAATTAATGCTTTAGTGGATGTTAAACTGATCAGACTAGGTAAAATTTTTAAAAGCAATTAATTGTATCAATGCTGAATTTATTACATAGTTTATTTTTGAAAATGATTGTTAATTTGGGAGTTCATTTTTAGCTATTAGTTTTAGATTTTTGCTGGTTGAAGTAAAAGAAAGACTAGTACATAAGAAAAGAAAACTGATCACATTTAGTTCAGCATCTACTTAACATCTATCTTACGACTGACTTTTCTTTCACTAATGCTTTCAGAGCTGATGCTTATATGTAAAACAATCTTCTGTCATCATTCAGAAATTTCAAATGCAACCTAATACACTTAATGATAAAATATTCTGAAACACAGTCAAAGCAAAGTAAAAAAAATCAGGCCACTGTTACATTTTACATATCTAATGTAGTTTAAGGTATTTTTCAGTGGCACCCAACCTTTTTGGTATCACGGACCTATTACATGGAAGATGGATGTGGGGCCGGCGGGGAGCTGGAGCTCAGGTGAGCCTCACTCCCCTACTGTGGATGAGGGTTTGTGGGGAGGACAGGAGGCAGAGCTCAGGTGAGCTTTGCTTATTGCCAGGCTCCGAACAGGTGGGACAGTACCAGTCCACTGCCCAGCTCCAGGGGGTGGGTACCCCTGCTTCAGATAACTAATTTAACCTATGTCAAATTATGTTTATTTTACATAGGTAATTTTTTGCATATCTTTTACATGAGATGCCACGAAACCTGAATTTGTTAGCCATCTCAATTATTCAATTTTTGTTGCTGATCTTTGTCACACACTGCTGCAAATTTTCTGTGGCACTTTGTGCTGTGCTGCCATTTTCTTATCCTTATATAAACAAATGATGAAGGAAGAATATGATGTTTTACCAAATTTAAAATGTAGGAAATTTAAGTAAAAGGAAGTTAAATAACTTTCCTTGGGTGCCACAATGAATTAACTATACAGTTGAAACTAGAACTGAAGTCCAATAAACACTGCAATAAACCACATCAAAATAATTGCCACATCTATACTCAGGTAAATTAAATTCTTTCTTATAAAAACTTCTGTAGTTTAAACATATTGGGCTACATTAAAACAAATACTTTCAGACAAAAATATTATAATTATTTATTAAAATATTGGAAGTGGGTATCTCTAGTTCCAGAAAAAATTAGAGTATTTTATATATTATAAATGCTCTGCAGAAATAGACATTTAGAAAATAAATTTGATCATGAGTCTGTGAAAAGTGCATAGGAAGCACTATACTCAAAGGCCAGGCACCTAGAATGAAAAGGAAAACACATGTGATATGTTTTTATTTTTTATTAAGTGAATGTTTCCACAATTATCCACAGGGACACAGTTTTTCTGGAACTAACCCTAAACAGAAATTTATAATGAGTCATAAGCACAGCCCAAAACACTGCAGTTTCTATCATCTGATCCCGTATTTGGGGGAGACTGGGGAGAGATTGTATAGAGTATTTGGCAAGATATTTTTAAAATCTTTCTAAAGCCTGAATTAGTGGAAGAGGGAAAAAGAAGACAAAAGATGCTGTGACTCATGAGCAGCAGTGAGTCACATATTCAACTTCCCAAACGTCAATAAAGCAAAGTTTTCTGTAAGTCTAGGCAAGCGCTCACCTAAATAGCTTGGAAGTGTCTGCATCTTCTTCACAGCCCAAAGTGTATTTTCACATTGCAAATGAATCCCCTACAGCCTCGCTGGATTGCTCTGTATGTATTTCTGTGTGGTGGAGGTGGGAGGATGCAGGTGAATCTCTGAAGCAGGCAATGGGGAGGCAGAGGTCTGGCCTGCTCTGCAGGGCTCTGGCTCAATGGACCATGGGCTGGGGCAAATTGCGGTTCTGCGGCATGTGGCTCTGTCACATGCTAACTAACCGACAGTGTCTCGGAGGTAACGGCCTTGAAGCCTTAAAAGAACAAACACATGAAGTAAAGAGACAAAGCAAAATACTGGGCCTTCCTGTAGACATACCCAGGAATATGCATTTAAATATTTCTATTTATTTTATTTTTTTCCTCATGCATGACAATGTGAAGAAAGTCATAAATTCGAATTGTGATCTTTTCTCTTTTGTGTACATAAATCCTTTCTGTATACAACAGGGGTCCTCTGCCTGGTCTTGTAAGTTGGGTTTGTTTAAAACCAGCCATGCCCATTTGTTTACATATTGCTTATGGCTGTTTGCCTACTACAATCACCAAGTTGAGTTTACAGTCACCAAGTTGAATAGTCGAGACAGAAGCTAATTAAAAAACAGGAAAAATACATTAGGTCAAAGCTACTGAGAGGCCCTTCATGATTCAGAGGAAAAAGATCTTCAGAATTAAAAAAAAGAAAAGAAAGAAAAGTTGAGAATGAAGAGATGGACTTCAAAATAGACTATTTCTCTGTGTCAACCATCAAAATTATTTCTGTTGCCTTTTGCATTTAGTCTACACGAAGTGGGCACTTTCAGCCATAGTAATTTTTTCTCTTATTATCTACTTCTCATTAAAAAAAAAAAAAAAGGACATTCATCTTCTTGGTTGATTCCCAAACCTCAGCTATTTTGCTTTTGTCTTAAAATTAATTTTTAAACAAGGACTGTCACACTAGGTCTTGGTGTGGCCGACATGTAATATGATCCAGCTGGGTTAAACACTCATTACCACAGAGCTGATTTGCTCAGTTTCTGCAGGCGGCGGGCAGGCAGCGTGGACCGCCCACTGAGCTTGTTTCCTAACTTTCACCTAGCATAGGGAACTGGAAAACAATCTCAGGTACTCAAAAATCAAAGTGTTGAGGGTGTTTGCTGTGATTTTGTTTTGTTTTGTGATTAACTAGAAGATATTTTGAATAGCATTTATAATTTGCTGGTCACTGTTATCTACACCGTAGGATGTTGAATTATCTAAATTCTCAGTAGAGACAAGAAGGAATTTAGCCGCAAGTGTATCTAAAGAGAAGATCAAAGGAGAAAGATGGGTTGAGTTGCTAAAACTGAGCCACAATTCAACTCTAATAAAGTACATGTACCCACACAACCTAAATATGAAGAGATTGAAACTCAGAGATGTTAAATGACTTCAACACAGTTCATAATTATTTCGTAGTGCAGCTAATTCATTGCTTCCAATTAGTTAATCTCTTTGGTATGCCCACATCTGGATTATGAGGTACAGTGAATTAATCTGTAATTAAAGTCCTCCCTACTAACTTCAGCAAAATATTAACTATAGCTTTTCTTTTTTCAGAGAATTATTAATGTAATGAAATGCTTAAACTCAATGTAAGCATCAGAGTGTGGGTAATAAGATAAGCACATGAGCAGGTGACAGGTAAATTGGGGAGGGTACAGGGTGGAGGGATTAAGTGAAAAAGGACAAAGGACTCATGGACATGGACAATAGTGTGGTGATTGCAGAGGGGAAGGGGACATAAGGTGATTAAGTGGTAATGAAAAAATACAATAAAAATTATTAAAAAATATAGCAATTTTACTTCCTTTGAAATATAGTGCTTTCTGTAGCTTCACTTTTATATGGAGTATGCGGCATTGAACCTATCTTTGTTCCTGATGATAAGAAACGTCTGTGGATTGTGTGATTTGGTGAATGTCTTGAGACTACTCAGAAAATTCAAATGACAAAACTAGGTTTCTCTCCTGTATTTTACACCTTTGCAATCTTACTTCTGAATCTCTGTGTTTTATAACTCAATTTGTGTTGCTTCTCTGGGGATCAAGGCAGGAGAGCTCAGATTCTCTGAATTTACTCTGCTGTGATACAAATGCTAATACTGAATATATGTCAAAATAATGACATTCTAACAAATTAGAAAGCATATCACATTTTAATGATATCATTCTCAAACATAGTTCAAATATAATTTATATGTTTGCTATGATGAGTTTTTCTTTCAGCAACATATTTAATGTTGTTTTAAGACTACAATGATACCCCCAAATCTTAGGTTAATGTTTTATTTTTGATGTCACCAGGCTTTGAATCATTTTAAAGGGCTTTTCCAGGGGCCTCTCTGGGTTTGTTGAGTGCCTGCCAGGAAAGTTGGACAGCACAACCTGAGCTGCCTGAGCCTATTTGCTCCAATCCTGGAAACTATAGGATGTTAGAATGTCAGGGCCCCTGGGAACTCACTAGACCCTCGGCTCTGGCCTAGATCGGTGGGAAGGAGGGTGGTAGCAAAAACCATCTTAAAATATTTGGTCTGTGGCTGATTTGATCTTTGGGCTAACCTCAATCCGTTGCTGCCTGTTGCTGGGTTTTGAGGGCACATTAAGTTGCACCTGGCTCCAGGGGAGTCATTGTGAACGAAAAGCAAGGCCTCTCCTCCAGAAGAGCAGTGCACCACCATGTGCTTATTGTTTTCTATCTTCATAATCAAATGTGGTGGAGGCCACCAAAAGAGTTCTACCTGCACCTCTGGTGGCTAATCATTTTACTATTTTATTATGAAAGTAGTTCATCATTAGTGAGGGGTGTTCTCATTAACCATGAATACTCATTAACTACTAAGTGTCTGAATCATACATTATCAGTTTTCAAAGGGGAAGAAAAATACATGGCTTTCCTTATTTCCTAATTATTAAAAAGAAACATTACAATGTATAGGTAATTGTTAAGAACATCAGTCTTCATTTTCCATAAAGGTGATGATACTAGTTTATTCAGAATGCTGCTTTCACAGAATGGGAGAAAAGATAATTAGTTCTGGAATATTATATTTTTAAACTTTTAATGTTTTACTTGGTTATAAACAGAGAAATTAAAGATTGGTAAATTAAATTATTTGCTTATTTTTTTCCAAATTTATAGGCATAAATCTATGTTTGACTTTTTCATTACTTATTCTAGATAACAAAACGCAAGAAAAAATGTTCCTAATATGTGATTCCTTTATCTGAAGTTTCCCTCTCAGTGTGACACAGTGCGTGCATGCACATACACACACGTACACATGCACTTGTATTCTCACATAAAGCCTTAGTACTTATTGTCACCCATAATATTTCTTTCCCTGAAGTTATAAATATAAAAGATCAAAAATATCTAAAAAATTGAGGAGTAACAATTTAAACTGCCGAAATATTAAACCATTAAAATGTTTTCTCTGGTCTAAAATTAAGTCATGAGTTTTGTGATGAATGGATCCCTTTAGTTGTACTTTTCTCTTCCTTAAGAAATATGCTGGCAGTGCCCCATACAAGCATCAGTAAATAAGCAGTCTTGATCCAGTGATGATTTATTTATCCAGAAAAGAAATGTATGCAAATTTCTGATCAAGATTCCCTCAAACCCAGGAAATTCATCTAAGTTTCCCCAAACTCAGTTTTATATGTAAGGACAATTTTTCTTACCTGCCATCACTCCATAGGTTGATGGTTGGTTTCCATAATGACAGGAAGGAACAGAATAATGAAGTCCGGTTGCTGTGTTTCCCAACATTGTCACCGAGAAATATGTATGCAAACATTTAGAAGTTTGGGTCAAAGACAAAACAGACGGGACTGGTAAGAAAATGTATGAGGATTGAAGATACTTTTGTTTCATTTCAAAAATACACATTTATGTGATTCTTAAATTTACATGCAATTGTTTGTTCTCATTTGGGGAAAGTTCTCTGAGTAAGTTAAAACTAGTGGTTAAGTTTATCTCCACTAATGAGACTGTAAATCAGCAAAGTGGAGCATAGCCTTCGCTGATTGTCCTATACTCTGTGAGGGTATGACTGACCAGTAATCAAGTTTGGACCTTGGCAAATTGAGAACTGCAGAATTCTTGTAGGTTCCATTCAATATAGACATTGCAACAAACTGACTAAAAGAATAGTCTCTTAAAATTCTTATATAACATGGTATTATAAAGTCTTTCTCTGGAAGAATGAATACAGAAATACAGGTCTTTTTCTGGAAGAATGAATACAGAAATTGACTCTTGAACAGTCTTTACTTTGCTCATTCTCCTAACAAATTTCTTTCATCAAAGAGGACATGGCAGAGCAACTAGGCTCCTCACAAAAATCCCACTAAATTTAGAAGCTTGTGAAAACACTGCGACAATATATGACGTGTTTGTGTTGATGATGAAACCTTGAGGTGGTAGGTTTCTGCATGCACACAATCAATTTAACAATTCTAATGATAAAGCAGGTCAAAGAATAAGTTGATTGCGGAGTGGCGATGTCTATAAAGGTTGAGAATAGTGTACAAACACAAACTTGTTTATAGTTAACGTGGCTTATGAAATCAATGTGTATTTTGAAAGCAAATTTAAATTACTAAACATTTTAAAATCAGACTTTAAACATGAATCACCAAGATGACTAAAAGCACCGACTATTAACAATAAAATCTCTAGCCAATGTTTCCTCATTTATTTAATTTTCTTATTCTCATTCATATCCTGAATATAGTGTCGGCTTTTCATAAATATAATATAATTATATCCTCTTGAACAAATTCAAGAGGTATTAAAAAGTAGAGAATTTGAATTCTTTGAAAATGTTGAGATATGATAGTGATTAAAGCCATGAGGTTTCTTCAGAAAGTAAAACATATTTTCTCTAACTATAGAACAATGTTTAATATTTTTAAATATCTGCATAAATTTTCATTTTATAACTGACATGAGAAAGAACTAAAGTCATTTTGCATTATGATTACACATAAAAACCTTGTTATGCATTCCAAAATTAGCCAAGTAAAGATGAAAACAATTAAATACTCAATTGTTCTTATTATACACATTATTTCTAGTTCCTTATTTGGACGAATGACTATGATTTGATGAAAAAATATAAATACAATACTATTATCATTTAAAATATATTTAAGTCATTTTTACTCATAATTTTTTTTAATTTATAAAATTTAAACACATTTTGTTGCTCTGATTTTGAGAAGATGGATAAAGGATAGGTTAATTTACTAAATATGTTATTTATTTATTTAAAAATACATTTTAAAAATAAGTAAATGGGGTTTTGAGCCTAAACTAGTTAAATTACTTCAATTCTAAATATTTTAATTCTGAAATAATATTCACACACAGTAAATTAAACAGTGCACTATTCTCCTCAGCTCTTATTTATAGAAAAACTCTATTATTAAAAATATAGACTTAGCTATGGGATAGTTTAAATTTTTATAGCACATTTTTGGTAAAATATGTTATTATGTATTTTTAAATGTTTGCGTGTACTTTCAATATTACCTTTTAAATTCAGTTAGAAGACTCTTAGGTAAGTGAAAAAAAATCTCGACATTAATGACTTTACCAAAGTCTAGCTATATAATCTGTATATTCTTTAAAATCCAGCTAAAGATTAATGCTGAATTTACATATATATTTGTAAACTGCCTAATTATAATAAAAGATAAAACCTAAATAATTTAAATCAGACTATAAATTTATCAACTAAAATTTTAATTTCTAAATGTATAAAATTTATTTCCTATTTCAATTGCTTTCAAAACAAGTGAAAATGAATATAGTATATTGTTATTTAGTGGAAGAAATTTATTCGACTCAATTTAGTCTTTTTAGAATTCTACTTCAAACACTTTATTTGTTACTGCACAGTTAAAGAATGAATTATGCTTTTTGCAAAACATATTTAACTGTGTTTAAGACAATATATTTGAATTTTCAAGTTTAATTTTTATTTAGGAAAGTTATAGAAAAAATATTAAACTTGGTTAGAGGTTGAAGTCTTTCTAGAATGCAGACTTGAGAAAATTTAACTCAGTTCTTTGGCTCTAAATGTTATATATTGCTTCTACTTTTTATTTTTGAGTTTTGAATTATGCTAAAAAGGTAAGTTTATTAAACTTATTTAATTAGTTTATTTTTTGACATGCATTGTTGTTGTTATTGGGAGTCACTTAACTGTGTTTACTATGAGGTATTTTGGCTGGTTTTAGAAGAGTAGCAAATGTTACCTAAAAACAAAATAAATTTGTAAGTTAAAGAAGTTACACCTTTAAAACACTAAATTATTTGATTATTTCTTTAGTTTCTCTCTTTACCCCCAAACTTTTCATTAAAATAATTTTTGGATTAAAATTAGCCAAATTCACTATTTAACTGTATAAAAAAAACACATCTTTATAATCAAACCAAAAATAATTTAAATTGCTACACTTGTATTTCTTGAAAAATTTCTTAGACATTTTGACTTCTTCAATATCTTTTATGTTTAACTTAAAATATATTAAACTGAAGGACAAAATAAAAGAAACAAAGAGATTCTAAACTAACAAGATTCAAATCATCTACTCCGACATCCTTAGGCCCAGCCACCTGCAGACTGTTATTGAAGTCAGTACCTGTGGACATCACATTGGTAGCATGGTTGGAGACTGGTAGGCACTCGGCGGCAGCGCTGTGATGCATTATCAGTGGCAGAGTTGCAGAAGACTCGGAATTCAGAGGTATAAAGGTATCAGCCGAAGTAAAAGGTTGGCAACTCATTCCCACAAGAGAGTAGAAAAAGTAAGAGAATTGTTGCTCCCAAAATCAGAGTTTTATTATATTACTGTCTCAAAGGGCTGTTTCAAATCTCACTACCTGCATATATACATCAGGAAGGCTCTGAAGCCCCAAGAGGGCGCGTGCTGGCATTTATACTGCAGGGAAATCCCTTTATACATGTTAATCATCTTTTCCCAGGGGTATTGCTTCATCAGTCTGAACTGCCTTCCTTCTAACTCAAACATAATCCACGCGGGAGAGGAAAGCTGGTTATGGGGTATAGATTGAAAGGAAGGGAGAAATTTGAAACTTTTTTGACAACTTCAGTAATTCAGACCTTTCAGAAAGAAATCAAAAACTTAAAAAAGTGTCCCTCAAAGAAATAATGCTCCAATAAATTGAAAAATAGGGGTCTTTTCATTACTAAAAAATGACAAATTTATATATATGAGACTTTATTTTTTGATAACTTTCTATTAAACTTGCAAAATGACAAGAGAACTTACGACATAATTTTGAGAAATTATGAATATTTAAGTATTTAAATTTAAATTGAAGATATAGACGGCTAAATGTAAGGATGAATATATAACTAATTCACACAGTGATGCATTTTTAAAAACAATGAAAACCAATTTAATTTTATAATATTATACATGAAAAAATATTGAATAAAATTACAGTAATCTGTAGAGAAGATGAACATGAGAGATAGTATCTCTCCCTTAATTTCAATTTACTCATTAAAAATGAATATATAGTAGGCTCTTACTGTATGCTGGTGAGATCTAGGCACTTTCCCCAGTTATGCCATGCAGATCTCACAGCACCTGCCTGAGTCATACACCATACCATCCTCTCCACACCGCACCGTGCCTGAGCCTCTGCACTTAGCCATTCTGCTCCCGAGCTGGTAGTAACCATGGTAGCACTGGGTGCAAACTTGGTATGCAGGATAGATTCATATTATATGAGAATGGGAAAAAAACAACAACATGCCACAAACAATTGATTTGAAGATAAATATCAGCATCAAGATTTTACAATGATCATGGTTTCAATATATAAATGAATAAATGTGATACTTTTAAAAAATGTATACTAGGAGTAACATAGCAAACAGAAGTAACGTGGCAAGCATTCATGGATATTACTGACCTAAGCAAGGACCATGCTTCATTAGAATTTTTTTAACATTTATATTTTGGAATGTTTCAAGGCCACTTGGAATTGTGCTAATTTAATGTTAGTGTTGAGAAGAATATAGTTGCATAAAACTTAAATGTTTTCTTAATCACCAAGTGATATTTTACAAAAAAATAAGGATGCCCCAATCATTAGCTATTGCCTTAAAATATTTATTTTCAAAATGACACATTTTTCCATATTTTCAAGCTTATTAGTCTTCTCTAATGGGAGAAGATGATAGGTAATCAAAAATAATGACCTTATTCTTGCAGAATTCTTATAATTTTTCAGAACTTCACATGTACAAAAAAGTACTTTTCCAGTGTTTAAAAAAAGAATTTGCTAATAAAACTAAATAGAAATAAGTTTATTGGGCATTGCATGTCTTAAAAATTAAATAAATGATATACAGAAAGAACAGAACTTGAAAATTTCCCCTAAAAATTTTGATATTATTATTTAGAATCATTGGAAATATTGGTGAAATATATCAGCCAAATGATAGATAATGAACAGTATCATAAAACCTGCCTGGAATTACTATGCTACCTAAAATTCTAAAATTGCAAACATAGATGTTATTTCCTTAATAATGTTTAAATTTTAACTACTTGTGCTGTGTAATAGAAACCGTAATGTTACAGTTGGAATTGTGGAAAGCCAGGAATAGAAGTTCCCATTATAGTCTTCTCAGAACTATAATCTATTAATTTATCAATTTTTAAATCAACTTTTTATAAACAGTTTTAATTTTACATAATATTGAATTGTATAGATCTATTACATTTTAACTATTTATTGTTGGGTGTTTGTATTTGTTCTGCTTTTCACTTTTATAAATAACAATGTGATTAACTT
Source organism: Glossophaga mutica (assembly GCA_039655065.1). Classification (NCBI taxonomy): domain Eukaryota; kingdom Metazoa; phylum Chordata; class Mammalia; order Chiroptera; family Phyllostomidae; genus Glossophaga; species Glossophaga mutica. The sequence goes on along the minus strand of CM077304.1, from coordinate 150,127,513 downwards.
TTTTGTCCAAAATATTTTTATACAACGTATTTTTACCACATAACTATTTTGAATTGTTTTGAATATCCTCCTTTAGGATATATCGTTAGAAGAAGGATTATTGAATTTGTCTTATGACATTTTTAAAGCTCTTAGAACCATTTCCAAATTGCTTTTTTTAATTACAAAGACATTTTTAAAGTAGTTCTAGGTTCAAAATAGAATTAAGCAGAAAGTACAGATAGACCCCATGTGCTCCTTGCTCCCACACCTGCACAGGCCTCCCCATTGTCAGCGTTCCCCGCCAGAACGGCACCTTTGTTATAACTGATGACTCTGCACTGACACATCATTGTCTCCCCAAGTCCACAGTTTGCTCTTGTACATTCTATGGGTTTTAACAAATATATAAGGACTGTATCTTGTTCATTCTGTGGATTTTAACAAATGTACAATGGCTGTAACTGCTATTGTAATATCCTACAGAATATTTTCATTGTCCTTAAAATTCTGCATTTCACCCATTTGTTCTCCTTTTTTCCTCCTAATCCCTTTGGCACTGATGATCTTTTCACTGTCTCTATAGTTTTGTTTTTTTCAGAATGTTACATTCTTAGAAACTTACAGTGTGTAAACTTTTCAGGTTTACTGTTTTCACTTTTATCATGCACTTCAGCTTCTTCGGTATTATTTCATGGCTTGGTAGCTCATTTCTTTGTAGTGTTAAATAATATTCCACTGTCTGGATGTACCTCAGTTTATTTATTCATCCACCTACCGAAGAACATCTTGTCACTTTCATGTCTTGGTAATTATGAGTAAGGCTGCTATAAGCAAATGTGTTTTGTGTAGGCATAAGTTTTTAAGTTCTTTGGGTAAATATCAAGGTGTGCAATTGCTGAATCATATGGTAAGAGTGTGTTTAGTTTTGTAAGAAACTGCCAAACTGTCTTCCAAAGTGGATGTACCATTTTGTATTCCCACCAGCAATGAATGAGAGTTCCTAGTGCTCCACATCCTCATCAGCATTTGGTATTGTCGGTATTTTGGGTTTTTGCCATTCTAATAGGTATGCAACGCTATCTTATTATTGTTTTAATTTGCAAATGATGCCTAGCATCTTTTATGTTATTTGCCATCTGTATTTTTCCTTTAGTGAAGTGACTGTTCAGATTGTTTGCCCATTTGTAAGCTGGGTTATTAGTTTTCATATCATTGAGTTTTAAGGGTCATTGTTACATTTGGGGTAATAACCCATTATCAGTTATGTCTTCTGCAAATATTTTCTCTCAGTCTCACTGCCCTCACAATGGCTTGTCTTCCAAATTGTTTTTTTCAAATAATTTGTTCTATTGTGATTTGGTTTCAAATACCAGAAACAATTTGAGCAAAAAATAAAACACACAGAAAAGGCTAAAACACAGGCTGAGACTGAATAGGAAATGGAAAGCCATTTGCCACATCTCTCTGTCTTTCCTACCCTTTTTCCCTGTATTCCTCACTTTTCAAACTTTCTACCAAATAGCCTGGTTAATTCTCCATCTATACCACCTCACAGATCTCCAGATCACTCCCTAAGCTTTTAGCCAGGCAAGGAGATTACTGCTTCTCGATCAACATTTCTGAGAGAACCATTCTGATTGGCTATGGCTATTCACTGGCTGTGGCTATTGGTGTGTTCGAACACAGTTCCTGTGCCCGCACTTGTAAATGAATTGGTTTGCGTCGGAAGCATTCCGACATTTGTAGATGATGAGAAATTGTTATCTGGAAAGACAATCTTAAAATGCGATTGATGCTATTCTACCATTTTACAAAAGTACCACAAGAGAAAAATTGACATTTTTTTTGCATTCTCAATGTCAGTAATAAAATCTAACTACTGATGCTTTACGTTTACTAAGACTATAGCATTTCTTAATTCAATATCCACTTTTGATTACTAATATGTTATAGTTCATATCTATATTAGCTATTTGTACTCATCATTTTGTTAACAGATGGCATATTTTGTCTTTTTACTTAAAAACTTTCAGTTTTATTATCAATTTGTGTTTTTAAGTGTATTAAGTATATTAATTTTTATTCTTTTTATAATTTTATGATTAAAGTTCTTCCAATTTATTGCTTGTAATTTAAATGTATATGGGACATTGACATACAAGAAGGGACCTAAAAAAAACCCAGAATCTATTTCTAAAAAATTGTGTATTTATTCTTATGTGTTTAAACTTAGTACTCTTCAATGTACTTTCTGTTTCATGCAATACACTTATTGAGGTTTTTTTCCACTGATCATAACAAACCGTTTTTGAACTCTTTGATTTTAGTGCCTTTTAGTGCTTCTGCCATTTTTAGTTTCACCTCTTCCACATTGGCAAAATGTTTCCCTTTGAGTACTTTCTTCATCTATGAAAACAAAGTTGCTTGGGGTGAAGTTGAGTGAATAGGGAGGGTGGAGCATGGGGGTCATGCCATATTTTGGTCAAAAATTGCCGAACATGCAGTAAAGTGGGGACAGGTGTCCTCCTAATTCACCCATTATAAAATGGGCAAATGCCTTGGAAGAGTCTTCAAAACAATGCACTGAAGATGAATGCAGCCTCTCACAATAACGCTAGTTAGTACTCTGATACAGATGGGTTCCTAGAACACTCAGCTGGCAGGGAAGCCTGTATTATAAGGGGCCAGCCCTCCAGAATATAATTCCATTATTTTTGGGGGGGTTCCCCCCTTGTACATAGTATTTTATGTGCATGCTAAATATGTTGATATTTTATTTTGTGTGTTTCTTAATGATTTTAAGTTAAAAATGTTCTCTCATTCAGTGTTTTTTTTTTATTTTTTGTTTTTTTGGAGTCTTCAAAAATTCCTCTTGAGATTTTAAGCTGCTACTTTAGAGTTTATTTACAGTTGCTTAAATACTAATGAAAATAGTAACACAGTCTGAAAACTATCAGATAAATAAAAAGAAAATCCACTTAAATTTAAGGTCATAAAAGAAAATATAGCAGAAGTCTTACTCATGAGTATTTATTAATCTGGTTCATTTACTATACCTCCTATTCGATTAGGCAAAGGATTATTTTTGAAAAATTTCAAAAATCATTTAAAAATAATTTGGTATCACATTATATCACATCATATCAATTCACATCACATCAAACATTTTAAGAAATATATAAACCTAGAAAAAATGCTAGTATGCTATTTAAAGTAATATTCAAGGTAATAGAATTGATAGTTTTTTTAATCTATGCTTTCTAATTTTTTAAACCTTTTTTGCTTGAGTTAAAAATGATAACATAATGGTTTAGTATGTCACTAGTTTGTGCAGTCAAATTGTTTGGGCTTGAACCCGAGCTTTACACCTTAATACTATGTACTGACTGGCAAGTAACTTCACCTTTCAGTGACTTAGTTTATCTTATCTGTAAAATGGAGATGATACTGATACTTATTTCATTTAGAAAATGTCAGACATATAAAAATTGTTAATAAAGGTTAGCATTTATTAATAAGAGAATTTTTATAATAATGCATGTTTATTATTATTAAGTCAGTGTGCTTTGTATTACTTTATTTGATCCTCCTATTAATCCAGTGAGGTAGGTACCATTTCACAGACTAGGAAATTGAGTTACAGAGAGGCTCCAGACTCACCAAAAGCCCCACAGTAAGTTGTGGAGTTGGTATAGAAATCCAAGGCACTTAAAGCCTGACAAGTTAATAACCCTGCCTTATGTTGTACAAAGAAAAGTATATTGATATTGAGATTTATCTAACTCCAGTCCCATATTTATATCTGTGTACCTCTCTATATGGACTTTTTGTTTATCATATGGTTTTGGAGAAAAAACATGAGAAGAAACAAATTCTCTAAAACACATAATGTTCTCTTGTTTTCAGTATTTGGATCTCCATATAACTCTGTATTAGAACCCAGGTATATTGCATAAATAATATCAATATCATTTCTTGTATGGCAATAAACTAGCACTGCTGAACAATTTAATTTTATACAATAATATGCTCAATTGCTGTTAATTCATTCTTTATCAACTTGCAATTCATATCACATCAAACTAATTAGAATGTGTGGTTATTTTATTCTCTCTCTCTCTCCCCCTCTCTCTGACTGGGTGGGGGAAGAGACAGAGGAATTAAGTTGGTGAGATTCCCATACAGATATGAAAATGAACCCAAATTAATTTATTCAGTTAGTCTAAGTGGCAATAAAATGTAGTATTCCCACAACTCATAGCTTTTAAAAAGATGATAAATTTTACTCAAAGCAGTGTTTTAAGAAAAAGATTGCACAGCCATATGGACTGAAAAAGGAACTCAGTCACATTGGAATCAGACATTACTTAAAGTGCATGTCAGTCTCACATGTCATGGTTGGCTCTTTACTGATAATGAAAGCAGCAATGATATGCAGATTATTCAGTTTATTCTTGCTTAAATTTTTTCATATCCAGAAATCAAGGTTCTTTATTGCCCAGGGAAGAGATAATGACAATGGTTTGCAACCTTGCTGAAGATGAATGCTCTCCTAATGCCATCTAAAGGGTAAACTTGTCACTTATGGAAAATAAACGTCAAAGTGAGCCATTGACTTAGGAATGATGCTCGTCCATAAGGGCCATGTCCCTGTTGTATTAGAGTTCATAGGGAGATTTGTCAGTTGCCTCACTCACTTAAATAGAGTAAGTCTTGTCTGAACAACGGACACTGTGTCTGATTTAATTTAGATGGAAAACCTCTTTGCTCCAGGTTTTATTAGACAACATTAATAAGTGATGTATACAGGTACATTGTGGAGTGTATAAATCTTTCACGAAAGATGTTCACTATTGGGACCTGAATCAGAAAATGTATATTTTTATCCCTTATACTCACGGTGTTAAAAAAAAAAGTGATTAGCTCCTTAGTAGTCTTCCTGGGTGACACAAGGATATCATATGATGTAACAAGAAATGAATACAGAACACAGCAACCTAATTGATATTGTGCTGAAAGAGCCTGACTCCTTTTTCATTTAAGCATCTCTGAAGATGAAAGAAGCAGAATGCTTTCCTTAGTTACTGCAGTGAGATTATTTAATTATAATCATCTGGCTATGGCTTAGTTCATGACCCAAGATAATCTAATGTCGGGGTTGTAGAGGGGAGACAATGTAAACAGGGGTGCAAAGTGGGAGAAAGAAAGGTGTTTCATTTCCTCTGCTAGAGATCAAAGGCTATGTTTGATTATTTGGGATTTGCCTCAGTGTTTTGCTTTGTTTTTGAGGAGAGCCAAAATATGTCAAGTAAAAGATTCAGTCATTTATGTGTAATTCACAAGGTTTGGTTTAAAAAAAAATCATAAGAGTAAAAGTAAGCAAGACTTATTATAGATCACAATGAAGAATTGTAAGTCTTTTACAAGACATATTCATGCCCCGTTCTGCTTTAAGACTACCTATCCTAACATGCTATCTATAGCATGCATACATACCCTCTTCTGCTTATCTTTTTTTACTGCCATGTTTAAAATTCTAATTTGTGCTGCTTTCATCTTTTCTACTTATCATGAAGAAATGTCATGAGCAGATGAAGTATTTTAAAATTTCTGCATGATCATTTGAGGAACAGAAGATCCAATAACCTAACCTTTAATCTATACTATTCTGAATTAGATTTGGCTAAGTCTTCTTCTATTAATAATTTAAATGGGAAAAAATAAATGGCTTGATGAATGTGGGAGAACTAAGTGGCAGCATAACTAAAGGTATTGAAATGTGTCAGTGACTGGGGACGTTATTTCAGAATAGTGCTGAGGGCTGTTCTTGGCATATAGGCACCTAACACTATTCATTCCTAATAACGGGAAAAGAACATTTAAAAAAAGACATTTCTTTCTAAACCAAATTTAGACTCTATAATTGTTTATTGAACATGTGGCCCATCTGTGCTTAATTCTATGCAAATTTAATGATACAAGTGATTTTATGCTAATATCTGTTCTATATTTTCCATCATTGTTAGATATATAGATTATTAAATATAAATTTATTTACATTTCTTCAAAAATACTGCTTTAATATTTCTTGCGGTGTTACTATCATAGGAATATCCACATATTCTGTCTTGTACTTTGAAAATAGCTTAATCTCTGCACATATATTTTTATCAAGGACTAGAATTCTTCATTGTAGTAGTTGAACAAGTCTTGGGAGGTAAAGTCAAGTTTAAGTGTCTTTACAAAGCATGTAGAATGTGTTTGTCTCTGCCGGGAAACTTGAAAAGAACAGATAAAGACAATTTGTAGAATACTTCCTCATGACCTGTATCATAGTAATGAACCATATGTGTGTGCTCTCATATATATATATATATAAAATTAGCTATCTAGATCTTAATTCTCCTTAAAAAAAAAAAATGTAATTGCATCATTATTTTTGACAGAAGCCTAAAAGTTTAATTAAACAACAAGTGCTGACAAGGTTGTGGAGAAAAGGGAACCTTAGTGCACTGTTGGTGGGCATGTAGACTGGTACAGCCACTGTGGAAAACAGTGTAGAGTGTTCTCAAAAAATTAAAAATGAAACTGCCTCTTGACCCAGTGATCCCACTTCTAAGAATCCAAAAACACCAATTTGAAAGAATATATGCACCCCCATGTTCACAGCAGCATTATCTACAATAGCCAAGATCTGGAAAGAGCCCAAGTGCCCATCCGTAGATGAGTGGACAAAAAAGCTGTGGTACATCTACACGGTGGAATACCACATGGTTATAAAACAGAAGGAACTCTTACCTTTTGCAGCAGCATGGATGGGCCTGCAGATTATTATGCTAAGTGAAATAAGCTAGTTAGTGAATACAAATACCATATGATCTTGCCTTTATGTGGAATGTAATGAACAAAATAAACTGAAAAACAAAACAGTAACTGGCTTGGATACATGGAACAAACTGAAAGCTGAGGGGAGGTGGGAAGGGGGACTGGACTACAGAAGGTGAAGGGATTATCCAAAAAACATATAGGTGTAACCCATAAACACAGACAATAGTGTGGTGATGGCCAGGAAGGGAAGGCAAAGACGAAGAGAGATGAGCAAAGGTGGGAACAATGGGGACATCTCTAATAGTGTAAACAATAAAAATAAAGGAAGAAATATATAAGTAAAAAAAAGAAAACTTGAAGAGTTCAATAAAAAGTAAATGAAATTAGAATTTTCCCCCCTAAGAGAGAAATTCTTCCTTGTCCTAGATTGATTCTGAAAATGAAAACCACTCTGTTGGACCCTAAAATAGGGAACTATCTCTAAGCCTAAAGCTGTGCTTCCCACAGTTCTCAGAAACATGTAAGGTATAAACAAAGTGATTTGAAAAAAATTTTAACTAGATTAGTTAAATTCTGAATTTTACAGGATCATAAATAATCAATTCATGACAATAAAGTTAAACACATAAATAAATAAGTCCAGTGACACTGATAGTCTTGGGATACTGTGAATAAATACAAATTAAAAAGTTTTTGTGGAGTCATTTAATGAAACAAAATTGAATATAACTAAGATCACTTAATTACTTCAGTATATAAATAAAAACATATTATATATTAGACCAAATGTGGTCGTTGTATTTCTAATGAAAAAATATATCAGTAACTCAGAAGTCATGAATGAGTAATTAAAATATTGATGATGTTTATAAAATATAAAAAACACATAATTATTTGGTAAAATACATCTCCCTTTAATAAACACACATATCGACTAATTGATACACAGTGAAATAAACGTGTTTCTTACTTGTGTCACTTTAACTCTAACTACATATTTTCCAAGAAGTCAAATAGCTTGGAGAAGGTGGGAAAAAAACATGGGGATGTACAAGAAGAGGAAGTTCGGGGAAGAGAGGTGGAGGGATTGGAGAGGATTAATCACATACCACGTGTTTAAAAGATCCACTGAGAACCTAGTGTAATGGCTCATAGGAACACAGAACTTTTATGGCAGGGAATGCTGGTCATGTTTTGGTGATATATAGAAAAGTACATCATAATATTAATCAGTTCATTATGATAGAGATAGTAAGCACAATATAAAATAAAAAGAATTTTGTCTTCTCAAATTATTCTTCTTAGTCATTCTCTACTTTCACTTGATATCCATAATCTGGGGAGAAAATTTAGAGACAAAAGAAGGATGAAAATAAGAGTGGAACAAGTTCCCAGAATTAGTAAGTTACGCAAGTTTGTAAAGCTAACTACAGAATTCCAGTTCAAAAATGATTAGTAATGAGAACAAAAGTTCTTCTGAGTTCATGGAGGCTTTATAATATTTTAATTGCTTCTTTTATATTGAAAAACAAAGTACAAATCATAATGGTATTGAGAAACGATGACCTAATTAAGATTAACAGGTAAGCATCCAGAAAATCCATTTCATTTTTATTCATACCTGAACTTTGGACACATACTTCTGTTTAATGAATATTGGTGCATTAGGCAGAAAAACATCATCTGTTCAAACACAGTTGGTAGTTTAAGGTTTCATTTTTCTATCAAACATCTTGCAGGCCAAGCGATTTCATCAGCATATTTAAATCAATTTCCAGCACCTGTAAAAGGTCACTTGTAACGCTTTGAAACAAAAGACAAAGAAGGCAAGATTTTAACCTGAAAACATAATAATTAAATTGTTTTCTAACAAAGTAGTTTTTAGTATTTCATATTTACTACAAGATTTCAAATTATGTTAATTTCAACATTATTTATACAAGTATCAATGTGAGAATTTCATTTTTGATGAAGGTGTCTTTAAAAACTAGTAGGAAAAGAAAGTGTTATTTAATAATGGTCCTGTGACACTTGGCTTACTTTTGAAAAACACATTGGAATAAGAGCTTCATTTCCGAGTATATATCAAATAAGTATGCATGGATTAAAGTATTTGTTTAAAAAATGTAATCTTGCAAGTAGGATTTATAGGTGATTATCTAATCTTATGATGAAAATTGATTTTTAAAGACAAAGAAAAAGATTCTTTTAGTAAAAGACATACATATTTGGCTTTATATGCACATGAAAAAGGTCTATATATCAAGATCACCATAAATACGACAATTTTAATACTTTCTGTTCTGGAAAATTGTATTTATGTAACCAAAAACCTTTCTGCCAGATAATAAAAACAAACAGGGATAAATATGCTGGTGAATCTATACCAGGTCTGGGTTAGTGTGTGGGAAGGTTTTACAGTTTATTTTTTACTATTTTTTATTCTTTAATTACAGTTTACATTTAATATTATTCTGTATTAGTTTCAGATATAGAGCATAGTGGTTAGACAGTCATGTACTCTCAGAATCATTGCCTTGGTATTTTTAGCACCCACCTGGCCCCATACATAGTTATTAGAATGTTATTGATTGTACTCTCTATGCTGTACTTTACATTTCTGTGAGTATTCTGTAACAAGCAATTTGTACTTCTTAATTCCTTTACCTCTTTTACCCCTCCACTCTGTCAAATGTCAGTCAGTCTGATTGCTTTTTGTTTTTAAAGAGGTTTGAAGTAGAGGAAAGTAAATAAATTGGTAGTTGTAGCTAGTGTGAGTAAACTCAAAGGAAAAAAACAGAGACAGTTCTGTATGGGAGCCTAGGAATCTTTTGGCTGTCCCTGTTCCATATTTTTCTCCCCTACCACTCTTATCTCACTGCAATAACCCAGTTTATGCATTTTGAAGATATCGTGGTTCAAGAGACACTTTCCCACTACATCTGGGAAGGGCAACCATACATTTGACTTTAGGAATGGAGCATCTAAAAGGCAAAGCAAGTTCTCTCAAAAACAACAGTCACTTGCCAGAGCATAATTTCAGTGAATATTAATTCTAAAAGGCCTTCCTCCCCAACCACCATCAACAACCAGAGGTGAGATGGGTAAAAAAAAAAATTGTGGTGAAGGAGTCTGAGATCTCAGGTCTATCCATGTTTAAACACCTGAAAGTTTATAAGAAACTTCTTCCCACCAGCTCTACTTTAAAATGAAGAATAGGGAATAATTTCTTCCCATGAGGCTCTATGAAATAATTTCAAAACATGTGAATTTACATTCATAAGTTCAGCCATAGAAGAAATACTAACTACCCTGGTTGGTGTGGCTCAGTGGATTAAGCTCTGGCTTGCAAAGCAAAGGGTCGCTGGTTTGCTTTCCAGTCAGGTCACATGCCTGGGTTGCAGGCCAGGTCCCCACTAGAGGGTGCTTGAGAGGCAATCATACATTGCTGTTTTTCTCCTCTTTCTTCCTCTCTTCCCCTTTCTAAAAATAAATAAATAAAATCTTAAAAAAAAAAAAAAAGAAATACTAACCATGTTAATTTCTCTAAGTCATTTTCTTTTTAAGTCTAGTACCTCATCTCTTAAGGATGGTGGGAAATTTAACTTAAAGGCATTCCTGGAGATTCCCCACCCCACTCTTTTCCAGGGTGTCAGGTCCCTGAAGTTATAATCACCCGGTTGCAGTGGTTACTGTTTAGGTACCTTTTGTTCTGACCTATATGGTTACTTCATGCCTTCTTCGTTACATTTCTGCCATGGCTGAGACACAGAAATCTTCAGTGCAGGGCTCCGGGTGTGAACTGAACCTCACCAAGCGCTTGTGTCCATTCTTTCTGAGATCCCTGGGTCCTGTCAGAGAGTTGCCTGTCAGAGAGGTCCCTGGGTCCCTCTTCTACAAGTACTCAGCTGGAACAGTTTGAAGGCTAACACCTTCCTTTCAGGTCTTTTCACTTTTGGAAACAATGCAGAAAGCCTTGCAACAGAAGCCATGGAAATGCTTGAAGAGATAGAAAGGAAAGGTAGAGGAAAAAAAAGATAGAAAATACAAGTGAACATCTCCAAAAAGTATCATGCCCTAAGTTCTAAGACTTATGTACCGTAGGTTGAAGAAAAACATACTGCTGAAGATGAAGTCATTATAAAAATTATTTACGAAGAGCTTGAAGCTAGAATGCAGCCTTGCAGAATGTGTAGTATTTAAACTGGAAGAAAGGCACTGGGGGCTGGCGGAGTAGTAGACCAAACTAGAAAGCTGCAGAGGCTGTCGGAGGAAATGCGGCGAGCAACGCGAGCTGCTCCCCGCTTGTCTTCATGGCCACTAGGGCAAAATCCTAATCGCAGTGCTGCTTTCTAATAACAGCTCTTTAAAAAAGATCCAAATCTAACTTTATCCAAAGAGACGAATAAATAAATAATCTGGGATGTGGAAGGGATCTGGAAATCATTGTCTAAATTTTTAAAAAAGCTAAAAAAGAATATCACTATCATATAATCCTTTTAAAATCTCTTCATACATACTTCTTTCCAGAATAATGGTTTTTACTACATTTTCTTAATTACACCTTTGAGATAAGTAAGAATCCTGTCTGTTTCCACTTATTTCCTGGCCTCATCCACCACATTTGGAGGAGATAAATTCTGGCATAAGCACATCTTGATTTTAAAAAGTTGTTGGCAACACAATGATTATCTCATTTTTTGAAAGCATGACTTGGAGAAAGAACATCTATACTTTCTTCAATTAATATTTAATACTAGAATCTAAAAGATTATATTTGAAAATGAAATGAATAATTTCATGGGAAGCTTAAAAAACTCAAACTTAACCCCTTTGGCTACAACTAAATCAGTCTTCTTATGAAAATACAGATTAAATTATAATACTTTATGAAAGTACAAATAAATGATACACAATAAAGAGTAGAAGTAACCAAAGTAGATGTGGTGAACTAAAGATATGCAGTTTATTAAAGTACACAATTCATTTTTAGTAACTATTATGGGAGATTAGTAACATATAAGAAAATTAAGCTTCAAAAAGTTTTTTCAATAATGGCAAAAATGGAATGATCATAATTCAATGAGTAACTTAATTTCTGACACTGAGCTGATAACAGGACTAATCCTACATGAAGGCTACTTAATAGCTGTTTACATGATATTACTGAACAAACCTTTCTTACTCCCTGATAATTATCTCCACTGACAAGTCTTTGATGATAACCACTGGTTACCCCTTCCTCGAAATAGTCCACTTCTCTTGTGATTAGAGTTGGCCGTATAATTTATCATCCAAATACGGACAGTCTTTAGAAGGAAAATGGTACTGTTAACAATTACACTGGGTAGCAGATATGAGTAGGGTGAACCAGGACAAAGGGCTCTCTCTCATGCATCTCTGGCATAGTTGAAGAAACATCCTTATGACTCATCATAACCATAAGTTGAAAGATTGACATAGTGCAGAACAGAGCTCCCGGTGGACATGTAACAGGCATGCATTGACCTGGACTTTAGGGCTGGATGGCGGAAAGACTTAATTTGGGCTTCAAGTGGTGCAGCCTGTGACTTAGAGGCTGAAACACATCCAGAGCTGGAGGAGGGCAATAATGTTTATCTTGTAAAGATTGACGGAAACAAAACAAAAACCACCAATCCATTATCTAGATTTGCCTGATACCTTAGGTATTGAAGGATTTTTTAAATATAGTTTTTTAGAATTGATAAAAATGATCAGGTGTGTTTCTTCCTTTTATTAACTAGATTGTGATAGTTATGTAAAATTTTATTAAATTAGTATTTGAGTTCTAATTTAAAACCTACAATCAATTTTTAATTACATACTATTTTATTTGCCCAAAATAACATTTGCCATGTAAAGAAAATAAAAGACCAAGGCAGAAAAGACATTAAAAGCATTTGGCAATATGTGTTTAATTAGCCAAATAAATATAATTTGGTTAATAACTTCTGTCAATATATATTTATGTCATCTCTGTGATACGCATAGCGTGATCATTTATGATATAAAATATGAAATAGCATGAGCATTTTTTCATGTTTAGGAATCTAATAAAGATATTTTAAATGTCTATAAAATATTTTATCATGTATATTATTGTATTTGTTAATTTAAACTTATTTTCAAATATTTAGGAAAATTTCAATATTTAACCAAATACACATAATGCTCCAATGAAATAATTGATTATAACTATTTGCTAACATCTATGATTACCTCCTTAGGCTACTAAAATGAATTGTTACAAAAATGAAAATAAATTGTTCAAAGGATAGAAACAGTGTGGTGATTGCTAGGAGAGGGGATACAAGGGGACTAAATGGTAATGGAAAAAATACAATAAAGATTAAATAAAAAAGATAGAAATATTTTCAGGGATGAGATGCATATTGCTAAATTATGTTCTAAAGAGATTTTAAAATTTATGTTCTTACTGGCTATTTATGAGTGTGAAGTTCTCAACATACCCCTGAAGTATGGAATAATACATAGAAAAAATATGGTATCAATTATTGTTTTTTAATTTGATTCTTTTTTCATTACATGTCAGGATGTTTGTTTGTTTGGTTTTTGGCTGTTAAAGTATTTTACCAATAATCTTAATAGCCAGTAATAGAGGTGTTAAAACTTTACATACTGATCTCAGCTTAAGTAGGTAAGTGGACCAACACTTGAGTCCCTGAATTTCCCAGCACGGAATCTTCATGACTTGAGAAATACTTTCCAAGTCCCCACATTTGGGCATTTGGTCAGCAGGACATCAAATGTATGTTCACATTGACTACAACTGTGGGCACTTTTGCATGTGAGCAAATCACAGCCACAGTTTTCTGTGCTTGAATTAGTGTATAAATACTAGTGAGAGAGTTACAATGAGCATTAATAACACACAAGCAGAAAATTTATTTTCTATAGTAAATGATCTTCTATCATATAAGCAGGCATTTTTCACTAAATGAGTATCAATTTTTACTAAATCTCATTTTCCTAGCTTTTGATAATCCATGTATCTTCAAAAGGCATCCAATTTACTCCAACAGAGAGATTTATTCACTGAGAGAGTCTGCACAGCGAGTTGTCCAAGATGGGCTAGACAGTCTCCAAATACAGTTTTAGAATTTTAAGCGTAATGGCATAAGTTGAAGTTTTTTATTCATACTGAAACTCTCTCTTAAAACAGTTCTTTAGAGACAACAAAGGTACTTTTAGCAAACATACATAAAAAGGTAAGCTGTCTAAGCAAATAAAAGGATTTCTCAATGACATGCCAACTCAAATCCTCAACAAATTAGCACCAAAATGAATTAGTCATTTTCCTATTGCTCATTCAAGCAGATGACCAGCATTGACCATTGCTTAATGATAAAGCAACACAGGGCAACAAAATGAATTTCATCCTCAGAAGATTAATACTTTGAATCAATATACAGTATTACCCATTCAGGTCAAGTAATGTGTCTCCACAGAGATAGGTGGTAATATTTAGCTTTGCTAAATTTTGGTAGGATATATAAGCATTGCAAAGCATTGGATATTTTTGCTATAGAAGTCACATTAGATTTCTTTTACATTAGCAAGCTCACAAACGTTTGAGAAATTTTATTTCTTTGTTTTGTCAAAATGGTCTGTGATGCTAATAGAAACTAAGATGAGAGTTGTCCTGGCAACTTCACTGCTAAACTCCCATCAGGTCAGCTCTGATGTTAGGTAGAAAAAGCAATATTTAAATTGTGGACTTCCAGGGCCCATGGACCTTGCATCTTCCCCGTAACCTGGCACTAATATGTACGGTAGATAAAATGTTAACATTCGTATGACTCCTTTTGGTTTAAGCAAAGTTTTTTTTTTTTTTTTTTTTAATCAACCATGCAAAGCCAAAGCTGTAACCAAAAATTTATTAAGCCACTAGTTCTACTGATAATTTTTCAGAAAAATTTCTTCAAGGGAAATTTCAAGTAGAATTCAAATACAATTAAATTCAAGTAGAATTAAAAATTTCTACAACAGCTATTTATTTGTTAAACGTGTTTATTCTTGCCCTGGCTGATGTGGCTCAGTAGGTTGGAGCATCATCTCATAACCGAAAGGTTGTGGTTCTATTCCCTGGAAGGGCACATCCCTGGGTTGCAGTTTGACACCCCGTCTAGATGTGTACGATCCCCATCACATGCAGATCCCTGGTCGGTGCATTCCGAGGCAACAATTGATGCTTCTCTCTCACATTGGTGTTTCTCTCTCTCCCTTCCTCTCTTCCTTCCTTTCTCTAAAAAACCAAGTGGAAAATAAGAAGTGTCCTCAGGTGAGGATTAAAAACAATAAATGTGTTTATTCTTTTTTTAAAATCCTCACCTGATGATATGTTTGTTTATTATTATTGATTTTAGAGAGAGAAGAGAGAAGAAGGAGAGAGAGAGAAATATGGATGGGTTGCCTCTTGTACACGCACCAAGCTGGGATTGAACCCCCAACCTAGATATGTGACCTGACTGAAAATCAAACCCTCAACCTTTTGGGGTACAAAACAGTGTTCCAACCAACTGAACAACCAGGCTAAATGTATTTATTCTTTACATTCAGACTATTTTTAATTGAGTTTGCTTATGATAAAGGCATTTAAAATTAGAGAATTAAAATGGAATAAAATAGAAATATCAAAAGCTACATAGCATAAGAGAGGCAGGGGGTGATACCATGGTTTCTGGTCCAGGGAAAGTATATTGAGGACTGCATTAAAGGAAATAGTAAATATCCCAAATATTCAATATTTTAGCGGCAGTCACTGCATAGCTGGAGTGCTGCATGAAGACGTCAATACTAAATGCAGGATGTTTGCCAGAGGGGATTCCAGAAATGCTCAGAAAGTTGATGTAAAGGAACTACTGTACTGATGTAAACTTGGACTACTCAGCGCTTTCACCCTCAGGGCAAATCTGCTTTGCCATTGCTCTTCTAATTTTTCTGTCCCAGGAGAAAAAAGGCAATAGACAAATTGTGGACTAACTCTTATCTAAAATATATTGTCGGAATGGGGTGAATGAAGGGTTCAGTCAGTTACTTAGGCTTAACACATGATATTAAAACTTTTGGTTGATTCATTCATTAAAAAAAAAACTTTCTAAGGCAGAGAGATCTATGTTTTCTTCTCCTCTACAAACATGCTAGCTTTAAATTATAGGTCTTTTTTTTGTAAGCTGACACTAATAAATCCATTCTGATTGTTTTAAAAGAAGTTTTTATTTTTAAAAATTGTTCAGGTGGCTTCCTTGAATACAGGAATTTGGAAAAACAAACATGGAGGGGCATAGAAAGGTTAGTATGTGAAATACTCTGACTATAACATATAATAACAGCTCATCAATTAACCTGGAAAACAGAGTGGGAAGTTGCTCGAAGGCATGTTTACTATCTATCAAATAAGCGCATTCAGATAAAATGTGTTCTGAGTATTGTGTTTGAGAAAGCTGAAAAGTATAAAGAAATTTTAGAAAGAGTACAAACAAAATAGTTGAATAAAAACAATGTTGCTGCCTAAAGTTGTAAACATCTCATGAGAAAGTTTTAAACATTTTACTGTTACAAAATTAAATTCACTAACGGTCTGAAATGAACAATTGTATTGCATTTAAAAATGAATCTTAAAAAGTTGCCCTGACTGCTCTGGCTTGGTGGATTGTGTGCCAGCCTGCAAACCGAAAGGTTGCTGGTTCAGCTCCTGGTCACGGCACATTCTTGGGTTGTGGGCCAGGTCTCCTGTCAGGGGTATGGGAGAGACCCCTCTCTTCCACACATCCATGTCTCTCTCACACATTGATGTTTCAATCTCTTCCCCCCTTTCACATCTTTCTAAAAACAAACAAACAAATAAATAAAAATATTTTTAAAAAATAAAATTAAAATACGTGAAGTAACTTTTTATACCTCAAATAATGCTCAACATTATTTCATTTTCTAGATCTCTACAATGCATTTTTATACTGTGTCCAACACGTAGATTGCTTTTACTCAAGACACTGACATTTGCTTCAAGTACACCAGCAGGTGGCACTACCACACACTTGGAGCAGAGCAAACAAAAGGAATTGTTTACCTTTATCCGGGACTATTGATTGTTTTCAGCAAAATAAACTTTTCTCAAAAACAAGTTTAATGTGATTTTTAATAATACGTATAAGCAAAAATTCAAAGCTTGACTTTGACTTCTGAGTACTTGTATGAATCACGCAGAGTTAATTCTATCTATCAATTCATCTATCTAACTATAATGTGTCTTCAGAAGTCTGGAGTTACACAACAGAGAAGCACCAAGAATGAACAGGGAATGTGTTTCTAGGACAAACAGGATGAGGGTAGATGTTCTGCAGTTTTCTGTGGTACCTGGAACAACCCTTAAAGTAGCCTTTGTTTAGAAGATTCCCAAGTGAACTTACTGATTAATGAAAAATTATACTCCATCATTAAACTTCAAAATTGAACTCTGAGTCATAAATAAATAATTGTTTCCATTTTCAGGGAAAAATGTAACCACATTTATTTTATGATTTTATCTTACCACTGAAAACATAGATACATGTAAGAATATAATAATGGCAAGACAAAGTTATGCTTGTACTACAAAATATTTTCAAAGTTTGCAAAACAAAACCTACATTAAGTGTGTTTGCCAAATTTCAGGGAGTATGTGAGAAAAATAATCTTTTCTGACTGATGATTTGTTTATTTAATTTGTATTCATAGGTTCAAAAGAAATAAGATGTGTTTTTTTAGTTTGATATATCCTGGTTAACACTCTAGAACAAAACACTAGAGTATCCCTCTAGATTTGGGCAACTGAATCTGGTCTGTCCCTTGTTTTGGCAAATACATTATATTGTGACTAGCTATGCTCCTTTTCTTGTGTATTGATTGTAGATGTTCTTACAACTATACATCAGTTGAACAGTTGTGACAGATTTGATACAGGAGACTGTTCTGCGTGGCGTGGGCCCAGACAGGACCCATGTCCATGGATAAGTTCTCCTGTGGGGAATCAGGCCTGCGATGTACCTAGACTGCTATGAGACTTGCGTTTGCTAAAACTCCCTCACCCTGAATTGAGGCAGCAAGTGCCTACTATAACTTCCTGAAATCCATGCTAAAACTCCCCAGTATGGAGTGTAACCAGTTCAACCACTTTTCCCTTTGCATTTGCAAATATCCTTCTTCTGTGATGTGATTAGCAGCATCATCTTCTTTGTTTTCTGTAAAAAGTAACCATCTAAAGCGAACCTGTGCATAGTAAATGAGGACCATCCTGCAATGTGCCCAGAAAAGAAATAAAGGCCTGTCACAGCAAGGGCCAAGGCTTTTTCTCCTCTTGAGAGAAAAGCCATGTCATCTCTTTTCCTCCACAGGACTCGGTAGTTCATGTGAATTTCTTGTGTCTCATCCGCAATGTGGTGGACCCCATGAGCCGGGGTCTGCATCAATTTGATAGACTACAAAACCCAAAATATTTATTATGTGTCCCTTTACAAAATAATTTGCTAACATACCTCTAAAATACAAGTTTCATCTTCCCCTCAAAGCACATGCAGAAATGTCATGAACAAAAGTATGACAATATATTTATGTGTATATTTATAATATTTGTGATTTCTCCTATCAATCATGTAATTACAAGTAATTACATCTTACAAATAACTTAATGAAGCTTCAAAGTTCATTAATGAGTACAGAATTCCTCTGACTTTCGATAATTACAAATGAACACCACATGAAGCCCAGAGGACACAAACAGTTATAAGACTTAGTTTCTCAGATTCAAGAGCATATAGTTTTTAGGGAGAGATGATAAACTTGTAAAAAAAAAAAAAAACCCTGAATAATACAAACCATTTTAAGCTAAATTCTGAAGAAGGCGCACAGTTAATAAATGTTCTAGGAATTTAGGGAAAGGAGAGATTGTTGTTTAAGGTAATTAAATGTAGAGAGTATATTATCAGTAACACTGTCAAAATCAGACAATTAACTTGTTCATAACTAATAGGATTCACAAATTTGGCAATTTTTTTCTGGGGCAGATTACTCTCAGAGACTAGTATTGTCTTTGCCAATAACATATTTAACATAGATTCACTGTAGGAATTATAATTTAAAATAATATTCCACAAGCTAATAGCATACTAATTAGCATATTATGCTAACAGCATAATGTCTTTGAATGAACCAATAAAATACATGGATAAAACCAAATTGGGGTAGGATCAAGGGGGGGAAGTGGGGAAGGCTGAGATGCAGGGGGAGTGGTAAGGGTAAAATGGACAACAATTGAACTTTTATTGTTGTACTTGAACAACAATAAAAAAAGTTTTAAGAAATAACATATTCCAAAGTAATGATAAATTAATCATACTATTGTTCCAGGTACAGGGGAGATAAAATAAATAAAGTCCAAGTTTCGTTGATGTGTACCTTTCTGATAGTTGGTTTTTGGTGGATTCAGTCCTTCCAACTATTAGCTGAGCATCAGCAGCTGGCTTAGGTCCGCACTTAGGCAGCAGGCAATGGCTCTGTGTTTGCAGGCAGGGTGGGCTGCTCCAATGGCAATTGCTGCAGGGACTAAGACCCGGCTTGCCCCAGTGCCTACCAGGAGTAGCTTCACTGAGGCAGGAAACACACATCCCTTGTCCCTTCTTTTTCTGAAACTTCACCATTGAACACCACCACCCATCAAGAATAGCCTGACCATGGTGGGAGCAAGTGCCTCAAGACCTTCAAGATCTTCGGAGAGCCATTTACATCAGCAAAGGGTAGCCTTGCCCAGGCCAAGCACTCTCGGTGAGTCCTCACAAATTCTTGGTATTTAATATCTAATGTTCATGGCGTGATTGTTGCTCCTCTCCGTGTTGTTATTGGTAAGTCCCCAGAACCACTGTCAGCAGCTGAGTTACTGAGAGTGCTTACCGACAGCAACAGCTGTTTGTGACCATATCCTGGCACAGCTCCTCAGTGGGACAAGTTTACCTCACTCAAGTCATAAACCAGTGGGTTTGAAATCATCACAAGCCAATACATGACAGGCAAGATGAGGAAAGAACATTCCAGATAAAGGGAACTGATCGAATGATTTTAATGTGTGTGCACGTAATGAGTTTATTTATAGTTTTACTATGAATACGTTAATATATTCTTTAGTTTCGGGGCACTTATTTTGTATTTTAACTTACAATGGGAATTATTGTCCAACTGACAAAGAACAATTCCTACAAAAATATTATATTTTATAGAAAAGCAATAAGTGCATGATGTCTACGAAAACATTTTTTCCCCTCCAAAATAGAATATTTTTCATTTCAGTGAAATATAATTTAAGTAATATTAGTAGAGCTTGTCATACAATTTGACCTAGTTTTTAAAGTAGGCATAACCATGTTTTATCTGAGGATACTAAGAGAAATAATTTAAGGGAATAGAGTTTGTTAATATAGAAGTGAGTACAGTAGTATATATTTCAACTTAATTCATGTGCTTTACTTTTAAGGGCCACAATTGTTAAGAACATTCAAGAGGTTGATAAAATATATAATGAATTATTATTGAAGTGAAACATGTGGCATTTTGGTTTTTCAAAACATTGCATTATGACACTGTTGATTCTCAACCTTGGGAGTTCCGTGGTAAAATTTCAAACTGGCCCTCAGAGGCAGAGACTAAAGAAAGAGGCAGACCACCCCAGATTGGCTGTTCGCAGGTTTTATAAGCAAGGGACTACTCACTTATGAGGCTTGTCGTACAAGTAAATCTCTGCACCTATCTGCCAGAGTCTTAAAAGTTTAAACAGAGGCCTGAACAGTGTTCAGTCACATACACAGGCAAGGTGGTCTCGACAACACCTTGTTCTCTCAAGGCTGCATCCTTGAAATGGCTCAAAGTCTGGAAAAAGCAGGCAGAATATCACCCAACTGTGTCCTAGCCAGATAAACACAAGCTGGAACACTCACAAAAAACTACCATATGATCTCACCTTTAACAGGAAGCTAATCAACAAAACAAACAAACAAGCATAATATAAACAAAGACACTGAATTTGAGAACAGTCTGACAGTGTCCAGAGTGGGAGAGGAGGGAATTTCAGGGGAAAAGGGGAACAGTTTAGAGCAACAAGTATAAAGGACTCATGGACAAAAACTATGGGGGGTGGAAATGGGAGGAAGGTGGGGAGGGCTGGGGTGGTGGGCTGGGGCGGGGTAAAAGACAGAAAACTGTACAATATCAACAATTAAAAAATACTGATTTAAAAAAATAAAATAAAAATTGGAAAAAAAAAGAAGGGAAAAAAAAAAACCAAACTACTATTTAAATATGAAATTCACGCGGAATGCGGTTTCAGCTGTAATTCCCGTGAACTTAACTTTGCCCAAGTTGGATACTGTTGGTGATTTAGAGGGAGAGTAAGCTTTCTACTACTAATTACCTAACATGTTTAATCACTTAAGTCTACTGTTCATATTATTAGTCAATATTGGAGGATGCTAATGAAATTTGAGGTCACTGATAACTACTTAATGCTAATAAGATTTAGAGACACCAATCTGTTTAGTGTTGTTCTTAAGCTCATTCTTTGGCTGTGTATACATTATATTCTTGGTAGATGATCAGAATAAATATTTAGGGAACAGTTCTCTCAGCTTCAATGAAGCATTTAACTTAATTGATTCCACTTTTACACTTGCCTTTTACAGATAATGAGGACTCCCTGGTTGTAAATTGCTCAGATGAGTAATCTTAGTGGATTATGATGTAATTAAACAGTGATTTCTGTTTTGACAGAGAACTATACACAAACAATGGGTTGCTTCCAGTTGTTTGTTGATAAAATAATGGCAAAAATTACAGAATATCATTCTAAAAATGGCAGAGTGTAAATTAATGCTACTGGTTGTGTGGTCAGTTTTTATTTTCACTATTAAACTAGCCAATTCTTTAAAAAAAAAACAGTGCCAGTTATAATGGTAAACTGGTGAGTTTATTGGTTTCTGTGAGAACCATAAGGGGTTCAACTTGCTCGTGTGTAGCAAACATGGGGCACTTTTTAAAAATAACTTTGTTTCCATGTTACATGTCTGGGAATCTCTCCTAAATAATACTTCAAAGTAGGAAAATATTATCCATTACTGAGTAACATGTTCACTAATTGACTAATGAGTCCCTGCTTTATTGGTTATTTTCCCATTGTGAATTAATAAACAAAAAAATTAATTTTTTCTTCTCACTCAGAAGGTATTTTCAGGTTTTGGAATCTTTATTCTGAGCTTCCTTGCATAAAAGAAAGCAAGTTGAATAAAGAGAAACATCTAGGCTTTGGGAGAAAATAAGCAATATGATGCTCTTAAAGTTGGGTATTTACAATAAGCTCCAGGGAAGTGGAGACATTGAACTTTCCAAAGACTAAGAAAGGGATAGGATCAGTGAAGTGCATATGCTACGGGCGACCCCAGATCCATCTAGACACCACACCTAGGAGCCATAAAAGAAGCATATCCCACCCCTCAGAGTTCCCAAGGCCTTGGGTTACGCTGCTCTGAGACTAGGGGCCCATCATCCACAGGGTCCTGCATTGCTTATCTCTAGGGGTCCAAGGAAAAAATACAGAATTCTAGAATTTCCATCTGCCCCTAAAAAATGGTTGGAATTGTTGAACTATCTTTAACATCTGAGAGGTATTTTTTGCAGAAGGAATGTCATGATCTGGCTTAGTATTTAATGTCCTTTTCGAATAACTCAAACATAATCAAATTATTCTAAATATTCCTTTAAAACCACATGACCAATATGTTCTCTTAAGTGTTTGATATTTATGAAGGTATACAAATTGCACACAGATCTTCACAATAAGACTGATTATAAGACCTACTTCTATCTATACACACATATATAGACAGGACACAGAATATTAAAATCATGTGCTTTGCTTGGCATCCTCCTAAAGCAGACCTTGAGGAAAAGGCTTGTAGACACACAGTTTATTTGAAGGTGATGCCCAGGAGCAAGAGTAAGGGAATAAAGGAAGGGGGTCACAATGAAGGATGCCTATGACAGTGGTCTCCAACCTTTTTGGCACCAAGAACCAGTTTTGTGGAAGAAGGAGTGGAGGTACAGGGAGTGCTGAGGAGGGGGCCAGGGCAACAGAAGGTGGAACTCAGGTGAGTTCACTGGCAGCCTGGTTCCTAACAGGCAGGTACATGGCCCAGGTGTTGGTCCTCACTCTTGCATCTAGTACTAAGTTTCAGAGATGTTCTTAATGAATTATTATTATTATTAGATGATTAGAAATTTTGATGTTTGCCTCTTGAGAAATAATTCATATTGCTTTAATGTAGAATTATTGAAAAATAATTTCATTGGGTAGTACAATTATGATTTTATGTACTAAATTGTTGAGTGTATCCCAGGCAGGAGAGCAACTTGTGTTGTCACTAGTTACAAATGAGAAATAAATCCTCCACCTCCAAGTTCAGATATCTGATGACTTGAAGAATTTTCCACAGCTAGCTTCTGATTCCACACATTATAAGGGTTTTACTGGCCCTCTGCTAACATAATTCTGGTGCTGGGCATGGTAAGTCACTTTCATAATTTAGATGTGACCTCTGATTCTGTGCCTTACTGTCAGGATGTCAGGTGAGTTAACACTCTGCTAGAGGAGGAAATACAATGCTGGAAGCCATTTCTACATCGAATCATGTAGAAGTGATGGTAAACTACCAAAATATGCCTCCAAATACCCACACTGAAGGTATCCCCCAGTTTTAGTTTATTTACCTGATTCCCAAAATATCTGTGGTCACATCAACACTATCTACCTAACCTGATGGGTATATGGGTGAAAGGGAAATTAACACAGGTGGCAATACTGATCTTAATCTTTTATGTTTAAAATACTTTGCATTTAAAAATGTTACCAAAACAAAACAAAACAAAAATCCAAAAAACATGACAATCTATTGCTAGGGCACCTCCCAGGGCTTTCGAAAAAGTGAAAGTGAGGGTCCCTGTAGATTACATTTCATTAGCCTCATAGTACAGCTGCCTGTTATGTCCCCAAAATTTTGTGCTCTCTCTTCTTCATTAAAAAATTTCTGTACCTGAGGTTTTCCCCATCATCAAACAAACATAGTTTTACATATCCCATGAGCACAGTCTTGACACTGCTTTGCCCTCCAGCTACTGCCTCACTTGTTATTTTCTTTACAGTAAAACTATTTGAAATAATTGCAAAAACTCTCTAATTGCTCTCTCTTCATTTTCGAGTTTATTATTTGTAGCCTAAAACTCCACTGAAACTGTTCGTGTCAAGTTCACAGTGAATTGAACTCGCAATACTACCTTCTCCCTCTCTTATCTGCAATTCTCTCTCAGTTAATGGCAACTTCATACTTCCAGTAACTCAGGCCAAAAAATACTGGATATCTCTGATTCCTCTTTGTTTTCATGAAATTGTTGGAAAATGCTGTAGGCTGGACCTCCTTCCATTCCCTCCATTGTTACCATCCTGGTCTCAGCCCCCTCCTCTCTCCTCACATGGATCAGTGCAGTGGCCTCCTACCTAACTGCTTCTTCATCCTGCTGTTCTCAGCATGGTTGCTAGAGGTTGCTCTTAAACTCTAAGCCAGGTCCATCCATTGCTCATTACACATCAGTGAATTTTAATTTCACTAAAATAAAAGCCCAAATCCTTACAATGACCAGACATGTTCTTTGCACTTTGCCCGTCCCTCTGGGCTCTCATCTCTTGTCTTCTACCTTTGCTCTCTCTGGCTTTCTTGTTTGTCCTTCAAGAGCCATGCATGGGGCCAGTTTTCACAGGCTCTTACTTCCATCCGTGCTGCTGAACCATTGTTTTCTTGAGTCTTTACACAAATTTCTTCCTCTTAGTCTTGCTTCCCTGATCATTCTTAGAATTGCACTCTACATTTTCTACAGACACTTTCTGCTTCATATTTCCCTAAATTATTCACCCCTACTAACGTACTACAGACTGGTTATTTTGTTTGTGGTTTGCCTGTGCTTGACCTTACTTGACTCCAAAAACAGAAGCTCCAACAGGGGAGGGATTTGGTTTATGGTTATGCTGCTAGAATATAGAATATTGTCTAGCATAGTAAACATTTCTAAGTCAATGAAAAAACAACAACACAAGCAAATGACTAAAACTTTCTCTTTTCCTTGTTTTTCTGATGTATCCCCCATATACACCTATAACACATACGGGATATTCTTTAATAAAATATGTCTTCTTTACCTTTTTATATGTTTAGTTTATTTATATTTATGGGAATTGACATTATTTCTACCACCTTAGTGTTTCTGAAAATGCTGCTATTTCTATGCATCATTTACTTTTCTCCTTTTTGTTTTCTATTGGATTGCTAAATTTTCCTTATTCCCAGTTTTCCCCTCCACTGATTTAGAAATTATATATACCAGCCTTAGAATCATAGCCACTTTATTCATAACTTAATTTTCTAGTCTACACAGCAGATTGGTTTTTTATAGTCAAAGAAAATAGCTTTGAGCTCCTTCACCTACCACTTTCTCTGTCAATCTGCAAATGTCAAATGCACAAAAACTGGAATTTTTAAGTGCAACTTTTAAAACTAAACAAAACTCTATATTGAAGCACATCTTGGCATAAACAGAACTTGGAAGGCAATTATGTTAGAACAGTCTGGCTACACATTAGAATCACTTCAGGAACTTTTAAACAGACATTCACACCTGGACCTCATCCAAACCAATTAAATCACAAGCTTCACGGGAAGGGAGGACTCAGTAGGTGCCTCATAGGGTTCCAGTGTGTAGTGATGTTTGAGTGTTACTCCCAGAGATCATTCACGTGCCTGCAATGGAATCATTCAGTATTTTATATCCCAAATATCTCTAAACTATTTCAGCCTCTAATTTTACATCTATATCAAATGCAATTTCACAGTATTCTGATTTTCTACAAAGAATTCCTTTATACTATTTGACATCACTACTCATTGAATATTATTTTAGATGGACAAATGTTTTATCTTATAACCCAGATATCATCTCTAAAGGTATAAGTAGTGATGTGTTGATAAATATCTAAATGCTGGTTTGTCAAAGGAAAAACACCTAATTTGCAGCATTTGCCAATTTCCCTGGTATAAATATTCTCACCATGACCAATTTCTACAAGCTACCAGTACCAACTTGCTGTCACTCAAAGTGGAATTGGGAAGACAGATGCATGATTAGCTTTCATGAGACTGTGAGTCTGTTCCAGATCAACATTTAAAGTAAGTCTACCAGCATTCTTTTTAGAATGATAGATCTACCACCTTATTTTACAAATGAAAGATCCAAGATGCAGAGGGTCTAAGTGACTTGTTCTAGATCAAACAATTACTTAATAAAGCAATAAGAATATTTTCAATTTATATAGAAGCAATGCTGTTTCAATATAAAACTGTAATATATATATAAACACACACATATAATAAGAGTCCCTATTACCCTAACACTATTTATGACTATTTTTTTGGCTAGGTTGTTATTTCTCTTCATTACTTAAGTGCTAATGTCCAGTACAACAGGTGTGTTTACTGTTTGTTATGCTCCATTTTTTTTCTGTCTAGTCTTTTGTGAACTATAATTTGTTTTAATATTTGCTATGAAATTCTATAGTACACTTGAAGAGATGGCTGGCTATTATATATTTTTTCAGATTTCTTCAAAACATTATTAAGATTTCCCTAAAGAAATTTTTGGTCATTTTTATTGGTATTAACCAATTAAATTTATAATTAAAATTAATATTCTTTAAAAAGTTAGAAATTTCCATCAGTAAAACTCTAACAGATTTGTTATTTTTGTTTTCCTTATGAATGTGATTTCATTCTTCATATATAGGAAAAACTAGTAATTTTTATTGACAAATTTTCTTATAATTCTTTTTTTTAGCCATTTATCTCATATTTTCTAGGTATAAAACAGGTAAACACAATAAATTATGCCATAGATGCATAAACACACACACAATCCTCATTATTCACTGATTGCATTTGCAAATTCACTTACTCTTTCAAATTTATGTGTGACACCTGAATCAATACTTCTGGTATTTTCAAGGTCATTCATACTCTTCATGGATTATTTGTGTGGTCATTCATATTATCTGTACAAGAGCAGCAGAAATGTGATCTGCCCTACTACACACTTTCCCAGCAGAGGTTGAGCAAGGCGACCTGGTGTCAACTCTTATACTGGGAATAAGTCCTCTACCCCACAGTTCATTCAGTGTCACACAGTTTGCATTTTTGTGCTTTTTCTTGGCGATTTGTTGTTTAACATGGGGCCCAAGCATCGTGCTGTTTAGCGTCCTAAAAACAAGAAGGCTGTGATGTGTGTTAAGGAGAAGAAAAAAACGTGTGTTGGGCATGCTTCATTAGAGCATGAGTTATAGTGCTGTTCTCGTTGACTCCCATGTTAATAAATCAACAATATGGTATATCCCGAAAAAAGAAGAAAATATTAATTGATTTGTATGAAGCTATGGAAAAAATAGAAAATGGCTAAATTTGTGAATTAATGAGATGACAATCAATAAAAAATGTCCTGCAAGTACTACAGGATATCACTCATTTATCTAAAACAGCTAATGTCATAAAAACAGAAGTGAAGTGGCGGTTACCAGGGGATGGGGACAGATGTTGTTTAGGGGTACAAAACTGCCACAGGCAGTTAATAAGCCCTGGAAATATGATGCTGAGTATAATGAATATAGACAACAATACCACTTTACAGTCATCAAACTTGCTAAGACACTAGAACTTAATGATTTCTGCCACAAAAAGGAAAGGGTGTTTATATAATGTGATAGAGGTGCTAATTATCACTACAATGGCAACCATATTATAATATATAAATGTATTAAATTAACTTGTACACCTTAAATTTGCACAATGTTATATGTCAAATATATTTCCAAAAAAAGCATCCTGGATATCGCTATTGTAAAGCTGAAAGCCAAAGAAATTTACAGTCAGATACCCAGAATCAGGAAAATGCTAAACCTTTCATGGCTAGTGTTTTATTATAAATAAATACTGCATCTACAAGATCAACAATTAAAATAAAAATTAAAAAAAAATAAAAAATAAATAAATACTGCATCTATCTATTTCTAAGGAATATATATCAAATAACGTGTCTCTAAATTTAAAAAATGTAAAACAAGGTTATGTGTTGATGTTTTTATGAAAATGTTGTGACCAGAGGCTTATAGCATGTAACCTTGCATTTTCCCCAAGAGTAATCGTTCAGTGCTCACTAATTCAGCGTTCGGGATGGCTTTGTAAAGCATCGCTGCTGTGATGCGTGTGTTTTTGTATGTCTGTGTATTAAGGGAAGGAATCATTATCTAGAGTTCCACAACCATTATACAAATAGGAACCAATTTTTGTCTATTTATTTCAACATATTTTACAAAGTTTATATAGCTGATTTTTATGTACTTTGTATGCAATGTGTATTTGTGTGTCTGTGCACATATAAATTACATACACATGAATTTTTCATCCAAAGTTTTAAGTATTTCTCCATATAATTATGAATTATTTCTCACCATCACTCATAAGGGCTACTTATTAAACTACAGTATGAATAAATATATTTATGTAACCCTTTCCCTAGTGTTAAAGAGGTTGTTTCCAAGTTTCTACTGTTAAAAATAATATGGTACTAAAGATCTTAATGTACTTTACTTTCTGCATATGGCATTAATTTTTAATGATAAATTCTAAGAGCTCTTTTCTGCTGTCAAAAGGTTTTAATATTTCCATATAAAAAGCTTTAAAAATTTATGCTCACATTTTTCTTATAAGTGAAAAATTATAATAATAATTTTGAAACTCCTATAAGAAGGATTAAGAATGTAGCATCTTTGCTTCACCTTTGGGAATAACAGTACCCCCTCTTTCCTCATCCTTTTACATAATTTCATTAATTTAACTCAGGATATAATCATTATTTAATTTTCTCTTTCTATTCATTACTTAACTTTGCATGCAGATTTACAATGAATTTATTTAGCTCTACATATTTATTTGAGTTAATGCTCAAAGTCAAATCCTTGTCAGTCAAAATCACCTGGATAATCATCTCCTTATTTTTAGTCATTTCTCAGTTTTTAGCAGGTCTTTTTGCATTAATCATTAAGATGATTTCTATCTGTATTATTAACTATCAAACTTTGCTGAGATATGACTGGGCACTCACTTCTCTCTTCAAAGTTCTGTAGATATTGTTTCATTTTCTTCTGTTGTTTGATGTTACACAGGTATATTTTGAGGTCAATATGATTTTTGTTGCTTTGTACAGAGTCTATCTGTGTTGTTTTTGTTGTTCAAATCTTTGGATTGACTTAGTGGAATAGGTGGTATGCCATTCCACATGGTCATGTGTATTTTTATCAATTTCTAAGCCTTAACTAACATTTAAAAATCATATACATATTTATTTTAAAAATAACTATATTATTATTATAATTAAGAGCATTTTAGTTGATAAGACATTATAGGATAGCGCCTCTCGGGAACCCCGGACCTCCGGATCTACTCGCGGCCTAGTCCCGACGTGGTTGTGCTTGTGAGCTGCTTCCGGGGGCGGGGGCGGCGGTCCGGCCTGCGGGAACACCAAACGGCCACTGCCATGGGAGAGTGACACGCCTGCGCCCGCGGCTCCGCGGCAGCGAGGAGACATGAGGAGACCTCGCGGCCGGAGCAGCAGCGGCGGCTCCTGAGCCCCGGCATGGAGGAGAAATACGGAGGGGACGTGCTATCCGGCCCCGGCGGCGGCGGCGGCGGCGGCGGCGGCGGCGGCGGCGGCGGCGGCCTCGGGCCGGTGGACGTGCCCAGCGCTCGGTTAACAAAATACATCGTGTTACTGTGTTTCACTAAATTTTTGAAGGCAGTAGGACTTTTTGAATCATATGATCTCCTAAAAGCAGTTCACATTGTTCAGTTCATTTTTATACTAAAACTTGGGACTGCATTTCTTATGGTTTTGTTTCAAAAGCCATTTTCTTCTGGAAAAAGTATTACCAAACACCAGTGGATCAAAATATTTAAACATGCAGTTGCTGGGTGTATCATTTCACTCTTGTGGTTTTTTGGCCTCACTCTTTGTGGACCACTAAGGTTTTTAATTTTTTTTTTATTTATACTTATAAAAGAGTAAATAAAAGTAAATATGTTCAAATAATAAAATAGCCCTGGCTGGTGAGGCTCAGTGGCTTGAGCGCCAGCCTGTGAATTGAAAGGTCAACAGTCCGGGACTTCCGGCCAAGATGGAGGCGTAGGCGGACACGCTGTGCCTCCTCTAACAACCAAAATTAAGGACAACAAATATTTAGAAACAAGAAAACAACCAGAACTTATAGAAAATTGAACTGTACGGAAGTCCAACAACCATTCATCCAGACCGGTAAGAGGGGCGGAGTCGCAGCAGGAGAAAGTGGAGGTGCGGACCCGGGAACGCAAGCAGCATCTGCAGGCAGTTCCCAGGTGCACAGGCGGCGGCTGGCGGTCCTCGGGCACAGGGGGGCAACTGTGCAGACCCAGTGAGGCCGCACAAGGCGGCTGGCTATCTGACCAGGTGGTCCCACATTCGCGCACGGAGACGGTCCAGGCGGAGGGGAAGTGGCGGAAGGGACTGAATCCAGGAGAGAGCAGAGCACGCGCCATTGTTCCCTCTCAGACCCCGCCCCCACCTATAACGTCACAACCCAGCGACTGGGCTGCCCCGCACTGGGGAGCGTCAGAGGCTCCACTCTTCACTACGTAACAGCACGAGCGCGTGCGCAGATAATCCAGGTGAAGGGGAAGCAGCGGAAAGGGCTGGAGTCCAGGAGAGAGCGGAACAGGCGCCATTGTTCCCTCTCAGACCCCACCCCCACCTATAGCGTCACAAACCCAGCGACTGGGCTGCCCCGCCCTGAGGAACACCTAAGGCTCCACCCCTCATACGTAATAGCTGCGACCAGACTAAAACCAAAACAACAACAACAAAAAAAAAAACCCACCAAAAATGGCTCAAACCGGAAAACAAATAAAAGCCCCAGAGCCAATTCCTCTAAGCAGTGAAGAGATAGCTAACCTATCAGATGCACAGTTCAAAGCACTGGTCATCAAAATGCTCACAGAATTGGTTGATTTTGCTCACAAACTAGATGAAAAAATGCAGGCTACAATACGTGAAATGAAGGAAGATGCATGGGGCACTGATAGAGATGGAAGGAAAACTGGGACTCAAATCAATGGAGTGGACCAGAAAGAAGAAACTAACAACCAAACAGAAAACGAGGAAGAAACAAGAATTCCAAAAAATGAGGAGAAGCTTAGGAACCTCCGGGACATCGTTAAACGTCCCAACATCCGAATTATAGGGGTACCAGAAGAGGAAGAAGAAGAGCAACAAGTGGAAAACTTATTTGAACAAATAATAAAGGAGAACTTCCCCAATCTGGCAAAGGAAATAGACTACCAGGATGTCCAGGAAACTCAGAGAGTCCCAAAGAAGTTGGGCCCAAGGAGGAACACACCAAGGCACATCGTAATTGCATTACCCAAGATTAAAATGAAGGAGAAAATTCTAGAAGCAGCAAGGAATAAGGGGACAGTCACCTACAAAGGAGTTCCCATCAGACTGTCAGCTGATTTCTCCAAAGAGACCTTACAGGCAAGAAGGGGCTGGAAAGAAATATTTGAAATCTTGAAAAGCAGGTACCTACATCCAAAATTGCTCTATCCAGCAAAGCTGTCATTTAGAATGGATGGACAGATAAAGCACTTCTCAGATAAGGTCAAGTTCAAGGAGTTCATCATCACCCAGCTTTTATTATATGAAATGTTAAAGGGACTTATCTAAGAAAAAGAAGATAAAAATATGACAGTGAAAAGACAGCAAACTCACAGCTATTAACAACCACACCTAAAACAAAAGCAAACTAAGCAAACAGCTAGAACAGGAACAGAACCACAGAAATGGAGATCATATGGAGGGTTAGCAACAGGGGCGTGGGAGGAGGAGAGAGGGGGAAAGGTACAGAGAATGAGTAGCATAGATAGTGGGTAGAAAATAGACAGGGGGAGGGAGGGCAAGAATAGTATAGGAAATGTAGAAGCTAAAGAACTTATGACACATGGACATGAACTAAAGGGGGGAATGTGGGTGGGAGAGGGTGTGTAGGGTGGAGGGGAATGATGGGGGAGAAATGGGACAACTGTAATAGCATAATCAATAAAATATATTAAAAAAAAAGACATTATAGGATAGTTATTTCTGCATGAGTTCCCTCTCTACAGTGTAACCCTTCTAATTTGATTTATTTTTGCTTAGAAATGAAGACAGAACAAAAAAGTTACTGCAAATTATGTTTTACTATTACTATAAGCTATTTATGTGATTAGAATATTTTAATATTTGTATTAATGCCATTATTTACATTATTTTTGCACACAATGGCCTTTTCTTTACCAAAACAAAATATTTTCATTGCAAGTAAAATGTGTTAAATAAACTCTAATAGATATCTATAGAATATGTTATCAAATACCTTAAGCTTCCTTCAAGAAGGTGTTTATTCAATTGCTTGATACTATTAGTGTTACAGAAGCAGCCAATGTTCTTCTGGAACAGCTGTGGGGTTCGATTGTCCGCTGCCAAGAAGCATGATTCCCAGTGCAAGAAAATGGTGGAAAAGGAAAACGATTATTTATTTAAAGGTTATTCAGGTTTAGGATAATGTCAGATTTCTGCCCCCTTTAAAAACCTCTCTCTTTAAAAACACTGGACAACACATAGTCCTTCTTCCCTTTGCCAAACCAGGCCAGTTTCAGAATGCATCACTCAAACGTTCTGTCTTTCAGAAAAGCAGAAGTCTGCAGCTCAGCATTCCCGGTGACAGCTCAGCTCCAAGCATCTCCCATGAAACCTGTTGGCTAGGCTGGTCCCTTACAGTTCTATCAGCTGTCCCACCATTTTTTCCAGGCAGACTTCCCCTCTCACTCCAGACCTTGTGGCTCTCACTTCTCTATCTTTTAGCTTGCCCTAATTTAAATGCTCCTCTAGAACTTCTGGAGTACCTCATACCTGGCCTTTATTATGGTGTATGAGTGTCCACCATTTTTGTCATCTCCCCAGTGTATTTTACCCTCTTTTGACTGCCATCTTTAGTCAGGGCAAAAGTTCCCAGTGATACAATGGGGTCTGGGGTGGGCATCTACCCCCTGCCTCTCAGGAAGGTGCTGTAGGAGCTCCTCCCAAGCTATGTTACAAGTCCCTAAGTGTTTTCACAGTCATTTACACAATCTGCCCTGGGCAGCAGGCCTCTTGCTTTCCAGAAGGCACAGCTATTAACTTGCCTTTTGATATGCAATGCATCTTAAATGTTGTACCATCCATTCTTCCCTTTCCCCCAATCAAGGATTGTGGGGGTTAACACTCTGCACCCTGTTACATTTGTATTTATTCTTTTGGACCCTTCTGGGTGCCTTGTAAATCATATTTACTCAGCTTACTGGATCTATATTAGAAGTTAAACTTATTAATAACTGAAATATTAAATTCCATGGTTATGCTTATTAATATATACAGATGACTTTTTAAATGAAGTGTAATTCAAAGTTTTAGTGAGGGAACACTAGGAGAGATAATCAGAACATTAAGTACCTCTAACTTGGCTCAATTTTTTTTCTCTCTAAGGAGAAAATAACACTCAAAGCAACTTAGAATTTTCTAACACCACATAATAATGTTAAAACTATAGGGAGATGATGTTCATCAAAGTTGGGTGTGATCCTCAAAATGAGCTACATAGTGTCTTTAAGACTGTAGACCATATGGAGATATGCTCGAGAGAGAGTGTTTGCTTCTCATCAACACCTCAGGGTGTGAGACTTGGCCCTTCGCCATAGTTTTTTCAGCTGCCACACATGCACTTTTACTTCTATCCAAACTACAGTGTTTTTTATGATGCTCTTTATAATGGAAGACAATGTGTAGAAATCCTTCATAACCTATTGTTCCAGTCTGTCATTGCCACCAATTCTTGGAACATTCACCTGCCCTGAACATTCATAAAATTTGCATTTTAACACCCAGTGTGACAATTTTTCTAGGAATTCTTGATGTCCCTCTAGTACTGTTTGTTGCACCTGCTTTGTCAGTCATTTCAGTTAATACTTCATACATTTGTTCAAAATGCAACACAAAGACAGAGACCAAATTAGGGTAAGAACGCATTCATAAAAAGCTATTTAATTAAGAACATTTCACAAGGGAACCCTTCTCTCAGCCGAAGTACAAAATATTACTCCATCTTCTTTGTTAAAAGGGAATGAGGCCCTGGCCTAGCTGCTCAGTTGGTTTCTTTGTTGACCCACACAGCAAAGTTGCTTTGTTGACCCACACATCAAGGTTGTAGGTTTGATCCCCAGTCAGGGCACGTACAAGAAGCAACCAATGAGTGCATAAATAAGGGCGACAACAAATCAATGTGTGTGTGTATCTCTCTCTCTCCTTTCCTCTCTCTTTTAAAAAATCAATCAATAACATTTTTTTAAAAAGCAATGAGAAAGAATATTAATCTTCATTGTAATCAATAGTATTCTGGAAATTAAGTTAACTTTAATGAATTGATGTTGTTCTGCATATTTGCCTCCAATTTAAAGTCCCTGAAACTTTTTTTGTGATGTTAAAAGGATGAAAACTGTCTTACCAATTATAAATACTTTAACAATATCTCACATAACTGGCCAATATTAATAGTATGATACAGGAATATTCCTTCAAATGCTCACTTTGCCAATTCTTTCTTGTATATGGACCTTTAATTTCACCATTAATGTGAAATTATATCTCTGAATATGAATTCTTCACTTATGAAAAGTTCAGTTTTGTCTCTTTTTTCTGTAAAAAATTATCGGTACATACTTTAATTCATTCAACAACTTGCAAATCAGATCTCAGTTCCAATGGAAAATTCAAAATTATGAGAAATAAATAACTTCCTATGTGTTGTGATTTTTAACTGAAAGTTAAAGAAATCTAATCCAATCGAGTTGAAGGAAAAAACACATATTAACTGTATTATATTTAAGTATGCTATTCAAAATGGTGAAATTATATCTAATAAATATGAAATAAACATGTCAAAGGACGTATGATGATTTAAAAAGCATTGGAAATACACATATATATGTGTATGTATATATACATACCCCACACAAAGATGGTCCCTGAATTATAATGTTTTAACTTCAGACTTTTCAACTTTATGTGCAAAAATGATATAGGTTCAAGAGATACGGTACTTCAAATTTTGAATCTTAGTTTTTCCCTGGGCTAGTGACAGGCAATAAGGTGTCTCTTATGAGAGTGGACAGTCGCAGCGAGCTACAGCTCCCAGTCAGCCACGTGATCATGAGGATGAACAACCAATACTGTCCGGTGTGCTGTGTTGCCAGCATTTTTGGGTATTGTGTTCTGAGCACATGTAGGGTTGGCTAGGCTCAGCTATGATATTCCGAAGGGTAGGTGTATTAAAAGCCTTTTTAAAAATTTTTTACAAATACTTGTTTATTTTAATGAAGCTGGTACAGGCAATATTCATTTAAAACTCATATCCCAGCCCTGGTTGGTGTGGTTCAGTGGACTGAGTGTTAGCTGGTGAACCAAAAGGTTGCTGGTTCAATTCTTGGTCAGGGCACATACCTAGGGTTTGGGCCAGGTTCCCAGTTGAGCATTGTACAAGAGGCAACTGGTTAATGTTTCTCTCTCTCCTTCCTCCTCCTTCTCCTCTCTCTATAAATAAATAAATAAATAAATAAATAAATAAATAAATATAAAATCCATATCCTAGGCCAACATATGCAAATAAAAAATAGCAGTGTTCTGCCCTGGCTGGTGTAGCTCAGTGGATTGAGCGTGGGCCTGCGAACTGAAGGATCGCGGTTCGATTCCCAGTCAGGGCACATGCCTGGGTTGCCAGGCCAGTTCCCGGCAGGGGACATACAAGAGGCCACCGCACATTGATGTTTCTCTCCCTCTCTCCTTCCCTTCCCCTCTGAAGATAAATAAATAAAATCTAAAAGAAAAAAATTTATAAAAAATAGCAGTGTTCTATTGTATACACTTCGGCGTGAATAACTATATTAACTACTAATGAAAATTTGAACTTCTCTGGGATATTCTGACAAGATTTTTCTTTACTCTTAAAATGCTTTCTCTTCAGCGAAGCCATCTTTGGAGTTAGTCTTTACTCTCACGTTATCTGTCATCTTGACTCCAACCTGATATTCTTCTTCTACTGGTCCAGAACTTTAGGTTTCAAAAGTAGCTTCAAGTTAAGGAAAGGTCATCTTCCACAGTTCAGTTCTCTGAAAATCTTCCACCTCCCACTGAAAATCATAGTCCAGGAGTGAAGTAATCACATGCTAGAA
Organism: Glossophaga mutica; assembly: GCA_039655065.1. NCBI lineage: Eukaryota > Metazoa > Chordata > Mammalia > Chiroptera > Phyllostomidae > Glossophaga > Glossophaga mutica. The sequence continues at coordinate 150,091,172 of CM077304.1, read as the reverse complement.
CTTCAGGGCCAATTAGAAAGTCATTATGAACACTTGCATTGATTGACCTTATTTATCACAAACCTGAAAAAGGTGGCCTCCCTGTGTACATATGTGCTATTTAAAAATGAGAGGGTAATACAAAGGGGTCTGAGTTTGATCACCAAAAATAATCACCATGAAAACAAGCAGTAATGAATGGGTACTAGGATTCCAACTGCCAGATGTTTTAAAGAGAGGGGGGTGGGATCAGTTTTCGATTCCATTTTGAACACCACATTACAAAAGAACTATTTTTAAAAATAAAAAAGGATTAGGGGAAGAGAAAATAAAATAAAAAAGGATATCTAAACAGTTGAATGACCGCCTGTATGTTCCTGATAAACTTCAATCACATCTTCTTCCTCCATTCTCAGTTCTTATGGATTGTGATTATCAGCAATTCTTTGATGTTCAAAGAGAAACCTGAGTGAATTCATTGGTACATCCTGTCTTTGACAGTATGATCCTTTGAGTTTCTTGAGATGCATTGTCATTTTCACTTTGAAATGAATCTCACTGCGGTCCTGTCCAATGATCTTGAATTTAACATATTCTTCCTTCTTATCCCCCAAATCCTTAGTTAAAAGTTTGCCTCCTGATGAAACATGGTGATTGTGGCTTCATCTGGGGTCTCCACACAGCAGCAGCCTCAGGTAGGCAGAACCTTGCTCCACAGTTTACAAATCTCTCTCTCTCAAATGCATTTTCAACTTACATTGGGTTTATTGAGACTTAACTCAATAATAAGTGAGGATAATCAGTATTTGGGTTTGATCTTAAACTGGCTAATGTTTTACAAGGCAATAGATTTTTAGGGTTTTTCAGCCTCCAGAAAGAATGTTTTTGCATTTTGTATTGAACAAAATTTACAATTTAATATTTTTTCTTGTATAGTGGTAAACTAGGTAATAAATAGAATGTCAAGTCCAAAAGTATACTGAATAAACTTCCAGTAATCTCTTTTGCTTATTTCTAAGTTTTGAACAATTTCTCTGACACCTATTTAACCCCATAAAGAATTTGATTTTTGTCATCACTGGTCTAGACTAGGTCAGTCTATGAATTGTGAATTGTTGCTTTAAAAAAAAAGAAAGAGAGATAAATAGTTGAAATGATGTTCAAGAAAACACATATTTATTTTTTTTCTAGATATAATTAGTAGAAAATTATAAAAAGTTTGGAACCCCCTTGGGGGTCATCACTCCTTCACGGTGGCTGCAGTGGAGTTACTGCCCATCGTGTAGAGCCTCAGAACAATGACATGGTGTTCCCTGGCTAGAGAACAGTGATGAAGTCAAAAGCAGTCTTCTCTGAGAATGGAACTGAAACTTTTTTTTTCCCCATGAGAAATTCAAATACAGGGACAAGAGAATCATAAGACCTCTACAGAAGAATTTTTAAGTTATTTGAGTAGAGGGATCAGTTGTATTCACTTATTTGCTTTTCGAATGTTGGTCAATACTTGTCTTGTGCGTGAGTAATCACTGCTTGGTGCCATACACAACTTGCCAGAACAGTCTGACGACACCCATGCTATTCTGCACCTGGTTTAATAAGACGAGTGGAATCATTATGTATTTTGATCTCACTGCAATGACAAATTGCTACAAGATTTTTCAAATGCTTACTCTAATTTCTGTACTTATCTAGTCATGACCCAGGACATGGAGTTAGTAGACCTGTCACTGGCCTGTGTGCCACACTTTAATTAGCACCACTTTACCCTGGGGAATAACATGGAGATGCTCTGACATCTCTGGATCTTTTTTCTGCTTATGCTGAATTATTTGATTTGACAATGTTTAAATATTGGCTCTCACCTCAGAAATGTGCCTGCCTCTGCTTTAAAATGTAGTTGCCAAAGTAATCAAAGCATGAAGCTTATAAAACAAAACAATACAAAACAAAACAAAAAACCTAAGTCATGGGAATAAGTTTCTCAAAGAAAGAATGGCAAACTTTATACTGGGTTTTCTGTTCAGCAGCTGAATAAAAATGAAGGATTTCTAAATTAGTGAAAACAAAGTTTTAAACATAAAATTTGTAATACCACTTCCTTATTCCTGCCAATTAGTTATTATTAGATTATGTGGTCATCCATTTAATGTTAAAGATTCATCAAGAGGACATATTGACCTGGTTTATAATAAAAAGGAGACTATTTAAACTACAAGAGATTTGCATCTGGTGCCTTTAGAATGTTTATAAAAGTACAAATTGCTTTAAATTCAAGCATTAGCATTTTCTAATTTCAAACACTTTAATTACCCTCTGCTAAGAGCACTAATGTCTAGTAGTTACTGCAAAAAAAAGGTAAGCCCTTTGCTCTCTTGATTTCCATTTTCAAACCTGGGTAATTAGTGTTACTTTTTATCTGAATCAAAACAAATGATAAAAGAAAAGGGCTGCAATCAGTACAAAGACTGTTTGAAATATGTTAGAGAATAAATCAAACAAAGATCCCAATGGGGCTTTCATTCTGTAGATTGGGGGTGGAGTAAGATTATAAATGATACACATAAGTAAAAAGTAGTAAGGTATATATGAAGGTGATCATTGCTAAGGAATGAAGGAAACAGAAAGATTTGGGGGTTGAGTTTATGAAAGACTAAAGATGTGGGGTATTGAATGTGGGTGCGGAGATAAGGGTGTGGGCATGTTCTTGCTGGAGAACTGAAGAGTGGGAAAATTTTTGTTTAAGGTAATAGTTAATAAGCCTAGTAGTTAATGCATATGAAAAGGTATTGCTTCTGGAACTGCAGTACAGCCCACCCTGACTCCAGGAAACCACAGCGATTGACCTTTGTGCTCCACAAGAGACCGTAAGCAATCTGGGTGGTATCTGAGCCTTTGTGTTCCAGGGAGAGACAGATGACCGCCTGGGGCCTGCTATCCGCTCACTCTCAGCAAGAATGCTGCAGGGTTTTTTAAATCTAATTTTCCTAGAATTACAAACCCCTCACCACACTTTACTCTCTGTCATAAAAATGCTGGTTTGAAAAGAAATGTAGGATGGTCTGTTAGGGTTCTTCTTCCACCTTCTTCTCAGATTGCCAGTCATCTGAATAAAGCTCCCATAAAGATTCAATCCCTGTCTCTGCTTGTTGGGTTGGGCAGGTGACAGGCAGCACAAACGCCATTTTTTTTTGTTTGTTTGTTTCACTTCGATATTAATAAGAGTGATACGGTTCTGCATCCTTAGGAAGATACAGTCTGAGTGGAGACTTGACGTCTAGGGAAATAATATTTCACACAAAAAGAACACCTGAAGCAAATGCCTTATGGTCAGCGGTGCCTGTAGCATGAAAGAGATGGAGAGTAGTAGGAGAGAGCTCAGAGAGGCATTGTGTGCATGTGTGTGTGGGGGGGGAGAGTTACCTCACTTCTTTTCTCTGTCAGCACTCCTTCACTCTGGCCATTGCTGCTTCAGCAGGCGTGTAGGCCTTGTCATCACTGTCTACCTGGGGCTGCTGCAAGGTGCTGCCAGAATGCCTGGGTACTTGCTCTGCACTGCTCACTCCTGAGCAAACCCCTGGAGCTGCCCAAGAGCAACAGGGGATGACTGCCGGTGAATGAAACTTCCCCCATCATGTCTAGGCACAGAGAACCCTTGACCTCTGAGGGTTCCTGATCGTTGAACTATGGTGCCCACAGAGATCACCAGCTCAATGATGAGTTCTCAGACAGGTTTCTCATCTCTAGTTTCCTTGCTCTGGTTGCCTGGAATGACTTCCCAAACTAAACTTCTTGCTTCTAAGCACTTGTCTTAGGCTCTGCTTTTTGGGGAAATGGAAGCAGAGACCAAAGGGAGTGACCAGGTCCTATAGGACCATACAGGTCATTTAAGACTTTTAAGTCTTTGGCTTCCTTAGAATACAAGATTTTCAGTCAAGGAATGAGATGATCTGGTTCAAAACAAGCAGAAATTGAGGGAAAAGATAATAAGAGGACTTATTGGGTGAAATGAGTGTGACTGTAGACAGCTTTATGCCCTCAAATGCAAAACCTCAAACTCACACTCCGATCCTGATAATCTCAGGAGAGTTTGAACCCAGATTTAAAGCAACACACTTAAATTTCTTCTGTCCTGTGGAGAATAAGAAACCATGCTTTTATCCTCATATTACTAACAGCCTTACATTCTGAGCCAAGTGGCAAACATCCTAGTAGGCTCTTGAAAGTTTGTGGAAGTGGATGAGAAATTAAACTGATTGTGGATTTTGTTACTATTTATAAAAGCAGAAAGCATCTTAAATACATGGAGGATGACATTCATTCAAGAAAATTATGTTAATACCAAACGGTTTGTTTTTTATTTGATGTTTCTTTTACAGGAGTAAACCGGAATCTTGGTTCTTCTTACCAATGCCGTTAAGTATTATAGATTAGTGAGTCTATTAGCATGCAAGCAGGATTTATTGGTAATCTGTTCTCATGGAAGAGAGCAGGCCCAACTAAGATAGGGTTAGTGGGGTGAAAAGCATAGATTCAGGGCAAAGCTGGGTAAGAACTGTGAAAGTAAGGGTGGCTATATTCTGCATAGCAAGCACTGGAGTGGCAAAAACAAGAGCAAGAGATCAAGAGCCTTTGTTCTGAGGATTTATATAGTTGGCAGGGTGGGGGTGGCTGAAGAAGTTACATATTGATTGATGGGTAAAGGTGGTGCTAGTGTTCCAGGACAGGGGCATGACTACCCAAAAGTGTTAATGGGCTTCTTCCCTTATGCACTAGGGCCCTTTTCAGCTTTTCAGGCTTTGGGATGAAAGCACAGTTTCAAAGGCTTTCTTTCCCAGATAATGGAAAAGATACATAGAATTTCAAGGACTGCTGAGTCAGAGGGTGGGACAGATGTCCCTCTTCCTTCCTGCTTTTGTTTGCTATCTATCCTACCTAATGTTTCTATAAAAATTTGTGAAGGAGGACTCTGTGTATGTGCATAGTAGCCCAAGGCTAAGACTTTAAGACTCTGTTGCTCAAAATCCAAAATAATCTGAATTGCTTTATTTGTATAAATACATGATGTTTACTATATTACCCTTTAAAACCTGTATTAATATACTGTATTCTAGTACAACTCAGCTTTTTCTCCTGTATTGTGTGTGGGTTCCTGATATCACTCAAACAGAAATGTGCTAATTACCTCAGTCAGATACCACTGTAAGTGAACCTCTTTTAGAATACCAGTGGTTACTTGGATGCTAAATCCGTGTTGATCTTTCTCTTAATAGAAAGTTTGGTCATCCAGAGTATTTAATAACTTTGTCAAAATGTTATATTTTGTTTAATTTACAAATTAAATTTTGCATTACTTAAATTACAACTTTGTGCATCTTATTTTATTTAAATGTTTGCATAATTCATGGGTGAAGAACCATAAAAGGATTTTTTCCCACACTTGGAAGCTAACAATTTAGCCTGCCACAGATTCATGGGCACTGGCAGAAGGCACATGAAGACATTTCGGTTAGAAGCAAAAAAACTTATTTACTTAAAGCACAGCAAGTGGTATTTAGATGGGCCAGTGGGCCAAGACATGTGGAATAGGGAAACAGACAGATGTGTAATGTAAGAAATGTCCAAACATGTAAGAATTTTTATGAGTTTATTTGAGCCAAACCAATGACAATTACTGGGTAGCAAAACCTCAACAGATTGTGAAAATGCTCCAGAAAATGGCAGTTTTGCACCCTATTTTATTCATTACAATCAAAAGTGGAGGCTACATGAAACCCATTACCCATAGATTAGGGAGATGGCAGAAAGCAAAGCTGGGGGTGGGGGTGGGGTTGGAGGGTTGGCAATGGGGCAGGGCCTCTAGGATGGGCTAAAAAGTAAAATGATAGACACATACTATTTGTCCATAGGTGGGTATAGGGTAGTTAAGAGTCTGCAATTAACATGATAGCAATAACAATGAGGGGACTGGTAGCCTCCCTCTGGTGCTCCCTCTGGTGCCAGTGCTTTGAGGGGTCTGGAAAAAAAGAAAATTACTCTGACTTTCCAAAGTTATATTATCATAGATACAAAAAGATAATAGACAGGGTCAGATAAGGTCAAGACTGACTTTTGTCAGGGAAGATTCTGGCCTAGGACCTGACTACTCACCATGACCTGCTTTTAATTAGGAAGTTCTTCATATCAGACCATCTGATAGGGGACTTAAGAGTTGGAAATTTTTAGTTTAAGGTAAATATTTATAAGCCAGCAAGTCATGTATACGTTAAAACTTTTGTTTCAGAAATTACAGATAAGGCCCACCCTGGCTCCTGGGAAAACAGCTGACCTCCTGGGACCCCACTAAAGATTACCTCCTGGGGACAAGTGGAGGCATCTGGGCCATTGTGTTCCAGGGAGAGACAAATTACTACCTGCCCCTGGGAACAGCTAACTGCCCAGGACAGGAATGTTGCAGTTTCTTCTACCTGACCCTCCCTGAACTTCAAAACCCCCTCACTGAACCTTGTTTATTCCCTGCTATAAAAATCTTGGCCTGGAAAGAAAAGACAAGATGGTCTGTTAGGATATGAACCTGCCATCCTCTCAGATCACCAGCCATCTGAATAAAGCGCCCATAAAGATTCAATCCTTGTCTCTGCTTACTGGGTTTAATAGTGACAGGCAGCTCAAACGCCAGTGTCTTTTCCAGTTTCACATCCACGGTGGTTACTTTTGTCTCCGAGTTTGTGAGGACACCATGCAGGCCTTCCCTGAGCTTGTCAGGTTTACTATGCAGCCCCTTTTCATCCACAGATAGCTGAACACATTGGCAGAGCAATTTACTGTCAAATACAGGTCACCTCCCTAGAGATAACATCTAGGCCTCACTTGTTTTTCAGGTCCAGGCTCACAAAAGCAGCAAAACCAGGTGGGCAATGCCAGACCAATGCAGTGACTAAAGACCCCCTGCCCTGTCACTGACCAATCAGTAAAAGCCATAGCCCTGAAAGAGCACCCCTGGAGAACTGATGAATATTCTGCTGAAACCCTCCCTTGACACCTCCCCTAAAATTCCCACCTCTGAGAGAGACAGAAAAACTCAAGACAAAGGACCCAGTTCTCACTCTCCCTCTGGGGAGCCTCCTGCTCCATTCCCTTCTTCCTGTTCTTCCCTCACCAGCATGCATCTCCTAAACTCTAAGGTTCCCCACAGGACTTGCCACCAGGGGCACAATGGGCAGCAGAAGCTCTTCCCAGACTAATCCCGGACCCTGTCCCCAAGGTCCCCTTTTCTCTGACTTCTCAGTGAGTTAAGGCAGCCCAGCCTGAGCTCTCCAGTTGCTTCTTCTGTGCTAAGCCCTTCCTTGTGTGGATGTAAAGGGGCCACATACTAAACCTGACAAGTTCAGGGGAGGCCTGCATGGTGTTCTCACAAATTCAGAGACAAAAGTAACCCCAGCGGATGATCTGAAATTAAAACTTTCTAACTAAAAACAGGTCATGGCGGACAGTCATATCCCAGGTCAGAAAATTCCCTGACAAAAGCCAGTCTTTACATTATCTGAACCTATTATCTTTTTGCATCTATGATAATATACCTTTGGAAAGTCAGAGTAATTTCTTTTTTCCCAGACCCCTCAAAGCACTGGCACAGCACCAGAGGGAGGCCACAAGTCCCCTCATTGTTACTGCTATCGTGTTAATGTTGACACTCAGCTACTCTGTACCCAGCTATGTAAAAGAAGTATAAATATATGTCTATCATTTCATCTTTTATCCAACCCAGAAGTACTCCCCCACTTTGCTTTCACTCATCTCCCTAATCTATCAGCAATAGATTTCATATAACCCCCTTATGCCTCTACTCTCAATTGTAATGTATAAAATAAGGTGCAAAACTGCTATTTTCCAGAGCATTTTCTCAAATCTGTTGAGGTTTTGCTAGCTGGCAATTGTCATCAGTCTGGCTCAAATAAACTCATAAAAATTCAGTACAGGTTTGAGTGTTTTTTATGTTGACACTTATTTTACTGTCCCCAGCTTTAATAAACGTACCCTCATAGTCACCTGGACTCGTGTTGTGAAATCTTTCCTACACAAAGTCAAGAGCCCACACACTACAGCTGGTCCTGGGCAGACCTGCTCAGGGCCAGGTCCCCTGTGCAGTGACCGTGTGAGATTTATGTTCCAATCAAGTCCCCCTACCAAGTCCCATGCGGGTGAGATACAGGAGAGCATAGACGGATGCTAAACAGGCAGTGAGTCTGTGTCACGCTGGAGAATTCAGAGTTTAGGAAACCTCCATCCATCTTTTCTAAGAAGACTGCAAACAAACTGGCCCGATTTGTTGCACCAGAGGGAGACATTCTCTTTCTTATACTGACAGTAAGTAAATCTGTCCTCTGCTCTGGAAGGAGACTATCTCTGACTTCACAGGCTGTTCACTAAACAAACATCTTGAAGGAATAGTCTGACAAAATGTTGTCAGTACCTTTGCTTACCAATGTGAAGAAATGTAAGAGACCCATAACATTGCATTATAATTGGGTTTTGTTATAGAAGTAAGTTTTGCTCATGGAAAAAAATAGTACCTTAGAAAAGTATACAAACAGGATCTTTTCTTTGCCTTTTGCAAGCAATTCTGTTAGCTTAAGCATTTTTCTGTATTATAACATTAAGATATCCATTAATATTTTATACAAATGTAAAAAACCATTACACAAATGTATCATAATGTACTGAATCAATCCCCAATTACTGAATGTTTAATTATTACAAGTTTTCCCTAGTACAAACAGTACTTTATTAAACCTCCTGTAGTATAGGTAAATGATTCACTGCTAGGAGGATGCATGATTCACCACTGGGTTAGAGTATGTGGGATTTTAATTTGAAGGCTATGAAATGGATCCATTAGAAGTTGCATCCGTTTCTTTGGTTTACTCATGACCTTGCCAGTTTTGGGTGATACCAATGTGATAAGCAGAGTAACGGTTCCCAGAGATGCCCACGTCCTCATCCCCACACCCTGTGCATATGTTATCTCAGTGTAGGAGGGGCTTTGCAGATGTGATCAAGGATTGTGAGATGAGAGGTCATCCTGGATTACCTAGGTAGGTCCAATGTAATCATACTGCTCAAAAATATGTGTTGAATGAATAAATAAATCGACTTATGATTTGTTTGGAAGCAAGAAGTGAGGTAGGGACACAGGTGCATTCATTTAACATTTCAAATATTTAGTCAGTTTTCAGAAAAATATTTATTGAAAAATATAGATTTTTTTCCTATGGATCAGAAGCAATTTTTGTGTTTTATTAAATTCCGATATATCTTTATATCTAATTCTGGACACTATTTTTTGTTCGGTTGTTGTATTGGAATATCTCTGTGACATATATTTATGTTTTAACTTTTGTCATTTCATTATAGACTAAGGTCTGGTTAAAATTCTAAGTTATAATTAGAACAATTATTAACATTGTTTTAAGAAGAATGACATTTTTTTCCTGATAAAAGGTAGTATTATTTTTGAAAGTGGCATTCCCTAAAATAATCCTGTTATTGTAACTGAACCCAGGTCTGGTTGCCTGACCCTGCAAAAGCGAATACTCGAGAGGCAGGTGCTGATGTAAAGGAAAGTGATTTATTTGCAGGTGCCGGCCATCTGAAAGATGGGTACCCATTTTTCAAAGCCCATCTCCACATCTCAGGGAGGCAGAAGTTTTATATAACTCGAGAGAGGGGAACAGAACAAAGAGATTAAGGGAGGGGGTTGAAAAGTTCCCTATGTGCAGAGGAGCACAGTCCATTTTGATAAGGCAAGCGATGGTCACTGTGCATCACCCTGGCTTCACATCATCCTGGCTTAGTCATCCTAGCTCCATGGATAAAGGTCAGCAAATCTCCTGGAACTCTGATGCTTGAAGGTCGGAATCTGTATCTCTTGAAGTTAGTTCCTAGGATTCTTACACAAACATGATGTTCACCTACAAGATACATATCAGAGTCAGCACTTATAGAAACACTGTAAAAAGAATGGTGGGGTGCGTTACAATTCCCAACTGTTACAGTTTTCCATTGTTACATTACTACTTGTAACCTCTAGGAGAAAATTGTTTTTAAACTAAAAACAGAACTCACATAACATTTTTGCTTTCTTAGAAGAAAATTAGGTTTTAACTTATGGATTTGGTATTTACTTATGGATATAAGCCTTTGAATATATTTTTGAGAATATAATATGTGAAAAATAGGGTGGCTTTCCACAATTACACTGAAAGATAAGTATGGACCTTGCCTGTATTATTAGATTGGATTTAAATTTTTCTCAAATATAATGATAGTTTAATACAATTTCAACCAAATGTCAATTATTTAAACAAATTACAAAATAGACAAAAATGTCTAGCATGATATAAGCATATGTAGGTAAGATAATTTGGAAAACAAAAAAAAAATCTCAAGGAAGAGTTGCCTTTCTAGTTATTATATCATGAAAATACATTTATTTAAGGTATAAAATATATTGACAAGCATGTGAAAACTGTAATGGAACAAATAGCTCAGAAATAGAATCTAATTTGTTAATATTTATCTAACTTAATGGTTTGCAAATATAGAATTACAAATCATTAAGAACCAAAGGAGTAGTAAACAAATTGTTTATAAGCTATTGATCAGTGTTTTGGATCTTTCTTCCTTAATTTCTCTTCCTTCCTTTCTTCTTTCCTTCTTTCCTCCTTCTTTCCTTTCTTTTTATAGTGTGAAATCCTCAAGATTTCACACCTAATCCTGGAAAATGAATGGTGAGATATCACGCCCATAATTATGTTGTGTTATATATGACCCAGTAACCTTAAATAGGGGTATTTTCTAGGTGAACCTTATCTAATCATGAGCCTTTTTAAAGCAGTTTTCTAAATACTTTCTACTACAGTGTTAGAGGAAGTCAGCAAGATTCCAAGAACAAAGCAGGTCAAATAAGAAGAAATACAATGGCCTAAATGTGCTGAGTAAAGGCCCCGTAGGTGACAGCAACTAGGAATGGAACCACATCCCTGCATGAGGCTGAATTTCACCAACAGCCTAAATGAGCTCAGAAGGATTCTCCTGTCTGTCTCCAGGTGAAAGCCCAGCTCAGACACAACTTGGGCTTTCAGCCTCCTGACACCCTAACAGAAAACCCAGTCAAGTCTACCTGGGCTTCTGACCTAAAGAATTGCCGACTAATAAGTTTAAGTGGCTTTAAGCTGCCTTATTTGTGGTACTTTGTTATGCAGCAATAGAAAATTTTAGTCTTAAACATGTTTTTTAAAAGTTTTTAATAAGAAAAGAAAATGTCTGTGCTATAATTAAGTGGAAATTATAAAATCCATAATATACATATCATTTACAGTCATAAAATGACTCTAGGAAAGAAATAAATTCTCAAAAATAGAAAAATAAAGTATTTATATGTTGAGTAGTAAGGAAATGGTGGCTCCAGTTATCTTTTGGAGAGCGAGTTGGACCTCCCATATTTTTATGTTTGAAAACCATCTGTAAAGAGTTAGCTTGAGATATATCTGCTAGTAGGTATCTGACCCAAGCTAATCTAACCAAATCTCTGTCACTGGGAATTTGAAACTGGAATCTACAGTAAAACTAAGAGTGGATCAGTCATTTTCTACTGCATGTCGTTACAGGTACTACACTAAAGTAGTATGAACAAATTTACAAAGAAAGGAAAAAAGCTGACAAGCAGAAAGGGGAAACAAAGTCCCCATAGTGCCTGACTTTTCCCTTTTCAGCTTCTTCAGCCTTCCTGCCTACGGCTTCCTCGTATCCCTGCGCCTGACCATGGCGTCCCTCTGGCCTTAGCTTCCTAGGGTTTCTGTGCCCACAGCCAAACAATTCATAAAAGAACAATGGATAATTTAAATTTGCTTTTGTGTGTTTATTTGAATTTTCCAACATTATTATGTTAAAGCAAAATAAATTTTCATTTTAACAATGTAAGAAAAAATATCAAGAAAAATGTTTAAAAATCAAATAGTATAGCTGAATGGTCCTAGTGAAAATATGTTTATACATATTTATAACACATTTAAGTTCCAAAAGATTTAAGGTGGCTTTGAGTAAAATATATATGCTGTAGGCAAAATTAATTTAAAAAACAATAAAAATTTAGCCAGTTATAGAGTTGGTAGATATTATGCCAAGAAACAATGATAAGAAAACCATAGTAACTGAACATAAAATTTGATTGGGATTTTTCTAGCAGCCAAGGGAGAAAGAAAGCACCATGGGTGATTTTTCTATCTGCTGTCTGATGAAATGGAGCATATCAGTTCTTTAGAAAAGAAAAATTTCTGTTTCTTTAAAAGTCTGGAGCTTCTTTAATATGTGCTGTTATAGAATTATACAAGGTGAACTTTAGAAAAGTCAAAGGATAGCGTCTTTAAGACTTTAATTTTGTCCCATAGCCTTTGTGTTTTGGCAGGTAAAACAACGTGTCATGGAGCACAGAGAAATAAGAGTATTTTGGTAGGTGATGCAGAAACATTTTCTTACATGACCGCCTCTTGATATCACATTATTTAAACGACCATGTGTGGAAGTAGTTCCTAGGGAAATACAAGTGAATGGTCTTGGTTTATAACTTTGTAATTAACACAAATATAAAGCTTAGAAAGTTAAAGAAATAGCTGCTTGACAAGCATTGGTTTATCTTTCTCAAAAATAAACTTGGCTCCAACTTGGTCTTGGATTGGTGGCTTCCAGCATTATTAAATAAGATGGTGTAATCTTTCAATAAGTAGCTGGTGCTCAAACATTTTGTGCTCTTGATCAAAGTGAGTGTCATGATGCTCCAAATGGCAGGTATGCAGGTGTCAGGGTAATATTCCCATCATAAAAGAATTAGAGACCTTATTTGCATTCTCGCCCAAGTAGAGGGCAGTTCCAACTCTCAACTTCAGGCAAAATGGTGCCTGTACTAAGAGAAAATGAGAATAATGCAGAAAGTAAAAATGTGGACTTGGAAAGTAAATTTATGCTATCCAAGCATTGGAACTGAAATTCATCGGCGTAAACCCATGAGCAATGTTTTTGGTTTGTTTGTGTGTAAGATATAAAATACAAAGTTGCTGGGAAATAACATATGTTCAGTAAGAAATAAAGAATGATATATGTTGAGTTGAATCTTATCCAGCTTCACATACAGTTATCTTTTTTTTTCATTAGCAGGACATTAAGCTTCATTTGAGTGGTTTATAGGTCTGAATTTTTACAGGTGCTGAGGAAAAGTAATAGTTTCACTTCTGTTCAATAGATACTACCTTCTTATTACTTCCAAAAACCAAGACCATGGAAGTAACTTGGCTAAAGGCCTAGTGTAACCGAAGCTACTGAAGGTAAAGTAAAGCATTTAATTATACTTCTTACTTTGTAAATGCCATCTTCACTAAATGGTTGATCAAACATGGGCACAGGCTGCAGGATCGTAGTGGACTATGCCAAGGCAATTGACATAAGAATCAGTAAAGCATGGCATGATATTAAAATTCTTCTAGAAAGAGAGATGAGTTAATATGGGGATGAAGTTGGTGAGAACTCTTCATTTATTTTAAGAGTTTTGAGAATGAGAACATAAATTGGGAAATAAAAAATATAAAAAAGGAAAATTGCATTTATATTTACTTGTAAAATATGGAAAATAAAAGGTAGAAAATATATATCACATGGTCCAACAATTCCTCTTGTAATAATCTATGGCACATAATAATAGAATACAAATATATGTATATACAATATAGATAGGTATAAATATACATAGATGCAGAGACATGTGAAAAATAGAGATATTTATTAAAGAAGGTACAAGATACAAGAAACATTGTACATAGGACAATGACACCTCAGTTCCCTTCAAAGTAGGCACTTTGGGTCCTCACACAGTTCTCTCAATCGCCATCAGCTGCCCATTGCATTTTCTTGAATCTCATTGACAGTCTTCCCCTTTTCAAAGGTGATTTTAGTTTTGGGAAAAGCTAGAAGTCACAGGGCACCAAATCTGGGCTGTAGGGGGAAACGAGTCACCAGTGTGATTTGATGTCTCACCAAAAATCTCTGCACAAGACATGATCCATGAGCAGGTGTGTTGTCGTGATGAGGCTGCCAGTGACCCATAGGCCCATAGCTGTGGTCTCTGGATCATCTGAATAGTTTCTGTGGAGGAATTTGCAAGCTTAATGCGAAATTTGATACAGATTCATTGTTCTACTTGCTCAGCCATTTTGAATGTGACAGCCACACAGTGCACATGCTCAGCCAACTGCCCCCACTGACTAGAACAGTGAAGTCATCATTGTTCACACATGCACATTCCAGTCCACTCTCCTTGGCTGCCAAGGTTACATTGATGTTGTGCAAACCATTCTCCTTATATTAACAATGGTTGGACTTTTTCTGGACAGACCTGGTATATATCTGAATTTTATTGTAGCTTTGTTTATATCAGCAAAAAATTGAAATAATCTGAAGTATCATAATGTTATTCATCTTTTTAATAAACTAATTTAAGTGGAAAAAGGTTATACACTGATATATAACAAAACATGTATATATATGCATATAGACTTGTAAAACAGATATGCATACTGATATACATATTGCTATATTTGTGTAAGAGCAGAAAGTGGGGAAGGACATACAAACCACAAAAAATAAAAGAAGGGTTTTATTTCTTGCATAATTTTAAAAAGAGTTAATAGTATGGAAAATACTTATTTTTATGAATTTCTGTATATTTATAATCTCAAAAATTGATTTCAGGTTGTATATCCATCTGTATATTTTGCTATCCAGTATACATTGATATTGTATAATTTTAGAGATTTTAACTATGTTAGGAGATAAACACATTGAATATATCTTCCACGGGAGGAAGGAAGACCATGATTTTTACATGGGTATATAATTTGTGTGTTTTAGAATTTAATAAGAATGTGGTAGGGAAGGACATGAATATAGGCAAGATTATTGAATACACACAGACTACAATACTGGTAAAAAATAACTGTTTGTTTAAAATATTAAAAAGTAAAAAAGAATAGAAATGAAATTAATAGACTCTAAAAGGAAATGATGAAGCCCATCCAGAAGATACAAGATTTGTTGAATTATAAAAGCCATGTTCAAGAAGTCATCAGATGATTTGTTGAATTATTGACTGAACTGTCACAAAATGATGAAAGTGAGTCCAGTTCTATATTACATGTATAAAAATAAAAATGAAAGCTATAAGGAAAACAAAAATGACGGGTGCTGTAAATCAATATAAAATAAGATAGAAGGGTCTAGTACAAAGAAAATGAGAAGGGTAGATGCAAGCCTTATGATTTCTACTTGGCAAAAAATATAAAAGACAAATGGCAAGCAGAGAAGTAAAAGGCATCAGGATCCCAAGAGCCAAGAGCCAAGGGAATGACATGATGCTGATAATTAATGGATGTAAGAGAAGCTGGTCAGGAAGTGAATCATGTCCCACTGTTCATCAAGGTGAGAAGCAAACATACGTCAAAAGGCTAATAACATTGCATCTCTGTTTTATTAATCAGCATTTTCAAAGAAGCTCATTCATGAAGGAAAAAGAAGAAAACCTAGGTATCTAAAGGGAAAATAGTTTACAAATTTTTCTAAGTTGTGATAAACAATTTGAGAAGGAAAATGTATGAAATCTGTATTAGGCTTTACAGAATTATACACCCAAGGTACTGGAAAAGATTCATTCATCTAAAATTATTTCTCTCTCAGTCTGGTATAACTTTAATTTTCTTTCCTTCCTTCCTTCTTTTGAACTCATGGCTTTGGATAATTATGCTTTATTATTTCAACTCCAAAATGGATACTTCGTAGAATATTTTACTGTCTTCTTCATTATAATTGTAGCCAATATATATGTAGTTTTTCCAATTAAAATTATTATAAAAAATTATTTCTGTTACAGAAGTGTCAAATAACACTGTATTACTTCACTGCTGTGTTGAAATTAAAAAGTCAGTAAGGTTTTAAAAATGTTGACTGAGTTTATAGTTTCAACAGTTCCGCAATTGAAATAAATTTCAATACAAACTAATGAGCAATGACATATAACACAAATATTTCTTTACATTCCATTAAATGTACGATGAGGCACATGGTCTCAGGGGTGAAAACTATATTAGGACAGGGAACAGAAATAAGGAAGAGACCTCTGATAAAGTTGCTGCAGCCTCTGAGCGGTGCTGAAGCCTCTATGTCCTTGGTGGACAGTCATTTATTGGGACAAGGTGAATATAAGTATGAGCAAAGTAAAAAAGAAGTAATCTGAAATTCATATAAATTCTATTAAATGAAATGCATAAATATTATGTGACACACTAGGTATACAAAAGTAAGTAACAGGTGGACTTTTCATGAAGCTTACAGAGTCTGATGGAGAGAAACTTGTGTAGAGATAATGCTAATAAGACACACAAGGCTAAGAAGACCTGTACTAAGGATATATGGTGGGAATGAAGAGACATTTCTCATTTCTTTGCAGTCTGGCTCTGGTCCCACTTTTCTATTGAGCTTAATGTTCTTTGCTTATCCAAGGTGCATGACATTTGGGTATCATATACAATAGAAACACTTTCCTTTCCTGGATTATTTATCAAATCTTGATCCTTTTGGATCACTACTGATTGCACTACCCTGGCACCTCCTCTTCTTCTTCTGGCTTTTAACTGGATATTCCTCAAGGCCCATTTCCAAACCCTTACTCTCTAGATAAAAGATGATAATGACTTTAGAGGAGAACAGATTTGAGTGGAAGAAGAATTTGGAAAGAAGAGTTTGAAAGCTGTTGTAAATCTAGAGATGACATCCAAAAATAGCTTCATAAACACCTTTCATTATGCTTTTGAGGCATAATTATATTAAACTTTCAATAGGCAAAGAAATGAAGGAAACGTACTAGCAAAATGAATGGAATGTTTCAATTCAAAGAACAACTGTTTACCTTGAATGTAGCAGAAGTAGGAGCAAGACATCTAGGCTGTAATTTTCAAAAATTAGCAGTCATATTCAATTTGATACCCTGCTGTCACCATAAGAAAGAAAATGTTCTTTACCATAGCAAAAATGGAAATCAATCAAATTTTAAATCTGTGTCATCTTTAATTCATTATTGGTACAGGCAGTAAAATCTAGCAATCAAAGTAGTACTTTCAGCTAAAATTGTAGGAGTCCCCAAAATTCTTATACCCGGAGATAAAAATGTTGATATTTGGAAAGAATCTTTTCCTCAAGGCCATTGGAAAGAATTCATAAGGTTTTTATGGTCTGTCAATAAATAGAATGAGATACAATGAACTTTTTTTCTCTTCCTTTGGAGTACCTTTTTTAAAAAAAATAAATGAAACCTATTTTTATTATTTCAAGTGTTAATAATTAAAAATTCAGCACAAACAGAACCACAGAAATGGAGAACACATGGAGGGTTATTAATAGGGGAGTGGGAAGAGGAGAGAGGGGGAAAAAGTACAGAGAATAAGTAGCATAGATGGTAGGTAGAAAATAGTTGGGGGGGAGGGTAAGAATAGTGTGGGAAATGTAGAAGCTAAAGAACTTATAAGTACGACACATGGACATGAACTAAAGGGGGAAAATGTGGGTGGGAGGTGGTGTGCAGGGTGGAGGGGAATGATGGGGGAGAAATGGGACAACTGTAATAGCATGATCAATGAAATATATTAAAAAATTCAGCACAGCTGTTGAATTAAAAAAATGAAACTACATACTAAGTTTCTAGCTCAGTAAACAGATGAACCTGACGTCTTTGAATGACATAACAATTGAGCATTGTGAAGTACATCTTATGAAGATCCATAAATTAAAGAACTACTGTTTTAAAGTTAGTGATTATGAAACAAATGTGTATTCATAGTTTCAGCTTCTTTTTTCTTCCCCAACCATCAGGTGCTCCATTCATTTTACGTTTCTGTGTTGAAGGCTTTGATCCTCTTTTCTTTTTCTCTGCCTTCTCTTTTTCTTCTAGGTCCACATTTTCTCTTTTAATCAACGTAATTCAGGTGTTACGCCTTCTCAGGAGCTCCACTGCAGTCCTGGACTTAAGAAACTTGTTAAATCTGAATTGAGGAGAGTTGCTAATACATTGTTGCAATTCATCATAAACATTTTCTTTGTCAAATCCAAGCGTATGAAGCATACAAATCAGAAAATGATCCTCTTCGTCAGTATAGTTTTTTCCTTTGTTAGTACCATATGATATTCTCGGCTGATGAAAAGGTGCTTTGTACCGTGAGTATCCTTGAGTATCAAGTGTTTTTTTGATACCAATTCTTCTTCAAATTCTTGCCTCTACCCTTAGGAGTACCTTTTTTTTGACCTCTCCATTTTAACCCCCAAACAGTAACTGTCTATATGGCATACATTATTCTATTATTGAGTATGTTGCTGTATATACAATCTTTCCAAGAAAATTAACATTTTACCAGAGAAGTAT
The DNA here is from genome assembly GCA_039655065.1 of Glossophaga mutica. NCBI lineage: Eukaryota > Metazoa > Chordata > Mammalia > Chiroptera > Phyllostomidae > Glossophaga > Glossophaga mutica. The sequence continues at coordinate 150,072,682 of CM077304.1, read as the reverse complement.
TTTCCATATCAAGATCTATTAGTGGATCATGAAATCAATAGAGCAGGTTGTGACTAGCATTAGACAACCAAGTAAAAATAAAAGTAAAAGAAAGGAAAATTAAGAAGAAGACACAGGTTAGAAAATATCAGACTCTAATACATCTAGTAAATGTGAATATCATTTGATCAAATTAAAGTTGCATTTGTTTGTGGTGTATGTGTGTGTCCACATACAGGTAATGTGACTACTAGAAAATGGAACATGGCAAATTCTTTTTCTTTTGAATGTGTGACTTTTTGTTTTTGTTAGAAAAACTAAACAAAACCACAATGATAAAGCCCAGAGGGATGGGGGTCAGGGTATCACAGGACAGGCTTTTGCTCCATAGGCCCCTCTGCCTTCCTGGAGCTGAATAGCCTGGGCCTATCTTCTATCATAAGAAGAACCCATTGAATTGCAGTGGCTCCAAGACATTCTGGGATTATCCAAACAGAGACCTAATTAAAGAAACCAAGCTTATGTGATTGGTGACCTGAGAGATTCTCAACCAAACAGAAACATAAATATTTGTATTATACTTAAAACTAGAAAATAAAATTATAATTAGGGAAACATGATCCAGAATGTATAAATATAATAACAAAGTTTCAAAATATTGTAATTGTGAGTAAAATGAATTTCAATAAGAGAGGTAACAAATATAATGAAAAAGGGGTGCAGCTCTAAGACAAATTATGAAATAAGAATTTATAATACTTTAGCAGTGGAGTAAATGTCTTGATGATAAATTGTTAAGATGCAATAACATGGCTACCTCTTTTATCAATTCCCATTTTACTCATGCCTGGATTATTGACCATATTTTAAAGTTTAAATTATTGGCTGCAAATACTTAAAATATTTTTTCCTAGTATTTTTAAAATAGTTCTAAAAATAGTTTAGAATTCTAAAAATAGTTTTACGTTTCCAAAAAGTCTCAGGTTGTTTTATAGATATAGGATATAATATATGGTTTTAATTTTATTTTCTATTAAGGGTTGATCATAAAGAACAATGGGATTGAGCTAAATAGAATTTCACAAACAGAAATAAGCAAACATTTTTACCATTTGTCATTCAGGATATTATTATATATGAAGCATGAGTCATTCCTCTTGGCCTATTTAACATTATTTTATATTAATACCATACTAGTATCAATTTTGATTTCATGCTAGTGATTTCATCTGCATTTTATTAGTAGAAACAATCTTATGCCTTCACGTCAATGTTCTCTTTCATAATACTGACCATACTGTATTGACAGAATACATCCTGACTCCATCCACAGTAGAGTAAGAATTCATACATACATAGGGGAATTTTTCTTATCTATATTTATATCTCCAGAAACAAATGATCTGATTCGCTGCTTAATTAAATTTTAATTTTACCAGGATTACAGCCATTAAAAATTTTTTATGTCTATGCAGATCAACGTGTTTGCCACTAGATGTCACTCTTAATCACCATGATGATCTGGAAATCTACAAAGCCTTACTCGTATAAATTTTGAAATCCAAAGCTCAGAAAACTAGAGTTACCATAACATATTCTGAAGGGGCTAACCAGACCTGAAGGGGCTAACCAGACCTGACCTGACCTAACCTAACTTTGCAGCAAAATGTGACTTTATCTGACAGCAGACTACACATAGTCTTTTTCCGCTTGGTATAAATATTAATATGATTGACTACAAGTTGCTACCCCTGGAGAAGGTTATGAATATTTGAAATATGCCCCACACGAATTTAATGTGGAACAAATTTTTGGCTCCAAAATTTGTTTTTAAGATCATCTTATATTTCCCTAGCTTATTGAGGGATAAGTGGAGATTATATATATATATATGTGTGTGTGTGTGTGTGTGTATATATATATATACACACACACACATATATATATATATAATTTCCATCCATTATCTCATATATAGTTAACTCTGTTTCTGTGTCTGGTGAGAATACTTAAGTCTTGCTCTCAGCAAATGTCAAGTACACGATACTGCGTGATCGACTGTAGTCACCATGCTGTACATTAGATCCTCAGAATTCATTTCTCTATAATTTAAAGTTTGCACTTTTTGACCTACATCTCCCCATTTTCTCCTCCCAGGAGCCCCTGGCAACCACCATGCTACTCTTTGTTTCTATGAAGTCCGTTTTTTTTAGATTCCACATACTTGTATAAGTGATACTATACAGTATTTGTCTTTCTCCTTCTTGGCCCAAGGCTTTTTGATAAATTGACTCTAGCCCTGCACCAGCATGCCCCTTGTTATTTTTCAGGAAGTATGGCAATCAGAGCATTCATTTAATTGTAATCTACACAGCTATGAGAGCTCCAATCCCCTCATTCTGCACATGGCCACTGCATCTGATTCTGGTGCCATGAACTTTATTCTTTTAACATTCACAATATAAGGCAATGTAAAAATTAAACTTTGAGAATTTATGCAGCTTTTACTAACATTTAACTGGTTACAAAATGGGTTGTATGTACAAGGATACTTCTTAAGTTTTCTGTTTAAATCTCAGTTTTGTAATTAGGTTCTCCAATCAGTGATACTTCTATTAGAAGTTCTTTGCTCATCCCTCATTACATGTTTAAATTATATATAAATTAGCTGTTCCCACATATTATGTATTTTTATAATTATAGAAATATCTTTGGTTGCCCATCAGTATCTAGTTGAAAATATATCAGCTAAATAGGACATAAAGACATAATTCTTAAAAATCCCACAGTTAAACCTGTTACTACTTCCTTTCTCTTTTCATACAAATTATATAAACTTATTTTGAAAGAATATTTCACAAAAATGTATCAGTACTAAAGTTAAGCTCTTAAAATTGCCCTCTGGTAAAATGATCACCAGATACTAATTCCTTGTTTCTCAACACCTGGCATTGCTTTTTCATGTAACTTTTTTGCTCTCAAACCTAATGCCTTATTTCTTGGCTTGTGAAAACCTAAACAGGTACCTGGGGAAAGTCTACATCATATAAGAAGAAAATCACCTGATAATGAATCAGAGACCTAGGTCTAAATTCTAGGTCACTTGCAAATTAATTTAACCACATAGATGTCTCCTTTAACCTCTCTGGTTCTTATAAAATAAGGCTACACATGATGGATATTTCTGCCTGCATGTTGATGTCACACTAAATGACTAAGAGAGGCATTCTACTTGCTTTCTGCCTGTTAGCTAGCTTGCTGGAGGAAATAGTGGAGACTTTTCCTTCTGTTGGCCTACACTTCTCAGCTAGCTGAACCCAAGCATCTTAATAACAACCCTATGCCCCTTAATTCTGCAGCCTGACCTCATCTGTCTCAAATATTCTGATTGCCATCCCAGCCCCCTAATAATTTATGGATGTTGGCTTCTTCCTTACTAAGAATCTTAGCATGCTTTTGTTCCCTAGCCATTATGAACAAAAAAAAAAAAAAAAAGAAACTTCAAAATGTGTTTGGCAGGTAGAGGCAATGAGACAACTGAGAGGAAGTATCATGGTTATTAAGAGCACAGACTTGAGCCAGAGTATCCAGTTTTGTTTTGTTTTTTTTTAATATTTTATTTTTATTTATTTATTTATTTATTTATTTATTTATTTATTTATTTATCTATCTTTAGAGGGGAAGGGTAGGAAAGAGAGAGAGGGAGAGAAATATCAATGTATGGTTGCCTCTCGTGTGTCCCCTGCTGGGAACTGGCCTGCAACCCAGGCATGTGCCCTGGCTGGGAATCAAACCTGAATCCTTTGGTTCGCAGGCCCGCGCTCAATCCACTGAGTTACACCAGCCAGGGCCAGAGTATCCAGCTTTAAATTCTGTCTCTATACTTGACTGGCTTTGGGAAATTATTTAACCTTTCTGTGCATTTACTAATCTGTACAATAGACATTATAATGCCAATGCACTTCTCATAAATGATTTAATATATTTAAAGCACTTAAAACTAACAATGTCTGGCCTGTAATAACTGCTATGAATGTGTTAACTACTGTTTTATTATAGTTTGGAGACATAGTGTGACGGCTACACATATGAACTCTGAAACTGAACAACCTATCCTGAATCCTGGCTGCATCACTTACTAATTTCTTCAGTTCATCACTTAAGCTTTCTCTCCTGAAATTTCCTCATCCACAAAAAGGGAGTAAATAATAGTATGTACCTCGTATGTATGTTATAAGGATTAAGTAATTAATGTTTGTAACGAGCATAGCATGGTAAAAAAAACACAATATGCATTTAGTAAATGCTAATGGATTGGAATTAGAAGGCTCTTAAATGTGTCTTCTACCATTTTGGCAAGAACTACTGGGTTCATATTGATCTTGTTTCATGAGATAAGTAGGACAGGATAAAAATGCAGAAATGCAGATGTACCAAAATTATCTTTTGGAGGGCAGACCCCTTGTAGTAGAGGCTTCCACTGCTAGGTGACTGTTCTGGGAACTGATCTGTATCAGTGTACCAGCTGGTGCTGTTGTGACAGGCTGTGTTCAGCTTCAGTGAATTTTTTTGAAGACTCTTTCAAATGTTTGCTCATTTCACGAAGAGTGATTTACAAGTGCACCTGCCCGCATGGTGCTGAGTGTCCCACACTCTTTGACCCAAAATAGCATGGCTCCCAGACCCTATCCTCCCAAATCACCTGATCTGACTTAGAATGACTTTTTTTGTTTCCCTGGACAAAAAAAAAAAAAAGCCCACAAAGGGAAATGTTTTGTCGGTGTGGAAGAGTTGAAACAAAAACAGCAGAAGCACTGAAAGACATCAAAATAGATAAGTTTAAAAACTGTTCTGAGCAGTGGAAAAAATATCTTGGTAGGTGTATTGCATCAAATAGAGCATACTTTGAAGCTGACTTAAGTTTAAACATATGCAAATAAATATACAACTTTTTATAAATAAATTCCTGTTTGTTTTGGTCTCCCTTCATAAATTTTTACAGGTTAAATATAAGCTGTCTTTGAGTCCTAGAGGAGAACATAGGCAGGGAAATCTCAGATATTCCAAGCAGCAATATTTTCACTGATATGTCCCCTAGAGCAAGGGACATAAAGCAAAGAATAAACAAATGGAATCTCATCAAAATAAAAAGCTTCTGCATGGCTAAAGAAAACAGCATTAAAATGAAAAGAGAACCAACCATATGGGAAAACATATTTGTCAATGATACCTCAGACAAGGGTTTGATCTACAAAACATACAAAGAATTCACACAACTCCACTCTAAGAAGACAAGCAACCCAATTAAAAAATGAGCAGAGAACCTGATCAGACATTTCTCCAAGGAGGACATACAGAGGGTCCAGAGACATATGAAAAGATACTCAGTACAGCTAGCCATCAGAGAGATGCAAATTAAAACCACAATGAAATACTACTTCACACTAGTTAGAATGGCCATCATAAACAAAGCAACAAACAACAAGTGTTGGAGAGGTTGTGGAGGAAAGGGAACCCTAGTACACTGTTCGTGGGATTGCAGACGGGTGCAGCCACTGTGGAAAACAGTATGGAATTTTTTCAGAAAACTAAAAATGGAACTGCCTTTTGACCCAGCAATTCCACTGCTAGGATTATATCTTAAGAACCCTGAAACATCAATCTAAAAGAACCTATGTACCACAATTTACAATAGCCAAGTGCTAGAAGCAACCTAAGTGTCCATCAGTAAATGACTAGATCAAAAAACTGTGGTACATTTACACAACGGAATTCTATGCAGCAGAAAGAAAGAAGGAGCTCCTACCCTTTGTGACAGCATGGATGGAACTGGAAAGCATTATGCTAAGGGAAATAAGCCAGGCAGTGAAAGACAAATACCATATGATCTCACCATTAACAGGAATCTAATCAACAAAACGAACAAGCAAGCAAAGTATAGCCAAAGACATTGAATTTGAGAATAGGTTGACAATGACCAGAGGGGAGAGGGGAGGGGATAATGGGGGAAAAGGGTGAAGGGTTTACAGAAACAATTATAAAGGACACATGGACAATAACAAGGTGGGGTAGAAACAGGGGAGGGAGGTGGGGAGGACTGGGGTGGGCGGAGAGGCAGAAAACTGTAGTTGAACAATTTTAAAACATGTTAAAATATTTAATTTAATTTAATTAAAAAAAAAAACACCTTTAAATGCTTACATTTGGAAGCTATACTTTCCCCAGGTGACTGAGAGGCCAGTTTTCCCTTTCTACCTCGTGCTTAGATTTTCAGAAGCCTGATGACTCTCTCTTATCTTTATGTTACTAGCAAAGCCTTAACAACTTGACCAAAGACTTCTAAGACTTAATGGAGTTTTAAGTAAAAAACAGAATTGTGGCTAGGGAAACAAATTCCTCAGACTCCACCTTCTCCAAAGAGGAATTTCTAGCCTAAACTTCTGCAGAGCCATTTTGAATGAATTCATGATGAATGGGGAATGGAGAGACGTTACCTATACTCTGGTTTGTCACGGGAGTATAACACTGCTTTCCCGCCAGGGCTCAGAGAGGATTCCTGCTAAACAGATTTGCTTTTCTGTGGCTATTCCAAACTCTCACAAAACACCCTATACACACACACACACACACACACACACACACACACACACACACACATAGACATGTCTGAGATGAATCTATGAGGGGGAAATGGTAAGATACAGTAACATCCTTGGTTGGAGGTTAGAAACAGCCAAGAAAAGAAGAGCGGTTGAACTTTAAATAAAAGCATTTTGTTGTGAACACAGAAAAATGCAAGTTCCTGGGCCCCTGCCTCAGATACTCTGATTCAGGGTGCCTAGGGTAGAATCTGAGTGTAAAAATAAAAATAAAAATAAATAAAATAAAATAAAAAATAAAAATAAATCTGCCTTTTAGTCCACTGATTCCACTTCTGGGAATATATCTGAAGGAATCCAAAGCACTAATTCAAAAGAACATAAGCACCCTTATGTTCATTGTAACATTATATACAATGGCCAAGATATGGGAGTACTTTTTTGAGGAATAATCCTGGTACAGTCTGATTGTATTTACGAGCTGTTTATATAATTAAAAAGTTAAGACTGAGGAAATAGCAGAGGAGATGGGATAAAAGGGGCATGTGGAGGAGTCTGCCATTGACAGGAGAATAATTTCTTTATTATAATGGGAGAGAAGTAGATGGATTGATTCAGCTACTTTGTAGATTTGGTAATGGTAATAAAATGGATCTCAAATTTATTCGTGTGTACTTCTTTAGGTACTGTATCAGTCAGGATTTAGCGAAGAAAAAAGAAGTCACTTTAAGGGTTTACAAGAAAGAATGCAAGGAAGGGACTTGGTTATACAGAGCAGAGCACCAACACAGGGATTCTCGGATAACACAGAGATTAGGAAAAACCGAGTATCATGATTACCCCCATAGTGGAAGGTCACAGAGAGAAGGTGGCATTTCTGATTGCAAGCTAGGTTTACACTTGAAGCTGGAAACAGAGGAAGCCTGCCTAATGGGAGCAGGAGGAGATGACGCTACTGTCAGACTTCCCAAAGAACGGAGACAAGAGGAGGAAGAGAGCTTTGGCTTTTTTCTTTTTGCTCTTACACTCTCATGTCAGCCCCTCCTACTGGCAAACTCAGCAGGCAAACCAGGCGAGAAGGCTTCAAAAATTAATTTCTTTGCCACAAATGTGGAGTTAGGGAGAGAAGTAAATTGGGGCTGAAAGTAAAGAAGGCTCAGGCACCCACAAGTGTAAAATGTTCTTATTGGTATACACTGAGTAGAAGGAGAAATGAGGGGAAGTGGGAAGTTTAGGAACAAAGAAAAGGTATAATGTGGTCATTTTGAAAAAAGTGGAGTGAGCTTAATAGAGAAACAAAATGAGGCTAAGTTAATAATGTGAAATTACCAAATTTGTAGGTCAGAAACATCTAGTATTGGAAGCCATACAGTTAAAACTAAGAGGCATTTTCTCATTTTAATTTAAGGAAAGTAACTATAAAATTAATACATGCATTAAGAATTAATGTCTATAATTTATTATTAGATAATATTTTTATTAATTCTGACAGTCATGCAGTTACACTATGATTTATTAAAGTTGACAGAACTCAGAGAATGGCATTATGGCACTAAATTTAACAAGGATTAGGTTTTGGTCATTATCTTCATAGGTAAGAAACAGAACTTTTATCAATAGGTGTAGAAATAATGTGGTTATTGGGGAGAAAAATCAATAACAATTGCATTCACCTGATACTAGTGTAGAATTAACACCTTATATCTTCACTGATTTATAATGGAGACTACAGATTTCCAGGCACTGGACTGCTCACATCCATTGTCTAGACACATTTCTCCTTTTCTTCTCAAAAATGTCTGAAAATCTGCTTCACTGATCAGAAATTTGCTTAGTCTTAATAAGTATAGAATGAAAGTAAAGGTAAATGAATTGACCTGTGGGCTATGTATCAAGACTCTGATGAAATATCCTTATTTGTCAACATGGATGTCCTTTCTGATCTAGTTTGTTGTGCCACTGTGGCCACTGTCTGATCTATATCATCACAGCTTATTATACTGAGCCTGCTGTTTCTTGTTTTCTATCTTTGGATACATCACTCACGGGCTGATCTAAGGTTAGACTGATGTTATAGTTCCATGACTTATGTCTGCTGTTATGGGATGAAGATTATGTTGTTCACTCCTCAAAGGTCACCTATCGTCCTTTTATTTCTAAGTTCTGGGTGAGAAGTGGGGAAAGGGGCATGAAGGCATTGTTAGCTTCCTGCTCCACAAAAAGTTACTATTCACTAGAACCTTTAGAGAGAGAGAGATTAAGAACAAAGAGCCCAAGAGTGTGTGTGTGTGTATGAGAGAGAAAGAGAGAGAGAAAAGGAAGGAGGAGAGGGGAGGGGAGGGGAGGGGAGGGGAGGGGAGGGGAGGGGAGGGGAGGGGAGGGGAGGGGAGGAGAGGAGAGAGATTTTTAGGAGCAGTGATAGTTGAATCTGTTACAAAATGAGTTTTGGGTCTCTATAATTGAATTATTTGATGAACTACTCCAACTTATTTATATTGTCTATGTTGTGCAATAAACATAAGCATTTCTTCAGACCATTTTTACTCATATCCAGAATTAAAGATTATGATTCAATAAAATATTTGACAATAATTTATAGTGGAGAAGAATATGGTTAAAATTGCTAAAACAAGTATGGCTGCTAGAAGTAAAACTACATGTAGTTTGTCTTTGTAGAAATGCCAAATAAATTCATGTCCTGCTATTCTATAATAGGAAAGAATTATTTTAAGTTCTATCATTTTCCAGATCATTACCTTACAATCCATTTCATTCCTCAGCAAATATAAGTAGTAATAAGACACAGTGTAGCTTTTCCGTGAATGAACATCAAAAGATTCCTTTGATCAAGCATTTTCTTTCTATGCTGTTAAGCAAGCCAATTTCATGAAAAAGACCCATTGACATTGGAATTGGAGAAAAAAGATCCAATCATAATTTATGAAACCAGAAGCATGCTAGAATAAGCCTTTTGAGCATTGCTTATACATTTCCTATTGTGGGAACTCTTATTATTTAGACCAAGAAAATGGTAACTATACAAAAAGATATTGATTTGTTAGGAGGTTAATTTCCAACATTTAGTTTCTACCTATAAAATGAGAACTAAAACTTGCAGATGGAATTACATAACAGGACATTATTGGGAGTAAATTATCCAAAGTAAAGAACGAATGAGAGAACAATACTTGGCTCTGTTAGTGCCGGGTATCTCTGTGGGAATCCCTGTTCTCACATCAGTGTTGCATCTTTCTTTCTCAAGATACATTTGAGAGATAATCAGTGATTCATTGGTTCAAACATCTAGGAAACGTTCTTTATAATTTTTTGAAAAAAATTTACCAAATGTTGACTTGGATTAATTATACCTTACCATTATATTACATGAGACATACTTAACAACTAAGAACCAAGGCAATAACCTTGTTAGTAATGATTGCCTTTGGGCTAAAATTCTATCTACACCTTATATTTCATATCCTCTAAAACTGAAAATACTTTTGAGAAAATGTGATAGATATGACTATATAGTAATGGCACTGATCTACAGAAAGGTACCATTTTCTTACAAACCTTAAACCTGTAAGTTAACTAAAGTCCATTTCATAAATGTTAAACTCATAATTTCTATGAAAAGCATGATCTACTATACTAATTTAATAAGATTATATTTACTAATCTTTTTGCAAAAAATAACACAAACACTGATAATACAGTAACTGCAAGTTATTAGATATCCATACTAATGGTATTACACTGGATTTATATTAATTACACAAAGTTTGTCTAGTTTCTCAAAAATTAAAAGAAAAATATCATGAGCCATGTAACTGAAACTTAAGCAATAAAAAGTTCTCCCTGAGAATCAGATCGGTAACTAATAAAGGTTGCAGTTTTTGCATTAATGGAGTATAGAATAGGATTTATTCTTGCATGTATTCAATATGTATTCAAGAAATATTTGCAGTGATTATGTGTTGGAAATTGTTAGACATTAATATAAATGAGTCATAATCAGATCCCGAGCTTATGTTCTAGTATATTGGATATGATATGGACATAAAGAACCATCATAGAAGGCACAGAGTGATGGCAGCTGTCTGCCTAATTCATGACACTTTCAATGCATCCAAATCTCCTTTAATTCTATCTTATGGTGAGCACATAAAGGGTGGTCACACACAGCAATACCAATAGAGGCCTTTCCTAGAATCCACCTGTTTGGTATTAGCTATGAGCTTTCCTTTTTTCTCTGGTTGTAAATACAGGTTTTTAATATTCCATTGTGGATCCATGGTTTGACACATTACTTATCCCTCCTTTTCTGGCTTAGTGACCTTAGGAACCCACTATTCTTGATTTACTTTGCATCTTTGAATTTGCTCTCTGTGAAAGTTCTGTTAAGACATTTCTATTGCTTGCCCTGAATATTTAAACATGACTTAGAAGAGGGGAAGCAGTTTCAGATAAAGGGTTTTGGGAAATAAATGCAAGGGTAATTGGAAGCAAAAGATATCTTCGGAAGCTTCCCAGAAAGGGAAGTACAGTAGAATCTATGCATCATTTAGTTATTCTTATAAAGTCACTGTGAACATTACATGTGCAATACTAAAACACTGTTTCTAGGAAAATACTGAGTTCTAGCATCTAGTGACATTTTTATCACTCAATCAATGCATAACTTTGTGTTATATGTATTTCTGTTTAAAGGAATCTTATTTAATATATGTTATTGATTCATCAGCATTGAACTCATGGCCAACTGCATATAACTCAAGCCTAAGCAAACCTTATCTAACTCACATTTTCTACTGCAGTTACATCCCAGCCTTCTTACACCTAGAAACAAAACAACACTTCAGCACCACACTTAGCCATTTAAAGAGTAAAATCACCAACAAATAGCACAGAGAATGTAAAAAAATATAGCACTAAATAGACTGAGGGAAGGACATTTGTTTACAGCAGGAGGACTGGAATAAGAAGGTAGAACATGGCCTTTGTTCTACCTCAGCGAGAACACTTGTGTGGGTGACTCAACTGAAGATTTTTTGGCATTTCTCCATGGTCTGTAAATGACTGTGAGAGTGTCATTGTTGGGAAAGGTCATCAGGAAGGCATGCCTGCTGGTTTAACCCTAAAGCTGGACCAAGGCAATTGGAGGCTTTCCACTCCCTCTCCATCCTTGAAATCTGTGCTCTGCTTGCCTCCACCCTGAGCTAGCCTGAGGAGAAAGCCTTGAAGCAGTAATGTGGTGATAAGACCATCTTTACTGGGAACGATGACTGAACCCAGGTAAAGTACCCTGTGTGGGTTATTGAAGCCAGTAAGAGCCTCTATATATATAAACTTTTATGATTTGGTAGGCAGGTACAGAAATCTATTTATGGCTGCCCAAGACAAGCCTCCTTGTTTATTAAACAAGAGTTCCCTTGTTTATTAAACCTGCCATCTACCCATCTGAAGTCGCCTGCCTTTTTAATTTGCCCTCTGTCTATGGGGGCCAGTTTCAGATCTCACCCAGGGAAGCTCCCAAGGAGGTTGCTAAGCAACAGTCAGAGTACTGCTTTTGAGATTACAAATAAATATCAGCAGGTAGGCAAATTTGCAAATATGAAATCCACAGTTAATGAGAATCTCTCTGTATCTGTTCAGGGCCATGAAATTTGAGTGGGGATTTCAATGTGGATAATTAAGAAGGAAATGTATTCAGTAAGAGACTACGGTATCAGCAAAGATATGATTGTGGGAAAGTACATGGCTAGAGTTCCTGCAGTTCACTTTGGGCAGAAACTAGGTATTAGAATACCAGCTCAGGTTATGGATAGAGACTAGAAGGTGTTGAATTATCCAGGAATTTGGATTTTGCACCTAGATTGAGAGTTTCAAACTTCTTATATGGATTCAGAACCTCTTTTTCATCCAGAAAAGTTCTTGGAAATCCAGCATTTCAATGCATAAATAAGAAGCAGTTCTAGTCACAGAACATGTGTGAATCTTCGATCAGTCAAAGCCTAACCAGGAAAGGTAAATTACCTGCAAGTATTTATAACAGAGCAAACGTGGTGCAGGGATTTGGTGCACAGGTGTTGAAAATCTGAGAATCAGTGGGGATGAAGGGGCACCTGGAAGCTACCATCTCTTCTTAGGCAAGGGGCTGGACAAAAAAGGGAGAAGGTACCAAGTTGCCAACACTATAAGGAGAATTTACAACCATATAAAACTGTTCTGTAGGACCTGAAACGAAAAAATGATGTAGCCTTTGCAATAGAATCTACCCATTCTAGGCAATTCTGCCAGTGCATCCCATAGACCAAACAGTGCCAGAAGGCAGCTGACTTCAGGAGTCTAGAAAATGTTCTCCATGCAGTGGCAGTGGGAGTATAGAAACCAGTGGGACAGAAGCATTGGGAATGATTCCAGGGACAAGGGCCCAGTACCAGTGTAGAACTAAGCCACGCATGTCCCACCTCCCCAGTTTGAATACAATCCGTGTAGAAAACCCTAAGTGATATAGAACCATTGACATATTTTAATACGTAGACTAACATGATTCATATGTCCCATACTAAAGTACTGAACTGGAATATCAAAAGAAATCACGGGAAAAGTGTATATATATAATGAAAAGTCAAGAGTTAGAAATTTGAATATATTCAATTTAAAAAGTATTTTTTTAGGTTACAAACGGACTGTTTTTTTACTGAAGTGTTCAAAGCTTGAGTCCCAAAATATCAAGTCAGTTCAAATTGTGATATAGTTTTCTAAAGTTAATTTCTTAATTATAAATATATCATTTAACTATTTTTAAGTCTCATTTGTTTGCTAAAATCTTCTTAGTTCTTGCAATTTGTCACATGTCAAAACACTTTTCCTAATATAGTATTTTTGTCATGTCTAAATAATATATTTTTTTCTGCTTAAAGATTCTCCCAAACTGTCTTTAAAACTAACAATGGAAAGCAAAATTCCAAAGATGGTGGACTAAACAAGACTAAAAGATAGTCCTTTCAAAATAATTCTAAAAAATAATTAGTTTAAAACTGGATTTTTAAATTCTTCTTAAAGTATATTTTATATTTTAAAAGTCTTTCTTCAGAAAGGACAGAATTTGCCAGAAATCAGCATCACAGGAAAGGATAAGATTTATGTTACTTAAACATAGACTTCAACAATTAATTATCTTCAAGATAGTTCTCCAATTAACTATTATGTTTAGAATTAAATTTCAGTCTCAGGGCAATTGATTTTCAGGCCAGATAGAAAAAAATTGAAGCCCCAAACAAGCAATGCTTCACAATTTAATATTCCTACTTATTTTCATTTCCTGGAACAAAATATTAGAGCAGTTTGAATATTAAGAAAAATCAGCTCCGATTTTCTCGTCTACTGCCAAATATCTGTTTCTTAGTTGACAATCTTATAAGTGTTGAAATGAAAACTTTTAAGGGATTATTTCTAATGCAGAGACCATAAAAGACTAAAAGTTACAGTGGTCACAGCCTGGTGAGCCTCCAGGGTATAGTGGCCTTGCATCTGAATTTTACCTTTTTCAGGACAGAGAAGACTTACCACAAAACTAGAAAGAACACGGAAGATCATTTAGTAGCCATACTGCCTATGGAAAGGTAGATTTCTTTTCACATTGACATTTTATTTCTGACCAAAATATGTACAGGTTGGGGAACTATACTAAAAAATGGGCCTACGTGGGTGAAAGAAGATGAAAGAAATGTGCTCTTCTGCTTTTTTTGCATTCTTGTTAAAAAAAAAAAAAGGAGGGTGGAAGGCCTCATGACTGCCTCCTCCTGCAAGTCATTAGGATCCAGAAACAAAGAAAACTCAGGTTATTCATCCCTAGTTTTCTTACCCAAATTGACCTCCCATATGGCAACCATTCACCCTCAGAATTACAGACAGCTCTGCGTCAAGTGCAACCAAATGGTTTTTTTATGATCGACTATCACTGTGGTTTCTCCATTCACCTTGTAGAATGGAGATGATTATAGAATTTGATAATGTATTTTATTATTAATAAAATTTATATCATATATAAAATTATGAATTTTAAATGTGAAACACAACAGTTATTCTTTAAAATTAACTATCAAGTAAGCTTCTTTGTCTTACAATAGAGCTTCAGTAATTATTTGCTAATTGGACTTATCTGAATTCTATTAACAGAAAAATTAAATTTTAGATTCATGTTTAAATGCTTTATGAAAAAAAGAGATGTACCACCTACCTCAAGATTTATAGTAGTGACAGGAAGTGGCTAATTTAAGTATGTTCCCACTCCTGTCAAAAGTTATATGAAAATTTATAAATTGAAACTATGTAGATGATTTTTAGGTAAAGATCAATTAAAGTCTTTGATATTTTAAAACAAATATTTCTTATACAGTATTGCCCTCCTTATGGTTTTATTTGATTATATAATTTGTAATGAGTCAGATTGATTTTCTTCCATTTATTTACTGCTTAAGCCATAACTATGTCAGTGCTTTGGAGGCCGAAATATTACTTCTCAATTAGTTGCACCTCACCTTTGCATTAAGGTTTTTAAGGGAATAGATTAATAGTCTTTATCTCTTTCCTTACAGCGAAGCTTTGATATATCATACTTATAGCAATTAGCATCCCTGAAATTTGGTCTATTTCATATGATCAGACATCCTGAGTATTTAAACGTACTCCCATGTTGATGCATGACTATGTATGAGATACCTTAGAGTTCTAACAGTATTGAATAGTTCCCCAGTTAGAATGACATGGTAGATTTGCCAACCCTCTGGAATAGAGTATTATAGACAACCAACCTAACTCAAATAATTAATATTTTAATATATAAAATTAGTAAATATTAATATTGTTTCTATTTGAACATTATGATATTAGAATACTATTAGGAACAGATGTCAGGCCATGTGTTGCTAATCTGTTGCTGGGACGCATGGAGTATATGTCCAAATTGAAATTGACATTAGGATGTGGACATATTTTGGAGTCTATTATTAGCCTATCAGAGATACTATACATCTGGGAAGAGTTGATTTAAAATATGCCCATATTTCTGTATGCATTGATGAATTGATCCCAAAATTTGATTTAAAAAGTATAATGAGGAGAGGAAATAATTGCCCCAAAGATGTCCTGACTCTAATTCTTGGAACTTATAAATACCTTAAATACAGGTATTTATAGGTAAAAGAGACTTCACAGATATGATTAAGATTAAAGATCTTGATATTAAAAGATGGTAATGTAATATCTGGGTAGACTCAGTCTAAATACATGAGTTCTTAAAAGTGAGGTACCTTCCCAGCTGCAGTCATAGGGAGCTGTCGGCATGAGAATTTGATATCTCATTGCTGGTTCTGAAACATAGAGGGTTATGTGCAAGGACCAGTGATATTTCTGATGGAAATTGCTATGTAACTTACAGATAACCAGCAATATGACACTGGTGAGGAAGAAAGAAAACTGCTTGGAATCAAGAAGTTAGAGCTGGGTAATGTGACTCAACCAAATAGTATTTGCAGCCATACAAAGTAATTGGTCCTGGTGGAATTTCTGAATGGTATGAGTAGATTCTAAGGGCATTTTTTTAGGGGACTAGGAGAGATGCTAAAATTTCACTCACTAAGCATCTGTTAGCCAGTACTATTTTTATCCTTTTTTAAAATATGATTCCCTTAAAATCATTACTCATATAAGAATGCAACTTAAATAACTTTTGTGCATTGGAATGTTTGTTATGTTCAGTCTCCACATAGTCATCTGTGGGTCTCATTCACATGGTGTCACAAACAAGATATCAGCAGAAATGGGTTATAAAAATTGATATAAGAGGTGTCAAATTAAAAAGTGTTAAGTATGAGATCTGGAATCTCAGAGTGGCCTAATATCAGTCATCCTCTGATGGCAGCAAACACAGCCCTTTCAGGCAGCCTAAGTCTAAAGCCAGAAGAAAGGAGAAAGGCAGAAAAGTAACCAACTCCAGAGCCACTATCATGCTACAAGTGTTGGACAAGGCAAGGAGAAAGAAATACAGCTAATGAGAGAAGCTGAGAAGCTGTGATTGGAACCCTAAATTTTGCAAACATATGAAAAAAGAGAATAAACAGTTAATGCACTTTATTATGGTTCAAGCAAGGGGTTGTAGGCAGAATCCTTGAATGAAAAATGTAGCAAACAGAGAATTAGCCAAGGTTGCCCTTGCTGGGCTCACAGTTCTCAACATTATCCATCCCAAGACAGCAGGCTGCAGAGTAAGGGAAAGAGCCAGTGCTGCTTTTCCTGTGCTGGTGAATGTGACTGCAGTGAGCCAAGAACAAAATGACAATGGAAAAGAGAACAGATTCACATTCATTTGATGACCTCAAAGGTATATTCACTCATTCTTTGTAACTGCCATAACATTTCTGTGTTGTCTTGAAGGACGACGCAGGACTCTGATCAGCCACAGTATATTGTGACACTGAAGATATTTTACTTAATAAAAAGAAGTGGAGTAGGCCCTGGTTATAGTAGTGACCATCTTCATAGTTTTGACTGGAAATTAACTTCAGGAAAATGTAAGGCTCAAACCAAACCGATCAATTCCTGTAAATACATTGGCCAAAGTACTTATAAAATATTCTGTATTCAGAATACCCACAGCTGCTACAAATCACTTCCAACCTTGTCTAGGTATCAGGAGACTATAAAATCTTTGGGGCTATTGAATTCTGCACAGGATATATATAGTATTTAGGGATATTTATACATATACAGGTTTATAAATATAATCATTTATATTTAAAAAGTTTTGCTTTCTATCCCTGGCTGGTATGGCTTAGTGGATTGAGTGCTGGCCTGTGAACTGAAGGGCCACTGATTCGATCCCAGTCAGGGCACATGCCTAGGTTTCAGGCCAGGTTCCCAGTAGGGGGTGCACGAGAGGCAACTGCATTGATTCTTCTCTCTCTTCCCCTCTGTCTAAAAATAAATAAATAAAATCTTTAAAAAAAAAGTTTTGCTAGGGGATTACTAACAGTAATAGTAAAAGGAGAGACTCCCATTTCAACCCCTTAATTCCTGAACCCATGAATGCTCCTCAGGAGAGAACCACATGCTATGTTTAGTGCTGATTTAGAGTGTACATTTACAACATTCTAGAAGATATTGTGCCAGATCTGTAAAGTGGTGGCACTTGGTAAGCCTTGTAACTAAGTCTTCAAAAGCCATCCACTCTTCTGTCAGTCTAGTTGCCTCAGGATGATGGGGTAAGGTAAAATCAGTCAATGAGCATGAGCCTAAAACTGCACTTCATTTAATGTGAAGTTAGTTATTTGATGAGAAAGAATTTTGAGTGAAACAAAATAATGATAGATAAGGTATCCTGTAAGCCCACAGATAGTAGTTTTGGCAAAGGCAATGTAGTCAGAAAAGATGAACTGTATCCAGAGTAAATCTATTCCAGTGAGAAAAGATTTTACCTTCCAGTATAGAAACAATTCATTTTAATCAACCTGCCATCTGGTACCTTGGCTAATCCAGCTGGTAAATGGTTCTTTATTAGAAATTCGGTGTTAATCTCTGCTGTTAGTAGATTAGGTACTTGGAAGTATTAGGTATTTTGAGAGGTTTATTCACATATATTTTCCTATACCTTCTTCCAAGCCCTTGACTTTCCAGGGAGATTACTAACCACAGTCCCTAATTCAATGCAGATTTATATCTCTGTAATCAGAGCTGACATGTTGAGTGGAAGTCCAGGTTGCTGATCTCCTGCATGTCCTTCAGCCCTACCATGCTGGCTATTTTGTTCATGAGTCTATGGGTCAGTTACAGAAGTACCTGGGGTAAATGGCTGATTAATGTCTGCAAGAGAGCCATCCTATCCATCTAATTAAAATCCTCCTCTGCTGAGGTATCCTTTCATGAAAAGTCATAAGAAACACAAAATCTTCACACTTGCTGCCATTCTGAGAGGTTTATTCTCACATCTTTTTCCTATACCTTCTTCTAAGCCCTTGACTTCCCAGAAAGATTATTAACCACAGTGTGTTATTCGATGTAGATGTACACGTCTGGTCATATCTCCTTCCCAGCATAATAAACAACCTGATACTTTGCTCAAAGTTTTTCCCTGGGAGGAATTTCCCTTTTACTCCCATTCTTCAGGATCAACTCAGAGTGGGACTGTGGTGCTACAGCTGTCCACTTTTAGATGGTTTTCACACATTGTATAAAAACATCTGTAAGTGAGGCCTGAGTTATTTCTTCCTCAGGCAGTTATCAAGAAATCTGTGTGAGATGATAGGATAGAATTGAGAGAGAGAAGTTAATGTGCATAGCTGGATAAGGGGATAAGGGTATTTGAGCTACTTCTTCATGTAATTCACTGGTTGGCTTTTTGGCAAAGATTAATACCAAGTTCATGATGGAAAGCTCTTATGGCAATTTTGTTCCCCTTGATCAAGCAGTTAGTGTCTACTAAGACCTATCTTCATAGCAAATATTCACAGGTTTGGAGTCAAAATGTGGCAATGGACCTGATTCCCCTCATTATATCCCTAGTGATCCAATAATAACAATTTGTTTCTTGTCCTTGCCACTTTAGGCTGACAAATGCTTCCACCAGTGGACATGACAATGATTCCATTGTGCTTTAGACTGCCATCTGAACAATTTGGTACTCTTCCCTTCAAAAAAATGAGCTTAATTTTCCATTTCAATGAGCTGGATTGACTTGCTTCTAGTATAGATCACAAAAGAAATGATGTTATATCACTTCTAAAAATTGGTTATAAAAGGACTGAAGCTCCTGTCTTGGAAACTCTCATATGTGTTCTTCTCTCTGTGATCACTTGCTTCTGGGAAGCCAGATGCCATCTTATCAGGACACTTATTGGAAGCCCATGTAGGGAGGAACGGATGAATCAAGCCAACAGCCCACAAAGAATTGAGGCCTCCCAACCAAGACTTGTGTGATTGCAGAAATAGATCCTTCTCCAATTGGCTCTTCAGATGAGACTGCAGCCAGTGCTGACAGCTTAACAACAGCCCCATGAAACTTTTAACCGGAATGTCTGAGCTAAGCTGTCTCCAGATCTCTGATAAGCTGGAACTGTGAGATATTAAAAGTTTGTTTAAATCTTCTAAGTTTTGGTTACTTTATTATGTAGAAATGGACAACTAATACTAACCAATATTAAAATTAACCCAACCAACATTCACTAGGGGTTGGAGCTTTCTTGTATTTCTTCTCTCTCTCAGTATGGCTAGGTGGAAGTTTAGATTGCATAGCATGAACTTAAAAGCCACTGAAAGTACTTCCACTTTCACTTGGTGGGAAATGAAGGTTTAGAGGTTATGAGGTTTAGAGAAGAACAGTGACATGATGATCTATTTTTAGAACTGCTACTGTAGTTCCGAGGCTGAGAACAAGGTATAGGGCACTAAAGCAGAGATGTAATAGGAAACCATTACCATAACCCAGGTGAAGATGGCCACGGCTTGAACTACGGTATTAACAGAGAATGTTATGAGAAACATTAGGATTTAAGAATATTTGAAAGTAGAGCCAAGAGGATTTTCAAATAGGTTCAATATGGGTTGAGAAAAAGATGACTACATAGTTTCACCTGAGCAAATGAACACACAGAATTACCATCTATTGAGATGCAAATAGAACACATGTGAAAAAGAGTTCAGAAGTTGGGGTTTAAACATTTGGATATGAAGCATCTGTTAGATATCTAAGAAAAAATATCAAGTAGGCATTTGGATGTATGAGCCTGAAGTTTGTGTGAAAGTTCTGAGTTGGAGGTATACTTTTGGGAATTGTTGACCAATATTTGATAAAGCCTTAAGGCTTGATGAGGTCATCAAAAGAGAGAGAGGAGATAGAAAACAGAATGGCTAAGCTATGAAAGCCTCTAAAATTAAGAGGGATGACAAAATGGAGGCACCAGGAAAGGTGAATGAGAAGGAACACCCATTGGAGTGGGAGGACCATGATCTATCTCCTCTGGATGGCATCTTTTTTCACACTTCCAAACTCTCTTCTCTTCCAATCCATATTCCTCAAAGCAGCAAGAGTGAAGTTCTTTGTAAATCATCCTATAACTCGCCTTCCTTGCCTTAAATCCTTCAGAAACTTTTTAAAAATTATACTCACTAGACTTGACCTCATATCACCAAAGTATTCCATGGTATTGAGAATCAACGGACTGAAGCCTGAGTGACTTTCTTTGTCCCTCTTGATTATGATCTTCCTACTCCTGACATTAAATGATTTGCTGAAGTCAGACTCTCTGCTCCCTTGCCCTTTCTATTGCATGATTCGAATTTCATATTCTGAACACAAGCATTGTAACTGACAGTTTCTTTAAATGTAAGTAACTCAACAAAAAGAACTGGGTTCCTTCAAGTAATAGACTTGATTTTTTTTTTTATAAACCTCCTTGGCACTGATTATTCTTTTGTGTGATGATCTGTAGAAAAGACATCTTCAAAATAAGCCCAATAGTTCTCCTTCTATATCATAGCAGTTTAGTTAGTACAGAAAATTATAAGCTAATTTTTGAAATCAAATGATTTATGGGTTTGTAGATTATTAACACCTTCTATTTGAATAGTACATTGTAATTTTTAAAAAGTTATCACAGCAGCATTTATTGTCTTGGGTATTAATACTTAGATAAATAGTTCTGTTGCAGATAATAAAGTTAATATAAAAGAAGTATATATGTGCTGCTTTTTTCCTAGGAATTTGTATTACCTACTTTACTTGTTAAATATACTGTCTCACTTGTAATTTGAAAAATATCTAAATATTTTCTCAAATTACAGATATAAGGCTAGTATGAAATTTTACAAAACTTAACAAGAGATACAAGTTTAATTCAACACAAGACTTCTTTAAGCTGCATGTACTCACAGATGGTAACATCACCAGAAATGTCCTTGTGAACAGAAGCAAAATATGATCTTAGCAATGATTGTGCCCTAAATATTATGTAGGACTCAGTGGATAGTAGTCATTTAATGAAATGACTACCCTCTGAAATGCGTTAGCAGCCAAAGGACACTACTTCTTTATATTTTGTTTACAGGCTGCTCCTCTTTTTCAAAAAATTCTCTTTGTTTGTTTGTGTATAGACTCCTAATAGTACTGAGGTCCCTTACACAGTGATAGTTTTTGTTTTGTTTCTGAAAATCATTGCATATCTTCAAGTAACCCAGGAATGTAGGATAATTTTATCCTGGCCCTTCAGCAAGTCTGACTTCAATACTACGTGTTATTTCCAACTTCAGTGTTTTCTCAGGGAATTATTGAAAAATCCATTTTAGTTTGCTTTACATCTTTTTTATACTTCCATTTGCTATTTGTCATGCATTGTTCACTTTTCAGATACGCTTTAGAGGACAAACAAATGGAGTTGCCTAACTCCATGCTTTGCCATTTTATTTTAGAGCATGCTGTTGAAATTTAAGTCAACTAATGCCTAAACAAAAAAAGCATGTTAGATTATACGATGCTCCTGATCTCCTCTTAAACAATCAGATATTCTCCTAACTCATTAAAAAACAGAAAGAAAAAAAGGATCTTTTCTGTGCTCTGATAGCACAGGGTTTATCTGCCATGATAGGGTGTGATGGGCCTACCATAGTCCATCACAGAAGGTCTTATATTTACAAATTCTCTTAGTGACTGGATTTAGCTCATTTCTTATTTCCTTAGAGGTAAACTATTTGCTTAGCAATGAAATGACTTTTTAGGATGTTCTTTTCTTTCAAGGGGATACTTTTATATTTGTGTAAAACTTTTCTCTGTGTTTTTTGTTTGTTTGTTTGTTTTTTTTCCTGTTAGGATACCATGTTGTTTTTATTTTTTTTTAATGCATGTAAAGTTTTTAATTGTTGATATTGTACAATTTTCTTTCTTTTACCCCGCCCCCAGCCCACCACCCCAGCCCTCCCCACCTTCCTCCCCTTTCCACCCCCCATAGTTTTTGTCCGTGTGTCCTTTATACTTGTTGCTCTAAACCGTTCCCCTTTTCCCCTAAAATTCCATCCCCTCCCGCTCTGGTCACTGTCAGACTGTTCTCAAATTCAGTGTCATTGTTTATATTATGCTTGTTTGTTTGTTTTGTTGATTAGGTTCCTGTTAAAGGTGAGATCATATGGTATTTATCTTTCACTGCCTGGCTTATTTCGCTTAGCATGATGCTCTCCAATTTCATCCATGCTGTCGCAAAGGGTAGGAGCTCCTTCTTTTTTTCTGCTGTATAGAATTCCATTGTGTAAATGTACCACAGTTTTTTGATCCATTCATTAACTGATGGGCACCTAGGTTGCTTCCAGCACTTGGCTATTGTAAATTGTGCTGCTGTGAACATAGGGGTGCATAGGTTCTTTTGGATTCGTGTTTCAGGGTTCTTAGGATACCACTTGACACCAGTCAGAATGGCCTTCATAAACAAAGCAACAAACAGCAAGTGTTGGAGAGGTTGTGGAGAAAAGGGGACCCTAGTGCACTGTTGGTGGGATTTCAGATTAGTACAACCACTATGGAAAACAGTATGAAATTTTCTCTGTGTTTTTAATAAGAAAATAAAAAATACTTGCATCCTTGGGATGAGTCCCACTTGATAATGGAATATGATCTTTTAATGTATTGCTAGATGTGGTTTGCCAATATTTTGTTGAGGATTTTAGCTATGTTCATCAGAGATATTGGCCTGTAGTTTTCTTTCTTTGTTATATCTTTATCTGATTTTGGAATTAGGATGATGCTGGCCTCATAAAAAGAGTTTGGGAGTCTTCCCTCTTTTGGGATTTTTTGGAATAGTCTGAGAAGGATAGGGGTTAGCTCTTCCTTAAATGTTTTGTAAAATTCTCCTGTGAAACCGTCTGGTCCAGGACTTCATGTCCCTGGAGTTTTTTGATTATTGCTTCGATTTCACCAGCTGTTATCACTCTGTTCAAGCTTTCTGCTTCTTCTTCATTCAGTTTTGGAAGATTATATTTTTCTAGAAACTTGTCCATTTCACCCGGGTTTTCAAATTTTTTGGCATATAGTTGTTTGTAGTAATTTCTTAACTTCACACTAATCAGAATGGCCATCATAAACTAATGAAGAAGTTAGAAGTTGTGAAAACTAGATCCATTAAGTACCTTTTTGTAATTTTAAAATATAATTTCCAATGAGGTTGTTATATTAAAAAGTTATACTATAATATAAAAAGTTATATTAAAAGTTATATCAAAAATGGCCATCATAAACAAATCAACAAACAAGTGCTGGAGAGGTTGTGGAGGAAAGGGAACCCTAGTACGCTGTTGGTGGGAATGCATTCTCATGCAGCCACTGTGGAAAACAGTATGGAATTTCCTCAGAAAACTAAAAATGGAACTGCCTTTTGACCCAGCAATACCAATGTTGGGATTACACCCTAAGAATCCTGAAACACCAATCCATGTATCCCAATGTTCATAGCAGCACAACTTACAATAGCCAAATGCTGGAAGCAATGTAAATGCCCACCAGTAAATGAGTGGATTAAAAAACTATGGTACATTTACACAATGGAATATTATGCAACAGAAAGAAAGAAGGAACTCCTATCCTTTGCAACAGCAAGGATGGAACTGGAGAGCATTATACTAAGTGAAATAAGCCAGGAGGTGAAAGACAAATAGCATATGATCTCACCTATAAGTGGAACCTAATCGACAAATCAAACAAGCAAACTAAATATAACCAGTGACATTGAAATAAAGAACAAAGTGACAGTAACCAGAGGAGAGGGAGGAGAGGGATAACGGGAAAATAAGGGAAGGACCATCAAGGAATAGTATAAAGGACACATGGTCAAAGATAAAGGGCATAGGTTGGAGGGTGGGAGGAAGTTATAGGTGGGACAGGGGAAGTGGCAGTGTGAAAATGGAAACAACTGTACTTGAACAATAATAATAATAATAAATAAAAATTACCTAATTGCTTTAAGTACATGCATAATTATTAAAACACTTCTTTGAATATTTCTGTCAGCTTTCCTCAAACTCTGAAAATGCAAAACTAAACCTACTTTTTATGCATGTACATATGATATGTGCATGTGTGTTATGTATTTTGTTTCAGACTTAGATTTCTGAATCTTCTTTGGCTCATCAACCAATGGTCCAAATCTACCTGATGGTTATTCCTTCAGATTTTCTGAGACCGATTTCTTCCTTTCCATGCCTAAATCCTATCCTTACATTTACAGACTTACCTAATCACCAACAGTTTATTCTTGTTTCACAGTGATGCCCAATTAAATTCACCAAACAACTTCCCTGATGGGAAATGCTCACTAGTACCCTAACATTACAGGATGAAGGTCGTCTTGGCCAGGAAAGCCCTGAAAGCTCATGCAAAAATGCAATCCACTATCTCACAGTAAAAATCGTCAGTGCCTAACAGGCTTGTATGCTCACAGTCTTTCAAAATGTTCTGCTTCCTGCGTTAAGTTGCTTGGTATTTGTTCTTTTCTCCAACTTTTAAAATTTATTTGAAAATAAAAGTTATTAAGCTAATACTTTTAAAATAAAATATTGCTGAAGAACATATAATGTGAAAATAGCAAAATCTTGTACTTTTTTACTTTATCCCAAATATTGCTTACCAGTATGAACTTTCCTCAACTCATACAGCTACTTTCTCTTTTATTTACAAAAACTTTAAAAATGTTTATATTGACATTCTTCAGCAAAATTAGTTTAGGCATTATCTTCTGAGTTCCCATCTTGGTAGGTGATAACTCTACTCTCCTCTCTTCCTCAACATGGTTTTCCAGTTCCTGAATCAAAGTGTATATTATGCTTCCTTTTTATATACTTCTTAATTTTTTCCTGTGAGTTAATAATTGTTTCATTTTTTCATTTGACTGTTTTTATATATACATTACTTGTTTTCAAAGTCTCAAAAGTTCTGCCAAATTTTATACCCTCACTTTATATTCCACACTGTTCAATAGATTCCCAAGAAAAGAAACATTAAAAAAATAAGAATTTTTGAGTCTTGAAATGCCTGTAATAAGCTTTACTCTATCTTTATTCTTGATTGATTGACAGGTATAGAATTCTAAGTTGAAAATAATTTCACTCAGATTTTGAAATAATCTCTCTATTGTATTCTAGCTTTCACTTTAGCCCATGAGGCATTCATTGTTATTGATGTCATGTACGACCTATTTACTTTCTCTGGAAGATGTAAGAATACTTTTAAATCCTTGTATTCTAAAGTATTACATGACTTTCATTGGTTTATATCTATTTTATCTTCATTTATTATTACAAGCATCAGCTAGCTCAATCAATATACAGTCTTGTGTCATTTAGTACTAGGCAACATTCTTTTATTTTTTATTATTTCTTCTCCATATTGTCTTTCCTCACTTTATTTCTCATTTGTTCTTTACTTGCCACTTAGTAAACTGTTTGATGTCCTGATTGATCATTTAAGTAATTCATCTTTATTTTTAAAAATCTTTTTATTCTTTTTTAGAAATTTTTTAAAAATTTTCAACAATAATGATGAAATATTTTTATCTATACTATTTGAAATTTTCATGAGTTCTCTTTTATTATTTTATTATCTGCTGGTCCAATGTTTATAGCTTTACTTGTTTCATAGCTACAATATCTCTCCTCATCTCTTGGGATCCTGTATTGTTTCTCCTGGCTCGTTTTGTCTTTGTTTTAATCTCCATGTTTGAGATTTTTTTAAAAATTGTTTTGATGTTTGAGATTTTTTAAAAAATTGTTTCCTGATCTTCAAATATTCAAAAATATTTGCTAATTCAACAATTATTTATTTAGCAATTACTATGTGCCAAACAACTCTAGTCTATAAGATAGTGATTCAATTTAGAAAAAAGTAAAAGCATTGTCCTAGGACAGTAACATTAAAAGGCTGATCGGGAGTTTTGGCTTTCAATAATTGTGGAATTCCTTTTAGTGGACTAACCCTCCCACAGACAACAATATTTAACTCTGAAAATGACATAAAGAAGAACTTAAAACACTAGAGAGCAATCAAAATTAGGCAGAAACTGGAGTGAATCTAATCTTTGAAATGAAGGAAACACAATGGGAAAGATTTTTACCCAATTACTCTCACCAGTACCAGCTGATAAAGTTTAAGCAGACAGCCTATACTTTTATTGATCTAATTATGTGCAGTATAGAGTCTAATGACCAAAATGACTAAACAGCCGAGAGATAGAGAGAGAGAGAGAGAGAGAGAGAGAGAGAGAGAGAGAGAGAGAACCATATAAGAGAAGTCCCAAAATGTGCTTATAAAAGTTGTTCAAATTCATTGCTAACCTAAGAACTTATCTGCTTGTGCACAAAGGACTCCAAGGAACCCAGTAGGAAACTGTAGCTCCAACACTGACAGAGATGAGGAGAGATTTTTAGCTACTTCTCACCACAAGAGTGACAGAGTTTAGACTTCAAGTCCTTCCAAATTAGAGAGACCCAGTCAACACTTCATTTACCAATGACACTCCAAAAAAGACACGCTTTAAGATTATTTCTCAGGACGAAAATATTCACCCTAAGACTAACACCAGACTTGACTTTTCCTTGCCCACACCTTCATAAGTTCAAGAAAACCTACCAGTTATTTCACAGCCTGCTGAATAAAATTCAACATTCTCCAGAGGCAGAGGAGAATATCAGAATTCAGAGTGTTCACAACTTATCAACAGTGTTTAGTACACAATAAAACAATTACCATGTGTGAAAATTGTATGACCTATAGTTAAAGGAAAAATCAGTAAATTTTAAAAAATGCACAAAAAACTCATTTGAGGATTATTATACAAGAGCTATAAAATCATGTTTGTCTAGGTCCTCTAAGAATCAAATGCCAAGATGAGCTTAGGTGTGGAAAAAAATTAAGGGAAATGTTTGTGAGAAAAAAATGGGAGAGAAATGAGAAAGGCTAGGAGAGCCATCAAAATGAGACTGTGTAAAGGAGGGAGAGAAGGAAAGAAGATGGGTTATTGGGTGGTTTTAGGCTGAAGTGCAGCTCTCAGGAAGATTGTTAGAGATTCCTCAGGACAAATTTGCCCATCAGAGCCCTGCACATACCAGAAACATCTCCCTCTGCATTTCTGTCATGTGCGGTCATTGGCTGGAAACTGCTCATGGGAAGCCTATTATGCTCTGCACAGTCAGGGATCTAGGTCTGCACAGGGGTTTGAGGAGTAACTTCTTTTTGCTTCCAATGCACCACTTTTCTTGAGGAGAAATTTAGAAAAAGAAAGTTGGTGGGACAAACTACAGTCTGTCATTGCAGTCTTCTGTAACTGGTATTTATCCTTTGCCTTCTCCACCAACCGGCAGGTATGGTTGACTTAAATCTCGTATGTCCCAAACCTTGCATTTCAAGGTGTCAAAACCATTGGAAATCACCTTCTCAATCTGAGGTGGCTATATGTGTTGATTTACAGTTTCAGTTGGACATAGAACTGCCAAAATGCAAACAAATAAATCATCTGTGTTGCACACTTACTCTTTTCTGTCCTTGTATAAAAGCAGCCCCATTTCTTTCTGCCAAATGGGGTAATTACCTCTGAAATTATGAGGATTTCTCATCGTACCTGCTGATCCTTGGCTTCAAGAAATCCAAAGTGCCCTATTGGCTGCTGAATTTGTAGTTTAGTAAGATCCTTGCTAAGTGCCTTGGAAAAAGAGCACTCCCTTGGGAGACAAAAACTTCTAATCTCACAAAACCCAGAAGAATCAGGGTGAGAAGCGCAAAGGCCCCAGGGAAGTATTGGGAGTGATGATAAGAATTGCTATTCTTCTTTTCATCTAATGGTTATAATACATCTGAAATCATGCATTATTCCACTAAAGACATAGTATCATGCCAAGGTCTTCAAGTTAATACATTCTGAAGGACAACACTCCATCTTTTCATATTGTTGATATTAAGCTGGGTTTCAGGTGTATCTTTAGGAGACTGTTCCAGCATTCTATAAAGCTAGATGCTTCTGGATGATGCTATATGTGTTATAATCAGTGGATCCCATGTTTGTGAATCCACTCTGTATCTCTTTCACTTTTAAGTGGATCCTCTGGTCATATGTTATGCTGTGTGAATTATGAGAAGTCCTTCTGGAGACTGGGTGAAGTCCTGTGGGAAGAAAAGGACAACCTGTATCTGGAATACAGTTATCTACTCCTTTGAGGATTAACTGCTGGTCCTTTCAGGAATGAAGAGGATTGATGCATTTGAATTGCCACTCAGTGGCCACTTCGTGTCCTCAAGGAATTACACCATATTTGGGGTGCAATATTGGTTTCTATTGTTGACATAGTGGACATTTATAACCAGAAGTAGCTAGGAGCCCTTAAGGAGAATTTATTATGGCACTGGCTTTATAATGATGGGTACATTTTTGTACCCATCATTCCACTTTGGACCAATGATAAAGGCTGGCTTACATCAGCTGATTTATATCTTTGTTCAATGGTTCTTCAGGGGTAGATGCATTCTGGCAGGTATTAACATTGGATACAAAAATCTTTATTTTTCCTGACCACTGTATATGTTTATCCAATAGACTTTATATGTTATCCATAATCTTCTAGTTCTTTTCCATTAAGTCCCTAAACAGGAAGCTATATATAGTCTCATATGGGGCCACTTCTCCTTTACCTGAAGTGAATGACTAGGTGCACACTTGGAGCCCTACTCATTAGGAAGATTTTTCCCTATCCATCGTATTTCACTGACATTCTTGAATGTGGGTATGGTGCAACCTCTGTCTATTTTAGCCTTGGAAGCACATATAATCTAACATCTATAAGTCAAGCTTGTTCTTTTTCTCCTCTTCAGCTTTGTCTTATGGGGAGTATCCAATGGGAACTGTGCCCTCAATGTGAACAAGGCAATGGGATTTAGTGTACAGTGGGCAGGGCCATCAGTCAGCCTTTCTGAAGCCAAAGGTCTGATAATTACCTCAAAAATCTATAGTCACCAAAATAACTATAATAAATATTTAAAGATTTTAAAATGACAGAATAGATGTAATGGGTGACAAGATAGGTGATTTCAGGATTTTGGAAACTATAAAAAAAGAACTAAATGGAAATCATTTTTATAGCATAATGGATTCAATTAAAAAACAAGGATCATTGGTCATAAAGACATGTCAATCAATTTTACCATATTGAAGCACTGAGGGAAAAAAAGGTTGAAAAATTTTATGAAAAATCTCAGTGACATGAGACAGCATGCCAAGCAATCTAATACACACAATTGGAGGCTTAAGAAGGGAGAGGCAAAAGACAGAAAAAAACACCTGAAAGATATTGGCTAAAAATTTTCCAAATCTGTTTACCAAAAGCAACCTACATATGTAGAAAACTCAGCTAATTACAGACAGAGCAAATATAAAGAAAACCATAAGTAGGCCCTTCTGTCCAACTGCTGAATTACAGAAATAAAGAACAAATCTTAAAAACAACTTTGTGAAAAAAACATATCACCTATAGGTGATACAACAATGAAAACATCTGTCACCTTTCCCACATTGTCTCTCGTGGAACACAAATCATCAATTCTCATGTAATATACACAGGGGTTGGCAAAAGTAGGTTTACAATTATTCACATCAAAATAATATTGTAACTAATAAATAATAATATGAGAATAAACTCTGTTTCATGTACTCACAAATAAACCTCCTTTTGCCCTACCCTATATAGCAATACTTTCATTTCATGTTTGTGCTTTATCAGTATTAAGAAATAAACTATATTATAAGATCATAAAGTATTTGTGTATTTATTTTTTCTATTATTTGTAAGTTTAAGTTTAGATTAAAATTTAGATTTTAATCTACTTAAAAATTATTTGGTAACTTATTTTCGTTGTGAGTTTTGGATCCAACTCTATTTTCCTTCACATAGTGAGTAAAGTTTCCTAACACTGTTTACTAAACAACATACTTTTTTCCCATTTATTGATAAGGAAATTTTATCACTTTTATGCACTTCTTTGTTTCTAGGTTCTATATTCATTTTTTTTAACTTGTTTATTCTCTGGCTGTCCTAAAATGTCTTAAATATCATGTGTTTGCAAGTATCTTTCCTCTACTTTTAAAAATAGTTTTGACACTCAAAATAATGTTCTTCCAGTTTTAATTAATGTATTAAAAAGTTTTTTATTTTTCCCATAAAGGCCTTAAGAACTTTTTATTAGGGTAATCTCAATTGTATATTGATATTTTAAGTAGTATCTTTACTTTCATATCTTTAGTTATTATATGCAGGTGTGGAAGTATGATTTCTATTTGTAAAAGTTTATCTTTTGCAATTGTGGTTAACTCTTTTAGTTATAGTTGCTTGGTTTATTTATTTTTTTTTTGGTTTTCTAGATTATAATGACATTAATTTTATGATATATCACTAATGATTACTTATTATAGTATATCTTATTTCATGTCCAGAAAATGTCCAGGCATTGTTAATATAACAAGAACAATTTGTGTGATATTGATGTAACCTGGCAGCCAAGGAGATTGAACTGCAATGTACATGTGTGAACAATGGTGATTTCACTGTACTAGTCAGTGGGGGCAATAGATGCGGTTGAATGAACATGTGTACTGTGCGGCTGTCACATTCAAATGGCTGAGTGAGTAGAACAACAAATCTGCATCAAATTTTGCATTAAGATTGGACATTTCTCCATGGAAATTATGCAGACGATTCAGAAGGCCACAGCTATGGGCAACTGGTGACTGGCAGTTTCATCACAACAATGTGCCTGCTCATGCATCAAGTCCAGTACAAAGATTTTTGGCAAAACATAAAATCATCCAGGTGACTCAGCCCCCCTACAGCCCAGATTTGGGACCCTGCAACTTCTGGATTTTCCCAAAACTAAGATCAAGTTTGAAAGGGAAGAGATTTCAGACCGTCAATGAAATTCAGGAAAATACAATGAGACTGCTGATGGTAATTGGGAGAAGAGCTGATGGCAATTGGAAGAACTTGTAAGGTTCTAAAGTGCCTACTTTGAAGGTGACTGAGGCATCATTGTCCTAAGTACAATGTTTCTTGTATCTTGTATCTTCTTCAATAAATGTCTATTTTTCATATTACATGGCTGGATACTTTCTAAACAGACCTCATATATCATACAAAATAGTTGTTTTGAATAATCCTAATTTCTGTTTTTTTAACAAAAGATTATTTCTTTATAATTTTGAGTATGTAAGATCAAAATAGGTTTGACTGCTCATTAAAGGATTAAGTGTCTAGGTCTTCCTCTATATTACACTGGAATATATTTTCAAAACGAAACAAAAATAAATAACTAATACTCAATTATAAAATAAGTTTCAAAAGTCATTATTCTATAAATTCTTCAAGAACATAAATCATAGAACCTTACATGTATACTGTTCAGTAATCTTGCTGAAAAAGACCTGGTCCAGAGAGATAAATTTAGGAGCCACCAGCTTACAAATAGATAGTATTTCAAGCCATGGCACTGAATGTGGTCACTGAGGATGTGCTGAGATAAAGAGGAGTTGAAAGGAGAAAGCCATTGGGCACTGGACTTTCAGAGGGGTGGGAGATGAGCTGCAGCTCACAAAGGGTAGGGGAGCAGCCAGTGACAGAAATAAAACTGGGTGAATGAAGAGTCCTAGAAAGCAAGTGGAAAGGAGTTTCCTAAGGATGGAGTAAAGAGGTGTGAAAAATAGTGTTGAGGTATCGTGAAAGATGCAGACTGAGAATTTATCAGTAGATTCACAACATTTAGATCATTGATGATTTAAAAAAAAAATCATCGAATGACAGGGACAAAGCTTGATTGGAGTGGCTCAAGAGAGCTTGAGGAGAGAAGTTGAACATCACCAGTATAGACTTTTTCTAGGAGTTTTCCTAGAAAGTGTAATATAGAAATGAGAGTGGACTTGGAGCCAGGATGCCTGGATTCAAATCCTGTCCCCACCAACTGCTAGCTATGTGATGTATAAATTCTTCTTCTGTCTGCACCTTTGTTTTCTCATCTGTAAAATAAATATTTTTATAAGATTATTGGGAAACCAAATTAATTAAATGAGTTAAAATATGTAAAACTTTTATAGCTGTGTCTGACACATAGTAAATATTTTGAACTACTATTATTTAACAGAAGCAGAAAAAGAAAGCAGGAGCTAAAGGAACACGTAGTTAACAGGAAAAGGTATTTAAATACCTATTTGAATGCCAAGGGGAATGATTTTATAGCAAGAAAAGACTGGTGACGTAGGAGAAAGAAAATAGTTACCAGAACAACATCCTTAAGAGAGCTAGAGGGGATAGCATTTAGCACAAAAGTAGAGCTTGGTCTGTTTAGAATCCAATCCATTGTACCAGTGGAGTCACTAGCTGCTGGTTGAGTATTTGAATGGCAGGAGCTTTTGGGTATCTTCCTCTGACTGCTTCTATTTTCTCAGTGAAATAAAAAGAAATGTCATTACCTGTGCGTGGGAGTGTTGTCAGTCAAACTAGGATTCTTCCACAGAATGGCAAGAAATATATGTTGTGGATTTACACACAGGAAGATGTAAGATGCAGGGGTAAGATTTATGGGAGCAAAAACAAAGGACTGCCCCCAGGTGTCCGATGTCTCATCCACAATCAGGTTTCTCAGCTCCCTCTCCTTGAGGAAGTCCACCCTCTGGAACCTCAGACCTACAGGCACACCTGTCAGGCCCAAGACCCAGAGATGCAGAATGTCTTGTGTCTCATATCCCTATTGGAACCTCCACTACCAATGCTGGATGGGGCCCAGGCCATGACCAGCCTTTGCTTGGGCCTGCACGGCTATGACACAGAGAGAGAGAGCGCCCCAAGGAGCCCTGGGCCTTTGTTAAGCTTTGATTATATCTCCTTGGGTTTGTGAATTGGTAAGGTTCCTCTCAAACTAACCAATCTTCTTTTTAATTCTTTGCTGCCTTGTGTTAGGCCTTACCTTAACTAATCCTTTTCCTGGATATTCCAGGGTTTATTTTAGCAGGTAGGGTGCATACCTCATAATGGAAGGACCACTCCAACTCCACCCGCTCTTGGCTTCTACTGTGCATGCCTCAGCAGAGGAATTTCCCCTTAACTGGTTCTCCTACCACACTCCCTCCATTACCTATGGGAAGGAAACTGTTATCCCTCCCCTCCCCCCAAGGAGATTGGAAAGCCAGTTCTTCCTGCTGGCAAGATTAAGTCCTTCTGGTGGAAGATGGAACTGCCCCTTCCTAGTTAATCAGGCTTAATGCCTGATCCATTTGCTTCCTTCTTTTGTTAATTAACTAGCCACCTACCCCAACAGGAGGAAGTGTTAGATATTTTTTCTCATGTTTTCATTACTGTGATTATTGTGCTTCAGAATTAATTAAAGTTTATCAATAGGTCAAAACGCATTTCCTCCTCCACCCAAATAATGAAATTTTGACCTACAAAAGGAATAGAAAATTGCTCGTTTCCTTGCAGTCACAGCTGGTAGGTGAGTCAGAACCAATTAATAAGTGAAAAGGCAAGAAGAACAAAATAAAAATGCATGAATTGTGCCAGGGGTTGGTTTTACCACCTCAGCATGTCTCTCATTTCCTTCAGCTGCTCAGTTGCTGGTTATTTCCATGATGCATTTCCTTTTTCATAAAAGTCTATTTTTTGTTTTCTTTCATGTTGCTTCATTTTGGCTCATCTTTGATTCTTCTAAAATTCAGATTGAATGCAAATATCAGTTCAATTATTCAAAACACATATGCAGATATAAAGGAAAAGAGACAAAATGTGAAATCCTAGTTTTTTTGTTTTTGGAGTATTTCAGATTGAATCCATTTGAACAATCACAAAATTTTCATTATGTAGAAAATTCAATAGGAAATACGTCCTTATCAATAAATGAAATTCCATTAAGTATGTTAATTGCTGATAGTTTTGTGAAAAAATGTGGGGGGGATTATTTTTAGTTTTTATTTTTTTTTATTTATTTATTTATTTTAGGACTGTTCTTTTTTTTTAAGATTTTTATTTATTTATCTTTAGAGGGGAAGGGTAGGAGAGGGGGAGAGGGAGAGAAATATCAATGTACGGTTGCCTCTTGTGTGTCCCATGCTGGGAACTGGCCTGCAACCCAGGCATGTGCCCTGACCGGGAATCGAACCGCGATCCTTTGCTTCGAAGGCCCGTGCTCAATGCACTGAGCTACACCAGCCAGGGCTATTTTTAGTTTTTAAAATTAACATGTTACTTTTGCAAAAAGACATTGGCACAACTGTTGTTGAGTAATTTCTATGCACTGATCTACAAATATTTTTACTGTAAAATCCACTACACTTTTGGAAGTCATTAATAGAAATGTAAATAATTTAATTTACGTTTAATCAGGGAATTTAATCAGTGACATATACTTTTTACATTGTTAAGAAAATGAGAAATTTAAAACATTAAAAATCAGTAGGAGTCATGAGTGCCAGTGAGACAATGTTTGGACTCTACAGGAATCCAGTTATGGAAAGACTTGTATAGCTTAATGTTTTGCTCTCTCTTGAGCTCAGCAATGCTCCCTGCTTCTGGGGAAACTTCCAGAGGGAGCAGTCCTGTCACAGTGTGAGGACTGCTGATGCTGTCCCTAGTCAAATACTTTCCTTGGGAATTTTGGATTGGAGATTAGGTACCTTTTGAATGAATGAAAATGATTTTTTTTTTTTTTTTGTTGCCAGAATCAGAGAATTTAAACCTTCAGAGCCAAATTTCTACCAAATGAAACTTTTTGTTACTAGGATGAAATTTACTGTTACTAGGATAAGAGAATTTAAAGCTCCAGAGCCAAAAATAAACAAGTAAAATCTTTAAAAATAAATCATGTTCTCAAGCCAAATTTCTATCACGAGCACTGGTAATCTAATGAGAGAAAGACATACAGAGGGCATTCAGGATACGGTAATTGACATTTGGAGAGGTTTCCTTTCTGTAGTCATTCAGCAGCTTTAATTCCAATTACTCCTAAAGCCCAGCCTCATTTCCATCTTTGGTCAATGTGAGATATTTAAATATTCTTATAGTGTATTCACTTTTTTTGTTTTCTGAAACTGTTTCTAGTTAGGTTTTGCCTCTGATATTCAATGAAGTGCTCTTTAAAATATGTACCCTCAAGGAAGTGAAAAGAAAGCCAAAAAACCAGAGATGGAACTATAGACTAAGAGATTTTGGTGGCTTGAAGGCAGTAATTTCATTCTGCTTATAATGGGGAAATTAGGAATGGTTAAACAAAAAAGGTAGAATTTACTGAATGATCCCAATTAGTTTCAATCGATCAACTAACAACTAATAAAATTATGGCACAGTCCCATTCCATAAGGATCTAACAATTTAGCTGGTAGAAAATAGAAACATAATAAAATAATAAGAACAAAATATGAAAGCAAATTCTATATTTATGAGTGCATATGTGATCAGACTAATAGAGAATTCAGAGAAGAATGAAGCAGCTATGACAGGATAGTGAGGGAAACACTGTGGAAGGTATAGAGCCACATAACACCATGAAGGATATTCAGAATCCAGTTCATTCATTCACAACATTTCCAGGTCATTATTGGTACACTGGAAATGGTTGTAAATATTAACAATATTTGATAATGGACATGATAAAGACTTTGCCATGGGACAGACTTCTATTGTATGGTAAAGATAAATCTGTTAGGAAATAAAAACTTAGAAAAAAATGTGTCACAACTTTTAGATCTGTCAAAGAATGCTTCCAATCATCAGTATGGAAAATAATCACAGACATGCTTCTTCAACATAGACTTGAACTTTCTTTAAGTCACAACTTGATTCATCTGGATTCCTGCTACCACATGAGACCGAAGATAGGTAGAATCAAACTCTCAACCTTCCCACTGGCTCCTTCTATACTGACTTGACATTTATGCTGTGCGTTTATTCTTTTTGTGTAAGAGCAAGTGAAAACCTGGTTTCTATGGCAAATTTTATTTTAAAGACATACAGAACCTCTATTTGAGTTTGTAGACTTCTTTCCAGTTATTTTATTTTGGAACTTTTTGGTTGTGAGAAAAAAAGTTTTCTTGTTTAGTTCTGTAGTTCTCATAGCATTTGCTGAGGG
Organism: Glossophaga mutica; assembly: GCA_039655065.1. Classification (NCBI taxonomy): domain Eukaryota; kingdom Metazoa; phylum Chordata; class Mammalia; order Chiroptera; family Phyllostomidae; genus Glossophaga; species Glossophaga mutica. The sequence goes on along the minus strand of CM077304.1, from coordinate 150,035,926 downwards.
GACAACTGCCCCAGAGTGATGAACAAAATCCCCACTTACAGAATTTAGTAGGAGGAGAAGATGATCTTGTGAGAATCAAAAACAGGGTTGAAGTACAGTTAGCAGAGTGGAAGTATTCCAGATTGAAGACAATTCAACCTACTGTTATCTATTATATTCTGTGTTTACATCTCCCACAGTAAGTTGCTGGCTTCCTTATCTTCTCTATAACATAGTTTCCTCCTCCTCCTCCCTCTCTCCCTCTCCACCCCGCTTCAAGATAGTACTTATTTATTTTTCAAGGGAGGGAGTGGGAGGGGAGAAGAGAGGGTAAGAAACATCAATGAGAGAGAACATTGATTGGTTACCTTTCAAACACGCCCTATCCAGGCAACTGACCAGGAATCAAACAGGCAGCCTTTCACTTTACAGGATGATGCACAACCAACTGAGCCAAACTCTTTAGGGCAACATAGTTTCTTCTTGATGTTCGCTTGGCCACAAACTCTTATATCTTGGCTCACTCATCAATTCTGATAAATGGGGCTAATGCATGAACATTTAGAACTTGAGCTAACTCATGAGTTCTTTTAGAGTTTACTTCATGGACTCTGCATTTTTCCAGTCTCATCTGCCATCAGTCCAGGTCTTACTTCTTCCTGTTAAATTCTGGAGCAACGGTACACTCCTATTTTAATTTACTGTGCCTGGCAGAACTATGGTTTACTAAGGCTCATTCATTAATGTGGATTTGGCTGGGGTAAGAACCATGATGTCTTATATAGCATGGAGATATTATTTAGTGTAAAAAACTTAAGGGAGTCTTCAGATGATGTATAGTGGTTAAGTTCAAGTGAAAATAGAGTAAGAGAATTATAATTACCTTTAAAAAGAATAACAAATATTATTAAATTAAAATTATGGAATAGTTTAAACTACATGAAAATAATACACACAGTACACATACATTTAAGCATATATTCATCAATTTCTCCTGTCTTCTCAAAACTTTGTATTTTTTATTTTCTCTATATTTATCTTCCTACCCTCTGTTGATTAATGTCTTCCACAGTTCTTTGTATTCTGTCCAACATTAAAATATAGATTATAGGGCCAAGATGGAGGCGTAGGCGGACACACTGTGCCTCCTCTCACAACCAAAATTAAGGACAACAAATATTTAGAAACAAGAAAACAACCAGAACTTATAGAAAATTGAACTGTACGGAAGTCCAACAACCATTCATCCAGACCGGTAAGAGGCGCAGAGTCACGGTAGGAAAAAGTGGAGGTGAGGACCCAGGAACGCAAGTGGCAGCGGCTCCCAGTTCCCAGGTGCACAGGCGGCGGCTGGCGGTCCCCAGGCCTACAGGCGGCAGCTGGCGGACCCCGGGCACAGGGGGGCAACTGTGCAGACCCAGTGAGGCCACACAAGGCAGCTGGCTGACCAGGGGGTCCCACATTCGCGCATGCAGAGGGTCCAGGCAGAGGGGAAGTGGCGGAAGGGACTGAATCCAGGAGAGAGCGGAGCAAGCGCCATTGTTCCCTCTCAGGCCCCGCCCCCACATACAGTGTCACAACCCAGCGACTGGGCTGCCCCACACTGGGGAGCGCCTGAGGCTCCACCCCTCACTACGTAACAGCACGCACGCGTGCACAGATAATCCAGGGAAGGGGGAGCGGCGGAAGGGACCGGAGTCCAGAAGAGAGTGGAACAGGCGCCATTCTTCCCTCTTGGACCCTGCCCCCACCTATAGCGTCACAACCCAGCGACTGGGCTGCCCCGCCCTGAGGAACACCTAAGGCTCCACTCCTCATACGTAATAGCCTCGACCAGACTAAAACCAAACCAAAACAAAACAAAACAAAAAAACCCACCAAAAATGGATCAAACCGGAGGAAAAATGAAAACCCCGGAGTCAATTCCTCTAAGCAGTGAAGAGATAGCCAACCTATCAGATGCACAGTTCAAAGCACTGGTCATCAAAATGCTCACAGAATTGGTTGATTTTGCTCATAAATTAGATGAGAAAATGCAGGCTACAATACGTGAAATGAAGGAAGACACATGGGAAACTGATAGAGATGGAAGGAAAACTGGAACTCAAATCAATGGAGTGGACCAGAAGGAAGAAATTAACAACCAAACAGAAAACGAGGAAGAAACAAGAATTGAAAAAAATGAGGAGAGGCTTAGGAACCTCCAGGACATCGTTAAACGTCCCAACATCCGAATGATAGGGGTCCCAGAAGGGGAAGAAGAAGAGCAACAAGTAGAAAACTTATTTGAACAAATAATAAAGGAGAACTTCCCCAATCTGGCAAAGGAAATAGACTACCAGGACGTCCAGGAAGCTCAGAGAGTCCCAAAGAAGTTGGGCCCAAGGAGGAACACACCAAGGCACATCGTAATTACATTAGCCAAGATTAAAATGAAGCAGAGAATTCTAGAAGCAGCAAGGGATAAGGGGACAGTCACCTACAAAGGAGTTCCCATCAGACTGTCAGCTGATTTCTCAAAAGAGACCTTCCAGGCAAGAAGGGGCTGGAAAGAAATACTTGAAATCTTGAAAAGCAGGGACCTACATCCAAAATTGCTCTTTCCAGCAAAGCTGTCATTTAGAATGGAAGGACAGATAAAGCGCTTCTCAGATAAGGTCAAGTTCAAGGAGTTCATCATCACCAAGCTCTTATTATATGAAATGTTAAAGGGACTTATCTAAGAAAAAGAAGATAAAAAATATGACAATGAAAAGACAGCAAACTCACAGCTATTAAGAACCACACCTAAAACAAAAGCAAACTAAGCAAACAGCTAGAACAGGAACAGAACCACAGAAATGGAGATCACATGGAGGGTTAGCAACAGGGGTGTGGGAGGAGGAGAGGGGGGGAAAAGGTACAGAGAATGAGTAGCATAGATAGTGGGTAGAAAATAGACAGGGGCAGGGGAAGAATAGTATGGGAAATGTAGAAGCTAAAGAACTTATGACACATGGACATGAACTAAAGGGGGGGAATGTGGGTGGGAGAGGGTGTGCAGGATGGCGGGAATGATGGGGGAGAAATGGGACAACTGTAATAGCATAATCAATAAAATATATTAAAAAATATAGATTATAGAATACTCTTTACTAACATTTTTAAAATAATTTTTTACTTTCTTAAAAGCACTAAGCCATTTTATTTTTCAGTATCTGAGTTGGTAGAAATCATTCTACAGAATTATGTTAAGAAAACATTTGGTGTAATTAGAATTAATGTTGCATTTTTCTTACAGTCAAACACTATAAATTACTGTGATCCTGATGAATTGCTTTGGTACATGATATCATGGTTATAGGAAATTTAAGAGGTAGAATGGAATTGCTCAGCCAAACCAATGATATAATCATAATATTTATGCTTTACTAATCTTTGCATATTTTATTTTTAGAAATACTATGCAGGCAGAAAATACACAACAATTCTGACTTATTTTTTTTAATAACATATACAATATTATGAATACGTACAGATTTGGAGCTACGGTGCCTCTAAGATATGTGGTCTAGGATGCCAACTTTCCTCAGGGTGGTCCAGACATTCCATCAGAACTAAGATGCTGAGAGATTCGTCCAGAGTGATGATGTTCATTCAGGTTCTCCTTGGACATGGCTTCCACATCTTAATACCAGATATCCTCAGTGGAGCATTCTTTTTCATGGCTGCTTTCATACATCTTCAAATACTTTCTTGAAGAACTTCCTTTATGTTATAGCTTTGTGCTGAAAGTTACAATATGCTACCATGTATTCAGGATGTTCTCTCACTAAAAGAAAGTATGTGTTCTGCTGATTAGGTACTTATCCAGTGCCATGAGTACTTTGGGGGCTCTTCGATTGTGAACTTGATAACGACTTAAAGCCAAATGCTCTTTGTTCTTAACAGCAATGCCCCTAAATAGAGCTATTTGTCTTCTATCACATCTTCCAGTTTTGTGATCCTAATGTTCATGAGGCATTTCTAACGCAATGTGTTAAAAAACCTAAAATTTTTGTTTTGTTTAAAGAGAATGGGAAGAGTTCTTTTCTATCACATATTACCAAATAATAAATGTATTATAAAATCCTAATAATTAAAAAAGTGTGATACTGACCTCTGATCACTAGAACAATAGAAAACCCTGAAATAAACCAGAGTGTATTTATATATAAAGAGTGGGGTAAAAGTAGTTTTATTGTTCTGAGTACACAAAACACAAAGTTTATTCTTATATTATTTTTATTATTGTATTATTTTCCATACTAACAACTATAAATCTACTTTTCCTCCACCTTGTACTAATAAATAATGTGATAAGGCAAATGACACTTGGAAATGACTTTTGGAAACTTATTTAACTAATTGGGAGAAAATATTATATTCCTACCTCATTAATATAAATTACATTTCTAATGGATTTAAGATTTAAAGGTAAAAAAATACACAATAATAGTACTAAAGAATATATAGATGATATATTTTGGTAAAAAGTTCTTTTAAAGTATATATAAAAACATTAAAAATTGAATAGTTTGTTAATGTTTAAAATATTTTGCTTTAAAACAATATACATAAAATAGGAAATGGAATAAATGTTAATAGTTGTTCTCTTTAAATAATGGGACTTTTTCATCTGGCTATTCCTATTATATATTTCTCTATTATTAATACATTTTATGTGTTAAGTAAAATTAATGCTAGAGAAAAAAGGGCTAATAGTATTTATTACAGATTTAGCATATAAAAGCACTGAAAAATTATTCCACAGAAAGGAATTATTTATTGCTTTATATTTAAATTTACAACTTTCATTCATCATCTCAGTTTGTTATAGATTTCAGTTTTAATCCACAGGAATTTTTCACTGCTGCCATTTCTTATTTGTGAAATTTTACTATAGAGGCTATGATTAAAATAACATCAAATAATGTCCAACAATATCTAGAATGTTTCATTTGTCAATTTCATTGTCTCCAGGAAAATTTTAAATAATCTTAAGAGAAGTTTGGTATCCATCACTCAGCTTAAACTTATAGAGAGGTAACTAAGTATTTTTTAAAGGATATAATAAATTGTGATATTGTTTTAATATTGACCAGTTTCAGAATAGTCACAATAAGGCTTCCCACACCTTATATCAGTACAATGACCCAGGCAGTACTAATTGGATAGTTTCTTCATTATATGATGCACATGTCTTATCTAAACTTCAAGACTCCTATACTGTTACTAAACTGATATTTTCAGCATTTTCTGCAATTATTTAGAAAGATTTTTAAAAAACAGATTTTTGATACCACAACAATCAGAAAATCAAGGAACATTATGATCCAATGCAATTAAAAGGATGGTAAGTTAATCAGCAATAGAGTAGAAGAAACTTGAAGATGTGACTATTTCTTGTAGAAAAAACAGAAAATATACCTAGCAATAAGGCCAGGAGCAATCACTTCTATTAGTTCCATTTTCTAGAGTTACTATTGGTAATATATTGGTGCATACATTCCCAAATTCAATGATTTCATCATTGTATCACTTTATGTTTAAGTATAAAATTTAAATCTGTTTTAGAAGTTATTTAAAAAATATGGTATAGTGAGCATTTTTTAAATCCAGCATGTGTGTGTATGTTTTAATTATATTATGTATACATATGTGAGTACATATTATCTACACATATTTTAATTAACAACTTTATTTCTATTTCTTTTACAGTATTTGATTTCATGAAATATATTTTATATAAACAAAACAAAAAAAGGTTATGACTATTTCTGCTAACTCCAAGAAGGATTTCATCTTGCTGAGATGAACATACAGATGTTAGCATCTTCATATATAAGATGGTTTTTCTGTTGGTCAAACCATATAATACTTCAGCTCTATTTTTTCTCATTTTTTGGAGCAAAAAATTAAGATTTCTAATAAAATATGTTTTAGTAGATTAAAGAGATGATGGTTTAAATAAGATGCTGGTGCTTCTATGCTTAATTCTAATAGAGTTTATATTACCTTTACTTTGAAAAAATAAAATGATAAATTATTTCAAAGATACTTGTAATAGTTTCAGGAATTCAGAATATGGCATGAATGAATATGTAAAGAATAAAAACTCCATCACTGTTTTTGTATATAAGATTTTTTATTACTGTATTTTTCCCATTACTATTTATCCCCATTAAGCCCCCCTCTCTCCACAATCACCGCACTGTTGTCCATGTCCATGAGTCCTGTCTCCTTTTTGGGCCATCCCTCCACTGCTTAACCCCACCCTCCAGATCTGTCAGACTGTTCTCTATCTATGAGTCTGTCTGTATTTTGCAGGTTAATTCAGTTTGTTTATTTGATTTCACATATGAGTAAAATCATATGGTATTTGTCTTTCTCCGACTGGCTTAATTCACTTAGCATAATGTTCTCCAGTCAAATTCATGCTATTGCAAAGGGTAAAATTTTCTTTTTTTCTTTTTTAATAGCATAGTAGTATTCCATTGTGTAAATGTACCATAGTAGTTTCATCCATTCATCTACTAATAGACACTGGAGCTTGTTTTATACCTTGGTGATTGTAAATAATGGTACAATGAACATAAGGGTGCTTATGTTATTTCAAATTATTGTCTTGGGTTTCTTCAGATAAATCCCCAGTAGAGGAATTGCTGGGTCACAAGGCAGTTCCATTTTTAATTTTTAAGAGTATCTCCATGCTACTTTCCACAGTGTCTGTACCAATTTTCATTCCCATCAACACTGTAAAAGGGTTCCCCTTTCCACATCCTCACCAGCACTTGTTTGTTGATTTATTGATGATAACCATTCTGACTTGTGTGAGGGGATATCTCATTGTGGTTTTAATTTGTATTTCTCTGATGATTAGTGACACTGAGAGTCTTTTCATATGTTTGTTGAACATCTGTATGTCCTCTTTGGAGAGGTGTCTATTCAGGTCCTTTGCTCATTTTTTAATTGGATTGTTTGGGTTTCTTTGGTATTGAATTTTATAAATTCTTCATAAATTTTAGATATTAATACTTAGCAGATGTACAGATGAACATGTTCTCTCATTTAGTGGTTTGTCTTTTCATCTTGTTGATGTTTTCTTTTGCTGTGCACAAGCTTTTTAGTTTTATATAGCCCCATTTGTTTATTTTTTCTTGTTTCCTTTGCCTGAGGAGATATATCAGAAAAAATATTGCTATGAGCAATGTCTGAGATTTAACTGTCTCTGTTTTGTTCTAGGATTTTTATGGTTTCAGTTCTAACAAGTCTTTAATGCATTTTGAATTTATTCTTGTGTCTAGTTACTCCAAAACCAGATAAAGACACTATAAAAATGGGAAATTGTAGGCCAATATCCCAGATGAATATAGATGCTAAAACCTCAACAAAATATTAGCAAGCTGAATATAGCAATACATCAGAAAGGTCATACACCATGATCAAGTGGAATTTATTCCAGGGATGCAAAGAAAGTAGACTATTGCCAAATCAATAAATATGATATATCACATAAACAAAATGAAAGATAAAACCACATGATCATATCAATAGATGCAGAAAAAGCATTTGATAAAATTCAGCACCCATTTATGATAAAAATCGCTCAGTAAAGTGAGACCAGAGGGAACATACCTAAACATAATAAAGGTCATATATGACAAACCCACTGCCAGCATCATACTCAATGGGCAAAAACTACAAGTGTTCCCCTTACTATCAGGAACAAGACAGGAATGTCTACTTTCCCCTCTCTTATTCAACATAGTACTGAAAATCATAACCATAGCAATCAGACAAGAAGAAATAAAAGGCATACAAATTGGAAAGGAAGAAATAGAACTGTCTTTCTTTGCAGATGACACGATACTATACATAGAAAACTCCAAAGATTTTACCAATAAACTACTAAATCTGATAAATTAATTCAGCAAAGAAGCAGGATACAAAATTAATGTCCAGAAGTCAGTTGCATTTTTATATGCCAATAATGAACTAATGGTAAAACAAATTAAGAAAACATTCCCATTCCACAATTGCTTCAAAAAAGAATAAAATACCTCCAAATAAATCTAACCAAGGATGTAAAAGACTTGTACTCAGAAAATTATAAGACACAGAAGAAAAAAATTGAAAAAGATACAAATAAGTGGAAGCACATACCATATCCAGGATAGGAAGAATTAACACCATTAAAATGTGCATACTATCCAAAGCAATCTATAGATTCAATGTAATTCCTATCAAGATATCAATGACATATTCCACAGAACTACACCAAATATTTCAAAAATTTGTATGGAATCACAAAAGGCCCTGAATAGCAACAAAGATCTTGAGAAAGAACAAAGTTGGAGGAATCACACTACCTAATATCAAAACTATATTATAAGGCCATAGTAATCAAAGCAGCATGGCACTAGCATAAAAACAGACACAGATCAATGAAACTGCATCACTTAAAAAAAATCAACTCCACCCTGTCTGGTGTGGCTCAGTGTATTGAGTGATAGCCTATGAATCAAATGGTCACATGTTTGATTCCCAGTCTAGGGCACATGCCTGGGTTGCAGGCCAGGTCCCCATACAAGGAGAGCATACAACGCAATCACACATTGATGTTTCTCTCCCTCTCTCCCTCCCTTCCTCTCTCTAAAATAAATAAATAAATCTTTAAAAAAAATAATTCCAAGCAGTCTCTTTTCTAACCTGTGATGTTCACAAGACTTGTTAAGGAATTGACATTTCACAGTGAACATCCTCCAGAAAAACACTTCTCCCTTATAAACATACCATTCTTTCCCCAAGAAAAGTTCTAAGAAGCACCTTCTATGCTAACTTGATTGCATTAAGATTTTCCCTACTCCCATCCGTAATTACAGGCTCTCTGATTGTACTCCTGATTAGAAAACACCAATTTGCTTTGGGATCCTTCAGGCTTTCATTTAGTTTTAAATTCTGAGGGTGGTGACTTTGTATCTTGTTATGACAAGTATTGCCACAATTTCAATGATTTCTTAATACATATTTATTGGTGATATCCAAAATATTTAGCTTCAGAAAATATCATTACTTTCTTGATAGCCCTCCATTGAGGATCATGGCAAGCTTAGAGATTTTGATCTTTCCAATAAAAGTCTTGGAAATGATGGAAATCTTTGCAAAAAACATTTTTTAGAATACAGCTCATTAATATGATGGTACTTATTCGAATGAAAAAAACAGAAAGTATGAAAATAACAGAAGGCTATTTTTCACATTTAACACAATGTCTAGAGGCAGGGTGTCCAGCAGCTAAATAAAGCCACACACCCACACAAGAAAACCTTGAATAGTGTTGAACTGTTCACCTCAGCCCAGATGGGGATGTTTGCTTCCTGAGGAACAGCTGTTTTCGTGTCTGTCTAACTTGGCCTTACAGGAAAAGAAAGCATAATTTAATTGGGAGTATGACAGAACAAAGGGAAAGTTATTTCAGACATAAAACTCACATCTTTCAAGAGCTAAGGAATTATAAATAGGAAAACGTGTATAACTCACTTCTTTTTAGCATTCCCACTTGTTTGAACTCTCTTACGATGTCACCTCCCTAAACAGTAAAGAAGCATGCCTATTAGTTAAGGTGGACAATGGAGGAGGCAGTGGCATCAGGAGTATATCCCTAGACACAGTTCTCCGCATCAGGTGTTCTCTTTGGAGAGGAGGTGACTGGAGACTGATGTAATTTACGTTTGATCTGCACTATGAACTGTTTATTTCTGTGTACCTGGTCTATTCAATAGAAAGTCAAAGGGTTAAGTGAGCTCTCATTGTGACATTTAATTTAGCAAAAAGTTACTGCTTATCAGTTCCCCATCTTACTTTTTAGCTCATTCTACTTTCTGCATTAGGTGTATATGTCTTGTTCCATCTCTCCAGGAGTATCAGAACAAGTACCATTAGAGGTTTTTTCTTTTAATGTAGTATTTTTCTGCTTTATTTATGCAAAATGCTTTAATTAGAAGCAAGATTCTAATTATTTTCTCACCTAATTTATCTTGCTTGTGAGACAGTGTTCAATAACTAAGAGCTGACTTATTCCCGTTGTCGGCTCAGCACACTTTCTCATCATGGTAACTGCAGTCCATGAACAAAGAGCCAAGTTTGCATTTCCTTATTTCTCAGGAAACAAAAAGCACAAAGACAACTTTAAGAAATTCTTCATGTATCCTTAAGTGAGGATGATTTCTTTTCTTTTTTTTTTAGGTTTTTTTTTTTTTCCCCTGATGCTATTGGTACAATTTACTGGTTTATGTTTTGCATCATGTTTAACATTCTTATTCATAGATCTAAGGAAATTAAAACTATGCTTGTGAGGCTATATAAGTAAGATTTTTACTCTTATTTGTGTTTCAAATGTGAAAGATAACTCGCCTGAATTTTTAACTATAATTGACCATTTATAAATGGTCAATTATAGTTAAAAATTTATTTCCAGCATCTTATTTTATAAAAGTACTTCTGATATCAAATAATGATTTCCAGCATCTTATTTTATAAAAGTACTTCTGATATCAAATATTTTATATCCAGAGAGCTGCCTTTTTTTTAAGGTATCAATTCCAAATGATGGGACACTGGCTCTTAAAATAGAAAGTTCTCATTATTCAGATGTCAAAATTAAGATTATTGAGAAGTTTATTGCTTTATGGCTGGGAAACATGCTACTAGCACATGTTAGGTTAATAATAATCTTTTTAAAAATTATGAGGTCATTCTGGATAAGGAAACATGACCTGCATATATGCGGTCTACAAGAGACCCACCTCAGAACAAAAAATACACACAGGCTGCAAGTGAAGGAATAGAAAAAATATTCCATGCAAATGGACATGGGAAAAAAAAAATCTGGGGTAGCAACATGTACATCAACAAAATAGACTTCAAAACAGAGGCCATAACAAGAGACAAAGGTCAATACATAATACCTAAGGGAGTAGTACACAAGAAGATATAGCTCTTGTAAATATATATGTACCCAATATACATGAAGCTACATAAATAAAGAAAATATTGGAGGACTTTAAGAAAGAGATAGACAGCAATATAGTCATTGTAGGGGATTTTAACTCCCCACTGTCAACAATGGATAGATCTTTCAAACAAAAAAAGTAAACCAAAAAATTACAGTGTTGAACAACATTCTAGTTAAATGGACTTAGTTGATATTTATAGAACATTTTACCCCAAAGAAGCAAAATATACATTCTTCTCAAATGCACATGGGTCATAGAACACATGGTAGAACAACATCAACAACAACAACAACAACAAAAAAACAAGCCTTAACAAATTCAAGAAAATTGAAATGATATCAAGCATATTCTTAGATCACAGTGGCTTGAAATTAGAAAACAACCTCAAGGAAAAAACTAAAAAACATTCAAATTCATGGAGTTTTAATAGCATGCTATAAAACAATGAATGGATTAATAATGAGGCCAAGAAAGAAATCTAAAAGTATCTGGAAACAAATGAAAATGAACACACAATCCAAAACTTATGGGACCCAGTGAAGGCAGTCCTGAGAAGGAAGTTCATAGCAATACAGGGCTATGTAAAGAAGATATAAAAATTTCAAGGACAATTTAACTCTACATTTTAAAAAACTAGAGGAACAACAATGAACTAAGCCCAGAGCAAGCAGAAGGAAGGAAATAATTAAGTGCAGAGCAGAATTAAATGACATAGAGACTAAAAAAAATAACTCAAAAGATCAATGAATGTAGGTTGTTTGAAAAAGTAAACAAAATTGTCAAACCATTAACCAGACTCATCAAAGAAAAAAGAGAGAGAGAGAGAGAACCCATATAAATAAAGTCAGAAATGAAAGCATAAAATAAACAATTGATACCACAGAAATACAAAGGATTCTAAGAAATTACTGTAAACAACTATATGCCAAGAAATTGTACAATCTGGGTGAAATGGGTAAATTCTAGAAACATAAAATCTTCCAAAACTGAATCAGAAAGAAAGAAGCAGGAAATTTGAATAGACCAATAACAGCTAGTAAAATTGGAGCAGAATCAAAGAATTATCGACATAGGAAAGCCCTGGACCAGATGGCCTTACAGGTGAATTTTACCAAATATTCAAAGAAGAACTAACACCTATCCTTCTGAAACTATTCCAAAAAATTCAAGAAGAGGGAAGATTCCCAAACTATTTTTATAAGTCCAGTTTCAGCTGAATCCCAAAACCAGATAAAGACACAACAAAGAAGGAAAATTACAGGCCAATATCCCTGAAGAACACAAATGTTAAAATCCTCAACAAATACTAGCAAACTTGCTCCAACAATACATTAAAAAGAGCATACACCATGACCAAGTGGAATTTATTCCAGGGATGCCAGGATGATAAAATATTCACAAATCAATAGATGTGATACATCACCTAAACAAAATGAAAGACAAAAACCACATGATCATATCAGTAGATACAGAAAAAGCATTTGATAAAATCCAGCACCCTTCATGATAAAAAAAAAACACTCAGCAATGTGGGAGTAGAGGGAAGATACTTCAACATGATAAAGGCTATATATGAGAAAACTATAGCCAACATCATATTCAATATGCAAAAATTAAAATGTTTATTTTAAGATCAGGAACAAGACAAGGGTGGCTGCTTCCACAATTCTTATTTAATGCAGTACTGAAGGTCCTAGCTATAGCAATAAGAAAAGAAGAAGAAATAAAAGGCATCCAAGTTGGAAAGGAGGGAGTAAAACTGTCATTGCCTGCAGGAAGCATGATACTGTACACACATACACACACACACAAAAAAATCCTACAGCCTCAAAAATAAAACAAAACAAAACAAAACAAAAAACTACTTGACCTAATAAGTGAATTTGGCAAAGTAGCAGGATACAAAGTCAATATTCAAAAATGAATGGCATTTTTGTTCACCAACAATGATCTATCAAAGAGAACCAAGAAAAAAATTCATTTACTATAGCACCAAAAGAAATAAATTACCTAGGAATAAATTCAACCAAGGAGGTAAAAGATAAGATCTGTACTTGGAAAACTACAGAATACTGAAGAAAGAAATTAAGGAAGATACAAATAAATAGAAGCATATACTGTGTTCATGGATTGGAAAAATTAACATCATTAAAATGTCCATACTACCCAAAACAACCTATAGATTCAATGCAATTCCTATTAAAATGCCAATGGCATATTTCACAGATTTACAACAAAACTTCAAAAATTTAAGTGGAACCAAAAAGCCCCAGAATAGCCACAGTAATCTTGAGAAAGAAGAACAAAGTTGGAGGGATCACAATATGTGATAGAAAACTACATTACAAGGCCACTGTAATCAAAACAGCCTGGTACTGGCATAAGAACAGACACATAGACCAATGGAATAGAGTAGAGAGCCCTGAAATAAACCCATGCCTCTATAGTCAATTAATATTTTACAAAGGGAGCAGGAGCATAAGTAGAATGAAACAGCCTCTTCAACAAATGGCGTTGGGAGAACAGGACTGGTACATGCAAAAAAATGAAACCAAACCATTACCTTACAGCACAACCATACATCAGAATAATCTCAAAATAGATAAAAGACATAAACATGTCATGGTACCATAAAAGTTCTAGCAGAAAATATAAGCAGTAAAACTTCAGATATCCTACATACCAATATTTTTGCTAATATGTCTCCTGGGACAAGAGAAATAAAGGGAAAAATAAACAAATAGGACTACATCAAATTAAAAAAGCTTCTGCATGGCTAAAGTATACATCAGCTAAATGAAAAGGGAACCAATTATATGGGGTAACATATTTGCCAATGATGCATTGGACAAGGGTTTAATCTTTAAGATATATAAAAGTCTCATATGTCTCAACATCAGGAAGACAAATAATCCAATTAAAAAATGGGAAAAGGACTTGAATAGACACTACTTCAAGGATATATGGAGGGCCCATCCACATACGAAAAAATGCTCAGCATCACTAGCCATCAGAGAGGTGCAAATTAAAACCACAATGAGATAACTCTTCATACCTGTCAGAATGGTCATCATTAATAAATCAACAAACAACAAGTGCTGAAGAGGAAATGGAGAAAAGGGAAACCTAGTGAACTATTGGTGGAGATGCAGGCTGGTGCAGCCTCTGTGAAAAACAGTATGGAATTTCCTCCAAAATTTGAAATGGAACTGCTTTTTAACCCAGTGATTACCTTGCTGGGAATATACTCTAAGAATCCCGAAATACCAAATCAAAAGAGCAATGCACCCCTATATTCAAAGCAGCGCTATATACAATAGCCAAGTGTTGGAAACAGCCTAAGTACCCATCAGTAGGTGAATGGATTAAAAAACTGGTACATTTATACAATGGAATTCTATGCAGCAGAAAGAAAAAAGAAGGAATTTCCACTCATTTCAACAGCATGGGTGGAACTAGAGATTATTATACTAAGTGAAATAAACCAGGCAGAGAAAGACAAATACCATATGATCTCACTTAAAATAAGAATTTAATGAACAAAATAAATTAACAAGCAAAACAGAACCAGAGACATGGAAACAGGGAACAAATTGACAGTTGCCAGAGAAAAAGGGAGAGGGGAAGAATGGTGGAAAGAATGGTGGAAAGGGATTAGTCAAAGAACATGTATGAATGACCCATGGACATGGACAAAGGTGTGGGGATTGACTTTGGCGATGCGGGCTAGGAGGAGGAGGGGAAAGGGGAGGACTGGGACAAATGTAATAGAATAAAATAAATAAAATTTAAAAAACCTGTGAGGTCATTCTGTTTAAAACTTTTAGGATAATTCACAGGGAATAGATGATATTTATTCAAATTACACATTGAAAGGCTGGGCTATTACAGACACTTACATGTGAGGTACTCTTTAAAGAAATAGGATGCACATATTAGTCTTCCTGATATAATACATATTACTAAAATTAAGAAAACCCGGAAGACCAATATTGTTAATGCTATGTCCTGTTACACAGGTGGCTAATACAAGGCCCTCGGGATGAATCTGGCCCTCTACCTTGTTTTATCTGGCCCAGCTCCTTGTTTCTACCCAGCGGCGGCCCAGCTCCTTGCCCCTAGTTAAGGAGTAGTTACATTTATACAGTCATAAAATTATGTTCGGCCCTTTGAAGGCAAGGGCCAGGCTGATGTGGCCCCTGGTGAAAATGAGTTTGACACCCCTGTTAGGATTTGTTTTTTTAAGCCACACATTTAGTAGTCCATTTGTGCTTAAACTACTGATATTCATGAGAAGCTTAAAGAAAAAAGAAAAACTCCCTTTTGCACATGGTGATGAAAAGGAAGTAATAAATTGTTTTGAAATTGCACTGTTATTTTAAACATGTTGCTCCAGCCAGACCTTCTTTTGCAGCTGACATAGTCTTTCAGGTCTAATTCGCAGCCTGGGGAGGCTTCTCTGGTATCAGTGAAGTAAAGACGGTGGTGACTGAAAGACCGCGTGGACTCTGTTAACCAGGTCTGTGGAGCACACCAACATCTTCTTCACTCTACTCTTCAAGCCCATCATACATAAGACACTCCATTTCTTCAGGTTCTAGGTTGTTTGCATCTTGCCCATCATTAACTTCAATATTATTCTGGGGAGGCTGCTGCTGTCCTTCTTGCCTGAAAGAAAACCACCCAGCTTGGTTCAGATAAACCAATAACATGGCTCCCATTACCATGATAAAGCCACCAAAAGAGGAATAGAAGTATGCAGTGCTAAGGAGGATTGCCGCTCCCGAGAACGTATGTATCCAGTGTAGTCAGTCTCTATAGTCTTCTATGTTTAGTACTAGACCTCCCTGTGCATTCATCCAAAACTTCTCACTTATAGGTCGATTTTCTTGGGCCACTAGGTTTGGAGCTGGTGGGTTTCTTTGAAAACGTGCCAGACAGAGGCTGTGAAGGCACAGATTGGGCTAGGATGGTGTCTGATATGGCCTGAACTGAAACGACAGCTTGATATTGCATATAATATTCATGCACATACATCTGCTACCACCACAGCAGGCTGAACACGGGGCACACCAGGAATCTGGCTTTACCCACCTAGCTCTGCTAGGCTCCACCTGACTGAGAGAGACGGTGGGCCCACGACTGCTGCCCTGCGTGCCGGGGTAGGCCCTCCCGCTACAGAGTTGGGCCGTGGGTCCTCCGTGGTAGCCGCTCCCTCCTGTAGCACAGCAGCGGCCACGCCAGCCCCAGGTCTCACAAGGAAGCTGGAAAAGTTGGTCAAACAGCAGAGCCTAGTGACTGCCCAGTGCCTGGGGGAGGGGTTCGGGGGGCAGGAGTGGAGTAGGGCAGGGCCGGCATTGCTCAGGTGGTGGCCTGGTCTGATATTTTTAAAAAATCAGCTAATGTTAAGAAAATGAAATAAGCAATTAATTTGTCACTTAGGGTTAGCTGACATAAATGCCCTTTGAAGTCTTGATTTTGGGAGTCCAAATGGCTAGCGCCGTGGCACAGTAAGAAAAGCATGGAGAATTCAACAGCTTTGTAGGTTGTGACCAATTAATTCTAATGGCAATGGATAGCTTAACAGGATAGAATAATAAGCTTAACTTCAAGAATTTTCAGATTTTACTTACCATCTTCATGCTATTATGAATCTTTCATAATTATTATTTTAATATATTTTAGTATTTTCTATTTTACTGACCTTAATATAATTACATAGTCCCTTCTTATTATATATTTAAATTATATCTATTTTTCATAATGAACAGCACTTAAATGGATATATTCTTGCAAATAGTTTTTTTTCTCATATTTAAGGGTTTTTTTTTTAAAGAGGGCATTTTCAGAAGTAGATGAGTTCAAATTCTATAAACCTCTTTTCTTTACATTTTATTGTATTTTTCCATTACCATTTATCCCCTTTGTACCTTCTTCTACCTCCACCCATCCATCTCCTACCTTCACCCCCTCCCCGCAATCACCACACAATGTGAGTCCTTTAAGTGCATTGCTATTTGAAAGGAATTGCCTTTAGGCATAAACATACTTTCACAGTAATTTCTTCAGCATTGTATTCTACACGTGTTACTGGATTTTCTGTATTTTACATTAGTTGAATCAAAGTAATGGATAAGTAGTAAATATCTTCAAATTGGAAGAACATCTGCACATTTACACCTTATTAGATACCTCACAATTAAGAGATTTCTTCTTCAAGACCCTGGTTAAATGCCAGTTTGTTGATCTCTCACATATTCACATGACAGTTGGCAGTCACCTATGAGGGTATCTCAATCATTTCATGGCTATGATTCTCTCTGAAAATCTGACGAGCATTTCTGGACAAGATGGAAGCATGGGGAAACACAGCTTTCCTCCTTGAACAACCACATCAAAATTATAACTAAACTATAGAGCGAGTATCATTCAGAACAGTCAGAACTGAACTGAATGGAAGTTCTATAATTACATAATTAAAGAAGAAACCACACTGAAACTGGTAAGAGGGATGGGGATGTAGACCCAGCTAGTCCCAACCCCATGTATGGCAGATAAAAATAAGGAGGGGTATCTAAGGAACGAGGGGTCTCAGCCCCAAACCAGCCCCCCCAGTCCAGGGTTCCAGTGCCCCAAAGATTAATCCTCATAACTTCTGCGTAAAACTAGTGGGGATTGAGTTTGTGGAAGACAGAAATTGCTGGATTCCTAGGCAGTTCCTCTTAAAGGGCTGGTGTGCAGACTTACTCAGACCCACTTTCTCCAAACTCCAATGCTGGGGTAGCAGATTGAAAGACAACAGAGACATATGGGGAGGAACTGAATTGTCTGGCAATAGGAAGAGAGCTGAGGGTGAGCTTTCTCCCAGACAGAAGTGCTGGCAGAGGTCACTTTTCTTTTTCTGTAGCCCCACTACAGAGTCAGCAGGCAAGTGCCATATCTGAGACTCCATCAGCGTTGCTCACACTGTTTTCCCCACACTCGTGACTCCCCGAGGCCTTCAGCCACCTAACTTTCAGGCCTACCCAAGCTGTTTCCAGTGGTTTTTCCACATAAATGGCTTGTTTTGGCCCATGCTTCAGATATTCCTAAATTCTCTCAAACAAGCAACATTTGGATTCAGTGACCCCTGTAGTTTTTGATAAGTTGCCTCAGGGCTGGTGCTAGCAGCAGCTGGCCTTACTTCACAGCTTGGCCTTGCCTGTGCCCCTCTAAGTCCAGAGCAAGTAGCATACATCTGCAGATTGCTTTGTAGTTTGTGCTGTGTAACCCTGGACAGAGCACATACAGTGGCTAACTTTGGATGTGCCAAAAGCAATCAAGGCTCAGCTACAGGGGAGGATATACACATCCCACACAGTAGCTGCACCTTGATACTCAGCTTGGGTAATAGGGAGTCTGTGCCACTGGCGCTTACAGGACACCTACTACCTTAAGCCACTCTATCAAGCCTAGCAGGCATAATAGCTCCACCTAATACATAAAAACAAACACAAAGAGGCTGTCAAAATGAGAAGACAAAAAAAAAAAAAAAATGGCCTAAATAAAATAGAAAAAAAAAACTCCTGAAAAAGAACTAAACAAAATGGACAAAAGCAATCTATCAACTACAAAGTTCAAAACACTGGTTTTAAGGATGCTCAGGGAAATTAGTGAGGACTTCAACAGCATAAAAAAGACCCAGTCAGAAACAAAGGATACAGTAATTTAAATAAAGAACAATTTATAGGAAACCAACAGTAGAGTGGATGAAGCCAAGAATCAAATCAGCAATTCAGAATATAGGGAAGCAAAAAACAACCAATCATGATCTCATAGCAAGAATAAAAAAGAATAAAAAAAATAAGGAGCCTCTGGAACAACTTCAAGTATAGCAACACTTGCATAATAGGGGTGCCAGAAGAAGAAGAGAAGGAGCAAGAAATTGAAAATCTATTTGTAAAGATAATGAAAGAAAACTGCCCTAACTTGGTAAAGGAAATAGACATATGTGTCCAGGAAGCTCAGAGTCCCAAACATGATACATCCAAAGATTCCCACTCCGAGATACATCATAATTTAAATGCCAAAGTTTAAATACAAAGAGGGAATCTTAAAAGCAGCAAGAGGAAAGCAGTTAGTTACCTATAAGGAAGCAATCATAACTATCAGCTGATTTTTCAAAAGGAATTTTTCACACTAGAGGGGATTGGCAAGAAATATTCAAAGTGGTGAAAAGCAGGGATATACAGCCAAGATTACTCTACCCAGAAAAGCTATCATTTAGAATCAGAGGACAAATAAAGAGCTTCCCGGACAAGAAAAAGCTAAAGGAGCTCATCATTGCCAAACCAGTATTATTTGAAATGTTAAAGGGTCTTATTTAAGAAGAAGAATAAGATCAAAATTTTGAACAATAAAATGGCAATAAATATATATCTATCAACAATTGAATCTAAAAAATAAACAAACAGAACAGAAGCAAAATTATAGATACAGAGAATGTTTTGATGGTTGCCAGATGGGAGTTAGGTTGAGGGGATGGGTGAAAAAGGTGAAGGGATTAAGAGATTAAGAAATACAAATTGGTGATTACAGAATACTCATGGGGTTGTAAAGTACAGCATAGGGAATAGAGTAGCCAAAGAACATAGATGCAGGACCCATTGGCATGGACAATGGTGTGGGGATTGCCTGATGGATTGGGGTGGGTGAATAGAGGGGAGTAAAAGGGGAAAGTTTGGGACAACTATAATAGCATTAATGATAAAATAGATGAAAAATTAAAAAAAAAAAAACAATATAGAAGACCTGGCCAAAAAAAAAAAAAAAAAAAGAAAAAGAAAATCCGATGATGGACAGTTTTTTTACAATAATAGACACATCCACAGACTCACATCTCTCTCTCTTTCTCTCTCTCTCCCTCTCTCTCTCTCTCTCTCTTTCTCTCTGTCTCTTTCTCTCTCATGCACACACATGCACATATAATTTCATATAGTTTCAGGAAATTCATGGATTATATCATGTTTATTCACTTTAACAACCTTGACCAAAAATGACAGGCTATGAGTACGTTAAAAGTAAAGGAGAGGTTTAAAGGAAAAATCCGTAGCATTCAGATTGTTGGGGAGGGTGAGGTAGGTGGGGCTCAGCACAGGTGTTTTGAAGACGAAGTTAGTCTGAGGATTTTTTTGGACTTCCTGGTGGAGACCAGGGGAAAAGGTGATTGAAAATAATCACAGTTTCTTAAATTTAGAGCCAGACATAATTGATATGAGATGATTCATTGCTTTATTTTTCTTGATTATCAACTTTCAAGTCATAAGACAGGTCTTTAAATATAAAGAAACTAGATTTAAAATCTAGTGTTCACTTTGGTGTTCACTTTGTATCATCTGGGAAGGCAAACTGACTTTCTTCTTCAGTCTCCCCCTCCAGCCCCAGTCCAAGCAAAAGACACCCCTCCTTTTTTTGTGAAAGAACTTACATAGCTATGTCTAGAATAAGAGCTCATTTATGCCAATGAGATGGTAATATATTCAGGGTTTCCTACTCACATAATTTTTTCCAGTTTCTTTTTAATTTGGAAACATTTGGAAGATTCTCAAAAATATTTTCTCAAGATCAAAGTAATAGTATAAAGTGTTCTAGTTTAGTAAGTGATTCAGTCTGATTTTCTGAATCAGAGAATCACAATCTACCTATTGTGCTTAATAGCAAATATGAGATTTCTTGAAATAATTGACTAGATATAGAAAAAACAAACCATACTTATGTTTCCGATGTCTTTATCAGATAAAGTCTTATTTACATCCTTTGCAATCATGTTTAAAAAATCCGTGCTTTTATTATATTAAATGAATTTAAAGAATACCTTCTATTTTGTTAAAACCATGATATTATCAAGTTGGTAGCTTGATGTAGTAAAAATATTTATGTTGGTGGTATTTCACTTCTGAAATAGTAAGGGCAAAAACAGAGACAGTACATAAAGCCAGGGCTGCAGTCAATTTTGAAGAGTATTTTACAATCACAGTGTACCAGGGATTTCCTTGGAAATTGCATGACCCATGAGCATGTTAGAATGATAACCGAGTTTTTAATACCCTCAGCACCAAGAGTCTTTTCAAACAAAGAGCATCTTGTCCATTTTCCTATAAAGACACTGTGTTAACAATAAGAATGTTACAGTTTAGTTTGTATGCACTGCAGGCAGACGTAGTGATTATTGAAGGGCAACCTAAGTTAGAATCTCTGCGATTTTTTTTAAAAGAAGCTGTTTCAAAAATTTCTATCAGTGCATAAAATTCACTTCTTCAGGACTTTTTAGAGCAATCTCTGAATATGACAGTAAAAAAATGATTCAAAAAATAGTGACAAATATCTGGTGATACTTTTCAACCTTTCCTCAAACAGTGCCACATGGAGTGTAAAATCATACAGAAGGGAGACAGTGTCAGATGGACTAGAAAAAACACAAAAATAAGGGCTTTCCATGGAGCAGCACATTCTCACTACACATGATATTGAGTGATGCTTCCATCTACTTACTCATGAAAAGACTCTCCAACATTTACTTAAAATTCAAGCCCCAAATCTGTTTAACTGTGCATGATATGATGAAATTACACTAGCAAATTATGAAAAAAAATTAGCACTATGCATCCAACTATAAAATATTCACTGACAAGTGTATGTCAATTGGAAAATACATTTTATATCCTATTCAAAATAGGACTCCCAATGGCTATAGTGTGCTTAGGTGTCCATCTGAGAGATGCATGTTAATAGAATATTTGAAAGTTTCCGATGTCTCAGTGCTCAGCTCTCCGTGAAAGAATTCAGTGCGCCACCATCTCCTAGTTATAAAAATAGTTCCAATGAAAGATATAGAACCAAAGGGCCAATGACCATCTAGGAATTTATATTAGATGAGTGTTGATTATTTGAAGAAAGGAGGTGAAGTACAATTGTAAAATCATGCCTTAAATATTTAATTTTCAAAATTGTAATTATTTACTTAAATATTTCAAATCTAGAGATAAAAATGTAAATTTATGAAACATTTCAATGTATCTACCAGCCCCTATGATATAAAAGATGTTAGCATTTTGTCTTGTTTGTTCCTTATTCATGTTGTTTAAAAATTAGAACATTAAATAAACAGTCAGTGCTCCATACCTCCATCCGTCAGTGTGACTGGGCTTTTGGAGTTGGTGGGTACTGTTTGCATTTAAGTCTTTCTATTTTAACATCCCTTTACAAGATATGCTATTGTTTTATGTTTTTTTAATATAAAAAATGGTATCATATTGAATATATTCTTTTATTGCTCATTTTAATTTTATCCTACATTATATTTTGACATTCATACATATTGTTATAATATAAATAATATTTATTGATTTTAACTACTAAATAGTATTTCACAGTATGAAAAATAAGACTTTGAGTCCATTCTGTGATTTCATTATTGCAGACAACAGTGCAATTATGCTTTTAACGTCTTTACATGAGTGACCTGAATGGGAACAAGAGTTATCTTAAAGGAGAAGCTTTTGTGAATGAGCATTAAAATAAGAGAGGAAGTGGGAAGAAACTGCAGAAGGTCAGAGAAATCCAGGTCCTTTATTTCTTTCTAACAACTTAAAAACTCTAGTTTGCCTCTAGATAGGAAAAGATCGCCAGCAGGCAGAAGCTAAGTGGGTTAGAAAAGTGGGAAATTTGGTACATTCACTCTACTTTTGTTAGGGTTCTTGTGAGAAAGCAGAGCTGAGAAACATGAAATCTTCCTATTTGTGAAACGGATTTGGAAGTGCAGTGAGGACTCAAAGAAGACTGAAACATGGCGAGCAAAGAATTTTGCTGCGTTGACAATGGTAAATTCTAGTTAGAGAAACAGGATTCTCAGCTTGCCTGGAGTGATGCATTTCCTACATTAGGCTCAATTACTCACCTACCCTGATGGCAAAGCCCTTTGCTGTACCCTCACCAAAAGTGGAGTGTACTGCCCCACCCTTGAGTTTGGGCTCTGCCAAGTGAATTATTTATGACAATATGAAATTAACAAATAGATTTCAAGCAGTAGCTTGAACTATACTTGTGTAATTAGCTTGGCACTCTTGCAGTTCAGCCATCACCATGAGAATGTCATGACGTGCTCTACCTACTGGTCCCAGGACAATGAGAGGCATGGAGAGCAGTCTCAGGAAGAAGACACAAGTGACGCAGAGTCCTGTGGTAATGAGGCACTCCAGCCACTGTAGCTTCCCCGACAAACCAGAACATCTGTGAGAATAAATCATTGTTTTGTTTTGAACCACTGAATTGTGGGGTTGTTGTAGCATAGCATTATTGTAGGTATAGTTACATAATTCTGTTCATGGATTGAAAGACTCAATAATATAAAGATTTTAATTGTCTCCAAATTAATCTCTAGAGTCAATGTAATTATACTAGGGGCTCTAAAGGGTATCTTTTTATTTGTGCAAGTGAACATGACAGAGTGATTCTCAAAATTCATAGAGAAATATAAAATGTAAGGAAACTCAAGGTTATTTAGAAAAGAAGAACATAGTGCAGGAAAGTTTTCTACCACCAGATAACAGGATCCATGAGAAAACCATAGTGATTAAAGCAGTAAAAGTATAGACAAAATGACCAATGGGATGAAAAGTGGGCCCAGAAATAGATTCAGATATGTACTGTTACCTAACTGATGACAAGGTGTCAATGAAGTTTGGAGGAAAAATGATAACCTTTTAACAAATAGTGCAGGGACAATTTGTATCTATATGGAAAAAATTAATCTTGACCTCCACATCACCCTTTATGAAACAAAAATAATCAGTTCCAGATGGATTGCAGATCTACATGAGGAATAAATATACAAAAAGTATTTTAGTGTAAAACATAGGAGCTCTTCTTAACCACAAACAAAGGTTTCTTAAACAAGAGGTAAAAACACAAATCATCAAAGAACAAAATTATAAATTTAATCACATTAAAATCAAGAAGTTATGTTCATTAAAAAACATATTAACAGAGTGAAAAAGCAGCTCAATGTGTGACAAAACATTGCAAAACATTTATCCAGGGCAAGATTTATCTGCAAGAAGTGCAAACATCCATACAAGCCAGTGAAACAAAAAAACTCAAACCAAGAGAAAAATAGCAAAAGACTTGAACACACTTTATAAAAGAAGATACCTACATTGTTATACAGGTTTGAAACGGCAATGTGAAAATGGCCAGGAAGCACTTGAATATATCTAGCATCATTCTCCAAGAAAAGGCAAGTTCAAAACAGAGTGAGGTACTGGCACACAGTCACAGAAATGACTGGAAGAATGGGAGCAAGGACACGGAACAACTTAAATCCCTAACGTTGCCATAAAAATGCAAAATGTTAACAATTTTATAAGCTGTTTGGTGAGTTGTTAAAAAGTTAACCTTATATCCATACTATTACCCAGAAACTCTTCTGTAGATAAATAAAATCTATTTTAGATAGATAGATAAATAAAATCACATGTCCCAGGTGACTCATGGAAAATGTCCATAATAGTCCCAATCTGGAAAGCTCCAATGAACATTGATAAGAAAATTGATAAGGCAATTGTGCACACTTTTTTATGATGAAAAATTTCCTGTCAACAAAACATGCTGAGTGAGAAAAGGCAGACACAAAATAATACATATTGCATAATTCTATGTTCGTAGTTTCAGAGCTGTCAAAACTAATCAATGGTTACAACTGTAAATAGTAGTGGCTTCTGGAGGGGATGCATAAGAGAATTACATGGTGTGATAGAAATATATACAACTTTATGGGGTTATGGGCATAGATTATATGTATGAGCATATGCATATGTCAAACTCATCAAATGTAAGATCCATGCACTTTACTCTGTATAAATTATACCAACAAACCATCAAGAAAATGCAAATTAAAGCCATGATGAGAGATCACCTCACATCTGTCAAAAAGTCAACAAATAACATGTTGGCTAGAATGTGGAGAGATGGGAACTCTTGTGCATTGTTGGTATTGTAAAGTGCTGCAGCCACTGTGGAAAACAGTATGGAGATTCCCTAAAACTTAAAAATAGAGCTACCATATGACCTGGAATTTCCACTTCTGGGAATTTATCCCCTCCCAAAAATGAAACCAGTAATTTGAAAAGATATATGCATACTTTTGTTCATTGCAGCATTATTTTAAAAAGCCAAAATATGGAATCAACCTAAGAATCCATTGATAAATGAATGAAGATGTAGTGTATGTGTGTGTATAACTTAGCAATAAAAAAGGATGAAATCCTGCCACTTGCAACCACATAGATTGAACTAGATGATATTATATTAAGTGAAATAAGTCAGACAGAGAAAGATATATACTGTATGATTTCATTTATATGTGGATTCTAAAAAACAAACAAACAAAAAAGAACAAAGAATAAAACAGAAACAGACTTATAGATACAGAGAATAAATTCATGGTTGCCTGGGGTAGAGGGGATGGGTGAAAAAGAGAGACATAAGAGGTAAAAACTTACAGTTATTAAATAACTGAGTCACATGATCAAATGTACAGTACAGGGAATATAGTTAATAATATTGTAATAATCTTGTAGGGTGACATACAATTACTAGACATATTATGGTGGTCACATCATAAGGCATAGAAATGTAGGCTCACTATCCTGTACATCTGAAATTAATATAATATTGTGTGTCAAATATAGTTTATTAAAAAGAGAAGAGGAAGATCTTCCTAAACTAAAATGAAGCATATAATCATTTTTATTGTAATTGGAGTTTTAGGTTTTAAATATTGATGAAGTTGCAGCATACTATAATTAATATTCAATGAAATTTATTTAAAAATTTACCAAATGCATATTGCATCTTTGATTTTATTTTCAGAACTTATAAAGAGGCATGGTACTTAATTTATTAAAATAAAAGTTATAGAATGTATAGCATAGTTAGATGAGGTTTAATGCTGAGGAGAAAATTCAGAGAACAAAATCATATGGATCCTTTACTAAACATGTGGGACATTGTGATTTATAGTGAATAGGGAAAGCATTTACCGAAGAGGTGGCACTTTCTTGTAGATTGGTAGGGAGAGAAAATTAGAGGACCTTCTAAACTGATATAAAAGCAGATGTGAAAATATGGTAATGGAATTTTATCCTTCAGAATTTAACCCTTGGAAAGAACTAATGATGATGAAAATATTTTAAAGAAAGCATATAAAGTGATCTCTTCATATTACATACATATTTAAACTCTGTGGAAAGTTAAGTAGTTCTTTAAAATTAATTAAATAATAATTATTTTTTCCCAGGACTTGTTAAATATCAAGTTTGGTGAAGTTACTGAGACTGGTAGTTTACCTTAAAATATAAGATGGAGGCACAGGGTGGACCCCTGAGGAGGTCTGTTAGTCACCACTGCTGGGAGGGCAAATAAACAAAGGGGTCAGCTGGGTTCCCCCAGATCACCTCACCTCCACATATCAAAGCTGCGAGGCTGCACAGCCAGTGGGTGTCTGCCCGCTATAGACAGCAGTGGGATTTCATGGACTTTCAGCCCCATCGCCCACCACTTTCCTCTGTGTGGTTGGTCCTCTGGGAGCAGAACGATGGGATCACAGGGGAGATGCCCACCTTCCTAGAGAACACAGGCCATTTTCCACCACCTGATGGAGATCTGAAAAGCTAGAAAAATGCAAGAGAGGTAAAAAAATTAAAAATCATGATTTAGCACCACCTACTAGAAAACAATAGAATACTTCTTATCAATCTACTAGAGAAGTACCACTCATGCATAGATACCTAGGCAGAGAAGGAATCCATCAAATACCATGAATAACCAAAGTAACAAGGCAGTTCAGAAAGAAAATTTTAAAATCTCCAGAAAATAAATGTAAAGACGTGAAAATATATGACAAAAATGGCAGAGAAGTTAGATTGCAATTTTGAAAAAGAAAAAACACTCAATGAGAAAACAGAGGCAGTTTAATAAATCAGAAATCATATTCATCAGTAAAATAAATACTTTACTAAATAGATTGAAACTTTAGAAAAGTACTAGATCAAAATTATGGAAATCAAGAACTCAATAAAAGAAATCAAGAATAAACTAGAGAGCCTAGGAAATAAAGCTGATCAGGTGGAGGAAAGAGTTAATGATATTGAAGATAATCTATAAATGATACAGATGGAAGAAGAGCCTTGAGCATAAAAAAAAAAAAAAAAAAAAAGAAAGGACTCCACAAAAACTATCTGACTCGATCAGAAAGAGCAATATAATGGGCATACCAGAGGATGAAAAGAGGGAGAAGAGAATGGAGAGCCTATTCAAAGAAATAATTGATGAGAACATCCCAAACCTAGATCTTCTAATTCAAGAAACAGACAGAATACCAAATTAGCTCAATCCAGAAAGGCCTTCTTCACTTAAATGTGGGATATAAAATCGAAACTCGTGGACAGAGACACCAGTATGAGTTTAAGAGAGAGAAGTGGCTGGGGAGTAGTAAAGGGTAATGTGAGCCAAATATATGGTGATGAAAGATGATTTGATTTTGGGAGGTGGGCACATGTGGCAATATACAGATCATGTACCATACAATTGTACACTTGAAATCTATTTAATCATATCAACCAATGTCATTCCAATAAATTTAATTTAAAAATAAAAATAAATATGACTAAAACTTGTTATTTTAAAACTTAGAAGACTTGTGATAATTTCTAAATAATTGCACTCCCATAATAATTTAAAATACCTCAGTGTCACTTCCGGCCAAGATGGAGGCGTAGGCGAACACATTGTGCCTCCTCTAACAACCAAAATTAAGGACAACAAATATTTAGAAACAAGAAAACAACCAGAACTTATAGAAAATTAAACTGTATGGAAGTCCAACAACCATTCATCCAGACAGGTAAGAGGGGCGGAGTCTTGGCAGGAGAAAGTAGAGGTACGGACCCGGGAATGCAAGCAGCATCTGCGGGCAGTTCCCAGGTGCACAGGCAGCAGCTGGCGGACCCCGGGCACAGGGGGGCAACTGTGCACACCCAGTGAGGCCGCACAAGGCGGCTGGCTGACCAGGTGGTCTCACATTCGCACACACAGACGGTCCAGGCAGAGGGGAAGTGGCGGAAGGGACTGAATCCAGGGTAGAGTGGAGCAGGCGCCATTGTTACCTCTCAGACCCCGCCCCCACATAGAGCGTCACAACCCAGCGACTGGGCTGCCCCGCCCTGAGGAACACCTAAGGCTCCATCCCTTACTATGTAATAGCCGAGACCAGACTAAAACCAAAACAACAACAACAACAAAAAAAAATCCCACCAAAAATGGCTCAAACTGGAAAACAAATAAAATCCCCAGAGCCAATTCCTCTAAGCAGTGAAGAGATAGCCAACCTATCAGATGCACAGTTCAAAGCACTGGTCATCAAAATGCTCACAGAATTGGTTGATTTTGCTCACAAACTAGATGAAAAAATGCAGGCTACAATACGTGAAATGAAGGAAGATGCGTGGGGAACTGATAGAGATGGAAGGAAAACTGGGACTCAAATCAATGGAGTGGACCAGAAGGAAGAAATTAACAACCAAACAGAAAACGAGGAAGAAACAAGAATTGAAAAAAATGAGGAGAGGCTTAGGAACCTCTGGGACATCTTTAAACGTCCCAACATCCGAATGATAGGGGTCCCAGAAGGGGAAGAAGAAGAGCAACAAATAGAAAACTTATTTGAACAAATAATAAAGGAGAACTTCCCCAATCTGGCAAAGGAAATAGACTACCAGGACGTCCAGGAAGCTCAGAGAGTCCTAAAGAAGTTGGACCCAAGGAGAAACACACCAAGGCACATCATAATTACATTAAGCAAGATTCAAATGAAGCAGAAAATTCTAGAAGCAGCAAGGAATAAGGGGACAGTCACCTACAAGGGAGTTCCCATCAGACTGTCAGCTGATTTCTCAAAAGAGACCTTCCAGGCAAGAAGGGGCTGGAAAGAAATATTTGAAATCTTGAAAAGCAGGGACCTACATCCAAGATTGCTCTATCCAGCAAAGCTGTCATTTAGAATGGAAGGGAAGATAAAGTGCTTCTCAGATAAGGTTAAGTTGAAGGAGTTCATCATCACCAAGCCTTTATTCTATGAAATGTTAAAGGGACTTATCTAAGAAAAAGAAGATAAAAATATGACAGTGAAAAGACAGCAAACTCACAGCTATTAAGAACCACACCTAAAACAAAAGCAAACTAAGCAAACAGCTAGAACAGGAACAGAACCACAGAAATGGAGATCATATGGAGGGTTAGCAACAGGGGAGTGGGAGGAGGAGAGAGGGGTAAAAGGTACAGAGAATGAGTAGCATAGATAATGGGAAGAAAATAGACAGGGGGAGGGCAAGAATAGTACGGGAAATGTAGAAGCTAAAAAACTTATGACACATGGACATGAACTAAAGGGGGGAATGTGGGGGGGAGAGGGTGTGTAGGGTGGAGGGGAATGATGGGGGAGAAATGGGACAACTGTAATAGCATAATCAATAAAATATATTAAAAAAATACCTCAGTGACTCTGATATGTACTGTAAATATATGGGGTATGAAGGCACATGACATGTCCAGAGAATATGGCATTCTTTATTATTCATTAACTATATTTATTCTTGAACTTCTTTCTACCTGGCATAAAATAATTTTTGTAATTTTTGAGTCCATACTGTCATTTTAATTCTCAAATCAGTCAAATAAGTGTTTGCCCCACCTCCTCCTCTCCCCATAGGTATTATCTAGGTTTCCAATGGGGCAGGGTTTCTTACATGCATTTATGTGATCAGAGGGAGATGTGTGCTCTTCAATTAGTGTCCTTTTTTACTGGTATCTGAGAGATGCGCATTGCTTGGCTGACTTTCGGTTCTCATCACTTCTCTACCTGGTGTCTACTCAGGCATTCTGAACCTCACCTGTTCTCTACCAGAATGTTCCATGATGCTTTTTGCCACAGCATTGCCTTACCATAACCATGAGACAGTTTTATGTCCACTGGATCCTTATCACCACAGAAAGTATCTAATGCTCTCTCTCAGGGAACTGAGGACATAGGAAATTTAGGAATTTTCTCAGGGACTTTTTGTTTAAACTTACGATGTAGATATATTTGTGTTCATAGAGACAACTAGAAGTTACTGAAGGCCACCATACCCCAGGGCACCCAAAGGCCCAAAGGTCTACTCTCAGACATCCAACTTGATGTTCTTTTCCCTTGGAGTTAAGTACAGTTAGCTGGATGATAAGTTTCTCCAGAAATGTTTATAAGCACCTAATATTCCTAATTCTATCCTGAAAGTCTCCTTTCTCTTTCTCTCTCCCCCTCTCTCTCCATACAATCTCTGTCCCAAGTTTCCTGCCTTAAATGTAAACTGTAATTTTATATTAAATACAAAGTATTGGCTGATTGGTTTGCTGGATCCCTTTGTGACATCTCCTTCTTAAGTCACTAGCAGCCTCATATCTATTAACTTAAATGTGTGTGCAATGTTAAACAAAAGAGGAAAGGATGAGAGAAGGGTTAAGGGGAACACATTTTACATCTGCTAATACTTAATCATATCTATTGAATAACATATTGTAAGGAAATGTCATCAAAGAGAAGTGTGCATTTTAAAGACGGTTTTATTTTGCAGGGGGGTATCTTGTCTGGTACATGTTAAAGCACATAAACATTCAAAATAAAATACCTGTGCAAGAAATGTTCTGAAACACAATGTTGATTGCTCTCCCATAGTAAACAGACTCATCAGAGTTGCATTTCTTTTTCCCCTTGAATGAACATTTTAATTTTTCTCATTCGTACTTGGAAAATAAAACTTAAGGGTAAAATTTAATTCTGCCTGCTAAACACTAAATTAACTAACTAGCTAAATCCACATAGGCAGTAAAAAAAACTTTATATAATTTACAAATTCATTGACTGATTTACCAATTCACTTTTGATTCACTAACTTGACTGCTCTTCTAGTTTATAATTATTCTTTGGGACCCAAATTACATTTTCCTTCTTCGCTTACATTATCTTCATTTGCAGTGTTCAAATAGAATGTTGTTATGAGATGTATATGCATCTCAGGACGAAGAACTGCTAAAGATTGAACTGCTAAACCCTTTGCAAGTTTTAAAAGATACCCAATCTTCTGTAATGTATAAGATTGATGATAAGGCCATCAGTAATAACTAGGTAAGCCCTTGATGACCTTGTGAAAGTCTAACTCCTCCATTGACAACAAACACGCTTTCACCCACTATATTGTGTGCTCTGAAGACAAATGACTGAAGTTATTCATTAATCCCCATTTCGTCTCATCTGCACATGGATATCTGCCTAGAAATTTTCTCCTCTCTTACCTAAATTTTGTGTATTTCCCAAATTATTCTTATCAGAAAACAGATATAATTTCTCTTAAAAATAAAACACTTGTGCCCTGGCTGGTGTGATTCAGTGGATTGAGTACCAGCCTGCAAATCAAAGAGTCACTGGTTTGCTGTCCAGTGAGGGCACATGCCTGGGTTGTGGATCAGATCCACAGTAAGGGGGTGTGTGAGAGGCAACCACAAATTAATGTTTCTCTCTCTCTCTCTTCCTCCCTTCCCTGCTCTCTAAAAATAAATAAATAAAATCTTTAAAAATTGAAATAAAAAAAACCACTTGTAATCCTATACCTCCCTCCCTCTATCAGCCTGTTTCTGTTTCCCTTATAAAAATCTTCTTGAAAACATTGTCCACACTTTACATCAGCAATTCCTCTTTCCCCATTCTGATTAAACATTAGCCTTCACCATCCAGTTAGCCCTGTTTGTCAAGACCAACAATGAGCCTGCACAGCAAAATCTAACAGTTGATTTTTGGTTCTTACTTTGCTTGACCTGCAGTACCATTTTCCCCAAATAGATCACTCTCTGATCCTTATCACACTCTCTCTCTGCTTGGCTTTTCAAGATCCAGACTCTCTGCTTCCTTAGTGGCAGCTCCCTCTCTTCTTGTTTGGATGCTGCTCTTCACTTTCTGAAGCTCTAAATATGAAGTCCCCCAATGCTCGTTTTTTGGAACTCTTAGCCTTCTTTCCTCATCCTTAAACTTAGTGATTGTTAAGGACTGAATTGTGCCTCCACCACCACATTCATATGTTGAAGTCTTACCCCCATTGTGATGGTATTTTGAGATAGAGTCTTTGAGGAAGCAATTAGTATTAATTAATGTGAAAAGATGGGGGATCTTAATCTAATGGGATTATAAAAGGAGTGGAAGGTACCAGAGAGCTCTCTCACTCTCTGTGCACACACAGAGAAAAAAGCCGTGGGAAGACATGGTGGCGGGTGGCCAGCTTCAAGCCAGGAAGAGGCTTTATGGGAAACTGCTGCTGCCTGCACCTTGATATTAGACTCCCTGCCTTCAGACCTGTGAGAATGTAAATTTATGTTTTAAGCCACCCAGTCTGTGATATTTTGTTGTGGGAGTCTAAGTGGACTAAAACAGTGCCTCCCAAACTTTAGCTGTGTCTGTCAACATCACTTGAAAGACATGCAAAATCACGGCATGCCGGGATCCACCCCTTGGTGTTTCCGATTCAGTAGGTCTGCTGCAGGCCTAAGAATTTGCCCTTCTAACAAGTTCCCAAGTAATGCCAATCTTGCTGGTTCTGGGTCCACATTTTAGATCCACTGCTATAGGTCATTTTTCCTAGGCCATGCCTTAAAAATTCAACAAAATGTTCAGCTCTTTCATTGTACATCTGAAGACCAGAGCTCTCTTCTCAAGTCCAGACACAAATACATATCCAATTGCCTGCTTGACTACTCCATTTAAATATATAGTATTTATCTCAACCTTCCTGTATTCTAAACTAAGCTCTCAATATTCCCCCAAATCCTGTTCCGCTAATGCTCTTTACCATCTTAGTGTTAATTTCATTGTTCTAATGCCTAAAACAAAAACTTTGAAGACATAGTTAAGTCCTTTTTTATCTTATAACACATATTTAATCCATTTGCAAATTTTATAAACCATTTCTTCAATCTATGTCTATTGTACAATTCAATGATTTCTTATAACTTCTATCATTTATGTTCAAACGCTATTGTTTCTCAAAACTCCTTCAGCCTCCCACCATTAGTCAGTTTCAAATCCACTTTTAGTAGTTGTTACAGCAGCACCTCACTTACACTCTCAAAATCTGTGTTAGTTAGGAGTCCTCCAGAGAAATAGAACCAATACAATACTTATGTATATAGATAGATATTTATTTTAAGAAATTGGCTCAAGTGATTATGGGCTCTGGCAAGTCCAAAATCTGCATGTGAGACTAAAGGCTGGAGACCAGGAAAGAAACAATACTGCAGTTCAAGTCTGAAGACCAAAGAGCCAATAAAGTTTGAAAACTGTCTGCTGCAGAATTTTCTGTGGCTCAGGGTAGGTCATTCTTTTGTGCTATTCAGGATGTCAACTGATTGGATGATGCCCATCTACATTACGGAGAGCAATGTACTTTACTAAAAGTCTACTGATTTAAATGTTAATCTCATATAAAAACACCCTCACAGAAACATCCAGAATAATCTTTCACAACATATCTGGATAACATGACCCAACCAGTTGGCACACAAAATTAATCATCACATATACAAATATATAAAATAATAAAAGAATACTGATAAATCTTATAATCTTTGCTTCTACAACTGATCATGTGATTGTAGTTGATATTAAAACTATGCTGTCTTACTACCCATCAAATCAACAAAATACAAGTCTTTAATGTTGAGTCATGAGTATTTTTAAAACCTTCTCTAAGTGATTCTAATGTATAACCAGAATGGGAAACCTCTGAATAGGAAAAGAAGCATGGCAAAACTTTACTGCTGCCAATGAATTTTGGCTTTACTTTGGTGTTGGGAGAGTAAGGTAAAGAAATTAGGAAGACTTTTCTTCCCCTAAGTATGAATGAAATGATCTTTTATTGAAGGAGGTACAGAAAGCTATGGCCTTTTGAATACGATTACTTCAAGATATAGATTATTGACTAATTGTAGGGGAATGAATACTTAAACCTGAAGCTCAGAATGAAGGAAATGTCCCCTGAGTACCCCTCTTCCTAGGAATGATCTTCTGAGACCTAAGGAAAAGTTCTGGTAGCTAAATATTTAACCACTTTCCTCCTACATATAGCCACCCTTTAAAACTGTATTATTTCTAGGAAATCCTCAAGCACTGTTGGTGGGGTTGCAAACTGGTGCAGCCATAATGGAAGAGAGCGTAGAGGTTTCTCAAAAAACTTAAAAATAGAACTACCTTGTGACCCAGAAATTCAATTTCTCTGTATTTATCTGAAGAAATCCAAAGCACTAATTTAAAAATATATTGCATCCCTATGTTTTTTGCAACATTATTTACAATTGTAAAGACATGGAAATAAACTAAGTCTCCATCAATAGACAACTGGATATAGAAAATGTGGTACATATATACAATGGAATTTATTTGGCTATAAAAAAACCTTACCATTTATGACAACATGGATAGACCTAGAGGGGACTATGCTAAATGAAGTAGATTAGACAGAGAAAAAATAGCATATGATTTCACTTATATGTGAAATCTAAAAAACAAAATAAATAGATGAAAAAGAAACAAACTCATAGATACAAAAAACAAATGGATGATTGACAGATGGTTGGGGGACTGGGCAAAAAAAGGTGAAGTGATTAAGAAGTACAAATTGGCAGTTACAAATTAGTTATGGGATTCAAAGTAGAGCATAAGGAATATTGTCAATAATATTATAATAACTATGTATGGTGCCAGGTAGATACTGGACCTACTGGGGAGATCACGTCTTTATAAGTTATATAAATATCTAACCACTGTGCTGAAATGAATATAATATTGCACATCAACAGTAATTGAAAAAAATTGTTAAACTTTCTTATTTCTTCAGTCAGAAATGTATGTGTGCCTGCAGAGTTGAGAAAGGGAAGTCTGACTCTAGAAAATGAGGGGTTCCAGGTAGTGAGTAGACTATGTCTTGAAATATGTAGTGACAATCATGAGATCCAAAGTTTCTGAGAGAGATCCATGAAGATAAGGGTGAACCCTCCTTCTTGAAAATCAGAGAGAGAGAGAAATTTGAAGTAACACCAAAGCTTTTCAATCAATCTAGTCTAGATAACAGCTATTGTTCCTTGGAAGGGGAAAGAAAAGACTCTTCAGGTATATGAGTTATATACATTGTAAGCTTTGTTCAAAATGCTTTTGCCCATAAAACTAAAAACACATGATGAATCAGATATTAGTTTTTATTTTATTTTTTAAAATATATTATCTAGCCCTGGCTGGTGTAGCTCAGTGGATTGAGCTCGGGCCTGCGAACCAGAGGATCGCGGTTTGATTCCCAGTCAGGGCACATGCCTGGGTTGCAGGCCAGTTCCCAGCAGGGGACACACAAGAGGCAACCGTACATTGATATTTCTCTCCCTCTCCCTCTCCCCTACCCCTCTAAAGACAAATAAAAAATAAAATAAAATAAAATAAAATAAAATATATTATCTATTTATTTTTAGAGAGAGAGGAAGGGAGAAAGAAAGACAGAGAGAGAAACATTGATGTGCAAGAGAAACACCAAAGAGTTGCCTCTAACATGTGCACCACCAGAGACTGGGCCTGCAATCCAGGCATATTCCCTGACTAAGAATCAAACCAGCAACCTATTGGTTTGTGGGGCAATGCCCAACTAACTGAGCCACACCGGTCAGGGTGGATATTAGTTTTTAACTTTTACTGATGTTAAAAATGCATATATCCCCCATGGGCATTCCCAACCTGGTTTACAATTACACATTTCTATATTTTTAATAAAGAGTTACCCTGATTCAGTGAGTTTTGCTTTTTTAGATTTTATATATAAGTTAGATTATACAGTATTCATTTTGCTTTTTTTGACTTTTTTTAGCATAATGCCCTCAAGGTCAATTCATGTTATCACAAATGGTCAGATTTCCTTCTTTCTCATGGCCAAATAATATTCCATTGTATGTATCTCTCATCTTCTTTATCCATTCATCCATTCACAGACAGGTTGTTTGTTAATAATGCTGCAATAAACATGAGAGTGCAAATTTTTTTTTTGATACTGTTTTTCTTCCCTTTGGGTATATAATTAGAAGAGAGAATGGTAGATCACGTGTAGTTTAATTTGTAATCTTCTGAGGACCTCCATGTTGTTTTCCACAGTGGCAGAATCAATTTACATTCTCAACAACTCTGCACAGAGAGAAATTGTAGTTACCAGGGGTTGGAATGTGGGGAAAATGGAGAGATGTTGGTCAAGATATAAACTTCTAGAAAATCTGGGAACCTGATGCACAGTGTTTTAATTATACTTAATAATGCTGTGTTTTATTCTTGAAAGTTGCTAAGAGCATAGATTTAAAAGTTTTCTCACCAAACAAAAGAAATGGTAGTTATATGATGTGATGCAGG
Organism: Glossophaga mutica; assembly: GCA_039655065.1. Taxonomy (NCBI): domain Eukaryota; kingdom Metazoa; phylum Chordata; class Mammalia; order Chiroptera; family Phyllostomidae; genus Glossophaga; species Glossophaga mutica. The sequence goes on along the minus strand of CM077304.1, from coordinate 149,999,362 downwards.
TGTTAGATAATGCTGCTAAAGTAGTACTCATATTGCAATCCATAAGTGTACCAAATCAACATGAAGTGTGTCTTATATTAGCATGAGGTTATATGCCAAATATATCTCAATAAAAAAAAAAAAGAGTTAAACTGATGCATTTAACACTATACCATCATAATGATTCAAGCTGACACATTACTTTCAATGGGTAAATAATTCTGACAGTATTTTTCCTAGAACAGGCAAACAAAAAAAATGTCCTTTCTTACTTTCCCTCTTACACTTTCTTCTTCCTATAGGAAATCTGGACAATATTTAATTCAAAGGTGACCTTATTTCCATGAGAGGTATTTAAGGGAGACATACCCAGTAATTAAAATGCACTTAAACCTACAGGTTTTTTAATATCACACTTCTTTTAGTGAATATATACAACTGTCTTATTTTTATCATCCACAAATTAAGCCCACATAAAATCTAAGATACCTTAAAATTCTTTTTTAAACACTGAAAGACACATTTTTCACTGTTGTTTTTCATTAATCTAACTAGATCTGTGAGAACGCTCTACACATATTAAAATTTTTCATAATGGGTTTCAATACTATGCATCAAATTCAATGTTAGAAGAGCCATTTTTCTCCATAATGATCTTCCACCATGCTTGGTTATTTTAATTTATTTAGATAAAAAATTATTAACCTGTCTTGAAAGAATTTGTGTATTTTCTTTAATAACAAGTCATTCTCTGGTCAAGTATTCATGGAGGGTTCCTCCAATAGTAATGAGGTTATTATTAATAGTGCCTTGTGATACCAGTCCTGTAGTCATGGTAACCATCTGATGTTGCCATTCCTGGGCTTTGAAGATTATTACATGATTATAAAGCCCCAGTTGTTCCAATAAGAAAAGCTAACACTAAGTACTACTTTATCACTCACCTGTCAGCTCTTATGTGATGCTCATTTCCACACTTCAGTTCCCAAAACTTACATATTCTCTGGCAATCCTTACCTTTTCCATTCATTCTTTGGTTAAAGACTCCATAATCTGACATTGTATTAATATGTCACTCTTATCACAAATATTTTAATGTGCATTTTATTAAGTGTTCATGAACTTTTATTTCATTTCCAATGTTCTTAGAGATGTTCTAGGAACCGTGAAATGTGAGTTTCATCTAGAAAGAGAAAATATTGTTTCAGTCATCTTTCAGGGAAATTTGTATGGACTCTGAAAGCCAATATTAGCTTACAGAGATTGGTAGATTTTTTACACTCCTCTATCTCTGGAAAATTAACGGATAAATCTTTTTATGGTTTAGTACATGCTAAAGTTTATGATTTTATCTGTGAATTATAGATAATTTGGAAAGGCAATTGACCATCTTTATTCTAGGAATCCCCAAGAGCATCACATTACCAACAAAAATAATACCAGTTTAGACTATTTGGTATTTTAACAGCTCTTAGGAAATATTAATCCTCTATTGGTGTTGATGATTTTATCATTAATTATTAAATCCTTGGGACTTTTCTTTCTAAAAAATAATTTTTATTTTTAACTACAGTTGACATAAATTATTATATTTATTTCAAGTGCACAGCATAGTGATTAGACATTAATATAATTTGTAAAGTGATCACCATGGTAAGTCTAGTAATGGGTCATTTCTAAGGTGAGTGTTTTCAAAGACTTGACTTTTGTTGGGTAGAGGGCAAATTAAGAGTCTAATTTCTTAGTAAGCAAGTGTTTGATCAGATGTTATACCCTGATAATTTAGAACCTGGACTAATTATGCTCTTTGTGACTCTGAAAAAAGCAAAATGGCGTTAGAAAGACAAGACTGAGAGTATTGCATTCACAATTACCTTACATGTAAATATTGCCCAAAATTAGCTTTATCTTTGTGTCACCTTTCTCCTTCACATGTTGTGAAAATACCTTCCTGTAAGCAATATTACTTTCTTTATAGTTTTTCAAGTTCAGTGAAAATAGTCTGTTAGGTAAAAAGGCCTGGAAATCTTGAAAATGCAAATACAGGAGGAGCAAGTTAAAAATATCCTGGCCAGTAGAGAATCAAGTATGTGCCCATTTTTCTTATTAAGAGATAATATTGAAGCCAGGCACATTAGGCCTGGGCCTACTTTCTCTGACTTGACGCAGTACATTGAAATTAGCCTTCCTAAGGCATATTTTGTGGCATATGCATTGGCCTGTTGCATCTCTATAAATGTAATATTAATACATACAAACTTGACAGGACACAACACATAAAAACTTGACAAGCTCAAGTTCACTTTGATGTGATCTAGGAAATTGCAGGCTTACTTATGTTCAGGAAGAAATTCTTCCTATTATTAGCCATTTTCAAAGTTAGCAATCTATGTTTTATGTAGTAGTGAGTGTCTGAAGATGTTGTTACTGTGCCTTAGGTCCATAAATGATTGCCCCAGGAGAGTGAACAGAGAAGAAACAGAAATAAAAGGGAGAAAAAAACAACAACAACAAAAGAACTTCAAAGAAACCAGCGTTAAAATAGATGGCAGAGATTTTGATTTATAAGGCAGTGATGCACACAGTGAGAAGGTGACCTTATAAATGCAATAGAGAGAGAGAATTTTCAGAAGACAGTTTATGAATGGAGGTCTGCAAACTGGAAAGCAAAAGACTATCTTCACCAGGAGAACCTCTAACTTTACCAATCAAAAATAATACTAACTTATTGCATTTGGGTAGATTAAAATTGAGGATATTAAACAAAAAGCATCAAAACCCAACTGCTTTTATTTTTTTAAATGGAAGTAAACTCTTTTAAAACTTCCCTGTGATGACAGCCTGCTAACACAACTTGGGAGTGTGGTGAGGAGCCCTCAGGGCAGGAGAAACATTCATTCATTCTAGTGAATGGCAAGCTGATCAACAATGGGAGAATTCAGATTTGTCAAATGGCGTGCTGCTTCCCCAGTGTTTGGGAGGGGGTTAATTCTCCCTATAACCATTTTTGATTCTGTGAAACAGAGTGCTATCCTGTACTTCAAGTCAATTTCCTGGAAAACATTCTTTTTAAAAAATATGTAATTATGGTAAAATATGTATAACATAGAATTTAGCATCTTAGCAATTTGAATTGTGCAGTTTGGTGGTATTAGGGACCACCTAATATGTTCACTTCATTGTGCAACCATTGCAACTGTCCATTTCTAGGAGGTTTTCATCATCCCAGACTGAAAATCCATACCCATTAAACAACAACTCCCCATCCCCCACTCCCCGCAGGCCCTGGAAACCACTATTTTACTTGTTATCTCTATGAATTTGACCACTCTAAGTACCTCATGTAAGTTAGATCATACAGTATTTGTCTTTTTGTGGCTGGCTTATTTCACTGAGCATAATGTTTTCTAGGTTCATTCATATTATAGAGTGTGTTGGAATTTCCTTCCTTTTTAAGGCTGAATAATATTCCATTGTATGTGTATACTGCATTTGCTTATCCATTCATCCATTTGATGAATACCTGGAGCACTTCCACCTCTTGCCTATTGCAAATAGTACTGCTGTGTAAATTTGAATACAAGTTTTTGTATGGACATATATTTTTAATTCTCTGGAATTAAATTTTTTAAACAACAAAATTGTGCTTGTGTATTACTTTTTAATTTATAATGAAATGGGAGAAAAGAAGTGGTCGCATCTAGAATGTCAAGTTTTCTAAACTCAGTGTTTTTTCTGGTACATGACACTGTATGTGGGGTTAAAAATCAACATCGTGAAAAATAGCATACCCAATCTGATTAAAGCTTGTTCAGGCTTTCCCTTTGGAATCAAGATTCACTTCTGTCTATGCCAGGCCAGACTGATCTGATCAAAGGGAGGGGTTGAAGGTTCTGTGGAGTGGTATAACATAGTGGTTAAGATTGTCGACTCAGTTCTCTCACTTGCAGGAGGATGAAGTATATCAGTGCATGTAAAGTTTATAGTAGTGCCAGGCACTTAGTATGCATCCAGTAAACGTTAACTGCTGTTACTTTATCATTGTCTCTTCTTTTCTTTGACAGTTACCCAGTCCCTGAATAGTCAGTCCTATGGACAAAGTTAGAGAGTGGGTATGTACTCAACTTTGAGAGAATACGATCAATTTAGAATTATTTTAGAAGACAGCAAATTTTTGCTGTGTATCTGGATTATTTTAATGTACTTGTAAATATCAAAAAATGCTGTAAATACACAAAACCCAGAACAATTAAATGGAAATAATTAAATCATATTATTCACAATTAAATTATCTAATTATAAAAATATTCTGAATTATATGAATTATAATTCTATCAAACTTCTATTTGAGCAAATGGTTTTAATAATAGCAATAATGTGAAAAAAGGAAAAAATAACTTTAGTAAAAGAAGAAAATAAAGCACTGCGGTATGAGTTTTGGAAGCTGATTCATTAGAAAGAGGGCTAGCATGGAGAGTGATTCACATCTCTTTTTAGGCTGTATAGACAGAAGTCTGAATTCAGTGGTTGGTATAGCACGATTTCTTATTGTCAGCAAGGATATGATGGGCTAGGGAAATCTGTTGGTGGAGAGGACTCTGGGAAAGGTTTGCCCTTGGTTTCCAGAATAAGGGGGAAGGCAGGGATCCTCTTGTCAGAAACTCCTTTGTGACATATGACTTGACTAGAGAATTATGTTAAGCACCAGAACGAATTCTGATGAAATAACTAAATTAAAAAGTGGTCAAAAGAGTCTTTCAGTGTAAGGAACACCAGGACAAGCTCTGTCTTGTGGAGGATCTGATGTATCAGAATGGAGTATCATCCAATGGAAGAATCCTTCTTGTGGGGTCATGGTCTCTTCGGGCGGCATCTGTTTTATACTGGGCTCCAAAGCCTGGAGGACCAGGCCACCACAGCCTGGTTTTTCTCTTTCCTTGGGACTCAGCCCATCCAGGAAGTTTCTGGTGACCTTCTCAGGCCTCTCTGTCAAATGTAACACTGGGAACTCTGGGATGTAACTGGGACATATGAATACAAATTGAAAATCTCACATTTGAATTTTTCCTCAATTAAAATTTGTCTTAAGTTTCCTTTTTCTCCCCTTAAATTATCAAGGTTTCTCTTAACCATCAACACTCTCACCCTGTTATTGTAAGCATATCTCTCACAGGAAACAAGCTGGTATTAACAATTGCCAGTGGTCATTTTCAATTTTTCTAGGAAATTATGACTTGTAATTTCTGGGTGCCCAATTCACAAGCTTGGCTAATCTATTCAATTACTTTGGAAATGTTTTTCCTCTTTTTGTAATAAATTTTCTCTAAACTGAATCTCAGGTGAAAATTTATTTCTTTTACTCAGTGCAGTTCAGAAAGGACTAAGTTTTTTTCTAACCCTTTTTCTTCTCACTTTCTGATTTTTCTTTTTTTCTGACTGTAGCTATCTTTCAGTTAATTTAGTGTACATTTGGTTTCACTTTTGAAGAGTTTTTAAGCAAGTATATTTGTTTCTCCTTGCTGCTATAACAAATTACCACAAACTTAGTGGCCTTAAAACAACACAAATTTATTATCTTGCAGTTCTGGAGATCAGATGTCCAAAGCAGTTTAGGCTAAAATAATATCTCTATCAGCAGGGTTTTGTTCTTTCTGGAGGCCCTAGATGAGAGTCCATTTCTTATTTTCTCAGCTTTTATAGGCTGCCCAAATACCTTGACTGGTGGCCACATCACTAACCTCTATTTTGGTTGCCAGATTCTCTTCTCTGATTATGACCCTTCTGACTCCTCTCTTGTGACTACATTGGTCCCACACACATAATCTGGGATAATATCCCTGTCTGTACTTCCTTAATTTAATCACAACTTCAAAGTACCTTTTGTCATGTAAGGTAACACATTCATAGGTTCCAGAGATTTGGATATAGACATCTTTGGGAGGTCCTTATTTAGTCTACTATGGTATTTTACCCAGCCTCATTCATTGGTCTCTTTAAACATCTTCTAAGAGCTGTCTATGTTTTGATGCATTTGTTACACTGAATTCCATGTTTTTTATCATCCATGATGTCTTCTCCAAGAACAACAAATGTTCTGTGATCCAGTTTTGTGTTTTAGAACCTGTTGCATTCCACTTTAAGTTCACTCACTCTTTTTTACCCTCTTGCTTCTTATGAAAACAGTTTTATCCTTCCCTGAAGATCAAAATTTTTATCCACAGTAATTTTTAGTGCAGTCTGAAGCTGTTATTCATTCTTCTGATGTATTTTGAAGACTGTTTTGGTTGCAGCTACTTGAAATTGGAAGTGATTTGATGCATCATTTAAAGAATGAATGGTTCTTGTTACATTTACCATCAGCACAACTTCTTCCAATGATTTATGTTTCTTTTCTTTCAGTCTTTTTCTGATAGTCTCTATTTTAAGTTCAGGTGAAGAGGTTTCCAGGTGCTTATCAATATCTTCTAGTTTTTGTGTTTGTGATAATGTCTTCTCAAGCCTGGCTTCCATTAACATTGATTCAAGGCCTCCACATAATTTTTTATGAATCTAAACACTTCTGAAATAATGCTCTTTTTCTATCTCCAGTAGCCAATACTTTGTCTTTAATTGTATAAAGTAAGATTCCAAAGATTAAAATGTCTACATTCCAGTGTAACTAAAAATGCCATCAAATCTCACAACAATCCGTGATGATCTGGGCCTGTTCTAAGGTCTCTTATCACCACTTCCACCACCTGACTCATTGTCTCAAAGACCAGAGTGACCCAGAAGACCACGAAAGTTGGTGGACCTTCCATGTCACCTGGCAGCTTAGCTGAACTCCATCAGGTTACCAGGACCCTGCTGGACACTATAGGCTGCAGAGAACCCTGTAGGCATTGCTCCCTGAACTACACCAGTGCCTGGCCCCCAGTGCAGACCTCCATGGAGTTGGGGGTGTGAGAGAGACAAATATAGCAGAAAAGAACCTCCAAAACTTCCTCATGTGATGACAACATAGACAGAAATAATATCTCAATGTCACAGAGCATGCAGTGGCTAGAAATAATTGCCTAATGTCCCTTGCCCTCTCTCTATTTTCCTTTTGAGAGAGGGAGAGAGAGAGAAATCGAGTTGTTGTTTCATTTGTTGATACATTCATTGGTTGTTTTTGTATGTGCCTTGACCAGAGACCCAACCTACAACTTCAGCATATCAGGACAACATTCTAACCAACAGAGCTACCCAGCCAGGGCCCCTTACCCTCTCTCTACTTAAACACACAGGTGGTCATTCCTGAGAACTGGAATTTGCTCACCACTGCCCTCAGTCTGTCTCCTCTGAGTTTAACACAGAAAAAAAGCAAAAGAATCTTTGCTTTTAGCTTTTTGTTGAGTTTCAATTTTTTGTTCTGTCACTCCTGCATTTCTTCTAGGTGATGGAAAGGTAAAATTAATCTCTCTCTTCCACATGTGCCCTCATCCTGTCTTGCCACTTGCCCTTTCCTTTTCTCTATACTTAATTTTACAGGCACTCCCCCTTCTAGACCAGAGGCCATGGTGTCCTTCAACTTCTTTTGCCTTGGGTTACTCTACATCATATGTCTTCACTTTCTTCAGCTCTCCTACACCATTTATATATGATGCCAATGCAAAGAGTCAACCATTTCTAACCTTAACATATGAAAGAACCATAATTTCAAGGAGATGAGCTTTGAGACTAAGGGCTGATCTATGGCTCCTTTTTCCTAAGCAGTGTTTGTCTCTCCTTCCCTGATGTGAGAAATTGTATGGTTTAGCCTTGATGGTAAAAGAGCTGAAGATAAATATAGTTTATAGGGGAATTAAAAGCATATAGGTTAAATATTTAGAAAACGTTATCTTTGTTGCAGTTTCATTGCTCCTATCAAAAAAAAAAAGAAAGAATGTTCCATCTTAACAAAATACCATAAATGTATATGAATCATATACATTTTGACTTTTTAAGAACTAAAAATATCACTTATTTACATACTCCTATGGTTCCTAGATTTTAAATGTGAAAGTGGGAAATAAGTCCTGAATGTTCTACACATGTCAAAAAGCAAAATAAGGAAAGTTTAGGTTAAAAAGTGTCAGTTTAACAAGGTAACATCTTGTGTTTTGAAACATGTTACGGAAAATACTCTCCACTAAAATTACTAGCAAATATATAGCAAATACTGTTCATTGTGGGTATATTTTTAAAATATTGTAATTAATATAATGCAGCTAAGTAAGCCTCTAAAATGACTAAAATATGTTCTTTAACATATGACTAAAAAGCACACATAAAAGCAAAAGTGCTTTTAGTAGTCATATTCTGATTATTACATTTGAAGTAGTCATAGTTCTTCCTCAACATCTCAAACCAGTCCAATCAGTAAGAGGAATTTTAAAATAATTTCTCATTCCAAATCAGCTTCTGCTGTGCCTTCAGAATGATCTCTCCAAACCATCATTGTGATCATGCCATTCCCTCTCTTGTCTATGCATACTCTAATTCAAACAAAATGATCTAGTTTTCACATCTGATAGATTCAAGCTTTTTAGTTGCTTACTTGAAGTGCATCCCATAAGGTAGAGTTCACCAAAGTATATTTCAGATATAAATAAGCCAGCTTACATTTATACTATGTATCTTCCTACAATGAATTAGTCTAAAGGTAAAAACTAATTCAGGTGGGAAGGTTTTTTTCTAGAAATTTCTACAAGAGGCTTTCCTCTAAAATTCTGAATTGAGATTCTGGGAGCCTAACTTAGCTGGTTCTCTGAATGTAGGAAACACAAATGTGAGAGCTACAGAATAAGCAGCTTGTAACTGTCTGTGGACTTCGAGGTTGAGAGTTGCTCTTCTGAATGACAAAATGATGGATATGGACCAAACCCGTTAGAGACAAGGAATCATTAAAGCCGTCAGAATTTATCCATCCCTATTCTTAGTGACTTTTCCACACTGCTGTATTTCTGCTCTTAGGTTTTGAGAAACACTCCTGAATCTTCAAAATAAATCCTTCTTGTTTTGAAGCTAGCTTTAGATTACTTTTATTGTTTATAACACTAAAATCTTTATAAATACATATTTTGATTAAGAATTAAAGATGAAGAAAACATTAACAATTTTGGAGGACACATACCTTTCACATGTCTCAAGACTACTCAATTAATATATTTTGATAGAATTATACCATAATTTATTTTCAATACGCTTCATGAGTGTTTCCATTTTCAAATTTTCTAACCCAATCCTTACCACTATATTGATGTGTACTGATGATTTGCTGCTTTACTAAGGTAGGTTGTCACTAGGAGTTTTCTTATTTCTCAGCTTCCTTGGCATGCAGTTATTTTTGACAAATGAATAATACAGAAATGATGTACATCACTTTCAGGGTAGGATCTATACTCAGCTAGTGGGACTTTTCTATGTGCCATTTTTCCTACCTGCCTGGCCACAAGCAAAGGACCCCACAGAAATAGCGACTGTCAGAACCACAAATTAAAAATACCACACAGAAGACCACCTGCCAGACTAGAAGTACATGAATTTGGCTGATAGCTAAGAAATGTACTTTAAATATATAAAATATAAGATAAATGAAATGTGGGCATTCGTTATTAAACTTACTGCACTATTGGTTCCTCAGTTACTAGAATGCTGCAAGTCACCAATAAACTTTTGTTGATTAAGGATATGAATTCACTGAACTAAAACCAGATATGTATGTATTTGTCTTAGAGAAGTAAATTATATCATCCATGGTAGGAAGGATTACAGTTGTCTCTTCTGGCCCCCAAGGCATTGTAGGGTGATTCTTGTTTAAGATTATTATAGGCAGCTCTGGCCAGTGGGTTGGTTGGAGTGTTGTCCTGTGCACCAAGGGGTGTGGGTTCCATTTCCGGTCAAAGCACATGCCTGTATTGTGAGTTCAGTCCCGGGTAGGGGACCCACAGATTGGTGTTCCAGTCTCACATTGATGTTTCTGCCTACTCCCCCACCCCTGCCACTCCTGTCTCTCTGAAATCAGTGAACATATCCTTGGGTGAGGGGCAAAAAACAGCAAAAATATTATAGTGAGATATGTGGTGAGAAAGCAGGCCTAGAAAAATGTAATTTGAGGTAAAGGGTAACTGTCTAATACCTTACTTTACAACCTCGCTGCAACTGTGCTATTATATTAGAAATTAATGAGTTTTAGATAAGATTTTGCCCATGAAAGTACATATTGTTATATTTAACACCAGGTGTGTCCTTTATCCATGGATTTAAAATGTAGATTTCAGATTTAACCAAAAAATGACATCAAAAATTGTCTTTAAATTTGTTGAAAAGGAAATATGGGATTGAAGAACAGACAGAGTCACTGCCTGGTTAACCTGTCTTATCCTTGGCAGTGTGACACTTAGTAGGGATCTGAGGGATGCGCAGTTCTGAAAGCTGCAGTTATGAGGGCTTTTATTTATTTATTTATATTTTTAGATATGCCCTTTCTTTTTTTAATATATTTTATTGATTATGCTGTTACACTTGTCCCAGTTTCCCCCCTTTATTCCCCTCTGCCCTGCACACTGCCTCCCATGCACATTCCCCTGCTTTAGTTCATGTCCACGGGTCATGCGTATAAGTTCTTTGTCTTCTCCATTTCCTATACCATTCTTTTTTTTTTTTTTTTTGAGCTCTTCTCAGATTTATTTTTTTTTAATTTTTATTTTAATTGTTGATCTTGTACAGTTTTCTGTCTTTTATTCTCACCCGAACCCACCACCCCAGCCCTCCCCACCTCCCTCCCATTTCCACCCCCCCCATAGTTTTTGTCCATGTATCCTTTATACTTGTTCCTGTAAATCCTTCCCCTTTTCCCCTGAAATTCCCTCCCCTCTCCCCTCTGGTGACTTTCAGTGTGTTCTCAATTTCCATGTCTTTGGTTATATTATGCTTGTTTGTTTGTTTTGTTGATTAGGTTCCTGTTAAAGGTGAGATCATATGGTATTTATCTTTCACTGCCTGGCTTACTTCGCTTAGCATGATGCTCTCAAGTTCCATCCATGCTGTTGCATAGGGTATGAGCTCCTTCTTTCTTTCTGCTGCATAGAATTCCATTGTATAAATGTACCACAGTTTTTTGACCCATTCATTTACTGATGGGCATCTAGGTTGCTTCCAACACTTGGCTATTGTAAATTGTGCTGCTATAAACATTCTTAATCTCCCCTGTCTATTTTCTACATACCATTTATGCTACTTATTCCCTGTACCCTTTCCCCTCCCCCCCTCCTACTCCTCTGCTGATAACTCTCCGTGTACTCTCCATTTTTGTGGTTCTGTTCCTGTTCTAGTTGTTTGCTTATTTGCTTTTCTTTTTTTTTTCTTTTTAGGTTCTTTTGTTAATAGTTGTGAGTTTTTTGTCATTTTACTGTTCATATTCCGTTCATGATCTTCTTTTTCTTAGATAAGTTCCTTTAACGTTTCATATAATAAGGGCTGGGTGATGATGAACTCCTTTAATTTGACCCTATGTGGGAAGTACTTGATCTGCCCTTCCATTCTAAATGATAGCTTTGCTGGATAGAGCAATCTTGGATATAGGTCCTTGCCTTTCATGACTTTGAATACTTCTTCCCAGCCCCTTCTTGCCTGTAAGGCTTCTTTTGAGAAATCAGCTGATAGTCTTATGGGAACTACTTTGCAGGTAACTGTCTCCTTTTCTCTTGCTGCTTTTAAGATTCTGTCCTTATCTTTAACTTTGAGTAATATAATTATAATGTGCCTTGGTGTGTGCTTCCTTGAGTCCAACTCTTTGGGACTCTCTGAGCTTTCCGGACTTCCTAGAAGTCTATTTCCATTGCCATATTGGGGAAGTTCTCCTTCATTATTTGTTCAAATAAGTTTTCAATTTCTTGCTCTTCCTCTTCTCCTTCTGGCACCCCTATGATTTGGATGTTGGAATGTTTAAAGTTGTGCTGGAAGTTCCTAAGCTTCTCCTCATATTTCTGAATTCTTGTTTCTTCATTCTATTTTGGTTGACTGTTTATTTCTTCCTTCTGGTCTAAACTGTTGATTCAAGACCTGGTTTCCTTCCTGTCTTTGTTAGTTCCCTGTACATTTTCCTTTTTTTCACTTTTCATAGCCTTCCTTTTTTCCTATATTTTGCAACCATACTCAACCAATTCTGTGAGATCCTGATTACCTGTATTTTGAACTGTGCATCTGATAGGTAGCTACCTCTTCATTGCTTAGCTGCATTTTTTTCTGGAGTTTTGATCTGTTCTTTCCTTTAAGAAAATTATTTTATTGTTGTTCAAATACAGTTGTCTGCATTTACCCCCCCCCACTCCTCCTCCACCCCAAGCATCCTCACCTCCCTCCCCTGATTCCACGCCCCCTTGGTTTTGTCCATGTGTCCTTTATAGTTGTTCCTGAAAACCCTTCCCCCCATTACCCCCTCCCACCTGCCAGGAGAGCTTTTAAAATAAAGGAGAAAAAAAAAAAAAAAACACTGAAGATGGAGAAATGATGAAGGCAAACTTAAATTCTAGATATGGCCTAAGTTAGATCCCTCCAAATAAATCCTCTATTTTAAATTAAAAAATATATAAAACTTCTTTTTAGATAGTGTTTTCCCATTTAACCTGAAGAAATTTTTTACATATTACTTGAAATTGGAACAGTTTAGAACATGTTTGAATACACAGTAGGAAGGAAGCATTTTATGTTAGTGCATCATAACAATATAAACATACAAATAAAAGATACATAAAATATTCATAATACTTTTCTAGAAATTTTCATTTATTATTAAAATAGTCTACTTGTTTTTATAAATATTCTAAAACAATTTTAAACACCTATTACATAATGATTACCCTTTTATGAAATCTTATTATATTCCAGTTAATTAAGGTTGGAATTGTAAAAAACATATCACCATAGTTTGGTCTTATATTTGGGGTTTTAATTACAGATATTTTTCTCACTGGAGATAAATTGGAATAGGAAATAATTTTAATCATTTAATTAAACCAAATCCAGTGAAAGCAGAAAAAGAATGTGTAGGTTCTAATGTCATTGGCTAAGCCTTTTAATTATCTATGATCATGAGAAGAAATACAGGTTCTTCACATAAAGATAAAAAATAAATTGGCAGCATAAATAGTCTAAGAAAGGGAAATAACAATATTCACCAAATAAATAAAAAAATCAATATTTACCACGTCCATCAATTAGATCTTGATCAAAAGATTTAATGATTAAGTAAAATTTATATTTTCTTTGAAAAGAGAACCAACTGAATCAAAAAAATGGGAAAAAGAATTTTCAGTTGGATATAAAATACCATAGATGTGGTATTTTATAATAATGGTATTTAAAATACCATTTTATTTTTAAAAAATATTTTATTTCTTTATTTTTAGAGAGAGGAGAAGGGAAGGAGAAAGGGAGAGAAACATCAATGTGTGGTTGCCTCTCACGTGCCCCCACTGGGGATCTGGCCTGCAACCCAGGCATGTGCCCTGACTGGGAATCAAACTGGGACCCTTTGGTTCATAGCCCACACTCAATCCACTGAGCTACACCAGCCAGGGCTAAAATACCATTTTAAATACATTATTATAAAATACCATATCTATGGTATTTTATATTCAACTGAAAATTCTTTTCCCCGTTTTTTCAGAAATCAAGAAATTTAATCTTTCTGATTCTCAGATTTTCCTGGGAATTTTAAATAGAGATAATTTTTGTACTATACCTTTTTTCTTTTTTTAAGATTGTATTCATTTATTTTTAGAAAGAAGGGAAGGGAGGGAGAGGGAGAGAAACATCAATGTGTGAGAAAAACAATCAGTTGCCTCTTGCATGGTTCCCGATGGGGACCTGGCCTGCAACCTAGGCATGTGCTCTGACCGGGAATTGAACCATCAACCTTTCAGTTCACAGGTGGACACTCCACTGAGCCACAGCAACCAGTGCTGTTTATTATCTGTATCTTAAGAGTTGCTATAAAACTAAAAAAAAAAAGATTATGTTATATAAAAGCATTTTGAACATAGCTCTGTGTTATCTACTATGCTTAAAGTTTAGAGTATACACACTTTCCATTTGTTTTCCCTCATGAAAATGTCTCAGGAGTCTAGAGAAATAAGAAAATGAAATGCAAGGAGCTCACACATGCACCCTCCCCATACAAAATCACCTATTCACCAGAAGAAGGGAAAATGCATCCTGAAGCACAACATGCTGAAAATTTCTTTTTAAAAGCTCTATTTAGATTACCATCTGGTCCCAACATGCTTCATAAAACAAGCAGAGGGTGATGGGGTTTGGCACATCTGCACTCTCTCCTTGAGTGAAGGAATATGTGCCAGAATAAACCCTAATGGAAGAACAATAAATGCAAAATGATGAACAGCAAGTGGGGCCCAGTCCATTTGGCAGAAATCACCTAAATAGAAATGAGGACATGATAAATAGCATATCAAGGACCAAGCGTACTCACCATCACCAGCATGCACACAACATCCCAAGCACCTACTAATAAGGTCTGCAATAATAGACTCAAAGAAAAGCAGCAGTACTGGAAGAGCGAACAGATTGCTAGGCTGAACTGTCATAGGGAGAGCCAAAAATATACTGCCAAAAATTCTTGGAACAGTCAAAAATGTTGTGCTACCTGAGTTAACACAGAGATGATGCCAATATGCCCAAGTATACTTTCTGGGACTAAAATTGCATTTTGATTAGTAATAATAAAAAATGGGTAAAGTTAATTATCCTGAGGAATAATTCTACAGCAGAATATATCCTCTGTCTAACCATCTAGTATTGGCATTTGTCTCACTACTTAAAACCCTCCAAGGGGGCAAAGGCAACATTATGACGGGACTGTTAGATTGCTTTCTTCTTTGGATGTAGTTTCTCATCTCATCTTGTTACTACTTGTCAGTACCTTTGCAAAATAAAAGTTCACCCTTTAATGACATAGAATTGTGGATTGTTGGATCCCCTTAATCATTACAATTTTTTTTCACTCAGCATCAGAACTATGACTAACTATATGTGGAAGCACATGTGTGTGCTTACACACATGCATGTACACATGCACCGTATTTCTCAAGACAACCTAGAAAAAATTCTTTCAGTCTGAGATTATTATGAACCTTCAGGAGAGGGTGGTTAGTTTCTAAGTCATAGGTAATAGAATCATTTGATGCCCAAAGACAGTACTTTTCCTTGATTCATTCTGTAATTACAAGCAATGGTATGGATGTAATAAGAACTGGAACACTTGGTAGATACTCAGATGCAACATTCGGGACAAGATGTAAGAAGACAGAGGCTATAGTAATAATTAAATCTTCATTTACAACAAAAATACATAGCAAAAATTTGCAAGTAGAAAGGAAAACAGTGATTTATACTTTTTGTTTTTACAATATCTAAACAATGTGAGAGATGAAATGTCAGACAGCTGCCTCATTAGACCTGGCTGAGGAATTTTCTCTAACAATGATAGCAAGTTATTTCTTCACTGAGTAGAGAGGACAAGGAGCAGAAATATATTTAAGTTTACTATGACTTTAAAAAACATGTTGGGTATTTGTAGTCCATTAAATGGTCTTGGGATTTTACTAAATTTCATTTGGCTCCACACACTGACTTTCCACTTCCATTCCTTTTTTTGTCAACCCCACTTGACAGATACTCAACTAAGGAAAAAGGCAGTTAGGTGACAGGTTTTGCTTTAGATCAAAAAAAGCCATTTTGAATGCCTGATGGTCAGGAGAGGGTGGGCTGTGCTGCAATGACAAATAAGCTCCAAATCCAAGTGGATCAACACCTTTACTGTTTATTTCTTATTCACCGTAAGTTGGGTACAGTTACAGACAACTTCAGGACAGCTAGTCCCCTGTAGCATCTCGATGATTCAGGTTGCTTCAACCTTTTGGACCCACTATCTCAGTAATTTGTCTCCTCCATAGTTACCACAGCAGGGGAAGAGACTAGAAAATTGTTTATGAGTTCTTCATTGCCTCAGCCAAGAAGTGACAAACACCAGATCTGCACTCATTTCACAGCCCAGAATTAGTCATAAGACTGTTCATGTGTTAGGGGGCTGAGAAGAGCTTCCTTTTCTGTGCATAGAAGGGCAGGAGACCCAGATATTGGAGACCCTTTCAAACTGTTTATCACACCATAATTGCATTTTTAAGACTGTGAGATTGTGTTGTTAAATAACATTTATAATTTCAAATAAAATATGAGCAAATATAAACTAAAGGATCAGCTCTTTTTCTATAACTTGAAGGACCCAGGGAAACTGCAGATTTGTTTTAATGGCAATGTGGTTAAATTCACAAAGATGGCCAGAAAATAGAGCATGAAAATGTGTTTTCCATATGCAAATAAAAAATAACAATAACATAGAAAAGCAACTCAATAATGTTCACTTATTCAAACCGTATGTCTCTAAGAACAATTTCTGGTCCCTTCTTACAAATTTCTCTCTGCTACTGTAAATGTTATCTGGACAAGGGCAGGTATTCTATATAATTTATAAAACGCCTTCCATGCAATTTTCCTCCTGTTTGCTTGCATTCCAAAGTTAATTAGATAATATTATGAATAAAATTATTTTATTGTTTGCTTCTGGATTTATGTAAGTAATGATGTCTTCATGTCCCTCTATTTTAACTTAGAATATGTTTTTATAATATAGTTTGCATATTTCTTACTATGGCAAATCTGAAAATACAAACGCTGAGTTAATTATTAGGTTCTTAATCCTTACACTTTGTGCATATATAGTACAACAAACATCTTTACTGAAGTCATGTCATTCTTGAGCCATTAGTGTGTTAAAATAAAAGTAGACAGCACAAATTTAACTAACTATTTCAAAGTCAAGCACTGTATTACTGAAATTATTACACATGAGCTAATTCTAATACAATTTTTAAAAGATTACTATATAAACAATTTCATAGTCAAATTCATAAACACTTGATAAATATATTTAGATAAGTAATGTGAAAATATATAGTTCGTAAGATAAAAATGGAAGTAAACATTACAGACTTGAATTTACAGACTCAACAAAGCCTCCTATCAGAATGTGCACTGTGTAATGGGCCATCCCACCCTTGTGCTTTTCCCTGTCTTTGACAGTGGTCTTGAAACTGCAAGTGTTCTTCATTTTCTTCCTTTCCAACTCACTGTCAGCACTCTCTAAATCATTGATTGAAACTCTTCTGGCAACTGTCTTCATTAACCTTCGTATCTTCATACATACATGTGGGGAACTTTTCAGTGTTCATGAGAAGTCCCTTGGGCACTTCCTACTCCCACAATGATCTCACCCATGCATTTCGCAGTGCCGATCTTTTCTTACTTCTGCAAAATTATTCATTTTTTCTTATGATATGACATTTTCCTGGTTGTTCTCCCAACCACTTTCAACTTTTTTCTTGGTTTCCTTTGTGAAATTCTTTCTTCACTCTCTTATTAGATATTACTGATGTCCATGACTCTAGGCTATGCTCACTGAAATTTTGTTTGCTTTTTAGTCTCCTTTTATCTTCTGTGTGACCTTATTTACTGTTACATTCTTAATCAAGATAATATGCTAGTAACATCCATATCTATATATCCAATATTAATCTGGTATCTGTATTTCATATTTTTGTATAAAACTGACTAATGAACATGTATTTCTGGATGTTCTCCAAATACTTCCTGCTCAACAAGTTCACCTAATCTTAACCCTCCAGAATTATACATCTTAAGTCTCATTTCACTTGTTGGCACTACCATCCACATTGTCATGCAAAATAAACAAGTCTTCCTGGATACCTGCTTCTTACAGTTTACATCAATAAATTTCTAAGGCTTTATAATTTTATTTCCAAAATATTTCTCTAATATGTCTCTATATCTAAAGAAAAACAAAAAAAAATAACCTAATTCTGGTTTTTAATGTTATCTTGCATAGATTAATTACTGCCTCACTAAATTCCCTAACTCCAGAATTTCTCTTCTTAAATATGTTCTCTGATTTTTCTATTACTTCTGCCTAGAGTATCCTTTTCCTCCTTCTCCATTCTTCTCATTGATTAGTACTCTTCCATTAGATTTAGAAAGATATCATTTCTTTCAGGAAAATTTTCCTGAATCCTTTGTATGCTCATAGGAAATACTATGCATTTCAGCTCTGATTTCTTATTCATTCCTTCAATTCTCATGATGCTTACCTTCTTGTACTTAACATTTTCTTTGCATATCTCCCCTTGTCAATGGATTGTTTTCTCCTTAAGGGCAGAAATCCTTGGAGTACTAATGCTTAGAACAATATCATTCCCAGTCCAGAAATTCAGAGAGTGGTAGTTGATCTGAACTACCCTATGGTTGTCAGTTTACCTACTCCGGCTTCACCTCATTGCCCCCTTACATATAAGTCTTTTGCCTCCTACTCTTTCTTCTGGGTTTCATTAAGAATTTTTTATTTGTGTTTAAAGGGGAAAATGCACTAGAACTCCATGAAAAACAGATATTTATCTGGTGAGAGCCAGGCCTCCAATTTAATCAGCTTTCAGTTAGCTGTATGTAAAAATGAAACTGCTAGGTGAGAAAAGCTGCAGTGTAAGAATGAGGAAGATCAGGCTGGAAAGGGAATAGTAGGACGAAGTAATGATGGAATTAGAATTAAGTGCTTTCTTACTAATGGAAGAAAATGGCACTAGGTCCAAGTCCACAGTCTTTAATTTTATAATGTAGATCGCACATGAAAATTATTTTGATAGGTTTTTTCTAACTGCAAAATTTTACCCTCATTTTAAATTGAAGTGTCTTGAAAACCCTGCCTTTATGTCAACCACAGTTTCCACTATGTCTATTTTATGGATCTTTTCATAGCCATTAGCAACTGCCAGTTTTCATTTTTCTGTACAAAGATTGCAAAATGTATGGGATATATTAACAAACAAAGCATATTTTATTTCTTTCAGATATTTTTCACTCCTCTTGACCTTTCCTAGGTCCTTGTCTACCTATTTTCACTCAAGTAACTGCTGATAGCACCTTCTTTCTTTCAAAATAGTAATTAAGAATCCTCTTTCCTTTGTAGCATCTTATTTACTGACTTACACTTCAATGGTAATTCTGACCACAGTTTTATTGGAACACTCATTACCAACACTAGGTTATATATTAGTTCTTTTACAAATCAACTATAGTCAACTACATAGCTAAATATTTATTAATATTATAACAAATAATGTATGCTTCAAGATTGGACAATATGTTCTTCAAGACAGCATGATTTTATGTACATCATATTGATAAACATATCGAAGTAATTTAACATTTTCCAAGTACAAAAATTTACACCTACCACAAGTTTCAAAACTGATGTAAAGCATTCAACAACATATTTCATGGGACTTGGACCAAGAAGAGAAAGAAAAATATTTTCTTTGAAAAATACTTCACTGGAGAGTAATAGGAAAAACTTCTGAGATGCCATCATTCTCCCAGAAATCTAAGAATAATATTGAGAAATGTTGCACACAAGTTCATACTCAATATTAGCACTGCTCAGACTCCACAGTCCTGCACATTTATGTGTTATTTTACGAAGGAGACTAACAGATGGAGCTGTCACTTCATTCTAACACAGATTTTCTAAATTTCATGAAAGGTAGCCAGAAAATGTAGACTGGAAAGACGCCTTTCCATGCTCCCACTCAGTGGTTGTAAAATGTCAAAGAAAAAAAAAAAAAAAAAGCAATGCAGTAATGTTCGCTTCTTCAAGCCCCATTTAGCAAACCACTAGCATTACTTTGCTGCTCTCCTCTTTGACCTTCATTACACCTGTTTACAAATGTTACCCGCACAGGCTGGAGACAAAATACGATTTCCAAAATACGTTGTTTTTTTTTTTTGCCGACTCTCTCCTGTCTTTTCTCTCACTCCAAAATTGATTAGCTAATGCCGTAAACGAGAACAGTCCATTATTTTTTCTTTTAATTTAATGTAAGTGATTGTTTAATGGTTTTAGTTTTACTTAATGCATTATTGGCATCATTTGTTTTAATTTCATAAGTACAATACAAATTTGAAAATATAAATCTTAAGTTAATTATTACATTTTTCCACTTTGCCAGCCTACAGTACAACAAATGCTATTATTTAAATCATGCTAAGTGAAATAAAGCCAGGCGGTGAAAGACAAATCTATATGATCTCACCTATAAGTGGAACCTAATCAACAAAACAAACAAACAAGCAAGCAAAATATAACCAGAGACATTGAAATAAAGAACAAACTGACAGTAACCAGGGGGGAGGTGGGAGAGCATAATGAGGGGAACAGTGGGGAAGGGTTTTCAGGAACATCTATAAAGGACACATGGACAAAACCAAAGGGGGGTGGGATCGGGGTGGGAGGTGGTGGTGGCTAGGATGGGGGGAGTGGTGGGGGTAAAATGGAGACAACTGTACTTGGACAACAATAAAAAAATTTTTTAAATCATGCCATACTTAGGAATTCATGCACATAAAGAAAATTGTAGAGCTAAGTATTGGTAATTATTCTAAGTAGAACAGTAGTATTTCATTTAAATCATTGTATATGGTATTTATGAAGATATATGTTAATATCTTTAAAAAGTTAAAATGAGTATTTCCCTTAATATTAAAATGGCTAATTGGAGTGCTCAATAAATAAACATAAATAATATTATCAATAAATGTGTAGTTCCATTTTAATATAGTATTTGTTGCAACACAAGTAAGGTAATAAATTATTTTGTAGGTAAGTTCACAAAATTCTTAATAAATTGAAATGTTCAAGATAAAAATAAGATAGATAAAAATAAGATAAAGACAAGAGTATCATAAATCTGTTATATGACCTAAGGAATGACCACAAATAACAATTTACATCATAGCAGTGCTTTAACAACAAAAGTTTTTTTATGTCTTAATAAGTAACATTCTAAAATGATCATTTCAGGGCTGGTACATCAGCTGTGCTCCCTCAAAGAGTTAGTCTCCTTCCAGTTCCAGTTTTCACCTTTCCAAGGTAAAGCCTTATTCTTATGACAAAAGATAGAAATTTCTGGATTCTTTGAAACAAGATAGAGTAAGGGAAGAAAAGAAAATGTCATACTTATGTGTGGCCCTGTTTTAAAGAACATTCCTAAAACTGCCACATCACCAGGGAAAGAAGGAGAATGGTCATCGAAGAACATGTGTAAAGGATCCATGGACAAAGACAACGGGGAAGGAAAACTTAATGTGAGAAATGGGAGTGGGCAGGGCAGGGGAGAGAAATAGGGGGGAAATGGGGACAACTGTAACTGAGCAATGATAAAAATCAAACAAAAATAACTACCACATAAAACTTCTCTTTCAATCCCATTAGCTATAAGTTAGTTACTTGTTCTGATCTAGAGGTAAAGAGAGACTGGAAACTGTTGTCCTTACACAGGATGTCCATTGTAAGTTCAGATAGAAGCCAGAGTTTCTACTGTGAAGGAAAAAGGAAAGACAAGATTTTGGACATAATTTTAAATGTTATATTAATAGAATATGCCCTCAAGTAATTTTTTTCACATTTCATGTCTCAGAAACTCTTAAGCTAATGAAATGTTTTTATTTTCATTACAATTAAGGATTTTTTTTTACTAAGTTAAAAAATTTGACATGCATAATTATATACTATGGAGCAAAAACCTATCATTTATTATTATTTGCTATGTAAATTTATTGCCTGATATTATGGAGAAAACTTTAATGAATAATCAAACTGGATGTTAATTAATGATGTTATCATCATTGAAACACCTTGGCAATGGCGTCCTTGGGGAATGTGAAAATTATACCAGCTTGTGCCCTACTTTTGTGAAGTTAAATGAAGATGCTGTAAAAGAATAATTCCTCATGTTTCATAGGGTCCTGTGGAGTGGGATTAAGGAGAGACTGCCTTATAGTCATTGGGAGATATCTCAGCTTCATTTACTGAGAGTTTTACTGTGCTCATGTTGTGCTTTCTGTGATGGTTTTGCTCAAGTGAAAAAATAAGAATTTTTGATTATTTGTATATGCCAGTTTCTTTCTATATTCACCTGTCAATGGCCACTGGGTTGTTTCTATATCTTTATGTAACAACAAGTTGAATAACCTAAAAGAAATAGAAAAATTCTTAGGCACATGCAACCTATTAAGATGAATTCATGTAGAAAATAGAAATTCTCAATAGCTCAATTAAGGAAAAATATTAAATCAATAACCAAAAACTTTCCAACAAATAAAAGCCCAGGACCAGATGGCTTCATTACTGAATTCTACACAAACATTTAAAGAATTGATGCCAATCCTTCTCAAATTCTTTCAAAAAATTAAAGAGGAGGGAATACTTCCAACTTATTTTATGAGACCAGCATTACACTGAAATCAAATCAGACAAAAGTAGTGCAAGAAGAGAAAAGTACAGACCAATATACTTGATGATCATAGATGTAAAACTCCTCGGCAAAATACTAGTAATCTGAATTCAACAGCACATTTAAAGAATCATACACCATGACCATGGAAAATTTACCCCTTAGATGTGAAGATGGTTCCACATACCCAAATCAATAATTTTAATACATCACATTAACACAATAAAAGATAAAAATCACACAATCATCTCAATATATGCAGAAAAAGCATTTGATAAAGTACCCTTTCATGATAAAAATGCTCAACAAACTAGTTACAAAGGGAAAGTACTTCAACACAAAGAGGCCACATACAACAAGCCCACAGCTAACATCATACTGAAAAATGAAAAGTTGAAATATTTTCCCCTAAGATCAGGAACAAGAGAAGTATGCCCACTCTTACTGTATCTATTAAATGTAAAACTGTTACACTAAAAACTATAAAACGCTGATTAAAGAAATTTTAAAAGACACAAATAAATGTAGATACATTCCTTGTTCATGAACTACAAGATAAAATATTGTTAAAATGCCCATAGTAGCCCAAATGATCTACAGATTCAAAGCTAACCCCACGAAAATCTCATCTTTTACATAACATTAAAAGCAATCCTAGAATTCATATGAAATCATATATAAATTTATGTATGAAATTTATATATATAAATCCCCTTCATATATAAAATTTATATAAAATATAGAGCTATCTTGAGACAAAGAAATAAAAGTAGAGGACTCAGACTTCCTGATTTTAAATATTTTACAAGGCTATAATAATTAAAATAGTATAGTACTAGCATAAGACAGTCATATTAATAGAATACAACAGAAAGTCAAGAAATAAACCCACACATATATGATTAACTGAACTTTGACAACAGAGCAAGAATAGACAATGAGGAAAAAAATAAACTAAAAATGGCTTAAAGACTTAAACGTAAGACTTGAAGCTCTAAAACTACTAGAAGAAAACATAGGGTAAAATTTTTTTGATGCTGGTATTGGCATGGATTTCTTGAGTATGACATCAAAGCATAGGCATAAAAACAAAAATGGACAAGTGAAACTACATCAGACTCAAAAGATTTTGCATAGTGAAGGAAACAATCAAAAGAATAAAACAGCAACATACAGAATAGAGAAAATGTTTGCACACCATATATCTGATAAGATGTTAATATCAGTATATAAAAAACTCACAATTCAATACCAAACAAAAAACAGAAAACCCCACAAATAACCTTGTTTTAAATACAGGCAAAGGACTAGAAGAGACACTTCTCTAAAGAAGGCATACAAATTGTCAACAGGTGTATAAAATAATGGCCGAACATCATTACTTATCAGGGAAATGCAAATCATAGCTACAATAAGATATCACCTCACACCTGTTAGAATGGCTATTAAATTTCAAAATAACCTATGTAGTCCAGATTTGTAGCTTGCTGTATATTTTAATGATGAATGTTGACCTAGCTAGACAGACGATTCTGACCAAGTATTCCTCTCACGCGTGCTCTACAGGTGTTCAGAAATTCCCTGGTGCCCTTCCTGGTGCAGCATTATGTAAAACTAACACACAAATGTAAACAAATAAATGGGCTCCTAGCTAGGGAAGGTCTTGCTAAAGAAGATTGGCAAGGGCAGAGGTCTCCAGACTGAAGGCGATTGCTGTGTTCACTGACCAGGTCCAGAGTAGCAAATCCATCTTTACCATCCAAAGGCCACTACATTCAGCAAATACAGAGGCTGATATGCAGAGGTAAGCAGACAGACTCCACTAAAGGCCAGCATCAATCTTCTATGTCTAGATTTAAGCTTTTCATCCTCTTGCTGCCATGAGATCACATAACCTTAACTCATTAATTCGTGGCATAATGCTTTGGGGATCTTAACCAAACAGCGAAACAACTATTTAAATATTTTTGTACTTATGTTAGGCGGGATGAATGGCAAACAAAAGTAGGGAGGGGGAGGGAGACATGTCTCACCCATTAACTCAGCAGACCTAAGCCTGATCCAATAAGATTGCCAGGTGTTCCAAAAGTCACAAGAAAAACCATCATAGCACAGCAGGAGGGGAGCCCTTGAGTTCTATATGTATAATTTCCACTGTCTGGAAAAGAGAATCTTTGAAACTGTGTATTAATCCAAGGTCTGGAAAGGGAAAGAGGAGGCAGAACCTAGAAGCTGGCTACAAGCCTAAGCCCCCGCAAATCCACTCAGACTAGCTGGGTGCCCGCTTGCAACTTCATGCTCAAGTGTATTTAATAAACAAACTTGCTATCTCATTTCCACTGTACATGTTGTCTGTCACCTGAATTCTTCTCTTGCAAGGAGGCAAGAACCAAGGAGGGGGATCCCCCTAAATCGAGTCTTCCCAGTAACACATATAAATTCAAATATAAATGTTTCTTCCAAGAGAAATAACCTCAATTTCATTTTAACATAACTGTTAATAGGTGCAGTTTATTTGAATTGTATCGATTTCTCTGATATATAGATTTTTTAAAACTATCAGAATAGTAACTTTAGATTTTTAGCAAAAGTTCTTTTTTAACTGACATTTCATTATATTCGCACTTGAAGTCATAATAACCTTTTGAGATGACATATCACACTTCTAACATATATATATTCATAACTTTGGGTAAATTTCATAATCATTAAATTTACTTTAGAACATATTTTTAAAATTTTATTTAGTATAACAAAAATATTAAGAACATTAGGATCATTTTGTGATAATATATTAATGAAATAGTATAATATTTGCAGCCAATTTCAAGTATTGATTTGTATTTTGATGATCTCTACAATCAAATTTATCAGTTGATTACTATAGCTTTATTTTTAAAAGATAGTGGTTTTTCTATGCCCACAAATATCTAGTTTGTAAATTTGTACATTTATTTTCTAAGTCATCTGATAAAGTGGTTTGAGGCAAATTTTAGGCAGTTTTAAGATAAAATAGTTTTATTATTTTGATATCTATTGAAGAATATTATCTCTAAGCTTTGCTTTCAAATCAATGATATTATTTTAGAGCCAAACATATTGAAAAGCATGGAAAAAATAAAAATTAAATCTTTTCATTACAATCAACTGTACCATTGCCTTGTAAATTTTAAAATGAAACAAATTGAGATATGAAGTAAAATAATTCAGACATCTCTGGGGAAAGTTCATGCAGGGAATAAAAAGAACAAGCACCAGTGGTAATAGCTCCAGAGACAGGGGTTTTGTTTGTTAATCTAAGTTTCAGGGAGGAAAACTAGAGCATGGAGTAAATCAAAGTCATTTCAAGGCAGACTGGTTTTGGCATTTATTCATGCAAATCTATCCTGCATCACTTTGCATTGAATGAGATGTTTTGATGCCCTAGGCAAGGGACTACATTCCTTGTTATTTCCTGTATCTCTTCCACTGAACACGTATCAGAAATTTTAAGATAATTTTTTGAATAAACATGGGTGTAGCAGTTGTTAAAACCTTGAAAACTGTGTAAAGACTTCAAAATTAATAACTAAGCTTTCCAGAAGTATAGTTCTATAAAAAATAAATACGTAGTGGTGACAAAAATCCTTCCCTTGTAGTTGACTGAAATACTGTTTTTGGTGAGTAAGTGGGATTGTCAGACTACTGCCATAGGAATCAGGTCTCAGAACTGTTAGGTCTCAGTAGTCTCACATGTTCACAGTCCTTGAAGACTCAATTTTGGGAGTGAAAGCAGAGATTTACTTTTCAGCTTTAGAAGCTATGAGTAGAATACTATTTAAAATAATCTTAAGGTGTTCTATCCTCACTACTTCCCAACTAAGAAACTTTTGAAATAGTGTCAGAAAAGTTGTATTTTTATCCTAATGTATGTTGATATAAGTTTACATAAGATACTTAAACTTTCCCTGGCTGACGTGGTTCAGTGGATTGAGTGCTGGCCTGAGAACCAAAGGGTCACGGGTTCGATTCCCAGTCAGGACACATGCCTGGGTTTTGGGCCAGTTCCCCAGTAGGGGGTATGCAAGAGGCAACCACACATTGATGTTTCTCGCCCTTTCTTTCTCCTTTCCTTCCCCTCTCTCTAAAAAGTAAAATAAATAAAATCTTTAAAAAAAGATATTTAAACTTTGGGGAGATGAAGTACTTCAGATTATTACAAACTACAAAGTATAAAGGATTACATAAACACTGCTGACCAGGTGGAGTCTAGCATTAGCCTCAGGGAAAAAAAAAATGTTTTGAATGTTTTAAATTGAGATATAGTTGATATAGCATTGTGTAAGTTTAAGGCATACAAGGTTTTAATTTCATACATTTATATATTGCAATATAATTACCACCATAGTTTGCCTAACATGTCTATCCTTGTAGCTTAGCTAACATGTCTATCATATCACGTAATTATCATTTCCTGTTTTGTGCTGGAAACGTAACATCCAGTCTGTTAGCAAATTTGAAGTTTGTAATACCACACCATTGTCTCTAGTCACTATGCTGTACACTAGATCTCCAGATTTATTAGTTGCAGGTGCGTACCTTAATTTTTTTAAATATGGTATGATCTTGAGCAATTTCCTGAGCTATCTGAACCCAGATTTCTTCTCCCACTGCTCCATCTCCTTTGCTGGTTTCTCTCTCTCTTTCTCTCATAATAATCCATACACATATACCTGATTCAGAGACCAATTCTTAGCCTTCTTACATCTTAGGTATACTCAATCTCTCAAGCTTATAGCTTTAATTACGTATATATACTCTGATTTCCAAATTCACAGCTGTGGTGCCAATCCAACCCCTGAGTTCTGGATTTATACATTCAACTGCTTATTCATCATCTCTACTTTTAGACATCTAATGTTTTCAATATTGAATAACTACCTCAAATATTACATATTTAGAGAACTATTGATTGTAAAATAGATAAGGTTAGGAAATTTATTTTTCTAAAATGACTTGGTATGTAGAAAAAGCATGTTAAATATCCGTTGAATGAATTAAAAAGTGATTGTCTTAATTTACCCTCCAAATCTATAGTTTATATATATATACATATATATATATATATATATACACATATATATATATTTTTTTAACTTTAGTTAAGTGTACTGGTATATATACAGCTGGCCTCTCTAGAAAGCTTAAAGACATTCTCAATTCTTCATATATCTTGCCTAATCCTCTTAATTCTACATGAGAAAATCACCGGTAATCTATGTCTTTCTACTACTACCATCACTAAATATTCTTATCTTCTCCAACAGAAGTGTAACATTTTCCATTAGGACTGAACTGTGTCTCACCCACCCCCAATTCACACATTGCAGTTCTAACCCCAACTACCACAGAATGTGACTGGGCTTGGAGACAGGGCCCTTAAAAAGAGGTAATGAAGTTCAAGTGAGGTCATTAGGGTGGACTCCAGTCCAATCTGTCTGGTGTCTGTAGAAGAATGAGATATTAGGGCACACAAAAAGACACCAAGGTTGTGAGCACAAGACCATGTGAGAACACAGTGAGAAGGCATCCTTCTAGAAGCCAAGAAGAGAGGCTTTGGGAGAATCTAAACTGCCAACACTTGACATTCAACTTCTACTGTGAGAAAATAAACTTCTGTAATTTACGTCACTCAGTCTCTGGTACTTTTGTTATGGCATCCCCAGCAGACCAATACATGTCCTTAAAAGGATCCTCTAGCTTTGGTCTTCCCTAATAAGACATCATAGTCTCTCTCTCTCTCTCTCTCTCTCTCTCTCTCTCTCTCTCTCTCTCTCGCTCTCTCTCTCAACTCCTTCTATGTGAAATAAATGCAACAATTCTTACCCAACCTAATTTAATTTGTTGTGAAATACAAATAAATATTTGTGAAAAATATTGTAAATTTGATATTGTTCTAATGTTTGGTCATCATTCGTTATGAAGATATATTGCTTTTATAAGTTTTAACTCTTAGTAAGATTTTTAAGGCAAATAGTCTCTGAAGGATCTAAAATGGACCTTACATTTGGGAAGCCTAAAACATATCAGATGTCTTTTTATTTTGTATTTTCTTGACTTCTCTTGTCTTTTCATTTTTTATAAAGGAAACCAAAGTCCATAAAAAATTCACCCAAATAAAGAAGAGCATAAAGGATTTTCCATATTGGAAGTATGACCTGAATAAAGAAAATTATAAGAGATATTAAAGAGAAAGCTGAGTATCTGGAAGAAATACAGATGTAAGAATAAATATGTTGTTTAGTAAAAAGTGGAGGAAACAAATTTGATGTAGAAAATAAAGGGCTGATATTCTAGAAAAGGCTAAACAAAAGATGTTGTGCTCTTCAGAAGCCATAGACCATCACTGTTTTGGTTAACATGAGGAAATTAGGACATTTCTTATGCAACAAACAGATTAATAGATGAAATTCATCACAAATGGAAGGTTCACCTAAAGTTCTAGTTTTATGGATTCTCATCAAATACATTCTGAAGACATGTGTATCCATCTCTCACCCTGTGTTCACATTTTAAAAAGTTAATCCTAAGTTTTGTTAACTTGTGAGTTCACGAATTTACAATTCTCTTGCATTTCTGGAGCTGTAGAGAAAATAACTATATCCTTGAAGAAAAAATAAATAAGAGTTTTATTTCTTCCACCACAGCTGGATTAACTGATGAATTGGACCACGGAAAATCCACACGTTTAACCTCACTTGTTCTTACTGGTACTCCTCTATTTACTCTGCCTTTCTACAGCCTCTTGCCCTTAGACATTTTTAAGTGAGTCAGATATCAGTCTGCAAATACCCTACCGTCAAGCCAGACATGCCAGCCCTATATGATTCCTGTAGTCCCTTCATTTGACTCAGTTGGAGAAGTACCCCTATAGCACTTACTATTTTTGAAGAAACTTCTCTGTCATCTAGTTCTCCATTTATCCCCTTGAGGAGGATTATAAACTCCTAAAAATCCCTATCACAATATCATACAATGTCCTGCATCTATGTCTGGCATCTGTTCTCTCTTGGGCTGCTCTGAGACACAGGAGAAATCCAAAAAGTCACTTTTAGCATCTGCTACACTAGTTTTCTCCATTGTCTACACTTACCTTGCACGACCCAGAACTTTATAAGTATATAACTCCCAACAAAAACAAATTCTTGGTTCAATGGCAAATTCTATCTTTAAAAGTCTCCAGAAATTTATTATGCTGTCATTGTTTCTATTAATATTTAATTTTAGATAGACTTCTATTTTTTCAAACTTTATAGTTCTAGAACTAAACCATGCCTCTCTGCCCTCACTCCCCTGCCTGAAAAATAATCTGAATTTCCTTTCTGATTTCATTTTTTAATGTAGTCTTGTTTTTTGAGGAATTTTGTGAATTAAATCTCAGCTGCATTGTTGACACTCCGCTCCCACTCCTCCTTAATGCACCCATCACATGGCTACAGTTTGATTTATCTTTACCATATTTGAATAAAGCTTTTACTGCTTCATGTTTGGGTTACACAGTAGCCTAGGCTAACTACTCACCACATCTTCATTTTTTATTTCTCCAACTCCCTGACCACTGACCAAGTTATTATTTGCAAATCACATTTTCCATCTCATTTTCCCACTTAAAAACCTCCATGTTTTTATTACCCATAAGAGAACTTAAGCTCCATAATCTAATGTTTCACATTTATGACAATAATAGAACCTTCTCCTTTCCATGAGTGTTCCAGTACATGCTTCCACTCCAGGCCATTTTCCTTTACACAATATTGCAAAAGTCATTCTATTTTTTCTTTCCAGGACTTAAAAAATTATTGCAGTATGGTTAACATGCAATATTATATTAGTTTGGGGTGTATGGCATAGTGATTCAACATTTATATTTCTTACAAATGATAATCACAATGAGTCAGGTAATTATCTGTCACCATATAAAGTTATTACAATGTTATTAACTATATTCCTGTGCTGCACATTACCTCCTTGTGACTTATTTATCTTATAATTGCTTCCAACTTATTCATTTAACATGATAGCCTCTAAGTTTATTCATTTTATCACAAATAGCAAGATTTTGTGCTCATTTGTGGCTGAGTAGTATTCTGTTGTATACATATACCGCATGTTCTTTATCCATTCATCTCTTGCTTGCTTCCACATCTTAGCTATTGTAAGTAATGCTACAATTAACATAGAAGTGTATGTATCTTTTTGACTTAATGCTTTTGGTTTCTTCTTCATGATTTTACCAAAGTCCTCTACATTTTCTCCCTTACCTCCTTTCTTTTCTTCATCTGTTTAATCTACACTTGTCAGTCAATGTATGGAGTTAAGAAAGCAGTGGCCCAGGAATCAGAATCTCTTTGCTTAACCCTGAAACTGAAGAAATTTTAAGAAGCATCCACAGACTAGGAAAAGTAAAGTATATGAGCTCAAAAACAAGGTCAAAGACTTCTGTGTGATCTTGATAAGTACTTCACTTGTTTGGTTCTGTTCTGCTCATCTTTAGATTGGAAAGTCATATTAGACTTTTTCTGTCTTTGGCCATGTTAGGTAACAACTAGGAATGAATGGCCAGTAGGGGAAATAAAGGCAGAGTCCTCACCATTATAATCTAATGAAGAGCTTAATACAGGAGGCTAGAAACAAAGGGAAAATATGTCTCACCAACTAACTGGCATCCTGAGCTTTAGTTAATTAGATTGCCAAGTATCCTGAGCATTATAAAAAAAAAAAAAATAGCACAGGAGGAAGGAAGAGTCCTTGAGCCTGTGCTAAGTAAAGAGGCTTCTGTAACAACTTCGCTAAGGCTGCTAGGTGTCCTGAACATAATAAGCAGGGATCGTACAGGAAGGGAGGTAGCCCTTGAGACCCTATGCTGAGAAAGGGGGCCTCTGTAACAATTTCACTAAGACAGAGAGCCTTTACTAAAGTATTAAGTCTTTGTAGCTATAGATTGTTCCCAAGATTTAGAAGGGAAAGAAGGGGCACTTCTACGAGCCAGCTGAGATATATAACCTCTGAACCCCAATAGTTGGGGCACCTGGATTAGCCAAGTGTCCATTTGTAGCTTTTGCTCAAGCACATGAATAAACTACCCCACTTCCGCTATACATGTTGGCCTCTGGCTTGAATTCATCTCTTGCAGAGAGACAAGAACCAATGTGAGGAAGGAAGGCCTTCTGACTCAGGTCTTTCTGAAGAAGACTCTGTCCCGCAGTGTCTCCCAGCATCGCAGATGAAATGAGACTACAAAGACAAAATCTGCTTGGGGAGAAAAGGCTGGCCAATCTCTCAGAGGAGAAGGGCTGTGAGCACCTCTTTCACTGGGCTTTTATTGGGTTTGGTTTGCATAGGAATACAGGGCTTACATGTAAAGCACATCAATCATTGTCAGGCAGTAATGATCCAGGAAAAGATAACATTCAAAGAGCTAGAAGGGCTTATTCTGAGTCAGGGTCTGATAGATAGAGTGGTGCCAAAGGGCCATAAAACTTTGGAAAATAAACTCATTTTACACTTGAAGCCTAAACAGCTAACATAGATTAACCTAGGGGTATTCTTAGCAAAGCAGGACTCACAGGACTTCATGCATTCTTTTTCAGGCCTGATTGCCCCTGGGAACTACCTGTAATAGTATAGGGCTATGCCCTCCCTTACCTGGTATTCTTTCAGGCTTGAGTCAGGCCAGGGAAACAAAGTAGCCAAGACAGTAGGAGACTTCCTGTAGTGGAACAAGGACTCAAGCTATAACAAAGCCGAGGGGTGACAGTCCATCACCCCTTTTATATAGTCCCCTAATTCCTTCCCTGATGGTTCCTTCATGACTGTACTGTCTTAGGTTGTTTCCCCTTGATGGATCTTACCCATCATTGGCTAACCAGTCATCCCTCTGGGCCAAGCAAGGGAATATGAGAGAGGAGATAAGTTTTTTTCTCCTTAGCAGCTTGTGTCCCTAACGCCTTTTTCACTCAGCCTTAGCCATGGGGGTTACAGTTTCTGAAACCAGGCAGGGCTGTTCCCAACATCTCTCCCCATCTACAACAGACTTATTTTCCAATAGTTTATTAATCTGTGATTTGAATTCTCCTATACAAACTTTTTCTGGAAAAATCTAGCAAAAGTAATGCTATCCTTACCAAATTAATATTTGCAAATCATATCTAAATTCTTATAGCAATGTTATAAGCCCTGTTCTAGCTACTATTTAATATGTATCTTTCACTTTCTTAAATTATTATTCCTTAAGTCAGTGAGGACTGGTATAGTAGCTACTACTAGCATGTAAATACCTCATAGAATCTAGAACTGTACCATATACTACAGGTAGAATAGAGATTCAAAAACACATTTTTCTACTCTAACATTTAGGGAAAACTAAAGACCACTGACACTTTTTGAAATTATTCCTACAATATATTTAAGGAAAGCAAGAGGTTAATGATATTATTTGAAATCATTTCTTAGTGATTTTAGAAATTTTGAAAAATCTGGCTGGCCAGCAGTACAACTCCACCTCCTTGGTTTATGTCTCAGAATATCCGATGGCAGCAGGAGATTCAAGACTTGTACATGGGAATTTGTATAAGAACTAGTGATGTGCTTTCTAAATTCAAAGAGGCCTTACCAAGTAGAGAAAAATTGGCTGCATATGTTGCCTTGGATTAATCTCTTGAACTTCAGTGCTCTTCTTGGAATGTTGCCATGAACAATAGCAACAAAGGATAAATGGTGTTTGCCATGTAGTGTGATTGCATAATGAGTTATAAAAATCAAGTTTAAATTTAGTTAGGAAAGTTTTATGCCACTGAGCATTTTAAATTTCTGACAATGCTCTCTTACTTTCATCTTATCATGCTGTTACATTTACCATATTAATATAACAAAACATAAATTCTGCATTACTCTACTCAGATAAGTGAAAATACCTAAAACACATAAAAAAGTGATTTTATCAGTGATTACTTAATTATCAATAATTTATATATCGCAATTTAATTTGGGAAATGACTTGCTTACTTTGTCAGTGCTCATTTCCTATAAAGAATAAAGTACTAGAGAGAAACATAATTCTTAATATTAAAAAATGCAGATACAGTTTCATTTTTATGAGCCTATAGAGTGCCTACAAAGAGTTAATATAAATTCTGTCAAACAGTTACTGTGCATCATATGTTTTTCATTTTAGGAAATCCGTATCTACTTAGGTCAATTTCATATTATAGCAAAAGAGAATCCAAATACTTGATTGCTAGACTGAACTTTAATGATTAAGTTTTGAAGAATTTTTTTTTTGGTTCTTTACAAGTATTTAGTATAAGTATTTAAGTGATTCTCTTCCATTGTTACTTGAATAAAGATCATTTTATGCTTTAAAAACAAAGGTGATTTAGTAACATTTACATTTTTAGTGGCACAATCATAAGCCACCAAGTGTACAGCTACATTACATTTTTATAAAGAATTTTTATAGCTATAAAACTCAATCCAGATGTTTGACCACCGAAAGTAATGTGATAACAGGCTCTCTCCTATATATTTTTGAAATAACATATTTCTTTGTGTTTCTCCCTCCAACCCAACTTTGTTTTAAAAAGTAAAGTATCTGTTGAACAAAGTAGAAGAAACAAATTAACCAAAAAAAGTACAGAAGCTCTTCAGGGCCTACAAACAGAGAATGGCTGTGAGAGGCCAAACCAAGAGCAACTCCAGCAAGGGCTGTCAAAAAGAAGGCTGAGGAAAAGACTGGGCTTTTTAGAAGATGAAATAGTTCAAGGCAAAAAAGAGATAGGGGTTCAAATTGATCAAATTCAAGTTCAATACTGGAGTGGAAATTATAATCATAAAGGAGTGATTATTCCCCTTTATTATATCCTCATTTCACATGTTGTTTTCCCGCTCAAGACCCAACACAGTACTAAGAAATAACATATCCTCAACAAATATTTACTGAATTTCATTTAACTACAAACAGGAATTTTTTAAATGTAGGATTAAAATCTTCAAGGGAATGATAAGTTGACAGTTTTTGACAGATTGAAAACTATGGGTCATTACTGGTTTCTTCTGATCACACATCCAGGTCATGCTGCGCTGGAGGGATCTGAGGTTGGAGGAACCTCAAACACGGAACATGGATGACATGTCCAAATACCCAAATGTGCTTTTTGAACATATCTGAGAAAGATTACTGATCTACCCGAGGTTCAACACTTCAGTAGAAATACTAACATTAAAATTAGAGACTACTTCAGATCAACATTATTTACCCTCAAATTTAAGTAAATTAAGCCACTAAATTATCTATTACTCATATTTGAAATTTGATTATAATTTATGAAATTAATGTTCATATAGCCTAAGTCTATGTTGCTAACATTTTTTTCCCAAAACATTATCTTTAAAGAACCATTAAGTCAGAATTCTTTTCTCTTTATGTAAAATTCAAAGGTGTAACCAGCAGTGTCTTGAACTCACAGAGACACAGTTACTGCTTACAGGAAGCGGAGCATGTGACATTCCAAGGAGATCATGCACAGTGTGTTTATGGAGACAGATAATTGGACTTTGTGATAGGAATTCAATTTGGGGTCATAAGCATGTTAAAGATAATTTTAATGCTAATGTTAAAATATGATGGCTTGAAGATTCATGATTCTATTTTAAGGTTTTTTTGTGTAGGGTGCTATGTAATTACATGGTTGAAGTTATTTCAGGTGGTGTCTGGTCAGATAGCCCAGAAATATACCCTAACCATGGGACATAATTAAACAGCTTTCTTCACTATAAAGTTTACTTTGTAAATTAAACTGTATAGATTGGGAAAATATATATTATATGAGTCAAACAATGGTGCTATATATTGCAACTAAAAGCAGCATCTGAACTTTTCTGTAATATCAATTCATACAGCATCAGAAATTCTAAAAATTGTAATTTATTCTAAGGAAGATTGAAAGCAAGTTTAGAGTCCTAGGTTAATTTTACTAATAGCTTTGCATCTTTAAATTATCATGTTTTTTCATGAAAAGAATACAAAGTGGTAATGTGTTATTAGACATTTAAAATATTCATGTCCATTGCTTATTTAAATAAATATTATATAAAATTTAAATTACTTTGTGACATAAATTTCATTACTACTTTATTATTAATAGATAAATTATACAAAAACACTTTGGCTTAAGGGCAAAACCCTATTCCACATACTCTTACACTTAATCGTATCCATAGAAAATTAATTCAGATTATTTGGCATGATAAATTAATTCTTAACTCATTTTTATATTAAAATTCAGAATTAGCCACCATGTTCAAGATATTTGAGGTTACAACCACTAAAATAACCCCCTTACTGCTACTTACACTACCTTGCCTCCCATTTGTAGAGTAATAGGACTTTCAGGTTGTTTTCACACCTGTTGTCCTCTGGAGATAAGCAATGAGTTCCGTCTTGTTATTTCCGTTGCCCAGATCATCATCTGGCACATTATATTTATTCGGAAAATGTTTTTGAATTCACATAAAAGAGTAAATGGAAAAATAACTAGCAATTTTCTGTCATAACATTTAGTGAGAAGGCAACTATTTTATTTCCCACTTTACGAAGAGGAAAAAGTGGCATCGAGAAGTTAGCTGACCTAACAGGTGTTCTAGCTGGAAGATGTAAGTTGATTTCATCTCCAAGTTCAGGTGTCTAGTGAATGAGACATCCAGTGATCTGTTTGCATAAAATACCAAGGAGAATTCTGGGAAGAGTATTGTCCTATGGCAATGAAGAATATATTTCCAGAAACAGTATACAAGGAAAACACTACGAACAAACACGTAACAATAGTTTATAAACACTTATTATATACCAGGCACAAGAATAACAAAAGCTTATCTTCAGTTAATATGCACCTTATACTAAATGATTTCTAAAGTGTACCTCCCTATAATCTTTACTAAAATTCTATCAAATTTTATGGATAGCACATCTGTAGTTTAGATGGTTACTCTGAGCTTCCATATGAAACTTGCCAGTGCCTGTTTGCGGTCATTTGTGTGTTGGACATCCACAACTACTGTGTTGCTTCTGGTGGAGGAGACTTGTTGTTGCCCCTACAAAGCACATTCTAATACAGTCTGTGCTAAAAATATTCAATATGGCTCTGCTCAGAGAGTTACTGTGTTCCTCTACAAAGAAGCATGATCTGCCAAAATCCTAAAGGAAAATAGTTTCGGTCCTAGCTTGAGTGAAACCAGTTTGTGCCCTAAGGCACCTCAGAGGTGTTTGTCCGAGAAGCAGAGGGCTGGCCACCTCATGACTTCTCAGTAATTAAATAAGGACTCTATCCTTATCGGGGCTCCCTTGCATGTTACTTCCTTTTTCTCCCTTGCTGCCTTTAAGATTCTCTCTTTGTCTTGGAATTTTGCCATTTTAATTGTGATGTGTCTTGAAGTGGGCTTCTTTGGCAGTGAAAGACAAATACCGCATGATCTCACCTTTAACAGGAACCTAATCAACAAAACAAACAAACAAGCAAAATATAACCAAAGACACTGAAATTGAGAATAGGCTGACAGTCACCAGAGGGGAGAGGGGAGGGAATTTCAGGGGAAAAAGGGAAGGGTTTACAGGAACAAGTATA
This sequence comes from Glossophaga mutica, assembly GCA_039655065.1. Taxonomy (NCBI): domain Eukaryota; kingdom Metazoa; phylum Chordata; class Mammalia; order Chiroptera; family Phyllostomidae; genus Glossophaga; species Glossophaga mutica. The sequence continues at coordinate 149,962,287 of CM077304.1, read as the reverse complement.
AAGGACACATGGACAAAAACTAGGGTGGGGGGTGGAAATGCGAGGGAGGTGGGGAGGGCTGGGGTGGTGGGCTGGGATGGGAGTAAAAGACAGAAAACTGTACAACAACAACAATTAAAATAAAAAATACATTAAAAAAATAAGGACTCTACCCCTTATTTATGACTACAGCACTAAATCCAGTGAGCACAAGTTCCTTAACTCCTGCTAATGGTTGCTGAATGCTGGGATTTGAATCCTTCTCACCAACCCAACCAGTTCCAATTCCTCATCTTAAGAGTTCTGGAAAAAAAAAAAAAAAAAAAAAAAACACCAAAAATACCTAGCCTTATCCAAAGAACATATATGCATAACCCATAGACACAGACAACAGCGTGGTGTTGGCCAGGGAAAAGAGAGGGCTGGGAGGAGGTGGGCAAAGAGAGAAGAAAAGAGGGACATCTGAAATAGTGTCAACAACAGAAATAGTTTAAAAGTTGACATAATGAGATTAGACTAAAGGGCACAATGATATCGAAGTGAGATATTTATGGTTAATTGTAGTTATTTTTAGCCAGAAACTTTGCGGTTTTCTTTACTCTGGCATACCCTTAGAAGTAGGACAGTTAGGTAAAACCTCTGTCCTTTCATTCAGTGCCCTGTGGCTTCCATTTGTCTATTAATGGAGGTGTGGAATGACCAGAATGATATCAGATTGAGTTAAACAAAGCCTGGAGATGGGCAAGTTGTTCAAAATTACTGGTAAGTAGTGCCAAGAATGACAGATTCACGGGGTTCACATTTAAATAATTTGTATAGGAGTATAAATATTCCTTACAAAGGAAAACTTTTTCAAAGAGGATCGCTACTTATGACTCTATAAAAGTTTATTTACTATGTCTGTATACTTACAGCCAGATGAAAGGATTATACACATACCAAATCCTGTTTTTGTTGTTCATTTTGTTTTTTTGAACTCTGGGAGTGGGCATCTCTTGGAATCAATCCCAGGAGAGAAATGTGCACACCTCTGCAAAATACTCTCCCTTTCTCTCCCCTTTTGAGAAGGAATTCTTCATAAGTTAAAAACTATCATTGATCTTATTAAACCTATTATTTAAATATGTTGAGAACATTTGTCAAGATTGCGGCATAGATAAACACAGCTCACCTCCTCAAACAACTGCATCAAAATTACAATTGAATTATAGAACAACCATCACTCAGAACTATCAGAAATTTAGTTGAATGGAAGTCTGACAACTACAGAATTAAAGAAACCACATACATCCAGACTGGTAGGACAAGCAGAGATGTGGAATGGGCTGGTCCCACATCATCAATGTGGTAGATGAAATTGGGAGGGATAACTCAGGAGCGAGGAGTTCCAGCCCCACACCGGGCTCCCCAGCCTAGGGATCCAGTGCTAGGAAGATAAGTCCCCCAACTTCAGGCTGAAAAAACCAATGAGGACTGAATAAGTGGAAGAAACTCCTGGAGTCCCAAGCAGTTCCTCTTAAAGAACTCACACACAGACTTACTTAGACTTACTCCCTCTGAGCTCCAGCACTAAGGTAGCAGCTTGAAAAGCACCAGTGGCATACTGGGAGGAACTGAAGTGTCTGTCATCAAGGCAAGAGCTGGGGACAGCTTTCTCCCAGACAGAAAGGCAGGCAAAGGCCATTGTCCCTTTTAGGACCCCTATCTCCACAGAGCAACAAAGCTGGCAGGTGACAGCCATATCTGAGGTTCCATCAACATTGTTTGCCCTGCCCTGGAGATCCCAAGGGACTCCATCCCACCCAAATTACAGTCCCACCCAAGCTGTTAACTTTTCCATATGAATTTCTGGTTTTGACTCAGGCTTCACAACCTCCTAAAGCCTCTCAAACAGCCACAGCTGGCCTCAGTGAAATCCCAGGCTTGGTACCTCTTGCTAAGTGGCCCAGGCATAGCACTAGCAGCAGCCAGCCTAGATTCACAGCTTGGCTTCACTTGGGAATCTCCAAACCCAGCACAAGTAGTAGGCATCTGATTACTTTATACCCCAGGCAAGGTGACCTCAGACAGAACACAGGACGGGGTTGACCTCGGTGTGTACAATGTAGGAAACCTCAGAGTCTGTGCACACAATGGAGAGCTACAGACCATGTCAGAGTATTATGACCCTGCCCCAGCATAGCTGATCATCCACAGAGGGTGGAGTTTGGTAGTGAGTGGTCACAGTCAGTCCTTAAAGTTGACTGGCCTGGGTAAATCCCTCCCATTGACCTGACAACAGCAATCAAGGCTCAGCTTACAAGATGAAGGTGTACTCAGTCCACACAAAGCGTGCACCTCGAGTACCCAGCTTGGGAGATAGGGGAGGCTGTGCCACTGGACCCTACAGGACATCTACTATATTAGGCCATGCTACAAAGACAGGGAGTCATAGCAGTTGTACCTAACACATAGAAAGAAAACAGGGAGGCTGTCAAAATGAGGAGACAAAGAAGCATGGCCCAAATGCAACAAAGGATACACTAATTGAAATAAAGTACAATTTACAGAGAAACAACAATAGAGTGGATGAAGATGAGAATTAAATTAATGACTTGGAACATCATAAGGTGGAAAACAAGCAATCAGAACAACGAGAAGAAAAAAGAATCCAAAATGAGGATAGTGTAAGCAGCCTCTGGGGCAACTTGAAGCATTCCAACATTCACATCAAAGAGGTGCCTGATGGAGAAGAGAAAGAGCAAGAAATTGGAAATCTATTTGAAAAATAATGTGAAAAAAACCTTCCTTAATTTAGTGAAGGAAACAGATATGCAAGTCCAGGAAGCACAGAAATCCCAAACAAGATGATGCAAAGAGGCCCACTCTAAGGAACATCATTTTTAAAATACCAAAGGTTAAAGATAAAGAGAGAATCTTAAAGGCAGCAAGAGAAAAGCAGTTAGTTACCCACAGGGGAGTTCCCATAAGACTGCTAGCATTTTTTTTCAAAGGAAATGTTGCAGGCTAGAAGAGATTGGCAAGAAATATACAAAGTCAGGAAAAGTAAAGACCTAGAGCTGAGATTGTTCTACCCAGCAAAGATATCAGTTAGATTTGAAGGGCAGATAAAGAGCTTCTCAATTAGAAAAAATCTACGAGTTCATCAGACCAAACCATGAAATTACATGAAACCATTTTATTACATGAAATGTTAAAGGGATTCATTTAAGAACAATAAAATGGCAATAAATATGTATCTATCAACAATTTAATCTAAAAAACAAACTAAGCAAACAAGAAAAACACAGACAGAATCATGGATATGGAGAACATTTTGATGGTTGCCAGATGGGAGGGGTGAGTGTGGGAATGGGTGAAGAGGTGAGGGAATTAAAAAGTACAAATTGGTAGTTACAAAATAGCCTTGGGGATGTAAAGTACAATATATGAAATGGAATAGCCAAAGAACTTATAAACATGACCCACGGATATGAAAAATGGTGAGGTGATCGCCTGAGGGAGTAGAGTGTGCTGAGTGGAAGGGGACAAAGGGAGAAAAATTGGGATAACTGTAATAGCATAATTAATAAAATATAATTAAAAACTAAAATAGCAAAAGAGAGGAAAAATATGTTGAAAAGACTTTTGAAGAGGCTCAACAAGATGCTATTTTCATGAAGGAGAAAAGATAGTGCATTGGAAAGAAATTTAGAATGTGAGCTATTCAGGTCTTGTTGACTAGCATATAGAAAGTATGAGTGAGAGGGGTTGTGAAGAAAGGGCATCCAGGTTCCTTCATTGGTAGTGGTGCTCAAACAAATGGGAGGACTACAAAGACTCTGCAAAGTATGAGAAAATGTGAGCATACTGGAAATGATGAAAAATTTAATGTTGAATAAAATGACAAATGTTGCCATGGGATCTTCTTGCTCTGTATGTAATTAGGTTTGGAGTGAAGAAGGTAAATTTGGTTCTGACCACCTTTAAGACTGTTTCTCTTTCAGAATCCTAAGATCCTGCTATTGGTCACTTCCCGTTCCAGTGTCAATGAGGATTCTTGGCTGGATTTTGGATAGAGATAAAGAGATGCTTAGACTAAAGCTTGCCTATCATGATTTCATCCTCTATTGAAAGTAATTAATTCTCTATGGTGTTCAACTAGGTCAACCAGGCTGAAGTAAAATGTGTACTGTAGATAACAGAATCAATCTGTAATGTGACATGAACATCTTAAGAGCTGAGAGTTTAAAGTCCTTCTTCAGAGGAAGACAAGAAAGAAAATAAGTTTTGAAATCTTATCATTAAACCTTACAAATAAAATAAAGACTGTTTCTAATGAAGTCTCAAGGAATGATCACATGTTTTTACTTAAGGTAAGGGTCTATAAATTCTTATTTTATTACAATACTCTATTTTATGATAAGAACTAACCCCTACATATATTTAAATTTTTAAAAAATTGATTGTTATCCAAGAGCTTTAATACTATAATATTTAGGAAAACTTATTAAGCTTGTAACTTTATGCTATTAGCCACTTCTAAAGTGATTGACAGAATGAGAAGTATTAGGTAAAGACAAATTTTGGTGGAAGAATCCAGGACCAAAATATCTTTTGTAAGGAAAAAATACTTTATCTCCATAGAGCAGAGAGTTTTGCAGAAACGATCTGTCACTTTTCCCCTCAAAGTTGCAAAAGATAACTCTCTCAGGTTGTTTTCAGTGAGTTTTTATCATTTCCAACATAATATCTACTATGTAACCATATGACAGTGATATTTTCTTAATGTTTCAGTGCCAGAAGAATGACATGCCTATTTACAAACCAAGTAAATCAGTTAATTCAATGATGCAAAAAATTTACAATTTCAAAACAAATGACAAGATACTACAAAATAGGCAACGCAACAGTATAAGATGATATTCACAATAATAAAATCTCTTGTACCATGCTCACCTTAAATGAAAGAATGCAGAATGCTCTCTCCCGACTCAGGTTATATCTAACAGAACACTTAAGCCTGCAGCAGGTTGGTGGTAACACTGATCCCCGGTTATAAGGAATAATTAAACTTTAGTAAATCACTCTAAAGGCCTACAAAAACAAACAACAAAAGCTTATAAAGAAGGATTGTGAACAACAAAAAAGGCCTCTTCCCGAGGTTGGTTTAAAAGCTGCTATGGCTAAATTAGATTTAGAACAGAAAATTTTAGCTACTTCTCTATGTTGTATATTTTATTTTGTAGTTCATTTAATTATTTTCAATTAATGTAAGTGTGTGGTGCCCATGAAAGCAAATTTACTCACATAAGGCACGCCTTGTTTAATGAACACCAAAGGCCCCCAAATTTGCCATATATCATAAAATGCTTTAAAAGGATGTTATGAGCACCCCCAGAACTTTATGAGTGTTCATACTTACTAAAATTTTTGTTACATGACCCTTCCTACATAAAATTCTATATAAATTTTAGGAAAGGAAATTATAGTGTGGGTTGGTGTAGGGTAGTATGTTCTGTTAGATCTCACAATTGGGTTGGGAATTGTTTGCTTATTTCCAGCTTTTGCTGACCATCAACAAAAAGGATTTATTTGGGGGAAAGAGAAAGAATTGTAATTCAGTATGCTCAGCCATGCTGGGCCACATGCACACACCACATGAGAAGTAACAGCCCCCTTTTTGTAGAGGTAAAAAAGAAGTTAAGGGGACAGATAATACTACAGAGCTCTGTTGTAAAAGTAGCGTTTTCTCTTCAGGGCTTTTGAGAAGATACAGGGTATGGGAATTCCTTGCACAGAACCTCCTGTTCTTAAGTTAAGGTGTCTGCCACAAATTTTGACACTTTATAAAGTGTCACTTGCTAAATTGATCAGATTTTAAAATCTGACTTTATAGCTTTATAATACTTACAGTTGAAGTCAACTATTGCTAAATATTGCTAAATGTTTGAAGAACTGTATCAAGCAAAGTGAAGATGGGGACTTGGAAATAAAATAACAAGGTTCAATAAGAAAAATATACATATGTTTACAATTAATCTTACTTCATACCTGTACTTGAAAATTATTCTAGTCATATCTATAATGTAACAAGCCCTTTAATTCCTAGCCTTGTGTTCATGATCTGTATTTTAATCTGAATTTAATAATTTCATTGAAAAAATATAATAATTCAATAGAAGATTCAAGTTTTGCACTAGAAACATTAAAGACCAGATATGGTAATGAAGCAAATGACATTGGCATTGTGGAGGAAAAACAAAGAATAAAAACAAAAAAATATATGGTATTGCAAATACAGATAAGAATATAATAAATATTTCTGTGAAACAACCAGAATAAATAGAAGTATATTCAAAGATTTAATATAAAAATACATTTAAGGTAAAGCAAGGTGAGGCAAAAAAGCTCAGAAGAGGGCTTCTGCATCCAGAGAGTAGACAACTTCAAAGTCAATACAGTACAAACACCAAGTACTCAAAGGTATTGGAGAGCTAACGAAGTAATGAGAACTAAAGGACTGATTCTAGAAATGAGAGAATGTTTAATAATTTTTTATTGATTGATTTTTACTTATTGATTTTAAAAAGAGAGAGAGAAATGTCAGTTTGTTGTTCCACTTTATTATGCATTCATTGGTTGCTCTTTGTATGGGCCATGACCCGAACGAAACCTTGATGTATCAGGACCAGCACTCTAACCAGCTGAGCTACCTGACCAAGACCAAGAGGCCTTTGTATATCTGCTTTCACTTCAGGGTATCTTTTAATTTGGAGGGCAGCCAAGACACTGAGAACACAGGCTTTTAATTAGGCAGAAGTATCCTTCTAAGGGAGAGAGAAACGAGCAAAAATAGGTAGTTTTGCAAAACAAGATTTCAAGGTAGAACATCAGGAGCCTCATACCCATGTTTTATATTTTTGGGGTTTTTTTCCAAGTTGCTTTTTAGATAGCCTTTAGAGGATGTGCACAATTTTTTTTGGCTCATAGTAGCTTTTTTCCATTTTGAAACCCAGCTACCGTCTGTTGAGTCTTTCTCAAGATGCTATCACTTTGGTTCCAGGTCTTCTGTTTCCTTCTTCCCCAAATGGTTACCCTCGTGATAACATTGGGTCCACTTGGGTAATCCCAAATAATCTCCTCATCTTAAACTCAACTGATTCCGACCTTAAATTCAACCTTAATTTCCCATTACCACGTAACATTCCATAACCACAGGCTCTGATGATGAAGATGTGACATCTGTGGGGGACCATTATATCACTTTAATCTCTGGAAATCAGAACAGAATTTTCTACTAAGGACAACTGATGCTCCCTGATGAAGTGATCATTAATGGTTTCTGAGTGGGGCGAGGATACTAATAGTCTATGACTTTCTGAGTGGACAAGGTAAGCCTTACATTATAAGGTGAGGGCAGAGTGGAATAACTCAAAACCAGATAAATAGTTTTAGACTCCACGTGAGGTAAAGGAAGGAAAGACGAAGTAGCTCGTAAACTTGAAAGAAAGATGTGTGATCTTGAGAGAAGCGCATTAATATTTGCTTTTGGGTACACGGTAAAACCTTACTGTTCTGTTTCTATGTGAAATCTCATCAAAATATCATCATTGCTAATGCATTATGGTGTTAAATCTGTTATTAGGGTACTGAATAGAGTACCCAGGTGATTTGAGATAAGGCAGAGATCATCAGCAAGAATGCTGCCACATTTAATCACATGGGGACAGAAGTTCTTCAGCAAAAACACTTGGGTGATGCCTCCCTGCTCCTCCTCTTCCCTGAGACAGAGCTATTTTTCTCTCTTTCTCCTTTTTCTATCAAAGCTTCTCTAAAGAATAGATGTGATATTAATCAACTATAATATATTATGAATTAAACATTAAATGAATTAAACATATTTTGAGGTAATGTCACTTAAAATGTTACTTGAATCATAAAATAAAACACTCCTACCCTGCTGACATGATTCTAGGTATCAATGAAATAGGCAACTTTTTGGACAGAATCACCTATTGGGATCAGAAGTCAGTAAATCTTATCTATTTTATTTATTAAAAAATATTGCTGACAGCTTATTATTAAGCTTATTCTAACTCAGCATAACTTATCAGTAGCTTAATGAAAGAATAAAGAGTTGATACTGTCTGGGAAGAGGGGTTTGGACCTCCAAAGCATTGCTGGATCTGAAAGCACCATGTGATATTTACCCTAACTCACCTCCAAGAGGCCATTCCCTCGGACTGGGGTAGATTTTCAGTAAGAAAAACACCTGTCATCCCGCAACTTTCAAGTACACTTCAAACCCACTTGTGACCTTCCTAACAAGGAAAGTCATGCTGGAACTGTGAAATTGAAACCCTCATTTCACTCTCAACTCTGTCTCACAGTGACTCAAGTCTACATGGTCCTGACTGTTTTGAAACAAAGTTTAGCTTCTTGTCTCTTCTTCCCTTAGGAAAGTCTTCCCTTCCAGAAGAAAGAGGAAAAAAGAAAAGTAACAATTCTCTTCAAGACAGAGGACTGTTTCATAAATAAATCATCTAAAAGTTTATTTTGAAAGACCTTCATTCTGCACTGTTTTTCTCCTTGACTTTGAAATAGAAAAATAGAGGATAAAAGTATATAATTAAATTTTCATAATCAAAATATTCAGGCTTCCAATGTGTCCAATAAAATGGACATTTAGCTATCAGTACACCATAAAAAATTCTTCTATTTTCTACCTGAAGAATAATTAAATCTAAAAGAAACTTGGAGCTTATACTGTGATAAAGCAAAATCTTATTACTAAAATTATATCATCCTCAAGGTGAAACAAACAGCAAAAAATAAAATCAGGAGCAGAATGACTTTTAGTTAAACAGATGGTGAAAGTATTTCCAACCACTTAAAGTTCTTATTTATTCTTGAAATGTTAAAATAAATCACTTAGATAATCCATCTGATGTCCTAGAAAACCTTATTAATCTTGGTTTTTCAGATTTTTTAAAAAAGATTTTATTTATTTTTTTTTCCATACAGAGGAGAAGGGAAGGAGAAGGAGAGGGAAACATCAATATGTGGTTGCCTCTCACGTGCCCCCACTGGGGACCTGGCCCGCAACCCAGGCATGTGCCCTGACTGGGAACTGAACTGGTAACCATTTGGTTTGTAGGCTTGCATTCAATTCACTGAACCACACCATCCAGGGCTTGGTTTTTCAGATTTTTATGTTTTCTTCATTATGAGAACTCCTAAGCTTTCTTGTATATACCTAATTTTGTGACACAAGAATTTCTCTTAAATTTTTACTCGTTTAAATATCAGAAATAGTCAACTAAATCAGATGGCACATTGCTAAATTTCTAGGACTTGGTAGAGCTTCTTGAGAAAAAGGCTCAAAGTGAAAACTGAGCCAAGAACTGGTGAGAAAAAAATAATAGCACTGTTGTAATTTAAAGATCACTTGGAACTGGAGAGAAATGTGTTTGAATGATAAACTTGAAATAATCTACCGTAAGTATAAGGAGTTATGTTGAGCTTCCATAAATAATTTTGAAGGAGTTTGGCTATAAAGGAATAACATGCTGTAAAATGATTAAAAATCACTAACTAAATTGATAATATAACGTAATATTTTAATATTCTAATATTTTAGATTAGTAGTCAATTTAAACAGGTTATTCCTCGTTTTAGAAAACACTTATTAATCAATAGAAATTACATTTTGCATCTCATTTTTAAAATAGCCCTTGAAAACATAATGTGTTATTATCTCACCAACTTCCTATGTTAATTTTTGAGACTCATAAAACAACCTTATTAATTATTTTTATACACATATGATTGTTGAATTAATATATAAAAGCATGTTTTGATTATTCATGTTACATATTTAATTAGTAATATTACCTGAGATTTTTTAAATTATTTTTTAAAATTTTATTGTGGTGTAATTAACACATTATATTAATTTCAGGTACATCTAGAATTTAGATTATAATTATTATATTAAATCATCCTGTCATTCAGTTTTTTTAAGTATGATGACTTCTTCAATTGACACTGTGCTGTGAATATCTTTTATTATCTTTATTTCAAGCATTTGTAATGGTTTTACATTGAACAAATTGTGATAATAATCCCCAAAAGACCATTACAGAAATAAATTCTTCAGATAGATTAAGAATCAAGGTAATTCAAGGCAATTCTAGTAGAGTGAATTTTTGTATCTTATTTCAAATACTTGATACCCTTGGATTTTCTTTGTTTTTTAGAATTTGTAAAGTTCCCTTTCCTAATTGGGAAAAAAATATGATTTACACAACACTATTTGAAAATTGCACTGGATTTCCTTTGGCATTTATATATAGAGAGATACTCTATAACATACGTATAAAATAAAATTATCCTTATTCAATCGATTGTTAGCCAATTTTTGAAAAAATATATAAGTAGATGATTTGAGGTTGAATTTTCTCTTAATAGCTTAAGTATTGGGTTGGCCAATAAGTCCATTTAGCTTTTTCCATAAAGTATATGACACATTTTTCATTTTTACCAATAACTTTATTGATTTAGATATTTTGGGTATGTCAGCTATCTCCCTCACGGTTGTATATTGATTGTTCTCAGTTAAAGTCTAGATTTGATTGCTGTCAACTTCAACTGGTCTATTCTACCCTGAAGCATCGTCCAATGAGAAATCTCCAGCATGAAACATCACAAACTGCTTTCAACATGTTCAATCAGTCCCAGCACCTTCTCCACACACTACACAAATCTTTTCTTGCATTTCAGTTGTGTTTTTACATTTCTTGAAATATAAAGCATAATATGCCAAAATGTTGCTTATTTTTTTCATCTTCAATATTAAAATGACTATGCAAAAATTCACCAATTTTGATTTTTGATTTTTTAAATGCATGCTGATATGACAGCTGTCACAGTGCAATCTAACAAAATAGTTTCAAGTAAAGTTAAAGACAACTAAGCACTACTAAAGCCGTATTATAGAAAAAAGGAACTTTTGGGCCAACCAAAACAATGGACAAATAAATATATGCATATTAAATTAATTTCTAATAGACTTTTAAAATTATATCCAAGACATACCCATTGGAGAAAATGTTGACACCTATATATAATAACTAATAATATATATAATTAATCTCTGATGTAATGTTTACTTTAAAAGCTAAAAAATTTAGTAACAATACATCATGCAAATAATTTCATGCTTCTTAAAAAGTTACTTATATTAAATCATGATACAGAGTCAGTTTCCATTTCATTAGAAACTTCAATTATTAAAATATAGTTTGATTATGTCAAGTATGTTTTCACATCATCAAAGGAATTAGTCCTATAAGGATTTTTTAACAGAAACAGGAGATGCCAAATATCTTTGATTTGTATCCATAGTAATTTTGGTTACTTTAAAACAGATGACTTTATCAAAAAATGCTTCATGAGATTGAGTTTAGACGTTCAGAATCAGGGACTGATAGAGTGCACCCACTGTCATTCTGAAACCAAGAAACTTTAGGTAGTTTTCTCAAGGCCACGCAGAGAAAGAATGGAAACACTGAGAACAGAACCTGCATTTTCTGGCTTACAGTTAGCTGTCCTTTTTTAAACACATAAATGAACTTATTAACACACACTTTACTGATGAGACAACTGATAAGTCATGTGGCAAATGTACTACAAATCATAACAGAACTAAAATTAACCTGCACTCCGTGGTCAGAAGTTTTAGAAGGTGAAGAAAATTTAAGTGTTCTCTGGAATCCAGAAGGCAAAAAAGATTAAGTTTTGTGATATGGTAGACAAAGAAGACTGATGTTCAAGTTTTTAGTTTTTGAAGAGGGAAAAAATTAGAATTGGTCCTAGTCAATATTTCAACGTAAGTATAATTCATCTCTTAAGGTCATTCCTCGCCTCATAAATTGTTCTCAGTCTATGATCGCTTTCAATCTAGAAACTTTTGTTACCATCTTCTTTCAATGTCTCCCTACCATTCCTTATTGAACCTCTCAATTTTTCCATTTTTTTCATGTAAAAATCAACATAGCTTATTTCAACCAAAAAGATATCAGTTTCTTCTAAAACATTTGGAACTTTTTTGTCTCAATAAATCTCTCTATGGTGGTTTCTAAACAGCAGTACTAGGGACAAAGAACAGGACAGAGTATCTTTAATTAAATCATATTACATGGTGTGTAAAATGTATAAATGTATGTAAGTGTGTGTAAAATGGGTCCTGGATAAGTATACAAATATGAAGTTGACATTCTCTTCCCAGAAACATTAAAGATTTTTAAAAGAATTATTTATCATGTATAATTGTCATGAAGCATACAAGTTCTAACCATAGTTCTTACTTTATAATTCATTCATTAAGAAAATATTTATTAAATGACAAAAAATGGCAGGAACTAACTCTGCTACATACTGAAACAAATTGAAGTCTCAGAAGAATACTGACAAGACTGACTTAAATAATCAACGTTAAATCTAAGCAATTATATATTTTAAATGTAAAATTAAATTTTATTCACACATGCACTGGTATCTATATGATTTTTTTCTTCTTTGATGTCCTATGGTCATGTTTTCACAAATAAAGATTAAAATGCTATATTGCACCATCTCCCCCACAACTTAAGGACTTTGCATTTTTCAAATGTCTTTCAAAAACAATTGATTAAAATTTCTAACTATGTAGAAGCTCATTAGAAAAGTACTTAATAAGAAAGGGCCTCTTTTGTCACCTAAGGCCTTGCACTTTTAAGTGTGATTTTTGAGCCGGCATCAACGACATTATCTGGAATATGTTAAAAATTTAGAATTTCATCTCAGACTTGTGAGTGAGAATCAGTATTTTATTAAGATTCCTAAAGTGATTACTGTCATGTTCAAGTTTGAAAAGCAGTCACTGATCTAAGACAACAACTGGAGTGGCCACATCTGGTTTCATCTCATGGTGCAAATGTTTCCATTCATGGTACAAAACAGAGAAATTCAGAATTCCATTTTATTTTACCACAGTGCTAATTAAAATTGGCCCTTGGTTTTTACTAACTCAATGTACTATGACTGTAGATACCAAGAAGGAATGTGAAGGAACATGCAGGGTATTCTGGGACTTTGGAGCCTATGACAGCCATCTGGGGACCATCAACTGATAGTAATTGGCACCAAGTCAATGCCAACTGAAATCCCTAATTTGCGGTGCAGTGAAAAAGGAAACTTTATTCAGTGCAAAACAGCTCAAGTGTGTAACCACACAGCATGCCTGGGAAGCAGCCCTGCCGTCAAGCCCATTGCTGCTTAGACAGCTCTGCTGTTCCAAGTGAATGGATGCAGCCTGCGACACTGGACGGGAAGGAAGAAAGCACTCTCAGAGTGAGAGGAGACCTGGCTTATACAGAGAGGAGTCCCCATCCTTGGTCGTTGATTGGTCTGTTCTCGTGCAAGTGAGGACTCCAAAACCTTGCACTTTGGTTCAAAAAGCACTGTCCTGATTGGTCAGAAGAGAGTCACTCTGACCAGACTCCAGGGGAGATGGCCAGACCAGAGCAACTCTGATTGGATGGGGAAAGCTTTAGTCCTATTGGTTGAAACAGAATTCCAGGAACGCCTGTACAAGGGCTGGCTCAGATGACAAAAATACAGTGCAGGCAGGTAGCTCAGTGCAGAGGCAGGCAGGCAGCCCAGAGCTGGCTTCTGTGTGAAGTGCAGTTTGCATGAGAGGTCCCTATGCAGAAATGGCTGCTGGGTTCTGTTTTTCAAAATTTGAGCTAAGTTAGCCACCAGGAAACCTTCTTAATAGGTGTCCCTTTTCTTTTCAGGGTTCACAGGACCAACTCATGACAGATTGCACATCCATCCTTGACCTCACCGGATCTAACCCAACAATTGAATTTAGCGCTGGTGAGTTTAGTTTCAGAAGTAAACCCTGATCTAGTATAAATCTCTAAAGGCCACATCCCTGAGAATTTCCTTACAATATTCCTTACCATTTTTTCTCTTTTCTTTTAATTCAATATGGGTTAATTTCTCATTTCTACAGTTACTGCTACGTTTTTGGTATTTTTTTTTTGTTTGTTTTAATCACCAAGGCTCAAAGATAAGAAAAGATAATTTTGGCAATGTTCTTTCCAGTTGCTTGCTCATAAGGCTGCCTGAATTTAAATACGGTATATAGGTTTCTATACACAATTCCCCATTTTGGTCCCACCTGCACTTCTAAATGTGACTCTCCAGGGAAAGGTATTTCTTTCTTTCCCCTGCTTTTTAACCTCTTTCCATTTCTATCATTTATTTTATTGCTGTCCAGGAAAAAAAGAATGCAATGATATTGTTCATCTATTCTGATCATACTTAGGCCAGCAGCCACTTACCCTTGGAGTAGGATGATACAGTCACAGCATTAACACAATCAATTATCTTAATGAAGAACATTCAGACCAGAATTAATTCTGTCATTTCTGCTTTTCTTAGACAGCATCCTTCTCCATCTGTTCTGAGTTTAGAGCCAAAGTGTGCTCTAGATAAATTTAATATTTGTGGGAATGGATATGTAGTTCAAAGACCAGCCTCCTGGATGGGTTGCCAAAAACTAGGAAATATAGAAGAGTGCCTTCCTGTTCATACCAGAAGGGAAAACAGAACAGGACAAAAATTCATCTGTGGGAGCCCCATATGCGGCATTATAGAGTGTAACACCACTTCAGCAGTCCCTCTTCTTATCTTCTTTGTATCTTACAGTGAAAAATAAGCTTTATACTTCTCAAGAGGTGAGATCATCCATTTCCCCCAAAACCTGCTTAGGAGAATGACTGTACTTTCCAAAGTAACATCATCATCACATTCCAACTCCTTTTATTGCTATTGCCAAAGACAAAGACACAGACTTTTTGTTTTCATTTTAATGATTCTGCTACAAGTTTCTACAAGGAAACAGGAGGTTCCAAATAAAAATATAAGAATTCTACATATTTTATATGCTCTTTGATCTATATCTGCTTACTTTCTCCAAAACAGAAAATGGAAACTTTGAAGTCTTTCACCCACCTTTATCCACCTAAGGTAAATTCTTATAAATGTTCTTTCTCCTTGTATGTTCACTATATGGTATTTTCTTTCCATTATAAGAATGCCATCAAAACAGGTAAATTTTCTTCGTATTATTTCTAGTAAGTAATAATTTCTGTTCTATATAAGCTAATTAGATCAAGCTTTTTAATTGGTTTCCAAATATTCTATATCTTGGAATATAGGCTCTCCTTTTTGTCTGTGCAACTATCAAATACAGTACTGAGAGAGTTGTGTTAAATATGCACAAATATTCTAAACAAGACAATTTTTTTTAATTTTTTTCTTTTTTTTTTTTAGAAGAGCATTTTTTTAAAATATTTTTATTTATTTATCTTTAGAGGGGAAGGGTAGGAGAGAGGGAGAGAAATATCAATGTATGGTTGCCTCTCATGTGTCCCCCACTTGGAACTGGCCTGCAACCCAGGCATGTGCCCTGACTGGGAATTGAACCGCGATTCTTTGGTTCACAGGCCCGCGCTCAATCCACTGAGCTACACCAGCCAGGGCAATTTTTATAAGTGCAGTGTGAGTTATTGGAGAGTTTTGTGATAAATCCAGCTTACAGTATGTTGAAAACATTAGGAAAAATGCTAACTATATATATATATATATATATATATATATACACACACACACATATACATATACATATAAACTATTTGTGTGTGTGTGTGTGTGTGTGTGTGTGTGTATCCAACTATTTTCCATTGGGTTTTAACCAGTCAAAAAAATTTGTTTAGTCCCCACTGTATGCAAGGCATCACACCATGTAATGTAGGGATTTGGGAATAAATAAGACAAGACCCCTATAAAATATAGTATGAAAAAGGAAATAAGGCACACATAAGTTCTGATAGAAAATGGCATTTATTAAGGTTCTAATAGAGTTCAACAAACAAAAGACTAATGAAACCCAAGTGAAAGGAATCACTTCTGGCCAGATTATTTAAAAATGTCCCCAGAAGAAACAGTGGAGTCTGGAAGATGAGTAAAATTATGATAGAGAAGGATAGAGAATATATTTTACAAAAATGAGAAAGCAATAAAATATTGACTTGGTCAAGAAAAGAGAGGTTTGCTAAATTGCTTGGAGTATCAGGTTCATAAATATGTCTGGATGATGATTATATTACAAGTAAGGGGATTTTTATGGGCCAAATTGTATCTCCCTAAGATTCTTATGTGGAAGTCTAAACTCCAGGACCCTAGAATGTGACAATTTTGGGGAGATACAGCCTTCAAACAGTAAGTTAAAATCAAGCCATTAAGCCTGATCCTAAGTCTATTTTACTGATGTCCTTATAAAAGGAGGAGATTAAGACGTATAGAAGAGACACAAGGGGTACATGAGCACGGAGAAAAGGCTACTTAGCATTACCATTCAGAAATGTTTCTGAACTAGTTCAAAAGGAAATAGAGTAGGCAACCATCTGTAAGCCAATGAGAGGAGCCTCAAGAGAAACCAAACCTGCCCATCTTGGATTTAAGCCTCCAAAATGGATTAAAAAAATAAATTTCTGTTGCTTAAGCCACCCAGTCTATACTATTTTCTTATGGAAACCTCTGCAGACAAGTATAGGGATGTAACAGAAAAATAAAGAATGATGCCTCTTTGCCTTTGACAAGCTATAAATTTTCTGTTAAAACATTTGCTATTAGTGTCAATCTCAGCTGGTTATTAACATGAAGACTTTCTAATACTTGCTGCTTGTTATATATTATATTCTGCCACTCCATTTTCACCCATAACAGGACTCCAAATGTTAAAGCATCTGTGTCTAACACCTACCAGATCAGGTCTCCTAGAAAAATCTTCTACCCCAAGGAAAGCTAATAAATATCTATATATAATGGGATACATTAATGGGATATATGTGAAAATATGACTATGGATAATATATTTATAAAATTATTTTATAATGTTTAATTCTAGAAGGTAAAGTATTAGGTTATTAGATTTTAATAATGTATTTATTTATTTATTTGTTTGTTTGTTTGTTTGTTTTTGTTCAGACTCCCCTACCTGCTACACCAGTTAGGGTTTCTAAAGCATGATCTGCAGCTTAATCATACTTGGCAATAAGTGAACAGCATAGTATCCATCCCCTATTCATCTGCTCTCCTAGGTCTATGTGCTATCTGTAAAAAGCGCACAACACTTAAACACAGATAGTAAAGCAACTATGACTTATACAACTTAATTTAGCCTTGGTTTCAAATGACTTATCTGCTAATTTAATATCCTCCTATGCTTTTCACAGTTCTGATTTGTGAAAACAACTTTACTGGAAGAGCTATACTAATGAAAAATTTCTTATTATACCTTTCTGTTTAACGGTAAGAATGTTCTATGTATCTAAGACTCTGAGTCACTTACTGAAAGACAAAAGCTATGTCTCCTGTTTCTGTTTCACCTACTGTAATAGGTGGATATTCTTCAGAGTGCATATTATATAAATATGGAAGCCATAATCCTGTAGCCAGAAAGTGCCATAGCTGTACATTATATTATCATAAAAACAAATGGATAAGGAATAATTAAGTGAAGGCTAAACATGAATCCGTGATGAGAATACATCATAAGTTTTTAATCAATTCAATTATGTGCCTTTGCAGTGTAAAGGAAAAAAAATGCTGGAAAGATGTTTCAAACTTGCTTATAAACCAATAAAACTTAAATTTCATGTGATTCTAGTAAAACAGAAAAACTAAAATTTAAGCAGCTCAATTTGTTGGAGCAGCAAGATGAATAACGTTATATTAAAATATTGATTTTGTCATATGACCTTCCACTCTTAGATGTTATAAAAAAACTGATTGGCTTAAATAGTAATTTTTTTATGTATATAGTACAAAATTGAAGACAAAGAATACCAGACACTGAATTGTAAAAGACCGTTTTTATACTTCATATTATTTTTTCATTTTAATATGCAATGTCTTTGTTGAAATCCATATTTTGCCTTTTGTAGTTGAAAAACTGACAGATGTAGTTGGCTGCAGAAATGTTTCTGAACTAGTTCAAAATGAGATATAGAAAAGAAAATGTTTGGGTTATACATATATTAATCCTCACAGGGGTTTCAGAAATCACATTTCTTGGCATTGTTATGTTTTTAAGTCAGAATTTCAAAAAAATACCCCTTATAATGCATGAATCTGCTTTCTTAACAAAATGGAGATCTATTTAAATACAGAGCATGTATGTTATTATTGATGAAAATAAAAAAGCACAAAAATTTTTAGCAAAATAATGTCTATTAAATTATGTTTTGACACACACATTTATTAACTTTACCATCATCAACAAATATTTTTCAAGGATTCACAATAAACAAAGCTCAGTACAGGTTTCTGGGAATATGGAAGTATGAAGCATAATATTTTTAAATAATACATAAGCTTTTTTCCACATTTTTATTGTTGAAGTACAGTTGTTTCCATTGTATTCCCACCACTCTCCCTGCCCCCCACCATCCTCACTTCCCACCTTTGACACCCTTGATCCTACTTCCCTTTGGTTTTGTCCATGTATCCTTTATACATGTTCCTGAAAACTCTTCCCCCTTTCCCCCTCACTATACTCTCCCACTTCCCCTCTGGTTACTGTCAGTTTGTTTTTAATTTCAATGTCTCTGGCTATTTTTTGCTTGCTTGTTTTGTTGATTAGGTCCCACTTATAGGTGAGGTCACATGGTATTTGTCTTTCACCACGTGGCTTATTTCAGTTAGCATGATGCTCCCCGGTTCCATCCATGCTGTTTGAAAAGGGCAGGAGGTCTTTCTTTCTTTCTGTGGCATAATGTTCCATCATGTAAATGTACCATAGTTTTTGGATCCATTCATTTCCTTTTTTTTTTTTTTAATGACAAACATTTCTTTTTTTTTTTTTTTTTGTCTTTAGAGGGGTAGGGGAGAGGGAGAGGGAGAGAAATTCCAATGTTCGGTTGCCTCTTGTGTGTCCCCTGCTGGGAACTGGCCTGCAACCCAGGCATGTGCCCTGACTGGGAATCGCACCGCGATCCTCTGGTTCACAGGCCTGAGCTCAATCCACTGAGCTACACCAGCCAGGGCTCATTCATTTCCTGATAGGCACTTAGGTTGCTTCCAGCACTTGGCTATTGTAAAATGTGCTGCTATGAACATTGGGATACATAGGTTCTTTTGAATTGGTATTCCAGGGTTCTTAGGGTATAACCCCAGCAGTGGAATTGCTGGGTCAAAAGGCAATTCCATTTTCATAAGCATTTATTTTCAGACAACAGATAGTCAATTCTATTTAGTTTGAACACCAATCAATTTATCAAAGGATGTTTGAAATGTCATGATATAGAAAGACCATATGGTGAACTTCCAGAAACAATTCCCTAACCATAATTGCACAGCTGGTCTACTAAGGGAGATGTTACTAATGCAGAAAACAGAGGTGCCCAGCCCCTGCCCCCACCCATGCCAGCAGCAAGAAATGAGGTCCCTCTCATCTCCTACAAAGCTCTTAAGAAGATATGTCTATTTTGTAAGGCATTAGTTACATATCCACACACTGGCAGTAGGGACAAATGTTATTTATTTTTATTTTATTTCAGGAAAGATAATTAACAATGTGAAAATATAATGAACTATCAAAATATGAATAAAAATATTTTAAAAGTTTTAGGTAACTACAAATGGTAAATGTCTATTTCTATATACAACTAATTTATATTTCATTAACACTGCCAGATTTTTTTCTAAAAGCTTTCACTGTTTATAATATAAAGATACTGACCTAAATTCTGTAATAATTATCTATTCTGATTGAGGAAGTTGATATATGCACTGTGCTAGGAATAACCCACAGTTAGAGGGCCCTCCTCTAGGGAAGGTAATAAAATACCTTTTCTGTTGTTTAACTCATGAGTTGTTTATCATTCAGTTTAGCTACAATAAAATTTACAATGCTTTTCTCTGACAAACTGAAGTGTTAATAATGGTGCTTCCAAATAGCTTAAACAACATAAGAAAATAAGTTCATGAGTATTTTTTAAAGTAACCACTTTTATAATTTCCAGTCTAGTAAGAAAATATCTTTGCAAATAAAACCAGTGTTTGTTTTGCTTTTTAAGAAAATGAAGTGGCCATTATATTTTATTAATAAACTCCAAAATGTCTTTATCACCCTTCACCTGATTACTTGTGATAGTAATATTTGTTTTTTTTTCATTTTTATTGTATTTTTCTGTTACCAGTTATCCACCTTATACCCTCTTCCAGCTTTATCTGTACCCTACCTCCACACAATCACTGCAATATTGTCCTGGTCCATGAGTTTTTCTTCTTTTTTCTCAATCCCTCTATATCCCTAAGCTCCCTGCCTGCAGAGCTACCAGCCTGCTCTCTATCTATCAGCCTGTCTCAATTTCCTTGTTAATTAAGTTTGTTCATTATGTTCCACATATGAATGAAATCATATGGTACTTGTCTTTCTAATACTGGGTTGTTTCAGTTAGAATAATGTTCTTCCAGTTCCATATGTACAGTCACAAGAGTAACATTTTCTTCTTTTTTATGGCCGAGTAGTATTCCATTGTGTAAATGTATTGTAGCTGTTTTATCCACTCATTTACTGATGGACACAGGCTGCTTCCAATCTTGGTTATTGTAAGTAACTCTGCAATGAACATAGGGGTGCATATATTCTTTTGAATTAGTGTTTTAGATTTCTTCAAATAAATTCCCAGAAGTGAATTCATTGGGTCATAGGCCATTCCATTTTTAAGTTTTTGAGGTAATTCCATACAGCTTTTTACAGTGGCAGCACTAATCTGCATTCTCACCAACAGTGCACAAGGGTTCTCCTTTCTCCACATCCTTGCCAGCACTTGTTTTTCTCTGACCATAATGCTATGAAACTAGAAATCAATCACAAGAAGAAAACTGAAGAATGCACAAAGACATGAAAGCTAAATAACATGATATTAAACAATGATTAGGTTAACAATGAGAGCAAGGAACAAATCAAAATATACTTTGAAACAAATGAAAATGAGAACACAACACCCCAAAATCTGTAGAACACAAGCAAAGCAGTCCTAAGAGAGAAACTAATAGCATTATAGGTCTATCTTAAGAAACAAACAAAAAAAGCTAAAAAAGATCTAATTTTACACTTAAAGGAACTTGGAAAAGACCAACAAATACAGCCAAAATTGAGTAGAAGGGAAAAAAGAATCAGAGCAGAAATAAATGAAATAGAGTATATAAAAACAATAAAACAGATCAATGAATCTAAGAGCTGATTCTTTGAAATATAAATGAGATTGACAAACCTTTAAACAGATTCATTAAGAAAAAAAGAGGAGCCAAATAAATACAATCAGAAATGAAAGAGGAGAAGTAACAACTGACACTACAGAAATACAAAGGATTGTAAGAAAATCTTACAAACAACTATATGCCAAAAAATTGGAAGATCTGGAGAAATGGATAAATTCCTAGAAACATATAATCTTTCCAAACTTAATCAAGAAGAATCAGAGAATCTGAAGCAGTAATCAAAAAACTCCCAGTAAACAAAAGCCATGGAGTGCATGGCTTGCCAGGCAAATTTTACCAAATATTCTGGGAACTAACACCTCTCATCAAATTATTTCAAAAAATTCAAAAGAGGGACTTTTATGGTGTTATGACTAATACTTAAGTCTTTTATCCATCTTGAGTTTATTTTTGTGTGTGGTGTAAGTTGGTGGTTGAGTTTCATTTTTTGCATCTTATAATAAAGAACAAACTGACAGTAACCAGAGGAGAGGTGTTAGGGGATAACAGGTGAAAAGGGGAAAGGGTCATCAAAGAACACGTACAAAGAACACATGGACAAAGACAAAGTGGGGGGTAGGATCAAGAGTGGGAGGTGGGGATAGGTAGAGGAGGAGTAGTGAGGGGGAAATGGAGATAACTGTACTTGAACAATAAAAAAGTTTAAAATTTTTTTTAAATTTCAAGAGGAGGGAAGACTCCCAAGCTCATTTTACAAGGCTAACATCATCCTAATTCCAAAACAAGATAAAGACACTACAAAGAGAGAAAATTAAAGGTCAAAATCCCTGATAAACATAGATGCTAAAATCCTTAACAAAATATTCACAAATTCACAGTAATATATCAGAAAGATCATAAACCATAATCAATTGAAATTTATCCTGGGAATGCAAGGATTGTACAATATCCACAAATCAATAAATGTGATAAACTACATAAACAAAATGAAAGATAAAAACCACATGGTCATAAAAATGATGAGAAAAAGCATTTGATAAAGTCCAGCATCTATTTATGATAAAAATTCTCAGCAAAGGGAGAATAGAGGGAACATACCCTAATGTTTAAAAAAAAAAAAAAAAGGCCATATATGACAAACTCAATGCCAACATCATACTCAATGGGTGAAAAACTACAAGGATTCTCCTCAAGATTGGGAACAAGACAGGGGTGTCCACTTTCACCTTTCTTATTCAACATAGTACTGGAAGTCCTAACACAGCAATCAGACAAGAAGAAATAAAAGACATCCAAATTGGAAAGAAAGGAAGAAGTAAAACCACCATTATTTGCAGATGACATGATATTGTATATAAAAAACCCTAAAGATCCCACCAAGAAACTGCTGGAACTGATAAATAAATTCAGTAAAGTAGCAGGATAAAAAAAATAATACCCAGAAATCAGTTGCATTTTTATATGCCAATAGTGAACTAACAGAGAGGGCAATTATGAAAAAAACCCCATTCCCAACTGCTTCAAAAAGAATAAAATTCCAAGGAATAAATTAAACCAAGAATATAAAAGACTCAAAAATTATAAGATTCTAAAGAAAGAAATTGAACAAGATGCAAATAGGTGAAAGCTTATACCATGTTCACAGATAGGAAGAATTAACATTAAAATGTGCACACTACCCAAAGCAATCTACAGACTCGAAGCAATTCCTATCAAGATTCCGTTGACATATTTCACAGAACTAGGATAAATATTCCAAAAATTTATATGGAACCACAAAAGACCTGGAAGAGCAACAGCAATCTTGAGAAAGAACAAAGTTGAGTGAATCATGATACCTGATATCAAACTATACTATAAGGCCTTACTAATCAAAACAGCATGGTACTGGCATAAAAACAGACACATAGATCAATGGAACAGAATAGAGAGCCCAGAAATAATCCCATACTGTTATAATCAATAATATTTGACAGAGGAAGCAAGCACATACAATGGGCTAAGGACAGTGTATTTAATAAATGGTGTTGGGAAAGTTGGACAGATAACATGCAGAAAAAGAAAAAAGAAAGAAACTAGACTGCCTTCTTATGTCACACACAAGAATAAATCCAAATGGATTAGAGACTTAAATGTTAGACTCAAAACCATAAAATTCCTTAGGAAAAAACATAGTAAAATTTCAGCCATTTTTCATAGGAATTTTTTTTCTGATATATCTTTTTTGGCAAGGTGAACAAAAGAAATGATAAACAAATGGGACTATATCAAACTACAAAGTTTTTGCACAGAAAAGGAGACCATCAGAAAAATGAAGAAACAACCCACTGAATGGGAGAACATGTTCACCAATATATCTGATAAGGGATAATTATCCAAGATGTATAAAGAACTTATAAAACTCAACACAAAAAAATCAAACAATCCAATTAAAAATGAGCAAAAGATCTGAATAGACACCTCTCCAAACAGGAGGTACAGATGGCCAATAGATATATGAAAATATGCTCGATGTCACTAATCATCATAGCAATGCAAATTAAATCCACAATTAGATATCACCTATACCTATCAGAATGGCTGTCATCAATAAATCAACAAAGATGATAATATTTGTTTAAAGTGAGTCAGCTAAATATTTCGTTGATGATTTCCTTTGCTGTGAAAAAAAAATTTTAGTTTGATATAGTCCCATTTGTTTATTTTTTTTTCCTGTTGTTTCTCTTTCTTGGGGGGATATATCCAATAAAAAATTGCTATGAGCAATATCTGAGCTTTTTCTGCCTATGTTTTCTTCTAGGATTTTTATAGTTTCAGGTCTAACATTAAGTCTTTGATCCATTTTGAATTGTTTGTGTATGTGCAGTGTAAGGCGGTGTCTAGTTTCATTTTTCTGCATGTATCTGTCCAATTTTCCCAACACCATTTATTGAATAAACCATCTTCAGCCCATTGTATGTGCTTTCTTCCTCTGTCAAACATTAATTGACTATAAAAATGTGGGTTAATTTCTGGGCTCTCTATTCGGTTCCACTGATCTCTTTGTTTTTATGCCAGTACTAGGTTGTTTGATTCCTGCAGCCTTGTAGTATAGTTTGATATTAAGTTGTGTGATTCCTCTTACTTTGTTCTTCTTTCTCAGGATTGCAATGGTAGAACATATTTGTCAATATATCTGATAAGGGGTTAATATCCAATATTTTTAAAGTACTTATAAAACTCAACACCAAAAAAAAAAAAAAAAAAAAACCCAACCCAATTAAAAAATGGGCAAAGGACCTGAATAGATGCTTCTCCAAAGAGGACATACTGATGGCCAATAGACTTATGAAAAGATGCTCAATGTCACTAATCATCAGAGAAATGCAAATCAAAACCACAATGAGATAACATCTCACACCTGTAAGAATGGCTTTCATCAATAAATAAAAAAATAGCAAGTGTTAGCTAGGATGTAGAGAAGGAGGAATACTTTTGCACTGTTGGTGGGTATGCAGATTGGTGCAGCCACTGTGAAAAGCAGTATGGAGATACCTCAAAAAATTAAAAATTAATCTGCCTTTTGACCCAGTGATCCCACTCTAGGAATATATCTGAAGGAACCCAAAACACTAATTTGAAATAACATAAGCACCTCTATATTGATTGCAGCATTATTACAATCAACAAAATATAGAAGCAGCCCAAGTGTGCATCAGTAGCTGAGTGGGTAACACAACAATGGGGCATTTACACAATGTAACTCCATTCGGCCGTAGAAAGAGAGAGAGAGAGAGAGAGAGAGAGAGAGAGAGAGAGAGAGAGAGAGAATTTTACCCTTTACACCAGCATGGATGGACCTGGAGAACATTTTGCTAAATGAAATTATTAGTCAGAGAAAGACAAATACCATATGATTTCACTCATATGTGGAATCTAATAAACAGACTGAACTAACAAGCAAAAGAGAGACTCATAGATTGAGAGCAAATGGCAGGTAGTAGGCAGGAGGTTAGGGGGTGGAGGGACTGAGCAAAAAGGAAAAAGGATTCATGGACACGAACAACAGTGTATGGATTGCTGGGGGGAAAGGGGCTTAAGGGGACTAAATAGTAATGGAAAAATATACCATAAAGATTAAATCAAAAGCAGAAAGAATTAAATAATAAATGGTAGGCCCCCCCAAAATAAAAAATAAACAAACTGAGTCAGCTGAAATATACATATTAAATTATTTCAACAGGCAGTTTTGTACAAGATGTGCTGGGCAATGAAAAGCCATTTTCAATTGCTTTCTCCCTGAGTCATTCTGGATGATACTTTCTTAGGAGAACTGTTAGAGAATCATGGAAATGTTCAAAAGACAACCACATGTGGAAACAGAGGACAGGCACACAGGAAATGCTCTGTGGTTGCTTCCCTCTTTCAGTCCAATTCAGAAAACAGTTATTGTGTACTCTCTACCTGCCAAGAGTTTGCTGGGCACTGTGTTGAGTAATGTCAGGTCACTGCCTCAATGCTTTTACAGACAGTATAGAAAACATGGACTTCCAAAACAAGTTGTACAAACCGAGTTGTACAGAAAGTGCTTCAGCAATGTTTTGAAAAATAAATAGAAGTTCAACCATACAGGAACATATGCCATATGAGTAAAATCAATGTTATCCTTTCTAGGTAACAAAATGTAAGAGGTTTGGTGAAACAGCTTGTCAACTATTGGTGTAAATGCTAATGATTTTATACAGATTTGGACACCTCCAGCTCCCTTCAATCATATCACACAGACTGAGATACTCTTTGAGAAAAAGAAGCATAATATAGCATTCTTAAATGCAGTCAATAGGAAACATAGTCCTGAATTTATTGTTTAATGCGGAAGAGAACAAAATTTACATTGAAGAGATCACCATTCAGGAAAGAGTTGCTTTCCTACCACTTGTAGTGGAAAGTAGGCAATAAGTGCTTATAGAATATATGTACCTCTTTATGCCTTTGTGTGTGTGTGTGTGTGTGTGTGTGTGGGTGGGTGGTAATAGACCTTCTATGTTTAATGTGATTAAACGAGGGGACTGAGCAGGAGGCTAGCTTAAAGGAGGCTCAGTCATTAGGGGATAAGAAGGGAAAAGTAAGAATTATTTCAGCCTTGACTGGTGTAGCTCAGGGCACTCACTGAGTGCGGGCTAAGAACCAAAGGGTCGCAGTTCGCTTTCCAGTCAGGGCACATGCCTGGGTTGCAGGCCAGGTTCCCAGTGGGGAGCGAGTGAAAGGCAACCACAAATTGTAGTTTCTTTCCCTTTCTCCTTCCCTTCTCCTGTCTCTAAAAATAAATAAATAAAATCTTAAAAAAAGGAATTATTTCAAGGGAGCAGTAAAAGCAACACAGCACAGAAACCCAGAGACAGAAGGAAATTAAGGCAGTGGAAACTAGACATCACTTCTGATCGCAAAATTGCAAGGTAAGCATACAGAGGAAAAGCTGAGTTAATAGGACACAGAGCACAGCCAGTGTCTCACCACTGAGGAATTCTCAGGATTCTGTGATCATCTTTTCTGTTTTTTATCCAAACTAAATACTTCAGGTCCTTTTTGTACGTGAAGTTATATGATCCCATGATCTCATAAATAATATTGAGGAATTCCTTGGAGTTCTTTTTGTCACTTGTCATGTCCGCTACTACCACATGTAGTTAAGAAGTTTGCACATTGCACACATCTAAGGGTACTACTTTCAAAATCCCTGCACGGGCCAGTGTTCAAAGTGCATAACAGAACACAGTGGCCCTATGATTCCCATCTCAAACCTCCTCTGCCAGCTTCAGTGTGATCTCCTCTGTTCATTTTAGCATGTGGCAGCATCCATGCAACTTCAAGCTTGTCTGGCTCACTTCCCACTCAACTGTGCTGCCTCTCTTCAGTCTTCTAGGTGCTACTAACATTGGCTGTGTCTTTAAAAATCTTGAACTTGATAGTATGAAAAGGGATTTCTTGTCCTCTCTCTCTCACACACACACACTCTTTAAAATCTCCTCTCCATAGCATGGCAAATGGTCCTAAGTAGTTATTTCTCTTTGTTTTTCAAATGAAATGATAAGGCTACTATAACCTTTTATACTCATAAACCACAAAGAACAAAGAAACAAACAAAACAATTACAGTAACAAATGTTATATAAAATATAATAATTTATGGTACATGTTTCTAGAAAGGTACTTGGAAAACTACGAACTTATAAATTCAAATATTAAGGCCCATTTTTATTCCAGAGGGTGTTAATTATATTTATGTATCCATTATTCTAAGCTTGTTTTCAAGTCCAAGTTGAGGTATCAGCCCTGGAGTGATGAGATCGAGTTTCTGTAAGAAACCCAGCAATCCTAGCGGATCTCATTTTACCTGGGAGAAACCTCTGACGTGTCGAGCAAGATCAGGCATGTGGAGAGCAGCAGCTCCACTCGTTGCGTAGGCGTCACAACAAACTTGCGATTCTGAGTACATAAACGTAGTTAGGTAATCCTGGCCAGCTCTCCTTCTTGCAACTGGACAAGACAAAGAGAAAACAAAGGGCACAGCCAGAGATAAAGCTGTGAGGAGCTCAGTATCATGTTTGTACCGCCAAAATGTCTGTGGTTATTCACAGATTTGGGGGTGCCTGCCAAGTAGTCTGTGGTTCCAGGGTCCAGACTCTGTAGGAAGTAGGGTATAAATCATTGAGATGTGTTAAGGACTAGACTAGAGTAGTATGTTTTGCTTTGTCTCCCTTCACGTGCTGCTTCTCAAATATTCACTGCCTCCATCAGACAAATAAAGTGCAAGTTGAAGAAATAAATGTCTACAGAAGAAGGAAGATTAAGAATTTGGGTTAGCACAGCCATGTTTGGGGAATGACAACTCGAGAAGCCAACAAACCAACTTCCTGGTAATTGCTGGTTGCAAATGCAAGGCCTTTGAAATCAGTCAACCCCACAATAAAGGGGTCTGCTTCCCCCTGCTGGAAGCATCCAATAGCTGCACTTACTCCAGGAATTCTTTTCAATCACATCACCAGTGATAGTAAAAGGTAGTATTTATCTTAAGCTTGCTCAATAAATGGGTTCGGTACATGGAAATTATAATAACATGCCACTTTCCTCCAGTGCATAACCTAATCGTGCTTATGAGTCTGCACATGTGGCTATGATTCTCTCTGGGCTTCTCCTACACCGCAGCTCCTGTGCTGACACAGTCAAGTCTGGAATAATGTCATTGGAGACTCATATTTGAAAAGTACTCTACAGGCCTCTAGCTGTCTCACCTGTGCCTACGTGTTCCACTTACTCTCAAAACCTGCAATCACATGCAGCATCTCTACTTTCTCAAAAGGGAGAAAGCCTTCTATTTATTCTCTAAATATCATATTGTTTTTCTTCTTCCTATATCATTTCTTTATTATTTGTTTTATTCCAGACAGAGGAATGTTCATAGTCCTGTGAGGCTTTTATTCTTTGATGAATTATATGCTTATTTCCCTAGAATACCTCTTATAAATGAAATGTAATAACCTAACTCCTTCTACATGTCTAAGTATGTATATTTTATGTACATATTTGTTATTCACACAGACTGCAAGTCAACTGAAAGAAAATTTTTCCCAAACAACATTATATAAACCACAAAAATATATTCATCAATATTCATATATACATATGATCTACTCTCACAGTTTATAGACAAGGTTAGGAAAGTGTCACCATTTGAAACTGAAGTTAATAAATACTCAGTGACTATGAATAGCTACTGGAGCTTTGGAATAAGTAGCATATCAAAATTATAGCTGGTAGTCATTTGAATGTTTTTCAGTTGTCATCAGAAAATGAGGTATATCTTCAGGAAGATAATTAAAAGAAAATTGTAATATAATTTTCTAGAGCACTAATAAATGCTCATAGATAATGAATATTGAAGAAAGGTTGGTGCTTTACAATTAAGTTCATTTTCCAAAAAAGAGTTTGTGTGTCACAGAAAAGGATTCATTTTGGAGACAGATTTCTTAGATGGAACTGATCCTTGATGATTCATGACAGATGGGAATGACAGAACCATTCTCAGTTTTGAGAGTCTGAGAGAAGAGTGGCAAATTGTTGGTTAAGGGCACAAGTGTCAAATTTGGGGGACCTGAGATACATACAGATGTTCTTTATAAGCTGTGCTCTATTTACAGAGAAATTATGAAAACTATTTTATCCCTTAATCAGAACAAGTTACTATTTTCTGTAACAACATCTTTAGTGACCTTGAACTTGATTTCATAATTTTCACACAACAACATATCAAATTTCACTGCAACATACAGACACCAGGATTCAAAATAGGTGAGAATCCAACAATGGAAAATGAGAACACTAAGTCAAAATGTATTTGAAATTACTCTTGACAGTCTCATGTAGGAGACTTGTGTTCTCGTTGTCAGATTTTCATCTCTGCTATTATTATAAGTTAAAGCACTATTATAGCTTCAGTCAAAGCTTGATGTAAATCAGCAGAGCTTATTTGCAGGCTTTATTTTGGAGTGGCTGACAATTAAAATTGGTCAACTGATGCAGATATAAATAATTTTTACAGAGTCTAAGACTCATTAAGTTCTCTGAGGGCAGTTTTTCTTTTTATTATTCTGGTTGCAATTTATTGTTTTTCTTTTTAGTCAGTCTACTTAAGGACTGTGACTTTCATATTACGGAAATATTTAGATTTTTTTTCATTTCTGATAAGTCTTTTTAGCTTTTAATAAATTAGGTTAATGGCAATCAGGAATAGTTTCAAAATAGATAATACACAAAGACGGAATAAGATATATAGTATCATAATTAAATAAGTATTTATTTGGTATCTCTTCTATTATCTGGAAAAATATGTAACTCTTTTTAGATATTTAAAGTAAAATTAGCTATGCTAATAAATTTTACATTTCTCTGCCAAGTCAAAATTTATTTTTGTTTTTGTTTTTAAACTCAGACTTGATTTGAATATTCCATCAATTTAATGATCAAAACTTTTTACTTAAAAATATAACGGACATAACAAATTATACACATTGTTAAATTTAGAGAAATAACTATGTCCATAATTAAGTATCAACGTTAAAAAATACTAAGCTGATTTAAATTAATATACAGTATGTCATTTTCCTAATTACTTTTAATAGGCTGTTATTAATTATATCCATCACTACATAGGTCAGCTTGTTTAGTGAAGAGTAATACATTATGGTAGGAATGAAAATTGTACAATTTTATTCTTATATTGAAACAACTATTAAATACTCGGTTTATATATTTCTTTACAAAACTGTAGTTGTTGGCTGTTCTCGTTGCCTCGCTCCTCACACTCAGTTAAATGTGGGTTTCTTATGTATCAAAAAAAAAAATCGACTCCTAGCAAAACCAGACTATATTTTCTACCTATACCTCTGGGGTAAATTTGGTATAAGTCTAGTTATTTAGAAAATTATGCAATGTTGCTAACATGTGAGTTCAGAGATTGAGACTCTCTTACCACTAATATTTAATGTATGTTTCTATCTTGTCATTCTTTGCTTTAGATAATGTCTTTGATTTTAAAAAGTAAAATTTCTCCAATGCAGTTCAAATCTATACCTAGACTTTCCATTGTTGTCAATCTTTAATAGAAGAACAAAGTATCTTAAAGACGATGTGTACCTTTCCAGTCTTTTCTAACGTCTTGTACATATATGTGTATGTGTGTCTTTCTGCCTGTGCCTGTCTGTAAAAGAGCATGCAATATTAATCATATATTTTCGTATTTAAAAATTCACAGGAATAGCCTCTTACTGTGTCTGTCACTTTTCTCTTTCAATGTTTCCTACTTTAAATATGTGCAAGTCATACATTTCAAAAGCTTAATTATACTTAATCTTATGTATATTCCATCATTTATTTACTCATTTCTTTGAAATGCTCCCAGAACACAGGGTTGCTGCCACCTCCTTTCACATTCTTCGGTCTTAACTTCTCTCAGCATCTTAAGAAGGTGTCAACTACCTCCTCATTCTTGACAGACTCTTTTCACTTTCTTGATACCACTGTCTCCTAGGTTTCCCCAGTCCTCTGTTCCTTGGTCTTATTTTTATCCTCTCCTTGGATGTTTTCATATACTTTCCTGACTTCTATCACCGGCAGGCCACAGTTTCCTCCTGAACTTCAGATCTGTGTGTGGACATCCTACTCAGCTATCCCACCAGCAGCCCATGCATATCGTGCTCACAACTGGCTGGATGTTTCCTAAACAATCTTGACACTTGCCTATGTCACCATCGATGCATGCGCCTTGACTCCATCATCACCCCTGTAAGTAATTTATCATGAAGTCCTGTGTAAAACTTTAACCACAATACCTTCTTGCCTCTAGTCATCAATCTTTATCATCCATTTTCCACAGTGAATCCTAAATTCCTTTTCAAAACCAGATGTGTCCATGCAACTTCCTTGCCTAACAAACTTTAGTGGCTCCAAATGATTCTTTGAATCAACTAATCAAGTCTCATATAACTCGTCAGGCCTAGCATTTTGATGTCTTCATGCATCTGATATATTTTTATTGACATAATACTTCTTTTTTCATCAAAACATTAAGAGTTAGAAACCTGGGGTCAGTGGTTGCCATCACAGCAAGAAGGCCTCCCTGGGGCAGCTGTGGCAGGGGCACTCCCATCAGAACCCTCATCACCAGCCCCAGCAGGGCCAGTGGCACCTTTGGTGCATAGGAGTGGTAGCATCAGTGTCCTCCCATATCTTTCTAGGAGATCAATGGGGCATCCCCCTGGCTGTTCTGTTCTGAGCCTGGTTCTCTCTGTGATGCAATGAGCTATCCATGGCCTTCCATTCATTTCTTTCCTGCTGAAGTTAGCCAGAGTCTGTTTTGCCAACTAAGAATTCCTCCTGATAACAATAAAATGGGGGCAGAAACAACCCTGACCCATGCGTTGCAGTTGGATGGGCGACATCCTGCAAAACAAAAAGTTGCTGGTTCTATTCCTGGGGCACATTCCAGGGTTGCAGGTTCTGGAAGGATTTCAGCTTTAATCGCTTTTAATTATTAACCTCACATGATACCTATTTTCATGGCCAAGCCAGAGGAGCATGCCGAGGGGTTAGGACCCTGAAGTTGGCGTTGATTGACCCAACAGATTGTATGCAGCCAAGACTGTCACCAAGAGCCCAGGTATGCCTGCTGAGCCCACCACTCACCACACGGGGTGTGCCCACCCCGGCTCCTCAGAGGGAGTGAAAGGAAGGGGAGGAGGGGAGAGAGGAAGCAGACAAGCTCACATAGGCTGACTGTTCTAGAATCAAGTACAATTCATGAGGCACAAAGGTGGCAAGTTAGCCCGGCCCCTGCCTGGAGAAAGCCCATGGTATGGGAAACCAAAGCCAGTTTCACAAGGTTTTTGAGGTATTATGGTAAATAAAGATCAAACAGCATGGTATCTTTGGCAGAAAACTTCCTTCTGAAGTGATAGTCCTATGCACTACATGCTGTCCTTGATATGCTACAGACACTAGTCATCCTGAAGAAAAGAAAAGGTGGAAACTTGAGAATGGATATTAAATGCGTTTCCTTTGATCTCCTAAATGTACAGTATTTGTCTGAGTCTGGGTGCATACCATACTCACAGTTGAAAATCTTGAAATTAGGTAATCAAATTGGATCCAACAATTGTTTAGAATGATGATGAAAAAAGATGCTAAGTCAAGATGAGTAAATACAGTCCTTGTTTTAAAATATGTTTTATAAATTACAGGGTAAAAAGTTCCCTTTGAAACCCAAGATGGACAAGAAGTACAGTAGTTTCTTAAAATTTGCATAAACAGTTTGTAATTTTAGAAAGATAATGTGTATCCACTGACCAAATAAATGAGAGAGATTTTATTTTCCTTCTTGATCAGTTTGTTAATCAAAGAAATGCAGATGATATAGATTATCTTAAGGACATTTAACATCATTTTCCATCAATTTAACTATTTCTTATCGTTTATTTTGATAGACAGAGAAATATAGGCTGGCTATAAGGCACACTTATGTAAATAAAAAACAGATTGAGTGACCATATGGAATGAGTAAAATTTAAATTAATCACAATAAACTACAGGTAAATTTAAGTATGAAGTAATAATGTGATTTTTTTCTGGGCCTCCACATGATTAATGTCTTTATCAATAACTTGGAAAAATACATAAAACCTACATATTAAGTAGATTTCTGTCATGTATCTGTAAGGAAGAGTGATTTTACATTATTAGAGGGAAAATTGGTGAACTGAAAGGTAAAGCTGTAGAAAATATCTAAAATGCAACAAAAATAGGAAAAGAGGAAGAAAGTGTGAGAAAGAGAAAGCTGTTCAGAGAACTGAATGATATGAAAATTCCAAAATACATTTAATTAAAGTTTTGGAAGGAAATTTTTTAAAAGGGTAGAAAAAAGTATTTAGAGTACTTTATGGAACTGAAAATGATGACCATTCAACTTGAAAAAGAACAATTCCAATCAGAAATTCAAAACCAAATCATACTAGGTGAATTATAGTTGAACTGCAGAATACCAAACACAAAGAGAGAACTTTAAATTCTATTGGGAGAAAAGAGAGATTACCAAAATAGAAAGAGCAATCTGACAACATTAATAGCAGGTAGAAGACAACCGAATAATACTTTCAAAGTAGAGAGAAAAAATAACTCAGCAAAATAGTCTATAGTCAGCTGAAACATATGATAAGAGAATAATGGATTTGAAGGTAGTTCTGACAAAGTTTAAATGCATTGATCTTTCCTAAGCTATTGTATCTTATCAGCACTTTTATCTTGAAAAAATTAAACAGCTATTTCTAGTACAGCAGCATGAATTTATATACATTTGGTTTTCAAATTAGTAAAATTTCCTCCCAGTTAAATTCATTGCTATATCTTAATATAGTTTCTTAGTTTCTTGTTTTTAAAGAGAAAAACAATAAAATACTGTTAAAATTTTTGTGGGTTATTAAGTTCCATAAAAATAAGATAGTTATTGATCTGATTAGAATGTATTCTTTCCTTATTTATGTTTTATGTTCCTTCACCTTTTTGTGCTTTACAGACCCTCAATTGATAGGACAATACTCACCCTCATTGGTAAGGGTGATCTTTACTCAGGCCACTGATTCAAATGTTAATCTCTTCTGCATTCACTGTCAGAGACACACCCAGAAATAAATTTTACCAGCTATCTGGGCATCCCTTAGCCCACTCACATTGGCGCATGCAGTTAACCATCGTACTGGGAAAACACATATGCTATTGTTTAATACCAGGATGGTGATGACTTTGTGAAACCACAGAACTGTTTTTTTGTTCACACGGGATGTTTCTGGAGAGTTGTTATAGAATTACAGCCTCTCTCAGAACAGAGCTTTACAGAGTTGGTAGATGGAATAGAGCTATTCATCAAGGATTCACTTTTTTACACTTTTCATATGTAGACTAAGTAAAAAGAAGGTGAATAAAGTAGTTATATTGCATGTCTGAAGGCTGTATATCAAGAAATCCTCACTTGATAGATAGTAGAAGTTACTCAGGAGAATTAAGATAGTCTTAGATTTAATAAGCCACTCAAAGTTGAAAATAAGGTCTACATCCAAAGTGCTGATTTTTGAAGGGCAAAGTCTCATGTGGAAGCATCCATTTAACCAGTGCCACAGAGTGGGGAGAGGAAACACCCAAACCCCTTTGTTGTCTGTAGGGGGAGAACAGAATCAGTGTCCCACCAAAGGCTACACTGGGGAAATGCCCTCAAATTATGAAACGAATTCAGAAAGTGGCCAGCAAAATAAACACCAACTTCAACCACTGTGGTGTTCCGAGAACCTGGTAAGACTTTACCTATCTTCCCAGCTTGATTTATCAACATTTCTCAAGATATTTCCTCCCATCAAAGTGTCTCTATACATAGTCTTTCCTCTTTTCTTATGTACTTTGAGTAATCATTCCTATTTCAGCTTAATGTTGCTCCTACAGGAGCAGGCCCCACACACCAGGGTAAATGATTCTCTTATATACTGATACACAATGTAACTTCTTTTTTATGATTTTTAATACCATCTCCCCCACTAGACCTTAAAACACATGAATAATGTCATTTATTCTTGCTCATTTTTATAACCTTGCAGTTCAAAAGAAACGACAAATTACTGGACAGAACTCTCAAGAATTAAAAGCCATGGGGATTACTTTTCTAGAAGCAACAACAGTCAAGAAAAGGTAAACTTTGGATGAGTAAGAACAAAGCTGAAGTTCCAGTAAGTGGTAGAACACAGCCAGTTGGAGAAAGGCAGTCAGTGATCACCTTATTCTGAATTTCTAAGAGAGTTCTGTGCCTTGAATATAGATTCTGCTCCTCAGAATGAAAATAAAACAGTTTAATTCTTTTTCTTTTTTGATTAGAAACCTGGATTAAGATAGTCTTAGATTTGTTACAACAGACACATGGGGATATGCACTTTCCCTGGTCAGATTATATATACTTTTCAGGGACCAGTATTCGTATTTGTAAAGTTACTTAAGCAATTCACACTGAAGGGTAAATATGCCACTGGGAAGGTCCTCAGAGAATCTAGAAATTTTGCACACTAGGGTTTTCAGTTATTCCTGAAGTTGACTAAAACTTTTGCTAACACAAGAACTTGGAAGGAAGATTGTCATTAAAGGGACAGAGAACAGTTACTCATGTTCAGAGATTCTTCTTCAATCTAAAAAAAAAAATGTGTGTGCTAATGTGTAAAGATATATGTATGTTGGAAATAAATATATAGGTTTTTGTATATATACATACCTGCACCCACACACTTATATGCTACATACATTTATATGTTTCAAATATATGTTCCAAATATTTAGGTCACCAAGAAGCACCTGAAGAAATTCTTATACCAGCCTTGCTAAAAATAACATTTTTAGAATTAAAACTTGTCTTCCTCTGTTTCTATAACCTATTTTGATTAATTATATTTGTAAATAGAAGATCGTATATGTTCTGAGGATGCTGTCATGAGCTTTGGTCTCTATTAATTGAACTATATTATGTATCTAGCATAAGTTCTTTTCCCTATTCTTTTGGAAAACACTTTCATAGATTAAAACTAATAATGAAAAATTCTTCCAATACTCAAGAGAAATCAATTCTGAACAAGTTAAAAATACAAAAGTAAATAACCAAATTTCTAATGAAAAATATGTCACCAGTGGGTGATATTAAAAGATGTAGCTTATAAGAGGTTGAATATTATGATGAAATGGAAAGTGACACTGGGAAAGTTTCAAGATTTAAAATAGAGCTTTAATAAATGTCACAATAAACAAGTCAGGAAAAGTCCGATGTTATCCATTCTCACACTTCTTTCAGATTGCTGAGAGAAAGGTGACACTCTCTTGTGCTAAACTAAGGATGCTGTTGATTTGAAATGTTGACACTCCAAAATATTAACAACTAAAAAACAGATTTTAGAAAAAAGTCAAACAATATTTACACATTTTAAAATAATATATTCCACCTTATTATTTAAAAATATTTTACATTATGCAGTTCCTTTTAAGACCAACAAAAGGTAAAAATAGAAAAGAGTTTTCTTTCTTCCCTGTAAAGAAATAGTAATTTTGTGGAGCACTCTCTGTGTGCCAGGCACAGTGAGAGTCATTGGTATCTATGCCATCTCATGGGATCAACATAAATGGAAAAAGCCCAAGTATTGCAACTGATGCATTCTCTTTTAATCTGTTGGCATAGTCTCTATTTCCTTTCTCCCCCATGAAATTATTAGTTGAAGAAACAGAATAGTATGTTCTTTGAAATAGCCCACGGTCTGATTTTTGTTGATTGTAACACATTCACATTCAGTTTTTATTTTCTTCATTTTGACAAGACTACTTCAAAGGTAGTATTATCTTCTTTCACACCAAGATATGTGATAATTGGTTGTCTTCTTTTTGTGATGTTAGTAATCATTCGTATATGTTTGATTCTTTTTTTGTACCTGTTTTCAAATTAATGGTTTAGTTTACTGACATTGTCTAATAGTGAGCTATTAGTTACTATTTTAGTATCATTGTGAACCCATACATTAAATATATTTGATGTGATGAAATCTTTTGTGGCTATTATCTTTGTTGATTATCTAATTTCTCAATTTCCAGTCAGTGAGAGCCTAATCACGTGAGTGATTTAGGCAAAACCCTTTCCCGTCTAGTATGACATTTCATAGTCTCATCTTGCACAGGCCATGCCCAGTCCTGAAGTCAGCCTCTTCTGCAGAGCAGTCCTGGTTCCTTTTATTGGGAAATTGTCTTTAGGAACAATGTGGGTACTTAATGGTGTTGCTTTTCATAAGCTACAAAATAGCCATAGCGCCACTGATCAAGAATATGAGAAAGTGGAAAGTTTTTACTTTTCACCAAAATTCCTTGATCACCAACCAAAGTTATTTTCTTTAAAAAAATTTATTGAGTTTATTGGAGTGATAATGTTCAATAAAATTATATAGGTTTCAGGTGTACAATTCTTTGATACATCATCTGTATATTGTATTGCATGTTCACCACCCCAAGTCAAGTCTCCATCCATCACCATTTATCTCCTTTTTACCCTCTCCTATCTTTCTCCTATCCCAGTTTACCCCTGGTAACCACCATACGTTGTCTGTCTATTAGATTTCTTTTTGGTTAATCCCTTCACCTTTTTCACCCAGCCCCATAAGCCTTTTCCTCCCTGACCCCTGTCATATCTCTATCTAGACTGTGTTTCTATTTTGTTTGTTAATTTTGTTCATTAGATTCCACATATCAGTGAAATCATAAGGTACTGTGCTTGTCTTTCCCTGACTGACTTATTTCACTAAACACAATGCTTTCCAGGCCCATCCATGCTGTCACAAAACATACTACGGTGGAGTAGTATTCCCTTGTGTAAAACTGCCACAGCTTTTTTATCCACTCATCTACTGATGGACACTGGACTACTTCCAAATCTTAGCTTTTGTAAATAATGCTGCTATGAATATAGGGGTGCATATATTCTTTCAATGAGTATTTCAGGTTCCTTCAGAAATATTTCCAGAAGTGGACTCTCTGTATATGGCAGTTCCAATTTTTAATTTTGGGGGGTATCTCTATACTGCTTTCCATGGTGGCTGCACCCATCTGCATGCCTACCAACAGTGCAAGAGGGTTGCCTTTTCTCCACATCCTCATCAACACTTGTTTGTTGATTTATTGATGATAGCCATTTTAACAGGTGTGAGGTGATAGCTAATTGTAGTTTTAATTTTCATTTCTCTGATGATTAGTGAAGTTCAGTATCTTTTCATATGTTTATTGGCCATCTGTATGTCCTCTTTTGGAGAAGTGTCTATTCAGGGCCTTTGCCTATATTTTAAATCGATTGTTTGTTTTCCTGATGTTGACTAGTATAAATCCTTTATTAACTTTGGCTAGAAATTGCTTAACAGATGTATAAGTGAACATGTTCTCCCATTCAGTGGGTTGTCTTTTCATTTTGTTGATGGTTTTCTTTGCTGTGCAAAAACTTTTTTGTTTGATATAGTCCCATTTGAAAACAAAAGAAACAAAAGCTATTTTCAAATGATTTCCTTGTTATCTGACAATACAAGACTAAGTAAGGGATATATATACTAAAAATTTTAAACCATTGTCAACGAAGAAACTGACCGACCCCCATGGTCTTATTCCCTTCTTACTTTATATTTGGCTTCTAAATTTAGGTAAAAACAAGTATGTAAAAGCTTTAGAACAACTATATGCCTTTTCCAGATACCTTCATCTGTCATATTTACAAGGGGTGCGGCTGGCTGTCTGCCTCCTACTCCAGTGCTTTTGTCCCAGTGCTGTACTGCTCACTGATGGCAGAGAAGGGCTTCTCCAGTTTACTTTTCACATTGGGATGAGAAGTCTGTCATATGTCAAAACACAGTCAGAAATCTTCCAC
Organism: Glossophaga mutica; assembly: GCA_039655065.1. Classification (NCBI taxonomy): domain Eukaryota; kingdom Metazoa; phylum Chordata; class Mammalia; order Chiroptera; family Phyllostomidae; genus Glossophaga; species Glossophaga mutica. Next base: position 149,922,987 of record CM077304.1, on the reverse strand, counting down.
TCTGTAATTACAACTTTTATGTCAAGATTTCTATTTTCAGGTCTAATAAGTGATGCTACTACATAGTCATAAATGTATCAGATACTTTGGAAGAAACAATGCCAGATAAAATATTTTTTTGCTGTCTTTGAATATGTTTCTAGAATGCTTTAAAAAATTAAAATACTTCAAATCTTGTAAGACAAAACCAAAAGTCTGACAAGTAATTGAGGCTATCAGAGAATTATGCTTTTAAAAACTTCAGTGAAAATAAAACAATGAATATAGTACACTAAATAAAGGGATAATCAACACATCTTAAATCAGAAACTTTCATTCCTTGAAGAATAGATGAATAAATAAACAAATTAATAACAGATTTTTATAGTAATTGAAGTCCTTTTACTAGAAACAATTTTTTTTCATCTTTCCATGAGATTTTTATAAAAATTTTAGCTATGATGCTGTTAACAGAAATGTTAAGGTGTATGTAGTTAATTATTTGTATGAATGAATGAATGTCTGAGCGAAAGTCAGAGTGAAGTTGAGAATAAGAGATTGAGAGGGAGAGAGAGAGACAGGGGAAATCATCAACATTCTCACTTATTTTCTGAGAGCGTGACTTGGGGTTTTTGCCTATCCCCAGTCTCCAGCCATCATCTCAGGAGACATACAATAATCTGGGTCTTTCAAAAGGCAAAACCTCTAGGCAGTCTTCATTGAAGTCACTCAGATAGACGTGATTGCATGTGTAATTTCAAAACTGTATCTCTGTTAACGTTCCCCCTGGAGTGACTTCACACCAACATACACTAAACACTTGAGAACTTGGGTCTGGCTCTGCCAGTCTCTCTTACATGCCTTACCTGCTTCCTTCCTAATAGCTGTAGGAGTCCAGTTCTAAATCTTGTGTTTGTATTTTTTCAGTATCCTTTATTTCTTTCAAGATTGTTTCACTGCAAAATTTTCTAATTCTATGCATTCTTTAGCTTTGCTGTTTTTTAAAAGAAAAAGTTATAAGTCCACATTCTTCTTTTTGATTGCAACTAATGAGTCATGTCTGTAAACTTGTTTGCTTTCCAATAAATATTTTCATAGTGAAGGAAAAGGTCTACAGAAGAAATAAGGTAAAGTAAACCTGAATACCTGAGGGAAACTCATTGCTGTTCTGATGGTTCTGAACAGTTTACTGCAAATTAAGTTCTTTGGTGAGAAGCTACAAACTCTGACTCCTAATTAAATGGTTCATCACTTCCACCGTTCTATGTCTATTTTAAGGACCTAAAGAATTTAAATAGATGTCTCTTAAGCTTGCCATTCCAATAAAAAGATTTCTCTAAAGCTTAAAAAACAGATGTAATAGCTGGGAGAGATTTAATAACCAGCTGACCACATAATCAGTTTTCATTAAATTTAATAGCATAATACACTAAAATATATTAACATTATTATCATGGATAAATTTTATTTTTCATAATAATTTATTTTCTTTTACTTTATTTCCATGAAGTTTTTGTTCCATAGTCCATAAATGATTGCTAATTATACATATGGAATGTGATACTTGATTTCTAAACTGCTAATAGCAAGAAAAGGCCATGAAAGTTAAGATATCCTTGTCTTCATAAGTTTTCTAACATTCAATAAATCTTTCTTCAAACTCTTCCTCTGACTAAGAAGGAAAACAAATTCTCTTTGCTCTTCCTTACTTTTAGATAATATATTTTTCCATTAATCAATATCATGTAACTAGGAAGCACTATGATACAGTGTTGGAGGGTTTTTTTTTTTTTTTTTGAGTTCAGTTAGTATGTGATTCCTTTTGAGACTGTAGTTATATTGTTTCAAAGGCGAATAGGCATAATTTTGGTATATGTTGAACAAAAATGTACTTTTTTAAAACATCATGAACTCTTGTCCTCTGCATATTCTTTTAAAAATGAGAATTTATTAAAAGACCAAAAAAGAATTACCTATTTTAGTCAAATGTATTATTTTAATAAATAATTTATAAATTTTTATTTAATGAGCTTAAATAAACTTTGAATTATAGGAGTTCATCAACATTTATAAAATTGCGATTCTTAACTTTATTTCTAACTTTCAAAGTTCTTTTTATTTGTTTTTTTATTGTTGTTCAAGTACAGTTGTCTCCATTTCCCTCTCACCACTCGCCCCCACCCGAGCTGTCCCCACCTCCCACCCTCATTCCTACCCTCCTTTGGCTTTGTCCATGGGCCCTTTATACATGTTCCTGACAACCCTTCCCCCTTTTCCCCCATTATCACCTTACCCCTCCCCTCTGGTTACTGTCAGTTTATTATTAATTTCACTGTTTCTGGCTATATTCTGCTTACTTGTTTGTTTTGTTGATTAGGTTCCACTTATAGGTGAAATCATATGGTATTTGTCTTTCACCACCTGGCTTACTTCACTTAGCACAAAACTTTTCAAGGTTTCATTTTACTAAGATGTGAGTTCTACCCTCAGAAATGAAAAGTGGAGAAAGGGGTGTGGACTTACGTGGTTGATTTCTTAAATTCATCATATTTCATAAGAATCTATCAATGTCTCCCTGGCTGGTGTGTTCAGTTGGTTGGAGTGCTGTCCTTTAACTGAAAGATTGTGGCTTTGATTCCTGCACATATGCCCAGGTTGCTAGCTCTATCCCCAGCTGGAGTATGTGCAGGAGGCAGCTGATGGGTGCTTCTCTCTCTCTCTCTCTCTCTCTCTCTCTCTCTCTCTCTCTCTCTCTCTCCCACTCCCGTCCCTTCTCTCTTGAAACCTTAAAAAATCTACCAATGCCTATCCATTATTCAATGTGATGAAGAGGAAGATAAAACTAGGTATGAGAGAAAAATTCAGAAAGGATTGAAAGGAAAATAACAAGCTCAGTTTCTTGATGAGCATCAATGTGGCAATAAGTGGCCTAGATGGAGTCTAACATTGGCTACAGAGAGCACATGCCTACAGGATGGACTTGTATCTTTGATTGACAGAAGAATGAGCAAATAAAATAGCATTGCATCTTTACTATTTTCATGTTTCACTATCTGAACTTTTCTGTTTTAATTGAATATTATATACTGCTTCCTTGAAATATTTTTAAATCACAGTTTAACTATTATCAATAGATAATTTCTAAACACCTTGAAAGGGACCATCGGTGAAGAACATGTTCAAGGGGAACTATCCATGCTTTGTTCTGCTCCATGTGTTCATCCCACATAGACCAACAAAGCTTCTTGTGCCAACCTTTGGGGTAAGATATCAAATTTGAACCTGTTTACCAAGTCCAGGCTAAGGTCTAAATCTTTCCAACAAGTCTTTACCTTTCCAATGTTTGGAAAAAAAGAGGTAAAGAACTATCACATCTCCTCATGCCCTGCACCCTTCTTAAATTCTGGCACACTTAATTAGTCTCAGGATGGAATTAGCTGTTTTTCATGCTTTTTTATTTAGTCATAAACAGCATTATGAAGAATATTTGCAATATTTTTAAAATTAAAAAAATTAATTTTCCTATATATTGAGATGAAACACAAATCTATAAGACCTATTCAATTTTTTTTTTTTTTTTAGCAAAAAGTGCTAATTCTACATTTAGTTCCACCTCACATAAAATAGAGTAGATCTTAAGATTGACAGCATTAATTTTGGTTTTGGGTATGATGCTTTTTTTGCTTTCACCAGCTTTCAAACTTTCATTTAAAAATATTCAGTGTGATCACCCTCATTCTGATACAAGAAGATAAAACTAATATGGTGGTTATAATCAGTCATAAACCTGCCAAGTGTCACTTTCTGGTGTTTTCATACTGAGTTTTTTATGTGTGTTGTAGGACTATATCTTCATTTTAGCCTAAATGCCATAAACATTTTGGATTCTTATTTAAAAGATTTTTAAACAATTTCTATGACTGTAAACAACATTGGTTTTTCACCCTCTAAAAATAAAATGTAGGAAATACATTTACTTCATTAGATGTCTACTTATCTTAATATCTGAATAAGTCACTTATAAGTTCAACTTTCTACGCAACATGAGAACACAATACAGCCAAGTTCTCTGTCACTTTATAACAAGGACTGTCTTTCTCCAGTATTTGATAACACGTTTTTATTTCTATTTGAGATCTCACTAGAAGCACTTTAAGTATTCCTGTTTTAAATAACGTGTCCTAATTTGTTATAATAGCCCTAGCGCATACTCCTTATCTCCAACTCTTGCCAACCACAAACCTGTTTTTTAACACTAGGTTTTGTCTCTCAAATACCACAAAGAGAATCACATAATATGTATCTCCTGAGTCTGGCTTCTTTCACCACACAAAAATCTGAACCCCAATGTCCCTCAACTGGCGAATAGATAAATAGTCTCTGATATATCTACACAATGGAATACTACTCGGTAAAAGAAGCAATGAACTACTGATACACATGAATTTGTGGATTAATTTCAAATGCATTATTCAATTTGTTTTAAAAGAATAGTTTTTCAAGAAATGCACTAGATACACATATCAATTTATATTGTTACATTTGATACTGTGAAGAAGGAAAAAGAAATTCACGCTAATTTTGCTGTCACACCTCAAACTGCAGAAGTTATGGTCACAGAGTGTGATAAGATAGAAAAGACATTGAATTTGTGCTTGGAAGGCATGAACAGAAAACGTGTTTAAGGTTGATGGCAATGTGATGCATCGGAAAGTATTGATCCTATTACAAAGACTTCAGCAAGGTATCCCTTGAAATGAGTGATGCAAGCAATTTATTGCCAAATAAGCACTGGTTAAACAGATCCAGAAATAGCTTTAGACTGAAAAATACAAAAAGTTACTGGAAAAAAGAGAGACCAAATTCACATAAGTTTTATTATAGTATATTGTTATAATTTCTCTATTTTGTTATTAGTTATAGTTTTTCACAATTTAATGTGCCCAATTTATAAATTAAACCTTATCATAAGGATGTATAGGAAAAATAGTTTATCTGATGTTCTTTACTATACTTGGTTTCAGGAAACTGCTGGGTGTCTTGTAATGTGTCCCCTGTGATAAAAGAAGAATACTAAACACTATAAAATAATAGTAAATCTGTGTCATCAGAAAATTATTTAGAAGGAATATGGTACTGCTTCTAATCCAGATATATGTAGCTTTTGTTTTTCATCTTCTTCATTGTATTTTACTATTAAGTGGGCATAATCACTGCTTAAAAACAGAAATAATTCATACAATATTGATTTACGTATATACATATGCATAGACTTAGGTACTGATAAAATTTTATATGAAAAATAAAAATGCTTATGTATATCAGAAAAAAGAAGACTATCAATCAGAAAAAAAGCCTTTAATTATAGAAAGTAATAAGGAGATATTAATAATTTTAGTTTCTGTAAAAGTATTTCTTATTTTAACTTTCCTCTGTTTACTTTATTTGTTGTTTGTTTTCATCATTATATAGTACCATAAATATTAGCACAAATGATGAAATAAGGTAAATATTCATTTTGGGTAATTGTTTTTCCATTTTCATCTTCCTAATAATTTTTTAAGTAGTCAGAACAATTATATTGAAAATACCTTTTCATTGCATACATGTGGGTAGGTAACAGATGATGGAGATAGGTAGATAGAGGGATTGATATATATATGACAAATAGATAAATGACAGATAAATGATATATAGATGATGAATAGATAGATAGATAATAGATCCATAGTCACTTTAACAGAACCAAGTTTAATAGTCTTCAATTAACCAAAATTTTAATATATGAAACATAGAAACTAATAATCAAAATAGAACCAGAGACTTGGAAATGAAGAATAATTGACAGTTACCAGAGGGGATGAAGGAGGCAGGTAATGGGGAAAGAAGGAGAAGGGGCAAGCAATGGAACTCAAATAGAGGACTCATGGACATAGATAATGAGGGAGATTGACTGTGGGATAGGGGTTCAGGGTAGGGGTGAACAATGGGCAAAAATGGTGGGATAACTGTAAGTGAACAGTGATAAAAAGTATATAAATTAGGTATGTTATTTTAGATTATTATATTTGTCAGGTGTTGCCTCTATGATCTTTATCTCTTTAATATAAAATATTTTGTTATAAATGTTAGACTTTTTAATAAAAAAGATAAAAATATGACAGTGAAAAGACAGCAAGCTCACAGCTATTAAGAACCACACCTAAAACAAAAGCAAACTAAGCAAACAGCTAGAACAGGAACAGAACCACAGAAATGGAGATCATATGGAGGGTTAGCAACAGGGGCATGGGAGGAGGAGAGAGGGGGAAAAGGTACAGAGAATAAGTAGCAAAAACAGTGGGTAGAAAATAGACAGGCAGAGGGCAAGAATAGTGTGGGAAATGTAGAAGCTAAAGAATTTATGACACATGGACATGAACTAAAGAGGGGGGGAATGTGGTGGGAGAGGGTGTGCAGGGTAGAGGGGAATGATGGGGGAGAAATGGGACAACTGTAATAGCATAATCAATAAAATATATTTTTTAAAAAAGTGGTAGTGTGACAAAACAGCCTGATGCACTATGAAACAGAGATTATGTGTGTGGGGGCAGGTGATAGAATAAGAATGATACCTGATTATCTGAACCTAAATAAAGTCTCTAGGTCTAGCCTGGGATCAAAAAGTAACTACTAGCAAGTTAGTTAATCTTTCTGTGCCTCCATTTTCTTACCTGCACATAAGTTACATGTCCTATTTCACCAGTTTGTTTTACAGAGTAGAATTTTTTTTAAATTAACAAAAGAGTTTTAGATTCATAGAAAAATTTATCAGAAAGCATAGAGAATAAGAACATGGATAAATCATTTTGCATTCCTACCAGCAATGAATGAGAGTTCCTGTTTGTGCAGATGCTTACCAGCATTTTGTGTTTTTGGTGTCTGGGATTTTAGCCATTTCAATAGGTGTGCAGTGGTATCTCACATTTGTTTATTTTGCAATCCTCCAAATGATGTATGATGTTGAGCAGCTTTTTATTTGCTTATTTGTCATCTGTATATTTTCTTTGGTGAGGATTCAGATCTTTTGCCCATTTTTAAGTTGGGTTGTTTATTTTCTAGTTGTTGAATTTTAGGAGTTCTTCTATATACTGGTTCATTCTCAGTTATGCCTTTTGCAACTATTTTCTCCCAGTTTATGGCTTGTCTTTTCATTCTCTGAACATTATCTTTTACAGATTAGGGATTTCTATTCTGATGAAGCATATCTTGCCATTGCTTCTTTCATAGATTGTGTTTTAGTGTACCTAAAAATTCCTTGCCAAACTCAAGGTCACTTAGAGTTTTTTTGTCCTTTTCTATAAGTTTTATAGTTTTGTGCTTTACATTTAAGTCTATCACCTATTGTGAGTTAATTTTTTATAAGATGAAAGGTCTCTGTTTAGATTTAAATTTTTGTATATGGATGTCTACTTGTTCTAACACCATTTGCTGAAAAGTCTATCCTTTCCCCACTGCATTGTTTTTGCTTCTTTGTCAAAAATCAGTTGAAAGCATTTATGTGGGTCTATTTCTGGGAGCTTTTGTCTGTCCCACTGATCTGTTTGTCTATTCTCTTAGCAATACCACACTTTCCTAATTACTGTAGTTTATAATAAGTCATGATTCCAGGTAGTGGTATCAACCCTCTGAGTTTGTTCTTCTTCAACATTGCATTTGCTAATATTATTTTAATATTTAAATTAAATACTGTAAGTGTTATTTCTTATTAAAACAATTTCCTTATTTCTATGGAAGAATGTTCCTCTATTGAGAAAATTTAAGAACTGTCCAAAGCTTCATTGTCCAAAACAAGAATCAGTCAGTTCCAATCACTTCATGGAAAGAAAATGGAAATTCTAGGCAATTTCCACAGGCTGATCATCCACTCTATTGTGTTTTTCTGTTGACACATGTTACTGCAGTTCCACAGTCTCCATTGTTCACTATTGTAGCATGCCCCCAGATTAGTCTCACACTCATTTGTCAGAGGGTAGGAGAAGAGAAATTGTATTTCCATGGACTCAGTCATTTCCAAATCTCAATGTCATAGGCCTGAGCCCTAGATGCCACAGATCTTTTTCTATATACACAGGATTCTATGTAGCCATTCCTACTAACCTTTCACTCCAAAACACACACAGATTATGTCAGAAGAAGTTCCCTGAATCAAGCACAAACAGCTGTGAGTAAGTTCTCTTTCTAGATCATCCAGTCTATGTATTACCCCCAAGTGTCTGGTGAATTTGTCCTCTCATGGAGCAGAGTAGAGCAGGTGGATGGGGTGTGTTCAGTCAGTTAGGGCTATATTAGAACATCACAACCAAAGACATTGAAATAAAGTATGAACTGACAGTTATGGGGAGGGTAATAGGGAAAGGGCCATCAAAGAACGGTATAAAGGACACATGGACAAAGCCAAAGGGGATAGGTTCGAGGGTGGGAGGGAGGGATGGGGTATAGGAGACCGTTCTGCATGGCATGGGCCCAGACAGGACCCTCAGACAGGTTCTTCCATGGGGAATCAGGCCTGCATTGTACTTAGGCTGTTTTGAGAGTTGCTTTTGCTAAAACTCCCTCACTCTGAATTGCAGCAAACGTTTACTGCATATCTTTAAAGTAATTTCCTAAAATCCATGCTAAACCTTCCAAGGATGGGTGTAACCAGTTCAACCACTTTTCCCTTTGCATTTGCATATATCCTTTTCCTGTGATGTGATTAGTGGCATCCTCTCCTTTGTTTTCTGTAAAAGGTAACCACCTAAAGTGAATCTGTGCATAGTAAATGAGGACCATCATGCAATGTTCCCAGAAAAGCAATAAAAGCTTGTCAAGGCAAGGGTCTGGGTGCTTTCCTCTTGAGAGAGTGACCATGTAGTCCCTTTTCCTCCACAGGACTCAGTAGTCAGTGTGAATTTGTCTCATCTTACCCACAATGCAGCTGACACCGCTTGCTGGTGTCCACACCAATGGGGGAATGTGATAGGGTGAAAATGGAAACAACTGTACTTGAACAACAATAAAAAAACCCTGAAAACAAACAAAAAAAGAAGTGTTCCTATTTCAGAGTATTTCAAAGCAAAATGACTAAAACCTTGAATTTTGCACCTCCTCCCTACTATATATCTTCACACATATGCTAATTTGTTTTTTCTCTCTCCAGCAACAATTAAAACACAAAACAAGAAGGAAAATGGGGAGAAGCATTCATCCCATCAAAACTTACTCTGTTATGTGTGATTTTCCCATTACAATGAGTACATGCTTCCCAGAAGCCAACGATTTAACCTTGCCTAAAACTTAGCTTACAAACCTGTCTTATGAATGCCCTTAACTCCTTGCTAAAGAAAATACAGACTTTGAAACTCTAACAGCAATTAATATAATATTATTGCTGGAAAAATAAACAAACAACTCACAGTGGCTAACACATCTCAAAGGAAAATTTATTACATATTTTTAAAGTAATCCAACTGAAGAATCACATTGTAGTGACAGCATTAGGAAATGTGACATTGGATCATAACGTGACTTTATAACTGGATTTTGAAGTAATTATTTATTTTCCCTCATTTTCTTTCTTTTTAATGGTTTAAAGTAAGCAGTCTATCTGTTATTTTAATGCCTTGGAAATTTTGTAGGGGCATAGAATATAGAAGTTTCCTTAAGTTTTTCTTTTTACACATCCTAAACCCTGAAAAAAATTTAGAGGCTAAAAAAAAGGAAAATGTAATTTCTGGGTGAAGATTGTGTTCTGGCAAATCAAGAAAGAAAATGCAATCCCCCAAATTAAAAATAAACACTTCAAATAATGCAGCTAAGAGATGTCCTTAGGCAAAGGGAGCTTCTGCCTCCCCTGCTAGTAGCAGCTCAAGGAGGATGAGTTGATACATATGTGAGAGGAATATTTCCATTATGTATAAATTGATAAAAACAGAGGTAGAATGCCTCACTGATGATTTCTGTTGCTGAAAGAGATTTTTAAAAATGTGCTGTACTGAAGGAGCAAATGGACAGGAATCAGGTATCCATATCAATTTGAGTGAACCTGATATGGAGAACAAGATAAACTCGGGTGCATCAGGATAGTATCATCCTGAGGAGATGATTTTATAGAAGGGGTCACAGCTGCAGAGCTGAGGGGAAGTATTCCACTGCCCAAGTAATGGGTATTGAAGTTAGAAATCAATTTGATTTACAAAATGCACATAATATTTACTGTTTATAGATGCTATTTCTGGAGATTTTTACAACTTACATAATCAACAAAATATGAAGTTTACAATATCGTAAATTGCATATGGCAAATTTGTAACTGCCTAAAAACTGAAGAAACACATTACATTTTTCTAGTACAAGAAAAATTCTATAAAATATATCACACTTACCAGGTTGACCCAAGAATGTTAGACTTGCTGATTTTGTGTACTTTTCAATTTTGTTGGACTAAGTTTATAGCATTTAGCTGAAGTAGTATAGAATTTCAAAAGTGCTAATTCTCTGAAAGAATGATGGTTATCAAGTATTGACTTTTTAGCATAATTCTGGAAACTTTTGTGATACCATGAGTCAACAATGTTCACTGTACATTTAATTTTGCAGCATGAATTTAAAGGGAAACTTTTTTTTGCAAAAACTTTCAATTGCTTCATGTGTTTTCTCCTCTGTAAATTATTTAGTATTCAACTAAGTCATAGTTCTTGCCAAGTTTCTCTTCTTCAATTTGTGAACTCATTAATTATAGACTTTAATGTGATTGAGCTATGTCATAAAATGTACATTTCAATTGCATCTATTAAAAATCCTGGTGAACATAAGCACACGGAGAATTTAAATGCTACGTGAAATCACCTTTCTTATTATAGTCATGCGTCGCTTAATGAATGGAATATGTTCTAAGAAGTTCACTGTTAGGCAATTTTATCACTGTACAAACATCACAGAGTGCACCTAACACAAAACTGCATGGTACAGCCTATTGATCCTATGCTACAAACCTACGTAGTAGGTTTCTGTAGTGAATACTGTAGGCAATTGTAATGCAATAGTACTTGTGTACCTAACCATAGCTACACATAGAAGGGGTACAGTAAAAGATAAAATAGTATACCTGTATAAGGCACTTACCATAAATTGAGCTTGCAGGACTTGAAGTTACTCTGAGTGAAACCAGTGAGTGAGCAGTAAGTGAATGCGAAGGCCCGGGACATTACTGTACGCCTCCATAGACTTTATAAACCCTGTACCTTAAGCTACACCCATATGTAAAAAAAATGTATTTCTTCAGTAATAAATTAATGTTACTGTAACTTACCTATTTTATAAACTTTTAATTTTTCTAACTTTTCAACCTATAATAACATTTTAGCTTAAAACACAAATATATCGTGCAGTTGTACAAAAGTGTTTTCTTTCTTTATATCTTTTTTCCATAAGCTTTTTTCCATTTTTAAACTTTTTTTATTAAGAACTAAGACCAAAAGAGGGTCAGGGTCATCTATATCATTGTCTTTCCCCTCCACATTTTGTCCCATAGGAGGTCTACATGGGCAATAACATGCATAATAACAGTGCCTTCTTCAGGAATACATTTTGAAGGAGCTGACTGAGGCTCCTTGAGGAGGTCTCACTATTTTCAAAAACGTATCTGTGGTGCTTTGCTTGGTTTATTTTTTCATCATAGATTTCTTTGCTAGCAGATAATTTGCCATGAACATTCCTCTCTATTAATAGAAACTTTTTGGTGTTGAGGTCCATGTCTTTATACCTTCTAACGAGCTTGTTGAGGTCTGCAAAACCTGCTAAACACTTCGTGGTGAAATTTCATGGTGATTCTTCTCTTTTTCCCACAATTTCCTTTTCTCTGGTTTCTTATTCAGCTATGCGTTCCTGTTCCAGTTTCAACATTCTTGGCAACCACCTCTAGGAGATCCTCAATGTCATCTTCACACCCAAGATAAAGTTGTTTGCCATCTTAATCAGTCCTGTTGAGTTTTGTAACCTTTGTACCCTTGACAAATCCTTTGAAGTCATGGATGAACTCCTTTGAGTGTCTTCTTCCATATGTCATTTATATACTCTTTAGTAACAGTACCCCAAGCCAGAGCAAGGTTCTCGATGCAGTCTTAGATGTGATCCTTCCACAATTGCATCAGTGTCCTCTCAGTATCTCCCTCAGTTGCAGCAGTGACCTGAGCAAAGATCTTCTTTGGGTAGTAGGCCTTTGACCCATTGGTTTTGATTCCCAGTCAAGGCACATGCCTGGGTTGCAGGCCAGGTCCCTAGTAGAGGGCACATGAAAGGCAACCACACAGTAATGTTTCTCTCCCTCTCTTTCTCCCTCCCTTCCCCTCTGTCTAAAAAGTAAATAATTGAAAATCTTTAAAAAATAAAATAATTTTTTAAAAGATCAGGAGTAGATTATTTTTTCAATGAGAAAAAAATTCTTACAAGTGATCAATGATCATAAATTTCAGTTCCCTAAGCAGATGCATAATTTTTGGATCTCACATCATGAATACTCAAATAATAAAATTTCTCCTGGGTCATTTTCTCTGCTCAATAATCACATTCATTAGTTTCCAGTATCTTTATGTTGGCCCATGATACATTTTTAATCTAAAATTTTACATCCCACTTTATTTTTTTAAAATATTGTCCTTCTGTTTTCTTCTAAATTCTCTTTAAATGAAATTCCCAAGCATGAATAAAATTTCCTTTGAGACTTCTTAGAATTTCTAATATAATTTTGTTACTTAGAATGGATAGTAAACCAAGGCAGGGAGGAGGAGGGAGACATGTCTCACCCACTGACTCAGCAGTCCTGAGTCTGGTCTGATAATATTGCCAGGTATTCCAACATCACAAGAAATATCATGATAGCACAGGAGGAGGGAAGTCCTTGAAATTCTATATATCATTTCCACTCTCTAGGAAAGAAAGTCTTAGAAACTGTGTATTCATCCCACGGCCTAGTAGGGGGAAGTGAAGGGGATCCTTAGTACCCAAAGAAAAAGCCCATAAAACAACTTTGATTAATTGCCTACTTCTGGTCATTATCTGTTTTACAAGGGGATCCCTAGTGCTCACAGAAACGGCCCATAAATAACTTTGGGTAACTGCCTCAACTTTAAGTGCCTCCTGTCAGGTATCTGTTTTACAACAAGATGAACAAATGGAGTCTGGAGCAAGATAAGGATTCTGGCTAACAGACCCCCACATATCTATGATTGAGTAGTCATATCCCCCCAGGGAAGCTGGCACCACTTTTACCCCATCAGTCAATATGTAACTTCTTCACCCCAACCCACCAACTAGGTAAGTCCTCAGAACAAAGGACCTGATGCTCTTGCTACCCTTGTTTTTGCTGCCTTTGCCTTACTCTGCCCTGCCCTGATCCTATCCCTTTCATCCCCACCTTGGCAAGGCCCATTCTCTTCCATGAGAATGTAGCGCTAACAAACCCTGCTCATACACTGAGCTCTAATTCTTTACTGCATCAGCAAGGAGAACCAAGAGGAGTTTTTCCCACAACAATTTGGTAAGGACTGGCATATTTACAAATTTGAGTCTATTCACCAAAAATAGTTCATTTGCTAACAAGAGATGTGAAGGCAATCAGAAATGAGTATAATTTATCTTTAGATTTTATTGTGTTTCCCAGAAAATAAATAGCCAACATAATATAATGAGAGTCAATTCAATGTAAAGCTTAAGAACACAGCCTCGAGACTCTAGAGCCAGACTTAGTTCAAACCTGGGCCCAGTAATAATTAGATGTGTGATTTTGGACAAACTGCTTATTATCTCTCAGCCTCAGGTTCCCAATCAACAAAATGAGGACAATTGCAGTACCTACTTGATATGATGTCTGTGAGAATTAATTGAGTTTATATATGTAAAAATGCTCTGATTGGTGTCTGTCATGTAAAATGCATTATATAAATTCTCATTATTATTTCCTTCTTAGGGTTAACTAACCATTATACTTTGGGGAGATCAGGAGAAAGAGAGGGCTGTATTTTGTTGCAGTTTGTTTTGCTGTATTATACACAATATTGTGCTATGGCACAATATTGAATGTGACTCTTGCTGCTTTCTGCAAGTTTGTGCTGATTCCTCCAAGACTGGAAGCAATATATAAGGTAACAAAATCTTAATACCCTAAAGTTTAGGACATACTGGAGGTTGTGAAACCAATTCTGCCATCCCATTACTCATCTCCAAGTTATATAAGTGAAGTAAACAAATTCACTAGAAGTCTGGGGTTGAGGAGGCTAACAAAGAGAATTTTATTTGAATAAAGTTGTTGGAGTGAAATACTGGCTGTTTTTTACTCCAGGTCAAGTGGGAAGTACAACAAGGATTGGAGTAAAACTGTTGCCAGGATAAGTATAAAGGGGGAAATATCAATTGAGGTCTAGACATAAAGAGAGTGCTGCTTTGGGAATTGCCTGCATGTTTATCAACATCAGAAATGTTTGCTGCCAAGAGACTAGGCATGAATTCACCAAAAGAGCCAGGTTGGGTCATCTTAAAGTGTAGTCTATCCAAGCTAACCACTTAAGGAGGCAGAACGCCCCCAGTAGAGGGTTGACTGGAGAAATCCCAAAAGCTGAGGTTGAAGCCGAAAGCAACCAAGAAAAGAAAGCAAGGTCTTCATCAGGGGAGCTGCACCCAAAAGTTCCTAGCAGGAAGGTCTGTCTCCAGGGAAACCCACAAAAATATACTACAAGGAGAGTTAGTATAGTAACTGGCATTGTCACACCTAGAAATCCCAGTGATAGATTCAAGTGGCACAACTGAAGTATGACTTTCCTGGTTTTTGCCTCCTCTGTCTCTCTCCATTCTAACCCTGGGACAAATAGATGCAATTAAGGGAGTGAGAAAAGGGAGTAAAAATAAAGTGAGAAGCGTTTCTGTCTAGCAGATCTTACCTGTAGGAAAGATAAAGTTTTAAATTGAATTATATTTGTGAATATGTGGTTATTAGGCTATATATTTGCATACAGTTTATGGAAAGAAAATATAAATGACTCTTAAGTGCAGGAATACAAGCTCAATCTCATTCAGATTAGAACACCTGCAAATTAAGACCAAGTTGAAAATTTCTTTTTACTTATTGAATTAATAAAGACAACACGTTTGTGACACTACGTTAGAGAGGATGTGTGAAAGAGATACAATATCATTAATAGTGGGTAGGTAATTAGAACTGTTGCATACCTTTGGATACCTTTGTTCTAGTATCTTTAGAAATAACAGAAAATAATCATTACCTCTGCTAAAATTTGAGTGGCTAGGTACATGGGGGAGAGAGAGACTGTGTTATTCAGTATGAATACTATAACATTATGTTTCTTATGTATTCACTACCTATTTATATAATAAAATAAAAAATACCAAAAATTTACCTCTGAATAGATAAAGTAAAATTTGGGAAATTCTTTTTTTTTAATATATATTTTTTATTTTTAATCAGTATTTTTAGAAATTCTTAAACTATTGGGTAAATTATCAACTGCAATAACAAATAAGATTTGTGTAGTATTCTTAATGACTCACCAGATATATTGATAAAGACAATATTTTTCATTTGAGAATATATGCACAGTAATCATTATCAGTGACTCAAAACAACAGTATGTCATTGGGTTAGAAAGACATGAATGTTTGAAAGTGTCGAAAAAAGATATGATCGTAACTAGTCAGTTCATAAAGCATAACTGAAGCAACATCTAGCGTTGCCCACTGTATATCTTTGGAGCCTCTAAAATTAAACAAATATGGTTATAGCTGTGATATAGTTTGTCCAAAGAAAGGTTATATTGTAACAGAAATAAAAACATGATTTTCTTTTATTTTGTCCTTTTAAAAGATTTCTTTAGTCTATTGATAGCCTAGTAGACCAACTCATTATGATAATCTCCGAGTACATAAAGGATGAATTCATCAAGTTTCCATGAGAGAAACATCTAATTACAGGAAGAAAACCATTGCTTTTACATCTTTGAAGCCATCTCATGATGCTCTGATCTGGGCTTGGGCAAGGGCTGTTGTAGGAATCACTAAACTGAGAATTTTTAAATGAAGCACAGAAGTAGACCACATACAAGGGGAAAATAAAAATTAATAAATATAGCTGAATAAAATAGGACAAAAATACGTAAGTTAATTCCAAATACAAAGTTGTGGACCTTAAATAATAGTTGATACAAAAATCTTTGACAGTATCTTCAAATTTGAAATAATTTGTGCATGTTAAATTTAATAAAATTTACAAAATCCTTGGGCACCAACATTTTCTTTTGTCTGTAATAGGCAGCAGTCAGACATGCAATTTCTTCAGGTTATTTCTCATCATTTAAGAACCACTTAAAGTCTTTAAATTTTCCAGAATGCGGATCTTTTAAAAATCATCACTTCAAAAAGTCATACCTCATTCCAGATAAAAGTATGTTTGTCTAAATACATAATCTTCCACTACGAAAACTCTGTTGTGGAAAGGTTTGGTGCAGATTGCCCTGAAAGATTATTTCTTATGCATTGAAAATTTTTTAAATCTCAAATTGCAAAAAAAAAAAAAAAAAAAATTGACAGCAATTCTCTAAAGTTTAAATGGTGGGAGACAAGGTGAAAATGTATCACCAAGAACAGTACAGAAATATTAAAAAAACCAACACCAAAAAAGGCTCTAATTTGTTAACTTGATAATAATTTTTAGTGAGGAATTTTCCCAACTCTGTCTCTCTCACAAATGGGTAGTAGCAACACTCTGCTCTAGAAAACACTCTGCTCTAGAAAACTGCCCCTTCTCAGGGCACTGAGATCATTTATTTTCATGAAAACCTCTCTTTTGTTCCATACATTGTTGCTGATGTTTTATTTTTACCACTTTTATGTCAGGGGAGTTTGGCATACCTAGTGCCTCTTTCAAATGACTAAAGAATATGAAAGTCCTTTCTTACTGATATTTTTAAAAGACACTCTAGATTCACATAACTAGGCTTTCCAACCTAAGATGGAAATTAAACAAGTCAGGTGAATTATTATGAAAACTAATATAAAACTATAGTAATTAAAACAATGTTAGACAAAAGAAAAAAATTGAGTCCAGAACAACCGACAGAAATATGTTTTCCTGATATTTATGAGAAGTATGTCAGCTCACTCGGGAGGGGAAAAGATGGTCTGAATAATAAATCCAGTTTGCACTATTGGACCCTGTAGGAGGGAAATGAATCTTGAAATCTAGATAATACAAAAAGCAATTCTGGATGGAATATAGACATAAATGTGAAAGTAAAAAAAATAAACTTTAGAAAAATAACATTAAAGGACATCTTATTCTTGGAGTAGACATAAATTTTCTAACAGATAACAAAAAGCTCTAAACATAAAAAAGATAAGTAATAAATTTATCTTTATTAAACTTAAGAACTTGTTTATCAAAAGATACCTTTAAGATAGTGAAAAATAAAGCCACAAAGTGAGAAAAATATTTTCATTTTATATGCCCAGTGCAGATTCATATTCGTAATATATAAAAAATTATACAAAGCAATGAGATAAACAACATAGACACAGAATGGAATAGCCACTTCAAAAAAGAAGATACCTATATGTATAGTCAAACTGCATACTTTCCGCAAAAGTGACTAGATAATTGAACAGGGAAAGGATGACCATTTTACTGGAAGCACTAAAGCAAGTGAATATTTACCTGCAAAAAGGAACCTCAATTTTTACCTTGTGTGTGGGTATATACCTATACACACAAGGCATATATATAAAGAAAATTAATCCTAAATGGATACCAGATTTAAAATCTAAACCAAAATTTTCTAGTAAAACACAGGAAAAAAATATTTATAATCTTGTAATAGGCAAAAATGCCTTAGCTAAAGCTCAAAAGGCATAAAAATTCATAAAATGGGCTTCTTAAAAATTTAAAACTTCTGTTCTTCAAAAAACAGTTACAAAAATGAAAAAAACAAACCACAAAATGGCAGAAAGTATTTACAAAACACATATCTGTATCCAGTATATTTAGGTAACTACATATGCCAATTATAAGACAAAAAAATGTCAGAGGAAGATATATGGGTGACAAATAAGCACATGTGCAACCTTGTAATCTTTAGGGAAATGCACATTGAATAAGATGCCATTACAAATCTGGAGTACTGGCAGGAATACACCCACGGAAAATCAACATGGAAAACATTGGCCTGTATCACTCCTAAGATATATACATAGATTAGACAGATTTGTACATCACAGTACAAGAGTACAAGAATTTTCGTACTAGCACTAGTTTAATAGTCCAAAACTTCAAACAGACTAAAAGTCTATCAACAGTACTACAGATAAATAAATATTATTATATTCATAGATGGAACATGCCATAGTAATATAAAGACCTGCTGATACATTCAATAACATAGATAAAGCTTGGGGGCACAACATTGAGTAAAAGGCCAGACACAAAAATATTCAAATGTGTCTGGCCTCTTGTCAAATGTGTCAAATGTATAACACTCATTTAAAGTTCAAAACAGACAGAAAGAATGCATGGGGCTAGAAGTCAGCACAGCAGTTAACTTTGGAAGTGGGTTGTTAATTAGGAGTCTTCTGGGATGTTAATGATGTTATTTATTTTGATCTGGTTGGTGTCTATGTGGGTGTGTTCAATTTATAAAAATGTATCAGTCTGCACACTTATGAGCTTTGCGGTAGTTCTCATATGTTATAATTCAGTTTAAGAGATTATTTAAAAAATTAATAATTAGCAAAATATAGTGTAGAAGTATAAATCATACATTTTTATTTTTTCCTCTCCTTATTGGAGGGTGATAACTTCAGTCTTTACATTATATATCCATAGCTATAAACAAAAATATATAACATTGAGCTAAATTTTACCTGGAATTTAATTTATACCATAGCATTTCTCTGTTGTTTTTTTTTTTTTTTTTAATTCTAATAAAGAATAATCTAATGACTCTTGGAGAACTCTAGTTTTTTTCTCCTCATGTCATTATGCCTTATGTTGAAATATATTTTCAAAAGGTATATAATTCTTAATTATTTTACTTGAATAAGTTTCTAGATGGTCATTTTTTCCATAAACAAACATTGTCACTGAAAAAAAGTCACTTTATAAAGTAAGTTATTGTCATAAACTATTATGTATATTTATATGACCAAATTTTTCTGACCATCTACTAATCTAACAATTAAAATTTCAACCTTGAACTGGTTTGAGTCTTAGGGGAAAAAATAAAACCTTCCAAAAATCAAACTACTATTGATTTAGTTATTTGTAACTTGTTATTATTTTCAAAATTGCCAAATAAAACAACCATAACCCAATTTACTGTGAATTAGGACACCTGAGTTCTAACCTGGTTTTTGTTACTGAGTGAACTTGGATGAGTCTTTAAGCCCTGTGTGTCACTTAACTCATTTGAAAAAAAATAATGCCAAATTTTATTATCTGTAAGGTATTCCTTAGTTTCAGTATATGTTGTTACAGATAGGTCAAATTAGTTAAACAGCAAAACTAATTTGACTATAACTACACTACCTAGGACGATTCTCATGTATGAAACACTCATTTTTATGATGAAAAGATAAATTTCCCCCAAAATGTATCAAAACAAGAAATCAAGACAGTTATCATGCCAGAGAGTAAAACTTTGTATAATTATAAATTTTGAATCTGAACTACAATAACTTGTTATTTTAGAACTGGGCCCTGGCCATGCGGGTCAGTTGTTTGGAGCATCAACTTACGCACCAAAAATGTTTTGGGTTCAATCCCCAGTCAGACATAAAGAAGGTAACTGATTGCTATGTCTCTCTTACATAGATCTTTTTCTCTTTCTCCCTCTTCTCTCCCACACATTCCCCTTCCTCTCTCTGTAAAATCAATAAATATATCTTTGGGTGAGGATTTTTTAAAAATGGGCATGACTTTCATTTTTAAACAGCAGCCAGCCACACACCGAAGCACTCATCCTGAAATACTTGAATTCAAAGCTTAAATCAATGTAAGTGTTTTCAAATACAAATTAGGGAATTCTTTCTATTTTACTCCAATACAGCACAAATATTATATGGACTATATCTATAAAATAAACATTAAGAAAGATGGGTACCAGGTACAGGTACTAAGTTTATAAGAGATAGATTTGTGGTGGTTAATTTTACATATAAACTTTACTGGCCTCAGGGTTGCAAATAGCTAATAAAATGTTACTTCTGGGTGTTGCTGTAAAGATGTTTCTGGAAGAATTAGTATCTGAATGAGTGACCTGAATAAAGCCATCCCCACTGTGCATAGGTATCATGCACTCTTCAGTGCCTAAAAGGAACAAAAAGCCTAGAGAAGGGCAAATTCTCCCTCTCTCCCTCTCTCTCCCTCTCTCCCTCTCTCTCCCTCTCTCTCCCTCTCTCTCTCAGCTGAGACATTTATCTTCTTCTGATCACTGGTATTTGTTCTTTCTCTGAGATTTCCTTTCAATCAGGATTTACACCACCAGGCTTCTGTCCTATTGGTTGTTTCTTTGGAGAAGTCTGACTAATACAGCCTAACATTCCACATTTTATTCCTTTTCACCTTAATGTTTTATGTTACTTTACTATATATTAATATTATAGCTCCTATCATTTTATCATCGTCAATTGTTTACATGCCTCTCTCCACAGTTGAACTGTGAGTCCACTGGAACTTAATTTTGCTCATTTTTATTAGAACCATCACAATGTCAACCATTTGGAAGACTAACTGTCTGTGGAGGAGAAATTTTCAGTTTTATCACTTCCTAATCCACTGACTTCTAGCTCAGGTCTCTGAGACAATAATGGCGTTCGATGCTGTTCATACTGAATAAGTCATTCATGTGTTCTTTTTAATTTCTACTCAATATTCGCAGAACTATAAAAACTGTACCTTTTTTAAATAAATAACTCTCCATCTATGACCGTACCTGCCTTTAGCTGCTCCTCACAAACTCTGCATCATCACAAATCCCTTAGCTAACATTAGGCAGCAGCACTTGAGCTGCTGGGGGAATCTGACTCTTATTTGAGGAAAGCCATTATTTTAAAAAGTTACAAAAAAGATGGATACCAGAGAAAAATAGTAGAATAATTGGTCAGGGCATAATAGTTAGAGAATTTAAGACACAGAAGATGAATTGGGTCCAACTTTCTCAGGGAAGGAGTGGGGAAAAGGAAAAAAAAAACCAAAACATCAATTTCCTAAGGTGTTATAGCTAGTTAGTCACATGGGCAAGATGAGAACTCTTGTCACTGTCTAGCTCTCCTAGTAAGAAAGTTCCTCCAAGTGTGTTCTTCCAGAACTGTCTGCTCCAGTCACCCCTGATTAGCTCTGCAAAAGGCTGTTTGAAGGCTTACCACTCACAGATAAGGAGTGACCCCATTTTAAAATACTTTCTGTGAGATGAGCACCAGTTGAAATATAGAGGTACAACCATTTGATTGAACTCATCTTTTCCCAAGTGATAGAGGAAAAACATTAAATCAAATTATCTCTAAAACACAAAATTTAAATTTTAAGTTTCAATTCAAATGGAACCTCTTTCTCAAAGCATTAGCTGATCTTTCCAGTTAGATAACTTTCTCTTGTCTCGAACTCCATCACTCATTTGGCTATTTTTATGCCACTTGTCATTATGATGGTAGTATTATAATGATTTGTGATGTTTTCTCATCCGATCCACCTCCACCCCTAACCATAGTGTTTAATCCTTAAGGGCAAGAATCATTACTATTCATCTTTTATCGGGCTGCATGCCACCTGTTAGATGCTTAAATGTTTCTTGCTTAAATGGGTTGATGAATAAATAAATACTCTAGTTTAAATGTGATAAAACAAGAAAGAGATAGAAATCAGCCACAATAGCAACACATCTTTTTAAATGATTAGGCTAGTAATAAAATCCATACTTTCATCATCTCTGTAAATTGTTATTTATCTTTAAACATAAAGGCAATGTGAAAAATTAAAACTCTATAGAGCTGGGTAGTGGATAAACGGTTTTATAATGTTGTTCTGTCCATTTTTCCGTGTGCTTTAAATATTTTACCACTTAGAACACCCTGGGTCACAAGACAGTGGTAATGCAGTCAAACGTCAGCTCTCGGATGTCTCCATCTCACACAACTGGTTTTTGACCAAGTTGTTCACAAAAAAAAAAAAAAAAAAAAAAAAAAAAAGTCTCAGTTGTTGAACAAAACTTTGGTTCTAGATCTGACAACACTTTCATGCTGATACCTGTGTGACTAGTCACCTGTATATTTCTGGTTTGAAACAAATCACTTCTTGAACAGCCTTCCAGAATGAATTATGTTCGAGAACTGAAGTTCCTCTGTACTTTTAACATAAGCACAATACCACATCACCTACACTTACGGTGCTTGTCATAAGTAACTATTTTTAAAACAGTGTAGAAATATGCTACTAATCATAGATAATATATGCCATAAAATACATAGAACACAGGAACCAACATAAAAGGAAGATTTCCAAAGCAAATACAAGTTTTAGAGATTTTATGAAACAAAAAACACAGGTTTACATGATCACAAAATACAGTTTCTTAACACATTCTCCTACCAAGTTTAGCTACTTAGTTTTCCTAACTCTCTAAGAGTAAAAGGATCAAAGGTGAAAACTGCACACAATAAAAGAGCTGAGGAATATAAAATGTATAGTCATGTAGGGGTATTTGATGGAATGTGTCATTCAGGAAGACTTACTATATCATTTAAAAAGAAATACTTTGTGATAAAATGGTGAGACTGTTCTTCAGGGTGAAGGGAGAGGTGGAGAGTGGGGAAGGGTGAGGAGTGGGTCAGTCAACTCTATTCAATATAATTTTTTAAGATTTTATTTATTTGTATTTTTTATTGTTGTTCAAGTACAGTTGTCTCCATTCCCCCCCAAAATTCCCCCCTACCCCAGCCATCCCCACTTCCCATCCTTGACCTACCCCTCTTTGGTTTTGTCCATGTGTCCTTTATACCTGTTCAATAGCATCTTTAAGAACTCAGAAATAGGGTAACATTTCAAAAGGAATTGTATTATTTGTATAATAATAAAAGTTTTAAAGTTTGAAAAAAGTAATTAGGGTCCAATTGGAATATTTTATGTCTTGGTAATTCAACTGAAGTCAATTTAACAGAGAAAAAAATTGAACTTCTACTAGAGGCCAGAAATTAGTTATAAGGTATGGCTGTTATGGGGAATTTTAATAAATTCTAAAAGATATTATATAAAAACCCTTGATAAAACCTATTTTTGTGAAATTATCTTAACAAGGTGCATTATTCAACTACATAAGTTAATTGAGATATGAAATAAAAATCTCATTGACTATTTAAAGGAAGTGAAAAGCCTAGAGAGCTATAAAAGTCTGTTCTTCAAAAGCAGGAGGGCCAGAGCAAGTTTTCTGTAAGAGTGGCATTCTGTTGAGATGCAATATAACATCTCTGTCCAGAAGGACCTGAAACAAAGATTCTGTTATTAATATCATGATATATAGCTCCAGCATCAGTTTTTTAATCAAATGAGCATGATATCATCTGGCAAGAGGTATTGTCCACTCATTTAAAAAGGGGAGGAAAATCCTTGTTTCCAAACAAGGGCTGCATCACGATGATTTACAAAGCCAGAGCTGTCATCTCGCTCTCTGTCCATGAGTCTGTTGCCGTTTTGTTTGTTAGTTCAGTTTGTTCATTAGAGTCCACATATGAGTGAAATCATATGGTATTTGTCTTTCTCTGATTGCTTATTTTATTTAGCTTAATATTCTCCAGGTCCATCTACACCATCACAAAGGGTAAAATTTTCTTCTTTTTTTTTATGGTCGAGTAGTATTGCATTGTGTAAATGTCACGTAGTTGTTTTATCCACTCATCCACTGATGGACGGTTGGGCTGCTTCTGTACCTTGGTGATTTTAAATAATGCTGCAATGGACATAGGGGTGCTTGTGGTCTTTCCAATTAGTATTTTGGGACAGCTAAAGGTAGGGAAGGTAAGGAGTAGAGGGATTGAGCAAAAAGGAAAAAGGACTCATGGACATGGGCAATGGTATGGTGATTGCAACAGGGAGAGAAGTGTAAGAGGACTAAATGGTAATGGAAAATAATACAATAAAATTATATTAAAATTAAAAATATTAAAAGCCATAGAAAACTACAGAAAATGAATACATATATTTTTAGAGATTTAAGGGTCTTTGAGCTTCATTTAGTCCAGACCTATTATTTTACATTTGAAAAAAATTAGATTTGCTGATGAATATTCAGTTTTAGATAAAAGCCTGGAATCAAGAGCTTCTGACTGCCAATCCACTTTGACAGGATGCCTTACAGAAATTAAAATAAAACAAACTGAATTTTAAAAAAAACATTTTTCTTGCTTCAATGATGTGATGTTTATAAATTTTTATGGATGATTATGAAAAAATCCAAATAACATTACTCATATACCATCAGTTTGGTGTATCCAAACTTAAAAAAAAAAAACCAGTAAATTTCTTAGTCTAGAATTGTTTCTGCCCAGTGAGCATTCAGGCAAGACAAAGCAATGTAGTATAATAATAAGAAGGAATTTCCTCTAAATGTTTGATTACCCATTCAAAGGCACTAGAGGGCATTTTGGAAAGCACAGAGCACCAGGCAGCCACAGAGCACTGAGCAGTCATCCTTTTGTCTGTGATGCATTCTATTGACAACCAAAGTGGAATAGAAATGTATGAAATAGTTTCTTCAATTTATAGAAATATTTAAGTTTAAATATTATTCTTAAAATAAGATACAAGGGCTAGTATAGGCAAATTTATCACATTTCAAACAACAGGCTTTAGAGTAAAATATTATATTTATACAAGGATTTATTTAAAATAAAGCTATATTCTAAATACATAAATATTTAATACACTGTCATAAATATAATTTATTTAAATCCTGAAATACCATAGTTTTCTTTGTAAATAGTTGTATTTATGCTTTAAATATATTTATGAAACGATAGAAGAGAAGGCTTTAAATCTATATGCAGAAAGGCTAGATTTAAGCTTCACATACTTTATCAGAGTGCTGTGAACTTTAACAACTTAAATCTCTATAAACTCTGGTTTATTCTTTTTCTCTTCTACCAAAAGGAAATAATATCATCTTCATGGGCATTGTTAAGTTTAAATTAAATTTTTATATAGAAGTGTGTTGAAATATACCACTGACATCCCTATTCTTTATTAATATATATTATTAGTTTATGTTTATATTGTCTATAAGAAAGGGAGTGAACTTACATGGCTCTAAGGATGGTGTCAATCAAACAGTCTAGTCTGGCACAAGTGCAGAGGCAAGAATCAAAACCTATTGTATTACCATATTGCTGAAAAGTTACTGCCATATATTTTCATAAAGAGAAATGATTATAATTACAGATGCAAAAAGAGAAAAATAGTACAATTTTAACATGGCAGAATACTTGAAGTATATTTACTGTTACTTTCATCTAAAAGGACTTGATTGGTTCTTTATTTATTAAATATTGAATTTGTTCAAGTACTACATATTTGGCAGCTCAAGACCCAATGGCTGGGTTTCTTGTTTGTCTATACGGATAATTAGATGTGGATCAATTCTAACTCTTACATTACTGCCAGAAACAGAAATCAGGTTCAGCCACTTTGAAAACTATCTCTGAGTCTCTTCCCAAATTAAACCTCTGCCTACCTATGACCTAGCAATTCCAGTCCTCAGTATGTAACCAAAAGCAATGAGGGCACAACTTCCCCAAAAGACAAATTTAAAAAAAAAGTCTTCATAGAAACTATAATAAAAATAGCCTGGAATTAGAAACACACTAAATGTTTATTGTAAGGACAAAAAACTGAGGCTTTATAATAGAATACTACACTGCAATAAAAGCAAATTACTGATACATGTAAAAATGTAGAGGATATGTCACTGCTATGTTGAGCAAAACAGTCAGTCACTATAGCACCCATAGTACGTCACTCTATTTATAGGAAGTTAAAAATAAAAACTGGCAAAACTCTCTTTGGTGATTAAAGTCAAAATTGTTACTCAAGTGGGATGCTGATATGAAAAAAACTCAGATATATGTCACCAATCTTGACACTGAAGCTGGAAGGGCTAGAGTGTTAGTGAAGGCTGGAAGGAGTGGAAAAATTTTTATTGGAAACTGGGTACAAATTGATTCGATTAATGGACTAGCGAAACAATTAGTAAAATGCTGGCCTGAAATAACACAAGCTGCAGAAAATGGTTGCCTTGGCAGACTATGAAAGAATTCACTGAGAAGGGATGTGGAAACCTTTCTAGAATGAAGGAATATTCTACATGTTGGTTAGAACTATGGTTACTTTGAACATTTGTTAAAACTGTGCACTAATGGTGAGTACTTTTTTCTTCCAGGTAAACTGAACCTCAATTTTTAAAAAGTAAAAAAGATAAAAATCTAACAAATAATATGTTTAAAAAGGTTTAAATTTTTTTCTAATACACAATACTGGTGTGCACTACTTTTAAAGCTGTGTGAAATGCAAATCACTTATGCATTCAACATATGTTTATGATTTCCAAATAGCACGAGGCTCACAACAGCTGTAGCTTTAAAAATCACCCTGTAGTTTTCACTTATGTCACTGCTGTGTCATCAATTACCTTGAACTATCTATGTTTTCCTGCAGTTTCTAATGTCAGAAAGCTAAGAAAGCTTGAGTATGTGTCTGCCACAAGCATATGTGACTTGTGTTAATAAAAAACAATCATAAAAATGTCTTAGTTAAAATATGTTGCTCTAAATTTTAAGTTTCAGCTATGGAGTTAGAACGGTTGAGCTTTTTGCATAGAATGAAAGAGACAGCTACAGTCGAAAACATCCAAATAAAAACCTTCAAGTGTCAGGTTACAGTGGATTGATGAACAATTATCTAGGTTAGGCAGAGCAGTTGAGATAATTTTTAAAAATCACATTAGACTTGAAACATATATGTCGATACACATTTGTGTGAGGACTACTTCTCATGAAGACGGTGCAATTAGTTTTCATTGATAAGTCCCATAAGCTTAAATAGGTTCTCCTCTTCTGTGATCATTCTGCGATCATTCTGTGATGCAAACACACCCAGGTGTAGGTAATAGCAGTGTTTCCTCTATATTTTTTAAAACAGATATTTTAGTAGCCTGAATAGTGTTCTGTCTACTTTTATGGGCTGCATTGTGTCTTCCTACCCAGATTCACATGTTGAAGTCCTGACCTCTAGTACCTTGGAATGCAACTGTATTTGTAGAGAGATAAGTTAAAAAAGATGTTTTTAGAGTGGGTCTTAACCCATATTGGCTAGTCCTTATAAGAAACACAGACACAGACATGTACATGTATGTACTTGTATGAAAGGAAGTCCAGGTGAAAACTTAGAGAGAGGCCTCAGTAGAAACCAACCCTGCCACCACTAGACCTCAGACTTCTAGCCTCCAAGGCAGTGAGAAGATAAATCTCTGTGGTTTAAGTCATCCCGTCTGTTACTTGGCTTTGGCAGCCTTAAAAACTTAATGGATAACCACATTACAAAAGAATACATTTGGAAGTAAATAACTGCCTCCTTTCATTTTACTTTTTGTAAATATGCCTTTTTATAAATTGTGTGGTCTGGGATTACCCACATCAACATGAATAGAACATGAGATGGGTGACTGAACCAGCAGGTGACATCCCACTGTGTTACATGGACAGCAAGTTCCCGGAGACATCCTCTTCCTGCAGGCACTCACGATTCCACTCATTCAAATATCTTACAGGGTTTTGTTTTGTTTTGTTTTTTGACTTTTCACGATATATGCAGTACCAAAAAGGCATTTCAAAGCACACTTTTAAATTATTTAAACAAGTTTACTTATTCATAGGCTCATTGACTTATTGTGCAATTAGAGAGCATGAATTTTCAATTCTGTTAGTCAAATACCTTTCGAGTTCCTAAGCAAGAAAGAAGCTCTGCTATGAAACTGGGTTACCATCCCCATCCCAGCTGTGGAGTGGGTGCAATTATTTCAGGAAGGAACACATGCATTGAAGATGAAGGCACAAAACATCATAGCTTCTATGATAGTAATTTAGTTTCCTAGAGTAAAGATTCAAACCAACATCTCCCATTAGTCTAGCACAATTACATAGTTTCCCCTTCCATCCATTTCTTTTAGGCTTTTCTTATATTTGGCACTTTCTACAGAATATTTGAGTGATCTAACATTAGCCACCCACACATTGTATTTACCACTATTATTAGCACAGCGGATGATATTTACAACTTAGTGAAGCTCCAAGAAGCATTATTACTGATTTTTTTAAAAACTGCCTCTAAACCACTTGCAATTTCTTTCACTTTATATCCCAGGCAGAATTATTTTCAAGTGGCCTTTCAATGTCTTCACCTTAAGTTTAAAAATGACTACAACTAGTAATGTGGTTTAAATGAATCTTGAACTGTAAAGTATTATCTTTCAGTTTACATAAGTTCAGAAAGATTAAAAGACATACTGTGACCAGGGGAAACATAATAGTGGAATAAGGACCTACTTTTTAGGTCTTCCAAACAACTAAATAAGTGTCTGAAAGAAATTAAGCAAAGGGGAGGGGACTGGTTTATAACCATTTTTAGTTATAACCAACTTGTTAGCCTTGGATTGAATGAAATATATGTAAAAGTCCATATATAACCTCTATAAAAGTGAATTCAATTCTAGCATTATTAACAGAAGTGTCCAGAAATGAGATAATTATTCTGATCAATACATTACTTACCAAATCAAACCTATAGTGTCAAGTCCTGAAAGGCACTTTATTGTGTCAGAAAACACACATCATTGTGTTAAATAATTGAAACCTGACAAAATGTATCCAGAGGGGCGTGCCAGCCATACCATTTGTGGAAATGTTGAACAAAAGTGGAAAGAGAATTACATTGTGTGATGGAAACACTATGAAAAGGCCTGCATGTGATTAGCAGAAGGCACACTGTGAAGTAAAATAAAGTTTCCAAGGTCTACATTTGAGGATTCAGTGAGGCAATCACTAACCCCCAGGGTTATTTATGCATAGGCTGAAAAACACTTGATAAGGCAACTGTGGAAAGCATTTCTGTGGAGACAGGGTTAGGCTCGTGACAAGGTGCATAACTATAATCACACCTCTGCAATTCTGGGATACGAAATCACCTGTTACCCTAGTATTTCATTCTGAGTGTGCAACCAGCAAATGCTGAATATATAAAAGCTTAACTTTTCTTTATAACATTAAAACAGCTCTTCTCACATTTTTCCATTAAAGGCTTTAAAAACTGTGGTGACCAAGTGATTTTTAAGAAAGGCATCATTATATTACCAACTCTTCCATTAGGTGCAGACAGAGTGTTGTTAAAGTAACTGGTTCTTACTTTTTTAAAAATTGTCTCCTTTCAAAGGCAATGGATATCTGCTCCTAAGCTTTAGAGAGCTAAGATTTAAAAAGTTTTAAAAAAAACCATTTATTCTAGCACATTTTATAAAACAGACAATGGGGAAATGTTGAGTTGTCCTATATCAACCCATTAGATATATTTCAGCAGCTGGAAGTATGCATCAGACTGGAATCCTTTCCTTTTTTTTTTTTTTAACCCCCCAAACCTGCAGATCTAGAGAGAAGAAAATAAAAACAATGGAGATTTCTAAAGAAGAATTTGTCCTAAACTCTATTCCTCTTTTACTCTGAAAAACAATGACTTTGCTAACAGTTTCTGGTTTTCCTTGTACCAATAGCAGTTACTGTATTTTATTATTCTTCCCTCTATAGGAAGGTATATTTCACTGTGGTTATCTCTTGGGAAGAATTATACAGTCTTCCTATGGCAACCTAGGTGTCTGAAGAAAAATATTAGAAAAAAATAGAACAGCCTGTTCTCGTCTTGCCTTCTTCAAATATTCAATTTTTCTCTGAGATGTCTTCATTTGTTTAGACACATTGAATAAAAAACAAAAGTTGGAGGAGGAAGATGGTGGTGAGGTAGGAGGGAGCAGATTCCACTTCCCTCTACACATGGGAGAAAAA
The DNA here is from genome assembly GCA_039655065.1 of Glossophaga mutica. NCBI lineage: Eukaryota > Metazoa > Chordata > Mammalia > Chiroptera > Phyllostomidae > Glossophaga > Glossophaga mutica. The sequence continues at coordinate 149,892,840 of CM077304.1, read as the reverse complement.
CCTAGCTGATCTGCAGAGGAACAGAGCAAACAGCCAACAGTACTCCAGCATATATGAAAATAGGAGACCAAAAATTGTAGCGGACATTGAAAAGCCAGGCAGTAAGGAGAGTGCTTCAGAAAAATAAGGGCACAGGGACTAGAGCGGGGACCAGGGCATCTGCAGCCCCAGGCCCAGCACCCCAGGGTCGGCCGCAGGGTTCTTGGGAGAAAGCTAGGATAACTGTTCCCTCCCTGGCCGAACAAGGTTTGAGCAGCACCAGGAGAGACCTAGTTGCTTGAAGTCACAGAGAGGGGAATAAGGACTAAGTGACAAACACACAGGGACTGTGAGCACCCATGGAGTCTTATGGATGCTGGTTGGGCAGAGTTGAGAGTCGAGCTGTGTGGGCCCTGACCCCAATAGTCCCTGGGCTGTGTGAGAGGCCAGGCTGCTGTATGGAGCAGCAGGCTTGAGTAGAAGGAATTTCTCAAAAAGAAAAAGTGAAAAAAGAGACACTGTTTAGGGAATTCTCCTGCGCTCCGGCCTCCTCCCCACCCAGCTGAGCAGTGCTTCCAAGGGGGCACAGAAGAACATGCACACCCCCATAGCACTGGGAAGGGTGCACTCCCAAACCCGTGGAACCAGAGGCGGCCTGGCTGAGCACACAATCACAACTTGGGGAGAGTGAGCTCTGTGGAAGGCCTGGATCCTGCACCCAGGGCCCCATGGAGAGGTGTCAGGCTAACTCTGGGGAGAGTGCCTGTGAGGCTGAGTGTGGATAGGGAAAGGAGAAAAGCCCCTCAGCCTGCTGCAACCAGCAAGACCAGAAAAACTGGTGTGACCAGTTTGAAATGAGCAAGAGGTTTTTTTGTTTGTTTGTTTGTTTTGGGCAGTGTGTGTGTGGGGGGGGGTGTCTGGTTTTTTGTTTAAGTAATTTAATTTTTTAATTTTAATTTTTTGTTTTTTTTAAGTAATTTTTTATTTTTTAATTTTTATTATTTTTTATCTCTCAATTCCTTTTTCCTCTTTCCTTCTTTCTTGTTTTATTCCCTCTTCCTTCCTTTCCAATTTTATCTCTTCTTCCTTCCTTCTTCTGCTTTTCTTTTTTTTTTAATTACCCACAAGTGAGACAAAAAAGCCTGGAACTGTGAAAAGACCAGAGTTGGACCCAAAAAGGGGGCATCACAACAGCTGAGACAGTGAGACAAATTTCACTATGCTATCACAGATAACCTTCAAGTTATTTCATATTTGTATTATTTTTTACATTATTCTTACATCTTTTATTTTAATAGTATTTTTGTGTTACTCTTCTTTCTGTTTAGTCTCCTTTGCTTGGCTGGTTGTATTGTATCATTTGACAGGTTTCCCCTGTTCTCTCTTTCATAATGTATTGCTAATTTACTGTCCTTTACTTCTCTTGTGTTCCATTAGCACACTACTCAAGGTCCCATACTCCCTTTTTTTGTTATTCAGATCACATAGATTCTGTCATATGATTGTTGCTCTAATATTACTATAAATAATAGCTGTTCCATACAATTATAAATACTACACAACACCCCTCTCAGATCTTAGCCCACTTCATGGTTTCCTGAACTCTATTACTGTAGTGGTTAACTCTATTCTCTCACACACTACACCTATTTCCTATCCTTTACTCTCACCTTACCTCAGAATCTGATCTCCCACAACCTCACTGCTTTCTAGATCCAACTCACAATCCTTCCCTGCCCAACAAGAGTCTTATCTTCTTTTCATCCTTTCTAAAAAGTGGCTAGTTGGGTGGAATATCATGGTTAACACTAAACATAGCCAAAGAATCTCCTATCTCTTCTCTACTGGCTGCTACTGTAAATATCATAGAATACTCTCTTGCTTTCTTAAACCATTTTGCCTTCTCCCTCCAACTGATCACAAAGAAAGAGTAGGTGGAAGCTGTGAACACCAGGATACCCTCTGGAAGAGGAAACCCAACAACAAAGGAACCACAAACAGATAACAACAGAAGAAAATGAAGGAGGGAGTGGAAGCCAAACTAACCTCAATCCAGGACCCATCTGAAAATACAACTAAATAGTGAAGAAATTACCCAGAACAAACAACTGAACAAGAGCAAGAGAGAATCCTCAAAACCTTGTACACAAGAAAGAACCAGCTTCAACACAACCTGCCCACACCAGCACAACAAAATACAAGAGGTGGTGGACAGAGTGAACCTCAGTTAACCAACTTGTGGGAAGGACCCACCAAAGAAAGACCCAACAACAATCAAAACCCAAAGACAAACACAGAGCCAACTTAAATGACAGCCCAAGACCAGTGAGCTCAGGCAATCAAGAAGACTACACCACTGAATCTCACAGGTATTCTACCACAGAAGTTCATACCATAAACCCAGGGAGCCAGAACAGATCAATTTAAGAAGCTGAGGCTAACAAGAAGAGTCTCCCAAACAATGGGAAGACAAAGAAACAATCCCCAAATGAAAAGAAGGGAGGAAGCCCCAGAAAGAATGCTAAATGAAACAGAGGCAACTCAACTATCAGATATTGAGTTCAAAGCAATGGTTGTCAGGAAATGAGCTACCAGAAACTACAGGGAAGCTATGATGAACTCACTGCAAACTATATCAACATGAAAAAGGAAATAGAAACTATCAACAAGGGCCAAGAGGAAATGAAGAATACAATTTCTGAAGTGAAGAACACAGTAGAAGGAATGAAAAGCAGAATCTATGAAACAGAAGGTAAGATCAGGGAGTTGGAAGACAAAGTAGAAAAAAAAAACACCCAGATAGAAGAAGAAAAGGAAAAGAGGCTCAGAAAGAATGAAGAGGGATAAAAACATTTCAAACAAACAACTTAACCCTACACCTACAAAAACTCAAGGAACAACAACAAAGACAGCCCAGAGCAAGTATAAGGAAGGAAATAACCAAGATCAGAGCAGAATTAAATGACATAGAGACTAAAAGCACAATTCTAAGGATCAATGAATTCAGGAGCTGGTTCTTTGAAAAGATAAACAAAATCGACAAGCCTTTAAGCAGGTTCATGAAGAAAAAAAGAGAGAGGATCCAAATAAACACAACCAGAAATGAAAGAGGAGAGATTACAACTGACACCACAGAAATACAAAGGATTGTAAGAAATTACTATGAAGAACTGTATGCCAAGAAATTTGAAAACCTAGGGGAAATGGACAAGTTTCTAGAAAAATATAATCTTCCAAAGCTCAATGAAGAAGAAACAGAAAGCCTGAACAGACCAATAACAGCAGATGAAATTGAAGCAGTAATCAAAAAAACTCCCAACACACAAAAGCCCTGGACCAGATGGTTTCATAGGAGAATTTTATGAAGCATTTAAGGAAGGGCTAACCCCTATCCTTCACAGACTATTTGAAAAAATTCAAAATGATGGAAGACTCCCAAACTCTTTTTATGAAGCCAGTATCAACCTAATCCCCAAACCAGATAAAGACACAACAAAGAAAAAAATTTCAGGCCAATATCACTGATGAACACAGATGCTAAAACCCTCAACAAAATATTGGCAAACTGCATCCAACAATACATTAAAAAGATCATACACCATGACCGAGTGAGATTCATCCCAGGGATGCAAGGATGGTTCAACATTTGCAAATCAGTAAATGTAATACATCACATAAACAAAAGCAAATACAAAAATCACATGATCATATCAATAGATGCAGAAAAAGCATTTGATAAGGTACAGCACCCATTTCTGATAAAAACACTCAGCAAAGTGGGAATAGAAGGAGTATTCCTTAACATAATAAAGGTCATATATGACAGACCTACAGCCAACATCATACTCAATGGGCAAAAACTAAAATCTTTTCCACTAAGATCAGGAACAAGACGAGGTTGTCCACTTTCACCACTTCTATTCAATATAGTATTGGAAGTCTTAGCCACAGTGACTAGACAAGAAAAGGAAATAAAAGTCATCCAAATTGGAAAGGAGGAAACAAAACTATCATTTTTTTGCAGATGACATGATAGTGTACATAGAAAATCCTATAGACTCAGCCAAAAAGCTGCTCAACCTAATAAATGAATTTAGCCAAACAGCCAGATACAAAGTCAATATTCAGAAATCAAAGACATTTTTGTATACCAACAATGAAACAGCAGAAGCAGAAATCAAGAAAAAAATCCCATTCAATATAGCAAAAAGAAAAATAAAATACCTAGGAGTATACCTATCTAAGGAGGTAAAAGTCCTGTATGCAGAAAACTATACAACACTGAAGAAAGAAATCAAGGAAGACACAAACAAATGGAAACATATACCGTGTTCATGGATCGGAAGAATTAACATCATCAAAATATCCATACTACCCAAAGCAATTTACAGATTCAATGCAATACCTATTGAAGTACCAATGGCATATTTCACAGACATAGAACAAACACTTCAGAAATTTATATGGAACCATAAACAACCCTGAATAGCTGCAGTAATTCTGAGAAAAAAAGAGCAAAGTAGGAAGGATCACAATACCTGATACCAAACTGTATTACAAGGCCACTGTAATCAAAACAGCATGGTACTGGCATAAAAACAGGCACATGGACCAGTGGAATAAAACAGAGAGCCCAGAAATAAACCCAAGTCTCTATAGTCAATTAATATTCTACAAAGGGGGCAGCAACATAAAATGGAGCAAAAATAGCCTCTTTAACAAGTGGTGTTGGGAGAACTGGACAGCTATGTGCAAAAAAAAGAAACTCAAGCACCAACTTACACCATACACAAAGATAAATTCAATGTGAATAAAAGATTTAAATATAAGCCGTGACACCATTAAAGTCCTAGAGGAGAACATAGGCAGGAAAATCTCAGATATTTCACGCAGCAACATTTTTACTGATATGTCCCCTAAAGCAAGGCACATAAAGGAAAGAATAAACAAATGGGATCTCATCAAAATAAAAAGCTTCTGCATGGCCAAGGAAAACAGTATTAAAATAAAAAAAGTACCAGCCATATGGGAAAACATATTTACCAATGATACCTCAGACAAGGGTTTAATCTCCCAAATATATAAAGAACTTACACAACTCCACTCTAAGACATGCAACCCAATTAAAAAATGGGCAAAGGATTTGAATAGACACTTCTCCAAGGAGGACATACAGAGGATTCAGAGACACATGAAAAGATGCTCAATATCGCTAGCTATCAGAAAGATGCAAATTGAAACCACAATGAGATACCACTTCACACCTGTCAGAATGGCCATCATAAACAAAGCAACAAACAGCAAGTATTGGAGAGGTTGTGGAGAAAAGGGAACCCTAGTGCACTGTTGGTGGGATTGCAGACTGGTGCAACCACTATGGAAAGCAGTATGGAATTTTCTAAGAAAACTAAAAATGTATCTACCTTTTGACCCAGCAATTCCACTGCTAGGATTATATCCTAAGAACCCTGAAATACCAATCCAAAAGAACCTATGCACCCCAATGTTCATAGCAGCACAAGTTATAATAGCCAAGTGTTGGAAGCAACCTAGGTGCCCATCAGTAAATGAATGGATCAAGGAACTATGGTACATTTACACGATGGAATTCTATGCAGCAAAAAGAAAGAAGGAGCTCCTGCCCTTGGCAACAGCATGGATGGAACTGGAGAGCATCATGCTAAGTGAAATAAGCCAGGCGGTGAAAGACAAATACCATATGATCTCACCTTTAACAGGAACCTAATCAACAAAACAAACAAACAAGCAAAATATAACCAAAGACACTGACATTGAGGAAAGGCTGACAGTCACCAGAGGGGAGAGGCGAGGGAATTTCAGGGGAAAGGGGGAAGGGTTTAGAGCAACAAGTATAAAAGACACATGGACAAAAACTAGGGGGGAGCAGAAATGGGAGGGAGGTGGGGAGGACTGGGGCAGTGGGCTGGGATGGGAGTAAAAGACAGAAAACTGTAGAAGAACAACAATTAAAATTAAAAAAGTGAAAATCTAAAAAAATGTATTTAATTAAATGTGTTCATACAGTTTATATTCTGGGAGGGAAACAGAAAATAAACCAACAAAAACATAAATACTCAGGATATGATTTACTAGTGATAATTGTCATGAATAAGGTAAGCTAAATAATTAGCCTACATTAACACCAGTTTTAGAGCTAAACTTGAGCTTTGGTTTCCTATATCTCAGTCCAGTGTTATATTAACTAACATTTATATCCTATCTCCAAATTAGGAAGAGACTTTACATAGCTAAACTGAGGCATTATTCAAGGTTGCAATTGTGCAACAGTCTGTACAGATGAAGGTGAATTATAAGTTACTATAACAAGGATACCCCCCAAATACATGGCTCTCAAGATAGAAATTTTTTAATTTCTCACAAATCATCCCAAGGCCAAGAGAGTCCATGCTCTTGGGTAAATTCTGCATATATATCCTTTCATCTGCTTATATCAGAAACTCGGATTCCTTCATCTTATTACTCACCCTAAAAAAGAGTGACTTTGATTGAATTGTGCAGGCTGCCACATCTTTATTTCTACCTGCAGAAATAGAGGGGGGAAGTGAAGGATCACATGCTCAATATCTTAAGGCAAAGAACTTAGAATGGTCACATCACTTTTTATTCACTTGCCATTGGCTGAATCCAATCAAGCACACCTGGATGCAAGGCAGCCTGGAAAACAGTCTCCATCTGGATTGGATGGCCACCTGCTCAGCAGAACTTCTGGCTGGTCACAGGGTAGTTCTAGCAGTTTAGAAAGAAGGGACTAATGATGATATGAGAAAGAAGCAGTTAGTCATTTCTGCCTCACGAGCACACTATTGTTTGCTTTTGCTAGGTCTTAGACAAGAAAGCAGGAACACAGGTAAATAATGAGGTCAAAACCATTGTTGCAATGACGAAGTTATCAAAAACAATGAGATGTTTGCCGTAAGAATCTGATGACACTTTTGGTGAGGAGTGGCCCAGTTTCTACTGCCTGAAAAACTCAATACTAAGTTTAAAGAATACCTTTGATTAATTCCCCAAGAAAGATAAGTGAAAAGAAAACATACACATCTTAAATGGCATCTGTTCATGGATCTAAATTGTTTTGAGTAACAGAGCCCACTTCAATGTACCATAACTCTAATTTAAACTGGCTGTGCTATGCAACACTAGCACCTTATACAGACCCAGAATATTACTTGCAGTAACTGAGGTTGTTATTGCCTTGCTATGAAGCCAGAAGTCAAGGTAGCTGCATGAAGCTGGTAATTTAGCACTCTCTTAGCAATTCAAAAACGCTGCTGAAACTCAGAGATGTGAATTGTAATTGTCTCTGGGTAGTGGGGTCAATTGTTTCCATTTGCCCTGTTTATCAGAAGGATATTCATTCAGCGCTTTTAGCAAACACTTCTTATTGTTATAAAGATTCTGACACAGCCCTTAACCTTTGAGTCACAAGTGAAAGACATTTAACTTAGGTGGTGTCTCTTCAAATAGACAACACATTGATAACATCTTAACCTCTTCTCTTCCCATTTTCTCCTCTACTAAACTCATTCTTAGAAAAAGGAAGAAATTAGTCAAGCCCTGTCTCTTCTAATAGGGGAAAGATCATCATAAGAGTAACAGATCTGAGAATATTAGTGCAGAGGTGAGAAGCTTAAGCCAGTCATAAACCATCTTAGGAAAAACAGAAAGTTCTCTTATTCTAGAAAATGATTGCAAAGTCAGGACTGCTTGGGGTTAAGAAAAATATTTACTAGCTGCAAGGAAGGCATATAGCTAGCAAAGAGTTTGAATATTTGGGAACAGAGTTGATGAGAACTCAAGGCTTGGAAAATTTTAGTTTTAGGTAATAGTTAATAAGCCTAGCAGTTAATGCATATAAAAAGCTATTGTCTCAGGAACTGAAGGCACAGCCCACCCTACCTCCAGGAGACCACAAGCAGTTAGTCCTTTGTGGTCCAGAAGAAACCATAAGCAATCAAGATGGTATCTGACCCACTGTATTCCAGAAAGAGATATCCCTGCCGTAGAGGTCACAGATAAAGAAAATCACCCAGGACACTGGACCAGGACTCAGATAGAAAATTAGCATTCAGCAAATGAAAGGATATTTGGGAAATTGCCAGACTGCAGCATTTATCTGATTAACCTCTTTCCTGAATTCTAAACCCCTTACTTACACTCCCCACCCCCTTGAATCCCAAATCCCTTACCTATGCTTTTTGTCTCATAAAAAAAGAAATGCTGGCTTGAAAGGAAATAAAGAACAGTCCATTAGGGTACATACCCGCCATCTTCTCAGATTACTGGCTATCTGCATAGAGCACCCATAAAGATTCAATCCCTGTCTCCACTGATTAGTTCTGGTAGTGACAGGCAGCACCAATGCCAACTTTTCTGGTTTCATATTCTGGCAACTCCTTTCCGGGAGAGACTTTGGAACTCTCTGGTGGTAAGTCTGGGTATTTGATGGGGAGTCCCATTGCTTGCCTGGACTGGGGGGCCCTAGAGTGCAGATTTGGAGACTCCCTAGCAGCTGCCAAGTGATTTGACTTGGATACTTTCCTTTGATTTGTATGATTCTACAGAGCTCTGTCTGGTAGAATGGGGGGGTAAAGCTTATGTTCCAGAAAATAGTGCCTTGGGCAAGCTTTGGCTGATTGGTTTGCCTATGCTTATAAACCTATGACTAAAGATAAAGTGCTTTTTTTTTTATTGTAATACTGTTTGGTTTATGTATAATCTGGACTCAGGAGAGCACTGGCCACTGAACAGGTCTTTAAAGTACTATACTATACTGCAATTAGAGTTGTTTGTCAAAGATCAGGGAAGTTGAATGAAATGCCTTGTATGCAAACTTTTATAACTTTACTTAATAAAGGTGTAGGGAATAGATTTAATAGATCTATTAAAAGGAAATAGATTAATGCTCCAGAGAAAAGGGAATTTGCCTGTGAAAGATAGCAGAAGCTCAGAGGAGAGGCACCAGGAAGATCTAGATATTATGGCTGCTGCGAGTATGGTCAGGGTTCCTATGACCCCACGAGTCCTGGGGGATCTTCCTCCTTACTCAGCTGTAGGATCTGAGGAAGTGGACCTGAACTCTTTGTCTCAAACCCATCAAGGAACCAAGTTTAGTGGAGGACAAGCCACTACTGGAACAGGTCAATACCCTTTGCAAAAACTTCCAGTGGGTGTAGGGCCAGAGGGCTAGACCACTGGATATTACTGGACACATACCATTTTCTAAATCAGATCTTTTAAACTGGAAAAGCTCTGAAAAGACCAGAATACAGCCCTTGAGAGTGGATGGAGGACTGCACTCAAGATTTCAAGTCCCTGTAGGTGTACCTGGCTTCTGAACCAGCCTTGGGGCTTCCGAACCTACTAAGGCCCTTTCGATTATACATTCATGAAAGGCAGGGCATTGCCCCACATGTCCTCACCCAAATGCTCAGTGACATTTTGCATCCCATCACATATTTGTCAAGGAAACTAGATCATACCATCCAGGGGTGGCCAACCTCCTTGAGCCCTGTCAGCCACCTGCGAGTTTTTACAGAAAGCTGAAAAGTTTTCCTTGGGACAGCTTATCACCATCTATGCACCCCACCAAGTGTTGAGCCTGCTGGAGCAAAATGGAAATTTGGAGCTCACTGCTGGAAGAATGATCAGATACCAAGGAATTCTTCTCAATAATCCCAACGTCTCCCTCATACTGTAAGTTAAATCCTGCCTGCCTCTCTTCTCCCAGAACCCAAATCCGCTGTGCTAATACAAGACTGTGCCGAGATAATTGATGTTTACTCTAGCAGAATTGATTTACAGGACCATCCTCTAGAAGAAGCAGACTGGACATTGTACGCAGTTGGAAGCACTTATATGGATAAAAAAAAACAACCCAAAACCAGAAAGGTTGGTTATGCAGTTGTGACTCTTGAAGGAGTAGTGGAGGCCAAGCCCTTACCGCCGGGGACCTCTGCTCTGTAAGCTGAACTGATTGCATTGACGAGGGCACTGGAATTGTCGCACAAACAAGGATTGAATGTGTATACCACCCATGGTATGGCTTCTTAATTTTGCATGCACACGGTTCTGTATGGAAGAAAGGAGGACTATTAATCTCCCATAAAAAGGAGATGAAGCATGCAGCAGAAATTTTAAATCTACTAGAAGCTGCTTGAGTACTTTTACAGGTACATTTTAAAATGACCTTTTTTATAAGGAGAAAAAAAGTGTAGGTAAGGGGTTTGGAATTCAGGGAAAAGGTTAATCAGTAAAAGCTGCTATCCAGCAATTTTTCTAGCAACTCTTTTCTCTTTCTTTTTTTTTTTTAATAGTTTCTCCAGTACAGTTGTCTCCATTTTCTCCTCACCACTCCCCTGACCCCTAGCAACTTTTTTTCTGTTGACCAGTGATTAGCTGTGTTTTGATGCAGATATCTTTGCCTGGAGCAGCAAGGCTCAGATACCATCTGGATGCTTGCAGTCTTTCTGGGGCGCAAAGGTTGAATTGCCTGTGGTCTCCTAGAGTCATGAGTGACTTTCAGTCACTGAAACAATAGCTTTTTACGTGCATTAATTACTCACCTTATTAACTATAACTTAGAACTAAAAATTTTCCAACTCTTGAGTTCCTCCATCAATATAGGGAAGCTAAGTGACTTGCCCAAATATCACACAAAGAAACATAGCTGAAATATTCCAGATACCTCTTTTCATCAAGGTAAAACTCATATAATCCCCAATATTAATAAAACAATTTTCAGTGTTTCTTTGGTTTCTTACTAACAAATTCAATTTTTTTTTAGTTTTAGTAGTTTTTAGCTTTATTTAATGAAATAGTACAGCTAGAAAGAATACTTGCACTTTGCAAGTAAAGGTTACTCAGGAATTAAACCAAATCTATCTTGAAAAAACCTTTTTCTTCACTTCAAAACTTTTTAAAAATAAAAGTAAAGGCAACTAATCTCACACAATTGATGGTATATAATATGGACAGCAATTTTATATAACCAAATGGTTTTTAAGAAGATTCTTGTTTTTCTTCTGTGCTCTATTCTTTATCACCTCTGTCCACCTATTGTGTTAATTTTCTGTTGCTACATAATGATAAAATTAGGACAGAGACTTTACCCTGGACATAATCAATCAGGAGGGGCCAGGGAAGCAGCAAGGGCCTATAGGAGGAGTTCTCCCACTCCAAGACATTGAGAGAGCCCTACAGGAAGAAATCTATGTTTACAATAAGCTCTATGGTTATAATAGCCCCTCCCCTTAACTTCTTCCCCTCTGTAAGTTCCTCCTTCAGCTTCGTCCAGTTCTGTGTGCACACATGGTTCATCATGTCTGCACTAACAGAATTGCAATCTTTTCTTTTTTCCAAATAAATTCTTTTGGTGACAGAATACCTAGTCAATTCTGTTTTTCCACTTGGCAATCACCACAAATGTAGCAGCTTAAATGGACACCCATGTATTATGTTATAATTGTGTACATCAGAAATCCAAATACAGTGTAATTTAATTTTTCTTCTGTGTAGAGCCTCACAAGGCCAAAATCAAGGTGTCAGCAAGGCTGAATTCCTTGCTGAGACTCTGGGGATATATCCACTTCCAGGCTCATTCAAATTGTTCTCTGGATTGAGTCATTTTTGTTTGTATGACTGAGCCCTTTTGCCCTTGCTGGCTGTCAGCCAAGGTTGGTGGGGTGGATGGCTGGACAGTCAGTCTTTGCTCTCAGAGTTTGCCCACCTTCTTTCTCTTGCTGTCCATGTGGCCACTCACCCAGCAATAGTAAGATGACTTCCTCTTATGTTTCACATCTCTCTGAATTCTGCAATTTCTCTCTGGTTCCAGCCAAAGAAAATATAGCACTATGTAGTTTCTGCTTTTTTAAAATGGGCTTTGTATTTAAATTTAGGACACTTAGTTTTGCTTTTTACTTTATTGTGGGGAGTGAGGCTTTTATTTTTGTTGTTTTTAATTATGATAAAGCTTATAAAAGAAGTGATAATATATTATCAAATGGTAGGCTGCTGTCATAATGATCTTCTGACATTCAACATTATAACATTATATTTACCTCATATTCCTCATATTTTAAGCAGTTTTTCATATATGTTACACAAATAACTAAGGCAAACATTCCTGAGCAGGGTAGATAAGCCAAAAATATCCTTCATTCTCTTTATTTTTCAAAAAGAAGCTAGAATGCTGTCTAGAACACCAATAAATGGAAATGTATTCAATTGAGAAAGTCACTGAAAATAGTAAGAAAAAAATTCATCAAAGAAAACATTTTAATGGTTTCTTATAATTTAGAGTTTCTGCATCAAAATGTTAATTTCATAACAACCTATTTGGTTTCTTCCTTGTTTCAGTTGGACTTTAGGTGTTTGTTTCGGTCTGCCCATTACACTTAATTTTCAGTCAATACTTTATTCTGTTTGGTCAAGAAATAAAACATGAGTTTATCTCTTAGTTTGCTTACCTAGACAGACAGAACCCCAAGGTCGTTATTGTTTCTTTTGCTCACACCTGCTATTCAGTTCATCCTGTTGCCTCCAACTAAAACAATACACTCCAAATCCCACAGTTTTCAGCACCCTCCATGCAAAATCTTAGCTCATGTCAGCCTCAACTCCCATGGCAACTATTTCAATAACCTCCTTATTGCTTTGCTGGCTTTAACACATCCCACAGAGTAGCCAGAAAGATCTTTTAAAACTGTAAACTAGTCGGGTCACTTTTTTGCTTAAAACATGCCACTGACTTTTCATCACGAAATCAATATATTCCAAATTCTTAACTACAGTCTCTAACATTTTCTATGATACATTTCTCTCAGCTGGTCATCACACACCTTTTATGACTCCCTCATCTTCCACAGAGCTCTGATCCAGGTAACTGGCTTGCTTATTAACAGCTTACTTTGCATTCACTGCTCTTTCTTGTGATCCATCAAATGTCACCTCACCACCTTAGACTCTTCATATATCTGTACCCAATTGTATGTTTTTCATAACATAAATTCTGTTACTTTGTTCTGTATGAGTTTATATCCAGTATTAGTTTATGTTTTCTTATATCCAGTATCTACACATCCACTAATACATAATCTCCTCCAAGTCAGAGAAATTCTCAGTCATGCTTATCTATTTCTCCCAAGCACCTGTAACATTCCTTGCCTACAACAAATGTTTATAAACTAACTCATAGAGAATTTTTATATTATTAAGATAACTCCTTTTAGAGTTTAGAATTAGTTAAAAATAGCTAATTAATTGAATGGTTAGTGGATGCTAGGCACTAGGCCAAATAATTTATATGCATTAGCTCATTAAAACATTACAGAAATCTTGAGGCAAATATAGATATTATTCCCATTTTAAAGATGAAGAAACTAAGGTTTAGAAAGGTTGAATAATTTGTTCAAGGTCACAGAACAAGTATATGGCAGAGATTGGATTGTATCTTATTCCTAAATACATTATTGTTTTCTACCTCAGTCTACTGACTCAACCTAAACTTTCTAAGTTAAGCAGAGTAAGACCAAATTTTTAGTTACATGTAATAACCAAGTTTGTAATAAGTATGACTCCACGTTTTAATGTTCAATACTTCAATACTTTCTATTTTACTGAGTCGTTATGAGTTCTTATTTATTCTAGGTAATGGAGTTGATTTTCAATAGAAAACTACAACCAACTCACCCAGAAGTCACCTTCAGTCTCAGCCTCCCAAGATGTCCCACTCTCAGCAAAAGTGCACCCACTTGTTTGCAAAGTCTTCTAAATTATGCTAAGTGATGCTTTCCTAAGACAACTTTCCTCTACCTTCTGGTTAGGAGGGAGCCTTGTTGAGACTTCCATGACTACTGCAGAGGTTTTCTGCCTTTAATGGTTTCCCTTTGGTCATACCCTGGGGGCTCCTCTTCCTTACTGCACTTGTTGGATCTTGCCCTAACTCCTTGCTCTCCTGCCTCAGTTTTCCTAACAGTTTCCTTCACTGTTAGCTCTATTCCAGGAGCAGGGGCTCTCTTTGAATTCTTTTAGGTAGTAAAAGGAAGTTCAAAGTTTCTTCCTGAATCTTCTGACTCTTTAAAATAGCCAGCTTAAAATAATCAATGTCCCAAAGAAGCATATTTTGGGGTAGCAAACTTTGCTCCCCTTTAAAAGAAACTCTGGGAAAGAAAAAGAAGAGGTAACAACTCTTCTAGTTTATTTACTCATAGATCTGCAATAGAAGAGAAATCTGTAATATTCTTCTGCCTGTCCCCTGAGTTAGTAAAACACAAACGAACATGAGAGGGGCCACCACTGTAGTTCAGAATCCCAGTCAGAGTATCATTATTATTATGTGGTTTGTGTCCTCACAGGGCATTGTAAGTTTTTCCTTCTGCATTTTAATGATGAAACCATGCTTATTTCATGGTCATGACACTGCTTACCATGAGTGAGTCACCAGGAGCTGGCTGTCAAAAGCAACTCAAGACTATAATAGTAGTATCCTTTTTTATTTAATCTTCATATGAAAGATACTATAAAACTGGCACACAAGAAAGAGAGAAATATGCTCTAGAACTTATTTCCCAAAGGAATGGTAGGGCAAGAGTAACAAAACAAAACTCAACCAAGGTAATAAGGAATTATTTAGAAAGTCTTACTGAGAAGCTCTCATACAGGAAAAAACAAAACAGGAGAAGGATGGAATCTTAAAAATATTCCAAAGCTAATAACATAAATGGGACATGGGTAAAATTGGGAATGACCTCAAAGGGTAGTGTTGGATTGTGACTCCAGGTTAAATTCCAGAGCATAATTATGAGAGCAGAGTTGTTTTTTCCTAATACAAGTTAGGTGTGAACACTGTATATATTAAATATTAGTCTATGTATGCTTGAAATAAATACTTAAAAAAATTATTAGGTAGCTATGGCCAATCTTAATTAGAAATAAGTAAAATTGTATAAAATTTAAAGTGTCAGAATTAACATAATTTAAAAATTATTTCATGTAATTCTAGTGATAACTCATATCCTTGCACTCCTTGATGGTGAGAAAAATCAAAAGGTGAACTAGAACAGTAAAGCATCATTATCTACATCCCTTAGGCCCCAGGACCATGAACATCAGAAACTGATATGACTATACAACATGTTTTTAATCACACAATCAGAATGAATTAAATTCTGAGACTAGAGTTAAAAGGCACTCGTGAAGAAGACTCTTAGTTGACAGGCAGCACTGTGGCATTCTCTGACTGAGCTCCCCTCAGTCAAGTCCTTTGGTTAACATAATTTATATCATTTACTTCTACAACATAGAGATCTGTCATATGAGAATGTGATAGAAGAGGAAATTTCCCCTCTTCTCCTCTGCTTCTTTCGGCTAATTGAATAATTAAAGTGAAATAAATCAGATTAACAGGAGAAAATCCTATTTAATTTTGTGCTCATGGAAATTTCAAATACATGAGACAGAGGTCTAACATACAGAAGAGGTTCAAAGGCAGGTAAAATGCGATGTACATGACATCCTGAGATAAGGAGTGGGATAAAGAGCCTCGGACTTCAAAAGGGAAGAGGTCAGTCCACAGGATTATAGGAAAAGCAGATGTTCTGTAATAGATATTTTCCCTGCAATATGGATAGATAATAAAAATTTATTTCTGGCAATAACTTTTATTCTGGAAAAGAGCACCAACTTAGATTCTTTTAGGTAGTTATGGAAAGGACAGAAGCCTCTCTTGAACCCACAGGGTCTTGATGACCTTCGACTCAAAATAATTTGCATCCCATGGTGCCACATCTTGGGGCAACTCGTTATGAATCCCTATAGTTCCTTCCTCTAATACTTTGCTGAAAGTTTCATGTATTAAAAGCTGAGCTGGCGACTGTGGAGAGAGAAGATGGATTAGCAGCTGAGTGGCACGATATCTGAAAAGGGAGAGAGAAGCATAGATTAGAATGAAAATGAACAGATGGAGAACAGGATGACAGCTAGTGGCAGTGGGGGTTAAGCGTTGGAGAGATTGAGCAAAAAGGAAAAAGGACTCATGGACATGGACAACAGTGTGGTGATTGCTGAGGGGAGGGGAAGATAAGGGGACTAAAAGGTCATGTAAAAAAATACAACAAAGATTAAATTAAAAGATAATGAACAAACCAAAAACAAATCAAAGCACATTTCTCCATACCACATTAAACCAGTTTCCCAACAGCAGAAATATGTCAGTGCAATAAAAAGTCTTAGTTTCATTTATCTGATGGAAAATATTAATCTTTCTTTCAACAAATTTAAGTTAGATACTACTGATGGTGCTGTTTGGTTTACATAGAAGTAACATTTTCACCAATGATTGCACAAGCTTCTCCTTGTTGAGTCTGTATTGTGTCCAATGCACATTGATCTTGGGATATCACAGAGTTTTAGCATGGGTGCAAAATTAGGAAGTTTTTGGCAGCAATAGCCAGCTACCCCTGGAAATTTAACTGTTTTTTTTCATTTGGAAGAGGGGTAGACAAAATTGACTCAAGGCATTTTAGGGTTAGCTTTTGAATGTCCTGAGATACCTCATGTCCTAATAGATTCCAGTCATTTGTACCCACTGAAGTTTATATGTGGAGTCTTTATGTCTTATTTACCTCATCCTGTAGGAGAATATGGGAGTCTGTAAGACATCCCTGCTTAGCCTGATAACAAAGTAAAAGGTCACCTACATACTAAACTAGCATGGAGTCTTGAGTAGGCTACAAAATCTAAGCCTGCTTTAAGGACTTGGGAAAATATTGAAGGAGACTCACAATATCCTAGGGGTATGTGAGTTCTTTTTATTTGTGTCTCTTTAACATGTAGGCCTCAGTTGTATTTCAGCTCCAGGTCCAGGAAAGCAGCAAAATCAAGAGAAGAAAAGCTATGACTGACATCAGGACCAGCTGCAATGACAAGTGACCCCCTACTCTGGTGCCAACCAATCAGTTAAGACCACAACCCTGAAAGGACACATCTGGAAAGCTGATGAACATTCTATTGAGATGGTCCCCTGAGACCTCCCCTAAAATCCCTGCCCCTGAAAGCTGATAAAACCTCTCAAGACAGACAAGAACTTAAGTGCACTCTTTCTCTTTAGAGCACACCCAGCCCTATTAACACCAGGGTACGCTCTCTCTTTCTTTGGACCATACTCGTGCCTTTTCCTCTCTCCAATTCCCTGGTGCATTTTCTTTGCTTCCCTTTCTCTTAAGCTCCAAAGTCCCTTCCTTTACCTCTGTAATTTGTTTCCTGAGTCCACACAGCCCAGCTGGCTTGCTTCTTCTACAACTCACCTATTGTATTCCTGTGACTTTCTAAATAAACTTTTGCTTTTATTTCAGTTCCTTGGCTCTGACTTCTTTTGTTGGTAAAACTCAAGAGCCAAAGTCCAATATCCGGTGCTGTTTGCCATTAACAATATCAGGGAGAAAATTTCTCACTAAAGCATGTATTAAGAGGTTCCTGTGTTTGGGGGCTTTCAGATGAACTATAATGTGCCTTTGAAGAGTTGAATAAAATGTTCACCAAAAGCTGTTGGGTGCTCTTCTTTCTGAGTGCATCATTCAATCTTTGATCAATTAAATTTAGGAGGAAAAGCATCTAGATCACTCCTATAAGATCTTGAATATCAGCCTCCAGCAGAGCTATTTTCTGGTCATTTTCAGAAGAGCTTAGAGAGGTCCTGGCCACCTATTTCCTCTATGAGGGGGAGTTCTCTAGGAGACTGTCTGACCTGTCTGATATGTACAGGATAGTCATAGGTTAAGAGACATACCTTTTGACCCAGCAATTCCACTGCTTGGATTATATCCTAAGAATCCTGAAACACCAATCCAAAAGAATCTATGCACCCCTATGTTCATAGCAGCACAATTTACAATAGCCAAGTGCTGGAAGCAACCTAGGTGCCCATCAGTTAATGAATGGATCAAAAAACTGTGGTACATTTACACAATGGAATTCTATGCAGCAGAAAGAAAGAAGGAGCTCCTACCCTTTGCGACAGCATGGAAGGGATTGGAGAGTATCATGCTAAGTGAAATAAGCCAGGCAGTGAAAGACAAATACCATATGATCTCACCTTTAACAGGAAGCTAATCAACAAAACAAACAAACAAGCATAATATAAACAAAGACACTGAATTTGAGAACAGTCTGACAGTGTCCAGAGTGGGAGGGGAGGGAATTTCAGGGGAAAAGGGGAATGGTTTAGAGCAACAAGTATAAAGGACTCATGGACAAAAACTATGGGGGGTGGAAATGGGAGGAAGGTGGGGAGGGCTGGGGTGGTGGGCTGGGGTGGGGTAAAAGACAGAAAACTGTACAATATCAACAATTAAAAAATACTGATTTAAAAAAATTAAAAAAAATAAAATAAAATGGATTTTCATGAACATAAAAAAAAAAAGAGAGAATGTCCCTTAGTAATTAGTCAAAGTCTCTGTGAGAGTACAACCACAGAACCAGCTTGAAATGGTCCTATCCTGTTCAACAAAATAGTGAGTTGCTTTGTAGATACAACAGACCAAAACCACAAGTTGTACAGCTGAAGTATGCTGAGAGAAGAGAACTTTGACCTCTAGCTGTACCCAGAACCAACTTCCCACCTCCAGAGCACACGGATCCAAAGGACCAAAATATAACTGGAACTTGAACACCAGAACCCCTTCAGAAGGCAGGATCCTTTGACCAGGAAGATCCAGTGTTGTAGCCTCTTCACCTTAAGTGGCCAAGTTCCAAGTTCTTTCAATTAAAACTTGCACCACCAGCACTTCCACATGCCTGTTTCTTCAGCCCTTTAAAAACCTTTAACCTAGTGCAGCAAGCAAGATAGTTCTGATGTGATACCAAACCCAGGTTTGACTCCCTGCCACCTGAAAAGCCCGTAGTTGAGAGGCAAGTGCTGATGCAAGGAAAAATGGTTTATTCAAAAGCTGGTAACATGAGAAGATGAAAGCTTCTCATGACAAATACCATTTTAACATCTCAGTACAGGCAGAAGTTTTTATATGCAGGGAAGGGGAAGGCATAACAAAAATAACTGGAGAAGGTTGTGGGCTCTCGTTGAGGATGCTATGTGGGAGACAGCACAGTCTGCTCTGATAACCATCTCAGACATAATCTAGTAATGGCCTGGTTTTTGTCAGTTGAAGGTGAGCAAATCTCCTGAAAGTGAAATACCCAAAGGGTGGGGTCTATTTCCTTTGGGGTTAGCGCCCAAAATCCATTAAGCAAACAGGCTGTTTATCTGTTGTGAATTTACAAGTCATCATTTACAGAAAAAATGCTAAAAAAATGGTGGGGTGGGTTACAAAGGCACCATTAGGTCCCTCATCTTCTTGGTTGGCCCTTTCTCAATCAATCAGTAAACCTTTCCTTACCCCAAACTCTGACATTTGAGTTTTGACTTCTTGAAGCATCAAGCACACAAACTTTGGTTCAGTAACAAGTGAGGTTATACATAGTCATTAATCTTTCTAACTCCTCTCTGACTTTGGCAGGGTCTTCTGACAGTTGGGTTAAGAGGGTTTTATAATTGAAAAGACCT
The DNA here is from genome assembly GCA_039655065.1 of Glossophaga mutica. Lineage (NCBI taxonomy): Eukaryota > Metazoa > Chordata > Mammalia > Chiroptera > Phyllostomidae > Glossophaga > Glossophaga mutica. The sequence continues at coordinate 149,873,261 of CM077304.1, read as the reverse complement.
GCTGCTGTCCCAGGGATATGAATTCTCTCAGGTGGGGGTCCAGGATGATTCTGCAAGTGACATTACATCATTGGCAGGGCCTGATTACTCACCTCTGGAAAGTAGGAAGAGTGCTGTATGAGACAGCAAAATGAGTCCTGCTGCCCTTTCTGAGTTCTTCTGCTAAATTCACTTCCTGACATTCAGCATTTATGCAAATAATCCATGCTCCCTGAGCCTGGAGATGAGGACAGAGTGCACTCCATATATGTTGTAAAGAAAGAGAAGTCAAAAATAGGCACCTTATTGTTTAGTTTTTTCCCCCTTCCCTGGGAAGGCGGTGTTTTTAGGATTTAAGAGAACTGGCTGAGGGACTGACTGAGGAAATGAAGCTGGGTTTTAAAATGGGGGTGGGTAATTTAGACCACAGGCCCAGAAATCCAAAAAATCTTCTACAGGGTCATGGAAAGGAAGCTGGGGTGAAGAGAGTTTATACCTGATTTGGTTTTATATATTCTTCTAAGTCTGACTTTTTTTATTTTATTAAGAGATCCCCTAAAGCCCGCCATTATACTTTTCTTTTTGTATTTTTCTTTCACTTTGATCCTCTCATAAATATGAATAAGGCAGCTGCTTAAATGAGAGCTATCTAAAAATATTTCCAAACATAGAAGTTTTTCTAATTGAAAAGATCCATCACCTGGCCATTGACAAGTTGGCGCTCCATTAATACATTTACTACAATAGTGACTCAAACGTATTAGCCATTTTATTGGAGTTTCAATAAACTTTTACCATGGGCACAGGAATTGCCCTTCTCCCCTTGGAAGCCCAGGCACCTCATCCCATTTAATAGCTTACAATATCATATATGCCCTATTATATCTTTCTGTCTCTGGATCTCCCATGTGCATATGGTCTCTTACTCTCTTATGTATTTGGGGTTCACATGAGCACAAAATTAAATTTTATTTTCTCCTATTAATCTGTCTTATGACATTTTAATTACTCAACCAGCCAAAAGCACCATAGGAAATAAGGAATAAGTTTTCTCCTCCCCCACACTTTTCACTTTGCCAGCATTGGTTCTACATCCAAGCTTGTTAGTAATGCAGATGCACAGGCTGTACCCCAAAAGGACTGAATCAAAATCTGCATTTTAACAAGATCCTCATAAGCAAATTAAACAAACTTTACTCTGAATTTCATGTGGAAAAAATTTCTCAGATGTTCATTGCTTATATCTTAGATACTAGTACCTAGAGAGAACTCAATGTCATTTGCTAGAAGAATGAAATGATAAATTAACTGGTAGATTCTTTTCAACTTTTACTTTACTACTCTAAGAAGATATTAATTCTTTTTAACAGTTTATTTTTATTTTTATTTATTTTTCAATTACAGTTGCCATACAATATTATACTAGTTTCAGGTGTACAACACAATGATTAGACATTTATACAACGTATGAAGTAATTACCCCATAAATCTTGTACCCATTTGACAACATACATACTTATTAAAGACATATTTTTGACATTTTTCTTAGGGGATAAAACTGTAAATGAAGTCAAGGAGAGAGTTATCACTAATCCCTAGGTAGTAATTACCTCTGGGCTGGTGGAAAGGAAATGTAGTTAGGGGAGAGGATGGCACAGAGAGATTTGAAGAAAATAGTTACATACTCATCTTTTACCCAGGGTGCTGGGCCAGTGCTCCTGGCATACCCTTGAGGGTGTGTACATGCATCTTCCGCACTCATACAACTATATGCTCATTTCTAAATTTTTAAAAAAGCTTTAAAGATGAGCATAAAGATTTTTGAATTTGCATGCTCAGTGGCAGTTTTTGTAATAATAGATTTGAGACATAATTCATATACCCTAACATTTGCCATTTTAAAGGGTGCACTTCAGTTGTAGCATTTAGCACATTCACAGTGCTGTGCCGCTGCCACCACTCTCTATCCCTTTCACGTTTTCAAAAGGAGACCCGGTATCCACTCAGCAGTTGCTCCCACTTCTTCCTCTGCCCAGTCCCTGGCATTTACTAATCTGTTTTTGTCACTATGAATTTGTCTATCCTGGACATTTCATATAAGCAGAATGATGCAATATGTGGCCTTTTGTGACTAAACTACCTTTTTCACTGTGAGTAGAGGTTTCGAGGTTTATTCATGTTGTGTCATGTGTTAGCACCTCATTCCTTTTCATGGCCACTGCTCCTCCAAGGTAAGGACAGACCTCATGTTTTTCACCTTTGGTGGTGATTTTCCTCTTCTTCACTCATTTCAATGTTAATACTCTGCAGCTAGATTCATTGTAGGCTCTAGGAGAGAAGAGGACTCTCAACCTCTGCCAAGGTCTGCACAAATTCTTTATGACGCTTTAACAGTCTTTCAAGGTCAGAGCTTATAGTTCCAAAAAGCTGTAAAGGCTTTAAGAGATTACACAGTTGAAAAAGTGTCCCCTATTTAGATTTGGTTCTTCTGGGTTGACTCTGAGGGACACCTTTTTGATGCCCTGGGCTGAGCAGAGAAAAAAGAGCAATACAGATGTTAGAGTGTTTTGTCCTATTTTGCAAAAAGCACACACAAAAAGGAAAATTCACTAACTGCTGACTCTATTGGAAAGGTAGCCCTCAATGCATGACATACTTTGGAGAACATAATTCTTGGTTTGTGTGATTTCTTTATGTTAAATCTACACAGGATGCTGAGTTTTCAATGACTTTGTTAAAGTGATAGTTTTTCCTTTTTAGCACAAGTTGGGCAGGAAAGGGCAGAAGTTTCAGTCAGTGAGAACCAGGGCCAAGCAGAGAGCATCTTCTAGTTCGGAGGAGGCAGCAAGAGGACACAAGCCTAGACACCCTGGAGCAATGGGAGCTCCACAGGGATTCTAATCTCGCAGGAAAGCAGCTGAGGGCACAAAGGAGGAAGGCTCAGTGCATGACCAACATTGATTTCTGCCAAGCCAGGGACCCTCAGGCTTTACCTCTAGGGTAGCAAAAGCCATGCACCCTTCCCCATTGGAGTTCTTCTACCAGGACCTCAGGATCTCAGGGTTAGCCCTTTGGCCATGGCCAGGTTACCTCTTTGGTGACCTGGCCATGGGGTTTCAAATGGCCTTGGGGAGGCACCTTGGTCTCACATCAAAGGAGAGGGGCACAGCCAGGAACCCACCTGGGTGGCAGAGACTCACATCACTGACATGACCCTGCCACATTCAGATCGCCTCTGTGGCCACTCCAAGTCCTTCAGCTGGGCAGGAACCTGGTGCTTGAAAGGGTGCGGCGGTCACCACCTCAGGTTGCTTCCAATCCATTCCTGAATCCCAGGCATACTCAACTGAGGAATTCTCACTGTATATACCAGACTCTGGGCCCAGACACCCAGCCTGCTCCCAGCCCAGTTCTTGGCTGCTGTACCTTGGAGTTTAAGGGCCTGAGGTCGAGGGAACACCTTGAGGGCCCTCACTGAGTTCTTCCACCTATTCTGCCAGCCTTCCTGCCACATTGCCTGGACCAAGAACATACTAATTCTTATTAAAAATTTTCAATTGTACCTATAGTTCAAGGTTAACAAAAAGGATGCTCAGTACTTGAAATGAGCAAAGTGTTGTTCTGGGCTTTAGGGTTATAGTGATATATAATTTTAAAAAATATTAAGATGTACCAAGAAACATATTTTAACTAAAAATTTTATGTCCAATTATATGACAAATACATTAAAATTTAGGCGGCACTGATATTTAAGTAATGGTATAGGATAACAACAAAAAGGAAGTCACTACATACATGATAAATGGAGGTCATGTGCCACATAAGTTTTGGTCAACGATGGTAGTGATAGCATATATGGCAGTGGTCCCATAAAATTATAACAGAACTGAAAAATTCCTGGTGACATCATGGACATTGTAACATCTTAGTGCAAAGGTTACAAAAATCACCAAGGTTGTGGTAACAGCTTTAACCTGGCTGTGGATGAGAATGGCATTAGGAGCTCTTAGAGGTGGTTCCTGAGGAGTTGCCTGATGAAGAGTTGATAGAACTGGAACAGGAACACAGGGCTAGAGAACAGAGTAGAGATAAGAAACTGTAGAAGGAAAAGAAGATGAACCCTAAGGAAACTCATAGTGAATTCTTTAGCAGAAACTTTTGCAGACCTCAACAGGCTCCATAAAAAGTTTGAAAACATGGACCTCAACTCTGAAAGGTTTTCACCAACAGAGAGGAATGTTCATGGTGCATTATCTTCTTAAAAATAAATCTATGATTAAAAAAAAAGGAAAGAAACAAATCATCATGGACATATTCTGAAAACGGTGAGATCTCCTCAAAGCAGGTTCAGACACGTTCTTCAGGAGGTCTTCCAGCAAAAGGCAGTGTTGTCACGGGAGATGACAGCTTCATGTGGATTGATGATCCTGAAGACCTTCCAGTGGGACAAGACGCAGAGGTGGAAGACAATGGTACTGATAATCTTAACCCCGTGTAGGCCTAGGCTAAGGTAGATATTATACCTTGTTTTTAAAAAAGTATATATGGTAAAGTGTAAAATTTATAGTAAGCAAGCTTAATTTATTAGTGAAGAAAGAAAATTTTTTCATAAATGTAGTGTAGCCTAAGTGTACAGTATTATAACATCTATACATTTACTCACTCACTGACTCACCCAGAGCAACTTTCAATCCTGCAAGCTACATTCAAGGTAGTGCCCTGTACCTGTGTACCATTTTTATCTTCTACACCATATTTGTGCTGCACCTCTCCTATGTTAAGATACATTTATATATATGAACATTTACTATTGTGTTACCTGTGCATTCAGAATGAGTCAGTCTACCATATGGCTCAGTGGTATGCAGATTACTTTGAGCTACAGGCAATTTTAGCTTCAGGCTCAAGAGAAACATCTTTCTCTCCCTTTAACCACCTTGAAGAATTAAAGGCCTTGCCTGTAAGAGCTTATCAGAGATAACTTTTTTTGATCTATCTGTAGGACAGGGAAAACTACTAACTACTGAACATCTGTTCTTGCTATCATTCTGCAATGATTTTTTTAATCATTCTTTATTGTTATTGTATTACAGTTGTCCTAGTTTCCCCCCTTTGCCCTCCTCTGCCCATTTCCCCACCAGCCCCCCCACCTTGTTCCCACGGTCAGTTGCCACTCTGTTGCCCATGTCCATGGGTCATTCATACATGTTTAATGTCTGTTGTCTAGTCCTTTCCCTTTCTTTCCATAATTGTCCCCCTACCCCCACCCCTCTGGTCACTTTCAGTCTATTCCATGTTTCCATGCCTGTTGTTTCTATTTGTTCATTAGTTTATTTTGTTCATTAGATTCCTCTTATAGGTGAGACCACATGGTATTTGTCTTTTGCCAACTGGCTTATTTCTTTTAAAGCTCTCAATGCACCTTACTTCATCTCTAGCTCAGGACGTCTTATTACCTCAACCCCCCTTTCTCGAACCTCTCATGTATGTGGGGGTCTCTGACTTTCTCATGTATGTGGTGTTCTCATGAGCATGAGATTAAATTTGACTTTCTCTTATGAATCTGCCTGTTGTTGATTTGATTATTTGTCCAGCAAAAACAAAATAAAAGAAAAAAAAAAAACAGAGGAGGGAAAGGGAAATTTTTCCCCTTTCACAGGACTACAACTGCCTGCAGTGTTTAGTATAGTAACATGCTGTGCAAGCTTTTAGCCTAAAAGCAGTAGGCTCTACCATATAGCCAAGGTATGTATTAGGCTATATACCACATAGGTTTCTGTAAGCATACTCTGTGATTGACATTCACACAATGATGAGAATTCATTTCCGCAGTCTCAGAGGATTACTGTAGTTAGTTAAAAGTTTCCTATTTTTGACCAGTGAACAACTATTGTTTGACAGAATCTGGCTCATTAGGGAATAATTATAATAATTATTTAACATATTAAATTAAATATAAAGATAAATGATGGCACAAAGAAAACAAATTCTGTTTGAGTTCAGTAGAAGAAATCATTTATTTCTACATAAACAAAAATAACATTAGAAGTAACTGAATTCATCATGTATTTAGTGGGTACTTTCCAACAGAGAAACACAGAGCCGAGATTCAGCTATTGGTGGTGATAAATATAATAGTATATATTATTATGAGCACTTACTATGCAATAAGCACTATTATGATCATTTTACATGTATTGACTCAATTACTATTAAAGGGAACCAAAATTTTGCCACCCCCTAACTATGCATTTTGGAATATTGATTTTAAGCTAGCTATTAAGAAAGAAAAGACTCTGAAAGAACTTTTGACCCTCCCTCTTTTCTGCCTGAGCTTTAAGATAGAAAGGCCTGCTCCAGGAAGGGAATCTTAACATACTCACCATATTTACATTAGCATTAGATGGAAAGGTTCCAGGCCTCCCCCATCATCTTGTCTCATGTTTCTGGGTTGCCTAGCAAAAATGTACCTGCCTCAGGTGTTCTGCTCTTCCTCAGCTACCTGTAAATTGGCTCTTTCCTTTGATATCTCAGACCCCTGCCCCTTATCCTTTTGTCCATAATGACATAGAGCCCTCAACTGTCCAATGCGTTAGGAATCTCATATCTTAAGACATCCCTGGCACGTACAACCATAATAAACTTTGTACATCTTCCCCTGTTAATCTGTCTTTGTTAATTTAATTATTAGCCCAGCTAGAAGAACTTAGAAGGTGAAAGAAAAAGTATTTTTTTTTAGTCCCCACACTATCATCACAACCTTAGTATAAAATAGTTATTATTGGCAATTTATAAATTTAAAAAACTATCATGGAATAGTTTGTTCATGTGACCAAGGCCCCATAGCTAGTAAGCAGGAGGTGACTAATCTAACTCCAGGGCTCATTTAAAATAATGAGGTTTTGCTGGTGAAGAACTGGGACCTTTCCTTGGACTGGAGGTATGGGAGGGAGGAAGGAAGATGAATAGATATTCATGACAGGCTGAAAAGTAAACAACGCAGCTTGGGCAAACTCAGGGAACTAATAATCATCTGATGATTTTTGAACCTCATGAGTAATAAAACAGCATCCAAAGCAAAACAGGTATGATGCACAGGGGTGAAAAGCTGGTTTTCACCCTCACCACATTGGGACAAATCCTGATTCATTCACTTACCATTTGGGGGACCTCAAACACCTGACCTTTTTGAGCCTCTCATTCTTCAAGTATCTCATAAGGTGGGTGTAAGAATTGAATGTACTCAGTAAACTAAAGCCATTTTTATCAGAATTATATTAGTAGCCAGAAAACCTTAAATTGACAGAATATAAAAGTATACCCAGTTTGATGGTTTCAGTGTGTCTCATCTCTGTCAGAGGAGACTCAACTCAAGGAACTCAGGGCATTGTCCCTAACTAGATCGTACTTGATTAGGTCAAAGCTTTATATCCAATTTTCTGTGTAGGTCCTTTCTTTCCTCATCTCAGGAACATTTCAATTGAGCTTCCTTTCTGTTACCTGAACTAATATTAATAAAAAGCAATGATTTCACAGAAGCCTAAATAACACTAAATGTCTTCCCTGTTCTTCACAAATCTCTGTGCAACATTTATACGTACATGTGGAGGTGCAATAAGTGTGGGATAATGATAAGTTGTGCATGTGATGCCAGAAGTCTGTAATTGTGACATTCTAAAGACAGCATTTTTAAAGCATTTTCAAAGCATTTTCCTATAGAGTTAGTGCAAGTTAAATATAGAACTCCAGCTTGGTTCCACATAAATTATGGAGTTGGTCAGTCATGGAGATAAAATTGCATTTAGTGTTCCCACTGGCATTATAAAAAGTGGAGTGGGAAAGGGCATTTTTACACTGAATAACAGGTGTCCCAAATTTTAATGTTGTTTTGAATTGAATCTAAGTCATGAGTTTTAAAATAAGCTCTTTCAGAAACCTGAGATAATTACTGTAGGTAGTTAACAAACTTCCTATTTTCTACTAGGGAGTGAAAGAATCTGGCTTGGCAGAATCTGGCTCATTAAGGAATAATTATATTTTCTGTGATCTAATTTAAGTTCTAAACTCATGTCTGAATTTGGCTTAAAATTTTTTTGACCTTCATTTAATAAACCTTCCATCTATGCTGGCATTTAAGTGAAACTATTCAGTAGGCAGCTAGTTAGATATTAACAAGGGAAGAAGAAGAAAAGGGAAAAAAACATCTGACTAAGCAGGTAAATAGCTTTGTGGGGTGACCACAGCCATCCTGAGACTGGGAGTGGGGGCGTGGGGCAAAGAGAGATTCCTGTTAGGGCACATGCAGACCCACACATGAGTCACCTCAAAGTGACCTCTCTGCTATTATTATAAATTAGTATTGGGTTTTGATCTCCCTTGTGGGCAAACCTAGAGGATTTAGGGTAGAAGTCAAAATGGTGGACAGGAACTATAACCATAAAAAAGGACATAAGCCCAGGGACATCAAGGAAACAGATTGTTTACAAATAAACTCCCTTTTTTCCAGCCCAAGAGAATAAAAGGAGCATAACCCTGAAGGATCAGTGCAGTTGCTCTTGGACTCTGCCTGCTCTAGGTTACTCCCTCTGAGAGTGTACTTTCACTTTAATCAATCTAGCCACTGACACTTGAACTCCTGTGTGTGTGTGTGTGTGTGTGTGTGTGTGTCCCTGAGTTCTTTCTGCAACACCAAAATAAACCTTTCTGGTGACAAAACATGTGGCATAGTTTGGCATTTCCTTTAATTTCCTCGTGAGACATAAGTAGCTCCAACCAGAAATCATACCACAATCATACACGCTGAAAATGTCTTTTAACATTTCCAATTTGTTCAAACAGTGTTTAGATCTCACTTACATGTTTTTTTAAGAAAACTAAAAAATTATTAAATTATTTCTGGAGATACTAACATCAGCCCTTGACTTACAGTATTTAGATCAGTTTTTCTTGTGACTGAACCCAATGATAACATAATTATAGCACAGCCTTTATCCATACTGCAACAAGCCAGAGAAAGAATCAACACTGAACCAGGAACTAAATAGAAATATGTTATAGTCTTCAGCTGGTCTCAAGAAAGGACTAATTTTATAGCATTTCTGTTCTCATTATATCATTTTATCAAAAGAAAATGCATAAAAACAGAAAATGTGTCCCCAAAACATTATAAATCTGTAACTCTTTCTCATAGGAAATAGCTGGTAAAATCCATTTATCTATTTCAAGAATAAAAAAGATGAAAAAAACAAGTATTAGAAAAAAAATAGCAAATTTTCAATCAGTTTGTAAAAAATATGCCATTTGTTTTTGAAGGGTTTTTTGCTTATTGTATCACTCACAAAACGATTATTGAAACAGAAAAAGAAGAGAGTATACAAAGTGTAAAAACAGTAGTGTGTAAAAGTATCTTAATGACTAACATAAAAGGCAGCTCATCTAATTCAAGAGATAATTGATCAGAATATTTTTCAATCAAAATCTTTTGAAGCAGGCATATTCACTCATTTTCCTAGGGAAAAATTTTAACATCAATGAATTTATTATACGTACATATTTTATTTACCTGTCCTCTTAATCTACCTTCAGCATTAAGATAATTTTTTTCATACAAAGCATTAAGCATCAATAGGCCCTAAAATAAAACAGGGAAAGTGCAGCTCTTCTAGTGAAATAAAAGCAAGAGTTGAAAGGAACAATAAATTACAGAATTGGTTCAGCTTCCCCACTATCTAATCGCTAGGAAGCAAGTGCAAACATATTCCATCTCCTTCCCACACAAGTTTTCATAGTCTCGGAGAATCATCTTTAATTTGTCCAGAAAGGAATTTTTTGTGTCACACAGCTAGTATCTCCTATTATAACATGCATATGGCCATTGATAGAGTAGCAATAATTATTTGATCAACTTCTCAAGTCCTTCAGAGTTATTATTAGAATATTTTATTCTTTATTCCTCCCCCCTTTTAATGCTGGAAAGATTATAATTGGATTTCTCTGTCTCTCTCTCTCTCTTCCTCTCCCTCTCCCTCTCTCTCAACTCCTGAGGCGGGCAAAAAAGAAGGAGAGGAAAAAAATTCTCTAGTAATTTTCCTTTATGAGACAAACCTTAATTTTCTGAAGCCCTGGAAGGCAACAAAACTGCTTGCAGAAAAGTTGTTTTTCTGCTCTCAATTTTAAATGGTAGGTTAAAACATAGCTCCCAGGCCTTTGTCATGTGTAATCTACCTAACGTACTTAACAAATAGAGATCAGTCTAGAATATTTCAGACTGGATCTTAGATATCTGAGTGTCTCATTCCCCACTCAAGGTAGTCGTCTCTCTACAATGTTCCTGTTTGGAGATTACAAAAACATTTCTCCGGACACAAAGAAGGTTAACATAATGGAGTAAGATTATACTACTATTTCCAAATATTCACATCCCCTCTTGACATTGTAAAAACTTTCCCTACCCACTGTTAGGCTTGGCCACATAAATTGCTTTGACCAATGAAATGTGAGCAAATAATATATGCCACACCCTTTCAAACAGAAGCTTTAAATAGAACTTCATGGTTCAGTTTAGTTTCTTTAGCTTTTGTCATCTTCCATGAGAACAATTTAACCCAGATAGGAACTATTGCTTCAGCACATTTGAACGAGAAGATACATGGAGCTGACTATAATTCTCATATGAGGAAAGCAAGAAATAAATGTTGATTCTCATGAGCCTTTGAGATTCCAGAACTGTTTGTGACCACAGCAAAAACCATGGAATTGGTAGCTAACTCTGGAATATTGCTATAAAAAGAATAACAACAACAAAACAAGTGCCAGGCTGCAGGTTGTGTTCTTAGCCTACCAAAAAATGGGGCGGGGGGCAAATGGCAACCATTATTATGCAGCATAGTATGACTCCTATAAGAATCTGGAAGGCAGAAAATGAAATTGTTAACATTTTGACTTCCGGCAAAGAAATTTGAAATAATGTTACCAGCATGGATCGTATTTCCACAGTTGAGAAACTCAGAAAAGAATCACCCTGTTTGTAAATAGGCACCCCCACACAAAAATAACAAGCTTAGATAATCCAAGAATAATAAGTTTTTTTTTTAAAAGGAACTGTTTCTGATTTATTATGAGAGAAAAATGTAAAATAAGAATTGCTTGGCCCTGATGCGTGTGGCTCAGTTGGTTGGGTGTCACCTGCTGGTGAAAGGTCACGGGTTCAATTCCAGGTCAAGGCACATGTCTGGGTTTAGTCCCCAGTCAGGGTGTGTCTGAGAGGCAACCTATTGATGTTTCTCTTCCTCTCTTTCTCCTTCCCTACCCCTCTTTCTAAAAATAAATAAATAAAATCTTTTAACAAAAGAAAGACTTGGGCTATTAAAGCTGATTAAAACTAAGTAAAATTCAGGCTCAGGAAAAAGATATTTTATCAAAATATCTGATTATTTTAAAGTAGCTCAGGGAAATAGACTAAGGCCCTGGTCCCACAGGTGTGAAAAAATAGAGGTTTAATAAGCTCACACTAAACCTAATTATGTCATTAGAGTAAGGTAATTCATTCTCTCTCTCTCTTTCTCTCATGTGTGTGTGTCACACACATTATATATATAAGCTCTGACAAACAGAGCTCTGACTGGGGCAAAGAAACTGGTTGCTAGATTCGTAAATGATCTTCGGGCACTCAGCCTCTTGGGACAGGAAGAAGGCTGGGAAAGTTGCTAATTCCTCCCAAAACTATTTCCCCAAGTCTGTATCAGCTGTGGCCAAGAAAGAAAATGCAAGAGAAGTCCTTTTCTGAGTGGATGTAGGAGCTACAGACAACAATGAACTAGGGAGTTATTCTCAGGGAGAAGAATCTGGCTTAACCAAAGAACATCTGCCACCAACAGGGTAAGAAGTCCTTACATTATTTTCCCAGTGGAATTGTTGTTCTTCCCCTTTCTGAATTTCTGGAAAGGTATGTTGCAGTTTCTCTGTTTTGATCCATCATTGTTTGCTGATTGTATTTATTGGGTAGTAGACCCAGATAACTTGTCTTCTTAGGAAACTTCAAGATCCTGGAGTTTTATTACAGCGTGCATGTGTGTGTGTGTGTGTGTGTGTGTGTGTGAGAGAGAGAGAGAGAGAGAGAGAGAATGTGTAGGCAGGAGGGAATTGAATATGTGTAAATAAGAAGGTAAATTTTATTTACTCTTTTCTTTCACTCACCTGACTTTCAGGCCTAACTAGGTGGCTTGCTCTTGCAAGTATATGCAGGAGAGCAGGGTATATGCCCAATCAAGTAGCTTAAATGCAACTGTATAGCTCATCCTCTTGAATCTTTACCCTCTGCGTTAAGACAAGCATGCTTTATAGAAAGGGTGGTCCCTCAGTCCCAGCTCAGGAAATAGAAAAGATGTGGAGTAAAGCTGCACTTGGCTAGTAGTCTTTATGTACCGAGAGCAATAAATAAATATTTATTGTTATAGTTCACTGCAATTTTAGAATTGTCACAGCAGCAAGTGCTGATTAATGCATTCTGTAACCAACAGCTAAGAATAGTGTTTATTTAACAACAAAATATTTCTAATTGAAAGCTTGATTTATAAATTTTATTTTCAAGTAATAATGACTTAAAAATAAATGTTTGAAAATGCAGGAAAATACATTAACAAGTCCTGGGCAGATTTAGGGGATCTAATTATAAAACTTTTATTAATACTTGAAGAGTTTTCTTTTATTCAAAGTATGTTAACTATACTTATTCAACTATAAATTTTATTTGGATACAGAACTCTTATGTTTCATGCATGAAACGTAGAGAAAAAGTTAAGGTGAATTTTAGTAACATACCTGGAAACAACTTCTAAATAAAACTTAGGTAAAGGTAATGACTCACAGAATCCCATATCAGTAGCATAACAAAAATAGATTTGAAGACAGAATGGTACAGTAAATCCTCAGAAATACTCAAGGAGTTGACAACTCTGGTAATTGTATAAGTTGGTAGGAACTTTAAAACAGCTTTAAAAACATTAAAAAATTACTTAGTATGTAGACATGATCTCCCATCTGAGATTCAAGATACTGCACTCTTTGAAGCATTTCATCAGGTGGGATTTATAATCTATTTTCCTGTTTTTCAGACACTACTTGCATTTTTCCGGAATACAATAAAGTTATACACGTATATTTACTGAAATATTTTATCTCCATGGGGATCTCCTTAATAAGGTTCTAAAGTCTTAAACAACAATGACAATACTTCCTTATAATTTTAACAGCTACCACTGAGTATCTGGTAAGCAACTTCATTTTAACTGTAGTTTATAAGCTGCTCTCACAGATCTTTGTACACATATTCTATACTTTTTAGAGTAAATCCATGGGGGTAATAATATACCATTCTTGCATTATAGAGAAGGTTACTAATGATGAAGTTTCTGTATCTATTTGGTCTTGAAAGACAGCAGTGCAGTAGGGGAATATAGCACATACCACCTCCCAGAACCAGACTGGAAATAAAATTAAAGAGAACAATCACTTAAATTAAACCAAAGGCTACCTGAAAAAAAGACTTTTGACCAAAGATGTTAAAAATATCACCCCTCGACTGACGAGAAGGGCTGAAACATCTTAAAGGGATGGGCCCCACACACCTGGGCAGTGGCAGAGGCAGCGTGGTGGTCGTGAGAGCTTCCCCTTGAAAGGAATGAAGCCAGATGACAGATTGGGCTCCCAAACACAGACAGCCAGTGTCCAGATCAGCCCAACACAGAGCATCCAGCGCTGAAAGGCCATGGAGGCTCTCTCTGCTGGGGAGAAACAAAAATCAAAACTATGAACAATAAAATGGCAATAAATACATGCCTGTCAATAACTGAAACTGAAAACCAAACTAAGCAAACAAGAATAGGACAGAATCATGGATATGGAGAGTGTTTTGATGGGCACCAGATGGGAGGGGGTGTTGGGAATGGGTGAAGAGGTGAGGGGATTAAGAAATTCAAATGGGTAGCTACAGAATAGTAATGGGGATGTAAAAGTGCAGTATAGGAAATGGAGTAGAACTTATAGGCATGACCCATGAACACGAACAATGGTGTGGGGATTGCCAGAGGGAGTAGGAGGTGCTGGGTGGGGGGTACAGGTGGAAAAATTGGGACGACTATAATAGCATAATCAATAAAATATTTAAAAAATAAAATATAATAAATATGAGAGCCAATGAATTATTGGGAAAAAGTGGGAGTCAATAGAAAAGTTCTGCATTAAGGAAATTTCAAATCTAGAACCTTCTTTTTTATTTTATTAATTCTTGTTTGCTAAATAGACACATTGCAAAGTTTCCTAAGGGAATAAGTCATTAGTGGAACAATTTACATAAGTTTCTCTTTCCCTCTAGTAGATGATTAAAAGAAAATCAGTTACAGGTTTTCACCCTGTTTTTCTGAGAAATAGGAGTACAGAGCACCAGTTAGAATGGGGAACATGAGGTCTGTCTGGAAAAAGTCAAACCATTGTTAATATAATGAGAACAGTTTGTGAGACATTGATGTGACCTGGCAACCAACGAGAGTGACTGGAATGCACAAGCATGAATAATGACAACTTCACTATACTAATTAGAGGGGGTAGTAGACGGAGTTGACTGAGCATGTGTACTGTGTGGCCATCACATTCAAAATGACTGAGAGAGTAGAGCAACGAATGTGCACCAAATTTTGCATTAAGCTTGAACATTCTTCCACAGAAACTATTCAGACGATTCAGAGGCTTTTGGGGATGATGCATTGAGTGCAGTGCACTCAGTAAATAAACATGTGGCACAAACACTTCAAAGATGGTCAAGAACCTGTTGAAAGTGATCAATGTTCTGGAGGGCCTGCGTGTGACAAGCAGAACACATGAGAACGTTGAACACATATGGACTGAAATCAACAGAGATCAGTGATTGACAGTGTGAGAACTAAAAGCTGATCTGGGGATTCTGAAAACTACTGTGTCCAAGATTTTGATGTAGGATTTTGGCATGAAATGTGTCATGGCAAAATTTCTTCTGTGGTTTCTGCTACCAGAGCAAAAGGAACATCTTGCTGCAGACACAAATGACTTGATTCAAACCACTACCAACGAACCAGACGTGGTGCCCTGCAACTTCTGGCTTTTCCCAAAACTAAAATCACCTTGAAAGGGAAGAGATTTCAGGCCATCAATGAAATTTAGGAAAATACAACAGGGCAGCTGGTGGTGATTCCAGGAAAGGATTTTGCAGAGTGTTTTGAACAGGGGAGAGACACTGAGAGAGCTCAAGGTCTCAAGGTGCCTATTTGGAAGGAGACTGAGGCTTCATTGTCCTTTGTACAATGTTTCTTATATCTTGTATTTTCTTCAGTAAATGTTTCTGTTTTTCATATTACATGACTGGATACTTTCTGGACAGATCTCGTATATTAGAAATTCTTGGAAATGGAAAAAAAAAAAACAAAATTTTCAGTCTTCCAAGTTTATACAAGCTAGTAAAATGACAAGCAAAAACTTTAAGTTTAGAATAAAATGTATTCTGGAACAACAATATGTATGATATCATAAATCTCATCTACTCTCAGAGAAATATACCCCAAAGAAGAAACTGTTCAATACCATTCCTGCAAGCTAACGTGGCCATTGGTTTCTTTACTCTTGCTCACAGGACAAACGCATGAAAAAGCAGGCACCACTGTATCTTCCCCTTTGAGAGGTGTTTCTGGTTTTTATTCTGCCTCTTTGGTTTCTCTAAGATGATTTTCAGTTTAAATGTGTGTAAACCAAGATTTTTTTAAAAGGAATAATTTACATACATAAAGAAACTAATATCTCATTATCAGAAAACATAACAAATTAGTTATCAGTTCTTCATTATAGCTCAAAATATGAGCAAACTTTCACTTGGGTTGTGAAAGCATGTTTTATTCTGTATTTTTTCCTCTATAGATTCAAACATTTACTTTTTCATGCCTAAAAGAAAGAAGGCATTAGTTTGAAAGGTATTTGTTAGTGCTCTTTTAGGCTAAATATAACTGCTTAGCACATTTCGAAATTAAAGAACACATAAATAACTATATATACTATTCATTTTTCTCATACATATATAATACTATATCTTATTTAAATTGCCATTTAGTATTGAATTTCTAATGAGCTCCCTAAAGAACAAATTATTCTCAACTATTGAGTTATTACTTTCCCAAATATAACTTATAAAAATAAAAATATTTTACACATGATGTACCAAATTAGTCTATAAGAATTTTCATGTTAATTCTAGAATTATGGAAGGTTTGAAAAGTCAAAAATTTGAAATCACTTTGTGTAATATAGCAATGATTAGGCAGGAATAAATATTGAAACATACTTTATTGGTTAACATGATAAATAGAATGGATATCAAAGCTTTTCTACATTGTAGAAACTGCTATCCAATTCTTAATCTGGTGATTGTTTGGCTTTGTAGAAAACAAAACAAAATTATACAGAACACAAAACTATCACATAAGAAACAGTATCAGTATAACAGAAAGTATTCTGAACTAAGTGTGAAGAGCCTGGTGTCCATTCTTAATATTAAGCAACTCCATGTTCTTAGGCACATCACTGTGCTTCTGACTTTCAGTTCGTGTAATTTATAACATAAAGGAGTTGCACTTGTGGCAGACCCTTCTGCATGGCATGGGCCCAGCTCCCACTCAGAGATGCACCGGACCCACGCCCACAGATAGATTCTCTCGTGGGGAATCAGATTTGCAATATACCTAAGCTGTTTGAGACTTGCTTCTTGCTAAAACTCCCTCACCCTGCAAGTGCTAAACCTTGCAGGGACCAAGTAGCCGGCTCAACCACTTTTGCCTTTTCATTTGCTAATATCCTTCTTCTGTGATGTGATTAGAGGCATTGGCTCCTTTGTTGTAACTGGTGCAGTGCATAGTGAGTGAAGACCATCTTGTAATGGGAGGAGATATAGAATAAAGGCCTGTCATGGCGGAGGCCTCGGCTTTTGCTCCCCTTGAGAGAAAAGCCACACTGTTGTCCTTTTTCCTCCACCGGACTCGGTAGTCTGTGTGTTTTATTTCATCCATAATGACGCAGACGCTGCTAGCTGGTGTCTGCATCATGCAATAGATGAGATCCACAGGCACAAGCACATCTACAAAATTAAATGATTTTTCCTGTGTGGACAAGCAATCTTTAAGAAGTTCTTTCCAAAATTTATCTGACATAATTTCTTTATAACTTGCGAAAGCCAAGAAAAAATGTTCAGTGACTTAACGGCAGCAATGTTAAAGAGAAAAAACAACTCAGACTGATACTTGAAAATGGGCAGTGGGATATGATGTGATAGAGAAAGGTGATCTCTATATAATTAATTATTAGCAATTTGAGAACTCAATTTAAGTCAACACAACAGGCATTTAATGAGTTCTTATATGTACATGTGTTGAAGGTGAGAGCAATACAAAAGTATATAGTCTCTACCCTAAAATGATTATGAAATCTGCTTTCAACTCCTTTTATTTTTTTATTTTTATAGCACATAATAAATTTTTAGAACTTAGTATTCCAGAATGGTAGTAGAAATATAGTTTTTTAATGCCATTTTTTTGAATGTCAGTGAATACATATCTACTACTCAAGTTGAAATACTTCAGATTTTCAAAATGAGTGTTAGGGAGGTCAACATGTCATTTCATAATGATAGAATCCTGAACAGACGGAGTATGAGTATGTCTATCCCTAAGATCAAGACACAAGTTTTAAACATTGATCAATAATTCTGTGTAAATCAACCCCTTTTCTTTTTATATCTTGAAAGTAGACTTTTAGCTGTGATTAGTGATTACATCTTGAATTGTACCTGCCTTGGTAGTCTTCATTGTCTCTATGTGGGGTTGATTTGCCTCATAGAAAGAAACTATTAGTTTCTATTCCCTCATCCAAGATTTTAAAAATAGTCAAGCATTATATACAAAAACAAAAAGGCCCACTTCAAGTAACAAATGAAATATGTAACTCCAAACGATGCATGCACATTGACAGTAAGTGCATTGGTGTACTCCTCACATAAATGATGCTGGGGACTCGACAAACAGTTGGCGACATAAAACAGTGGTTTCCAAGGAACTTACTTAATCAGAACATTAGAGAACCCTGGAAAACTATTTTTAACAAGGGCTCCTACAATACATATGCAATAAAATTAAATTGCAAATCATATAATTGAACAAAAAATGATTTATTTATAGAAACTTCTAATAGTTGCCTAAATGCAATATGGTTTTTTAAATGAAATCATGTGTATATAGTTGTGGTCATAAAAATAAGTACATGAATCAAAAGCTACACAACAACATTAACAGCAAATCCAAATATGAACAAAGATATTCCTTTGAATCCCATGTTTCATCGAAAACCACCAATCTTTTAGTTCTTTTCTTGTACATTAATCTCAAATTCCACGGATTTTATTTTATTTTCTGTGTGACATTGTCCACAGATATATTGCAATGGAGTGCAGATTATGGGCCTCCTGAAAGTAGGGGAACAGCCTCCAAAACCTGCCTACAGGCAGGATGGAGGGGAGGGGGAAGGAAAGAGTGGATGGTACAGAGTTTAAGATACATTGTGTAACAAAAGGCAAGTTAATAGCCACACCTTCCTGAAGGGAAGAGGGCTACTACCCAGGGTGAATTATGTTCATGACTCCAAGAACATGTAGGTACTCATGACATTGAGGGGAAGCTCATACAGCACCTGTGCAAGAGGCAGGGGACAGGTGACCACCCTAGATGCCCCTGTGTCCCTAGAAACTCTTGCCTGATTAAAAGATGGCAGTAAAAAGAGGATAAAAGATGTTGGGGAACTGACATAAATGGTGGATACTAATACACCATAGAAAGGTCTGGATAGGAGAACACACAGGAAGTTCTGGACTGAGCACTTATATTAGGGTGGGCTCAAGGTCAGGAGGGAGAGAGAGCCACAAGGTGTGCAGTGAGAGACAAGGCCTGCTGGGAGGTCTGAAAGACCTACAGAGAAGTCACTCTCTTGGGACAGACATGTGCCTCCCTGTACTCCAGCAAGTTCCCGTGAAACACGGAACAAGTTTTCCTGAACCACTGCATAGAGACTGAGAGCAGTGAACCCTAGATCCTGAAAGAGAGAGCTGTTGTGAGAGTATGGCAACTCCCAAGCCCACAAACGTACATTCCAGAGAGGACAGAGACCTGTTTACATGTCCAGTTGTATGGGATAAGGGATAAGGATATGGGGAACTTTTGGGCATGGTTTTTTGGCTTATACACTTTGGGGAAGTAAGGGAAGTTCTGGGTCTCATGGGAAAGGTGGGCTCTGAGCAAGGATGCTTTCAATCCCCTCCAGGTTGGAACCCTGTTAATAAAAAACTGTTTCTTTCAACACTAATTATTGGGTCATATGTAAAGTCACCAGGTGGCTGAACCCCAGTTTGCTCAGTAACAATATCATTGGCTACTGTTTTGAGAGTTGGACATCCTTCTCACTTCCATTGTTATTCCCAATGTAGCACTGAGGAACTCCTTGCTGTGCACTTTGAAACAGATTCTTTACTCCTTTTAGAGAGACACACACGAGTGATTTTTTGAATTTATTCTAGCTTAATCCCCTAAATAATGATTCCAATATATGTATTTCTTCAACATGAAATTTTGCACATCAGTGTTGCCAGAGATCAAGATGCTGTTTCTTTCTGTGTTAAATATCTGCTTATTATAGCACACAGTTTTCAACATGTGACTTTGGGGTAGGATGCTCTTATTTCAAATTCCATTTTCCTTTAGTGAAAAATGGTGCTGCAGTAAGGTATTCTGTACATTTCTGAAACAAATCTTTTTCTCCACTGGTAAATGAAATGGATTTACCAAGTTTGATCAGTGGTTTACATGTCTGAATTTACCTTAACATTACAATTATTTTTTTCAGTTTTTACTTATAAGAAAGGAAAGCAAGGATGCAAAATTTGTAGAGAAAACAAATATTTTTATAAAATTCTGCTTTTAATATATTAAAATACCTTAATGTGAAATCAGACTACCAAATTACCAAGTCATGAAAGAAGGCAGTATTTATAGGATGAAGACTAAAGTTTAATCAGAGTTCAGTCAGGGATGACAGACATTTAGTTTGGAAAATCCAAGGACTAAGTGAGTCAGCTGAGATAGAAGAAATGGGAACTTGAAGGCTGGTGACAATGAAGTGTCACTTCATTTGACTCTAATTGCCACTCAGTTGTAAAAATTTGTCTTGTTCAGCTATGAGTAAAAAAGCAAAGAAAAATCAAAGGCCAGGAGCTGGTCCTAGGATTGATCTTTTGACCTTCTCTTTTATTTTGAAACTACTCTGGCCTAACCCGACTGAGAGCTTTTTCTATGTGCTTTCTGTCAGGTCAAAACCAGCTATATTTCTGATGTTTGAAAGAGAAAGTTTTCATCATATACACTTATGACTTTTGATATAAATGGAAACTCTAATGTCCATAGAATCAACATAAATTGTTTGCTTGCTTAGAAAATGTGGTTTACTAAGGGACTGAAGAAAATGACTTTGCTATCTACAGATGGCTGAAAACTATTTTTATAGTCTGCAGTGGGATGACCTATAGTTAGGGCTATCCTAATTAGATGGTGAAATGAGCAGAAAGAATTTATATGAGTCATTGAGGAATTTTTAGGACAGAATTACAAGTTAACTAGGATCATAGCATATGTGGTAAATTTTTTTAGATGAAGTATCTAAAATTCCTAAACTTAAGGATTTTCTATTAATACTTAACAATTATTAGTCTTTTTAATCCGAAAGTCATATTTTAATGTAATAATTCATGCAGTCAAATTTCATTGATCATGCATTTTATATGCACTGAGATATCATATATTAACCAGTGAATGAGCATGAAATACGATAATGTGAAAGCTTTTTTCTTCTACACAAGGAACCATGCATGTACCCATCAAAGGGACTTATTACAATCATAATAAACTGTGTTATCAAGCATATGACTGCACCACTGCAGTTATTCTAGCTTCAGTTTCAAAAGTGCCAAGAGCATACCAAAATGGCTAGGCAACTTGGATGAATATCTTTCACAGAGTCAATTTCAACATTTAATTAGAAAATGTTTTCTAAAAGGCACCTATCCAGGTTTTGTCTAACACTTTTTTTTTTATCAGTTATGCTATTACAGCTGTCCCAATTTTTCCCTCTATGCTGCCCTCCACCCAGCCACCCCCACTCCCTCAGGCAATCCCCCACCATTATTCATGTCCATGAGTCATGCGTATGATTCTTTGGCTACTCCTTTTTCTATACTGCACTTTACTCTATTGTAGCTACCTATTTATATTTCTTAATCCTCTCACCTCTTCACCCATTGCCCCACACCCGCCTCCCATCTGGCACCCATCAAAATGCTCTCTGTATCCATGATTCTGTCTCTGTTCTTCATTTGTTTGCTTAGTTTGTTTTTTAGATTCAATGTTGACAGGCATGTATTTATTTAAATAAATAATTTATTTATTGCCACTTTATTGTTCATGGTTTTGATCTTTTTTTCTTACATAAGTCCCTTTAACATTTCATATAATAATGGTCTGCTGATGATGAACTTTAAATTGTTCTTGTCTGAGAAGCTCTTTATCTGCCTTTTGATTCTATAAATGATATCTTTGCAGGGGAAGCAATCTTGGCTGTAGGTCCCTCCTTTTCACGCATTTGAATACTTATTGCCAATTCCTTCTAGCCTGAAAAGTTTCTTTTCAGAAATCAGCTTAAAGTACTATGGGAACTTCTTTGTAGGTAATTATCTGCTTTTCTCTTGGTGCATTTAAGATTCTCTCTTTATCTTTAATCTTCGGCATTTTAATTATGTGTCTTAGAGTGGGCCTCTTTGTCTTCATCTTGTTTGGGACTCTCTGTGCTTCCTGAACTTGCAGGTCTACTTCCTTCACCAAACTAGGGAACTTTCTTTCATTATTTTTTCAAATAGATTTCCAATTTGTTGCTTTCTCTTCTCCTTACAGCATTCCTATGATGTGAATGTTTACTGATTGAAGTTGTCCCTGAGGCTGTTTATACTATCCTCATTTAAAAAATTTTTTTTCTTCTTGTTCTGATTGGTTGTTTTTTGCTTCTTTGTGTTCACAGTCATTGAATTAATTCTCAGCTTTACTCACTCTACTGTTGTTTCCCTGTAAATTGTTCTTTATTTCAATTAGTGTATGTTTTCTTTCTGACCAGATTTTTTTTATGCTGCCGAGGTCCTCACTAAGTTTCTTGAGAATCCTTGTTACCAGTGTTTTGAGCTCTGCATCTGAGAGATTCCTTTTCTCTATTTTGTTTAGTTCTTTTTCTGCAATTTTGATCTGTTCTTTCATTTGGGCCATGTTTCTTTGTCTCTTCATTTTGGCAGGCTCCCTGTGTTTCTTTCTATGTATTAGGCAGAGCTGCTGTTACTCCCTGTCTTTGTATCATGGCCTAATATAGCAGGTGTCCTGTAGGGTCCAGTGGCACATCTTCTATCACCAAGTTAGGTCCTTGAGGTGCATCCTTTGTGTGTGCTGAGTAAACCCCTTCTTGTAGGTGAGACTTCGTTAGTGTTGGCAGGTGAATGGGGGATATTTACCTAGGCCAGTCAGTTGTAAGTATTGGTTGTGACCACTGACCACCAACCTCTGCCCCCCATAGAGTACGAGCCATGCAGGGGTACAGTGGTGGTGCTTCGACATGGTCTATAGCTGTCCACTCTGTGCACTGGCCCTGGGATTTCCTGGGTGGTGAGGGCCAAGGTCAGTCCCCACATGCATTTTGCCCAGAGCCACCCTGTCCAAGCTATAGAGCAATCTGAGATGGCTGCTACTGGTGCTGGGCTTGGAGATTCCTAGGTGAATCCAAGCTGTGAATCTAGACTGTCTGCTGTTAGTCCCAGGCCTAGGGTTCACTGACGCCAGCTGTTGCTTGTTTGAGAGGATTTAGGAAGTTGAGCAGCATGAGCCAAGACAGCTAGCCATTCATATGGAAAAGTAGCTTGAGTGAGCCCATAAGTTGGGTGGGGAACTCCTTGGCAGGTCAGTGTTAGCCGGGTGGATAGAGTCTCAGATATGGCACCAGCCTGCTGGCTCTGTGCCTCTGTGTGGAAAGGGTTTAGGGAAGGGACAATGGCCTTTGTTCACCCTGATGCCAGACACCTCATTTTTCTCCCTATATGATACTGGTACCTTTTCAGCTGATACCCAGTGCTAGAGCTCAGAGGAAGTAAATCTGTGCATAGGTTCTTTAAGTGGAACTGCTTGGAGCTCCAGAAGTTTCTTCCACCAATTCAATCACCACTGGTTGTAGAAGTTGTGGAGACTTATCTTCCCAGCACTGGAACCCTGGGCTGAGGGTCCTGGTGTCGGGCTGGATCTACTCACTCCCAAGATATCCTTCCCAAATTTTTATCCACCACATGTGGGTGTGGGACCAGCCCATTCCATGCCTCCACCCTTCCTACCAGTCTGGATGGATGTGGTTAATTCTGTAGTTGTCAGACTTCCATTCAACTTGATTTCTTATGCTTCTAAGTAATGGTTGTTCTATATTTTAGTTGTAATTTTTATGTGATTGTGAAAAGAGGTGAGCTAGGTCTGCCTACACCACCATCTTGACTGAAGTCTAACACTTTCTAAAGTGAATATATGTCATGTGTAAAAATAGAATAGTGAAAGAAAATGATAGGTGAAGTCATAGGCAAACAGGGAAAACTTAAAAATTTTAAACTAAAAAAAAAATTAACAGTCTATACAAAGTCATGATGATCTATCCCAGGCTGAATGGAGTCTTAAAATGCATTTCCCGCATTGCCCACTGAAAGTCAATACAAGGAAGTTATCAAGGGACAGCCATTTGACCATCTTGCCCTTTCTTCTTTCTAGCAATTTCATGTTTATTTACAGTGCCATAATAACTTTTTTTTACAATTTAAACTTTATTTTTTTTGTTTTTTAACTTATTTTGATTAATTTTAATCTTTATTGTGTTTTTTACATTACCTTTTAATCTGCTTAATACCACCCCTAGCAATCACCACACTGTTGTCCATGTCCATGAGTTCTTCTTTTATGCTTAATCCCTCCACCTCCTAACCTCCCTTCACCACTAGCTGTCATCTTGCTCCCCATCTATGAGTCTGTCCTCATTTTCCTTGTAAGTTCAGTTTGTTCATTAGATTCCACATATGAGTGAAATCATATAGTATTTGTCTTTCTCTGACTGATTATTTCACTGAGCATAATGTGCTCCAGGTCCATCCATACTGTCACAAGTATAAAATTTTCTTTTTTTGGCCCAGTAGTATTCCATTGAGTAAATGTCCCACAGTTGTTTTATCCACTCATCTTACAATGGACACTTGGACAAAACCTATAGCATTCCCTGAAGATAAGAAACAACACATTGATGTATGCTTTCACCTTTCTTATTCAACATAGTACTGGAACTCCTAGCCACAGCAATCAGACAAGAAGAAGAAATAAATGGAATCCAAATTGAAAAGAAAGTAGTAAACTGTCTTTATTCACAGATGACATGATTCTGTGCATAGAAAACCCCAAATATTCCACTGAGAAACCACTAAATCTGATAAATGACTTCAGTAAAGTAGCAGGATACAAAATTAATACCCAGAAATCAGTTACATTTTTATGTGCCAATAACAAACTAACAGAAAGGGAAATCAAGAAAACAATCCTATTCACAATTGCTTCAAAAAGAATAAAATCCTAGGAATAAACCTAGCCAAGGATGTAAAAGACCTGTACTTGGAAAAGTATAAGACACTGAAAAAAAAAAAGAAAGAAAGAAATTGAACAAGATACAAATAAGTGGAAGCATATACTGTGTCCATGGATAGGAAGAATTAACATCATTAAGATGTCCATTCTACCCAAAGCAATCTATAGATTCAGTGTAGTTTCAATCAAGATTCCAATGGCATATTTCACAACACTAGAATGAATTTTTCAAATATGTACATGGGACCACAAATGATCCCACATAGTAACAATGATCCTGAGAAAGAAAAACAAAGTTGAGGGAATCATGCTATCTAATATCATACTATACTATAGTATACTATACTATACTATAATTACAGTAATTATAACAGCATGGTACTGGCATAAAAACAGACACATAGATCAACTGAACAGAACAGAAAGCTCAGAAATAAACCCACAACTTTAGAGTCAATTTATATTTGACAGAGGAAGCAAGCACATACAATTGGCTAAAGATAGTTTATTCAATAAATGGTGTTGGGAAAATTGGACAAATACATGCAGAAAAATGTTACTAGATCACCTTCTTATACCACACACAAAAATAAATTCAAAATGGATCAGACTTTAATGTTAGACTACAAATTATAAATATCCTACAAGAAAACATAAGTAGCACAATCTTGGACATTGCTTGTAGTGACTTTTTATTAGATATATTTCCCCAAGCAAGGGAAACTAAAGAAAAATTAAACAAATGGGACTATATCAAACTAAAAAGTTTTTTGTCCCACAAAGGAAATCATTGACAAAATAAAGACAACCCACAGAATGGGAGAACATATTCACCATTACACTCTATAAGTGGTTAATATCCAAAATTTACAAAGTACTTACAAAACTCAACACCAAAAAACACAAACAACCCAGTTAAAAATGGGCTTAGGACCTGAACAGACACTTCTCCAAAAGAGGACATACAGATGGCCAATAGACATATGAAAAGATGCTCAATGTCACTAATCATCAGAGAAATGTAAATTAAAACCACAAGGAGATAACATCTCTCACCTGTCAGAATGACTACCATCAATATAATCAACAAACAAGTAGTGCTGGCAAGGATGTGGAGAGTGGGGGATGCTTTTGAACTGTTGATGGGAATGCAGATTGGTGCAGCCACTGTGGAAAGCTCTGTAGAAACACTTCAAAAAATTAAAAATGGATCTGCCTTTTGACCCAGTGGTCCCACCTCTGGGAATATGTCTAAAGGAGCCCAGAACACTAATTTGAAAGAACATAAACACCACCATGTTCTTTGCAGCATTATTTACAGTTGCTAAGATATGGAAGCAGCTCAAATAAACTTTAAATTTTACTTTTATCTTAATTAATCCTTAAGAGCTCTTGTATTTCTGTTAGGAATCTCTCAGTTTCAGTAAGGCCTAGGAGAACAACTGGAAATTATTTATTCTACTGGTACTTAGAGAAAAGTTTTTATTAATTTTCAAAATTATCTTTTTTATTCTAATTTATAACAACATCAAATAGAAATGACTGATTAAACAAATGTAAAAGAATAACCAATTGAGTAGCTAAAGCTTCTGGCCTTTCCTTCGAGTTGGAGGCCTCTCCCATCTCAGCCTCATTCTGTAGTTGCCAGAGGAGCTCACAATTGTTTTTGTACTAATTCGACTTACTTTCTAACCTACAAAACCCAGTGAATCTGTGCAGTTCTGGTTTTTAGTTATCCTTTATCACTCATTCTCATATGGGGCTGAAGTAATAATGACTCAAGAATATTTTCCACTTCAGGAAGTGATGTTTCTAAAGTTTGGTAGCTTAGTTTAGTATAAATATAATTTCACCCATTCCAATGAACAACTATATAGTTCCCAAAGTTTATATTAGTAGGTGTATGAAATATTCTAAATGAATAATTAATGTATTAGTTTTAGTTTAATTCACTAAACTAATACATTAGTATTATAATACATTAGTATATATTAATTTACTAATGTATTACTAAGTTACTAATGTATTACTAATACATTAGTTTAGTGAATTACCACAGAGAAAAATAATTCTTTTTTTCCCACTAAATATATTTTTGAGCAACTTATGTATACCAGGCACTATTTTATGCCCTGGAGATAAAGTAACAAATAAAACAGAACCCCCAAAATTACCATGTACATATGAAGCTTTCAATCAATGTTACATGTAGTTTGGGGTACACATAATTTACTTACAGTAGACCTTGTAGGACATGCACACTGGATTAGGGTTCCTTCTTCCTTGCTCTCAAGGAATCTTGAGTTCTCCTCATCGCATTTATGAAATCGGACTGAAATTATTGATGTCTTCCATACTAGATCTTCCGGGTAAAAATTGTTTCTTATTCACCTTCATGGCCCCACCTCTTAGTGCCACACTTTGAATAGAGTAGAAGATTTTATATATTTTTTAATTGAATGAACAATCCTATTTGCTTTCACTGTACATGGTTACTGTTCAATTAAAATGAACAGATGACCTTTCAAAAACAACTAAAATTCTAATGTCTCCTCATGATACTTTCCTATCCTCAGTCATTGCTTCCACATGAAGCATAGTCTAATATTCATTTCTTTTAGCTCAAGGAGACTTCTTGTTATACAATTCATATGAGATTTAATCTTTGTTTCTTCTTAGAGAATATAAATCATATTGTTTTGTCATTACTCGCAACTACATTTTAAATGAGGTATTAGTGATATCTTTCAGTAAGCTAGATGTTTTGTGAATACCAAAATAATTCAAGTCTACTTCTCCATTATATTTGTAAAATTGAAAACGTGGAGCATTAAGTTAGTAATTAAGACTATGAGCTAGGTAAAATATCAGTGAACAATTTAAATTCTATGCCTAATGAAATGAGTGAAGTAAAATTGAAATGGCTTTTGTAATATTTACCTGTTATTTTAAAATAGATCAATACACTAGTAAGTTATAGCATTCTTTTGCTAGGGTTTGCATTGACATGTAACAAGAGCCTCAAATGCTCTTATAATTTTACTTTAATAGAAAAGACAAAAACAAATTAGGAAAATATCCTAAAACATTAAGGTAAAGAACATTAAGCAAAGCAAACAGGAACAATTTTCCAACTACATGAACAATTATATTCTGTACATGACTCAGGGATCCACAAATGGAAGCATAAAACTGATTTTAAGATCTCACTGGCTAGACAAGCAGTAAGCCAATATTTGAAGTGTACTTTTTTTAGTAATCTTTTATTTTTCTTCTATTAGGCCTTATTTTTACTTATTGTCTACTGACATCCATCTCTTGTCAATATCTTGTGTTCTTTAATTTATTTTGATGCTTTTAATGTTTTCTCATTTTAACTCCCCCACTGACTCATTTTACAGGCATTAGCAAACCACAGCACATCAGAAGCAAAATCCCTAAAGACTGAGAAAGTAAGAAACCGCATCCTATGAGAATAATGGGGATGATTTCCACCAAGCAGAGAGGACTTAAGAACTTCCTGCAAATAAGCAAGGTTTCACATAAAAGGAAAGCTAGTGCTCTCCAAAGTGGTTCCTGAGGACTAACTGGAACCAGAGTAAACAGCGCCGCGGAGGCCTACAGGTGGACTGCATCGTACTTTCCTCCTTGGTGCGACTTTAGATAGCTCGTCACTTTTTGGAATTTTATTTTTGAATACTATTTGAAGCAAAAGTACTATGCTGCAGAGACTACTGTGTCATCAGCTTTGCCTCTTAGAGTTGCCTTGGTCTCTGCAAGAAAATTTTGGACAAGCTATTGTATTTTTTAAAGGTCTCATTTTCCCTTATATAAAATGACGTGATAATAGTAGCCTTATTATAAAATCAAGTTGAGGAATGAATAAGAGAATTTATGTATACTTCATTGCATAGCATCTGGTATATAGTAACTACTCCATGTGTATTTTATTTATAATTTTGGTTGTAAAGTTCCTAGGAAATATTCTTTTATACATGTCTGAGGGCATGATAACTAAGATTCCTTAAGGCACCTCATTATGCAACACTTATTAAACAAAGCCTTCACAATTTACCTGACCTTAAAACCACAATTTACCTGACCTTGAAACCACAATTTACCTGACCTTGAAACCACAATTTACCTGACCTTGAAACTGACAAAGACGTCAGTTAAAATCTTTGTTCTCTGGATTCTAATTTGCAAACCTCAAGATGTCTTTCCATACGATCTAAATTGTCTAACATATGATTGTGTGTCAACCCGCATCTATATGCATAAAATTTTATTGTATTTCTCATCATATACTGAAATCAAATATTAATTTAATATTAAAATTACATATACATAATTTGAAAAGCTAGCATGTTATTTTCTTCATTAATTGTATTATATATCAACAGTAGAAAAATTGTGAAGTTACAGTTAATTAAATATAGTTGTGTTGATGTGCCAAAGTGTATCCATAAGAATAGTGAAAATATAAAAAGAGTATTCTAGATGCTACAAAAGTATAATATGGATCTAAAAATGCATGTACACCAAGAAACCATAATCACAATAATAAATAACCCCAATAATATTAGTTCCTTTTTAGGAAGTTTTATAATTTATAGTCATAAATGATGTTCACATTATGGAAGGAAGACTTTCAATGAACAATGGTCAGTGGAAGCTCATTCCAGGCTAATTCCCTGAACCTGTCCCCAAGGTCTCCTCCTCCCTGACTTCTCAGTGAGTTAAGGCAGTCCAGCCTGGGCTCTCCAGTTGCTTCTTCTATGCTAAGCCCTTCCTTGTGTGGACAACAAAGGGCCATCTACTAAACCTGACAAGCTTGGGAGAGACCTGCATGGCAGCCTTACAAACTCAGAGACAAAAGTAACCACAGTGGATGGTCTGAAACTAAAACTTTCTAACTAAAATCAAGTCATGGTGGGTAGTCACGTCCTAGGTTGGTATCGTCCCTAACAAACATCAATCTTTACCTTAATTGAGCCGGACTATTTTTTTTTTTTTTGTATCTATAATAGCATATCTTTGGCAAGTCAGAGTAATTTCCTTTTTTTCATATCCCTTGTGGCACAGCACTAGAGGAACACCACAAGTCCCTTCTTTGTTATTTTATCATGCTAATTATTGGCTCCTAATCATCCTGTGCCCACTTATGTGAAGAAGTAGTGTATTTTGCCATGTATGATGTGCACATTTTTGCCCAAATTTTCGAGGGAAAAATAAGGATGTGCATTTTACATGGGTGGTTTACATTTTACATAAATGTTTTTATTTATTTTATTTACACTTACATGTTAAAAGTGTAACTCCAGAAAGCAATAACAATATCCATAGGTAAAATAATACGTTGGAATACCATAATCTGTTTTGTTGAACTTACAACAAATTTGCAAAGAAAGCAGTTTCAGCCAATGATTCAATGACATGAAATGAAGAGCAATGTATTGTTATCTGCAGAGTAAGATCGGTGATGCCGATTGTTATCCACTTGGCAAGACATGTGATGTCGACTTTATTACCATAGGGTGATCAGCGCAACATTTCTCTCTATACACTCTAGGCAGGAGAAATTATTGGGAAATCCCTTGGAAAATGTTGAAATGGTTTTCTTACACTGCAGGCTTTAAGCTAAAAGTTATTAAATATGCTAGAAAGCATGGCAACAGAGCTGCCGAGAGACACTTTGCACCTCCTCCCACAGAAAGTGTCATCAGATTGTGGAAGCAACAGAAAGAAAAGCTTCTTCAGATGCCTGGACAGAAGAAGGCAATGCTAGGGAAACCTCCAAGGTGGCCAGAGGTGGAACAGAAGGTACAGACCCGGATTCTGGAGCAGTGTCACACTGGGATGTCTGTTTTGACCAAGACGATGATACAAGAAGGTAAAAAGATTGCACAAGAAAAAAACATTGATGATTTCTCAGGGACACCTAAATGGTGCTTTAACTTTATGAAGAGAAAAGGTTTGAGCATGAGGACACAAATGAAACTTGTCCCAAAACTTCCAGGAGCCTATGAGAATCAAGTTTTGGAATTTCATTCTTATGTTATTAATCTTCAAAAAACTTATAACTTTAAGCTGTCCCAAATCACAAATATAGATGAGGTCCCACTCACATTTGATGTGACATCCAACAAAACTGGATGTCAAAGGAACAAAGACTGTGGCTGTTAAAGTTAGTGGTTGTGAGAAAACACATTTCACTGTTGTTCTGGCCTATTGTGCAGATGCAACAAAGCTACATCCTATGATCATCAATCAAAGAAAAACATTTCCAAAAGAAAAGATCCCAGTGGAGTTACTGTCCATGTGCATGAAAAAGGGTGGATTAATGAAGAAGACATGAAAATCTGGTTTAACAAAGTCTGGTCACAAAGGCCTAGAGGATTATTTAAACAATCAGCTTTACTTGTTTTTTATCACTTCAAGGCCTGTGTTACACAAAGTGCAAAAGCAACCACAGTGGACTTGAAAACCCAAATTGCTGTGATACCTGATGGGCAACCAGCCAACTGCAGCCTCCTGATGTGCCAGTAAGCAAGCCCTTTAAGGCCCTGATGAAGAAAGAGTGGATGTTGTGGATGCAGTCAGCTGGTAATGATTTAACACCTACAGTCAGAATCAAGAAAACATGCATCACCCAGGTTTGTGATTGATTCCTAAGATCGTGGAATGGTGTCAAGAAGGAAGTGGTTGTGAAATCACTCAAAAAAGACAGCATTGGCAATGCTATGGATGAAACTCAGGACGATGAAATTTAGCAGAATGAGGAAAGTGACTCCTCAGAAGACACTGGTAAGGTAAAAATTGAAGAAGCTGATACCTTTGATATTGACAGTGACAAAGAGTTCTTGGCTTTCTATAATGCGTACATATCGTAAATTTGTTACCAGCACATAAAGTTACTTCTACATTGTATCTATTCTTGTGTTTTGTAATTATTTGTTCCATAAAATTTCTTGTGCCATATATGTTCAAAAATAAATGCTAAAATTCCTTTATAATACAAAAAACAAGTATCTAAATATAAATAAGTAAGTAAATAAATAAATAAATACTTGAATTTAAGAAAAAAAATTTTTTCCTGAAAGTTTGAGCCAAAAACATGGGTGCACATTATACACAGCAAAATATGGTATGTGTCTATCACGTTCCTTTTTATCCAATTTCAAAGGTTCCACCCTCCACCCCTCCTTTGCTTTTCCCCCACCTCCCTAATCTATCACCATTGGATTTCATGTAACGTACTTACATGGTCTCTTTTGATTGTACTGTATAAAATAAGGTGAAAAAGTGCCATTTTACAGAGCATTTTCTCAATTCATGGAGGTTTGTTTCCTGGCAATTGTCAGTTTGACTCAAATAAAGTCTTAAAAATTTCTTACAGGTTCAGATGTATCTTATGTTGACAGAGGTTAGGAACATTTATTTTCTGGTAATGTCATTTAACTTTTTAAAGAAAGTGTTAATTGTGTTCTAATATTGTAGATTAGTAACTCTCAAGTAGTACATACATTTTACTGCTTTATTTTACATTTTCTTTTTAAATTTATTTATTTTTGTTGTACTTTTTCTCATTACCATTTATCCCCCTTTTGCTACACCTCCCATATTCACAGAACTCCAGACTGGCTGGCAGTAAAGGGGTAATCCTGAACTATTCTAAAACAGTCACCATTTCAAATAGATATTTAAGAGATAACTTGTGAAAGGAAATCAGAAAAAAACAAGGACTTGAAAGTCATGGAATTTGTCAAGATTTGCTCTTCAAAGACACATTCTTTCAGGCTTTTCTATTCAATGAAACATTCTTTCATTATCGTCTATTCAAAGAAACACTTTCATTCAAGTTGAATTATGAATAGATATAGATATGTAGTTTATTAGGGCTTTCATAACTGATAAGTATGGAATAAATATATATGTATACCTATAAACTATAATCAGAAATTAGTTTTATGGTAAAAATTTCTTGGTTTCATGAAGAGCTTCAAATATTAAGAGAAAACAACATAAAAAGTTTGTTATATTTTTCCTCTAAAGGAAAGAATTTAAAATCAGAAATAACTAAGATATATTTTTTCTATGATAGAGAAACTACTTCCAGAATTCGGGAAAAAAAATTTGACTAAACAATGCATGCGGGCTTTTTCAAGGGCCACTACAACTTTGCTCTAATTATAATTCACAATCCCTAAATTACAGAAGAAATGGAAATGGCAGAGGCAAACCTAACAATTTAGTAGTTGGAATTGAATTGCTTTGTCATCAGAATAAAATGGCATATATTGGTAACCTTACATGTGAACTGTAAAAATGCTCACTCCTTGATGACATTGGCTTCTGAGTTGAACTAGAAATTGCACAAAGCAGATAAAAAATGTGCTATTTGTCCAACTAGGATTTCAATCGAAGTGACAGTAACTGTTATCTGGGCACCCAAAGCTTTAGAAGTATATGGATTTATAATTCACATTGACATGCATTATGTCATTTCTCTGAACCTTATAAAGTACGTAATGGGGAAATTAACTATATTTGCCTATATAAATCATACTAAATTGCCAAGATACTTTATTAATGTCCTTCTGCCCTATTTGCCTAAGACCCTGCCTCACCCCAAGACGTGGAAACTTCATTTGGTCATGTGTCTGGGACTTAATAAAGCCCCCACAATTATAAGACATCTATTATTTGTGTTGGATAAAGAAGTGGATAAATAGAATTATTCTTCTCTTAAGCTGCTTATTTACTATAGATAAACTAAGAGACAAAACTGCAGAAGGGACTTTAAAAACTTGGAAATACTGAGAAATGCTGGAAAATGACAGAGTGATCTTACTAAAAATAAAATAGATGTCTGTGCTTCACTCTGAGCAGTTATGATTCAGCAAAACCTCAGAGGTGCTAAGATGTGTGCATTCTTAAAAATAGTCTCACGTTATTTCGAGGTCATTTTTAAGGTGCTCAAAACCAACTATTTGTGCAAAAGAGCTATAATATGTTACTCATCCTTTAATGAAGAACAGAGCAGATGTCAGAAACATTCACTAACAGTAAATGCTGGCCTTACCAGATTTTGACACTGTGTGTGTGTGTGTGTGTGTGTGCGCGCGCGCGCGCGTGTTTAACAACTGGAATGAACTTAAGTTGTTCTGTTTGAAAACAAACTTTGATAATAAAGAGGAAAAATGTGGACCTCTGAACAATACATGAGGCATGTTTTCTACGAAGCTTAATACTAAGACCTGGCCATTGTCATGTTCCGATAGTTTGGAACCTCAACCAAGTACAGAGGTGGAAATTGTAAACCAAAAGCCTGGATTGCCAATACTTTCCAGCACCATACCTTTCAAAAGACTACATACACAAAAAGGATGAAATACTCAGATTTATTTTCTACACATTTTAGTACCCTTCTCTAGTGCAGACAATAATATACTCATGGGAACATAGCCATTGACAAGGTTGCCTTTGAGATTAGTTTTGTTTCATAAGGAAGGAGACAGAGAGAGAAAGTAGAGCAAAGGGCTCATACAACATTACCATTCCTACTGGGTCAAAAGTCTTAGACAAGTGAAATTCACTTGGATCACTCTATTTATGACTGCAAACTTAAAGCAAGATGAATAATAGGATTTGAAGTTAAAAATTAGTCTCATCCGAATAAGAGTTGCTCCAATGAGTTTAGCTTTGAGAAAAGAGATGGAAGCAGTTTAATAATATAATATTATATCTGACATTAGATATTAAGAGAAAACAGAAAAAGTTATAAGCATCTTCAAAATAGTCAGCAAGCCTATTTTTACTTTAAATAATTGGCATTAAAATCTCTATTTTTATTTCTATAAATTATGTGTAATTTTTACTAGTTGTATTGTATAGTATAGTTTTTAATACACTTACATAAAATAGCAAATAAAAAAGGATGTGTAATAAAAAATACTCCCTTTTCTAGATCTGAAGTTCTGCAATCCAAAGGAAATCAATTCCATTATTTAACTGTTTCTCATTTAGGTCTGATGATTATGTCCATATCTCTAAATTATATGACCTAATCACGTTTTATCGATTTCTTAAGTTTTTTATACTTGCAATTGTTTTTATTATTATAATAAGTAGTTACTTCACACTGCCTAAGTATTTTTATTTATATTATACATTTTTTAATTTTTTTATTTTAATTGTTGTTCAAGTACAGTTTTCTGCCTTTTACTCCCATTCCAGCCCACCCCCCAGCCTCCGCACCTCCTTCCTATTTCCACCACCCCCTGATTTTTGTCCATGTGTCCTTTATACTTGTTCCTGTAAACCCCTCCCCTTTTCCCCTGAAATTCCCTCCCCTCTGGTCACTGTCACCCTGTTCTCTATTTCAGTGTCTTTGGTTATATTATACACTTTTCCTTTATATATTTTCTATCAAGTCAGCATGCTCTGAAGCCTTTCTCTGTAAAACGAGGAAATCTATCTTTCCCTTTAGTTCTCTTTTCTTCCATTTCTCATTGCAAAATATGGAGCCACTTAAGTCAGTCCTGAATCTATTACCAAATGTGTATGGGATTGTGAAGAGAGAAGGCTGAAGTGACCTGGAATCTGTGAACAAGATGAAATTGGAAAATTCAGTGTAATGTCTTTTCTTTTTCCATCACCCCACAAGATAGGTATTGTTATTAATTAGAAACCTTTTTTATTATGAGAAAATTACAGATTTATTACTTTGCAAATTTCCCACACTCTCTTTTCTCTTTGTAGAACCCCTGCTATTTGTAATTAAACAAAACGAAATCATATATGGTACTTTTTCTTTCACACTTTTCATCATTTTGCCTTTATTTCATTCTCTAACACTTCCCCCCCCCCTTTTTTTTTTAATTTTCAAGACTCACACAATATGATTTGTTAAGTGAAATCTTTTGACTAAGTCTACCACGATCATTTTGGTCTCATATATATGAAAATTAGGTCCCTATTCCAGACCTCATGAATAAGAGAGCCTCTGCTTTTGGAACTCAAGGACTGCCATTTAAATAGAATATTGTTTTGCCCAACTGCTTTTCTATACCTGTTATGTGTAAAAGTTTGTGTAATTTACACGTTGGTCTTCCTCTCTTGTGAATGGATCCCTAGGAGTAGGAATGCAGTTGGATGTTTGCTTTATCAATTGTTATTGAATTAATAACACTAGAAGACCTATAAACTGGAATGTTTAAATGCTTGCTAAAAACTGGGAATATTTTCTTCTTTCCAAAATATGGTATTTTGTTATCAGAATTTGAGGTTTTAACAAAAGCAAACAAACTTCCAGGTTTAGTCTTACAGGAGTACAGAAATTATGTCTAAAAATGGAATATGATGCCCACAACTAAGAAGGTGTGAGCCGTGGTGGAGATGTACAGGCACTGGGCTGATGCAACCTAAAGCCTCAACAAACAGCTTCTGCACACAATCCCGTGGCTGCTTTCACAGCCAGAAGCATACCAATATATATCATTGTCTTGATTTAAAAATACAATAATGTTATAAACTGAAGTATTTTAATTTTTTAGTAAAGGTTTAATAAAACAAATAATATCCATCCTCATGTGATAAATATTAAACAAACCTATCTTTCAATGTGAATATTTTTGTTATCTTAATTATACAGTTTATGATTTATCAGGGGCCATGTTCTGGGCTACAAATAGCACTTCAGGAACTGAGCATTTCATCTGCCATTCACCCATTATTTTTTGGTGACAGCACAATATCTACCTATGGTAATTGCATGCTGGTAATTTATTTTTAATATTTTTCAGCTGATTCTGTTGGAATTTTAAAATAGATAATAACAGCATTGTGTCTTACACAATATGATTTTTCCTCCTTTATTAAATACAAAATAACTACCTTTTGTGAAATAGAGGAAAAGCAAAAAGAATTTTCTAAGAAAAGACATTTAACAGATCATTAGATTTTGAGCACTAAATGTCATCTATTGTTTCATGAATGCGTATCTTATTATTTCACCCTAAGTAGAGTATCTTTGTAGTCAATTTTAAGTAAATTAAAATATTAAATAACATTAATTTTCTACAAAACTAAAATTAACCAGTTTTAACTCCTACATGTCTTTTATTTTAACCATTTGATTGGCTTTCTAATATATAAAGGCCAGTGCTAATCAGGAGGAAACCATAGTAAAATGTTATGTTAAACTATTAAGTGTGTCAGGACATGACACTATGTTTTGGGGATTTTTTTGTGAGCTATTAGTAATAATGAAACATTAAATTGGAAATACATAGATCAGCCAAATGTATGAGAATTAGGTAAAATATGAAGCTATTTCAGTGCTTTTGTGACTGTATGAACATAAGCTATATGAACAAGCCATGAACATAATAGAAACTGAGCTAAGAATTGACCCGGCATCATCTTGTACATTCCTGTCTTAAATGGGTTTTATTCCCTTAATCAATACATTTATATCTTTCATCAAGACCATTTTTTGATCTCCAAAACACACGTACAATTGCCTGCTGACATCTCCACTTAGAGGTGATAGGGGACTCAAGAGCTGGAAATTTTTATTTATTTTTTTTTTTAATTTTTATTTTAATTGTTGATCTTGTACAGTTTTCTGTCTTTTATTCTCACCCGAACCCACCACCCCAGCCCTCCCCACCTCCCTCCCATTTCCACCCCCCCCCCCATAGATTTTGTCCATGTGTCCTTTATACTTGTTCCTGTAAATCCTTCCCCTTTTCCCCTGAAATTCCCTCCCCTCTCCCCTCTGGTGACTTTCAGCATGTTCCCAATTTCCATGTCTTTGGTTATATTATGCTTGTTTGTTTGTTTTGTTGATTAGGTTCCTGTTAAAGGTGAGATCATATGGTATTTATCTTTCACTGCCTGGCTTACTTCGCTTAGCATGATGCTCTCAAGTTCCATCCATGCTGTTGCATAGGGTATGAGCTCCTTCTTTCTTTCTGCTGCATAGAATTCCATTGTGTAAATGTACCACAGTTTTTTGATCCATTCATTTACTGATGGGCATCTAGGTTGCTTCCAACACTTGGCTATTGTAAATTGTGCTGCTATAAACATAGGGATGCATAGTTTCTTTTGGATTGGTGTTTCAGGGTTCTTAGGATATAGTCCTAGCAATGGAATTGCTGGGTCAAAAGGGAGATCCATTTTTAGTTTTTTTAGAAAATTCCATACTGTTTTCCATAGTGGTTGTACCAGTCTGCACTCCCACCAGCAGTGCACTAGTGTCCCCTTTTCTCCACAACCTCTCCAACACTTGCTGTTTGTTGCTTTGTTTATGAGGGCCATTCTGACTGGTGTCAAGTGATATCTCATTGTGGTTTTAATTTGCATCTCTCTGATAGCTAGCGATATCGAGCATCTTTTCATGTGTCTCTGGATCCTCTGTATGTCCTCCTTGGAGAGGTGTCTGCCCAAGTCCTTTGCCCATTTTTTAATTGGGTTGCTTGTCTTCTTAGAGTGGAGTCGTGTAAGTTCTTTGTATATTTTGGAGATTAAACTCTTATCTGAGATATCATTGGCAAATATGTTTTCCCACACAGTCGGTTCTCTTTTTATTTTAATACTGTTTTCCTTGGCCATGCAGAAGCTTTTTATTTTGATGAGATCCCATTTGTTTATTCTTTCCTTTATGTCCCTTGCTTTAGGGGACATATCAGTAAGAATGTTGCTGCGTGTAATATCTGAGATTTTCCTGCCTATGTTCTCTTCTAGGACTTTAATGGTGTTACAGCTTATGTTTAAATCTTTTATCCACCTTGAATTTATTTTTGTGTATGGTGTAAGTTGGTGCTCGAGTTTCATTTTCTTGTATGAAGCTGTCCAGTTCTCCCAACACCACTTGTTGAAGAGGCTGTTTTTGCTCCATTTTATGTTGCTGCCCCCTTTGTCGAATATTAATTGACTATAGAGACTAGGGTTTATTTCTGGGCTCTCTATTCTATTCCACTGGTCCACGTGCCTGTTTTTATGCCAGTACCAGGCTGTTTTGATTACAGTGGCCTTGTAATACAGTTTGGTATCAGGTATTGTGATCCCTCCTGTTTTGCTCTTCTTTCTCAAGATTGCTGCCGCTATTCTGGGTCGTTTATGGTTCCATATAAAGTTTTGAAGAGTTTGTTCTATATCTGTGAAATATGCCATTGGTACTTTAATAGGTATTGCATTGAATCTGTAGATTGCTTTGGGAAGTATGGATATTTTGATGATGTTAATTCTTCCGATCCATGAACACGGTATGTGTTTCCATTTATTTGTGTCTTCCTTGACTTCCTTCTTCAGTGTTGTGTAGTTTTCTGCATACAAGTCTTTTACTTCCTTGGTTAGGTTAATTCCTAGGTACTTTATTTTTCTTTTTGCTATATCAAATGATATTTTTTTCTTGATTAAGCGCTGGAAATTTTTAATTTAAGGTAAATAGTTATAAGCCTAGTAGGTGATGCATATGTTAAAGCTTTGGTTTCTGAAACTACAGATAAGGCCCATCCTGGTTCCCTGGAGAAACAGCCAGCCTCCTGGGGCACCGCTGAAGATTACCTCCAGGGACAAGTGGAGGCATCTGGGCCATTGTGTTCCAGGGAGAGACAGATGACCACCTGACCACCCACCCCTGGGAATAGCCAACTGCCCAGGGTGAGAATACTGCAGTTTTTTAATCTAGTTTTCCCTGAATTTCAAAACCCCTCACTGCACTTTGTTTTCTTGTATAAAAATGCTGTCTTGGAAAGAAAATGTAAGATAATCTGTTAGAGTCTGAACCCACCATCTTCTCAGATCGCTGGACACCTGAATAAAGCACTCATAAAAATTCAATCTCTGCCTCTGCTTATTGAGTTCAGTAGTGACAGGCAGCAAGAACGCTGGTGTCTTTTCCGATTTCAGCTGTGACAGAGACACCTCAAATTACAAAAACACATCTAAACCAGTTATCTTCCTTCTTGTCCAAAATCTCTTACTTAGTAAATTATAACCCATCCAAACAACAGCTTGGACCAGGACACAAGGTGCCATATTAGACATCTCCCTCTTAACTAATCACCAAGTCTTATTAATTCTGTGTCCTAAATAATTTCTTTACTCTGATCTCTGGTGTCTATTTTTACTATTACCATCTTAATCCAAAATTCAATATTCTCTTGACTTCAATAGCATTCTACTGGTTTTCTAGGAATTCTTTACTCTTACCACCCTTCAACATGGGAGCCAGAATAAAAATGTTTAAAACTCAAATTTAATCACATACTTCCCACCAACATACTTTGGTAACATCTGATTGCCTTTAATATAGTTTCTAAAATCTCTACCAGAACTTGCAAGATACTCAGTGGAACACTGGTTTATCACTTTAACCTTTATACTCTATCCATGCCTTTTTTCTGTCCCTTGAATAACTCAAGTTGTATGCCATTTTCAGAATATGTCTTCTGCCCCACTTCCACCTAGATAAGTTCTTTTCATTTTTCAAGTGTCAGTTTCTACATTATACATTTCTTCAGGAAGAATTTCCCTAAATAGCCCAAATTAAGTTAGCCCTTTATTTTATTTTTCCCTTTTTAGTACTCAATACGTACCTCTCCTAGTACACTGCAATCTCCATAATAACAAAGAAAAATACTGCAGTCAGCAACAACAACAACAACAACAACAACAACAACAAAAACCTTGCTATTAAGCTCTGGTAACTCATTCAATTTATATTTCTCCCACTCTGAGAATCTCTGGTCATCGAAGTTGGTAATGAGAACTTCAATCCACTGGCTAGATGAAGAGATGATTTTGTTTAATAACCATTGACATGCTGACAATTTCTAGTTCCCTTTTGCTCCAGACCCATAGGCTCATCTAGCTGTTTCCTGGATGTTCTAATTGAATGTTTCTAATGGATTCAAAAGTAACATATATTAAACAAGTACTCTTAGAACTAGTAAGAGGAGTCACTTCTCTGGGCCCTACACTTCAGGAGTTCCATGTACCAAAAATATACTGTAAGTCTATTTACTAAGGGACACAGGAGTGCCTGTAAAACTCAGGATTTGGCACTCCATATCAGCACAGAACTTTCATAATCTTAAACATTTATTCTCATAACTAACTCTGTTTAGGCCCTAGGGAAATTGTTCTTTACATCACTCACCTTGTGTCCTTGAAATATAATGTGACTGTGGCCAATTTCAATGACAGCATGAGGAATTAGCTGTTGCCAATATCTGCCTGACTGGTCATTACTTCAAAGAGTGAGTCCAATTTTGAGCAACAGTAAAGAGAAAGCAAATAAATTTGTCAAATATTTTTTTCTCAGCATGATTACAAGCTGTTCTTTCCTTAAAAAGTACTGTTTGCCAATAGTGACAATTACCTGTTATTTATTTTTCTTCACATTTTAACTGTAGTTCTGAAGGTACTCAAGGTATTCACAAGAGCCACACATGGAAGGTGAATAATTGACAGTTTTAAACAATTCATATTAGTATTTAATAATACTTCGATTGTGGCCCTGGCCAGTAATGCTCAGTTTATTGTAGTCGCATCCATAATTGAAAGTTTGTGGGTTCAATTCTTGGTCAGGGCACATTACCTAGGTTGTGTTACCTAGGTTGTGGGTTCTAGCTCCAGTCAGGGCATGTATGATTCCTGGTCCAAGCCTGTACAGGAGGCGACCAATTGATGCTTTTCTTGAGCATTAATAGTTCTCTCTCCCCTTTTTTTCTCTTCCTTCCTTTCTGTATAGAAGCAATGAAAAAATATCCTCAGATGTAGGTAAAAAATAAATAAATAAACTTTAATTGCATAAAATATGTCTAGTCGTAATATGTGTTAGGCATATTCTTTATATTTCCATATGAAGCTACATATTACTTCAAGAGATGGTTAAATTTTTTATCATAGCAATTTATATAATGAAATTAAAATATTTTGCAATATTTTCCCATGATGTAATTTATTGTGTAAGACCCTCTTACAAAGTTTGAATTCAGTTTACTTGGAGTCTGAGTATTATATCAAGAAATTTTTGAGGTCTTGGCCAGGTAGCTTAGTTGGTTAGAGCATGATCCCCATACACCAATGTCATGGGTTAGATTTCTGGTTAGAGCACATACAAGAATCAACCAATGAATGCATAAATAAGTGGAACAACAAATCTCTTTCTCTTTTTCCCTCTCTCTTTTGCTGTTTCTCTTTCTCTCTTCCTCTCTTTCTAAAGCCAATGAATAAAAGATAATTTTTTACATTTTAATTTCCTAATTATTCAAAAGATCAGTTTGATAATAAGATTAAATTTAAGAAGCTCCCTAGAAATTTTGATAATTCAAGAAAGGTCTTATTTGATATTAATGTCATTGATATTAATGTCAAAAGAACATGAATTGTGTGATAAGCATGAGTATTACAATATAATTAGTGAATTTGCTGAAATAAAGGCAAGAAAAATAAGTAATAAAAACTAATAGTTTAAGATTAAATATCTATATTTTACTATATGTTCAAACATTTCTGTTCATCCATAGAACACAAAGATATGTGCAATCATTAAATTCTACCTTTGATAGTTTGCAAACTTTCAGTAATATAAAAATAATTTTAAATTTTTAATATTTTAAATTTAGTTGTATTTGTCAAACTAAGTTGTTAGAACATATGTGATATAATATTACTACCTTGACTTATAATATTTAATTATTAGTCACACAATAAGCTTCAATGTAGAGTGTTTACAAATACCAGGAGTGTCTTAGCCTTATTACTCACCTTCTGTGTCCCCACCTAATCTACTGCTCCTGTGTTTTCTATCAGAAAATTGCACCATTAATCATCTATTTGTTCTATCCACTTCCTTTAATATTGAGAACATCATTTAGTATGAGAGTATTCAAAAATATTGCTCCCTTTGGTTTAGGCAGACCATCTCTAATCTATTTGATTAATCTGTTTCTTTTACAACGTATTTTAATTGCACTTTCTCTAATAAATATTTATTTGCCAACTTAAAATCTGCTTTCCTGCAAGACTGTGAGGTATAGGTCTGAAATATTAGCCATTGTTCCCAAACATAGTGGTATGTCTGCTTCATGGTATGTATTTATTCAATTGATTTAAATCATTTGACTGAAAAACATTCCATTGAAAATAAGGCCAAGAGTCAAATTATTTCTTTTAAACATAAGTCCATAATTTAAGTA
Organism: Glossophaga mutica; assembly: GCA_039655065.1. Classification (NCBI taxonomy): domain Eukaryota; kingdom Metazoa; phylum Chordata; class Mammalia; order Chiroptera; family Phyllostomidae; genus Glossophaga; species Glossophaga mutica. Next base: position 149,830,261 of record CM077304.1, on the reverse strand, counting down.
AAGTATGAAAGGATAATAAAGAATGGTATAATAAGAAATAGGAACATAACTAAAGAGAAAAAATGGTAGGAGGAAAATCCCAGTGCTATATTCATATGCTGAGTTTATAAAAAAAACAGATATCCATTCCAGCAAAGGTCATTAGAAAATCCTAGCATTATTGTCCAACTTGTTAATGATGCAAGGCTACCTTTAAGGAGAATATTTTAAACCTACCTTTGTAACATGTTTTCAGTAGTTCAGCAATGAATATTCGGAATGTTTACTTAATGTGGAACCAACTAAAAGTTGCTTCATTGAAAGATAAAGTATCATAAATTTGCGTAACCTTCATATTTTTAATTGTTTAATCTTTTTGGTTTATTGTATAACCTAAAATTTAAATAGAGATCTGGGCTTTAAAAGACCTGAGAGAAGTTTCTGCAATATTTGGTTGCTAAGAAAATACTGGGACCAGCAGAAGTAATGCCTCCTTGAGTGTGGTTGGTAGGGTAATAATATGGTTGTAATAATTTATAGTTTCAATTTGAACATTTCACCTAAAATGTCATATGGTGTGCTTGAATATGATATTGTTATGTTACAGAATTACATGCTTATGCTTTTGTAATAAAAAGAGGGCATTATTTGTACTGGACCATGTATATTATCTTCTTAATATTTATATATCTAAAATTAAATGTTCCTAATTTAGTGGATTTGTTAATTAAAACACTTTCATTGACTTAGAAATAAAAACATTTTTTTCTCTTATGCAGTCTGACATACAAGGGAACACATTAAAATCTTTCCATGGAGATGAAATGTGTTAAGAAGCTATTTTTAGCCCTGGCTGGTGTAGCTCAGTGGATTGAGCGCGGGCCTGCGAACCAGAGGATCGCAGTTCGATTCCCAGTCAGGGCACATGCCTGGGTTGCAGGCCAGTTCCCGGCAGGGGACACACAAGAAGCAACCGTACATTGATGTTTCTCTCCCTCTCCCTCTCCCTCTCTCCTACCCTTCCCCTCTAAAGATAAATAAATAAATTCTAAAAAAAAAAAAAAAGAAGCTATTTTTACTGTTGCCGTAGTTTATTATCTTGTTGAAGGAATTATTGCTAATATTCTAGAAGTTCTCTTTTTGAAACTCGTTTATCATATTTTAAATTTATTTAAAGTAATCATTAAAGCATCTATGTTGTTTATGATATGTACATTTTATAACACTATAATCTGTATATACCAATAGACTACCACATGATGTATTCAAAGAATGTAATAAATAGCAATTATTCAGTAACTACTAAAATTAGAAAACCTACTAAGACTAAAAGCCATGCACAATTTAAATCATATCTAGAATATAGTTTTATCACACATGTTAAACATTTTAGAAAACATTCCAAACATAAGTTAAAACATTAGATTCATTCTTTTGGTCTCTTCATGATTTCTGGGGTGGGGATGTTTTGATGATATAAAATACTTTCAATTTGTATTTTGGTTGGTGAACAAGTTTGAAACATTGAAAATTATTTTACGCTGTGTAGAGAACTATTGAAGACCTTTATACTTAAGCTTGACCTTCTTTAAATCATATTTACATTCACATGTCTATCTCCTGGGAACTGGCTCAAAACAGTTAATAATGAGCAGAATTTCCCTTGCAAGCATAATAGGTTCAGTATGTCTCCTAACAAGAAGTAGGCAACCTATAGTAACTATCCCCCATATGTTTGAATTCTAATGCCACAGAATTATTTTTTAAATTTACTCTACATGAAAAACTACAATCAAGGTACTACCAAGCAATCAATTTTACTCAGCTCTGTTATAAGGGGAGTAGAGAACAAGGAGAATTTCCCAATGTGACTTATTTCTCAATGAGGAAAATGCAAGTTTTAAAAATGGCACATACAATAAATTTTCAGATAATTCACAAAATCTCAAGAAAGCTATATGTATATATTTTCATGAGCACACTTACACATATAACTATAGAACACACATGTATGTCTGTGCAGAAGGTATCTAGTTATATAATATGAAAAATAAAGACATTTATTGAAGTAGATCCAAGATACAAAAAATACTGTACATAGGACAATGGTGCCCCAGTACCCTTCAAAGTAAACACCTAGGGACCTCACACAGTTCTCCCAATCACCATAATATTTTCCTTAATCTCATCTACAATCTGAAATCTCTTCCCTTTCAAAAGTGATTTTAGTTTTGAGAAAATCCAGAAGTTGCAGGATGCCAAATCTGGGCTACAGGGAGGCTGAGTCACCTGGGTGATTTGATGTTTCACCAAAAAAACTCTGCACAAGACATGATGCAAGAGTGAGCATTGCTGTGATGAAGCTGCCAATCAGCAGTTGCCCATAGCAGAAGCCTTCTGAATCACCTGAATATTTCCACAGAGGAATGTTCAAGCTTAATGTAAAATTTGATACAGATTTGTTGCTCTCCCCACTCAGCCATTTTGAATGTGATGGCCACATAGTACCCTTGCTCACTCAAGAGTGTCTACTGCCCCCACTGATTAGTACAGTGAAGTCACCATTGTTCAAGCATGTGCATTCCAATCCACTTCCCTTGGCTACCCAGGTTATATGGATGTCGTGCAAACTATTCTCATTGTATTAACAATGGCTGGACTGTTTCCAGACAGACCTAATAAATCACTTAGCATAGTTCATAATACATAGTGCTCAAGAAATATTTATTGAATGAATGTGCAAATAAATGCAAAACATCCAAAATATATGCATACATAGAACAGTATTACACCAACAGAAGAATTCATGTTCTTAGACAATACATATTTTATCTTACAATTTTCAGCTTCTCTTTTGGATTAATATGAGTTTCATATGTATTGGTAAATATGATGAATAGGTTGACAGTGACAGAAAGAGAGATGGTTTCTTCATGAAGAAGGGCTTAGTAGCATTAGTTATTCTAAGAAAAAATAGAAGAAACTTAATGTGCCAATATGTGTAGGGAGAAAGAAACCATAGGATATACATAACAGGGAATATAGAAGTCCCCGAAATGGGAAAGTCCCTCACTGACCTAGCTTGGGGGGAGGGAGAAGCAGAGGACAGCCATTGAGAGTTACTTTGTGTACCAATAACAGCTGGCTAGCTTCATAGCCATGTTAAGTAGCTGTGGCAGATACTGGGAGCCAGGGCGATGGGCCAGACTTTGACTCATGAAGTAGGAGGAGGGCCCTGCTGCACCTGCAGGAAAGCAGGAAGGGAGTTCTCCTACCTCAAGGGCCAAGCCTGCCTAGAAATAAAAATGGCAGCTGAAAAAGGCAGAAGATACCAGAGTATTGGCAGACGTAGCCTTTTGTAGGAGGAGTTGGAAATGAGGTTACAGAGGAATATCCTGGCTGGAAATTCAACATAAACGCAACAGCCATGTGAGGCTCTGGACCATGTAGCTTGGGAAGGAGAAGGCCTCTTGACCATGTGGCTTGGCAGTGGTCTTGGCCACACAATTTAGAAAGGAGAGGGAGGGTTTCTGCCATGAAGGCTGTAGTAAGGGATTAGGCCATGCCCTGCTGCTGTGATTGTGTCTGCTCTACATGACCCCGAAGCTGCAAAGGACTTCTTTGCAAGATGTTGCCTTGCAGATTTGGACTTTATCTGAACTATTTAGACGTGATTTTCCTGAATTTCACCACGATCAAGAGTAACAAGGAACATGTTTTCCTGAACTAAAATGGAGGCTGATGAACACATGTCTTACATCCTGAAGGAGAAAGCTGCTGTGTGAAGATGGTGACTTAGGTACCTTACAGAGGGACTGGAGACTGTTTGTGTGGCTGACTTAAGATAAGGACATGGGAAATTTTGGGGGTTTCTGGGTCATAGCCTGGTGGGGAGCATGGGAAGTGTTGGATCTCCTGGGAGAACTGGGCTCAGAGCATGAGTGATCTAGGGTCCCCCAGGGTTGGGATGTTGTAAAGATTTACTCCTTCCAGCATTAATTGATGGGTCTTACACCAAGGCAACACATGGATGGGTCTGTTCTGCTCATATACAGGCAAGCTCTATAACATATATACTTTGGGAAATTTACATTTTCTAAACTTAGGTTTATAATTTATGGTATGTTGAACTATTTTGTTTTAGAATTATAAAAATATATGTATCAATATTTATATAAATTTGAATCCCCATTTTCCTTTCATAGTTTGACTTTAGCTTGTGTGAGGGCTGCAAAGTAAAGTGTAAAAATTTGTTACTTTTTTTGAAGAAAGTATTAACTTATTAGGTGTAACCAAATTTAAATACTACTGGGTAACACACAACTGACTTATAAATTGAAAATAACTACTTATTTAGTAGGAATCTGTAGAAAATTGTGAAATAGAAAAACTATTGATCATTATATTTCTTTTCAAAATATAATCATTTAGGTCTGTTTACCTCATTGCTTAACATTATTAATATTTCACAAGGGAATTATTAACAATTTATCTTTTGCATAAACACTAATATTTTCTGTGAAACATGAACATTTGTGCCTGGGAATTCTACTTCTAAGCTTGCTTTGTACTTTAGATATGAATGTTTTTGTTTTGATTCAGTAGTCAGGAAGGAAACCCTTTTGTAACAAAGACCTAAACTAAGAAACAACCTTTTCCTCAAGGATAAGTTCTTAATTGTATGAAAGAACTATTCTTTGACTTTCTTAAAGACAAAAGGAGAAAACAAGAAGACAATCAAAGTCATTTTTCAGATCAATGTTTTGCACTGGCTTTTTAAAATTGTTTTTTCAGCATTATTTTCTTGCACAATTGAGACTGAATCCAACATTTTTTACCCTTTTATGGATTTTATATTGTGCAGTTATACATTTTCTATTTCATTATAGACAATTTAAACATGCACCAAGTAAATCAAATAGCATAATAGATTTCATGTGTTCTCTCCCCAACCACAGAATTATCTCTGCTCTACCATTCTTGTTCCACCTATAACTCTTCCACTCCACACTCTCTAACATGGCAATGATGACAATTACGATGATACTTATGATGATGATGGTGATTACAGTGAGATTTTGGAGGCAGCATTTACATGCATTAAAATACATAAAACTTCAATGAACAATTTTGAAAAATAGATGCCCCCATAAAGAGCACACCTCTATTAAATTTCTTTCTTCCCAGAAATTTCCCTTGAGTTCCTTCCCAGTCAATATAACCCTCAGAAACCACCCCTCCTCTAATTGTTTCAAACCAGATTATTATTATCTATTGTGGGACTTAATATAAATGGAATTATACAGCATGTATTCTGTGTATACCTTTTTCTCTAGCGTTTTGTCTGTGAGATTTATCTATGTAGATGTGTGCATCAGTAATTCATTTCTTGTTATTTCTGAAAAGTATAATTTTAGAACTGGCATGAGACTCTTCCATATAATTTTCTCCTCTTGAATTATTTTTGTCACCTTTTGATATCCAGATAATGCTGGCATCATGAACTAAGAAGTATTCCTCTTGTATTTTCTATGAAATTTTGCATTATTATTACTTCTTTGAATGCCTAAGATAATTTCCCAGTGTACACATCTGCATTTGGAGTTTTCTCTGTGAAAAGGTATTTGGTATCCAATTCAATTTATTTGATAAATAAAGGCTAGTAATAGTTTCTGTTTCATCTTTCATAGAATTTGTATATCTCTTATAATTTGTCAAATTTAGTGGAAATAAGCTTGCTCATGATATTTCTTTTTTATCATTTTAATATTTGCATAATTAATAAAAATATTTTTCTTAAATTTTCATAATCAATAGATTATTTCTTCCTAATAAATCTTATTGAGACTTTATCAACTTTTATTATCATTTTCAAATAATCAGCATCTTGGCTGTATCAATTTTCTCTGTTTTTTTTTATTTTTTCTATTTCTATTGGTCCTATTTTTATATCTTCAATTCTTTTTTAAATACTCAAACATGTTTATAATTACTGCAATAATTGTTTTAACATTGTTGCTTGCTAATTCCATTCTCTCTGTCATTTACTGTCTGTTCTATTAACTGATATTTCTCCTGATTATAGGCCATATAATTCTACTTCTTCCCACTTCTAGAATTTTTGTGTTTTGCATGTTGGATATGAAATTTATGTTATAATTCTTGAATTTATATTCTTCCTCTAAAGGTTGTTGGACCTTGTTTTAAGTCACTTTTAGGACTTACAGTTCAACTTGACTATTTTGAGGCTAGCTTCTAAGTTTTTTAAAGTGAGTCTAGATTAGTCTTTATTCTAGAGTCAGTTTAGCTCCATGATTAATATCCTGGGCCAGCTCCACGGTTGTTATGCAGAGACCTGAATGCAGAAGGGCTTCACAATTTTTTTAATGCTCTTCTATCACCATCTTGAAATTCTTAATAATTTTATTGTTGGACATAGCTGCCAGTTATCCAACATCTGAAAACAATTGTTTCAGGTGATTTTAAAAAAAGATTTTATTTATTTATTTTTATAGAGAGGGGAAGCAAGGGAGAAAGGGAGGGAGAAAAACATTGATCAGTTTCTTCTTACATGCCCCCATCTGGAAACCTGGCCAGCAACCCAAGCATGTGCCCTGATGACCCTTCGGTTCGAAGGCCAGTGCTCAATCTCCTGAGCTACACCACCCAGGGTTCAGATGTTTTGTTTTGTGCTGTTTTGTCCTCTTGGTTGCTGATTACTAAGTCCCATAAAAACTCCCATACCTCTTCACATGAAAAGGCAGAGATTAACAGTATAAGTTGAATATATTGGAAATAACTTTTGAAATGTAAATGTAAGTTTAACAATTATAAAACAAAAATTGTCTTTTTACTTAAAACTGTTGAGTTTTGGAATTGAGGATTTCATAATTTTTTCTGTGCCAAATTGTTGATGTAAGCTCTTGCATTCCTTGATGTGATTTGTAGTATAAAACCATTTGAGATTTTTAAAAGTATAAATAATATTTAACATTATTCAGTTTATTTACAGAAAACATTTTATCATAATTATAAGTGAATGCATATATATGTATATATGTGTGTGTATATATAAATATATAAATATAATTCTGAAAGCTATCCTGCAGATATTTGTAGAATTCTAGTATCCTTTCTCCAAAAACTTTTCTTTTTTTCTCTTATATTTTATTGATTATGCTACTACAGTTGTCCCAATTTTGTTGTCCCTTTATCCCCCTCCTCCCTGCACCCCACACCCTCCAGCACTCCCCTCCATCACTTAGTTTATGTCCATTGGTTGTATACATAAGTTCTTTGGCTTCTCCATTTCCTATATTATTCTTAATCTCCCCCTGTCTATTTTGTCCCTACCTATTATGCTTCTTATTCCCTCTACCTTTTCCCCCTATGCCTCCCCTCCCACTCCCCACCAATAATCCTCCATGAGATCTCCATTTCTGTGACTCTGTTCCTGTTCTAGTTGTTCACTTAGTTTTTGTTTTTTAGTTCAGTTGTTGATAGTTGTGAGTTTGTTGTCATTTTATTGTTCATATTTTTGATCATCTTCTATTTCTTAGATAAGTCTCTTTAACATTTCACATAATAAGGGCTTGGTGATGATGAACTCCTTTAACTTGACCTTATCTGGGAAGCACTTTATCTGCCCTTCCATTCTAAGTGATAGCTTTGCTGGATAGAGTAGTCTTGGATGTAAGTCCTTGCCTTTCATGACTTCAAATATTTCTTTCCAGTCCTTTCTTGCCTGTAAGGTTTCTTTTGAGAAATCAGCTGACAGCCTTATGGGCACTCCTTTGTAGGTAACTGTCTCCTTTTCTCTTGCTGCTTTTAAGATTCTCGGGTGGTGGGCTGGAAGCGGGGTAAAAGACAGAAAACTACAATATCAACAATTAAAAAATACTGATTAAAAATAATAATAAAAAAGGAAAAAAAGATTCTCTCCTCATCTTTAATCTTGGGTAACTTAATTGGGATGTGTCTTGGTATGTTCCTGCTTGGATCTAATTTCTTTGGGACCATCTGAGCTTCCTGGACTTCCTGGAAGTCTATTTCCTCTGCCAAATTGGGGAAGTTTTTCTTCATTATTTGTTCAAGTAAGTTTTCAATTTCTTGCTCTTCTTCTTCTCCTTCAGGCACCCCTATGATTTGGATGTTGGAGTGTTTAAAGTTGGTCCCAGAGCTTTCTCAGCCTTTCCTCATTTTTTTTAAATTCTTGTTTCTTCATTCTATTCTGGTTGGATGTTTATTTCTTCATTTTGTTTCAAATCCTTGGTTTGAGTCCCAGTTTCCTTCCTTTCACTTTTGGTTCCCTATATATTTTCCTTTATTTCACTTTGTATTACCTTCATTTCTTCCTTCATTATGCAACTGAGCTCAATCATTTCTGTGAGCAACCTGATTACCAGTGTTTTGAACTCTGCATCAGATAGGTTGGCTATCTCCTCATCACTTAGTTCTTTTTTCTGCAGTTTTTATTTGTTCTTTCCTTTGGGCCATATTTCTTTGTCTTGGCACACCTGTTATGTTGTGCAGAGCACAACATAAGGGCAGGGCAACCCTCTTTGCTGCCTTGTTGTACTGTCTGTGGGGGAGGGGTCAGAGAGGGAACAATGTCATTTGCTGGCTCTGCTCTAGCCCTACTTTCTGTCACTTCCCTCACTTCCTAGAAGGGGACTGTGGTTTTTCAGATGCTGACTCACCCATGGGTAACTTTTTTCTGCAGTTTTTATTTGTTCTTTCCTTTGGGCCATATTTCTTTGTCTTGGCACACCTGTTATGTTGTGCAGAGCAAACTACACTATGGGTGGGTTTGTGTATGTTCTAGGACCCTGTGGGCCTCTCCCAAGAACTCTCCTGTGATTCCAAGAGTTTTTCTAATTGTCACAACTCACACAGATTTTTACATCCAGAGGTTTTGAATCTCTAGTTTCCCATGCTGAAACCCTGGGTTCTGCAGTCTGTCTCACTTCCCAATGGTTCTTCCCAGCTTATTGGCCCATGAATGTGTGACCAACTGGTCTACCAGCCACCTCCTTAGTTATGTGTCCTCTCTGCCTCAGCTGCCCATCTCTGTCCCTCCTATCTGTTGGGATGAATGTTTCTTTAACTCCTTGGTTGTCAGAATTCCATGAAGTTTGAATATCTGGAAGTTCTGGTTATTTTTTGTTTTTAAATTTGTCGTTGTCCTTCTTTTGGTTGTGCAAGGAAGTGAAGCATTTCTACCTATGTCTTCATCGTGGCCGGAACTGCTGGGCTGTTTTCTCCAAATCCTTGGCATATCAGTACAGGAGCAGATCCCCAAAAACTTTTCTTTAAAGTTTGATATGCACATTAAACAGTAATAGCGAAAGATGAATAATGTTATCTTAAATTTACATACAATAAAAAGTCAAAATGCTTTTCAGTTTACTAGCTCATTATTTTGAAAATATAATTCAGAAACAGCTTCTGTGGGAACGAAGAACTTATGAATCCTCTGGTGGATAAATTCACCTGGGCCAAAGAATCATTGGCCCAAACAGTCAACAGTGTCAAAGCTGAGAACCTCTTCTATAATGCCAGTTACCCAAAGTCTGAAGAATATTTAGAATGTTAGAGTGGATTTATTAAGGAAAGCCTGTTCACCTATTCACCAATACTATGGCCTGGAATGGTCCAGAAAAAACCCTCTCTATTCCACCCAACTATGAGAAATACATTTGTGAGGAACCCCAGTGTTAGAAAAACCTCTCTGGTGGCTGTTTGTTCTCTGTATAGCAGAAATTACAAGCAGAACTGCTGTATCAAAAAAAGGGTCCTTGAATTCAAAGAGGATGATGAGATTCCAGAATGTCTGGGACCAATTGGTAACACCTAATTGCCTAAGCAAGATAAACCTGGTTACCATAAAGAGCTACAGAACTGAAGAAGCCAGCATTAGTATATTTTGATCTTCATAGGTCTGTAGCTTTGACCAGTTGAACAGAATATCCCTGGAGAAATAGATGGGTGATCTAATAAAGCTTTATTTAATTTACATAATAGAAAAGTTGTAGGTCTGGTGAACAGAAGTCTGACTTGTATCCCCATACTAGAATGTCACAGCCACTTCACCAGTTCCCACAAAGACTTAACAGTTTACAGGCCCATAGCTCTTTAAATGAAAGGGAGGCAGGGCCCTGATGAGGATATGCTGCTACAATATCAACAATTTGTACTATAAATTTTTCCTTTTTAACTTCTCCCAAAATCACCAGGACAACTGTATGCAATAATCAAAATTTTCAGTTTGCTGGCCTTTCATTCAAAATTGACAGTGATTCTTAGAGACTCAAAACACCACCATGTCCAACAGTCAAAATAAAAACTTACTGAGATCAGGTGGTCAATAAACTTTTACTTCAATAAACTCACAGCATCCCCAAAACTATCTTGAGATTATTTCCTCTGTCTCAGAATGCAAAATTTCAGTAGTCATACTTAGCTCTATTGTTGGCTTCCTAAACAATAGAAAGCCTACTGTGGTAGGAAAGGTCAAATGGAAGCTACTAGAACTGCTTCTAGCTAACAAATATTGATACATTCCTTAATGGGCTTTTATAATTAGCATTACCATCAAGGACTGAAGTAATGGTAACACACAGAGAACAATCCTACCACACACAGCCTATATTTCTCTGAACCTAGGACTCCTCACATGGAATGCCAGAAGAGTGAACTATTATGTCCTAGTTCTAAGATTATAGTTTCTGAGGCTTTTCTCAAACCAGCACTTCTGATGAGTAGAGTGGGTGAAACATCATACTTAGGGAACTGTACCATTTATTTTCAAACCCTCTTGATCAGGGACCTAGTCAAAGAAACAGAACTGCAGGTCCAAGTAGTTACAAGAGATAGACACAAGCCAGTCTTTTTTCATGTGTTTAAAATACTTTTCCTTGGTCAGTATTATAAAGTCATCTCAACACCCTCCATAATTTTCCCTCAAAACTGAAGATAATTCAACTAAGTGCGGTTAAGCCTCTAATTTCAGTTTAACTTCATTTACAGGCTCTTCCTGATAATGTTATTAATGTGGAGAAGAGGCCCATTACCCCTATTGAAATGGGCTACAAAGAATACAGCCTCAGTTTATCTTTCATTTCATTTAATCAAGATCTGACGTTCTTTACTTGTTTTCTAGACAAACGTTTATTCCACCTAGGTGTGTGTGTGTGTGTGTGTGTGTGTGTGAGAGAGAGAGAGAGAGAGAGAGAGAGAGAGAGAGAGAGAGAGAGAGAGAGACCTGCACAAGAATCATCCTTGTTTAGCTTAATGTGCTCTTAACTGTGGGCATATTCCCTTCATTTCTAAAATATTCAACTGTAATTTTCTTGATTTCAGAATAAAATTTAGCACACATATCAGATTACTGGTTACCCTTTCAGTATTGTTTTGGCCACATCTTAGGAATTTTGATATGTATTATTGCCCTTGCCATTTATTTCCAATTCTTTAATGTTTTTACAATATTCCTTTATTTCATTTGTCATTCCTTTGTTGTTTTACTCTCCTACATAACTAGAGTGATATCTCCTTTCTCATTCATAATGCTAGCACATTTCCTCTACTCCTTGATCAAAGTTTTCAGGCATTTATCCATATGATAGTTTTGCAAAAATTCATTCTTGTATTCCTTAATTCCACCAGGAAGGAAGGAACAGTTATTTTGTTGTTATGTGATGTTTCCAGTTCTGTTTCTTGAGTTCTACATCTAGACTAGTTTCTTAAATCTTATTTGTGTGATTTTCTGAGCATTTTTCTAATTTTGAATTGAAAGTATTTGGTTATGTTTTAAATTTTTGTTTAGTTATAAAAAAGGCTATTATGATGTCTAGTTATTACTTAAGGTGAATATAACAATTTTCTACATATATTGTAGCTTCAATTTTGAATTTAACCAAAAAAGCCATAATTTTTTAAATAATTTTTCAAAGCATTTTTCTGTATAATTTATTTTAAGAGTTTTAAAGTATTTAACACATAATTTGTTCCAAAGCCACTTTTAAAGGAATAGAGTACAAAGAGTTTGTTTTGCTAAAAGTCATATAGCCAGCTTACGCCATACCTTTGGATTCCCAGATTATTGTATTTTCCATTAAACTCCAGGGTATCTGTCTTCCTTACAGCATCTATTCTTAAGAGCTATGTCCTGCCTAGATTTAATTTTCTTAGTCAAATGTTTATTTTCTTAATATTATCTCCTACAATATCAATAATATAACTATCTCCTATGAGATGACTGTTGAAATAATTGATACTTTTAAAAAGATATCTTTCCCCACAAACATAGACATACATACATTTATCTATAGCAGATTTATCCTAAGACCACCAAGGCTTTGCCAAAAGTAACTATATTTGCTTAAAAGCAAGCAAACAAAACAAAACAAAACAGTAAATAATCTCTTCTCAGGTTTTCTTTTCTTAGATGTTTTAATAGTACTGAGTCTTAGCATTGACCCTCAATTGAATTCCAAGATAATTAGCTTTGTTAGGTTTCCAAGTGTAATCAGAATAAAATAATATCTAAAATATTAATTGTTAGGGTCTCAAAAAATCAGCCTTTTATCTGGTGATACATACTTTAAAAATTTATTCAACATCCTAACAATTATAAATATTTTCCTTTTTAACAAAAGGGGAAACATTTATTTGGAGAATAAGTGTATTTCCATTCAGTATTTTTCTAAGTTATAGTTGATTTGTTTCATTATTGTTGATGTTTTTATATTCCTTCCTAATAAATGCAACCACAGAAGCTTCAACTGCACAGAAGAAATTGCTGCTTTTCCACCATTATTAATATCAACAGAAGCAATTGAGCCCTCAGAGGAGAATAAACTCAGTTTTCAGAAACAGATTTGTGCACAGACGGAGAAGCAGCCAGCCACAACACAAGGATAGAGAAGCATTAGCTAATCACTCCTGTCTCCAAATATACTCAATTCCAGTAAAAAGGCTTTTCCTTTGGGGTAAACAGAAGAATATCCTATAATGCTACTAATTATTTAAATTACAATTATGTGTTCACATCTTAGACAGCTTGGTTCACCCAGCAGTTTTCCTGCCACTTAGGCAGAGGGACAAGTTCATCACATGAGAAAGACTCAGATGGAAAAGTGGCCAGACACAGGAAGGATAGAGGTCAGGTGTCCTTGGAGCAGCTAGACTCCAGCAGGCAGATTGCCACATGCTTAGAGAGGAGCGTGCAGAAGGGTTGGGGGAAGCAAAACACACTGGACTTTTTCAGTAAGTTTGCCGAGGGCTCTTTACATGGTCTCAACTCTAGTTGTGTAACACAGTCACCTGGGAAGCTTTTAAAAACAATAGCAATGTCAGTGTCCCACCTGAGACCAAGTAAATCAGGATCTTTGAAAGTGAGGCTGAACCATCAGTATTTTTAAAGGCTCCTTGGATGAACTTAGAAATGCGGATCATCTTGAGAACTCTTGATCTCAGTTCTGGTCATGTACCCTTAGAGATTTGTCCTTGACTAAGTGCAGCAAACAATAGCTACCACTAGAAAATCTGAAGAACTCTCTCCTCATCTCTTTAGATTGTGATTGGTTTATCTCTCAGAGAAGCATATTTTGACATGGGGCCGCAGGTTTTGGGCTTCTTAATTGTTCCACTAGGAGCTTGGCTATTCTCTTTCAATATTTCTTCTGACTACACAGTATTACATTTTACCTGTGTATAAATACATAGCAGATCAATTTTTGCCATCCAACTTCTTGAGTACATTTTCTAGTATTCTCTGAAATCAAAATTAATAACAGAGGATACTATTATATACCCAAACTCATTAGCTAGGCAAGCTATGGACCCACAGCAAACACTACAGGGCAGATGATATAAAATGAGACCTAGGGTTGGTTTAGAGTAACAATGGAAATCCAACCAGACAAGTATGGGTCAGTGTCCAAAAGGTTTAGGGGAAGTCTATGGTCAAAAATTCTCCAAATACATGTTTGGTAGCAAGGATATAAGATAGAAAATTGAGACAGAAGATACAGCAACAGCAGATCACAAGGATATAGAGAAAAAAGACAGAGGGTTTAGCAGTGTGATATTTGGAATTCTAAACAGATTGTTGATTATGGAAATAGTATGTATTCATGTATGGCAGATGCTGAGCAACTGGGGCTACAGAACACAAAGGCTGGGTCCCAGGAATCAGTTCCAGAGGACAAAAGTTACTAAAATAGGGCTTGAGAGTAAGCAAGAAAACACATTTTTGGTCTAGCTGCATGTTAATCAGAACAAGGCATTGTCTGCAATGGAGAAATCCAAAATGGGAATAAAATTAAGAGGACTGAAGAATGCCACTAAAAACAGCCTTGACCTTTTTTGTACATTTGATCACCTATGTCTCAGAAAAGTACAGAACATGAAAGTGCAGTCTCTAGAGCCCAGATATCTGAATTTTAATTACAGAACTGCTATTTTGGGGAGGTTACTTAATTCCTCTTTGGCTCATTTTTTATTTGTAAAAAAATTATTTTCACAAAAATAAAGTTTTTAAACTTAAGACTATCTGAGGATTAAAGTAGTATGAAGGCATAATTTCATCACCTTTTTAATCACGTTGAACATGTCTCCAAGTCTGTTTCTCCCATGGAAATAAAAAAAAAAATACCAAAAACCATATAATAAATAACACTTTTCAAAGATTGCAATCAGGTGTGAGATTCTATATGTCCCAATTTGGGACTCAAAGGTATTAAAGACACCTTTGATTGCTGTGGTTATTTTATCTGTAGACAGAATCTACAGGGAGTAAATCTCCAGGTTTTAATATTTCTTAGGAAAAAAAATATTTTCCAGGCTCTCTCTTTAGTATCTAACTTAATCATAGATTGATATACATCTTGGGTTAAATATATAAAGAGTACTTTAGATGGAAGAAGAATTCACTATCATTTTATTTTTCTCATACTGAATAAAAATCAAGACCTAATGGGTAGGTGGTATAAAAAAGGTATCCAGAAAATGTTCATTCTAGTTCTGCTCCTATAACTACCTGCAAGACTGAACAAGTCATAGCCACTGTCTTTGAACTTCCACATTTGCAAAAGGAGGAGATGGAGAGGTGGTCTTGTGCTAGATCTCAATTATTCTCCCCAGGTTCAAAATTTTATTTCCCTACAGAGGAAATAAAATCAATAATTCTTATTTTGTTCAAAAAATATAATTTTTACAATTTCTTTAATATCAAAATGTGGACAGTTCTGTCTATTACGAAAATAAACAAATCCTACACTTTGCCTATCAGTCACATTTGGTGAACAGAGCTGTATGCAGAGCACTCTGTTCAAGGTCAAATGGTCTGTTTCAACCTATATAGATGTAATTTGGCTGGGAAATTACCATCCATTCCTCGTAGGCAGAGAAAATGCACAATATTTGAGAGTGAAATCTAGGGAATCTAGATGTATGCTATTGTATTGTAATTTTTAAAACTTCATGTTTTCCTGATGCCTCAACATCCCCACCAATAGGCTCTGAGTACCCCATCCGGGGGAATAAGGGCACCAGTGTGATAAGTCTGGTTCCTGCCACAAGTCCCTATTCTTGCCCTACCTTGTCTGTGACCTTGGAACATTCAAACACACCAGTGAAATCTTCTTCATACCTTTTGCCCTGGTATTCCACCCTAACCGGCCCCACCCCCAAAAAAAAGCACTTTCCTGTGGGTCCTTACTCTTTCTCAGTCCGCTTGGGGCTTCTCCCATATGGCTCCCTGCATGGTGTGCCACACCTCCCTCTTCTAGGACCTGTAAGTTTAATAAATCTTACTTTTACAGCCCTTCTACAGTGGTATTTCATGTCTCCATCAGACTGATCATCAAAAAAAAGTTTTTTAGTAACATAATTATTTCTCACAACACTAGTCACCACTCGAGAAGATCATCAGGAAGCTAAGTCATTCTGGTGAACACCTCTGCCCTCTCTGACCTCTTTCTCACGGGCTCCTCTGTCTTCAGCTCTGTACTATGGTTCCATGGTTTCCAGCTTGTTGGTGACCCAAGAGATAAGGAAAAATGTCAGTGGCCATATTTAGCAGCCTAGCTCCAAGTTCAGTATCTACAAAATTTGTCTTACTCTGTGTAAGATGACTCTTTCTTGCATAATTATTATAAATTCATATGCTGAAAAGCCTCTCATTTCTCACTGTAAGTTGAATTCAAAACAATCCCCTTCTTGGGGTTAGGAGAGGATGAAGGAGGTAAAGGAGGTTAAATATAGGGTGACATAAGGAGACTAGACTGGCCAGTGAGCACACAGTGCAATGTACAAGTGATGTATTAAATAAACTAGATTAACTCATCTTTCATTCAACATTTATAAAGTAAATGTTGAACATTTATAAAGTAAATGTTCATATAAACATTTATATACATTTATAATGTAAATGTTCATATAAACATTTATAAAGTAAATATTCATATAAACATTTATAAAGTATTCACTATGTGACTGATACTATCCTTTTTCTAACACTTTAATATATTTTTTTTTGCTTCAAGATGTTGACTGAAGCTAACCAAAATAACTGGAGATTAATCAGTAAATCCAAATTTTCAGCATTAATAATATTTAAAGTGAGGTAACAGACCAAGCATCAATATTGGCCTGTTAGCACTTTCTTTCTAGACAAGCAAGTTTACAGAGTCCAATCAGTTAGATCCCAAAATTTCTGCTACAGCTTGTCATAGCAACTTCTCCTCTTGGGGCAGAGCTACAAAGACACTCAATTTCAAGCTCGAATTGCTTCTTTCCAACCATACATTTAGGGTTGTAAATAAGGAATGATTCATTTACCTTAAATTACTTCTCCCACCCACTTATCAAAAATGCACAAGTGTGGCTCTGTGATTCTTTTCCTTTTCTCTTATTCCATACCCATGCACATCCCTCTCTGATGACACATCACTTATGCAGATTATTTAATATTTCAATTGGGTCTTTATCCTAGAAGGCCTTCTATTTTGTAAGATGGGCTGGCCAATTGTTATTCTTATCAATTATGTGTTTATTTTATATGATATATTTCACATCTTTTTTCCGAGTGATGGGAGAGATTTATAGTGAATATTTCATCTATTTTTTTCCTATAATATTCTACCTAAAACCTCTAATTAACAAATGTGGCTACTGAGAATCAGAGGGATTACATATTAACTCATTGATGTTAATAAATGCCCAAAATGGAATTTGAATACAAATATGCTTACCTCAAATATAATGATTTTCCTTTACCTCTTAATGCTTCTTCCACATTAAGGCAGATGTGTAGAAAACCAAGGAATAAATGCTACCTAGAGATTGAAACAATCTGAAATAGAATGACAAAATGAGGGTTCATCATCTTTTAGAAGCAGGAGCCTTCCCAGGACAGCTTCCTGCTGATAAGGAGTAAGAGCTCAAAGCCCCCCTACCTTTTGGAATCAGCAAATTTCCCTAAAACAAAGCCTATGTTTCTTTTCAGACATATTAGCTATTCTATTGTACTTCAACCCTCTGTAGGGGCATTGGTCACCTGCAAACCTTCAAGGTATAGAAGCTTTTAGAAATTTGAATACCCCATTGCCAGTTAAGATGTTTTGGCAAGTTCTGAATGAGTACTGGCTTTCTTCTGACAATTTGCCAATCATGTAAACTAATGGCACAACCTTCTGCTAAGAACAGGCTAATAAAAGTCTTCTGAGTTTGACTTTTGCTCCAAGTGTTTTGATCCTTTTCCCTTTGCTTCAGTATATTCAGGCCCCAAAGAAATTGTGTGTGCATATATGTACCTTTTGTAAAATGGAGATAATAATGCTATGTGCTTCATATGTTTATTGTAAAGATTAAGTTAATTACTGTAGAGTGCTCAGAACAGTGTCAGACACATAATAATTTTCCCATAAACATTAGCTGTTACAGGCTGACTTATTCCCCCTCCCCAATCCATATGTTGAAGTCCTAGAACTCAGCACCCTATTTGGAAATAGGGTCATTGCAGATGTAATTAGTTAAGATGAGGTTGTACTACAATAGGGTAGACCTCTAATCCAATATGACTGGCATCCTTATTTAAAAAAGGGAAATCTGGGCACTGAGAAACACACAAGCTGTGTGCAAACTGTGTGAAAGTTAGAGTTATGTTGCCACAAGTCAAGGCACCACCAGCAGCTGGGAGGGAGCCCTGGAACAGATTTTTTTCTCATAGCACTCAGAAGGAACCAACCCTGCCAACACCTTGAAGTCAGACTTTCAGCCTCTGGAACTATAAGACAATAAATTTCTGTTGTTAAAACTTCTAGTTATGATACTTTGATACAGCAGCCATAGCAAACAAAAACATTCACGAATATAACTTGCCATCATCTTCACATATGAAGTAATTTATTGTAAAGCAGACTATGTTGCTGACAATCCACAGAAGCCTGTTCTGAAATTATTGTGCATTAGCATTGAATCTAACACACACACACACACACACACACACACACGCACACACACACACACACACACAATGGAGCCAGAAGAAGATTGAGTGCTCTACAAGAAAAAGCAAAAATGTGCATACGTCAAGTTTCTCAATAGTTCAAAATAGTGAGTTAATCCTTGATTCCTGTAGCTTCCCTTCCTATATCAGGTGATGTCGGTTTATAATTAGAAATGGTAGAGTATGGACTGCAAGTACTGTAAAACTATAGGAGTTGGAATCGAGATATTTCTCTGTCCCATTTTAAATCTCCAATCCTGCCTTAATACCACTGACAGTGTCACAGAACCAAAGTAGGAGTTCAGCTGTCTACAGCCACCAATAGGCAAACTCTAAAGGCAGAGGTTGGTGAGAAGGGAAAGAGGTTTTTATTCAAATGCTGCATAATCTGAGAGAATGCCACACCCTTGTCTCAAAGTCCAGCCCCTCTGGAAAATTGAGGAAAGCCCAGCTATCCTCAGCCAGACCAAAACCAAAGGCAGAATCCAGAGTTCCTGCTCCCATTCAAATGACCATCTTTTGGAAACTGCCATCATCCAGGTAGCTCAGCTTGCTTCCAGCTGCTGTCCAGCTTCTCCTGGAACCTGCATGTGAGGCTTGTGCCACTATGGGCTATGACAGGGCCAGAAGGTCCCACTTACACACTGGCCAGTATATTCACCAAGTGGGCAAGGGAGCACAGCACCCCTTCTTCCCCTGGGTTATAATCGTTTCCGGTGTGGGATGGATCAGGTGCTTTCTCAGAATGACCAATGGCTTCCCCAATTTTCACACACTTCAGGAGGGTCCATTGGGTGACCAATCCCTTCTTTTCTCCAGGCTAGACTGACAGGTCTTTTCAGTCTAGCATCTCCCTCCGCCGCCATTCTAATGGCACATATCCCTGACTTTCACTTGTCCCACCCACCAATCAGGTACCGGAAGAGGGTGGGAGGCTTTTTTCCCCCTACCCCATTATCTTGCTAGCCTTACCTGTGCTCACAGAGTAAAGGGCCCACTCGCAGAGTAAAGAGACCATGAAAGCCTTACCCAGTCTCTCATGCAGCCCCTAGGACGGTTTCTCAGGCAGTACCAAAGACAGCATCTTAGACAATACCCAGGATTGCCTTGGGCAGGGTGGCGTGTCTGAACAGGAGGACCTCCACACCCAGCAGCACACGCCCTAACTGGGAATCCAACCAATGCCCATAAATAAAGAGCAATGTGGCTTCACAGTGCCTGGAAGGGCTGCAAAACTCAAAGTCCTGTCACGGCCCCAGGCTGTTCACCAGGTGTTGTCTGGCTGCACACCACCCCACAGTGCCCCAAAGAGCGTGGCTGGGTGTAGAAGCAGCTCCCCCAGCTCCATCTCTCCAAGGGCCCTTCCTTTCCCTGTCTTCAGTCCAGACAGGCATCTATCAGTATCAAACGCTCACTTGAGAACTAAATGATAAATATGGCAAATGGAATAAGAAAAATAAAAAGCAAAATCTGATGCAGACACCGGCATGCAGTATCCACATGATTATGGATGAAATGAGACATTCACACAGACTACCGAGTCCAGTGGAGGAAAAAGGACAGCATGGGTTTTTTCTCAAGGGGAGCAAAAGCCTGTGGGCTCCACCATGACAGGCCTTTATTGGTTTTTTTTTCCCACACTACAAGATGGTCCTCATTTACTATGCACAAGTTCACTTTAGGTGGTTACCTTTTATAGACAACAAAGGAGCCAATGCCACTAATCACATCACAGAAGAAGGATATTTGAAACTGAAAAAGGGAAAAGTGGTCGATCTGGTTACACTCATCCTAGGAAGGTTTAGCATAGATTTTAGGAAGTTACAATAAGCACTTGATATCTCAATTAAGGGTGAGGGAGTTTTGGCAAAAGCAAGACTCAAAGCGGCTTATGTACAAATGCAGGCCTGATTCCCCATGGGAGAACCCATCCATGGGCATGGGTCCTGTGCATCTCTGAGTGGGAGCTGGGCCCACGCTGCACAGAATGGTCTCCTACAAAAATCCTCTGGTCACGTTGCTCTTTGTATAGGCTTTTGCTGAACATGTTCAGAGAGCACAATTGTAACTGGTTGTGGGGAATTCACATAATAATTCAACCTAATGGGTGAATGAGTAAATGCCTAACTATAGAACACGTTTATGGAATCAGGTTGGCCAACCATGGATCATCAGAAAACATTTGAATTTTCTCTCTGAGGTAGTTAGATCTAGGAATTCTGATATGTTCTACTCACTTCTTGCAAAACCTATTTACAATGAAGCTAACAAAGTGTATGTGTCAGGGCTGCTTGTTTGCACCAGCCTCTGACAAAAAAAAAAAGGTCTAACAATATTTTCCCATGGTCAACTGTTTTTTGTAATATTTTAGGGGGAAATGTATTCTTTTTTTTCTTATAGAAGGCCCTCAAAATTCTGTAACCTGAATCCACCTCTGCCTTCCTGACAGCAACCTTTATACTCCCTGACAAGTGAAGGGGCTTGGAACTTCCTGGCTGCAGCTTCAGGGGAAGGAAGATGCAGAACCTAACTGGGCTAAGCTAAATGTTGACCCCATTGAATAGCTGATGGGTTCACTCATGGGTGGCAGAGAGCTAAAAGAATTGCCAATTTTTCAAGCACTGCCCCAGAGAATGACAATGAACTCTCTATGACACCAATAAAAGTTGTTTCACACCAAAGCCACATACCCTTTCCCTTAGGTATTTAGCCACTGATGTTGTCACCTTCATTTCTGCTAAATAGAGAGTATATGTCAGAAACCTCACATTGAGAATAGAGAGGGCAGATTGGAGAGGAGAGGAAGGGAGAGAATTAAAAAGTAAGGAAATGATTTGGGGTAAGACTTTTCGACAAGGAAAAATCAATTGATGTATAAAAATGAAGTTTATCTTAGAGAAATCATAATGGACATTTAAAACTTGATTGCCTTTTAAAATATATTTCCTTTTTTAATTAATTTCAAAACATTTTAAAAAGATATAGAAACTAAGGGATAAAAATTCCTCAATATGAGTGAGATAGAATTAAAGAGATGCAATGACAAAAGAAAAACTTTGAACTCCCAATTTAATACTCATGTTCTTGAAGTCAAGTGAAGCCACTAAAAGTGAAGAAAAAAAATCTCCATCTCACTTGATTTTCCTTTTTTTATTTCAATAAGTTATTTCAAAAGGTTGAAATATGCCCTATTTTTAAAATGTCACCAATTTTCCTATGATAAGAAACTCATTATATGTTGACCTAACACCTGACGGTGATAATCAATCTACCACCAGGGTGATAAATTAGTTCTTGCTATTCATTGTACATTTGGTGAGCACTGATTGCTTATGGAATTGTTGCTGGATTTCAATCAAGTGCTTATCAAGAACTACTTTAATTAAACATAACACTAGAACTTAATTACTAATAATATTTTAACAGGAAAACAAATTCAATTTCTCACAATAAAAATCTGTGGAAAGTTCAACACATAGGTAAAGGACTCTATAATAATTAGATCTTTACTATTAGTATCAGACTAAAATCACTTGTAAAATTCTATCTATCCTTTCTGTTTCTAAACTCCATCCTCATCCCAAATCCAACAAGTCATGTTTGTTTTTCTGTTCTTTCCCAATTGTCTCAAAGGAATAAAATGAATTAGATGATGCATATTTGTATTTTCTTAAATATTTAATATACTGTCTTTCAAATTCATCTTGGGGGATAAAGCTATTTACTTTGGATCTGAAACATTTTTCTGATAAATCATGTGTATTTAGGTGTTGTATTTAAATGTCCATAATTCCCAAAGAAGGTCCAAAGATATGACCTAATTTGACAGTCACTCAGAAATTCACCTCTATGAGCAGTAAATCCTTCACTGAACAATAAGTCTATTGAACTTATTGCTTTTGACTTTATAAACTTAAAAGAAAGGTTGTTCCATTAAGCTATGTATTTTAAATAACTAACTTTTCAATAGTATGTCAACTAGTATGTGTGAGAAATGCACTAAATTCTTTGACTAATTCTTGATACTAATGAAAAATCTCTTAACAATAGATTTATCATTTAAATCTCAGTTACTAATATCCATATACAACAAAATAGATCCCAGGATAAAAATAATGTCTTTAAGTATACATTAAAGAAATCAAAATGCTTTCTATAAATGGATTTCAGCTTTCTTTGTTTCTATCAGGAATAAACTAACAATCAGGGTGGAGCCAGAAGGAGACTCAATTATCAGGAAGTTGCACATGTGATTTCAGCTGTTGCAGTCAAAGGCAGACACTCAAAGCTGAACTTGCAGAAGCTGTAAAATCTTTAACAGCAGATGGAAGTCAGTTTTACTGCCCTCACATTCCAGCATGAGCACATCAGGAATAAGGTTAACTAGCTGCATCCCAGTCTGTAGACACTACTACCAGATGAAGCTGTGATCTCCCTTTAATAGTTATTTTTCATTTTTTATTACCATTTATCCACATTATATCCTGTTCCATCTCAACCCACTGCCGCCTACAATCACCACATTGTTATCCATGTCCATGAGCCCCTTTTCTTTTTCGCTTGATCCCTCCAACCCCCAAAGCTATCATCCTGCTCTCTGAGTCTGTCTCTACATCGTTTGTTAGTTCAGTTTGTTCATTAGATTCCACATATGAGTGAAATCATATGGTATTTGTTCTTCTCTGAATGGCTTATTTCACTTAGCATAATGTTCCCCAGGTCCATCCATGCCGTTGCAAAGAGTAAAATTGTCTTCACTTTTACAGCCCAATAATATTCCATTCTTTAAATGTCCCATGATTGTTTTATCTACTTATCTAGTGATACACACTTGAGCTGCTTCCAAATCTGGGCTATTATAAATAATGCTGCAATAAACGTAAGCATGCATATATTCTTTCAAATTAATGTTTTGAGCTTTTTGTTTTTTGGGTTTTTTAATAAATTCCAAGAAGTGGAATTATTGGGTTATAAGGTAGTTCAATTTTTAATCTTTTGAGGTAATTCCATACTGCTTTCCACAGTGGCTGCACCAATGTGCATTCCTACTAACAGCCATGATCTTTTTACATTCCATTCTATTTTGTCATTAATTTTTATTCAAATAATAACAGTTGCCCTTTGTTTTATAACTATCATGTGTCAAGAATCATACTAGTTGTTTTATGTGTTATTTATGGTTCACAGATGAAGAAACCAAAGTTCACAGAAGCTTAATAATCTGCCCAGATCCTCAAGTCCCTTACTCATCTACATGGTGATGGCCTGTTAGAATTGGAAATCACATCACACTGTAACCCTTCTCTGCATAAGGTGGTCCCCAGACCAGCAGCAATGCCATCTCTTGGGAGATTGTGAATCTCTGGCACCATTCTAGACTTACTGGATCAAATCTTCATTTTAATAAGTTCCTCGAATGAGTCATTTTCACTTTCAATTCATGAAGAATACACAACACTTTACTTAATCAAAAAAATTTTGAGAGATCTTTATGAATATCTTTTATCTCACCAGTGAATCAAAATCAGTGACTCGCTTGTAAACACTTACAAAAACATTTCAGTATTCACACTTTTAGGTATAGATAATGTGCAAATGCAAACAAAATGCTTGAGAAAAGCATCATGTTGGAGAATATTGCTAGGATGCAAGACATATCAGATTTGTTCCGATAAAAATTAAAAGGCATTTCATAATTTCATTTCTAAATATCAACAGCATGCATTTTCTAGCAGAAATAATTGTAGTGTTATGTTTTATTTATATATAAAATAAATTATTCATCATGTGTTTATCCATTCATCCAGTCAACAAGAGTGGGTCCCAAACTTTAGGTAGCATCAGAATCACCTGGAGGGTTTGTAAAAGCCCAAATTATGAGGCCCCATTTCCAGAGTTTCTGATTCAGTATGATTCTAACAAGCATCTAGATGATGCTGAGGTGGCTAGTCCAGTGCCTACTCTTTGATAATTCTCCACTTTAGAAATGCTGGGCATTATATTAGGTATTTAGAATATTATAATGATAAATTAAGTACTATTTTCCCCTAGAAACCAACACTAATCTTGAACAGCTACAATGACTACACAAATATGTGTAATGTAGAAAATGATAATGAAAAAGGATTCACAAAATACATACTACTAGTGTTCAAAACATGGATACATTATTTCCAGCTTAAAGACTGAAGTAGAATCTTTGAATTTGGAGAGGAGTTGATGTGCTTTTAACAAAGTGTGGGTAGAAATTGGAGTACTAGAATTTTATGGGCAAGTCATTCTTAGGATAAAGAGTCATTGAGTATAAACTAAGATAGAGAAATCTACAAACATAATTTAGATAATAGTTGGTTGATCCAGCACAGTTTTTGAAAATGAATTAAAAAGAAAATAAGATTGCAGAAATAGGTTATGGACAAATAGTGGTGGGTGAAACTAAGCTCACTAAACGTTTACTATAAGAGATGGAGCACTAGTTAATATTTCAACAGATTAGAAATATAATTATTTCTGTGTTTTAGGAAGTTTAATCCAGAAACTATCTTGCTTAAATTCCTTCAGCTAACAAATTCCAGAGTTGGGATTTTAAATGCTGGTGACCCCAAAATTTGCTCTATTCCTATACTTTTCCTTTTTTTAATTCAAAGTTTTTAATTATAAAGTTCTATGAGTAAAAAAAAAAAGGACAATATTAAGACATAGAAGTTTTCATTGTTATAAAAAAAATTCTGGCCTTCCCTGCCTCCTCCCTCCCCCAGACTCTAGAAACCACAGATGTGATTTCTGCATGTATGGTTTTTCCCCTTCAGAATATCATATACATAGTTTCACACAGTATGTAGCCTTTTGGGTCTGGCTTCTTTCACTTAGCATAATGCTTTTCTTTATTTTATTGATTTTTATTGGATTTATTGGGATGACATTCGTTAATAAAATTATATAGGTTTCAGGTATACAATTCTCAACTATATCATCTGTATAATGTGTTGCATGCTCATCACCCCAAGTCAAGTCTCTTTCCATCACCATTTCTGATCCCTTTTCCCTCTTCTATCTCCTTCCCATCCCCCTTTTACTCTGGTTATCACCATACTGTTGTCTGTGAATAATGGAGTTTTTTTTCCTTGATCTTTTCACCTTTTTCACCAGATTCCCAATCCCTGTCCCCTTTGAAAGCTGTCAGCCTGTTCTCTGTATCTGAATCTGTTTCTATTTTGTTTGTTAGTTTTTTTTGTTTTTTCTTTTCCATTAGATTCCACATGTAAGTGAAATCATGTATTTGTCTTTCTCTGACTGGCTTATTTCATTTAGCCTAATACTCTCCAGCTCCATCCATTGCATTGCAGAAGGTAAGATTTCCTTCTTTATTACAGCTACATAGTATTCCATTGTGCATATATACCTCAGCTTTTTTTATTCACTCATTTACTGATGGACACTTAGGTTTCTTTCAAATCTTGACTATTGTAAATAGTGTTGCAGTGGACATAGGAGGGCATATATTCTTTTGAATTAGTGTTTTGAGTTTCTTTGGATATATTCCCAGAAGAGAGAAGGCTGGGTCAAAGGCAGTTCCAGTTTTAATTTTGAGATATCGCCACACTGTTTCTCGCAGTGGCTGCACCAGTCTGCATTCCCACCAACAGTGCACAAGGGGTCCCTTTTCTCCCCATCCTCACCAACACTTGTTATTTGTTGATTTATTGACGATAGCCATTCTAACAGGTATGAGGTGATATCTCAGGCACATACTTAAAAAAATACTCTTGAGACTCTCATAAGACATGCAACCAGGAAAGGAGCAGGCAGCAGAGCCCCTGAACCAACCTTCAAAACCTTTTTCCCTAACTTTCCAGTGAGCCTATAGCAGCTCCCCCTCAGCCCCTTTGTACGTTTGTAGAGAGCCAAAGCATCCCAGCCTAGACTCTCTCTTGTTGCTTCTTCTATCCTAAGTCCTTCTTTGTTTCAGTGCCTGTAGTGCCTCAAAATCTCTTGGACACTTTTCGTGAAAACTTCCGTGCACAATTCAAGAACCCATGTGATCAGGCCAGCCTGAGGCAGACCCTCTCAGACCTGGTCCCCTTCCAGTAGCAGTAAGTTGAAAAAACAATGTATTCTGTATCAGCAATCCCTACTTTTTAAAGTGAGGATTTGTTAATCACATAGTCATGAGATTTACATAAACCATGAGATTTGCAATGAATTTAGCATGTCTTTTCCCCTATTCCTACAAACAATGAGAGTCCTGATATTTATTTTTTAAAGTGTACCTATCTATGATTTAAAAATATGGAATTGTCTTTCCAGTATAATTTTCTTTAGAGAACATCCATTCCTCCAAATTCATCTCTCAAAAAACTAAAAGCATTTTAAAACTGAAAATATTAATGATAATAATTTTATTTCATTTACGAGACATTCTTCATATGTTGAAGTCATAATTATTACGACAATTTGTAGTTCTCACTATTTTTTCTATTCAGGACCTAGAGAGTGGAAAGCTCTGGAAGCTGAATTTGTCCGGTGGGCTTACAGTGGCCGCAGATGTTGATGCTGATAATATGAGTTTATGGCATGACTCATCATCTAAACAAACTTGTATGAATTTCAAGGAGACCAAACTTTTGCCACCCTGAAACTGTCTTTTGGGATAATGATTTTAAGCTTGCAATTAAGAAACAAAAGACTCACAAAGAAGCTTTGACACTCCTCCTTTTCATGTCCAAGAGATTCATATATAAAAATCTGCTTCAGGAAGGAAATCTCAGGATGCTTCCCTTAGCCCAATTTATTTATTTATTTTTTAATTTTATTTTAATTGTTCTTGTACAGTTTTCTGTCTTTTACTCCCACCCCAGCCCACCACCCCAGCCCTCCCCACCTCCCCCGCATTTCCACCCCACCTAGTTTTTGTCCATGTGTCCATTATGCTTGTTCCTCTAAACCCTTCCTCTTTTCCCCTGAAATTCCCTCCCCCCCTTTCTGGTGACTGTCAGCCTATTCTCAATTTCAGTGTCTTTGGTTATATTTTGCTTGCTTGTTTGTTTTGTTGATTAGATTCCTGTTAAAAGTGAGATCATATGGTATTTGTCTTTCACCGCCTGGCTTATTTCGCTTAGCATAATTTAAATTAAATATGGTAAATAGGAGGGCTTCAGGCAGGGGCCTGTTAGCTAGATATCCCCTGTGTCCCATTGTCTCTGAGTAGCCCAGCAAGAATTTGCCTCAGCTCTTCCTCAGCTACCTGTAAATCAGCCTTTCTCACTAATCCATCTGTTACTTTTGACCATTAGCCCAACTAGAACTAAGAAGGTGGAAGGAAAAATACTATTTTTTTTAGCTCCCACACCTCTTAGGCAATTGGTATTTTTTCATGTTACTATAAATAGTATCTTTTAACATTTTATTTCTAATTTTTGGCCGGGAAACAACTTCCAATTTGACTATATACCACAATATTTTATTCTTCTTACTCTAAACCTAGGAGAAATCTTCTAATAAACATTTATAGGCAATGAGAAAATTTAAGTAAAAGATCTTGCCTTAAAAAAAAGCACAATTGTTTGTATACCCTATAGAATGATACTTTATTAGGTAGATGATTCCTTATTGAAATTATTATTATCAACCAAGAAAAAGGCTACTCATGAATAATAACCATATCTTCCATTAGCATAACTGGACTTCCTCAACCTATCTATATAGATAACATCACATAGTAATAATTCAAATTCCACTGCCTTTTACTCCCACAAAGTAATGTAAGAATTACAGCAATTTGAAAATGACTCATTCCATATTCCCTTTCTCAGGTCAATTACTCTGTAAGTGACCAAAAATTCTCTCCCAATTAGTACACAATCCAGCTGGTTCCTGTGAGTGTTGCTAAACAGAAAAATTGGCTATTTTATTATGAATGCTGCCACCCAGGAGAACAGAAAGCTAATTCTCAAAATCCTGAACTCCCTAATCCAGGGTTCAAGGCAGGTTTTTAAGGGTTTAGAGTGAGAATAGGTATGGAGAAGTGCTAGCAGGGTAAGTTTCAAGTAGAGGACATTGGAGCTTGGCCATTTATAAGAAGGGGCATAACATCTTCCTAGATGAGAGACCCTTAGTTCTGAAAGGGTTCTGGTGTTCAAATTCTGGTTTTGTCCTGGTCCTTTTGTTCTGTGTGTGAGAGAAGGTTGAGACTTTGGTTCCAGAAGCAGCTGGAAGTCAAAGTTCTCTCCTCTGCACATGCTTTGTCTGCATGACATGTGGTTTTGGTCTATGTCTCTGAAAAGCAATTCAGTGAAACAGGGTAGGACCATTCTGGGGTGATTCTGTGGTTAGAGGAGGTACTTCCATTATTTTCCCAAGCTGTGCCACAATTCTGTTCATCGGACACCACAGAGACACAGAGGAGACTTTTTGTATAGGGAAAGGTTGTGTTCAGTTTTAGGACAACTTTCGACTTGTGTTTTCCATTTTGCTAATGACTCAAAATCTCGATGCTTATGCATCAAAATTTCAGAGTGTTTAGTTATAACACCTGTGCTCTTTATAGGACTCAATTGGAGAAAAGCCATAAGACAAGTCTAAATAACAGAAACTACAATATCCCCAAGTAACTATTGAGGTATATCTTAATAAATACCTATAATTCTTTTCATATTTCCAAGAGCCCAGGAAGATTTTATATAAATATATATAATATGATACATGTTATATATGTATGTATATGTGTGTATGTTAGACATGGTATTGCATGAGTCTAACAAGCACCCCTTTTTTAGAAAAAAAAATAACATATTTTTATTATCATCCCAAAGCTCATACAAGTAAAAAGAGAAATTTTCCCATGTAGGCAGAAAATCACACACATGTACACATATGAACATGCAAAACTGATGTTCCTATGAAAGGAAAGTTGACTAACTTGTGTTCCATAAGTTAAAGGATACTAATGTGACTTTGATCTCACAATCTCCCTCAAACTGATGTCTAAAGTGCCAGCATTTAGATTCACCCATCCTAAGTGTTTGTAGCTTATGTTACCTTGAACATGAAGTGATTAAGAGCACCCTAAGCTACTATGGCCAGAAGAATATTTAAAAGATTTGTAGAGGAAGAGGGATGTCCACCACATGTTAACTCCAAGTGAGAATTTTTGCCCTGCAAATCTGAATCAGTAGGTACTCTCCCATCAAGGTGACAATAGCACATGGCCTTGCTCAGCTCCACAGCATGGGCAGAATGCAGAGGCAGAGGCCAGGGGCCATCCAGTGCAAAAGTGAAAAGAGAACATTCTTCACATACATAAATGAGGATAAAGTTATGCTGCACATTTCAGAGCAAATTGGAGAGAGCAGTTCCCTAGATTTCTTCAAATTCTGTCATTTAAGTTGAACTTTGAATTTCTAAGGTATAATGTCACTTTTTTCCTGATAATTTAATAAATCTACAATAAAGGGATTTTAAAGACATAACCTGGTAAGCATGAAGGAACAGCAAAGTATACTGAAATAGAAGGAAAAGGAAAGAACAGGTGATTGATACAGAATAACCAAGAAAACCAAACCTTAATTCAGCAAGTGAAGAAAGATGAGAAATAATCTGGTTTATTCCATAGAATGCTCAAGTGTTATGGATCTATTACCAGATACCTCTATTACTATGGAAGCAGGGAAGCAAAAGCTCAATACCGAGTGAAAGTTGTTTGAGTAGCATTTAAATTACCACATCATACTGCTAAAAATGCCTCCCCTCTTCAAGTCTTCACCACCACTACTTTTTCTGGAGATTTTCTATTAGAGAGGATATAACGGAGGGTCTTTGTAGTAGATGACGCTAGATACAGTTGAAGATCAGGGCTTTATACAAAAATAGGGAGATTCATGAACATATGTATTTTGAATGTCTACAATTTAATTTTCAAAAAACTATTAGTCTCTGCATAGAATGCTGAGAAAAAAAATTTTTTTAATTTTTATTTTTATTTATCTTTAGAGGGGAAGGGTAGGAGAGAGGGAGAGGGAGAGAAATATCAATGTATGGTTGCCTCTCATGTGTCCCCTGCTGGGACCTGGCCTGCAACCCAGGCATGTGCCCTGACTGGGAATCGAACCTCGATCCTTTGGTTCGCAGGCCCGCGCTCAATCCACTGAG
This sequence comes from Glossophaga mutica, assembly GCA_039655065.1. NCBI lineage: Eukaryota > Metazoa > Chordata > Mammalia > Chiroptera > Phyllostomidae > Glossophaga > Glossophaga mutica. The sequence goes on along the minus strand of CM077304.1, from coordinate 149,799,621 downwards.
CTACACCAGCCAGGGCTAGAATACTGAGAAAATTTTATCTGGGTAATCTGATGAGCCCGAGAGAAAAGACCAAAAAATATATTATGGAAAGTTTCCAACAAATTTCTCACCTAGATTACCATAGAACAGGATTTGTCAGTAGTGGCCATTATAAGAAAGAAAGAAAAGAAAGGAAGGAAGGAAGGAAGGAAGGAAGGAAGGAAGGAAGGAAGGAAGGAAGGAAGGAAGGAAAGGAAGGAAGGAAGGAAGGAAGGAAGGAAGGAAGAAAGAAAGGAAGGAAGAAAGAAAGGAAGGAAGGAAGAAAAAGTTGGCCAGGATGTGGAGAAAGTCTAACCTGTCGTAGTGTTGGCAAGAATGTAAAATGGTGCTGTTGCTGTGGAAAATGGTATGGCAATTTCCCAAAAAATAAAAATAAAATTATCACATGATTACCATGCATACACATGACAGTATCCAGCCATGTAATATGAAAAATAGAGGTTTTTACTGAAGAAAATACAAGAAACAGGAAATCTTGTACATAGGACAATGATACCTCAGCCCCCTTCAAAGTAGGGGTACTTGGGACCTCACACAGTTCTCCCAGCATCTCTTCCGCTGTTCAAAACACTGCAAAATCTTTTGTTGGAATCAAGTTATTAGTAACCGCAGCACAATGTTTCTTCTGCTTTGGTAGAAGAATGAATTTTGCCACAACATGTTTCATGCCAAGATCCTGCATCAAAATCTCAGACACAGGAGTTTTTGGGATCCCCAGATCAGCTTCTAGTTCTCACACTGTCAGTCACTGATCTTCGTTGATTGCAGTCATACATGTTCAACATTCTCAGGTGTCCTGATTATTGCAGGCCTTGCAGAATGTGGATCACCTTCAACAGATTCGCAACCATCTTTGAAGCATTTGTGAAGCATTTGTGCTATACTTTTATTTGCACTGCACTCATTGCATCATCCCTGAAAGCCTTCTGAATTATTCTAATAGTTTCTGTGGAGGAATGTACAAGCTTAACGCAAAATTTGATGCACATTAGTTGCTCTGTTCACTCAGTAATTTTGAATGTAACAGCCACAGAGTATACATGCTCCCTCAATTGTGTCTACCACCCCCACTGACTAGTATAGTGAAGTTATCGCTGTTCACACATGCGCATTCTAGTCCACTCTCCTTGGCTGCCAGGTGACATCAATGTTGTGCAAACCATTTTCATTATACTAACAATGGCTGGAGTTTTTCCGGACAGACTAACATATAATTTTTTCTTGCCTTAAAAACTGTTACTGTTCTAAGTGTTCTTAAAATGCTAAGCCTATTAGTAGCATGTATTTAATACACTGAATTTAGATTTATTATTTACTTTCTTTTTCAATGCTGTTTTTTTTTTTTTTATTTCTCTAATTGCTTTATACTTTCAAAATACCTTTAAGCTTATGTGCCTTAGTGATATTGTTTCTCAGAATCAGACAGGGTCAAGAATATTATCCTATACTATGAAGACAGTTTTTTAAGGCTGAGCCAACTGGTCAAACATCTTTCATCATTAATAATTTACAGGGGTGGACAAAAGTAGGTTAATAATCATAAATATGCAATAATTGATAAATAATATCAGATAAACTGTTTCATGTACTCACAACTGTAAACCTACTTTTGCCCACCCCTGTATATTTAATTTATAATTCACCAAACAATATTGAGGTTCATCCCTAGAGTGATAAATATATCTTCTAACATAACTCAATGAAGACTGCATTTATAGGATTCTTAAAACTATAGTGAAAGGGATGAAAATAAGTAATCAACACACAATTGTAACATTATTCAAATAGTGTAAGCAACTATTCAATCTATTCAGAAAGTTATGGATTGTCCCTAGAAATAAATATGGTGACACATTATGATTTCAGGTAAACACCAAATTCAGAGTTTCAGCATACCATTTGCAGTAGCTTTAGAATCTGAGATTTATAAATCAATCACTGAAAAGGCTGGCTAGGCCTCTTGTAGACTCTATCTGGTATTGAAATATGAAGTCTACCTAGAAGGTATACAGCCATATAATAGGAAAAATACATTTATTGAAGAAAATACAAAATGTAAAAAATATTGTATATAGATCAATGACACCTTAGTCCCCTTCAATGTAGGTACCTTGGGACTTCATACAGCTCTCCCAATCACCATCAGCTCCCCATCATATTTTTCTGAATCTCATCAATGGTCTGAAATCTCTTCCTTCTCAAAAGTGATTTTAGTCTTGGGAAAAGCCAGAAGTCACAGGGCATCAAATTTGGACTATAGAGGCCGAGTCACCTGGGTGATTGATTTGATGTTTCTCCAAAATACTCCACACAAGTTGTGATGTATGAGCAGGCAGATTGTTGTGATGAAGCTCCCAATCACCCATTGTCTATAGCTGTGGCCTTCTGAATCATCCAAATAGTTTCCACGGAGGAATGATCAAGCTTAACACAAAAGTTGATGCTGATTTGTTGCTCTACTCACTCAGTCATTTTTAATGTAATGGCCACACAGTACACATGCTCACTCAAGGGCATCTACCACCCCCACTGACAAGTACAGTGAAGTCATCGTTGTTTGAGAATATACATTCCAGTCCATTTTCCTTGACTGCCAGGTTACCCTGATGTTGTGCAAGCTGTTCTCATTATATTAATAACAGTTGGATTTTTTTCCAGACAGACCTTATAAATTCTTCTAAGCTGAATAAGAATTGGGTTTTATCGCCAAAATATTACTCAACCTAACAAGTGAATTTGGCAAAATAGTGAGATACAAAGCCAATATTCAGAAATTGATGGCATTTTTGTATACCAACAATGAACTATAAGAAACAGAAACTAGAGTAAAAAATCCCATTTACTATAGCAACAAGAAAAATAAAGCACCTAGGAATAAATTTAACCAAGGAAGTAAAAGACCTGTATTCAGAAAACTATAGAACACTGAAGAAAGAAACTGAGGAAGATACAAATAAATGGAAGCATGCATCCTGTTCATGGGCTGGAATAATTAACATCATCAAAATGCCCATACTACCCAAAGCAATATATAGGTTCAATGCAATCCTTATTAAAATACCAATGGCATGTTTCACTCATCTAAAACAAATACTCCGAAAATTTATATGGAACTGAAAAGACCCTGAATAGCCTCAGCAATCTTGAGAAAGAAGAATAAAGTTGGAGGTATCATAATACCTGATATAAAACAACACTGCAAGGCCACTGTAATCAAAGCAGCCTGGTACAGGCATACGAACAGATACATAGATGGATGGAACAGAACGGAGAGCTCAGAAATAAACCCATGTCTCTATAGCCAATTAACATTCAACAAAAGGGGTATGAACCTGTAATTGAATAAAAACATTCTCTTCAATAACTGGTGTTGGGAGAACTGGACTGGTGCATGCAAAAAAAAAAAAAAAATGAAGCTTGACCACCAATTTATACCATGCATCAGAATAAATTCAAAATATATAAAAGACTTAAATATAAATCATGATACCATAAAAGTCTTAGTGGAAAAAATAGACAGTGAAATTTCAGATATCCCATGTAGCAACATTTTTGCTGATTTATCTCCAAAAGCAAGGGAAATAAAGGAAAAAAATAAACAAATGGGACTACATCAAATTAAAACGCTTCTATATGGTTAAAGAAACCATCATCAAAATGAAAAACAAACCAACAGTATGGGAGAAGATATTTGCCAATGATACATGGGACAAGGGTATAATTTCCCAAATATACAAAGAATTCATGTCACTCAACACTGGGAAGATAGACAATCCAATTGAAAAATGGACAAAAAAACCTGAATAGAGACTTCTCAGATGGTCCATAGACATATGAAAAGATGCTCAACATCACTAGCCATTAGAGAGATGCAAATTAAAGCCACAATGAAATCACCTCACACCTGTCAGAATGGCCATCATTAATAAATCAACAAACAATAAGTGCTGGTGAGGATGTAGAGAAAAGGAAACCTTAGTACACTATTGTTAGAAATGCAGATTGGTGCAGCCACTATGAAAAATAGTGTGGAATTTCCTCAAAAAATTAAAAACAGAACTGCCTGTTAACCTAGTGATTCCATTGCTGGGAATATACCCTAAGAATCCTGAAACATCAAATTGAAAGAACTTATGCACCCCTATGTTCATAACAGTGCTATTTATAGTAGCCAAGTGCTGGAAATAGCCTAAGTGCCCATCACTAAATGAGTGGATTATAAAACTATGGTACATTTACACAATGGAATAATATGCAGCAGAAAGAAAGAAGGAACTCCTATTTTTTGCAATGACATGGATGGAACTGGAGACTATCATGCTAAGTAAAGTAAGCCAGTCCATGAAAGACAAATACCATATGATCTCAGTTATAAGAGGAATCTAATGAACAAAATAAACTAACAAGCAAAATAGAACCAGAGATATGGCAACATGAAACAGACCTACAGCAGCCAGAGAGGATGGGGGAGGGGGATAAAAGTGGAAAGGGGAAGATGCTAGTCAAAGAACATGTGTGAATGACACATGGACATGAACAACGATGTGGGGATTGACTGTGGGAGCAGGGGGTGGACTGGGAAGAAGAGGGCAAAAGGGGACAAATTGGGACAACTGTAATAAAATAACAATAAAAAAAGAATTGGTCTTTATCAAATATGCAATGAAATGCATTAAGAAGCAACAGGTTCTCCACCGAATTGGAATTTTTCTTTTTTTTTATTTTTTTAAAGATTTTATTTATTTATTTTTAGAGAGAGGGAAAGGGAAGGAGAGAAAGAGAGAAACATCAATGTGTGGTTGATGCTCACATGCTCCCCTACTGGGAACATGGCCTGCAACCCAGGCATGTGCCCTGACTGGGAATCAGACTAGTGACCCTTTGTTTCACAGGCCCACACTCAATCCACTGAGCTACACCAGCAAGGGCTGGATTAGAATTTTTCTATTGTTTACCAAAGCAATGAATCTTACAGATTGCTGAGTATTGTACCATAAAAGGATAGGAAAAAGATAGACTTAAGTGTAGTCTAAAAACTCTCTCATTAACATGAACAGCTCACTGCTTCCTTAACTACGACTTTCCTTCAGGGTTGAATCTTTCATAGATAATTTATGTTAAACTCAAAAAAATCAAAGACTTGGAAGATTTACTGGGTTGTTAGCATCCCCCAAAGCCCCAAGTCTACCTGAAACCTGTAAATGTAACCTTATTTAGATTTAGGGAGTTTGCAGATGTAAACAAGTTAAAATGACTTCACACTGGATTAAGATGAACCCTAGTCCAATGACTGGTATACTTATAAGAAAAGGAAAATTTGAACACAGAAACACACAGAGGCAGAATATCATATGACATGGAGGCACAGACTGGAATAATACATCTTCAGCCAAGAAATACCAAGCATTACCAGCAACCACCAGAAGCTAAGAGGGAGACATGGGACAGATTCTCCCTCAGGGCCTCTAAAAGGAACCAATCGTGTGGATACCTTGATTTCAGACTTCTAGTTTCTAGAACTATAAGAGAATAAGTACCTACTATTATTAACTAACCAGTATGTGATACTTTGTATGGCACCTCTAGGAAGCTGATAATAGGAGAGATACATACTTTTGGTGGAATTGCAAGGACCTTCACTTTTAATGTCAGATTCACTATACTTACTTCTCAAAGGAAAGGCCTTATTTACTTTCGTTATTCCTCTATGCCATTTTTTTCTACTTATTAAAAAAAGCACAGAGAAAGTATATAAAACTGCGATGGTGTTGAATATACATAGTCCTATCATGGTATTTTATTAAATCAAAATTTTTCTTAATTGTTCTTTTTTTACTCCAGAGAGCTTTCTAACATTATTTAATAAATTATTGCCCTTTGTGAAGAGACTTACCAGAGTTCTTCAAATTTCTGTTTTTAACAAAATAATTTTGGTAAGAAGAAAATAAAAACCATGTATTATTTTGTTCTTTACATCATAAAAATATAGTAAAAGCACTGAGCCAGAGTTCATCTAACCCACACTTTAATAAAATAATAAAGATGTTAGAGATTTAGCGAAAACAAACAAACAAAAAAAAAACAAAAATACACCAAGAATGTCTCATTGAGACAGTAAGTATTTAATGCAATCATAAAATATAAAGTGATGATTGTGATTATTTAATCCATTAAATTTTGTATGCCCATTGAAAATCATATTTGTAGGAAGGTAGGTGACATAAAAATACATGTTGTTCTTACCGAAGTTCATAAAGTAGAAATATGAGAAATCATCCTCTTTCTTTTACATGTTTTTTTTTTTTCTTTATAGGTGTACATGCCTTAAATTTATAGCCTGTGAACTTAATTACACTAATGTTTTTTACCTTTTGTTTTAAGATTTGTATCAGGAAAACTTTACATTCACCTATGAGTAACAACCACAACATAAGCTGTGTAGCTAGCAGAGAAGTTGGAAAAAACAGAACTTGGTATCACCTTGTAAAGTTTTGCAAATTAATTAGAAAAGAAACAGGTTTCTTTCTATAGTCACTCCACAGAAAAATTGCCATTAATCTCTTTAAAAAAAGACAAAAATATTTTTAAAAAACAAATAGAAAACTACAAGTATTAGATATTTTAGAAACATATTTTTACAAAAAATATATGTAAAACTGGAACTAATGCATTTCCATTCCTTTATATGCCTAAGTAAAAATATTTAAAATAATAAAGGATGAAAAATGTATTTATAAAGAAACATAAATCCAGCCATGACTGGTGAGGCTTAGTGGATTGGGTGTCATCCCGCAAAGAAAAAGGTTGCGAGTTTGATTACCTGTCATAGCACATGCCTGGATTACAGGTTCGGTGTGCATACAGGAGGAAACTGATCAGTTTCTCTCCCTCTCTTTCTCCCATCCTTCCCCCTCTCTGAGAGTAAATAAACAAAATCCTTTTTAAAAAGAGGGAGAGCTCTGGGTGGTGTTGCTCAGTGGATTGAGTGCCAGCCTGTGAACCAGGTCACTGGTTCGATTCCCAGTCAGGGGACATGCCTGGGTTGAGGGCCAGATCCCCAGCTGGGGGCATGCGAGAGGCAACCAATTGATGTTTCTCTTACATGCTGATGTTTCTTTCCTTCTCTTTATCCCTCCCTTCCCTCTCCAAAAATAAATAAATAAAATCTTTAAAAAAAGAAACAAATTCCAGTTGCAAAACTTCCAACCAATTAATATTTAGTGTGATTTTTCTTCAACTCTACTCTGAAGTGGAATAAAAACATTAAATATTTTTGTCACTTTTAAATTCCAAGTGGAATGTGTGATCTAGTTCTACAGACATATTATTTTAGAGAAACAATATCATTTTGAGCTTTTCTTTAAGTCTAAAGACCTTTAAAAGAAGTGGTTGGTTGGTTGGTTGGTTGGTTAGTTGGTTGACTGGCTGGCTGGTTTTCACAAATAATGATTTTAGGTCTTTTTGTTAACTGCAGTTACTGCTTTTAGGAGACATCTCATTTATTATAACATCACAAGTGGGATAGTCCATGTAGTTAAGGGTTCCTAAGGCCATCCTCACTAAGTTATTTCTTTAAAAATATTAATAAAATTGGTTTAAACTGATTCTGGTGGTTATTTGTTAACATATATACAGAACAAGCAAGATCCACTAATTTTCTAGATCCACTAATCACCACCAGAACTTATCATAAACCATTTAATTAATCAGCAGCATGTACATGACAGTAAACCAGAATATAAAAGTAGCCAGTTAATATTCTCTTATGAGTTATCACACTTCCAGAACCAGCATTAACTCTCACCTATCTCTGAAAGTTTACCAATTGCAGAATATAAAAATAGTTCCTTGCTTTGCTTGAGAAGACTGTGATAATGTTTTGACAATAATAGCAGGATATAGAAAATCAGTGTTAATCCTGGCTCCTTTTTTATAATTTTCTTTTTAAAATTTTATTTTAATTGTTCATATACAGTTTTCTGTCTTTGACTCCCATCCCAGCCCACCCCCCTGCCCTCCCCACCTCTCTCCCATTTCCACATCCCCTTGTTTTTGTCCATGTGTCCTTTATACTTGTTCCTATAAACCCTTCCCCTTTTCCCCTGAAATTCCCTCCCCTCTCCCCTCTGGTCACTTTTTTAATAATTTTCTTAAATAAATCTTTATTTTTGCAATATCAGCCTTATTATCCTTCACCTATATATTTTCCTTTTGTTGTTTTCAAAAGTCTATAATGACTATTTCATTTATGTAATCAGTAAAACTTTCCTTCATAATCACTTTCCCATATGGGGCTAGTTTCTATAGTCATAACTTGCCAGACCAACCTATTTAGATAAGATCTTGCAATTAATTCTATAAAAAATGTTTTACTTTTCCAGAATGTCTTCATTACCATTCAGGTCAAAATTAATTTGCATTTGCGCATCCACTACCAAGCAGAAAAGAACATTTGTATCTCAGAAAAATAATTTTTTAATTTTTAAAATATTTTATTTTTTTATTTTTAGAGGGAGGGGAAAGGAGAGAGAGAGGGAGAGAAACATCAATGTGTGGTTGCCTCTCATGCTCCCTTCACTGGGGACCTGGCCTGAAACCCAGGCATGTGCCCTGACTGGGAATAGAGCTGGCAATCCTTTGATCCACAGGTAGACACTCAATCTGAGCCACGTAAGCCAGGCCTCAGAAAAATACTTTTGTCTAAATTTTTTGAGCACCTGTTCACTTGAATTGAATATATTTTTCAATTTGACTCAGTGGAACATATTCAGATAGTTTACATTAGCCAAAATTTGCTCGTATTTATCTTTGAAATGAGGAGGAGAAAATCAGATTTGAAAATCAACCTCTTTCTGTTCAACTTCACATTCTTTGAAATGAATCTCTCAACTCATTCTCTGAAAATATAGTCTTAAAAGTATGACGATATTATCTTTGGGACAGTCAATATTGAACTATTACTAAACTTATTCATCTATACTTTAGAAAAAAATAAAATTAGTATTTTTCTCAGTTGCCCTTAGAACTAAGCAAGAGAGATTCCTGGCGAAAGTCCTAAGCTTTAATAGTCCTATATATCATGCACATAATTTATTAATGAACACTAATTTTGCCTCACAGAATGCAATACTCCATGCTGATAGCAAGACCTATAACATTAAACACCAGCTCTCACAACTTTTTTCGGCTCAGCCTCCAGGAAAAAACTTATAAACATCTCTTGTCTCTTGTCCTCCAAAACAAAAGACGATCACATTCAAATGCCAGGAAGGTTAGTGGATTGTGTGGCTGCCTCATAAGACACAGAAACTGAGAATGAGAGTCCTGGCCAGTGTAGCTCCATTGGTTAGAGCAACGTCCAATAACCAAAAGGTTGCTAGTTCAATTGCCACTCAGGGCACATATCTGGGTTGCAGTTTCCATTCCTGGTCTGGGCATGGGCCAGACACAAATAACCCAGGTCCAGGCACCCAGCCCCTGTGAAGGGCAACCAATTGATGCTCAACTCTCTTGCATAGATGTTTCTCTCTCCTTTCCTTTCTGTCTAAAAGCAATTTAAAAAATTTCCTTGGGTGAAGATTAAAAAAAAGAAAGAAAGAAAGAAACAGAGAGGAGGATGTGAGTGACAGAAGTGCTTAGGTAGGAGAAAAGACAATATAATTACTACTTATCTCCTTCCTGTCAGCATGAATGCAATAATTCTTACATAGCAAAGAATTTCCCATTAGTACATAGAACCCCAGCAGTTGCAAAAGGCAGCTGAGACAAATTTATTATATTAAACAGTTCTTACTATTTTTAAATTTGTACATGTGTAGATCTAGACTAAAATGATTTTGATACTTTACTTTGGTACTTGATGTGTAGTCCAATGCTGTAATTGGAAAGTTTTATTTTATGGAAATATTTAATAGGATGTAATTAAATGCTCAAAACCATTATTTTCAGCTTTATTAAAATAATTTGAGCTAAATTTTTATTATTAATTAAACTTATAGTTCACATTTTAATTTTTGTTCAGAAAGCAGAGTCCCAATCAAGATGAACCCAAAGAGGCCCACGCCAAGTCATATCATAATTAAAATGCCAAAATATAAGAAAAATGTGAATGGTAAAACAGAAAGAGAAAAACAGTTACCTACAAGGGAGAGCCCAATAAATGGAACATGCTCTTTACCTTTAGGTCTTAGAATCCCAGTGATCCTTTTGCACTACAAATTTCTGTAACTGATGATTTTGCCTATTGAAGTCCTCAGCAATGGAGGCAGTCTCTCCTTGAGATCCCCTTAGGGTTTTGTGATCATTGTTGCATTGACACAGGTACTAAATGTGGAATTTACACAACCATTAACACACAATTGGGCTTTGTCTGAAACCAAGCACTTTGTCCAGAAAAAACTCATAAAGATCCATTTTGGGATGGGTCAACTCAGAGACCATGACTAACAAAGTAAGGCATGCTAACAGGTCTTACTTGTAAAATGGAAATGGTATATTTATCCTGGCCTCAGCAACATCTTAGCTTTACATGAAAAAGTGACAGCTGTACCTGTGAGGGATATTTCATTCCCCACTCCACTGCCTGAAGTAAAGCTACCTGTTCAACGAATCCTCACATCACTGAGATTCCCAGCATGACTTGTCCTGGTTTACTGATGGCTCTGCTAAACTGAAACCTGATGATGTATTCAGGGGTTCTCTAGGTTCAACCTTAGAACCAGCTGTGCTGAAGTGAAAAGGATTGTGTTTTTTCTAAAACATGGGCAGATCTCAAACAGTTGTTATAACTCAGACGAATGCTTCCTTTGAATAAATCTTTTTATATTTTTACTGACTCTTGAGCTCTCAAAAGGCCTAAAGGAATAATCAGCAACATAGAAAAGTGTAGCCTGTCAGATTAAAGACACCTTTCTTTTGGACCAGGAAGCATGAAAACAAATTAGGGCCACTTGTAGAGAAGATTAATAAACAGAAACTTTTTTTAAATTGGAGTTGTGAGGGCCTGTAGGGGGAGTTCTCAGACCTAACCATTCATTACCAATCACCAAAAATGGGAAGAGGTTACTTTCAATCTTCAACAGAAAGATGTCTTTCTACTCCAGTATTCCAGCAGGAAGAAAGAGTCTTCTTACCTGGCAACCAATAAGCCAGTGAAAGACTGTCACAACTTAGCCAATGAAAGGTCACTACACTTAAAACTCCCAGTTTCCTCCAATGGACTATTTACAGCAGCCCCTCTGAAGTCCTGAACCCCTCTTTCCTCTATAAAAGAATATTCTTCTCCTTTGTGCTTTGGACTTGCAGCATGTTTTGCAAGTAGGCCACATGTCCAAAGTTGCAATTCTATTTTGTTCCTGAATAAACTTATTTTCCTGGAGGACGCTCGGCTGTCTATTTATTTAATGTTAACATTACCGTGGTAAGAATATATTCTCTGATGAGACTGACTGTCATCACACTACCAACTGAGCCTGCACTGCTCAGATTGCCACAATCATCTTGGGTATTCATCACCACATCAAATATGACAATCTATCCCCCATCATAGAATGGGCACAAGAGAAGGAATTCTACATTCCTGATGCAGAGAGTATCACCACAAGCCAACTCTTGTAAAAAGTTGGCTTGTTGTCTTCAGGTGAGAGGAACCAGAATCCATGGGACTTGGTCCCTACCCATACTTACAGAGTGATTGCAGTATCCCCTTGACTCCCTAATAGAGGTTACTAATGGTACCTCAGCTGTCAGCACATTTTCAGATTATGGAATTGCTGTCCCTGTCCTAACAACTGACTTGGTCACACCATTGCGACCCTTGAAACTAACCTCTACTATGTGTTTGACTTGCTAGACCACATGCAGTCTGACAATGATCACATGCAGTCCTTTGATCATAAAAATCACTCAACAACCTTAACAATGCTGTGATAGGTGTTGGATGGATTCCATACTGTCTACCACCCCCAGGCATCTATTATTATTTGAGCATCAAAAAGCCCTCCTAAAAATCCACTCAAGAGGATTTCTGATTCTACTTCTCTCACTTCCTCTTGACCTACACACCTGAGTAAGGTGGACTGGTCACCGAAGAGTATCTAACAATCAGGATGAAAGTGGAAGGGAAAGCCCTATAGACCTGTTTTGAAAATTTGGGATTCCAACCTACCGATCCTGAGCGTTATGCTTTTTTCCCTTAATAGCAACCCTAGGCTTGATGAGTGAGTACATTCTCTGAGTGGCAACTGCATGAAGCAAAAGGGTCTTAGAGGATTCTTACCGAATTTTGGTCTAGCCCTGTGGATTTTCTTGTTGAATTTACATGGTTTTAGAACATAAGAGTGAAGACTATTTGGTTGAGCACACTGCAAAACAAGTCCCCTACACTGAACCACATGGCCAAAGTAGGGGATAGTCTGGATCTCTTAAGATTTTATAAAAATGCCCTTATTCCTCTTGCACATGGTTTTTCTGGATGAGAAGTTTAGATCACAGAGGATGCTGGTTAGGAAAAGGGGACGTTATAGGTACTGTAATAAGTTACTCAGATTTTGTAGTAAAGCAACAACCCTGGTACCTTAAGAGGGAATACCTTAAACCCAGGAGGTACAAGAGAAATGGGGATCATAATGATCATTTGCATTTCGGAATTACCCTGGAAGCCCTCTCTGAGAAAGAAAATGCCTTGCCATAACTCTTCAAGATGTTTGCAAGCAACTTGAATTTAACTAACTGCTAAGTTTTCTATTCCTGCCAGGAGGTTCTGATGATGATTTGATCATGATTTCCCTTACCCCTCCAAGAAGTCTTTTTGTAAATAGAAGGGGAAGGCCCTGTCTTCTGCATAAAACACTTGTCAATACTTCTGGATATTTTTTCTGACCTTATTCTTGCAGCTGTTGTTCTGATGTTACACAGGACAGACAAATATCCCCAGCTATATGCATGGGAGAACCAGACAGATCAGCCAAACTACCTCTCAACAGTCTCTCCAAAAAACAAAAAATTAGACTCAACAATTCAGACTGAACTGGGAACTACACCAGCTGGCTAGGAGATGCTTTGGGAGACACAGTCAACCTGTGTCTCCTAACCAAACTCAGTCCTTCTTGGGGGATTCTTACAATTGTAAACAACAGTTTCTTTCCAAGATGCATGTGTACTATTGTGTACATTTTCTGCAGAAGCTGCCATTAACTTTTCTCCCTCTTCCAGGCATGTAAGGGAACTCAGCCTATAATTAATGTAGTCTTCAGATGACTGTGGGGATCTCTTCAAAATGGCTACCCTCAATCCTTAAGGGAGCTTCCCAGGGATAACTGAGTCATGATTTATGAGTACTGAGTGGACAGTTTTACCAACAATGGGAGTCATTCTGTTATAGAACAGACCTGTGGTAGGGGACAAGATACTGTTACCAAATGGACTCCCCCTCTCCTGGGGTCCCTCTGAACTAGATTCACCTTGCCTGCCCCCCTTAGGAATTATAGCTCTCAATGCTAGAATTTGGTAAAAAGGAAAGGAACTATTTACTCAAAAGTTATACAGATTTAGAGTAATGGTGGAATGTTGCCATTAAAATCACAAAGTCCCTTAAAACTCCCACAAACACACGCAGTCTTTTCCCCGCTTTGCACAGCCCAGGGTACCATATCTCGGGGGGGGGGGGGGCGGGGGCAGGATAGAAGTCCATGGCACGGCTAGTTTCCAGTTCTTCCCAATAGTCCATGCTCAGCTGGCAGGCCTCCCTCAGTTCCCAGCACTATCAGCTGCATCACCAGGATCTCCAGTTCTTAATTCAAACCTGCGTGGCACCTTCTCATGGCCCACCAGCAAGAATCCTTTCACCCCTTTCCTTCCCGCAGCGTTTCTCCTTCAATCTTCCTTACCGCTAAGAGCTCTGCACCGTTGCTACATTTTGCTTTCCTGTTTCCTAAACCATGCAGTTAGCCCCCAAAACTATGTGGTTCCAACCCCAAAGCTGCTGAATCTTGATCTGCAACCCCATTTCCAACTCCTCCCACAATCGGCTACACCTGCCAGCATTCCCATATTTTTCCAGCCTTTCTTGGCTGCCTAGTTAGTCCAGGCAGGCATAACCCAGTGGCTTGGCGCAAACCATCTGCAAGCTCTCAGGCCAAGCACTGTAACTAGGGGGAGCTACCTCCCAGTTACACCATGTGTCAAAGTCACTCCCATCTCCCTGGCTCAAAGCATGGCCACAGCTACTTGATATATCTATGAAGCTAGCCAGCTGTTAAAATATATATTTTACATATATGTAAAATAACCATTTTTATATGCCAGGTATAAAGCTGGCCAACTGTTGATATGTAAAATGACTCTCCGTGGCCCTGCGCCATGTGTCCCATCCCCTAATCCAGACGTGTGGGGGTGAGAATATCCTATATATTTATATTTCTTGGACACCCCAAGTTCTGGACCCCATTACAAATTCCTCTTTGAGGGGCCCTGGCTGCACCCCATTACGATTCCATCAGAAAAGGTGGTACAAATTTGTAAAATTAAACTACTGTGTTTTGGACTGTTCGTATCTCTGATACGAATGATCAGAGTGGAACTTATAACTAGTCAATAAGTTCCAACAGAAGTCACCACTAATTGTGTCCTTTCAGGAATATAATCTTGGCAATCTGAAAGTGTCTCTCTGAAAGACATGGGTTCAAATTCCAGATGTGCCACTTAGGAATTAAATGACCTTCAGAAAATCAAAACACTTCAGTACTATTTTTTTTAATCTCTAAAAATGTGGATAATGTTATCCAAATCAACAAATTATATGAACTTGTCTGGCACAGTTACAGGCATATAAATAGAGAGGCTTTAATAAATGAAGATGTCTTCCTTTCCTTGCTTCACTAAAAATCTTTAATGGTACCACTGAATTATTTTTTATTTTTATTTAGTCATTTATTATTCAAGACTTTAAGCTACTGACTGTCTTTACAAGAAAATAAAATAAAATTTTGCCTACACTGTGTGATGTGTTGAAAATAAATTAGACTTTGAATCTACAAATATACATACAAATTGTAGTCCATCACTCTTCATTAGTGCAAGCTTAAGCAAGTTACTTAAATTCTTGGACCTAAAAAGAAATTAGGGTTTGAACTAAATTATCATTACTTTGCTAAAAATTTCTAAATGAATAAATGTCTTTTTGAGTACTGCATGCAATTATTAAAGTATTTTTAAAGAATTCAGGGTCTTTTTAAAAAGAATTTGGAAGTGTCATCTTTTATTATTCAAAATACATTTAATCATTTCTTAGTAAATCAGGATTGCCTTTACAATCATTAAATATCATAATGTGCTGTAATAATGAATAGTCTTAAAATATTCATGGCTCATAATTTTTAGATTTAGACCTTCAGATATATGGCAACATGCTTCCAAAATTGAGAAATGTAAGCAATCTATTTTTAAAAACAAAGTTGGAAAAACTGTTGGTCAGATTTTATTTTTCTTTACAGCTGAAAAATAAACAAGACAAGGAATATGTTTCTTTTAGGTGAAAGTTTCTATCTAAATATATATTCAATAAGATTACCTACATTATTAAATTTATTTATGTTAGCAAACTATATTCCACATTATTATTAAACACTAAACTTGGTGTTTTAAGTATATACAAAAAACGGTGGAACTTGTTGACAGAGCTCTAAGACATCAGCACTGTGCCAGATTGGAAGGTGTTAGGTCCCTGTCAGTGAAGTGAATGTGCTCTAAGCACTATTCCAGCTCACTGCCAGCTCAGCCCCACGCACAGCTTGTCACAAACCAATTCCTCCAAGTATAAAGCGTATTCTGTCAGTTCCTTTCAATTACACAGACAAGGAACAAAATTATTGTCTAGGGACCGTGTTAGGGCTTGAGAGGGAAAAAGATGGTTATTGTAAGCTATATTATTTGAGCCCATTATCTCGCTGTTTACTTATTTGTTATTCAGATTCATTCAAAAGCAGATAATCATGTTTCTTAAAACAAAACATCTACGTAAATGCCATGAGTGTGACATTTGAGAGACTGTCTAGAATAGCAGATCTTTTGCAGAGACAATGACTTAGCCTCTGCTTTAAGTCTTATTTCAAGGGCGTGTTGATATAAATAAACCTTAAAATGTTAAAGGGAAATGGACTTGGTTGCTAAACAGGAGAGGCAATGATTTGAATTATGTTTCCTACATCAAGAAACCAGCACAGGGAAAATTGTTTTTAGATGAAAAATTTAAATGTTGTAAACGGGAAATAATACTATCTTATTAAACATCTGAGACAAGATTGGTGCTTGTTAACCATCTCTCTTCATGCAATATCTTTGTTACACAGATAATGCATTAAGTTGCTCACGCCACCTCAGTCAGTTAGGTCCGGTCACTGAAGGAATTATCTGTTTGAGTAGCTTATGTGGTCTTCTTCACTGAGAATTATATTTGGTCTTCTTCCCAGCTCCCTAGCTGTATGAAATAAAAATATTTGTTCTAATGCAAAGCAGTAAAATTATTGGTCCATTCTTTCATTATAGCTATAAAGAGTACACAATTTGATTCCAGAAAGGTATTTCTCATAATTTTGCTGAAAAATGTCCATCTAAAATACTAAAGCAGGCAGGAAGTCAAAAGCATTTTGAAAAGAACTTACCAAATTTTTATCTTTTTGGTTTAATATGTGAACCTTCACTGAAAGAGTTTGAGGACTGACTGTGTGCCAGCTGGGTTTGTAGTGGTGGTTTTGCTTGTGCGGCATAGAAACTGCATTTCAGTAAGCAGCAGAACATTAAGAACTTGAAGAAAGTACTCTAGATTTTCTGATATTATATTTATAAAATTCTAAAATCCTCTGGAAAAAATGGATATATTACTTTCTAAAGTATTCTCTTAATCTAAATAGTTGAAAGGGTTTGGGTGAATTGAGGAAGTTGTTGACAGGGGACTTACTACATTTCTTCTTTTTAAACTCAAACCACTACACCGCAGTTCCAGCTACTTTCTTCCCTTGTACTTGGAGGACGTTTCTGAAAACTTATACCATTTCATAATTTACGCTCTCTGCAGAAAGACTATTTTTGCCTTCACTATCCCCTCATAGATTCTTGTGTGTCAAGTACAAGCATGAGAGAGATATTTCTAAGGATGACTCGATGAGAGCTAATGACTTACTTGTATTAGGGGCAAAGGAGATGATGGCGTTTAGATAACAAGAATCTGAAGACTTTGATTACCAGCAAAAATAAATGTAAGATATTTATTTATTTTTATAAGTATAAATCATCTTCTGCACAGTTCCCTTACTGAAAAGTTTACTGCCACCTTGGGTTCTGGACATTTACCGAGGTTTTGGCTACTTTCCCTAAACGATAAAAAAACTGAGAGTGAGAAACCAGAACTTAATTATCTAATTCAAGTTGCCATCTGTTATAATGCTCTTTGACTTTATTTGCCAAAGTAGTTGTTTTTTTATTCTCTCTGTGCTGCCTCACCTGAAAGCAGACCTTTTCTTCCAGATCTTGACTACATACTTGAAACTGAGAACTTGAATGCTTTACACTGGAAAGCATTCTCCTTTGAAATGTGCTTATGTCAAAAATGTTGGAGAAAATGGCATTTCTTATCCTTGATTCTAGGGAGCCTTATCCAATATGCTGTCAGGCATTGTACTAGCAATGGGAATTTCAAGGCAACTAAGAAAACCTCTCTGCCCCAAAAGGTTTAAAATTTAAATGTGCTAATGAATAAATAAATGCCATACAATATGACAAGTTTATAGTGAAAGAAAAGGGAGAAGTCCACAAGGAATTCACAAATTCTACCTAGAGAATGAGGCAAATGGCTTTGTGGAGGTGATAACTTTACTTATTATTGAACCAGAAATAGGAATTTGCATTTCATTCAGAGAGAGCAGGTGAGTACAGATGCAGCAAAAAGACTGATATGCTAAGGGAATGGCAAGCAGATTAGTATGTATAAAAGGAGAGTGCAAACAAGTCTACTACAAGAGATAAAAATGAATAAGCAGGTAGGATTCACTTTACAGAAGACCTATGACATCTCTAGGGGTACTGTGATTGCCTGTCCTATACTGAATACCCCATCCTCATTGTATGGCAGCCAGGTAGTTTTGTAACAAGGGAGATCTGGACAGAGCTCTGGCAGAGTGAAGGAACTTCAAGGCAGGTGAAAGCCTGTGCTCCCCCTGCGGAAATGAGGGACAGGTTGCAGGAAATCCCAAGATGGCAGATTGAAGCTTCAGCTGGCATGTGCCACCATTCTCCCCAGGTTAGGGAAACTAAACAGCACAGATTCATTGCCCTGGGCAGAGATGCTGTGCCCTTATGTTTAGCTAGAAAATCCTCCTACCTGCTTCCATATCATGGCAGCTGGAGTAGGGGTAGAGATGTGTAGGCTGACAGGTACCAGTCTAGCCCACAGGATTGACTAGAAAAACAGGATGCTTCAGGCCTATGCATAGGATTTTAGGGTGGAAGATTTAAATCAAAGGCACGGAGTCTTAGCCCTATTGCATTCCCCTCACTCAGCCAGTGGGGAGCCAGCACACAGAGACTGAGTCCTGCACATAGGATGCGCACCTTGCCAGGGGTGGCCCATGGGATGATGTGGCTCTGCACCACACATCATGGATCCCAGATTGCTCCCATTCTCTCAGTCTGAGCACACAGACGTGCAGGCCAGGACTTCACTGGCCCAGGGGTTGCGAGCAGCCTTGGACCCAGCCACCCACAGGCAAGACCCTTCCACTACTGGCTGCAGTGATCTGGCTTCCTGTCCTGGCTGGAAGACAGAGGAAGCTACGGTGAAGCATTGGCAATGCCAGGCCTACAAGTGTGCACTCCCAGGGGAATGAGCTGGAGAAGTGGAGACCTGTTGCCTAACAGCCTTGGGCCCCAGAAAGACAATCAATAATGGAGCAGGACATCTGGACACTGACTCTGGTACTGGGGGCGGGGGCTTCTTTTCTGGGTTTTGCAGAAAAGATTGCCTTGGAGCTGGGAAGTACCTAGCTCCCTGAAATTTGGCAAAATTTTAATAAAATCCATTTTTCTTTTCCACCAGCCTTTGTGTTATACCTGAGTATGGCAGCAGGTGGCCAAATCCCACTTTGTTCAGTAACAGTTTGAGGGGGATTTGCTACACTCCAAGTTCAGCAGTGGGCCATGATTGATCTCAAGCATTAAGGTAATCTCACTCCTCTTCCCATAAGTGATTGATTCATTGGGCAACACTAATCAAGCCCTAAATTAGTCGATGCACTGCAATTCTTTACCCAAAGGGATTTGTTCAAAGAAGGTCCAATCAGCATGAAACTAAGGTCTTTCTTATATGGTTATAGGAATTGACTGGTTCCCACCTCTGAAAAAGGGAACAACTTGTACTATTTTCAGGTGGAGCTAATTGAATGGAAGGGAAAGTCATAAAAATGCAGGAAAAAATGTGCATGAGGCCCACCCTGCATTTTATGATCCAGTCAAATGACTTTACCATTTAGATACAGAGCTAATTTTTTTGATACAGCACCCTATCAGAGCCACTGAAACATTTTAGTTAGAAATAAATTATTACCAATTTTATATTTTAGAAAGACCATTCAAGCCATAGATATCAAAAGAATTTGAAAGCATAAGACTGAGGTCAGAGGGCTCTGTTAAAAACCTACTCTACTGGCCCACACCAGAGATGATGCAGGCCTACAGCAGTGGTGATGGAGTCAACAGTCAAATGTCTGACATAATCAGAAGATAAAACCTCTAAGACTTAGTGATTTGGGGTCTGGGACAGAGGAGTCAAGAAAGAAGAGCATTATTACACAGTTCCCACAGTTTTTCTGGGTTTGGGATACATTGTCATTCATTAGACAGGAAATTCTTGAAGTGTAATAATTTTTCAAGATGATTTGGCTATGTTAGCCAAGATATGAAAGCAGCCCAAGTGTTCCTTAATAGAAAGGTGGATAAAAAAGTTATGGTGCATGTATACAATGAAATATTGCTTGGCAACAAAAAAAGACTAAAATCTTATCATTTGTAACAATATTAATGGGCCTTAATATTCACCTTGTATTGATATTAATTAGTGTAATGATGGGTATCATACAAAGTAAATCAGTTAATCAGAGAAAGACAAATATCATATGGTTTCACTTATGTGTGGAATCTGAAGAACAAAATAAATGAACAAACAAATTTAAAAAAGAACATTAAAAGATTCATAGAGAACAGACTGATGGTTGGTTGCCAAAGGGGAGGGAGTTAGGAGACTGGGTAAAAAAGGTGAAGACATAGAGTAGCTGACTGGATAAGAAAGCATGACCCACACATATGCTGCCTACAAGAGACCCACCTCAGGACAAAAGACCTACACAGACTCAAAGTGAAAGGCTGGAAACAAATTTTCCAAGCAAATGGACAGGAAAAAAGGGCCGGGGTAGCAATACTCATATCAGACAAAATAGACTTCAAAAGAAGAGCTATAAAGAGAGACCCAGAAGGTCACTTCATAATACTCAAGGGAAGAATCCACCAAGAAGACATAAACATTGTAAATATATATGCACCCAATATAGGAGCACCTAAATACATCAAGAAAATCTTAGAGGACTTCAAGAAAGATATTGACAGCAACACAATTATAGTAGGAGATTTTAACACCCCACTGTCAAAAATGGACAGATCTTCCAAACAAATTATCAACAAAGATATTGTGGCATTGAACAATACTCTAGACGAATTGGACTTAGCTGATATATATAGGGCCCTCCATCCCAAAGAAGCTAAATACACATTTTTTTCAAACGCACATGGAACATTTTCAAAGATAGACCACATGATAGGACACAAAACAAGTCTCAACAAATTCAAGAAAATTGATATCATACCAAGCATTTTCTCCGACCACAAGGGACTAAAACTAGAAACCGACTTGATGGGGAAAATCCCCAAACCATCAAAATCATGGAGATTGAATAGCATGCTATTAAACAATGAATGGGTCAAGAATGAAATTAGGGAGGAAATCAAAAAGTTTCTGGAAACAAACGATAATGAACTCACATCGACCCAAAACTTATGGGACACAGCAAAGGCAGTCCTCAGAGGGAAGCTTATAGCGATACAGGCCTATCTAAAAAAGACAGAAACATCTCAAACAAACAACCTAACCCTTCGCCTACAAGAACTCGAGGAACAACAACAAAGACAGCTCAGGGCAAGTAGAAGGAAGGAAATAACCAAGATCAGAGCAGAATTAAATGACATAGAGACTAAAAGCACAATCCTAAGGATCAATGAATCCAGGAGCTGGTTCTTTGAAAAGATCAACAAAATCGACAAGCCTTTAAGCAGGCTCATCAAGAAAAAAAGAGAGAGGACTCAAATAAACACAATCAGAAATGAAAGAGGAGAGATTACGACTGACACCACAGAAATACAAAGGATTGTAAGAAATTACTATGAAGAACTGTATGCCAAGAAATTTGAAAACCTAGGTGAAATGGACAAGTTTCTAGAAAAATATAACCTTCCAAAACTCAATGAAAAAGAAACAGAAAGCCTGAACAGACCAATAACAGCTGGTGAAATTGAATCAGTAATCAAAACACTCCCGGCACACAAAAGCCCTGGACCAGATGGTTTCACAGGAGAATTCTACAAAACATTTAAGGAAGAGCTAACCCCTATCCTTCACAGACTATTCCAAAAAATCCAAAATGATGGAAGACTCCCAAACTCTTTTTATGAAGCCAGCATCATCCTAATCCCAAAACCAGATAAAGACATAACAAAGAAAGAAAACTTCAGGCCAGTATCACTGATGAATGTAGACGCTAAAATCCTCAACAAAATATTGGCAAACCGCATCCAACAATACATTAAAAAGATCATACACCATGACCAAGTGGGATTCATCCCAGGGATGCAAGGATGGTTCAACATTCACAAATCCATAAATGTAATACATCACATAAACAAAAGCAAGGACAAAAATCACATGATCATATCAATAGATGCAGAAAAAGCTTTTGATAAAGTACAACACCCATTTATGATAAAAACACTCAGCAAAGTGGGAATAGAGGGAGCATTCCTCAACATAATAAAAGCCATATATGAGAGACCTACAGCCAACATTATACTCAATGGGCAAAAACTGAAATCTTTCCCACTAAGATCAGGAACAAGACAAGGCTGTCCACTCTCTCCACTTCTATTCAACATAGTATTGGAAGTCTTAGCCACAGCAATTAGACAAGAAAAGGAAATAAAAGGCATCCAACTTGGAAAGGAGGAAACAAAACTATCATTGTTTGCAGATGACATGATAGTGTACATAGAAAATCCTATAGACTCGGCCAAAAAGCTGCTCGACGTAATAAATGAATTTGGCCAAATAGCTGGATACAAAGTCAATATCCAAAAATCAAAGGCATTTTTGTATACCAACAGTGAAACAGCAGAAGCAGAAATCAAGAAAAAAATCCCATTCGATATAGCAAAAAGAAAAATAAAATACCTAGGAATAAACCTAACCAAGGAGGTAAAAGACCTGTATGCAGAAAACTACACAACACTGAAGAATGAAATCAAGGAAGACACAAACAAATGGAAGCATATACCATGTTCATGGATCGGAAGAATTAATATTATCAAAATGTCCATACTACCCAAAGCAATTTACAGATTCAATGCAATACCTATTAAAGTTCCAATGGCATATTTCACAGACATAGAACAAACACTTCAAAAATTTATATGGAATCATAAACGACCCCGGATAGCGACAGCAATTTTGAGAAAGAAGAGCAAAGTAGGAGGGATCACAATACCTGATACCAAACTGTATTACAAAGCCACTGTAATCAAAACAGCCTGGTACTGGCATAAGAACAGACACGTGGACCAGTGGAATAGAACAGAGAGCCCAGAAATAAACCCAAGTCTCTACAGTCAGTTAATATTCGACAAAGGGGGCAGCAACATAAAATGGAGCAAAAATAGCCTCTTCAATAAGTGGTGCTGGGAGAACTGGACAGCTACATGCAAAAAAATGAAACTCGAGCACCAACTTACACCATACACAAAAATAAATTCAAGGTGGATAAAAGATTTAAATATAAGCCATGACACCATTAAAATTCTAGAGGATAATATAGGCAGGAAAATCTCAGATATTTCACGCAGCAATATTTTCACTGATACGTCCCCTAGAGCAAGGGACATAAAGGAAAGAATAAACAAATGGGATCTCATCAAAATAAAAAGCTTCTGCACAGCTAAAGAAAACAGTATTAAAATAAAAAGAGAACCAACTGTATGGGAAAACATATTTGCCAATGATACCTCAGACAAGGGATTAATCTCCAAAATATATAAAGAACTTACAAGACTCTAAGAAGACAAGCAACCCAATTAAAAAATGGGCAAAGGATTTGAACAGACACTTCTCCAAGGAGGACATACAGAGGATCCAGAGACACATGAAAAGATGCTCGATATCTCTAGCTATCAGAGAGATGCAAATTAAAACTACAATGAGATACCACTTGACACCAGTCAGAATGGCCTTCATAAACAACAAGTGTTGGAGAGGTTGTGGAGAAAAGGGGACCCTAGTGCACTGTTGGTGGGATTGCAGATTGGTACAACCACTATGGAAAACAGTATGGAATTTTCTAAGAAAACTAAAAATGGACATACCTTTTGACCCAGTAATTCCACTGCTTGGATTATATCCTAAGAATCCTGAAACACCAATCCAAAAGAATCTATGCACCCCTATGTTCATAGCAGCACAATTTACAATAGCCAAGTGCTGGAAGCAACCTAGGTGCCCATCAGTTAATGAATGGATCAAAAAACTGTGGTACATTTACACAATGGAATTCTATGCAGCAGAAAGAAAGAAGGAGCTCCTACCCTTTGCGACAGCATGGAAGGAATTGGAGAGTATCATGCTAAGCGAAATAAGCCAGGCAATGAAAGACAAATACCATATGATCTCACCTTTAACAGGAAGCTAATCAACAAAACAAACAAACAAGCATAATATAAACAAAGACACTGAATTTGAGAACAGTCTGACAGTGTCCAGAGTGGGAGGGGAGGGAATTTCAGGGGAAAAGGGGAAGGGTTTAGAGCAACAAGTATAAAGGACTCATGGACAAAAACTATGGGGGGGTGGAAATGGGAGGAAGGTGGGGAGGGCTGGGGTGGTGGGCTGGGGCGGGGTAAAAGACAGAAAACTGTACAATATCAACAATTAAAAAATACTGATTAAAAAAATAAAAATAAAAAAATAAAAATAAAATAAAAAATAAAAAAAAATTTAAAAAAAAAACAGGCACAATAACTGTCAATATCCAATAAACATTTGTGGGTGAATGGGTAAATGAGTGAGTGAATGAATGAATGAATACATATATAAATACTGACTTTCTAAAATTTTAATGCCATAACATTATTCAGTACTAAAATTATGTTGAATACTTATGAAATATTATGTAGTTGTGATCCTCTTACATGTAAATTCTTTTTTATTTAATTTAGCTTTCTCAGCTTTATTGAGGTGTAACTGATATATAACATTGTATAAGTTTAAGGTGTGCAACACATTAATTTAATGCACTTACCAGTACATATGACAAAATGATTACTACCATAGTGTTAGCTTACACCTCTAGCAGATCACATCACTACCATGTCACTTTGGTGGTGAGAATACTTAATATCTACTCTCTTAGCAACTTTCGAATATATACTAACTATTATTAACCATAATTACTGTGTTTTATATTAGAGCCCTAGAAGTGACTAATCTTACAATAAACTCACTCAGAAATTTGTACTCTTGGACTAACATCTCCCCATTCCCCCATCCCTAGCCCCTGATAACCATTCTAGTCTTTGCCTCTATTAGTTCAGATTTTTAAAATTCCACATATAAGTGATATATAGTATTTATCTTTCACTGTCTGATTTATTTCACTTAGCATAAGGCCCTCAAGTTCTACCTGTGCTGTTGCAAATGACGGGATTTTTTTTTTTAATGTCTGAATAATAAACCATTGTGTATATAGACAGCACCATAGTTCCTTTACCTATTCATTAATCCGCAGACAGCTTGGTTGTTTTTGTATCCTATTTTGTGAATAATGTTGCAATGAACATAGGAGTGCAGATACCTCTCTGAGGTCCTAATTTTCATTTCCTTTAAATACATACCCAGATGTGCAACTGCTGAATCATATGGCAGTCTATTTTTAATTTTTTGAGGAGCCTCCATGTTGTTTTTATAGCGGCTGCATCAATGTACATTTCCACCAACAGCACACAAGGGTTTCCTTTTCTCCTCGTTCTCGCCAGCACTTTTTAATCCCTTATCATTTTTAATGATAAACATTCTAACAGGTGTGAGGTGATATATAATTGTGGTTTTAATTTGCATTACACTGATGATTAGTGATGTCGAGCATCTTTTCATGTATCTGTTGGCCATTTGGATATCTTTTTTGGAAAAATGTCTATTCTATTTCTATGCCTATTTTCAAATCAGATTGTTTGGGGTTTTTTTGTTTTTTGGTTTTGTTTTTTTGCTATTGAGTGATGTGAGTTCTTTATATGTTTTGGATATTAATCTCTTATCAGATGTATAATTTGCAAATATTTTTTACCGTGCTGTAGGCTTCTTTTCATTTTGTTGATGGTTTCCATTGCTGTGCAGAAGCTTTTTCAGTTTGATGTAGTCCTGCTTACTTATTTTTGTTTTTGTTTCACTTGCTATTGGTGTCAAATCCAAAAATAACTGCCAAGACCAATGTAAAGAAACCTAGTCTCTGTTTTCTTCTAGGAGTTTTATGGTTTCAGGTCATACATTTAAATCTTTAATACATTTTGAGTTGATTTTTATGAATGGTATAAGACAGAGGTCCAGTTTTTTTAATTTAATCTTTATTGTATTTTTTCCATTAGCATTTACTTCCCTTATACTCCCTCCCCCCACGAATCATCACACTGTTCTTTACGTCCACAAGTCCAGCTTCCATTCTGCTCAATGCCTCCATCCCCTTATATTTCCCCTACCCCAGCTGTCATCCTGCTCTCCATCTATGAGTCTGTCTCCATTTTCCTTGTGAGTTCACTTTGTTCATTAGATTACATATATGAGTGAAATCATATGGTATTTGTTTTTCTCTGACTGGCTCATTTCATTTAGCATAATGTTCTCCAGATCCATCCATACTGTCTCAAAAGGTGAAAGTTCCTTCTTTTTTTATGATTGAGTAGTATTCCATTATGTAAATGTTCCATAGTTGTTTTATCTACTCATTTACTGATGGACACTTGGGCTGCTTCCATATTTTGGTGATTGTAAGTAATGCTGCAGTGAACATAGAGGTGCTTATGTCCTTTCTAATTAGTGTTTTGGGTTCCTTCAGGTATATTCCAAGAAGTGGGATTGCTGGGTCAAAAAACGGATCTGTTTTTAATTTTTGGAGGATGTCCATACTGCTTTCCACAGGGGCTGCACTACTTGGCATTCCCATCAACAGTACGAAAGTGTTCCCCTTCTCCACATCCTTGCCAGCACTTGCTGTTTGTTGATTTATTGATGATAGTCATTCTGGAAGGTGTGAGTTGATGTCTCATTGTGGTTTTAATTTGTATCTCTCTGCTAATTAGTGACATTGAGCATCTTTTCTTATGTCTATTGGTCATCTCTATGTCACTTTTGGAGAAGTGTCTATTCAGATCCTTTGCCCATTTTTTAATTGGGTTGTTTGTTGTTTTGGTGTAGAGTTTTATTCTTTATAAATTTTGATTATTAACCCATTATCAGATGTATCAGTGAATATGTTCTCCCATCAGAGGTCCGGTTTTATTCTTTCACATGTGGCTATTCTGTTTTTCCAAGAACATTTAGTAAAGAAACTAATTTTTTCCCATTGTTTATTCTTTACTTTTTTTGTCACAAATTAATCTGACTTTTGTTATTTCCTTTCTTGTACTAACTTTGGCCTTAGTTTGTTCTGTTTACATGTTTTTAACTTCTGCAAAGCCATATGAAATTGAAATGCAGTTTCTTTTCTCAAAAGTGTTAGGGTGAGTTATTTAGATATTAAGTGTATTAAGAAAGTCCAATTGGAAGAAAGGGAGAAGAAGAGAGAGATGGAAGAAGGCAACAAAAAGAAAGGAAAGGAAACACTCAAGTTATTAGAGATTATCTAGGTTTGGGTGGCAGGTAAAGGTCCAGGAATGAAATGCAAGATCATCCAAAGTCCTAGGAAAAAAAAAAAAAAAACACAAAAATATATGTTGATTTAGGCGTGTTTTCTTCTCAAGTATAAAAATAAAACCAGAATTAGTTAAATAGTCTTTGATAATAGAGTATAATGAAAAAGTCTCTTATTTATACTCAGGCATTAGAAGCTCATTAAATAATACTCAGAATGATATCTACCTTTTTAAACAATTCTAACTAGTATGCAGCAGTCAAGGATTGTTCTTTCCCCTGTAAGTCCTTTCCACTATTATCCAAACCTCTCCTCAACTTTTCACTTTTAACAAAAGAAATAAATTGGTTAGATTGAGAAGAGACTCCTGGTTTGCCCAGTATCAAACTAAACAAGTCTCAACATGAAAAGTACAGAAAGACGCACACCATTTTCTGAACTCTATATGAGCCCATGGTGAATAAGCATTTTTTTTTTTCTGGAAACAAGCTACCTCCTCAGATTTGTACATAGTGCAAATGAGAAGCTGTATTTTTTGGCAATTACCTTTCAAAGATTTTAATTTTTACAGGAAAAAGAGAGTTAAGTGTACTGTAACCTACAATATTGCTCTTAGTTATACGTGAAAATTCTTGTTAAGCTGATGAGACTCTGCCCTCCTAGTGCAAGGTTGTTTGAACTGCAGGGCAAATGTGGAGGAGGAAACAAGCAGCACCATAAATATCATGTCCGTGCAAATGCCAACCAGTGAGGTAATGGTAAGTTCAATGGAATCATAAGATTTAAAGCCAAATAAAACCTTAGGGAATGATGATTCTTACCTCCTCATTTTAATGAAGAATAAACTCATATTAAAGCTGTGTAATTAGTTGGCAGAGGTCAGACTAAACTCAGGTATCCAATGGCATGTGATCGATCCATTTCATCACACTGTTGAAGGGAAGCAGTTTTGCCACCCCCAAATTGTTTTTTGGTGTATTGATTAAACTGGATGTTAAGGAACAGACAACTCAGGAAGAACCTTTGGCCCTCCCATTTTACCTGCTAAAAGTTATTTAGATAGAGGACCTGCTCTAGATAGAGATCACAGGTAACTATAGTTGAATATAATCTAATGTGTAGTGGACAGAGAGGAACCTACCAAGGCCTATTTGTTCCGAGTCCTCACTATGTTCCCTTGTTAAAGATGGCCCAGCAAACATTTATTTGCCAAACATTTGCTTTTTCATCTCCATGTGAATTACCTTTCTGTCCTTTGAGGAAACCCCTCTTTCTTCTTAGCTCTAGAATGGCATAGAAACCACAACTGCCCAAAGTCTCTTTGGGTCTTGTTTCTATGACACCCCTGAATGATCATTCATAAAAGTATACTTGGGACATTTCACCTGTCAGTCTATCTCCGTTAAATTTGATTCTTAGTCAGCTAGAAGAACTTGGTGGGAGGAAAAAAAATCTTTTGCAGCCTCCACACTGCAAATTTTCTTCCTCTTGATGGAATTTATCATTATAATTATCAGGTATATAAGCACATTTACATCTAAATAGTTTAAGTTAATACAAAACCAGTTTGACAGATTTTTGTAGACTACCTTCATTTGCCTAACAGCTAACATGATTATGAACTTCAAAATTATCCATATTAAATAGGAGGCTTATATGCATATAAAAATTGATGTGTGGAAGTTTATGTACATACTTGCCTATTAAATTCTGATATGAATAATGTAAACATTAAGCCTGAAGTCAAGTCTGACAGAGCTATGCTGCAGTGGGTGAGCAGCACAGATGTGGCTCTTTGCCATGCCTCGGACGCTTGCTAGAAATTCACCATTTCAGACTAATGCAAAACTGAGAGGATTAAAATCTCTACATTTTTACAAGATCCTTAGATGATTCCGAGGCATTTTAAAGTGTAAGAAGCACCAGTATAGATTTCCTCCAGACTTCAAATAGGCAGATTTAAAAGAGCTCAGCAAGAATAATAGACAAAATTTCATGAAATCAACGTCTGGGAAGGATTATAGCAACAAACAAAAGTTCAGGAGCTCTAGAAAGTAAGAGTTTGAGTGTGCAAATAGCCCTGGTGATGAATAAAGGAGTGCAGCATGTAACAAAAAAATAAACAATACCAAATGGGGTTAGACCAGGAGTTCCCTCTCAGTACAGGATTTTAAAATAACAAGTATAATACCTAACATTTAACAAGAGTTTTCTACATACTAGATGTCATTATAAGCTCGTCATATGAACTAACTTATTTCTCCTTTATTTGTTGATTAATTCCATTAAACACATGCAAATGGAGTGAATGCTCTCTTCACTGTCTTCACTGCATGTGCAAATACTGAAAAACAAAGAAGTTGAATACCTCAAGTACAAAGAGCTAATTTGTTGTGGAGGCAAGTCAAATCCAAGAAATCTTTTTTATGAAAGTTATAAGACACTTGAACTGACTGGTGAGTATAGCATTTTATGGATTCAAGACCACAGTGAGGTTTGTTAGAAGTCTATATATAACAAGAAGTCTTTCTTTTCATTCTTTTGAATTGAGTTTGAGCAAAAGAAGATAAAGAAAAAAGTAGTCTCAGTATGTGGTGCCAAAGGTTTAATTGCTGATAAATGAACACATGACAATTATCTCTTTACTGACTGAGGTGAAACAAACATTTTTAGATAGGCATATAAACTCAAGATGGATGAAAAATTTGAAAATCTGCTTTAAATGTGTTAGTCACTTGGTCACAGACAAGTTACATTTCAGGGTATTAAGGAAACAAAATAAGAAAATGCGAAAACTATGAATTGTAATTTAGGTATATAAAAAGGGAAAAGACTCTAAAACACTGGAAAAGGGACAAAGTGAATTATGTAAATTATAAAATGTAATTTTCAAATATCTTGACACTTATTTTAATAAAAATATTAGAAAAGTTTGTATTAGATAAGGAAAATAGCTATACATATATATGAATGTTCATTTCAGCCTTGTTTATAAGAGCAAAATATTAGAGCAACCTAAATATTCAGTGATGATTGTTATGGAAATTAGGCTACCCTCCATTCTACAGAATAATTAGCAGTCTATGCAGGTGACTATATAGAGAACTATATAAGCATGAAATGTTTAACAAATGTCCAGTAAACAATTTTTGTTTGCATGTGGTCTGTGTGCATGTGTACACTTGTGTGTGTGTTTAGATGTAAAATTATTGAACAATAAAAAGTCTAGAAAAAATTCATTAAAAGATAAAACATGTAAAAAATCCTAATAATTATAGAAGCAATTCTAATAATTATAGAAGCTGCAGAGATTTTAAAGATGTTTTCGTTTACCTATATTCTATAAAAATTATGTGACAAATATGTATTATTTTTTATTTTTAAAAAGTTTTATAAAGCAACATTTATCAAAGAGATGCTTTGCAAGCATCCCTCATCATCCCATATTACCTGCTTCTTTCTTAGGGAATCAACAGATTAGCAGAAGGGAGAATTATAGTAGCCATAGAGAGTCTATACCAAAAATAGCAAATTTCTTACTTTCTTAGAAAGTAACTTCTTAAAACTGATACAGGGCATTTCATCTCAGTTCGCTAAGACTTCTAATCATAAATGGGACTTGAATTTCATCAAAATATTTTTCCGCATCTGCTCAAATTATCATATGGTTTTTCTCCTATATCCTGTTAATGTGATACATTACATTTATTTTTATTAGAATGTTAACCCATTCCTGGGATAAATCCTACTTGTTTATGATACATTATCTTTTTTTTGTATAAAGTTGGATACAAAACATCATCTTAGTATACTTTTAATATCTATAGGATGTGCAGTGATAACCCATTTTATATTCACTAAAATCTATTAGAACTATTGAAAGAGCTAAGTAAAATTGCAGGTTACATGATTAATCTATAAAATTTGGTTATATTTCTATACATTAACAATGGATACCAGGATGTCCAAGAAGCTCAGAGAGTCCCAAAGAAGTTGGACCCAAGGAGGAACACACCAAGGCACATCGTAATTACATTAACCAAGGTTAAAACGAAGCAGAGAATTCTAGAAGCAGAAAGGGATAAGGGGACAGTCACCTACAAGGGAGTTCCCATCAGACTGTCAGCTGATTTCTCAAAAGAGACCTTCCAGGCAAGAAGGGGCTGGAAAGAAATACTTGAAATCTTGAAAAGCAGGGACCTACATCCAAAATTACTGTATCCAGCAAAGCTGTCATTTAGAATGGAAGGGCAGATAAAGCGCTTCTCAGATAAGGTCAAGTTCAAGGAGTTCATCATCACCAAGCCCTTATTATATGAAATGTTAAAGGGACTTATCTAAGAAAAAGAAGATAAAAATATGACAGTGAAAAGACAGCAAACTCACAGCTATTAAGAACCACATCTAAAACAAAAGCAAACTAAGCAAACAGCTAGAACAGGAACAGAACCACAGAAATGGAGATCATATGGAGGGTTAACAATGGGGGTGTGGGAGGAGGAGAGAGGGGGAAAAGGTACAGAGAATGAGTAGCATAGATAGTGGGTAGAAAATAGACAGGGGGAGGGCAAGAATAGTATGGGAAATGTAGAAGCTAAAGAACTTATGACACATGGACATGAACTAAAGGGGGGAATGTGGGTGGGAGAGGGTGGTTAGGGTGGAGGGGAATGATGGGGGAGAAATGGGACAACTGTAATAGCATAATCAATAAAATATATTAAAAAAAAACAATGGATAATCCAAAAAAATTAACAAAACAATTCCATTACCAATAGCATGAGAAAGAAAATACTTAGGAACAAATTAAACACAAGCTGTGCAAAAATTAAGTCTGAAAACCATAAGACAATGTTGAAAGAAATTAAAGAAGACCTAAATAAATGGAAAGGCATTCCTTTTTCAAAAACCAGAGCATGAACATGGTTAAATAATTTCTAAATTAATTTATAGACTTGTCACAATCCCTATCAATCTTTGTTTAATTTTATTCAGGAAATTTACAAGCTGATTAAAACTTATATGATAATCTAGTTTTGGGATTAGGATGATGCGGACCTCAAAAAAAGATTTTGGAAGTCTTCCCTCTTCTTGGATATTTTGGAATAGTCTGAAGGATAGAGGTTAGTTCTTCCTTAAATATTTTATAAATTTCTCCTGTGAATCCATCCAGTCCAGGGCTTTTGTGTACTGGCAGTTTTTTATTACTGCTTCAATTTCACCAGCTATTATTGGTCTGTTCAGACTTTCTGCTTCTTCATCCAGATTTGGAAGATTATATTTTTCTAGAAATTCATCTATTTCACCTAGGTTTTCAAATTTCTTGGCATATAGTTCTTCACAGTAATTTCTTACAATCCTTTGTATTTCTGTGGTACCAGTTGTGATCTCTCCTCTTTCTTTCTGATTTTATTTATTTGGGTCCTCTCTCTTTTTTTCATGATGAGTCTGCTCAGAGGCTTATTGATTCTGTTTATCTTTTCAAAGAATAAGCTCCTGGGTTTATTAGTTCTTTAAATTGTTCTTATATTCTCTATGTCATTTAATTCTGCTCTGCTCTTGATTATTTCCTTCCTTCTACTCAATCTGGGCTTTGTTATTTTTGTTCCTCCAGTTTTTATAGATGTAGGGTTATTTATTTGAAATGGTTTTATCTTTTCTAGGTAGGCCTGTATTGCTATGAACTTCCCTCTCAGGACTGCCTTTGCTGTGTCTCATATGTTTTGGACTGTTGTGTGCTCATTTTTATATGCTTCCAGAAAATTTTTGTTTTCTTCCTTAATCTCATGTTTAACCCATTAGTTGTTTAATAGCATGCTTTCCAATCTCCTTGAATTTGAATGTTTTTGAGTTTTTCCTTGAGGTTGGTTTCTAATTTCAGGCCCTTGTGACCTAAGAAAATGTTTGATATAATTTCAATTTTCTTGAATTTGTTGAGGCTTGTGTTGTGTCCTCTCATGTGGTCTATCTTTGAAAATGTTCCATGTGCATTTGAAAAGAATGTGTATTTTGTTTCTTTGGGATGAAAGGTTCCATATATATCAGTTCAGTCCATTTGATGTAGGGCATTGTTCAATGCCACAATATCCTTATTGATATTTTGTTTAGAAGAGCTATCCAATTTTGACAGTGGGGTGTTAAAATCCCCTAGTATAAATGTGTTTCTGTCCATATCTTTCTTGAAGTCCTCCAAGATTTTCCTTACATATTGGGTGTTCCTATGTTGGGTCCATATATGTTTAGAGTGTTTATGTCTTCTTTTTTTTAAAGATTTAATTTATTTATTTTTAGAGGAGACAGGAGGGAGAGAAACATCAATGTGTGGTTGCCTTTCATGTGCCTCCTACTGGGGACCTGGCTTGTAACCCAAGCATGTGCCCTGACAGGTAATCTAACCAGCAACCTTTTGGTTTGCAGACCAGCACTCAATCCACTGAGCCACACCAGCCATGGCTATTTATGTCTTCTTGATGGATTTTTCCTTAGAGTATTATGAAGTCTCCTTCTGTGTGTCTTCTTACAGTCTTTGTTTTAAAGTCTATTTTATCTGATATAAGTATTGTTACCCCAGATTTTTTTTCCCCTGTCCATTAGCTTGGAATATTTTTTTCCAACCCTTCACTTTCAGTCTGTGTAGGTCTTTTCTTCTGAGGTGGGTGTCTTGTGGGCAGCATATGTGTGGGTCATGCTTTCTTACTCATTTGGCTATCCTGTGTCTTTTGATTGGAGCATTTAATCTATTTGCACTGAAGGTTATTATTGATAGGTACTTATTCATTGCCATTTTACTCCCTTTGTACCTGTTCTTCTCTCCCTCACTGATTTTCTTCCTTTTCTTAAAGCAGTCCCTTTAGTATATCTTGCAGTGCTGATTGGATGGAGGTATATTCTTTCAACCTTCTTTTGTCTTGGAAACTCCTTATTTCACCTTCCATTTTAATAGAGAGCCTGGCTGGGTAGAGTACTCTTGGATTCAGGCCTTTGTTTTTCATTACTTGCAATATGTCTTGCCATTCCCATCTGGCTCATAGTATTTCTGCTCAGCTGTGAGCCTTATTGGAGCTCCCTTGTGTATTATTATCTGTTTCTCCCTTGCTGCCTTTAAGATTCTCTCTTTGTCTTTAAAATTTGGCATTTTAATTATGATGTGTCTGGGAGTAGGCCTCTTTGGGTTCATCTTGATTGGGACCCTCTGTGCTTCCTGCATTTGTGTGACTTTTCCACTCTCCAGGTTAGGGAAGTTTTCTGTCACTAATTTTTCCTTTGGAAAAGGAAAAAAAATTTCTACTACTTCTGGTATTCCTATGATTCAAATGTTGTGTTTCATGTTCTGCAGTTCTTCATAAACTATCTTCATAGTTTTTGAATTTTTTTTTTGTGCAGCTGCTCTACCTGGGTATTTCTTTCTACCTTATCTTCCAGCTCACTAATTCAGTCCTCTGCTTCATCCTGCCTGTTTGTAATTCATTCTATTTCCTTTTAATTTCAGATACCGTGTTCTTCTTTCTTCTTAGTTCTTATTTATAGTTTATGTTTCCTTTTTCATACTATTGTAGTTCTCACTCAGTTCCTGGTAATTGTCTGTGAGTTCCTTGAACATCCTTATAACCACTCTTTTGAATTCTATATCTGATAAATTGCTTGCCTCTATTTCATTTAGCTCTTTTACTGGGGGATCTTCTATTTCTTTTGATTGTGGGTTCTTTCCTTGTCTCCCCATTTTAGGTGGTTCTTTTATTTGTTTCTGTGAGTCCAGATACTCTGCTATGCCAACTGTCTTTGTAGGGTGAACTTCTATAGTGGGGATTCTGTGGGACTCGGTGGTGAGGTCTCTTTGACCTCCTTTTCTGGATGCTATTGGGTTGCCCTTTCTTTTGTTTGTGTGAGCTCTCTTGTACTTGGACTTTACTTGTTGGTGACTCCTTTGTTGGTGGGTTCTCCCCTCCAGCAGGCTCACTGGCATTCACAACTCTCTCTTTGTCTTGTATGCTGTTGTACAGGTATTGGTTAACAAATCAGTATTACCAGACAACCAAAACTACACCACCAAAAAAATTCCCCCTACCACATCAGCAGTCTCAACTGCAATTGAACTAAGATTAATAAATGTGAAGAGAGATTGTGGATATTATAAGATATGACAAAGGGAATATGAGACGACTAAAAGAGGGGAAAATGTTGTTGAGTGGTAAGAGGGAGGAGAATTGAGTAGAGTTGGGCTAGAACCAAGGCAAAGAAAGGGAGATAGCAAAATTTACAATGTAAGTAACACACAAACAGGCAATGGGAGCAATGGGGTAAGAAGAGGGAAGAGTATACTATGAGGTTTGAAGTAAAACTGGACCAATGGGAGCAAAATTGCTGAAAACCACAGCAGTGTCTACAGCAATGACAGCTGAATGAAGTTTAATAAAGGTGAAATGGGAATAAGAATATTGTAGAAAAGCACAAAGTGAATATAAGATGTCTACAGTAAAGAAAAATGATTTTGAGAGAATGGGGAAAGCAAACTAATAAGAGTAAGAAGTAAAGCCAAGGTTGAGAGAGGAGGGGAAAAGAAAAAAAGGGAGAGAGGAAATAATGAAATAAAATTCCTCACTCAACTGATCAGGTCAGAGCAAAGGCAAAATGGAGTAAGACAGCAGGAGAGTATTCTATGAGATTTAAAGTACAAACAAACAGTGGGCAAGTAGGTGTTCCTTTGTAGAAATACAGCAATAACTGTGATATTTCACCCAACTAGCCACTGTTTATAGAAGATGAAAAAGAAATAATACTCTTATTAGAAGGGAAAAATAATGTGAGCTGATTTAAGAAAGAAGAGTGCTTGTGCAAGGTTAGATGGAGGAGCAATAGTGAGAAGGGATAGAAACTTGGTGTGGTGTGAGAGAAAATAAAGTTAGCCACAACAGTAATAAAGCTCAGGAAGATGGCGAAATGGATAAAGACCAGGGAAGGGTGCTGTGTGGGATTAGAATAACAATAGCATGATAACAAATACATAATCTGAATAAAAAGAATAAAAAGTAAAAGACCAAGAATAGTGTGTTATTTAGAATATGAGTGACATGAAAGAAGAAAAATTAAATGTGATATGAAAGGGAGAATATATATAAATAAATAAAACAATTAAAATCTAAATAAACAGAAAGAAGAGAAAAAAAACATGCAAGTTCTGGAAGATAGCAAAGTGAAATTTGTCTCAGCTGTTGATGGTCACCTCCTGACATTTTTCTGGATATATCTCTGGTTTTCTCACAGCTTCAGGACTTATTGTCTTACACTTGAAAAAAACTAGACTACAATTATCACAGGTACCTGGTTTCCAGCTCAAGCCCTCAGAGCATTGTGCAGCCCTCACTGTCCACTCTGTGCATTTGCACCAGGCTGGCACCAATAATCCACCTCATTTTGCAACTCTTTGATCAGTCCGTGAGGTGCACTGAGAGGGAGTCCACACTCTCTCTTTGCTGGCCCAGCTGCTGCACACGTGAGGTCCCTGCACAGCTCTCCTTTTGAGAAAAGTTCCCTTGGGTGCCACCTACCGCTCCTAACAAGCACCCAGCTTCCTACACAGTCCAACTCTCTGATCAGTCCAGAGTCTATCTGAGTCATGGCTCATCACAGCCCATCTCTTCTCCCAGCTCTAGGTGTTACCCAGCCCCCCAATTTCTTTAGTACTGTCCCAGCCAGCAACCACCACTCCAGCCAGGGTACACCGCAGGCTATGTGTCACTTACTGCCTTTTTATCCCCCTAGTGACTTTATGTGTCCAGGTCTCTCCTGGCACAGGTCTGGGACTTCCCTATCCTGGGAAGGGTGGGAGCCGCTAGGCTACTATTACTGACCCTGCTCTCCACCAATTCTTCTGTGGCAGCCATGGTCTCTGGCGCAAGGCCCAGGACCTTCCCATTGGCCTACAAAATCTCCTTACTGCCCCTTTTTAAGCATCCTCTGTATGCTTTGGCATCCAAACTTCATATCAGCTGGGATTCTGTTGACTGTTCATGCTGTTCTCCTGAAGGTCGGCTAGGTGTCCCAGTTGGGTGCATTAACAATTTGGCTCAACTCACACCTACATCACCACTATCTTCTTTATATATATATAATGGAATGTTACTTGGACATAAAAAAAGAACAAAATTTTATTATTTGCAACAGCATAAATGGAACTAGAGGGTATTATGCTAGGTGAAATAAGCCAGTCAGAGAAAGACAAGTGCCATATGATTTCACTTATATATGGAATCTAATGAATGATACAAACAAACAAATAGAACATATTCATAGATACAGAATACAGACTAATGGTTGTCAGAGAGGAGGGGTTGGGGGGATGAAAAAGGTGAAGGGATTGAAGTGCAGATTGATAGTTACAAAATAGTCATAAGGATGTGAAGTATAGTATAGGAAATATAGTCAATAATGTTGTATAACTATGTACGGTGCCACTTGGGTACCAGAAATATGAGGGAGAAACAGCCTGTAAAATATATGATTGTCTAACCAATATGCTGTACATCAGAAACTAACATAAAATAATATTGAATATAAACTATAATTGGAAAAAATAGAAAAATTGCCATCTTTGAAAAATATAAATTAATAGGTTTTGTTTATTTATTTATCTTTATTCATTTAAATTCATTGGGGTGACACTGGTCAGCAAAATCATACAAGTTGCAAGCATACATCTCCATGACATGTGATACTTACACTGCACTGTATGCCTGTCTCCACAGCCCAGTCACCCTCTGTCGACACACACCTGGCCCCCGCACCCTTTACTATCCCCCACCCCATTCCCTCTGGTAGGTTTTATTTATTAAAAAGTTAAAAAATATATACTTCTATATTTATTCTTTCATATGTTTCCAAAATTACTCAGTATTTTCTAATTTCTAGGCACTAGGCAAATTTCCAAGGGTAAGCAAATATGAATAAAACAGTGACTCCTTGAAATAGTTCAGAATCTAGAAGAAAAGAGGCAAATACACAAACACAAAAAAATTACAACAAAGTATGATAAATGATAAACTAATAGAATGGACACAGTCTGAGGCATCATCTTGGAAAAATAATTAAGTGTTTGGGAGAGTCTGCTTCCCAAAGCTGTATTGAGACATACAAACTCACTAATATTATTACATATGTAACTCAAACTCACTAATCTTATTACCTATGTAAATGTGTGCTCTTTATGGTGATTTTAAATATAATTTATTTTAAATTATAATTTAAAATGGTTGAGAAATTTTTTTTGTTTTTGGAAATGAACAGCTTAATGGGTGAACCCAAGTTCAAGGAAACTGTCTATTTCATCAGTAACACTGGGCTTACTCGTACTAATTAACTATCCCACTGGGCTCTTTGTTTGGACTATTACTATGAAGACACTTTAAATGGTTACAAAACTGGAATGGAGCTTTGAACAAATTGTATTAAAATCTTTTGGGAATTTTATTTAATTAAGTAACAGAATTTATCCATGGCTTTACCCAGCTGTTAGGTAATTAGTCTCATTTTACATTCATAAGAAGTGTACACATGAAGATATAATAAATACACTATTTTTTTTAAATAATCACAATTTGTTCTCCATCAAGGACACGTATTAATCAATCTCCTAAATACTAATGTTCTGGGATAATTTTATTCCATTTTAAGTACATAGAATCTACTTTTTGTTCTAGTAAATATCTAAGGGTAGATTTTAATTACAGTAAAGCCTGTTTTACATACATATATTTTTGAGAACTGGCAATGACCTAGCATAGGGTTTTACCTTGGTTTTTCAAAAGCGTTCATGTTTTCTTTGCTATTATCTCTGTAACTCATCTATGAAGAAATAACCATCAGGACATTGTAAAGATAAGAGAGAAAGAGCTATTTTTCTCAACTACATACTGGTTGTTTTATTTTTTTAATGTTTCCTTTCGGTATTCCAATTGGTTGAGTTTACTCACTGCTACAAATACATGCAAAGCACCCTACCTGGCTATTCAGAAGCTGTATAGTTGCAAATTACATTTCTACAAAGTATCTTCACTTTAAAATTTGGTTTATATGTGTTGACAGGACAAGATTCTGATCAAAAGACTAGCAACCTTGAAGATATCTTTATTAAGTGTCAAAACCTGATGATTTTGTTCTGATCTTGCAAACTTTCTTCACATAAATTTCATCCTATGCTGTGTAATACTTTACTCTTTTTATGAAAGTTCATATATTATATTCCAATAAACTCAGGGTAACTTCTACAGATAGATAATTTTGGCATTATTCCCATGTAAAATTTTAGGAAGCTAAAACTGGGAGAAATTAAATTCCTTGTTTAAGTCACCAAACTGGTTAATGACCAGACAAAAACAAGAGTCAATTTAGTTCAATTCTAATGCAAGTCTCCTTCATAATCTTTATGCCTAGTTTTTTTCATCAATGCAGAGACATAACTGCAATTTTCCTGTTCCCTTACCAAACACAGAATAAATGAGAAATTATGAAATTATATTGAAAATATTAAGACTAATGTAAACAATGACTATAGGTAATACACAATTATAATTGAGAATAGCATCAAA
This sequence comes from Glossophaga mutica, assembly GCA_039655065.1. Classification (NCBI taxonomy): domain Eukaryota; kingdom Metazoa; phylum Chordata; class Mammalia; order Chiroptera; family Phyllostomidae; genus Glossophaga; species Glossophaga mutica. The sequence goes on along the minus strand of CM077304.1, from coordinate 149,759,744 downwards.
ATTATTAAGTAACTTAGATTTACTGGTATTGACTATTTTTTGAGATGGCTCAAGATTTTACCTGGAAGGTTTGATTATGTAGTAGGTTAATGTTGTTAGTATTTCTTTAACTTAATTGAGCAATAGTTATTTTGTTATCAGGTCATCATAGTAGACTTATCAACTACATGTTTTTACATATCACACAGTCTTCACAGTTCTTGCTCAACCCTATTATTGGTTTGGCCAAAAAGTTTGTTTGTTTGTTTGTTTGTTTTGCATAAGATGGTTCTAGTAGTGCTTACAATTGTTTTGAATGAAGTCTTTAACTTCATTCAAAACAGTTTTGTTAGATCATATTGTGACAGCTATCATATCAGCATGCGTTAAAAAATCTTATCAAAATTGGTAAATTTTTGTGTAGCCATTTTAATATTGAACATGGAAGAAAATATGCAACATTTTTGGCACATTATGCTTTATTATTTCCAAAAAGGTAAAAATGCAACTGAAACACACAAGATTTGTGCAGTATATGGAGAAGGTGCTGTGATGGATCGAATATTTCAAAAGTGGTTTGCAAAGTTTAGTGCTGGAGATTTCTTGCTGGATGATACTCCACAGTCAGGTAGACCAGTTGAAGTTGATAGCAATCAAATCAAGACATTAACTGAGAATGATACCACTCAGGAGATGCACCATATTCAAAATATCCAAATCAGTAAAGTTATTGGTGAAAATGAAAAATGTGTCTTGTATTTTATGGAAAAAACTAAGTGGACTTTTTGGCCAACCATCAACACACGCTATAGTATACAAAACACCATGCTGCAGTTCTTCCAGTTGAGGAACTAAAGAACAATGTGGCTACAGATGTGAATATCAGTTAAGGGTCTGAGTTTATTTTGTGCACTAACTGAACAAACTGCCCATACTCGCCTACAATAAAACTATTGCATTGTTACAGACCTGGAAACTTCTTGTCAAGTGGTCTTTCAGCTACACTGCATCCCACACGTTTGGAAAAGGATTGACAAATTTGGCTAATTAAATCACATTAAAAGGCCACATTTTATAGGCATTATTTTAAATACCATTTTTTTTTGAAAAATATTGCAGAGTAAAATGAAAACTCATGATGCAAATTAAGTCATTCAAGTAAGCAACCTCTTCCTAAGTTTATGAGGAAAGAATTTTAAAGAACTCAATTTTTCTGTTGGTGTTTTATATGCTAGTATTCTCTCAGAGTTTCTTAGGCATATTTTCTATTTAGAAGAAAGTAGCATTATTATGATAGGGATTATTTTCCAATCCAGTCTTCCCCTGTGTATTATGAAATGAGTAAATTGTATTTATTGAACCTCTGTATACCTTTCTATTTGGCTTTCAAAGGATCTGATCAATTACCTGATGAATTTAATGAATATTAAATCTACATTATTATCAAAAGTAACACGGTTTTCCCATAAACTTAGAGAAAGGTTGCATATTTCATCATGAGTTTTCATTTTACACTGCCGTATTTTTTCCAAAATAGAAAAAAAGTGGTGTTAAAAACAATGCTCCTAAAAAGTGACCTTTTGATGTCATTTGAATGAGTCAGTGGATCTTGTTTCTGAGGTTATGAGGTCAGGTTAATCTTCAAGATTTAGCATAATAATCAAGGAAAACATAAACCATTAAGGAAAGATTACATCATTTAGGTCTGCACTTTTGGGGTTAATTCTGTCTACAACATCTTTTCACAACCTCTCAGCTTTTTCCCTAATTTTACATTTTATAGTTGGGTTTTACAGTTATCTTAACAGCGTCATCAGCTTAACTGAAAGAAACAAGGGAATTTCAACTGAATTTTAAACTGAGATCAGATTATCAAAATAGTACAATTTGTCCCGAATGCAAATCTCCTTTCTGTCAAAAGCTCAAGAAATAGATTTTTAGTATCATGCCTACACATACAATACATTTGTCCTCACATATTTAAGATTAAAAATAAGCAAGACCTTTCAGTACTGACATTTTCTGGATTTTTCCTCCAAGATTTCAAAAATAACTTATCTCTGATGACTTAATTCAATCTAAACAATGTAAAATCTGTGAACCTAATGACTGACTGAGATTCTGGTCTCTTTCTCACTGAGATTCAGGCTTAAGATAACTAAAGAAGCAACATAGTTACTCATTCTCTACTTACTCCGAATAACCTGTGCTGAGTGTCTGCACAGCTGAGTTAGTTGTGTGTACTGAATAGCAAAAGGACTATCTCTAGGGTACAATGTCCTGCTGCCCCATGCAAGGTGCATTTTTTGTCACTGATACCGAAGCAAATTTGCTGCAGTCACAATAGCAACACACATTTGAAACCTTAGATCCTCTTGGCATCATAGGTGAGGTCTTTCCCAAATCTTCTTTTAATGGAATTCGTTTCCCAGATATACAATAGAATTGTTAACTGCAATTGCTCAAGTCCAACTATGGCATCTGGAAACTTCTCCCTGTGGAGAAGACAGATACACTCCTAACTGCTCGTTGAGGTGGAAGAACGTTGGGCACTATCCATGGCTGTCATCTGTGAGATTCATTACAAATTACTCTGGGTACAAGTGTAAAATCAAGGTGGTCCACATCATACCTTCTAGGGAAATTACTGTGTTCTATTAGGAAAGTTATTGATCTTGACTTCCTCTTGGATTGTTTTTGCTATGCTTTCCTAAATGAGTAGCCATAATGACACAGTCAGATATTCATAAAGGACAAGGCTGAAACTGTGCAAATCATGGTTTTGCACAGAGAATCAAGGTTTAAGAATTTAAGATTTTAAGAGAATAAAAACATGAAATAATTGTTAACAACAATCTGAAAAGTCATTACTTATAATAATTCAGTTAACATTTCCTGAGTACTAAGTGCCAAGCATTATGTTTAGTGTTTCATATATGTACCTCATGTAAATATATGCTGCCAGAGAACAAGGAGGATGTCACCAACAGAAGAAAGATGGGCTGGAAAATACAGGTTTGGTCTCCAGGGGAGATCTATATAAGATTGTCTTTGAATGGTATGAAGTATTAAGGAGGTGGGAGAGCAAAAAGTATCTTTAGTGACAGGAGTTCTTTTCTGGAAAAAAATGTTCTAGAACACAGTCAGGCCCAGAGTGAAACAGCCCTGGGAATGGTCAACCTGTGGAATGTGGGGGTGGAGCAACAAAAATATCTGTCCCACCCTTCCCATCACTGGAGACCAGCACCAGTGCCAGAAAACTGCCACATTCCAAGAATCACTCAAGTTTCTAGGGTCAGTCAAAACAGGTTTGGGGAGTGCCCCCATAGGCTGGTTGAAGGGACTCTTGCTACTGGGCAATAAAATATCACTCTGGGAGGAAAAATAACACAAAGATTTAAGGCCCTGAGCAGGAAAAGATGAAGTATTTTCTTAAGGTCAAATCCAGGTCAAAACACCAGAGATGTGTTCTGAGGCAGAGACAGACAGACAGAGACTGACCGACCGACCACAATGGATGCCTTAGAACTGAGTTTTGGATAAAACCTGTCCTCACTACCCTGGCTACCTCTCTTCTCTCACCCTCAACATCAGTTTTCCCCGCCCCCAAAGGCTGCTTTGTCAAGTTGTGAGTAAACACATCTCTGCGCTCACTCAGTGGCGAGTTCTCAACCCCACTTCTAAGGACTGCTGCCTCTAATTCCCTCTTCGATTTCCTTTCCTGACCTCACCTCATTCCTCGCTACCGAACCGCATACAAACCGCCACTGGGAAGGAGATGCTAGGGGAAAGATTAAAAAGTCGTTTAGTTTTTTATGCTTTCAGAAAGGTTGTTCACGTCATTTCCAGATTCCGTGAACAGAGATAATCTCCAAGGTATCACTCAAATTAAAGAGACGGGACTTTCTCCCTCCCCCGTCCTGTCCTTGTCCACGCATCAGTGGAAAGGAGGGGGGAGAGGCTGAGAGAAGAGGGAGGAGGGTGAAAGTGAGAGAAGCAAGATGAGAAAGGAGTGTAGAAGGGAGGAAGAGGTGAAGGCAAGAAGAGGGGAGCGTTAGGGGTGGTGTCAAGCCCCGGGCGTCTGCCTGCCCGTCCACCCTTCTGTGTTTGGCACCCACCCGGGGACAGCGCCCCAGGTCCCGCAGCGCGCAACAGCTCTGCAGCCGCGAGACCACAGGGGCGCCCCACTCTCCACCTGGTCTCCACCGGGGCCCCGCCGCCCCTGCTCGTGCTTCATCCCCGGATCTGAGGTCAACTTTCCCGGCTCCGAACCTCTGCAGAGTAGCGCTCGCGGTGAGTGTGCACCCCTGCGCCCAGTAAGGTGGCACGCAAGTGGGAAGGAGAACGGGGGAACCCTGGGCAGCGCCTGCTCTTGGTGCCAGGGAAGGGGCTGGAGCCTAAGTCCTTTCCAACACTCTGGGGCGAATGAGCAACGCTGGAATAGCTTTCCTCCACTCTACTCAAAACCTCTGCTCCCCGGAGCGAAGTTTTGGGGAGCAGGCGTGGTCCTGGGCGGAGCAGGTGAGCCAGGCTGGTGGGAGGACCAGAGGTAGCAGTTCGATTCTGCGACACCCCACCTTGAGGACAAGCTGCCTGTGCCCTTGGTTTGAGGACCCCCTGGGGTGGAGAGAGCCGGGGCACAGGCCAAAATTCAGCACTGGAAAGACAGGAGAATCAACGAATCTATTCCTCGGGGGTGACCTGGGAAGGATTCTTGGGGAAATAATAAGATAAACGAGGAGCTGCGCGGATGCATAGACTGGGAAAAGGTTGCAGTTTTAGAATTTGATTTCCTGCAGCGCAGAAGAGAGCTTCCACCGGGACCGCAACGTGTCCGGGCTGCTGCAGGTCCTGCCCTACAGAGGAAGACGCCTTCCTCTTTGAAAGGGCGGTTGAGCAAAGGAGAAAAGGGAATCCAGGCGACAGTTCATATTCTGGATTTCTGTTCCCAAACGGGTTGGGAGAGCCGCATTTGAGTCGCCAGTAAGTTAAGGAATGAAATAGAGGTGATGAGCAAAAAATATATGCGGAGCTTAGCATTTTGGGTAACCCAAATGCTGGATTGGGGTTTGGATTGTTTTCCTTTGCACTTAAAGGTGGCCCTTTATAAGGCATTGGATGAGAACATCGGATGCCATGCGTTTCAGTAGAAACCTTGAGAGGACTTTATCTTTTGTAAGCCAAGTATCTCCCAGGCACCTTGCCGGTTGTAATATAAACTGATTTAAGTGCATAACTACGATAACATATGCAGACAACTCAGCAGCCCCTCCCCTCAATTTTTCTGGATTATCTATGTAGTCAGCCAGAAGAAAATGGAACATTCAAAATGGGTTTCACTCTGGTTCCATTTACACATGAATTTTTGAAATTTGATTTGTTAATCAGCAATCCAACAATCCTTACCTTCGAGTTGCCTCATTTGTCTGTTTGTTGAGGGAAGTGGCATGGATGGATTCCCGGATGGCTTTCTCTGACGCAATGGGAGTGTCAACAGAAAGAGCAACAAAGCCAACCTGAGCAAGTGCCTGGCATCTCTCTGGGTTTGCAGTTGCTGTTCCTCCTTCTCCTTCCCTTTTTCCCTCTACAAACTCATAGGCAGGTTGGAGCATCATCACTTTGTGCTTCCTCCAAAGAAAGTGTAGCTCTCGTTCCCCTCCACCCCATTCAGATCTGTGTGTCAAGGTCAGTCTTGGCACTTAAAACCATTTCTGTTTCCAATCTCAAGTGGTTTTCTACACTTTGGGTAGATTTGGGTAGTTTATTAAACTCAGATGTTTTTAGAACAAATGTTACACTTTCCCAGCATTAGCTTAGAAGTTCCCAAATAACTTAGTTTACTTATTTTGTTCTAGAAATTTTAGTGTTGTTTCACACCCCACTTTGACCAGTGTAAATCATTTCTCAATCTTTAGACGCTGAGACTTATTATGGAGCTAATGAGCCTAAGTGATATCAAGGGGTTATTCTCTTTCAACAGTATACAAAGATCTTTGAGGGAAAGGTTTAAAAAGGAATGCATTTTTTGTCACTTTGCCTCATTAGGCAAATTATGTAGATAGCAGGACGGAGCAATGGCACATTTTAAAGGCAGCTTTTTTATTGTTTTAAATTTTTAAAAATATTATTACTTAACTAGTTTTTTTAAGTTCTTCAACATACTGTTCTTATAAAGACTACTACCATAAACCTGCTAAATACAAATAATATGACACACCTTTCTTAGGAATTTTTTTAAATTTAAAATTAGGTGCATGTCTCTTTTCAAAGACTTGCAAAATTATAACTTATTTCTTAATTGGAAATGAGAGGAGTGATAGTTTGAATTTTCTTATTTAGTATATATGGTCCCCTTTGAATTTAATTAACTATTACTGAAATCATTTCAAAGCTTTTTAAAGAGCACTTTCTAATCTATTAATAATAAATGGTTAATGTAATACAACATAGAGATGCTAATTTTTAAAAGGCCATGGCAGGATTCTTTATTTTTTTTAATATTAACTTAAAAGGTGGGAGAAATGTTATTCAAGGCAGAATAAACAAGGCGCTTCTTGAATGCTATAACTGAAAGCACTGAGAATCCTTAGGTGAGGAGGCCAGAGGCCCCTGGGGAAGCATCCGTAGTGATCTGATACAGAACCCCAGCTTCTGTGCTCCACCGCAGGGAACCTTGCTTTTCCATCCCCTCAGCCTTAAATTACACAGGCAAGAAATACTAAGTTCTGCTCTAAGAGCAAAAAACTCTCGAAGAGCAGTAAAGAAACTTAGAATTAGCATCTGACATCTATAACAGAAATGATTACCTCCACTTGGAAAAAGTACGTGGAGAAATAGTTCGGAGCCTAGGAATTAATGTAAGCAGGCAGCAATCATGTCAGTGTGTGTACTTGAGTATTAAAGAGTGGGGACTGTTTTGATCTGATAATTTCTCCAAGTCCTTGGTGGTGTTTCCTTTTCTCAGAAGTAATGGGTGGCCTTTTAACCCATGATACAGAGTTTCTGTTTTCTTCTGTGCACAACGGGAAGCCATTAAAGCATTTCTTGTAGGAAACTGTTTACCAGGATCCACCTGCTATTGTGACGATATGGTGAACGACAGAGGGTAAGCAAGGAGGCTGTGGAGAATATACTAGAGTTTCCTTGCCTGTCTTTAATCAGAGCAATAGCAGTAGAGATGCTAAGAAATGGCCAAATCCTGGACATACTTGAAAATAGAGAAGACAACACTTGATAACAGATTAGATGTGGTTGTTGACAGATTAAGTTTCACGCCTAGATTTATGACCAGAGCAACTGGAAGAGTACTGTTCTCACCAACTGATATGGGAAAACTAAGAAGAAGGAGTTAAGTTCTGAGCGCTAATTAGATATTCAGGGATAAGCATCAGAAGGGTAGTTGGGCCAGAACAATGGAACTTCATGAAACAATTTTAGAAAGACTGTTTTTAAAGGCTCAGACTGAGAAAAGAGCTCTAGAGCAGTCCAAAATACAGACATTGAAAAGAGTAGGAGACAGAAAAGGAAACTGAGAAGGAGCAATTAGTGAAATGGGAAATCCAGAAGGGTGTGATGCTATGAGATCCAAAAGAAGAAAGTATTTTAAAAAAAGAGAAAGTGATGGTCAGCTATGGTCAATGCTTCAGAGGAGTTACCTTGTATGAGGACAAAGAGTTAGCTTGGAATTTTATTTGATTTTGATAAGAACTATTTCAGTTGATATAATAGTAACAAAAGATTGATAAGGATTGAACAAAGATTGGTGACTGGTGACACAATGATTCTCTTCCTAAGAATTTATCTTACATGCATTTTTGCAATTAGGAAAAATAATATGTATTTAAAATTACTCCCTGTTGTTTTTATATATGTAAATGATTGAAAGGAAATACCTAGAAAATAAGCAAAATAAACTATGTGCATTAATTCAGTGGAATATTACTCAGCTGTTAAAATTATTAAAGCAGTTTTCTATGTACTAACATAAAAAAATCTTCCAAGTATTTTAAGTAAGGAGAAAAAGTTGCAATATAATGTGCATGGTATGTTATCAAATATTAAATAAAAAAGAAAAATGAACCTATACAAGGGGGACCCAAAAAAAACCTGGAATTATCTTCAGAAATACTGGCTCCCTTGTAGTACAGGCTTCCCCTGCTAGATGAGTGTTCTAAGAACCTATCTGTATCAGTGTACCAGCTGATGTTGTTGTGAGAGGTTGTGTTTGGCTTCACTGATTTTTTTTTTGTTTTGTTTTGGGGGGGGGGAAGCCTCTTTCAATGTCTTTGCATTGTATTATCTTCTGGAATTATCTTCTGGAATTATCTTCTGGAATGCTGGCCCCCTTGTAGGCTTACCCTGCTAGATGAGTGTTCTAGGAACTCATCTGTATTAGTGTACTAGCTGGTGTTATTGTGAGAGGCTGTGTTTGGCTTTGCTGAATATTTTTTGGAAGCCTCTTTGAATGCCTTTGCCCATTTCATGATGGATGATTTACAAGGGCACCTGTGCACACAGCACTGAGTGTTCAACAGTTTTTGACGAAAAATGGCATGAGCCCTGGGCCTCACCCTCTCTATTCACCCGATCTCACCCCCAAGTGACTTTGTTTTGTTTCCCCAATGACAAAAATCCTCAAAGGGAAATGTTTTGCCAATGTGGAAAAGGTAATAAAAAGGCATCAAAGCGCTAAAAGGCATTGAAATCAATGAGTTCAAAAACTGTTTTGAGCAACAGAAAATGTCTCAATCGGTGTATTGCATCAAATGGAGAGCACTTGGAAGGTGACTGAAGTTTAAACATGTAAGAATAAATACATGGTTTTGGGGGTCCCCCCTCACATATGAAACTACACAGAAAATAATGAATAGTTGCTTACCAGACAGAAACTGAGTGAGGGCACAACAATGGGAGGAAGATTAACCCTTGTATGTGCTTTAATACCTTTGAACTATGTGCATATAGATTAGCTATTCAAAAAAACAAATACAATTTTATACATAACTCTGAAGGAAAATATAATTTAAAATAATGAGAGAAGAAAGAATGAGAGGTGAGGCTGCAAACACTCTGACCTACCCCCTCCTCACCCCCCCCAAAAAAAAACACTTCCAAGAAGTTTTCAAGAAGAGGATTGTATAACTGGAGCAGGCCATGGAAGTTTATTTTAAAATGGGAGCTATTCATGTCAGCAATTACACCAATAAGAATGAACTGGACAAAAGGAAAAATTATTGATGACAAATGAAGAGGACAATTAGGGGAACACAATCCTTTAATAAGTGGTAGGGGACGGCCTTCCAGGTGCTAGTGAGGTAGGGAACTGTAATGAGTGGAGACAGTGCCTTTTCCTACAAACCCCCTGATCTGGATTAGTCCTCTGGTCAGCCTACTTCATTCCTGAAGCTAAGTGCTGCCTGGGCCATCCATGTAAACTGTTCCAAATGGTGCTATTGTAAAGTCTTAGTTCTAATGTTAGACTTCTCATCAAATCTTACCTATTTGCTCTCGATAGCAGTGGGAGAACAGCTTGCCACCCTTCTCAAAAGTAACTCTGTCTCCTCCCCTGACCCCCTTCACTCTCAGGAGGATTCTTGTTTGCTGGAAATTCAGGGGGCCCTAGGAATAAAGCTCACTCCCCAGTTCTAACTCCTGCATATTTACCTGTTCAGCCACTCTGCTGCCCTCCAATGTTGTCTATAGTCAAACTGCCCTCCCTCTCTTCTCTGGATCCCATAACTGCTCCTCTCCAGTCTGAACTTGGCTCAGAAAACATTCTTTCTATCACCAGCAACTTTAGCATCTTCTTTATTTAATGACTCCGTCACTTAACTTTATTATTAAAATCATATCACATCCATCCTTAAAACAAGCAAACAGGAAAACCTCTCATGGCACTGCATAGGAGGAGCCTGAACTCTCTCTATAGCTAGTGTCCTATTCATTTCTCCCTTTCTCAGCCAGCTTCTAAATAAAAGAAAACTAATCTTCACTTATTGTCACAATTTCCTTCTTTCCCCTGACTCCTCTCATCTCCCACGGTACTTGGGTTTTTCACTCCCACAACCCCATGAAACTCTTGGTGACTGTCACCATATTATTAAATCAGTGACTATTGATCATTGAAATCTTAGCTCATTGACCTATTATAGGAGTACTTGACAAACTTAAACATTAACCACTCATGCCTTCTCTTTCCTCAGACTCAAAGATGACTTTCTTAATCTTGAAGAAAGTCAGTGACAGACTCTTTTAGTCTACTTGCTATATCTTTGAATTTTACTTCTCCAGTCATTTGGTGACCCTCCCCCACAGTCCATCGTTAGCTCTCTTCTCCATTTATTCCATTTTTAAAAAATCTCCTTTAGTCAAAGCTCCTTTTGAGAATATAAAACTAAAACCAAACAGACAACCATGGTATCTCTCCCCAGGGAAAAAATGCACATAGATACAAATAGCTGTAGGCATTTTCTGTCAATTAGCAGAGTCATTGAAGCCCACCTGTGGGAATTAAGAAAACTTCCTAGACCTCCTTATAACATAATCAGCTATTATGGTTTCACTCACCTCCAAGTTAGATGATGGATCTTAGTTATTCCAAATGTGAGTATGAATCTCAGTTTTAACATTGCCCATGAATGATCCTTTTTGTTGTATCCAAGTTCCCACCCATACTACCTTATTGATTTTCCCATACATTCACACCACATTGTCTTTTTACATTACTTCTAAGTTGAATTGCATTTTAAAATAGAAATAAATAGAAATAAAATCTTTATCACTGTTGTTAATGCAAAATCGATATTAGTGCCACAAATAAGAGGCATTACTACAAAAAAAGAATATAGAAAAAACAGTGATATTATTAAATTTTAAATCAGATATTTATTGCCAGCTAAAAGCCTTGAGCCTAAGGCTGACTTTCACTTGGCTTATAAAATAAGATAACAAAAGTTAAAAACAAATTTTCACCAAACAGAAGGTCTCTCATAGGGTTAAACCAAGTAAAAAGAAAGGGAATAAATTTCTTATATGTGGTGCAGGGTTCTTTAGTAGAATGACCTAGTAGAAGTCAAGTCATATTGGGTGGCACCCGTGGAACTTGGACTTGTGGAAGATGTGGAAAACTCCAACCTCTTCTGCTTTTCCTCTTAAACCTCCTCATTAAGCTATAGATCCTAGACATCACCAAATGGACAGATAAATGACCTCTAGGCCCAGTCAACAGATTCATAGTAAAACTTATCTTTCTCCTCTAAATCCTTAAGCATCTTGTATTCCATAGGACATCAGAGAGACCACCAAATTCCTTTAAATTTTTTTTCTCCATACCCAGCCAAATTCCGTCAGTCTTCTCCCAGATGAGCCTTTTGAATATTCTTTTCTGACCACCTCTTGACTGACTTTAATTCAATATGTCTGGCCTGGACCTTTGAAAATACTTTTAATCTCATCATCTCATCTCCCTGGACTTAGCCTTGCTCCCATGAATCATTTGTCCCATACTCTCTCCAGATTAATTTTAGAGATTAATTCTGTCCCATGCTTAAATTCCTTTGGGAGTCCTCCTTTCCTTCTGGGAACAAGTCAAGCCGTGTAGCTCACCCAGCCGTCCTGTATTTCCTTCTTTACAGGGATATCTGTTCCAACTGACTTCCTGCCACTCAGCCTTGCTCTGCCTCACCTATACGGAACTATTCATGCTTATCTGATGCATGAGGTTTTCCCCCTCGTTCTTCACTTAGCTCTGAATGTCCCTCCTTCCACCTGGCAAATTCTTAGTCATTTGACAAAATTCCAATTTCTTTTCCTTAACCTGTGTTATTTCTCCATCTTGCAGTTAATATATAATAGTGTATTGACAGTGTATCAACTCAGAATAAGAATTAAACAAAATCTTTAAGATTGATGTTTTGTACAAGTAGAAATCAGTATGTATATATTAAAACAAAGTTATATGCAAATGCCTACCTATCAAAAGCACTAATTTTATCATTGTATTTTGGTTCTATAATACTTTTCTTTATAATGCATTTATGATAGTTTGAAAAATACCTAAAATATTATTTTGTTTTCTAATGACCATAGCCAGCAATATTCCTGACTATTGCATTCATAGCTAATTTCAGGAAAAGACCAGTTTGGCTCCTGCTTACAAGCAGAGATGGCTTACTTAGTTAAGAGGTAAAAGTAATGATGAGTAGGTAATTGCATATTTTCATATCTTCTTTTTTTTTTAAGTTTAAGCTAATATATTTTTTTCATTTTTTTAATTGTTGATATTGTACAGTTTTCTGTCTTTTACCCCGCCCCAGCCCACCACCCCAGCCCTCCCCACCTTCCTCCCATTTCCACCCCCCATAGTTTTTGTCCATGAGTCCTTTATACTTGTTGCGCTAAACCGTTCCCCTTTTCCCCTGAAATTCCCTCCCCTCCCACTCTGGACACTGTCAGACTGTTCTCAAATTCAGTGTCTTTGTTTATATTATGCTTGTTTGTTTGTTTTGTTGATTAGCTTCCTGTTAAAGGTGAGATCATATGGTATTTGTCTTTCACTGCCTGGCTTATTTCGCATATCTTCTTATTACATAATATTTGAAATGATGAGTTCCAGATTTGGAATGTGGCCATTTCAACATTGTATTTGCATGTTACTCAGTGCGGCCACTGTAACACAACACTAATAACTCAAAGCATCTTTTAGCTGTTCTTCGGAATCATGGCAGCTGTGCTTAACATGGCAAGGACACTTAGGTCTTTTTAATTGGAGCTGAAATAAAAGCACTGTTCTTCTCTTTTATAACTAAAGTCTAGACTATGCGATTTGGAGCCTTTCTGTTTTCAGGAAAGGATTTCAAATGCTTACAGAACCATTTTCTCTCCAATTCATTTGTAAATCTTTCTTCCCCCTCCTTCCTGCTTAGGTCAAGTTGGCCACCTAAAGTATAAGAAATCAGAAGAGAGAAACTAATATTCTTCCCATCATAGCCACAATCCTGGAAAGGGCTTTCAAATGAATGGCTTTTAATCCTGACAAACTTCATTTTTGTCCTGTAGTTAACCAAGATTTAGCACAAATCTATACAAGTTTCTTTTCTTGCTTATCTTCACAGTATCACTAAAAGCAGTTGCAACCTTTCATTAAACATCATTGCTACCTCAGTACCTAAGTGGAGAAAGTCTGTAAAGATTGTTGCACTTTTTAAAAAGTATATTAAAGTGCATCACACTATTGTAAAATTGTAAGTAGACAATAATACTGCAGTGACTAAAGGTGATTACATTAAAACCAGTCTTACATGTTGGCACATTTGTTTTCTCAGAAAAACATATAATTTGATATGATACAAATATGTAGAAATCATACTGAAACAGGAGATAAGAAAGTGCTTTCTGAATGAATAAGTTTATGTTATAGCATATGAAAGTGGAATGGGACCTCACTAAATGAAAAATAGAAGAAATGCTCCTGCTCCAGATATAAACTACTCGAGTAACTGGCAGAGTAATTGGCAAAATTAGAAGTACATATGCTTAATTCCGTAAGTACAATCATAATGGCTTAGGAACAAGAACTGTTTAACAGTCTTCATATTTGCATTTGGATATATTATTATACTTTATCTTCACATGCAGACAGGAATGATTACACTTATTTGGCAGAAGAGGAAACTGATTCCCAGAAACTAAATGGTTTGTCCCAGAGCTGAGGGATCATAAATCCTGAAATTAGGGACACAAATTGACATTTCAGCTCAATTCAATTACCTTGCAAATATAGAATATGTTGCCCTTTGACCATGAAGTATTTGAGGAAAAAGTGAATTCTCCTCTGGATTCATTTTTAAGATGTGTTTTGCTATTTTCATTGTTAGATTTAAAACAAAAATGAATTGCAAAATTTACACTTAAAACTAAAAAGTATTTTTTTACAAATACTTCCAATATACAAAAATATGACTTTATTCCATAATATTTGCCTAATTGTTGAAAGCAAGAATATATAAATGATTTAAAAAATAAAATAAAAATCTTCATAATTCTATCATAACATTCTCACAAGAATTCAGTATTATATCTTTTTAACATTTTGTGGAATTAATAGTCAAAATTATATATCTCAGTATATTTTTCATTTGATTACTATAAGGTTGAGTTTTTTAAAATCTTTATGGTCATCTAAATTCCTCCTTCTAGAATTACCTGCCCATGCTTTTTGTTCATATTACTATAGGAATATTTATGTTTTTACAGAGCCTTGTCTGTCATATGTTGCAAATTTTCCCCTTTGTTGATGTCTTTGAACTTGTTCCATGGTAATTATTGATGGCACATAAAATTTAAATTTTATGTCGTTCAACATTTCATTTTTCTTTTTACTGTGACTTGGTTTTGATTTCATGACACCAGAAGTAAGACTACAACTTTCCATACCATGATCAGTTGGATATTTGTTCATGTTTTTCAATTTTATGTCTTATTTACTTTATATTTAGTTTTTTGATCAAGCTGTAATTCACTTTCATATATCATGTATGATGATTTGCATCTGATCTTTTTCTAAAGACTTAGCCTATCATCATAATATCCAATTTTAAAAAGTTATTTTATTCCCCTACACATAGAAAACATCAGTTCTGTTTAATTCCTCTCTTTCCTGATTATTGTAGCAGACCTGAACTACTTTTAGTTATTATAAATTGTATTTTAGCAAATATAGGGCAAGGATTTTTTTGATCATTCTTCTCCAAAATTTTGTTTATTCTTTCCTATTTTTCTCCCTCAGTGAGCATGGTTAATTCTGTGAGATATCAAAATAGTTAAGATTTTTATAACAATAGCGTTTTAAGTGAAAAGTGATCTGAAAGGACTGACCTAATTTCCCATGGAAGAATATAATATCTCTTAATTTATTTAGGATTTATTTTATGTTTGTCGAAGAAGACATAATTGATTATGGGTTCTACATATCTCTTACTTAGATTTTTCTCAGGTATTTTATGTTATGGAATATTAGTATAAATGATTTTTATATCTCCTTTTAAGTATGTTTAGTTCACAGAAAAGTCACTAATTTGATTCATTTTTCTTTATCTAATTTGATAAATTCATATTAATATAAACCTATTCTAGTTGATTTTCTTGGCTATTTTAAGTAGATAATATTATCTTTTGAATCTAAAAATTTTGTCTGTTTAATCTTCTAAGCAAAACAAAAGTCTATCATTACATTTATAGAGCAATTCCATTAGAATTACATATTATTCTCAATAGCACAAAGGAAATAGTATTTGCATTCCATTGAATTCTATTGTGCCTTTTTAATTCAAAAGTTGTTTTGAAGGAGCTGTTATCGATGATAAGATTTTGTGTTTAAATGTTTTTATTTGGTGCTTATTTTTATTATTATATTGTAAATAGAAAATGTGTCCAATCTGATTTCTTTTTTTTTTTTAGACATTACTTTGTTTTTTTTTTAATTTTTTTTTTTAGATTATTTATTTATCTTTAGAGGGGAAGGGTAGGAGAGAGGGAGAGGGAGAGAAATATCAATGTATGGTTGCCTCTCGTGTATCCCCTGCTGGGAACTGGCCTGCAACCCAGGCATGTGCCCTGACTGGGAATCGAACCTCGATCCTCTGGTTCGCAGGCCCGCGCTCAATCCACTGAACTACACCAGCCAGGGCTCAATCTGATTTCTATTCAAGATGCTTCAGTAAGGTTTTATTTTTAGTTTCAAATGTTTAATTTGCATAAAATTTCATTGCACTGTTGAAAAACAGTGAAGTATGGGCTGCATACTGCAATAAATTGTAGCATTATATTTATCATTTCTATATGTTTATATTATTTTAAGATTTTATTTACATTTTAGAACAAGGGGAAGGGAAGGAGAAAGAGAGGGAGAGAAACATTGATGTGCAAGAGAAGCATTGATCTGTTGCCTCTCACACACCCACAAGCAGGAACCCGGCTGACAACCCAGGCATATGCTGTGACTAGGAATCAAACCAGCTACCTTTTGGGTAGCAGGCTGGCACTCAACCCACTGAGCCACACCAGACAGGGTCTTTTATTTTTTTTTAAGATTTTATTTATTTTTTTTTTGGAGATAGGGGAATATTTTTATATTATTTTATATGATTTATCTATTATTGATTTTTAGAGATTTATTAAAGTTTCTCTCTATAATTGTATGTATTTCCCATTGGACATCAACTATATGGTTTTTATATTGTGGTGCTTTATTATTGGGTACTTACAGATACGTAATTGTCTGCTTTTCTATGTGAAATTTATTTTTTCCTTTTTAAATTGAATTCATCTTTTCTGATATTAGCCTTATTATTTTTCCTTTCTTTAGGTTTGCCAAAAGTTTGTGGACTTATGTCATTGTATATTTGTATTTTTCTTTTTTTATTAAATCATTTTTATTGTTATTCTATTACAGTTCCAATTTTCCCCCCTTTTCTATCCTCTTCCCATCCCACCCTCTTCTCCCACAGTCAATTCCCTTACAGTTGTCCATGTCCATGAGTCATCCATACATATTCTTTGTCTGGTCCCTTCCCCTTCTTTCCAACATTATCCCCCTCTCCCCTTCCCTCTGGTCACTTTCAGTCTGTTCCCTGTTTCCGTGCCTGTGGTTCTATTTTGTTCATTTACTTTGTTCATTAGATTCCTCTTATAGGTGAGATCATATTGTATTTGTCTTTCACCAACTGGCTTATTTCACTTAGAATAATATTCTCCAATATTGGCATTTTTCATACAAGCAAAATATTATTAGATTTTATTTTTACCTAATCTAAATACTCAAGGAAAAACATTCCCCTCACCCTATTTTTTTAATTAGCTACTATAAATATCAGGTTCCATTTTACCTGGACCAAGGAATTTTCAGCATTTTCTTTTTCTTTTCTATTTGTCATTGTTTTTTTATATTGATTAATAATTTTTTATTTGTTTATTCTTTTAGAGAAAAATACATGTTTATTCTATTTGGAATTGTAACCAAACATAGTTGATATGGATTCTATTAGAAATTGGTATAAGCCATTATTTGAACTCTTTATCATTTACAAGACCTTATAGTCTCATAGAGAGTGGAGGGAACAAGTAATCCTCAAAGAAACTTCTTTCATCAAAACATCATAATTTATTCTATTTGATTTTAATGTCCTTGCTACAGTAAACATCAACAGTGCCCAGCTGCAGTGTTGGCCAGACAACTAGATGTTAGTATGCATCCCAGGATCCCAAATAGACAGCAAGCATAAGAATACTATCTTTTATTCCTACTCAAACTTTCCTTTGATGCCATTCATTGACCCGCATTAAGAATGTGACAAGTTGAGTCTGACAGCATTAGTTTTTCTTATTCTAGATGTACAGCTTTATTGAAGCAGGTAAAATTGAAAATTATTATATTTCCACCCTCTATGCTTTTTATCAAACTGATTTATACTATTTCAAGCAAAAATTCCTGAAATTTTGGCCAGTAAGGTGTCAAGTATCATTGGTTTCTAACAATATCTAAGTTGTTTGCTTCTTTATTGGTTTATAAATTATTTTAATATGAACTCAAATAGGTGAGCAACTGTATGCAAAAATTTCAAATTGTGACTTTTGACCTAATTTATACATCCTATAAAGAATAAATACACAATTTGCAGAGAAGCTATTAATTTGCAAAAGCACTTGGCCAGAAGTGTGTACATTGAATTCTTGATCTGAGGTAGATCTTCCATCTTCTCTTATAAGCTCAGAATATTAAAACTTTGTCTTGTTTTCTCTCAAATGATCTGACTCTTGTGCATACTAATCAGTCATAGGCTATATATTTCTGCTTTCAAGCAAGTTATTAACTAATTTCTTCTCATAGTTCAAAAAGCTACTCACTTCATACTTCTTAGATTCTCACTCAGGAAATATTTTAAATTATATGTGAATCATGGTCTAAAAATTGGGGATTATTTGTCTGGCTCATTGGCTTCTCTTAATGATTACCATAAATTTCCCCTTACAGTTCAGTTGTGTATTTTAAGGACATTCAATAGGGTACTGGTGTGAAGAGGAACATTTCTTCAGACAAGCTCTTAAACTACCAGAATGTGACAGTTCTTGGCACAACTACACAGTGGAATTACAATATTAGAAGAAGGGCAAGGAAGGGCTATGAGTACATAAGGGGGGAAAGGAAATTGGTGAGTTTTATTTTGTGACAGTGGGGATCTCTGAAGAATAAAAGACATGACAATGGTATTTCAAATGTCAACAGATGAAAACTTAGCTCCGAAAGATACATAACAGCAAAGGAAACACAGTAACGTTAAAGTTATAACTGTATTTGAACAACAATAAAAAACAGAGGGAAAAAATACCTGAAGTAGATTTTGTAATTGTAGGCCTACTGTGGCAAATGGTTAGGTGACTGCATGCAATAATTTGCCTAAATAAAGTTGCCAAATGAAAAGTTTTTTAAAAAGTTGTTTCTAAAAAGTCTGGATAAAGGTGTTTTGGCAAGTAGTGTTCTGGTAAATGTGTAACAATCAGCTGGAAAAGGGAGAGCAAGAGTCTCCATTTATAGAGTTTGCCAATTTTTATAGTGTAAATACCCCATAATGTTCAACTTCAAATTATCAAGGTGAAGTCACTGAACACAGAGTGGGAAAGAAATGTGCCCAGTGACCCCATAAAAAAGCCAGTAGGAGCCAACTCCAGTATGTCACTGGTATCATCTTTGTAACATTTGAAAGAAAAGGTTTACCAGGCTACATGAGATCTAACTGATAAAGATAAAAGATATTTTGTGCCTGGTGGCATATATTGAATGAGATGAGGTGGTACAATTCAAAGTGATTGAGACCCTGGGATCAGAGACTCAGAAACTCAAGAATTGGAATCCAAGCTCCCTCAACAGTGTGTGATTTTTAGCAAAATTCCATAATTTATCTAAACCTTAATTTATTCATCTGCAAAATTCTGCATAATAGAAGCTATTTCACAGATATCTTTTGGTGATTAAAAGACAATAAATAATAATGTCATTGGTAAATAAATAAATATTATTTTTCTTTCATCTTCTGTACTATTCATTTCCTTGTTCCTGCTCTTACACATATTGAAATGAAGTCAGGATTAATATGGTAATTAGGAGGATATGGATAATATGGATAATTAGTGAGGTTGATTATTTTATCATGTGTCTATGAGCCATCTGTATGTTCTCTTTGGAAAAATGTCTATTCAGGTCTTTTGCCCATTTTTTAATAGGCTTTTTTGTCCTCCTGGAGTTGAGTTGTATTAGTTCTTTGTATATTTTGGGAATTGAAACTTTGTCAGATGTATCATTGGCAAAAATATTCTCCCGTTCAGCAGGTTTCCTTTTCATCTTGCTGATGGTTTCTTTAGCTGTGCAGAAGCTTTTTAATTTGATATAGTCCCGTTTGTTTATTTTCTCCTTTGTTCCCAGTGGCCTAAGGGATATATTGACAAAAATATTGCTACATGAGATATCTGAGATTTTACTACCTAGGTTTTTCTTCCAGGATTTTTATGGTTTCATGACTTACACATAAGTCTTTTATCCATTGTGTATGGTGTAAATTGGTGGTCTAGTTTCAATTTTTTGCATGTCTCAGTCCAGTTTTCCCAGCACCATTTATTGAAGAGGTTTTCTTTTCTCCATTGTATGCTCTTGCCACCTTTGTGAAATATCAATTGACCGTGAAGATGTGGGTTAATTTTTGGGTTCTCTGTTCTGCTCCACTCACCCATATGTCCGTTCTTATGCCAGTACCAGGATGTTTTGATTACAGTGGCCTTGTAGTATAGTTTTACATCAGGTATTATGATACCTCCACCTTTGTACTTCTTTCACAAGATTACTGAGACTATTCAGGGTCTTTTTTGGTTTCACATAAAATTTTGGAATATTTGTTCTAGTTCTGTGAAATATGCTACTGGTGTTAAAATGTACATTCCCCAGTCTCAGACTGTGTGTCTTGGTTGGAGAGTCCTCTTGTAAAGTGAAAGGTCATGAGTTCGATTCCTGGTCAGGGCACATACCTAGGTTGCGGATTCAGCTCCTGGTTGGAGTGTATACAAGAGGCAACTGATAGTTGTTTCTCTCCTTCTCTCCCTCTCTCCTCCCCTGCCCCTTTCTCTAATATCAATAAAAATGTTCTCAGGTGAGGATAAATTTTTAAGTATGTACCCTAATATATTACAAGTGCAAAATAAACTTAGGGTAGGATCAGGAGATATACTACAAAGTAACTTGGTATTATATTAACATTTGAGAGTATAGTTATTTCCTGTGTAAACACCTCACTTAAGATACAGACATTATACTAGCTGTTGTATACATTTCCATTTCATTCCCAGATAATAATAAATATTAGTATTTTTGTAATTTCATATGAATTTTAGGATTGTTTTCTTCTATTTCTGTAAAAAATGCCATTGCGATTTTGAGAGGGATTGTATTCAATCTGTAGATTGCTTTGGGAGTTATGGGCATTTTAACAATATTGACTTCCTACCCATGAACACCCATTTTTGCAGCTCTTTGTATCTAATTTTTTCATCATTTTTAATAGTGTCCAATGTTCAAGCCTGTCACCTCTTTGGTTAAATTTATTTATAAATATTGTACTCTTTTTGATACCATTGTGAACGGGATTACTTTCTTTATTTCCTTTTTTGGATAGTACATTGTTTGTGTATGGAAACACACTTGATTTTTGTATGCTAGTTTTGTATCTGTCAACTTTGCTGAATTCATTTTTTAGTTCTAACATTTTTTTGATGGAGTCTTCAGTGTTTTCTGAGTATCATGTACTGTTACCTGCAAACAGAGAAAATTTTACTTCTACTTTGGTTAAATTTGGTTAAATTTTATTTCTTTTTTCCCCTAATTGTTTTGGGTAAGACTTCTAGTAGTATGTTGAGTAAAAGTGGTGAGAGTGAGCATCCTTGCCTTGTTTCAGATCTTGAAGGAAAAGTTAGTTGTGGGTTTTTCATATATGGCCTTTATGTTAAGGTAAGTCCTTTAATACCTAATTTTTTGAGAGTCTTGAACATAAAAGGGTGTTGATTTTCAAGTGCTTTTTCTGCATCTATTGATGATGTGATTTTTAGCCTTCATTCTGTTCATGTGGTGTATCACATTATTGATGTTCAGATGTCGAATTATCCTTGCATCCTAGAGATAAATTCCCCTTGGTCCTGATGTATGACCCTTGCAGTATACTGCTGAATTTGGTTTGCTAATACATTGTAGATAAATTTTGCATCCATATTCATCAGGGATATTGGCCTGTAATTTTTCTTTTGGTATCTTTGTCAAGCATTGATATCAGGGTGATGCTGGCCTTGTAAAATAAGTTTGGAAGTTTTCCCTTTTCTTCTATTTTTTGAAAATTTTAAGAAGGATCAGTATTAATTTTTTAAGTGTTTGGTAGAATTTATCTGTGAAACCATCTGGTCCTGTGCTTTTTCTTTGATAGGGGACCTTTAATTTCTTATTCAGTCTCCTTGCTTGTTATTCATCAGCTGCACTTTCTATTTCTTATTTCAGTCTTGGTCCATTGCATGTTTCTAGAAATTTGTGTATTTCTTCTCTATTTCTATGTTTTGATGTATAATTATTCACAATAGTCTCTTATGATCTTTTTTACTTTTGTGGTATTCATTGTAACATCTCCTCTTTCATTTCTGATTTCATTTATTTAAGTCATTTCTTTTTCCTTGGTTAGTCTAATTAAGGATTTGTCAATTTTGTTGATCTTTTCAAAATATTTACTGTTAGTTTTTTTCTACTATTTTTTATTTATTTCTTCTCTGGTCTTTATTATTTCTTCCCTTTTGCTAACTTGGGCTTTGTCCTTTTTATTTTCTTGAGGTGTAAAATTGCTTATTTGAAATATTTTTTATTTTTCAATGTAGGTATTTATCACTGTAAAATTCCCATTTAGTGTTGCTTTTCTGTATTCTGCAAGTTTTGATATTTTATGATTGTTTTTCATAAGAGTTTCTTTTTTAAAATATATTTTATGGATTATGCTATTACAGTTGTCCCATTTTCCCCCTTCACTCCCCTCCACCCTGCACACCCTCTCCCACCCACATTCTCCCCCTTTAGTTCATGTCCATGTGTCATACTTATAAGTTCTTTAGCTTCTACATTTCCCATACCATTCTTACCTTCCCCCTGTCTATTTTCTACCCACCATCTATGCTACTTATCCTCTGTACCTTTTCCCCCTCTCTCCTCCTCTCACTCCCCTGTCCCTAACCCTCCATGTGATCTGTATTTCTGTGGTTCTGTTCCTGTTGTAGTTGTTTGCTTAGCGTGTTTCTGATTTTGTTTTCAGTGTGGTTGTTAATAATTGTGAGTTTGCTGTTATTTTACTGTTTCTAACTTCCTTTTGAGTTCTTATTTGACCCAATGGTTGTTTAAAAGTATGTTGATTAATTTCCATGTATTTGTTAGTTTTCTCTCTCATGTTTGCTATTCTAATTTTATTCCACTGTGGTTAGAAAAGGTATTTGGAATTTTAGTCTTAAACTCATTGAGGTTTGTTTGTGAACTGTTATATTATCCATCCTGGAAACTGTTCTATGTGCTCTTGAAAAGAATGTCTATCTGCTCCTATTGCGTGAAATGTTTTACATGTGTCTGTTAGGTTTCTTTGTTCTATAGTGTCGTTCAAGTCTGCTGTTTCTTGATTTTCTGTCTGGATGATCCATCCATTATTGATAGTGGGTATTGAAATCACTTCCTATTATTGCATTGTTGTCTATTTCATTCTTTAGGTCTGTCAATATTTGCTTTATGTATTAGGTGCTCCAATTTTGGGTGCATATATATTTATAATTATATTTTCCTGGCAAATTGACCCTTTTATTATAATGTCTCTGGACATTTTGTCTCTAGAAACAGTTTTAGATTTAAGGTCTGTTTTTCTGATTTAAGTACAGCCACCCATACACTCTTTGGTTACCATCTGAATGTATTTTTTTTTCATCCCTTCATTTTCACTATATGTGCACCCTCAAATCTAAAGTGAGCCCCTTTATAGACAGTGTATGATTGTAAACTGTTTTTTAATTCATTCAGCCACACTATGTATTTTTATTGGTGAATTTAAGTGATCTATATTTAAAGTAATTAATGATAAGGAAGGCCTTACTATTGCCATTTTGCTCATTTTTTTCTGTCAGTTTTGGAATTCTTTTCTTTTTTCCTCTCTTGCTGCCTTCCTGTGTGATTTGATGGAGTTTTTGTAGTAATATACTTTGATTCTTTTATTTTTATCATTTTTGTACTTGCTGTAGGATTTCTCTTTAAGGTTACCATAAGTCTTGCACAAAACTTCTTATAGTTACAGGTATAACACTCCACTATAAGCTGATAATAACTTAATTTTAATTGCATAGAAAACCTCTATATTTGCCCTAACCCCCAACTTTATATTCTGGATGCCAGAATTGATTTCTGTTTATGTTGTGTATCTGTAAGAAAAATTTTTGTGGCTGCAGTTATTCTTAATCTTTTGTCTTCAGAAAGTATTTCTTGAAACTTTCTCTTTAATTGGTTTCTACAGCTAAACTCTCCTGATTTTTTATTACTATTATTTCTATATCTCATATATTTTGTTAATTTGTTTGTTTTGGTTTTGGTGATACTTGGGAGTCAATAGGCTAAGATAAAAATCAAGGGGGTATAAGAGCAGTAAAATCAAATACTTTTAACTTCGTATAAAGATTCTGCATTACTAGGCCTCCACATTTTCACATTCATTTCTAAACCAGATTAACTCATTCTGAATTTCTTAACCAAGAAACACTTAACAGTTACACCCTCAACAAAATCTTTCTAGAGTCCCCATAAAAGTTGTTATTTAATTTACTGGCCTCTCACTGCTCTTATTTGTATATATTTATAGTTGAACTTACTATATATGTGTGTAGTTTATGTACAAAAATATCTCCCCACCTTCAGTGTGACACAACCTCCTGAATGGCAAGATCATGTCTTTAATCACTGTCTACCTAGTGAGTAGTGATGAAAATAAGGTTAAAAAAATCAATAAATATTAATACATGTTTAATTAGTGAATGAAAGTCCAAAAAGCAAATACCGCTAGGCCTCATATTAATAGTAGCATCTTGGTCATATCTCTAAACTTCTTCGTGTTTCTGTTTATTTACCTGCAAAAAAAGGTAAAGCACTTCTTGACCTCCTTAAAATCTCATAACTGCTGTTTTATATCAAAATAAGAAAATAAATTACAGAAATATTTTATAAATGTAAGATAGCATTTTTAGAAAGTAGACCACTTTAAATTTTGTGAGTCCACAGTTTTTCTGAAGTTCCAAATAGCACACACAAGCATGCAGGCATATACATACACACAGAGAAATTATATTAAGTGCTACCAGACTTATTATTCTCACTAATTGTTATATTTTCCAATGTGCAGAAAAAGCATCAGCTTTGCTATCAGGAGATCATTATTAATTTTATGTAACATAGCTTTTGAATTGTCTTAGTCTACATTGTTATTATTCTCTTACATTTTAAGTTCCTGAAAAATGACAAGTACAGCTCTATGCAATACATAACACACCATTACATGCAGTCAATAAATGCACCTTTGATGGTTATAATGACTTTCTGAATGTTTCTGAAAAAGATTAAAAGTAATAAAAAAACTGTTATGCAATTAGAAAAGTCAGACAATGGTTCTTATGATTCCCATTAAAAATTTCTATACGAAATGGTACTGTAGCCAGCAAAACATCATTTATGAGTTTTTGAAACTGTACCAGTTAGGAATATTACACTTGTTGAATTATTGAGAGCTCAGCTTTTTTATTATTTTACTGCATATGAACTAAACAATGATTTTGGCATTCCGCAAACTATTACATTTTACAAATAAAATGCACAGCTGGGATGTAACTTGACCATTGCATCCAGCAATCTTTCAGATGCCTTTAAACCAAGTGACATTAGAAAACTTAAATTTTAAAATTTAAAGAAACAAAAAGTAAGATTACTGAAGTGTTTTCAATATATATCAAATTTTCCATCATTAATTGGATTTACAGATGCCACATAGGTACTATTATTGTTCATGTTGCTGATGAAGCCATGCTGTATAAAGCATAGCTCTGTCCAATTCAGGAGAATTAACAGATATTCTTTGTCAAAGATGGAATTGACAAGTACAAATTCTGTGGAAACTGTTTGATAACCTTCATAAATGACACCCTACTTTTTATAGGATCCCAAAGTGACATCATTATCAGGAAGGAAAGCCAAGTTCTTGTGATTTAATTCTTGGTTGCTCTAAAGAATTGTACAAATACAGTATAACTCTTATAATTCTTCACAGATTCATTTGCTTCATGTTTGAGGAGTTCTCAACAGAGAGACCTCAGTTGAGATGAAAAGTAGCCTTCTTAATGAATCTAAGAAACTGTGAAGAGCTGTACTAAATGCATACATATGTAAGACAGTATTGGTATCAATTGACATAAAGATTGGAGAATTTATGATAGGAACTTCAAAAATAATTCATATGCAATATGTTAGGGCTGTTGGAAGGATGACAAAGCTGGCATATTTCCTGCCTATGAGACAGCCTGCCAGTGTACCACCATGAAGTGTTCTCACAGAGTAAGGCAGCTCCAGAAGCAAAAGGGATCCGAGGAGCAAGAAGAATGGTGAAGATGATATCTCAGACCTAAATGTCATCCTAGGCTTCCACTTGATCCTCAGAAGACCTGCAGCTCTGTCATGTCAAATAGTGGATTTGTAGGCTATTCTACTGCTGCTGCTCTTTCAGTCCCCCCAAACACCATAGACTGGGTGAACTATAAAAAATTCTTTTTCTCACAGTTCTAGTGGCTGATAAGTCCGAGATCAAAGTGTTGGAAGATTCATTGTCTTGTGAGAGTCAGTTTTTGGCTCATAGATGGCAGTCTTCTTGCTCTGTCATCACATGATCGAAGGGAGAAAAGATATGTCTGGAACCTCATTTATAAGGGCATTATTTCTATGCATGAGGGTTCCAACCTCCAGACCTGAACACCTCCAAAGGCCCCATCTCCAATACCATCACATTGGGGATTAAGTTTCAACATGATGAATTTAGGGGGGACACAAACATTCAAGCTGTAGCACAGGGTAACTTTGGAATCCTCTCCATAAGTTCTGTAGGAATTTGACTAGTCTCAACAACTGGAAACTTTTTTGTAAATTTATAAACTTATATATCAGGTTATGTTGGCTTCTGTCTTCAGCTTTGTCCCAATATTTCATGAAACAGAAAATATATCCTTGGACATAGTGTTATATATAGAAAAAAATTTTCTTTTAGTTATAAATGGTTCAATGATTGTCTCATGTCCATACTATTTTACTTCATTTACACTGTTTCTACATAATATCCAGCAGTAAGATTACTCCTCAAATGATATGCACATTAAAGTGTGTGCTGCTTATTACCAAGACTCTTTTTAAAAGAAGTTTACCAGTTGTCACTGTAAATTTTTTACAATTTTTTTTTATTTCTCCACACCTTGACACAGATATACATATTTTAATTACTAATCCATGGACATTCAATATGATTTTTCTTAACTAAAATATTTTAAAGTATTTGTTTCAATTGTTTTATCTTATGTATTATCTTTATAAGGCAGTTTTATTTTCTAGGTTATGAAATCATCCAAATTCATAGAAGAATGCTAGGGAGACCAAGGATGGTGGAGGAGTATGTGAAAGCTACACTAACCTCCTCCCAGGACCAAAACTGGAATTACAACTAAATTGTAGAGAAATCATCCTGAATAACTAACTAATCCCTAATGAGGAAAAAAGCCTTAAAACCACAGACAGACAGAAAAAAACACTTCACCACAAAAGTGACTGGTAGGGAGTGCAGAGGAGATGCACGAGCACTGGCTGGGCTCCCATGGGTGGCAGCTGAAGTGCTGGAGGGATATTTCAGCTGCTATGGGGTTCCCACTGAGAAGTGTGGGTGTAAACCACAAACTGAGCTCCCCAGATTATAGCACCAGATCTGGGAAAGGAACCCAAATAACACACATTTGTGAAAAACAGTTGGGTTTCTGTCCATGGAGAGATGCCTGGAGACTCAAAGAGATGGCTGGAGATGCAGAGAGCCTCTTAAAGGGCCAACACACAAAATTCCATTTGCAGCCACTTACCTTGTGCTCTGGCAGAGGAAGTTCAGAATGGACTAGAGATGCGTGAGGAGAATCTGGGGCTGGTGGCCCCGGGGGGCGGGGGGGGGAACTAAAGGAACACCCTTCAGGATTTCTGTGCTGAGTCATTCCCCACACTGCAGAAGCCATCTTTCTCATGCAGAGCACACCCCTCCAAGTAGCATCAGCCTGAGGGGAAGCAATAGCCCTGCCCACAGAAATTACTCTGCCTTACTCTGTGGTGCTTGTGCCATGCTGCGGAGGAGTACAGCTAGAAGAGTTTCACTCCTTAAGCAAACGGAAAGCCTACCACCAGAGACAGATCTCTGGGAATTCTGAGACTGTAGCTGACTCTCTCCCAGGCCTGGTACTGATAGAAGCCAGCTTTGCTATGCAGCTTCATTCTTTCTGCACACAAAGGGGCCCAAGAAAAGGAACCATATGTGGTGGTTCACTTATAGCTCCAAACAGATTTCCAGGACCAGTCACAGTCAGGTCTTGACTAAGGCTGTCAAAATAGGGCGCAATTCAAAATAACACTGGAAATCCTAGCCACACCAATCAGACAAGAAGAAGAAATAAAAGACATCCAAATTGGAAAGGAAGAGGTAAAACTCTCCTTGCAGATGACACACACTGCACATACAGAATCCCAAAGATTCTACCAAGAAACTGCTAGGACTGATAAACAAATTCAGCAAAGTATCCAGATACAAAATTAATATCCAGAAATCAGTTGCATTCTATATGACAATAACAAACTAACAGAAAAGGAAATATAAAAATGTAACCCCATTTAGAATTGCTTCAAAAAGAATAAAATACCTAGGGATAAATCTAACCAAGGATATAAAAAACCTGTACTTGGAAAATTATAAGAAACCAAAGAAAATAATTGAGAAGATACAAATGAGTGGAAGCAGATACCATGTTTATGGGTAGAAAGAATTAACATCATTAAAACGTCCACAGTATGCGAAGCAATCTATAGGTTCGATGCAATTCCTGTCAAGATTCCAGTGACATAGTTTAAAAAATTATATAGAATCACAAAAGGCCCCACATAGTAACAGTGATCCAGAAAAAAATTAACAAAGTTGGAGGAATCATGTCATTTAATAGAAAACTATGCTACACGGCCATCATAATCAGAACAACATGCTACAGATACATAAATCAATGGAACAGAATAGAGAGCCAAGAAATAAGCCCCCACTTTCACAGTCAATTAATATTTGACAGAGGAAGTAAACACATACAATGGACTAGAGATAGCTTATTCAATAAATGGTTTGGGAAAAATAGGGTAGATATGCACAGAAAAATGAAGCCAGACCACCTTCTTACACCACATAGAAAAATAAATTCGAAATGGATTAAAGGCTTAGATGTTAGACTCAAAACCATAAAAATCCTAAAAGAAAACATAGGCAGAAAATTCATGGGCGTAGCTCTTAGCAAGAAAAACAAAAGTAAACAAATGGGACTACATGAAACTAAAAAGATTTTGCACACAAAGTCAATCATCAACAAAATAAAAAAAAACCCAACTCACAAAATGAGAGAACACATTCACCATTACATCTGATAAGGGGTTAATATCCAAAATTTATAAAGAACTTATAAAACTTAATATCAAAAAAAAATAAACTCAGATAAAAAATGGGCAAAGGACCTGAATAGACACTGATCCAAAGAGGACATACAAAAGGCCAATAAACATATGAAAAGATGCTCAATGTCGCTAATTATCAGAAAAATGCAAATTGAAACCACATTGAGATATCACCTCACACCTATCAGCACAGCTATCATCAATAAATCAACAAATGAGAAGTGCTGGTGAGGATGTGGAAAAAGGGGAACTCTTTTGTACAATTGGTAGGAATACAGATTGCTGCAGCCACTGTGGAAAGCAGTATGGAGATACTTCAAAAAATTAAAAATGGATCTGCCCTTCAACCCAACTATCCCACTTCTAGGAATATATATGAAGAAACACAAATACCAATTTAAAATACCAATTCAAAAGAAACTAAAGCACTCCTATGTTCATCACAGTGTTATTTATAATTACAAGATATGGAAGCAGCACAAGTGTTCATCAATAGATGAGTGGATAAAACAATGATGGGACATTTGCACAATGGAATGAGACTCGGACATAAAGAAGAAGAAAGTTTTACTCTTTGTGACAGTATGGATGGACCTGCAGCACCTTATGCTAAGTGAAATAAGCCAGTCAGATAAAGGCAAATACAATATGATTTCACTCCTATGTGGAATCTAATACACGAACTGAACTAATGAGCAAAATAGAGACAGACACAAATAGAAACTAGGGTGACAGCTAAGGCAGGGGACGGTAGACAGTAGAGGGATTGATCAAAATGGGGAAAGCTCTCATGGACATGACAACAGTATGGGAAGGGAACATAAGGGCACTAAATGTAACAGAAAAAATACAATTTAAAAACCATTAAGAAAAAATAAGAATGCTAGGAGAATTATAGTAACATATATGTTAACTGGAGTCTCCCTTACTTTTTTTCCTGTGGCTTTCTTTTTCTTTGACATTGTCATTATAATGCAATTTGTTTTCAAAATATGTTCTGCTTTTGTTTATATTCATGTTGGGATTTGGCAAGTTATAAAAGAAATAAAATCGCATAATAGGAATTATTTATTAATGAAAAAGTTTTACCATTGAGAAGTACAATTGAAAAGTACTTCCATCATGCCAACATATGAGTATAATGTTTAATGAATAAGATAACATAAGAAAATTAGTTAATCTAAAGCTCAATGTTTTTATATTTTATAAAGTTTCCAAAATGAAATTCAGTATTAATTAGTATTGTAACCAAAATCCACACTTACTATGGACAAATTACAGACTTCAATAAAATGAGGGGAAAGGTAAATATTAAATGTGAACAACTTAACTCTTAAATGTATTTAGCTTGTTTTCAAGGATACTACACAAATATATAATTTAATGTTTTACTTTAATTGTCTTCATTTTTACATCTCTGTGTGGATGTTCAAATTTTTCTTCGAACAGTTGTAATATGGGGGGCAACCAAAAAATCAGAATTTATTTACAAAAAAGTTGTATATTTATTCTTTCGTGTTTAAACTTCTGTCACATTCAAAGTACTCTCAATTGGATATGATATACCTATTGAGACATTTTGTCCACTGCTCAAAACAGTTTCTGAACTTGTTGATTTTGATACTTATAGTGGTGTTTTTGGTCAAAAGCTACTGAACACTCAGCATGGTGTGGGCAGGTGCACTCCTAAATCACCCATCTTGCAATGGGCAAACACTTGAAAGAGTCTTCAAAACAATTCACTAAACTCCAAAGGCAGCCTCTAATAACAATGCCAACTGGTATACTGATACAGATGGGTTTCTAAAACACTCACCTAGTGGGGGAAGCCTGTACTACAGGGGGTCTGCCCTCCAAAAGATAATTTTTGTTTTTTGGGCGTACCCCCTCATACTTTAACCCAACTTTGAAAAGTAGTAATAATAAGCCAGTCTAAATCCTAAAAGCTGGCAGATAAAAAATTGAAAGAAATGGGCATGAGTAAAGAATTCAATAACACAAGTTTCCTAGAATCATAAACCATTTAACATAATTTATGCTCTTATGTACAGAATGGGAAGTGTTGCTTACTGCCATCTGTAAGATGTGGAGATATATACAATAGGATGGTCACATACCATCAAACATACCATTAGACATTTGGAATATACTAATAAGTGTTTAAGAATAATTAATAGTACTTCATAAGATGATTGAATATTGGCACACTTGGTTAAAATCCATCTCGTAAATTTGTTACGATTAATATTACTTAGTTTTCTATTTAAAGGGAAAAGAACTAGCCTAAAATAAAGTGACTAAGATTTATAGATTCAATCAGCATTAGTATTTATTACTTTATTTATGTTCCATAAAGTTTTGCATGACCATTTGAATATTAACTCAGGTAGATCAAATTTTAAGTTTATCTTGGACAATATTAAACATGACTATCAAAATTCAGTTTAAGTATTTTGGAATACATCAGGTAAACAAAATATTTTCCAACTGAATTTAATATCCATTGATTTCCTAACTGAAACAAATAATAATAGAATTGCTAATGAGTAAGCCAATTTTTTGGTAACATTGGCATTTCATATCAAAAAGCTACATGATTGGATCCTTGGCCACTATTTTAAGCTCATGTGTGTAAAACAGTTCTTTTCATTTATCCCTTTTTATAGCACAAAACCCTCACTGAAATTATATTTATATTTATTTGTTTATCTATTTATTATCTCTCTCCCCTATCATGGAAGCATTTTTTCCATTTTATCCTCAGACCCATACCTAGAATGATGGTGGCACATTGTAGACACTCAATACTTGTGAAAGAATGAATTCATAGCCATAATATAAATAGCCTTGGAATTGATGGGAATCAGATTGACAGCTGTACATGACCTTCAATGTGCTAGACATGCTTACATAAACACATTCTTTTTTTATGAAATACATTCTTGGTGTTCCTTTTGTGTATGGAGAGCCAAAAATATCATATTGTTTCAAATAAATAATTCTACCTATTTTCAATTCAAGGTAATTACCTAAATTCTGTTAGTAAGAAAGCTCTCAAAAACAAAGCAAGGGCAAGTCATTTTGTTTTTATTTGAACTGCCCATTCTCCAGTCATCCTGCCCTACCTCTTGAACCTTCATACTTAGGAACATATTTTGTCTTTCCTCCCATTGTCAAAAATAATGTTCAGATATGATAGTGATTGTTAGAAATATTACTATGACAAATCATTTCAAATTGTGCAATAGCCAAAGCACATAAAAATACATCATGGTAATAAATCTTTTTTCCTACTCTTCAAAATATCATATTTGCCCTAACAACTTTTCAGACAATAGCTGTAATAAGTTAACTTTCGAGCATAAGTTGCATATCTTTTACCAGAAAAGTGGTGTGTGTTTTGGATCTTAAAGTTATTCTTTATATATTTAAAGAATTCTGGATAATACTCCTTTGGGTTGTTCTGACCTGACTGATAATGAATTTTATATTCTCCTACAGTGTTTATTTGCCTGGGCCTGCAATAAATTAATTACCAGGAAATGTATGAAAGTGTACTTTTGTATAATTCCTGGTTTCTTCCTCCTGAATGTATTTGGATAATTACTAAAGTATATCACATGGTTTGGGGGTCATATGTATTGTATTCTCCTAATCATGGATCTTATTCTATATGAGGATTGATGGTAACCTTCTCTTAGCCAATCTTTCAAACTAAAAGAGTGATTAGAGTGATTCCTTAATGCCCAACTCTCCCTCATTTCCTGTACCAAATGAGTCAATACATACTCTCAGTTCTGCTTACAGAATATCTCTGACATCTATTTCCTTCTCCAGCACTATGACCTCTTTTAAAGATTGACTCATTCTAGCCTCACAGTGGTGCGTCCATCTGGCTTCTCACTGCACCATCCCTTCTCCATGAAACCAGAGAGGGGTCAGCTCGAAATCATGTCCCAAAGTCTTGAAAGGCAGTAGGATTTGGGAATGGTTAGTCACCTTGCTAGTATCAGTATAAACTAAGCTGCAGAGACGCCACACAAGGCAGGAGAGTCTAAGTTGTGATACCAGAGAGGCAGGGTTTCAGATCCTGTCTCTGCTTCTACAGTGGTATCATGTTGGGCAAGTTTACCTCTCTGGACACATATTTAACTTTCAGATAATAATTCACATTTATAGGGTTGTTGTGTAAACTAAATAAAATCACTTGTACTGAAAGATATTTCCTGGCATGTGTTGGATTCTCACCAGATGTTAGTTCTCGTGCATTCTCCTACCACTTTTAGGCACCATCATGTTACTCAGAACACACCTGCAGAAACTTCCTTAGCCCTTTCCTACTGATAGATACATTTTGCATAACAAAGACTTCCTTATTTCTAAATGAGGATAAAGGAACCTGAATGAAATCCTCTTCCGTCTACGGAAACCATTTGCTTCTGCAAATCTTCATTCTAGAATAGTTGAAAACCATTTATCTTCCTATTATTCTCTAGCTTTAATATGCATCAATGATTCCCTTAGCTTACAAATAAAAATACAGATTTCTTAGCCTTCCCTACTCTATCCTGGCATATTTTTAAAAAACTCAGCTCTGATACTCATTCCTTTTAACTATTTGGCATTCAAATAAAGTTCATGGGCTTTACTCCTTTGTGCTCTGCATGGCCATTCTGTCCAATTAGAATGCCATTCCCTCCTTATATATCCATTAAAAGCTTAATATTCTCAGATAAATTCTTCTATAAAGCTTTGTCAACCCTTGGTGCATCTCAGGAAGTGAGTTTTTCCTAGCTTAGTGTTCCCATTTTGCTTTCTAAAAAATATTTTTTTAAATTATAGTTGGCCTGCAATATTACATTAGTTTCAAGTGTGCAGCCCCATGATTAGACACATAAAACTTATGAAGTGATCACACCAATAAATCTCATACACATCTGATACCACATATAATTATTAAAATATTGACTTTATTCCCTAGTCTGTACCTTATATCCCTATAATGATTCAGTAACAACCAATTTGTACTTCTTAATCCTTTTGCACCCATCCCCCTCAAGGCTCCTCTCATTTGGCAACCATCAAAATGTTTTCTGTGTATGAGCCTGTTAGTTTATATTATTCTTTGGATTCTACATATAAGTGAAATCATATGGCATTTGTCTTCCTCTCTCTGACTTTCTTCACTCAGCAAAATATTCTCTAGGTCCATCCATGTTGTGGATGGCAAGATTTCATTATTTGTTATGGCTGAATCATATTCCATTATACAAGGGCGGGCAATAATATCTTTATAGTTGTGAATTTACAAACACAATTTATTCTTGTATTATTTATGAATTATATTAATTCACTTGTATTATAGCTGTAAACCTACTTTTGCCTACCCCCATGTATATGCACCACTTCTTTATGCACTCATCTACTGATAGACATTTAGGTTGCTTTCATATCTTGGCTATAATAAATAACGCTTCAATAAACACATGGGTGTATATCTCTTTTCAATTTAATGTTTTGGTTTTCTTTGGATAAATACCCAGAGGTAGACTTGCTGAGTCCTTCTTTGTCTCTTCTTATAGTTGTTTTAAAGTCTATTTTGTCTTGTATAATATTTGCCACCCTAGTGTTTTTTGTATCCATTTTCATGAAATATCTTTTCCATCCCTTTATGTTTGGTTTGTGTGTGTCTTTCAGTCTGATGTGAGTCTCTTGTAGAGAGATTATGTAAGGGTTTTGTTTTGTTATCCATTCAGTCACCATACATCTTTTGATTGAAGGGTATAATCCATTTGCATTTAAAGCAATTATTGATAGATATGTATTTATTGACTTCCTCCTCCTCCTCCTCCTCTTCTTCTTCTTCTTCTTCCTCTTCCTCTTCCTCTTCTTCTTCTTCAAGAAGACCCTTTAACATTTCTGGAATACC
This sequence comes from Glossophaga mutica, assembly GCA_039655065.1. Lineage (NCBI taxonomy): Eukaryota > Metazoa > Chordata > Mammalia > Chiroptera > Phyllostomidae > Glossophaga > Glossophaga mutica. Next base: position 149,724,975 of record CM077304.1, on the reverse strand, counting down.
TGTTTGGTGGTGATGAATTTCTTTAGCTTTTACTTATCTGAGAAGCTCTTTATCTTTCTTTGATTCTAAATAATAGCTTTTCTGGGTAGAGTATCTTGGTTGTAGGTCCTAACTTTTCATCACTTTAAATGTTTTTTGCCAGTCCTTTCTAGCCTACAAAGGTTCTGCAGGGAAATCAACTGATAGTCTTATAGGAGCACCCTTGTAAGTAACTAACATCTCTTCTTTTGCTGCTTTTAAGATTTCACTTTGTTTTTAACTTTTGCACTTTAATTATAATGTGTCTTGGTGTGGGCCTCTGGGTTCATATTGTCAGGGACTCTCTGTACTTCTTTGACTTGTATGTCTATCCCATTAACCAGGTAGGGAAATTTTCAGTCATTATTTTTTCAAATAGGTTTTCAGCTTCTTACTCTCTCTTTTCCTTCCTACAACCACATTAGTTTTCTTTTTTAATCTTGTTCCTTTTTTGGTATTCTGATTGGGTGTTTTTTGTTTCATTATCTTCCAAATGGATGACTTGATCCTCTGCTTTATCTACTCTACTTGATTCCCTGTAATATATTCTTCATTTCGATTAGCGTATTTTTCATTTCTGAATGGTTCTTTTTTATGGCTTTTAACTCTATTCTTATGTTTCATATCTCTTTTTTGAAGTTCTTGCTAAATTCTCTCATTCTCCCCCTAAGTTCATTAAGCATCCTTATAACCAGTGTTTTGAATTTTGCATTTGATAGATGGCTTGTTTTCCATATTTTTAGTTATTTTTCTGGAGTTTTGTTCTGTTATTTTATTTTGGACATGTTTCTTTGTCTCCTCATTTTGGCTGCCCCGTGTGTCTGCTACATCATCTGGTCTTGGTAGAGTGGCCTTATATACCACGTGTCCTGTAGGGGCCAATGGCTCAGCCTTCCTAGGCACCTGAGCTGGGCCTTCCAAGTGTACCGCCCTTGTATGGGCTGTGTGTATCCTTGTGTTATAGATTAGCCTTGATTGCTATTGGCACCTCGATGGAGGGGATTTACCCACCAGCCTATTGTCTGCATGGACAATGGAAGATCTACAGTGCCGGGGATGACTCCTACTGGATGACTCCAGCAGAACTCACTTCAGCAGGGCTCAATACCTACCAAGTCTATTCCTTGATTATGTCACTTATGTAGATGGTTAGGGGTGCTTTGGCATGGTTTGAAGTTGTCCACAGGGTGCACATTCTCTGGGGCACTTAAGAGGTGTAGGCCAAGGTCAGCTACCACCTGTGTCATGCCTAAGCCACCCAGCATGAGCTACAAAGTGGGTTATGGCTGCTACTTGTGGTGGGATTGGAGGTGTCCAGGAGATGCCAAGCTGCAAACGAAGTACATCTGCTACTAGTTCCAGGCCTGGGGCCACTTAGCAGGAGGTAGTAGGCATGCCCAGGCCAGGTGCTGCTCTTTTCCGAGATTTTAGGATCAGCAGTACAGACCAAGACAAACCATTTGTATGGAAAAGCCATGGGAAAGGGCTTGAGTGGCCCTGGAAGTTGGGTAGGGCATGGTCTTAGAAAATCACCAGGGTGGGGAGAACAACATTAGCCAGGCTGGAGAAGACTAAGATATGGTGTCTGCCTGCCAGCTCTGTGAGGAGAGGACTCAGCAAAGAAAAAATGCCCTCTGCCGGCACTTCTATCTAGAAGAAAGCTGACTCCTCAACACGCCTCAATCCAGAAAATTCAGTTCTTGCTTATATGTCCTGGTGCCTTTTGAGCTACTTTCTCAACCCCGGAGCTCAAAGAGTGAGTCTGAGAAACAGACTCACTTGTGTGGACCTTTAAGAGGCACGTCTAGGACTCTAGAAGCCCTCCATCTACCTCAGCCACAATCTCCACTAGTTTTTACAGCCGAAAGTTGTGGGACTTTTCTTCCTAGCACTGGAACCCTGGGCTGTGCGCCCTGGTATAGGGCTGATACTCCACACCCTTGATGAGGGGACTGAGACTTCCCCCCTAATTTTTAACAACCACGCATGGCTGTGGGACTACTCCGTTTTGCATCTCTACCCCTTCCTAGCAGTCTCACTGCGGCTTCTCTATATTCTTAGATTTAGAACTTCTGTTCAGCTAGGTTTTAGGCAGTTCTGAATGATGATTGTTCTGCAGCACAGTTCTGCTTTTGAAGTGGTTGTGGGAAACTCTGAGTTCCATGTTTACTCACACCACCATCTTGACCAGAAGCCTGAATTATGCTTTGGTATATCTTTATAAGCATGTATCTTATCATGTTGGTACTATTTGTATACTATTTGTCTTATCCGCTATTATGTGCTATATTTTGCAGTGTATAATGCGTACTTTTCCCCCCAAATTTTTGAGGGAAAAATAAGGATGCACATTATACATGGGTAGTGCTAATTCCATAGCTATTTAAATGTTTTTAATTCTTTTATTTTTGCTTATGCATTAAAAGTGTAACTCTAGAAAACAGTAATGATATATGTATGTAAAATAATACCCTGGAATGTGATAGTCAGTTTTGTTTCTATAAATAAATAAATAAATAAATAATTGAATTGAAAAGTTAAAACAAAAGATTTTTTCCCTGAAAATTTGGCCCCAAAACGTGGGTGTGCATTATACATGACAAATATGGTAAATTCTTTGGATGGATAGCAGTATCACAGTACCTAGACTGTGCTTGAAGGTCCATAAAATATTAATGGGTAATTAAGGTGTTACTATCACTACTACTAAAAATCTTTTCTTTTCCTAGATTTTCTTTGTCAGACTGTGCTATCATTTTGTATTCTATATCATAAACAAATATGATTTATATGCAATTGTTATTTTCATAAAATTCAGAACACTAAGATTTAAAAACCTAGATGCATACTCGGTATGTGTACTTATCTTATTTGCATAAAAATAACATTCTACTATTGAGATTTTAAAGCTGAGAAATTTCAAAACCTCCTTCTAAAAAGCCTTAGAAAAATTAATTATATTTTAGGCAGTTTATTAAATAAATAAATTGGAAAGCAATGAAGCATAATTTTAATAACCTTCAAAATAAACCCTCATTCCCAAAGTTCTTTCATATTGCAAGTTTGTTTCAGAAAATATATATCCCTACCTTGATAGCCCTGACGGGGGAAAAACTTTACTTGGAAAAAGATGAAGAGGTATTAGAATAACTGGCATCCAGCTATTGTACCAGATTTAACCTCGTACATCCAGGCTGAAGGGGACCACACATACCTAGGATCTATATTCTCTCCTACAGTAACTTAACTTCTATGGTTCCCTGCATGTGATCTTCAGCACTGAGGTCAAGGTCAGAGAGAAGAGAGCATTTAAACATCTAGCCAATAAGCCTACCTTACAATAAACCAGAAGATTTGAATATTTTTAATCTTCCATTAAAATTCCATCTAGGAATGGGGAGGGCAATTGTAATGTCCCTCCCCATATTTGTGATGTGTTTTCATTATTTACATTAATTTAAGTTCCTTTCATAAGCTCTGCCCATCTCTTAAGAAATCTGATAGGTTATCATGTCTCTACATTCTTCAGTTTATGCTTGAGAATTTTCAAAACCCCACTTTATAAAATAACTGATAAAGTGGGAAATTTGCATTTTCTGACATAAGCTGAGGGTGTCATTCAAGTGTAATTAGGCGTTAAAAAATAAAGTCTCATGCTTGAGAAAAGATAAGAATATTTTAGGCCCTTTTTGTTACTTGAAAAATAATTTTATAATAAATTAAGTTTAAGTATAAATACAAATCAATTATCTGTTACAATGGTGAATGGAAAATTGAAATGTACAGATAATCCAAAATTTTATTTTAAAAAGCACTTTGAATCTTTGTTCCCAATGAGCTTCTTAACATTGCTCAGAGCTGAGAATTAATTTGTCTATTTTTTTCAAGATTTTATTTATTTATTTCTAGAGAGAGGAAGAGAGGGAGAAAAGAAGGAAGGGAGAAAGAAAGGGAGAGAAACATCAGTGTGTGGTTGCCTCTCACGTGGCCCCCAACTGAGGACCTGGCCTACAAGTCAGGCATGTGTCGAGCCAGCAACACTTTGGTTCACAGGCTGGCACTCAATCTGCTGAGCCACACCAGCCAGGGCTGGATTCTGTTTTTTTCACTTTGACACCTCAGCCCTGTTGGATCAGCAGTAAATCAGACACTAAGTAGAGAGTGGTGAAAAAAGAATGAAATCAGAAAACAACTTGAATCAAACACAAAATTCATAACTAAGCCTTGAAAATTTAACAAGAAATAAATCTTCATTTTGGTTTTATAATATAAACAGACATCCTAAGAACACAGCACAGAACATGTTGAGTGTGAATTTTCTAAAAAGAATCCTCTCCATTTAAAAGTACACATTAATTCTTTTTGTTTTAACTTTCTAGATCAAAAAGTAAAACTAACTCTTTCATATTTTGTCAAATCCACTCCCTTCCAAGCAACAAAGCAAAACAAAACAAACAAAAAAACACTTTCTCTGTTTCTCTTCTGTATTTTTGAAGTGCTATTTATCAACAGAAAACCACTGGCAGATGTTGTTCCATTCCAAAGTTGGACAAGTAATGTTTTTTATTTGCTGTGCAAAATCAGCATGCAAAACAAAAACAAAAACAAACATAAAAAAGGCTTTAAAGTCTGGTTCTGCCTCTCTGTTTGGAAAGGATCACCACCCAACTAGAGCGAACACAGCACCAACCACAGATGGCTTCTTTTACAAGCTCACCAACACTTCCTTCTGTGTACTGCAAAACGTCAGTTTGTCTCCAAACTCCAATGTTTGGGTTGGGTGACTTCATGAGAATGACCTACTGATTTCTGAAAGGATTTAATTCATTATCGTTTGTATGTAACATATAGAAACATCTGAAATTCAGGATTGAAATTGTCAAATGAATATAAGTGATATGTTGAATGTGCCTATAGAAATTATCATCTTTCATAATAAGCTAAAACTGAAATCTTCCATTCGTAAGAAGGCATTTGGACCACTACCTCTCACAATCACTTTCCTGGGAGATCCATTTCCTTAAGGGATCCCTTAATTACATCTGCACATCCAATCTACCTTGAATAGGGCTGAGAAGCAACGTACATTTGACCTCCATTCACCGAGAATGTAATCAGTACTCTTTGTTGCTTCAAGTAAACAAGGCACGCCATTATTCTCATGGAACTAATAAATCAGTCCTCCTCTGGAAATGGAATTATTTATGTAAATTGTCTGTGAAAATGATGGAGACATTCTTATTTAATCAAAGATATATTCAATTTGTAAATACTTTGAAGATTATTGATATCCTCAATGAAACTAATAATTAATATTTGGAAAAGAAATATACCTATGACTTCAATGAAATGACTACTATTCTGTGTTCAAATTTTTTAACCAACACATAATCTTTAGTCTGGCATATGTAATAGTATTCTCCTAATTTAAGCAAAGTTAACCTTTAGTCTTACATACAAAATAGAGTCCTATTATTAGATTTGATAATGATGGAAAACATACAATTTTTACAAAGAAATTGAAAGAAAATGAATTTTTTTAAATAATTGGGCAGAGTATAAAAAAAATTCCCTTGAGCATTTAATGTAAACACAAGTCTTTCTGTGCTGTATTTGTTACTTTAGAATACAGTTCTAAAGGACCTGTGGGCCCCTTGAAATTATGTGCAAAAATGTCATTTTTTTGTATGCATATATCAGTTTGGAGTAAAACAGCTTTTCTCAGAACCATGGTATAAATTCCACTTATTGTGTATACATTTCTCTAGCACATGTGTTTTTTTAATTTTTATTTTAATTGTTGATCTTGTACAGTTTTCTGTCTTTTACTCCCACCCCAGCCCACCACCCCAGGTCACCCCACCTCCCTCCCATTTCCACCCCCCATAGTTTTTGTCCATGTATCCTTTATACTTGTTCCTGTAAACCATTCCCCTTTTCCCCTGAAATTCCCTCCCCTCTCTCCTCTGGTGACTTTCAGCCTGTTCTCAATTTCAATGTCTTTGGTTATATTATGCTTGTTTGTTTGTTTTGTTGATTAGGTTCCTGTTAAAGGTGAGATCATATGGAATTTGTCTTTCACTGCCTGGCTTATTTTGCTTAGCATGATGCTCTCCAGTTCCATCCATGCTGTTATTTTAATACTGAGAAATATCCTTGTGTGTGGACTCTCTGAAATGTGTGAAGAAAATCAATGGGTCCATCAACATATGCACACAGATCTCCTTTCAGAACAACAGGCATATTCATGGTTATAACATGAATGATACATATTATAATGATACAGTTTATTACTCATTAGCTCTTTTTATTATGTTGTGGTTTACCATCATGAAGGTATTAATTTCTCATGATTTCTCTTGTTCCTTTTATGGAAAAAAATTCTTTAATAAAAGATAAGTATCTTGAATTAAAGGCAGCAAATCAATTTGCGTCGATCTCTTGAATGTGTTTGAAGTGACATCTTACTGAATCTTGGTTACTTTATTTTAAAACGCAGAAAATATTTTGGATGTTTAAAAAGAAAATGGGAAGAATAGCAAATAGAGAGCTGCAGCTGTGGGCACTGACATTATATTGGTACTTGTACCTTGAATTAGGAGACTCTGAGTCACTTGCTCTGGTAATTTAAGTTATATAAAGAAGTTCATGGATGAAAACCGGTATTACTTTTTAAAAAAATGCTTTGCTGTGGGAACTTTTTCTAAAAAATTATTATGGCACATGTATTGATATTTGAAATAGAAATGAGTTTTAAATAATATTGCATATAAATAAATGTTAGACACAATTCCTTGAAAAAAGGGACTGTGCAGTATCCTAAGTCTGGCATTCAATCAATAGTTGATGAATGAGAAAACAATTAATCAACATGTAAGGTAAATCCACAATTATCCTCTGGTTCCTGTGAGTAGTAAGAGTAGTGTGTGACCTCAGGATAACCTAAATAACCCTTTAGGCGTTCTTAAATATGTTATAGAAATTTGCTAATATGATAGACAAGTATTATAATACAGTAAAATGATAGCCTAACCAGAGTGAACAAAACATTTTTTGCATACAAAATACATAATAATGGTAAAAATATTAGTAACTAACTTTTAGAGGGTCTGTACATTAAGTTGTCTGAAGAAAAATTATTTAGGATATCTAAACAGCGCAAAGGGCCATGCTTTTAATATTTAAAAGGCCCATTTCAAACTATCTAATAATCTATAGAACATGCTTAATTAAATTCGCCGTTGGCTATTGATTAAAAAGCACAGACTTAGTGAAGTTACATTTTAATTTATAGATGGTTTTTCTAACACAGGTACAAGTAATTTCTTTTTTTCTTTTTTTTTTTTTATTGTTGTTCAGGTACAATTGTCTCCATTTTGCCCAACCACTCCCCTCTACCCCAGCAATCCCCACTTCCCACTCTGGATCCTACCCCACTTTGGCTTTCTATATAGGAGAAAAATAAACCCAATTGTTATGATTATTATCCCATAGGACATTAATCAGTTTTAAATCATACCTAGAAATCTTATACTAATATTATTTTTAAATGCCTGCAAGTACCCAGATCCTCAAAATGCTTTGAATCAATGTTGCCATCTGATCAGAGTACTCATTCATTAATGAGTTGAATAAAACCTTTGACATGTGTATTTTATTTGTATGAGGTGTGTTAACCTTCTGAAATTTACACAAGCATAACTCTTTTATTGTCCTTTGACTAATGTACTTTGCAGAGGCTGCATTTTTTACAAATTGAAGGTTTGGGGCAACCCTGCATGGAGCAAGCCTATAGTGCCACCTTCTCAACAGCATTTGCTCATTCATGTCTTTCACAGTTTGCTAATTCTCACAAAATTTCAAACTTTTTTTATTACTATTATACGTGTTACGCTGATCTGTGATCTTTGATGTTAAAAGGGCTAGACGCCCCCAGGAAAAAGATTACCATTCACTGAAGGCTCAGAAGTGGTTAGTATTTTTTAGCAATAAAGTATTTTACTCAAGATATGGACATTTTTTTAGACATAATGCTATTGTACACTTAATAGACTACAGTATAGAGTAAACATAATTTCTATATGCACTAGAGAACCAAAAATTTCATGTGATTAGCTTTATTGTAATATTTGTTTTATTGCCGTAGTCTGGAGCCAAACGCACAATATCTTTGAGGTACGCCTGTACTCAAACAATGGGTTACTGTAATCTTCACAGCCACATGAAATAGGTACTAAAATTACCCCATGCACGGTTACCATGACTAACAGTACTATAGGTGCTATTGTCATCCATGTAAGGACTGAGAAATAGGGAGGATAAGTGACTCATCCAGGGTCCACGCATGTGGTGAGAATCACAGGCTCTCTGATGCCAGGAGGCTGTGCTCGTAACCACTACGCTGTGATACCTGCCTGGAGACTACAAGAAAACTCACACTGAAGAAACTGAAGCTAAAAGCTATGTTTTTTTAAATTTTATATATTTATTTTTTAGAGACAGAGAATGGAGGAAGAAAGAGAGGAAGAGAAATATTCATCAGTTGCCCCATGCACATGCCCCAGCACAGAGCTGGGTTGTGAGGATCAAGCCCACAACCCAGCTCTGTGCCCTGACAGGGAATCAAAGTGGTGACCTTTTTTTTTTTTTTTTTTTTTTTTACCCGAGAGAGACTTGAGTGGGGGCTGGGGCCTCCAGAGCCCTCCCCTGAGATTGTTCCTTGGTTGGTTCTTGTTTTGCTCACAAGAGAAGGTCTTCAAATGAGAGATGAGCACATGTAAGTGGAAATGAGATAACAAGTTTATTTATGAAACACACTTGAGCAAAAAAGCTACAAGCAAGCACTTGCTAATCCGAGTGCCCCATGTATGGAGGAAATAAAGTTGTTAGTCAGTTTATTAGTAAGTTTGTTCTACACACTTGAGCCGAGGCTACGGGTGGGCACTTGGCTAATCAGAGTGCGCTCTTGGGGTTCGGGGGTTATATACTTTAGTCAGCTTCTAGGTACCCCCTCCTTCTTCCCTTTCCAAACCTTGGGAATACACAGCTGCAAAACTTTCTTTCACAGGTAGCAAAGACCTCTTAGTCTTATTGAAATTACTACAGAGGCTCCCTTTCCCAGCACAGAGTCTCAAGGACTCCCCTTCTCCTGGGCTATCCCTGATTGTGATGTAGGAAGACCTGATGATCTCAGGGGACCACGCTCAGGACTGCTGAGTCAATGGCTAATACATATCTTTCTCCTCCTCCCTGTCTTAGTTTACTACCCATCCTACCTAGCAGTAGTAGGAATGAGTGAGAGTAAAAAGGCTTACATTAGGAATCTGAAAACCACCGTCTGCAGGCCAAATGCATCCTCAGTCTGGGAATTAAGAATGGTTTTTACATTATTCAATGTTTTTTTAAAAATCAAAGATAATATGTAATGACACAAAAAATTATAGGAAATTCTAATTTCAGAATCCACAATTAAAGTTTATTTAATAACAACCATTCTCACTTGTTTAGGTATTGGCTATGGCCGCTTTTGTGCTGCAGTGATGAAGCTGAGTAGTTTCAGAAACCACATGGTCTGAAAGTTGAAATATTTACTATCTGGTCTTTTACAGCAGGGTTACTGATTTCTTGGTTGAGACAGATGAATTGTCTTGTGGATAATAGCTGTTCTAACAGGTGTGAGGTGATGTCTCATTGTAGTTTAATTTGCATTTCTCTAATAGCTAGTGAAAATGAGCGTCTTTTCATATTCTGTTGTCATCTTGGGAGACATCATATTTTGTATGTCTTCTTGGGAGAAGTGTCTGTTTAGGTTCTCTCCCCACTTTTTAATCAGATTGTTTATTTTGTTGTGTTGTATGAGTTCTTTATACATTTTCAATATTAACCCCTTATCAGAGATGTTGGTCGTAAATATCTTTTCCCATTTGTCAGGTTTCCTTTTTCATTTTGTTTTGGTTTATTTTGCTGTGCAGAAACTATATATCTTTTATCTTTTTCTACTGCCCATATTTGCCATTTACTTGGCATCTATAATGCTGAGAAAGAGTTCATTTGATATTTTCCACTTTTTAATTTATTTCTCAAGTGTTACCATCACTAAACTAAAATTGTTTTCACCAAAATTATCGTGGCCATGCATTTGCCAATTCCAGCAGATGCTGTGGATCCTCATGCTATTTAAAAACTCATTAGCTAATTTGGCTGTCAAGACTGACCACTCACATACTCTTGAATCCTTTCCACCCCTGATTTCCATAAATAAGGATTTAATTATCCTCCTGATTCCATTCATTTTTGCTGTGTTCAGCCCTCATCCCACTTCCCAGTGGCTTTCACCCCATCACTGCATTATGCCCGATGGAGTCACCAAGCTAGCAAATCACTCAGCTGGAAGTTGAACACAGCTCTGGTCTGAGACCCACAAGTTTCTATTATAAACACTGTAGAAAATGTAATATTGTATTTGTCATTTTGAATCTTCAGTCTATATAAGGGCTCTAAAACAGAAGGTATATTGTCATACATAGTACTTTTTACTGACTAAGACACAAAATAAATTTTCAGGGGTCTATATAGAAAAATCCAGTCAAAAATGTATGTAACTGCTCTAATTCCTTTCTTCTTTCTAAGTCTGACACTTCTTCAATTATTTTGGCTGGTGCGTTTATTAGAATGTTTTCTTGCCTTTACATTTTGAATATTTAAATTTGTTACCAAAATATAACAGGCAGGGGAGGTGATTGAACACAGAAGACTTTTTTATTGTATGAAAGATGGACTTTGAAACTTCAAAAAGGGATTTATTTGCCATTTCTGTTATAGGGCTGAATATTTTTTAAATTAAAAATTAAATTCATGAGTGAAGGTTTCAAGTTATTTAATGATTTTGCTTATTTGGTAATAATGATCCTTTTTATCATTTTAAAATAACTAGTAGATTCATAAGAAGGTACAAAATAGTAGAAAGAGATCCTATGTATCCTTCACCCAATTAGCTTCATTAAAATGTGCTTACATAATCCTATGCCATTTTATCAAATGTGTAGATTCATGTAACTATCACCACAAAAAAAAGATTCAAAACTATTCCATCTGTATAAAGATTCCTTTCATGATTTTCTCTCTCCCAACTGTTAACACCTGACAGCACTGCTATGTTTTCCTTCCCTATCATTTTTTCATTCTGAGGTTTATGTAAGTGAAATTTTATCATATGCAAAAATATGAGGCTGTCCTTTTTCACTCAATGTAATTCTCTTGAGATCCATCCAATAGTTTGTATGTATCAACAGTTTGTTCCTTTTTATTGCTGTGATTGACTTTTGTTGTGAAATGTTGTATATTTAAATTGTTGCAGTATCATTCTTTTGCATGTGGCTTTCCAGTTTTCCCAGCACCATTTACTGATGAGGCTTTCTCTTTTCCATTGTGTGTTGTTGGCTCCTTCATGGAAAATTACGTGCCCATATACATGTAGTTTTATTTCTGGGCTCTCAATTCTGTTCCATTGTTCTGTGTGTCTGTTTTTCTGCCAATACCTTACTGTTTTTATTAATGTTGCCTTGCAGTATTATTTGAATCAGGGAGTATGATAGATACCTCTGGCTTTGTTTTTTTCTCAGAATTGCTTTGGCTACTCAGGTCTTTTGTGCTCGTACACAAATTTGATGATTATTTTTGTTCTTTTTCTTTGAAAAACGCCATGAGGATTTTGATGGAGATTGCATTAAAGCTGTATATTGCTTTCAGTAATATGGCTATTTTCAGTATGGTTTGTCACCATACACAAAAATTAACTCAAAATGGATCAAAAGCCTAAATATAAGAACTGATACAGTAAATTGCATGGAAGAAAACAAAGGTACCAAACTCATGTGTGTATGGATATAATACAAATATATTTAAGTAGAAAGTGGAAAATGAATTTGGATTTGTGCTTTCTAAATGTGCCTGTGATAATCATATAAAACTTTTTGAAATTATATATGCTATGAATCTGTTCTTGGCTACCTATAGATTTCAACAAAAATAGTTCCTTTACTAAAATTTAAAAGTATACTGGAAGTCAAAATTGGTGACATTATCTGCAATCTAGGTGTAAATATAGTGCATGGTATTAATTATTGTAAATAGTTGAAATTTTATTTGTCACAATAAACATTTTTGAAACTATTCAATTAAAATATTCACCGTGAGTTATATTTAATCACAATTTGCTTCCTATTTTTACTTTTACAATGCAATTCTATTTCCTCTTGATCTCTTACTAATGTATAATTTCCTTAAAACACTGTCCTTGTATGTAAAATATGTGTGTACCTCAAGGATGTTGTAAAGATTCAATGAGATGAGCTTAAAGTGTTTAGAATAGTACTTAGTACAAAATCAGTAGTCAAGAAATGTTACAATCCATAATTCATATTATTATCTAAGGAACTGAAAGGGATGTATTCATAAAATTGTGAATAACTAAATTCACAATACAAAAAATTCATATTTGTATCCTACCACCTGCCATGTCCCAATTATAATGAAAAATATTTTATTTTTAGATCTTAAGTTGGCCCAAGACTTTGAAGTCTCCTAACCACAAAAGATCTAATTTTTAAAATTTAAGTCTAGAGAACATAATTTTTGTTCCAAATGAAAATAAATTTTCTGACTGTGATTATGAGGTTAAAGAAATTTTGGCTCTGGCTAGCGTAGCTCAGTGGATTGAGCGTGGGCTGCAAACTAAAGGGTCGCAGGTTCAATTCCCTGTCAGGGCACATGGCTGGGTTGTGGGCTAGGTCCCCAGTGGAGGCCACGTGAGAGGCAACCACACATTGATATTTCTCTCTCTCTCTTTCTACCTCCCTTCCCCTCTCTAAAAATAAATTTAAAAAAATCTTTAAAAATATTTGTATGTACCTACGTTTGAAATGCAACAAGAAAAATGTTTGGCAGTTAAAAGCTCCTTTCTGTTGATCCAGATACAGCAATATTGATTGTTTCCTTGTTTCCTTTAAATGAGCTCATGTTTGATCATTTAATATTTACCATTTGATTACCTAATAACTAAAAATTTATTGCACTCAGTAATTGCCAGCGCTGCTGAGTCTGACAAGTGAAATTCTGACATGAAAATTAGATTAATAATTTAACTGTGATTTAGACATAATAGCCTTTTGATTTAGATTGCAAGGCTTTCACTAAGGGCTTTTGTTGAAAAAATATAATTTGAATTTTAGTAAAGTAATAAAAGTATTGGAAATTGTTATTAAAATATCTTACAATTTTTCCTGATATTAAATTGTCAAAAGACAACTATAGCAAAGGTGATTTTATCATTTTAATGGGAAGTTTAAAACCCTGTGCTATGCATCTGTGGTTCTTACCTTAATTTACTTTATGTCCTGAACTGTCCAGCAGGGACCCAGAGAATACGGTGTAATCACAGATCACACCTAAGCAGCGTGCTCCTCTTAAGACATTTGTGCCGTCCCATCGCTATTCCAAAATCTGTGTTTCATTGATAAAGTTTGTGCTTTGTGTCATCCCAAGGAAGCAAAAATAATTCAAGATGATATTTAGTACATTAATACACTTAGACAAAATTTACTCCAATATTTAAATATGTACTTCAAAACTTACCCTCAAAAATATACCTGAGAGAATATAGTTGCTTAAAACTTTGCAGTTTTCATAAAACATAGCTATACATATCTGTTGTGAATCCTCTTAACAGTCCTCAAGAAACAACAGACAGGTAATTTCAAATATTGGAATTTTAAAAGGCTAATAATTGGGAGAGAAGAGATAAATCCTCTTTAGAAAATTCCAAACAATACATGTAAACAGCTCCTCCCTTCAGGAAGTGAAGCTTAGCCCCCAGCCCCTTCCTTAGAATATGGGCCGGACTGAGAATGGAATATTGAAAGGGAAAAATGGTAACTTTACAATGCAGAATCTGCCAAAACTACCTTAACTAAGTAATCAAGATTAACATTACCAGTACTGTAATATGGATATCATGTACCCTCTGATATGATGGGATGAGAAAGGCACTTCTCCTTATTCCAAATTACTAAAAAATAATGTTTAATTTTTTAAATATTTTTATCCTCATTTGAGCACATTTTTTTCATTGCTTTTTAGAGAAAAAGGAAGGGAGAGAGAGAAACATCAATGTGAGAGAGAAGCATTCATCAGTTGCTTCCCATAGGTGCCCCAACCAGAGATCTTACGTCCCTGGACTAGGGATCGTATGCACCAGGTTGGGGGACTAACCCATAGCCTCGGTATGTGCCCTGACCAGAAATGAGACCCACAACCTCTTGGTTACAGGATGTTGCTCCAACTAACTGAGCCACACCAAGTAGGACAAGTTTAATTCTTTTTTTAAATACTCACATATTGATGCTATTCCTAGAACTAGAGTTCCTGCTGAAAGTGTCCTCGAAATTCACCTGAAACCAACTATCTCTTAATGTCCAGGAAGAAAATTTTGTGAATATATTTACATAAAGAATGGTTACAGTGGTGCTTATTTTAACTTTCATATGTTATTCAAATTATTATTTAAATTAATTGTTTTTGTCTCCAAAGAGAAATTTCATCTTATAAATGCACATATAAGTGTAGTATGTATTTTTAATTTAAAGAATATGTTTATTAATTTTAAAGAGAGAAGGGAGAAAAAGAGAAAGAAACATCAGTGTGAGAGATAAATATGGACTGCTTGCCTCCTGTACTTACCTGACTGGGAACTGAACCCACAATTTAGGTATGTGCTCCAACTGGGAGTCGAACACCCAACCTTTTGGTATATGTGATGATGCTCCAATCAACTGAGCCGTACCGTAAAGTAAAAGAACATGTACTTTTCTCTTGTTCTTTGATCAATTCTCAATTGACTTACAATTTTGACAGATTAATTTCCCCTAAACATTTGACACAATTTATAAAACTAATTGATTCAATTCCCTTAGACACACTAAATTACAAGTTTTAACATATCCAATTCCCTTGCATCAGCATACTAGTCAGATCCTACCAAGAGCTCTGTGGTTTCAATTCTGGTGATTAGTGATAAACAATCTCATGGATAAAATTCTATTTAACTTGGACAATAAGCCAAAGAATGTAATGTGGAATATGTTATGATACTTCAAAGGCATTGAAAAAAGTATTAAAACTAGAAGATGGAATAGGCTACAAAATAGGCAAAGTTAGTTTAATTCTGTTATTGGCATTTTCCCAAAACGATTTAAGTGCCTAGATCTCTTTCATTTAATACTTCAATTTTCAATGATCATTAGAATTTTCATTTCTTAAGATATTATTTATTTATTTTTAGAGAGAGGGGAGGGAAGGAGAAAGGAAGAGAGTGGAACATTAATGTGTGGTTGCCTCTCACAAGCCCCCAACTGGGGACCTGGCCCACAACCCAGGCATGTGCCTTGACCAGGAATCAAATCGGTGACCCTTTGGTTCACAGGGCCATGCTCAAGCTACTGAGCTACACCAGCCAGGGCTAGAATTTTCGATTGTAATATCCAGATCCTCTGGAATGTTTTCTTGCTTTATAATTACCACAACGGTAGCAAGACACGGTGGCAAGAACTTGAACTACAAAGTAATATAGGCCTGAGTTCATTTCCAGCTCTTTTTAATTCACTTTTCTGACCATCAGTTTTTTCATGTTGAACAAGAGGAGAAAATCTGGCTTATAATGAGTGACATTTATAATGCTGCCCAGTATAATTATTGGCACAAAGTAGGTGTTTCAGAAATATTAGTATGTTTTATGCCACTGTATTTCAACTTAGAGTCACATATAGTATAAATTATAAAGAAAATGTTGCATACATTTTAAAATAAAATTATATTATATTATCGTGCATCTTTGTTTTTGGCTTCGTTTTTTGTTTGTTTGGTTTTTTATCTATACTGCAATGAAGAGCAGTTAGTTTGCATCTGGCTATTTTGGGCAAAGCTGTAAATATTTTTGTGATGGAGTTTATTACAAAATAAAGAATAGTGCGTTACCATCACCTATCAGGACCATCTGTCAAAGAGTTTTCTGAATAAATGATTAAATCCCTAAAAAACACAGAGTTCACTAAAATATTTTTTTAAAAAGTAATTATTGCCTATATTATACAACTATTGATTATTAGACTATTGACATTTGATAGCTGAAAAAGCTCCTTCCAACTTACAACTTTCACTCACTCCAGAACAAACTGAAATCCTGAGAGATATGACATAACTCTCAATTATTTAAAGCAATGCTTATCTATCTGCTGCTTTGGGGTCAAATGCTCTAAAACTATTAATTCAATCCATCTGGTCTAATGTGTAATTTAAAGATCCCATTTCCTTCTTGATTTTCTATCCATTAATGTCAATGAGGAGTTAAAATTCACTACTATGACTGTATTTCTGTTGAACTCTTCTTTTACGTTCATCGAGATTTGCTTTATGTATTTAGTCAGTCCTGTGTTGAATGCATAAATGTTTACAAGGTTTATAGTCTCTTGTTGGATTGGTCCCTTTAGTATAATGGTATTCTTTTTTTGTTTCTTGTTATAACCTTTTTCTTTATAAGTCTATTTTGTCTAATATCAGTATTTCTACCCCAGGTATTTTTTTCATTACCACATGCATGAAATATCTTTTTCTATCCTTTTACTTTTAGTCTATGTGTATCTTTCATTCTGAAATGCATCTCTTATAGACAGTACGTACCTGGGTCTTGTTTTTTTTTTATCCATTCAGCTACCCTATCTCTTTTGATCCCTGCATTTGATGTATTTACATTTAAAGTGATTACTGATGGGTGCCACATTGCCCTGAGGAAGTAGTTGGGTCCACTTGGGCTCTGGAATGTGATGTTAGCACTTCAGCCTGATCTGTTTAGAGGGAAAATTTCCCAAGAAGAAATTTTCCTTTTAAAATAAATAATTGTTGCAACAGAGCAGCTTCAAACTCCACTGCCTGTGGTAGGAAAGATTGTTCTGTTTCCTGTGTGGTTGGCAGGGCTGGGGTGCAGGCTCAGGGGATCATTTACTCTCATGTGTTTATTGGCTGGCTTTTGCTGCTACAGACACTGCTTTGTACATGATTCAGACTGTAAATACATCTTTTTAAAATACATTTCAAATTCTTGGTAAGATATTATCCTGGTAGATGACTGCAGATTTTCTTCTATTTGTTGAGTGAATTTAGACCACATGAATCTAAAAAACAAAATGTTTCTTATTCTGTTCTAGATCCAACGTCCTTTTACTTCTGAATATAATAAGATAAATATGAAGAATGAAATTAAGGCAGCTACTTAAATGAACATATATCAGATATAATTATTCCTTAAAGACACACTATTTACATAGGCCCATCAAAAATGAGGAAAAACATTTCTCCTTTTAGTATTCTAAGATACTAACTATTTGTGTAACACCATGGTTAGTTTCCTCCATCACTGGCTTCCAGTCAGAAACGACCTTTCCAATGATAGTTTTATACATTCTGAAGTGAACTAGCTTTAAAAATATTTAATACTTGGAGTTAAAGTTAACAAAAAGACCCTCAAAAACCTCTATAATCCCTGGCTGGTGTGGCTCAGTTGGTCAAACATCCTCCCACAAAGTGAATTGAACCAGTTCAATTCCTAGTCAGGGAACATGCCTTGACTGCAGGTTTGGTTTCCAGTCAGGGAATGTATAAGAGGCAACCAATCAATGTTTCTCTCTCATATCGATGCTTCTGTTCCTGTCTTTCTCCCTCCCTTACCCTCTCTCCAAAAATAAATAACTCCACGAATTAGTAAACAAGAGACCAACATGCAATTTAACACAAAATGAGCAAGACATGAACCACACTTTCAAAAAAGAGGGTGACTAATGGCCAATAAGCATAAGAAAATATGTTTTTCTTATGACTTCTCCTTAGTCATCAGAAACATGAGGTAAAACTGCAATGATAGACCATTGTACATTTAACAAAATGGCTAAAATTTAAAAGGCTGATAATAGCAAATGTTAATGAGGATGACAACTGGAAAGCTTATACAACACTGGCAGGAGCACAAAAAAAAAATCCAACATTTTGGAAAACTCTTTATTATATCAAGGTTTTGCCTTCAATACTCTTTCACAAAGCCATTTTCTTCCTAGCTATTTAATCAACACAAATATATCCACCTATGTATTCTCCAAAAGGCAAAGAAGGCCCCCAGAAGCTTTAAATGGAAAAGATCAAAAACTGAAAACAACTCAAATGTCCTTCAGCAGTAGAATGGATAATAAAATGTGGTATATTCATACAGTAGAATAATAGACAGCAATATAAAAGAACTAATTACTATTGCTATTTTTTCTAACAAAAAAAGAACTAACAATATGAATATCGCAATCATAATATTGAGTAAAAGAAGCCAAGCACAATAGAATGCCCAGTACCACATGTTCCCATTTATATAAAATTCAAATACCAACAGGATAATCCACAGGGAGGCAAGTTCCCTTTTGTGAGGGTGGGAGTGACAATGTGCGGGAGGAGACACGAGGGAACCTTTTCAGGTGCCCGTAGTGACCTACAGCCCGATCTGAAAGGCGACTTATGATATGTTCGCCTTATGAAAATTCATATATCTCTACACTTAAGATTTGTCAACTTCTCCATATTGTTTTATTCTTCAATAAAAAATATTTGTCTTAAAAAACAAAGAAAAATAAATGGATGCCACTTACATTAATTGTCGGCCTAGGCTCCTCTAGCATTCCCTTTCAAAACTCAACTATTTCTCCACTTCCTCTTGATTTTTAAAATGTACACATTTTCTTTTTCCTCATCAGTATACAGGCTGAGATCATTGGCAATAACAAAAATTTTGTGAGGTCCACACAAAGAAATACATAGTATAAAATATAATGTAAAAGTTTAGATTTCTCCTATGACAATAGTGACTGTCATCAAAACACTTTAAATAAATTTCCTCTAAAGGATGATGTTACTGATTGTCTATTTTTGGTGAGAAAGAGAATGTAAATTCCACTCATGAAGGACTTAGAGGTTAATTAAAATTTTCATTTTAAAACTTTTTATTTAGCAAAAATGGAAACTGTCATTCTACTCTTCCAGCTGTGAAAAAGGCACAAAGACAACATTTTTTAAAGCTTTAAAATAAAATGCTTAAAGACTAAACTGTGGATTTAAGGATGCACACTTTGGGTGATAAACCACAAAGAAACACAGGGATCTGATATCTGTGGAGGTCAAGATCCTGGTTACTGTTGGAGGGAGAATAAGGGCCATGACTAGGCTCAGGAACAAAGAGGGGCTTCTGGGAGCGCTGGTGAGGCCCCTTTTTTTTTTGACCTGAATGGTAGTTACAAGAATGTTCACCTTAAAACAATTTATTGAGGTACACATTTGTCTTGTGTTTTATTTTACAATGAAAGGGAACATTAAAAAAAAAAAAAAACAACTTAAATTTGCGCTCGAAAAAAGGTATCACAATATATGATTCGGGGGGAAAATACCAAAAACTTAGGCTGCCAACTAACTTTTCAAAATCAGTGTTCCATAACTAACATTCATTGAAACTGTTTACTTGTAAAGTTTCATGAAATTTACCTGTCCTTCTTGATCTGTATTGATATCAAACTGTACATTTGGTAAAAAGCAATCACTTTCACAGAAGTAGAACTTAATAGCAATTGAACCAGTCATTACAGGAATGCTATGCCAAAATTGTTTTCTCACATTCAATTTGGAATAAAAATCCATTCAGTTGACAATCTATTGATAACATTGCTAGTTGAACTGAACTGTTAGAGTTTTAATTAGTAGGAATGAAGAGTTAATGACATTTTTAATCAAATGGTTTGAACACAACAGAAAGAAAACATGAAATTTAAGTGGCTGAGTTTTCATAATTAAAAAAGTGGTAAGTTGTCTAAAACTAAATTGATTTGGAAGATCTCATCAAGCTGTAGCAAATTCATCAGATGTTTTAAAGGTAAAAAGAATCATGGTCACCATTTATTCTAGAAACAGTCATATCATCTCTACCATAACAATGCTAACAATTCTAGGTCAAAAGGTTTGCAGGAAAGAAGGAATTAGTAAAGTAAATACAAAATAACTAGATCAAAGGCAAGAGAATAAAACAAGTCATAATACTAGAATTAAATATAGGTAAATAATGTGGTTTCTGAATAAGAAGGGACTTTCTTAGCATAAAACCAGTGGGGAAAAAAAGCAAAAAATGGAATAATTTTTATAAGTTTTTTAAACCAAAATAAAGAGCTATCAGTAAACTGATCATATATTGCAGTGTAAATTAGTATAAGGTTTTGGGAGTAATTTGAAAGTATGTGTTGAATTTTTTCTTTCAAATTTATGTTCATACATTTTAAACCAATATTTCCATTTCAAGTCATCTATCTAGAAAAATAATTAGAATTGGGAAAAACACTTTTAAAATATTTCCACAAGAGTTATACCAACATATTCAGAACATGAAAGCACAATTAGCAGCTTTTTTGTTTTGATATTGCCCATCATAGATTTTTCCTGTCATTCTTTTTTTAAGTTTTACCATGTGATTTATTTTTAAAGTTTACAATGTTATGATTAATATACATATATATTGTGATATGATTACCTCAATCTAGTGAATTAACACATCCACCAGCTACCATTTGCCTTTTGTTTATGTAGGATGGGCAGTAAGAATATGTAAGATCTACTGTCCTAGAAAATTTTAAGTATACAATATAAATTATTAATTATAATCACCATGCAGTACATTAGATCTCCAGAAGTTATCTTAACAGAAAAGGGGCACCCTTCGACCAACATCTTACCCTCCCCTGCCACCACCACCATCCCATCTTCCTGGCCACCATCAGTGTACTCTCTGGTTTGTATGAGTTTGACTTTTTTGGATTCTGTATATAAGTGAGATAATATAGTATTTGTCTTTCTCTGTCTAGCTTATTTCACTTAGCAAAATTATTCCTTTAAATGTTGACTTAATTGTTATGCATCTGTCATAAGATATTCTAGCAGTGATATTTTATAGCAGCTCCATAAATACCATTTTAAAGAAACAAAAAGAATTAGATTGATGACTTGAATTAAAATGCCAGTGAATCTTGTATTTTTCGAAAAATAACCACACTGTTACATTATTACAAAATGTTTATGCAACTAGCGAGCATCAGTGATTAGTAAAAGTCTTCTCAGGATCTTATACACATAGAAATCTTGTTTACTTAGATACATCCTTTTTAAAATTCCCCATTTGGGATAAATGTTCCTGCAGTGTTTTAATCATGATGATGTAATTAGTTCCCAAGAACCATCTCATAACCTGAATGTATTTGGAGACTATAATATAGTTGCTGTATTGTGAATAAAATTATATTTCAAGAGAGAATTCTAGAAATATTTACAGTCATGTCTATTTCCCTTCTCAAATCCTTCTCCCTGTGCCCTGGTCTCAGTAGGTTTTATCCGAGCTGCACTTAACAAATGCTCTGTCTGTGTCTGCTATGTGAAGGGATGAATAAACATGTGTGAATCTATAAAATTTTAGGGCTCATCTTCTCAAGCAAAGACTCCTTATTTCTCAGTTAAATTCCCTTACACCTGCTAAAGAAATATTGGTCTTACCTAGCAATTTTTATCTGGAAATCTTTTAGATTTTTCTTTATGGAGGAAAATATTTAAGAAATTAATTTAATTTATAGTGGAATTTGCAACCAAAAGGTAAAAACATTATTATTGTGCATTGAGTTCTCACATAGATTCTTTTACATTTTTGTAAGGTATTAAATACTATTAATATTCCCCAAGATCCACTTCTCTTCTGCTTCTGGGTCTGAGAAACACTGTATTTTCCCACATCTTAAAGTCAGTCATGGCCGTATACTAACAAGCAGTTCTGACCAACAGAATATGAGGGGAGATGAGGTCACCCAAATAAATAATAATGCCCTATTCTCTAGACCATTCTTCCCCTTCTGTGCAAAGGAAATTTATTTGGTGTGGAGTGACCAAATGGAAAAGAGCCCCCCACCAACCATGTTGTGCATGCACAGTGAGCAAGTTTTGTTTTAAGTCGTGAACATTTTGGCCTTGTTTGTTGCCACAGCATAAACTAGCTCATATATATGCTTCAGAATACCTCTGGTCTGTCTTTACATACGAAGTCTGTCTTCAAGACCATGTATACATCCACTAACCATAAAAAAAAATGGTTTATATGTTTCATCTTCTTGATTTAAGAGTAGAAAAATTCAGTAGATTTATATAATCAAATCATAGTTTCCCCTTTTTTCTCCTTTAGAAGCCTACTAGTGGCAGATACTTTGTAGAAATTTAAAGGCCTTGGAGATACAGAATCAGTGTATATGAGAAAGATTAAGTTCAGTTATAAAACAGCACTGAAAATAAGATTTCTTTAAGCATGATAGAAGTTTATTTTTCTTTTAAATAAAAGAAGCTGAACTTGAAATTTAAGGCTCATATGGCAGATACACAGTGTTGTCAGATATCTAGATTCCTATCTCTCTGTTCTACCTTCCTCAGTTCATGGTTTCATTTTCAAGGTCACCTCTTTGTTTTAAGAAAGCTACTATAGCATCCATTGCGCTGGCATCCAGGCCTGCAGTGGAAGAATGAGGAGAATGACATGTCCTATTCAGCTTTCTTTAAGCAGCCTCCATGCTTCTTTGAAGAAATTCCCCACCACACTTCCTGTTACATCTCATTGGCCAGAACTTGGTCACATAAATTTTATGAGCTACACCTGGCTGGTGTGGTTCAGTGGATTGAGCCCAGGCTTGGAAACCAAAGGGTCGTCTGTTCGATTCCCAATTAGGGTACATGCCTGGGGGTGCCTGAGACACAACCACACATTGATGTTTCTCTCCCTCTCTCCCTCCCTTCCCCTCTGTCTAAATAAAAAAATTATGAGCTACAAATGTGGCTTGAAAATATAATATTTTAGCCAGAATTAAGAGGGGGATGAATATTAGATGGCAACTACAATCTTGGCTACACCTCTTACTGAAGATTCTATCCTATATTGTTTATAATAATTTTCAATATAAATATTTTAACCCCTTAAAATCTAACTTCTATCCCTACTCATCTTCAACAAGCATACTGATATTACTCTGCTATGTATTATATTTTTTTCTCTTTTCTTGACAAATACAATGATGCTTTTTTTATTCTAAAACCTGTTGGTACCTATTACAACTTGAAACTCTTACAAATTGAAAGAGTTCTTCTTTTCTTCCTACTTCTCTTCTTCCCACTTCAATTATACCTTTTCTTGTGTTTTAATTTACTATCTCATGTGGTATTTTCCCTAGCTCAATATTTGGTCTCTGATGTAATTTTACATATTATATACACAACTAAGTTTTTTGTTATCATTGAAAAATAAGTTCATTCTTCATATTTGAAGATGACCCACCAGTAGTAGATATCTATTTCTGGGTGTTTGGAGGAATCACTAAAATTAAGAATAAACCAACATGACATATGAGAATATAATTGTTTGCTGCATTAACAACTAAGTCAAAATAGAAAATGGGTGTAAGTATATTGATTGGATTTAACTTACACTCTTTAATGTGAGATTATAAATTATCACAAGAATTAGTTTTTTGTTAGAAATTTTTCACAAAGGCATGTGTCAAGTAATATTTGTTTAATTTATGTGCAATGAAAGTTCTTGAAGACCGTGAACATTTTTAACTGGAATATATTATTTCCTCTTTGCTTCTTCAAAAAGCAGATATATTCATTTCATATTTTAAGGCATGATCTTATAGGAGTCTCATTCACAGCCATAAAATCATATTTGTATATTTACATTTCTTTATATTACTATAATGATAGTATCTAAGGAGCTAAAGTTAGTATTGACAGATTTGCATGAAGCTGAATCTTTGAAATTATGTCCACAATTCCCTTAAAAGTTACTTCCTGCAGGTGATTGAGTACTGACTTTCAAGTTTAACAGGTACTTAAAGTTAACCTTATACTTTCCTTAGACAATAGATCGAATTAGGATAAATATATACATAAGACTCTTCTTGGAACTGTATCTTTCATGTATCTAACTTGTCAGCTCAACCTCAAGCAGGTGCCTCTTCTATATGGTTTCATAGCACCCCATTTTGATCTTTATCAAACTACTTATAATGTTCTTATTATTAGTTTATTTATATGTCCTTTATTCTTTGGGCCTCTTTCATTGAAACATTAATCACTGATCTTTTTATTCAACACTATTTAGAAACCCCAAATGCTATATTATATTTAGAAATGATAGTTGCCACATTTGACAAAAGTATTTGTTCTTTCAATAAGGAAAGAAAAAAATAAATATGAGACTTTGTGGTATAAATTTATTCTGTTTTTTCTTTCTAACCATTCATGTTATTTGTGTACATACCAATCAGGACTTGCAAATACATCAAGTGAATTATTGCATCTATTCATTTATTATGCAACATATATTTATTGATGCCCATGCATGTGCAAAGCATAGTGCTAGATACTCAATGACAAATGTAAGAAAGACAGGCAACAATGACTTGAGTACACATTAACATCCAGTTTTTTTCTATAAGTGCATTAATTTTAAAGTATTTTTTACAATTTCGCATCAGAGGTAATCATGAAATGCGTAAATAATCTCCATCAGTATCTTAATAAATTGTTTTGTAGAAGCACTTTCTGTGCTTTAAATTGTATGTGCAAATATCACTAGTTTAGATACTCTTAATTTACTTCTAAATGAAAAATACATGTATGGTCTCTAACTATATAGTGAAATTTGTGAATAGAACATGCTTTATTTGGATGGCTCTAAAAGTTCTAAATAATATTTTAGGTGATTTTGGTTCACCTGTTCATATGCATTTTAGTTTTTATTTCATAATTAAGTATGATTCCCTGTATCTCTAAGATGAATTTTTCACTTTTACAAATACAACTCACATCAATTCGTGGTGCAGAGTCATTCCATGGTACCAGAAACAAGCCCTAATGTTTGCTGTGGTGCATCTGTGATCTTAACCACCCATGACAAATATCACTGACGTGAACGGCCTTCCACAGGTTTTTATTCTTCTCACTTTACCTTTTGGTTTCAGTCCTTTTGTTGTTCTGTTTACCCATTTGTCTTTCATAAGCTTACGTTCCCTTCCGTGAGATAATGAACACAGAAAATTAGGCAAGACCACTGGTCATCAGAAGAAAAGGGTACACTAACTCGTAAAAAGGGAGAAGAAAATGTGCATTCTGTGTATGAAGGAGCAACATAATCAGTTGCAGGTGCTGAGAAGGCTGTCAGTGGAAAAGAACCCTTAGGTTCATCAGCTTCTCAGAGCAGTTCTATTGGTTATAAAGTGGTGAAGACATCCATTTTTTTGAGAGCATGATCCACATTTTATTTACATTTTAAGATTAACTTTAATCTCAAAATCACATATCTATGTATATATTTTTTTCTAGCTGATTTCACTTAAAAAATGCATGGTTTGTCTGAATAATATATGTCAGTTACATGTAACACACAGATGCAACATTCAACAGAAATTCATCAACCTTCCCCACAAGATATTTTTATTATAAATACAGGTATAAAAACAATTCAGAACATATTTTTGGTAACACCAATAGTCAGCACCCATACCACTTCAAGAATTAAAACGATTTGTAATAATATTCATTGTACCTGTTCCTTTAGACAATTTAGTGAAAACATCCATTTTCCTTGTGGTGAATGCAGTATGTGAGTTCAGAGAAATGAGATGTCTCACTTTTTATATTATCTTGTCAACCAGAGGTAAACAGGGATATTAGGCATGACAGATTTAGATTTGAGGAGTAAGAACTGGAATCTATCAGGATCAGCTATGGTCTAAAGCAAGGTTCAAAGGTGAAGGTGTTTTCCATTCAAACAATGTTGGTAACTACAATGAGCCCAACAGTAACCAACAGCCAGAAAAAAAGAAAGAAAGAAAGAAAGAAAGCACATGCTGCCTGGCACTTCACTGGTAGAGAAAGTGCCGTAGTCCTCAGAAAAACAGTGATAATTTGGCATCAGGGCAAAGCTTCTTCCTGTTGCTGATTTTGACATGTCAGTGAAAATGTGGTGGTGTCAGTGAGGGCAGGCGAGAGTCTCCCTGGCTGTCCTTTTGGATGTGTTTCCCAACTCTTAAGGTCTTTCAGACATTAAGTGATATTCTATACTCAACACCTGATCTCCCACTCACCAAAACACTTTCTACCATACTCTGCTAGTTAAGGTTCTTTGGGTTTTAACGAACAGAATCTAATTATTACTATTGACTGGAAGGGATATTTGGATACTGGGGTATCTCACAGAAACCAAGAAAGAATGACACATCAGAAATTAAGACAGCCCTGGCTGATGTGGGTCAGTGGACTGAGTGCCAGCCTATGAACTGGAGGGTAGTTGGTTTGATTCCCAGTCGGGGCATATGCCTGGGTTGCGGGCGAGGTCCCCAGTTGGGTGCACACAAGAGACAACCACACAATGATGTTTCTCTCCCTCTCTTTCTACTTCCCTCCCCTCTATCTAGAAATAAATAAATGAATGAATAAAATATAAAAGAAAAGCGAAGAAATTAAGACAACTCTCTGTCCTCATGAATCTACTCCCTAGAGCACTGCCCTTAGCAGGGCCCAGCTATCAACCTGTTCTGTGTACCTTCCATTTCAAATATACAGATATTCTGAAGAAGAGTGTCTGATTGGCCCAGCTTTCGTTAAAGGTTTTTCTCTAGACTATTTAGCTAATCATGACTACTAAGAAGCTTGTCCTCATGGAAGGAGTGGCCAGTTTCCAGTAGGTATGCTCCCCACAGACCTTATGGTCTCTGATCTAAAGTCTGAAATGAGCCATAGTTTTCAGGTATCATTAGTGTTGCATCTGAGCATAAGAAGTTTTAGAGACTCTTCTACCAAAGGGATTATGAAGTCTTACTGGTACACCCACAGTAAGGCTAGGTCTTAAAAATAAAAGTAGTCAGAAGTATTTTTTACAAAAATGTAATCTAATGTCATAGTAAAGTAAGGATTTAAAAATCAAAAAACTTGTTAAATTTTCCCGCTGTTATGATAATATTCAACAAATATTTACAGTGTGTTCATGATAAGCCAAGGACATTGTAAAGCTTTTGGTCATTCATTTAACTTCCTTAAATTTTAGTTTCTTTCTCTCTTTCATAGTCATCTTCATTCTACTCTCCCAGAAGAGATGCCATTTCCACAGTTTTCACCTAAATAATTCCACTGAAGCGAGGCTCCTGCAGCTGGCCTGTCTTCACTAGGATTTCTCACTAAATTAAATTGCTTTGCTCAGTAAAAAGACCTACTCCTGAATTGGAAATTTATAACTTGAAAATTCCTAACCAGATTAAAATAATTTACTACATGTACTCAAATTAAAATTTAGAACTATCAAGTAATCTAGGAATAAACCTTTTTAATGTTTATTAATATTTTGTTTTGTTGAAAAGTATGCTAAAATCATAAAACTGTGAGAGATTTCATTAAATACCTTCATGTTAAAAATTGATTTCCTGACTGCAAATGAAATGATTTAGGGGAAAAAATTACAATCTTTAAGAAATTTAGACTCAATAACATTTTCCCACATTTTGGGGGATTTTCAATGTTCCCTGATGCCCTCTGTATATCACATATTCTAAACAATGTAGTAATACTCTGACAGCTTTACACAATGGAGAATTTTTTAAAGAATACAGTTGCACATTCAGCATCTAAAATTAAATATATTGTCTTCTGTTATAACTTTTAAATATGAAAATTAAGCAGAAAAGTGAATAATTTGTAAATGATACTTAGAATTCATTGTATTTTCAATAAAGATTAATCATTTTTTCTGCTCATCAATCTTACTCTCCATGTCTCCTTGGATTTCATATTTGAATTTTTTAAGTCCCTCAAGTAGTTGTTGACTTCACCAGAAACTATGAAAGGATTTACTTTTTTAAAATAAATTAATGAATGACATTAAAAAAATGAATTTTCTTTTTGTAATACACCAGTGAAAGACTGACCACAGAACAAAAGCAAAATCTGTAATGTCTCTGTCCATGTGTTGCAGCAAAATTTCTGAAACATATCAAGTTGTAAAATATAAAACATAGGGAGTGAATTTTAAAGCACAAAAATACATAATTCAAAGTTGATTTTGTACATAAAATCATGAAACATAAGCAATTTAAAATATGTTTTTGGAGGGGCTTGGAATAGCGGATGGTCTTAATAACAATCTTGTTTTATGACACAGTAGGACATGTAAATAGTGTAAATACACATATCCATTTGTTTGACTATGAGATACTTATTTTATCTTTTTTTTCAAATTGAGTAATTTTTTTGTAGCCAGACTTATTTTCTTTCTTTTTTTTAAATCCTCACCCAAGGAATGTTTATTGATTTGGGGGGACAGGGAGACAGAGAGAGAGAGAGAGAAGACAGAGCGAGAAACATCTACTCATTGCCTCCCTTAAGCACATCAACTGAGAATCCAGCCCACGCCTAGGTATGTGCCTTGACCAAGGTTCATAGCCACAGCTTTTTGGTGTGCAGAGCAACGCTCCAGCTAAGTCACCCAGCCTATGCTACTCATTTTATCTTGCAAATGTATGTTAATGTTGATTGTGGGGAAATTTATTTTTCCCCCTTATCCGTGATCTCTATACTGTTTGGAATAAAAGTATCTTTATAACCAGGAAAATAATACTTCTAAAAAATATAAAGTATGACTGATCTACAAAGTTAAAAAAAGACTTAGGTAATCTTTATTTATAGTTGGGGAAATATTGGCATATATTCATTTATATAAACCATGAACAGAAACTGTCATTTCTATACTATTTGAATAAGAAACAAAGAAATACAACTTGAAAGTATAGAACATTAACACTAGTGGGATTCAAAGGATTATACTTGATTTTACATAATAAATACTCTGTTGTAGATTGACTTAGAATTTTTAAATGTCTCAAAGTTATCATTGTAAAATCAATTTTTATTGTATTTTCTGTAGATACAAAAAGTAATAAACCTAAAACTGCAATGTTGATTTTTAATTTATTTTTTTCCAGCTCATTGATTATTGCTCTTAAGTTCTGAGAAGAATTTTAAAACTACTAAAGAAATATAATCAATTAAAAGAATCTGTAACCTTTCCAACAAAGAATATAGGATAGTTCAGTATCCTATATTGAATGTAGTTGAATGTTATTTATGAGAATAAAACAAATACAGGTTTCTCTAACTTTCCTAGAGACAAATGTTTTACACTAAACAGGTGAATGTTCCTGATAAATATGGATAAAAGGTTAGAGATAATTCACATATATACCAGTAAGTCTAGCAAAGGTGTGAAAAGGGAAGAAACAATAAGGTTTTGTCCTTAAATATTATGAATTATTTTATAATTTAATAGCTGTGTTGAGAATGGTCATGGATATTTTGAGTCTAGGAACACATATTTTTTCTTCAAGTGTGTCTTTCAGTGAGTATATTTGAACCCCTTTTAAAATGAACTTGTATTTTATTTCATTTTTGTAAAGGTTTTATTTATTTATTTTTAGAAAGAATGGAAGGGAGAGAGAAAGAAAGGGAGAGAAACATCAATGTGTGGTTGCCTCTCACCTGGTCTCCACTGGGGTCCTGGCCTGCAACCCAGACATGTGCCCTGACTGGGAATCAAACCAGCGACCCTCTGGTTCATAGGCTGGTACTCAATCCACTGAGCTACAACAACTGGGACTGAATCTGTATTTTAAAATCAGCAATGTACAATATTGTTTAATGCAATTATTTTACCTTGAAGTAATATTAATACCTTCACAATATTTTTTCTTTGTAATTCATTTAGAGTCTCTTAACATTTCATGACCAGAAGGACTATGCTAAATGAAAATGTTTTACTTTTAAATTGTCTTTAAATTAAATATTGAAGTACTGGGGAGAAAAACATGTTTTGGGTAAATAACTACTAGAATAGTTCTCTCTTTAAATTATCAAATGAAAATAAATTCATCCTCTCAGAGTACTATGTTTTAATTGTTAAGTCTAAAAAAAAATTATTGATACTTTTCTTTTGTTCAATGAACATTAGAAGAATTTTTTTCACATATGGTCTCAAATCAAATCATAACACTTAGAAAGAGAAGTACTTTTGTTAGCTGTAATTACACATGTCAAAGGTACAGAAAATATGAGAGAAGCTCCATAGTATAGTATTTAGAAGCTTAAGTTTCGGAGGTCCAAAGGCCAACAATAATCACTTCCTAATCACAGGCCCTTGAAAAAATTATTTAAAATTTCTAAGCTTTATTTACATCATCTGTGAAATGGGGTAGTAATAACAACTATTACCTGGGATTTTGATGGAGATTATTGGAGATAATATATGTGAAAACTAAAATGCTTGGCAGAAAGCAATTGCATGAAAAATATTAGTGACCTTTATACTTATTATCATAATTATTATTATGTTTATTGTTTATAAGAATGGTTTCATAAATACTTATATCTCTCTTCTTTAATACACCCAACGAGAGTACTGTTGATGTATTACTTTAAATTTGGCTTAATATTGCAAAATTCAAGTTTGAGATTGTCAGTCTCAAAACTTCTGCTATGCTTTAAAATTTCTTAAACCACTCATATGCATAGTTTTGTTAAATAATGAAATAAAAAAGATTTATTTACTAACACTAATCTTCTTAGATCCTTACTTCATTGAAAATATTATATTCGGAAAAATATTACAAAACATTAAAAGCTTATCCTAACACCCTATAGCAGCTATTTTCAACCTTTTCCATCTCACGGCACACAGAAACTAATTACTAAAACTCCGCAGCACACCAAAAAATGTATTTTTTGCCAATGTGCCAAAAAAATAGGTAAAATTTTGGCAGAAATTCATTCACCCAGGATGGCTATTGTGTTAGCTATTGTCATTTTTTTTTTTGTTTGACAGTCTAAGGGATAAGATGTGAGTGCCACTAACTAAATAATCAGATACCACGTTTTAAAATATTTTGCAGCACATCTGTTGAAAATCACTAATCTAGAGGAATTAAGTAAATATGATTGACCTTCAATTTGAAAGGTTCTGAAGTTCAGGTTGACAACTTTCATTGCTACATTTATTTTGATTGGCCTGCCCCCAATGTTCAGAGCACTCTTGTTAATTAGCATAACACTGTCTGTGAACTGAGGAGATTTGAAAGACCAAAAGGCATCTACCTTATTTTCAAAGAAAAAGCTCACTGTAAAAAGGCTCTAAGATGGTGTACTTTGTCTGAAAAGTCTTATCTTCATTTTGTCAAATTACTTCATTAAATCCATTTACACATAAATTGAAAGTCCCAAGTGACAAAAGGACTTAAAAAAAGTCACCTTTCAGTTCTTCTACCAGCTGGTATTCTTTTTTATATAATACTCTTTTAATATGACTATTTCAGGATTATTCTGTGAAGTTTGTAATTTTTAATATTGTTTCCTTTTCAAAAACGGTTATAGAATCTTGCCTCAGAGGTCCTTAATGAGCCACAATAACACTCTCAATGTTGTTAAACACTAAAACCTTACTCTGAGCATATTTACTAAGGTCTATAAAAAAGGAACTGTATTTACTTTTAGATTAGTTACATAAACTATTCTGTTTAAAACCAAAATTTGTATCTTTAAATTTAACCAGCATTTACTTTAGCACTGGTTTGGGGAATAACAGTTTTCAAAGACAATTCTCAAACCAGACTGGACTTGCTAACGTGTGTATGCAAATTTGTTCTTCCCAAACATACCCAACAATACAAATTAAGTGCCTTGTTAACCAGACCAAAGAGCTTTTATGGGGTATTTTTTAATGCTGTCTTACAAAACCTCCATTCTAAATGCTTAGAAAATGATTAATTACTTAAGTGCCTCTACTACTGACAGATAAATCATTTGCTAAGAATAGCAGCAGCTTGAATGTATGCATCTGCATCTCAAGAGAAGGTTATTTTAGGATGTGAATTCATGCCTCTTTCGCCCTACTCCTTGGGGAAGGACAAGGCCTTCCGAAAGATAGGCTATTGTAAAAGACTGCCAAATTCCTTTAAGTCTGATGCGTGTTTTGAGGGAAAGAAGTGACATTGGGAAAAGTAAACAGTTTAATGGTAGGTTATAAAGTTCAAATGAAAGTCACTATCATTTTTCTTTTGTCTTGTGGAGCCAGGAGGACAGGCTGATATTCTCCTAATTTCCTTCTGCCACTTCCAGACCTTTACTGTCTCACATGACTCCACAAGACAATTGAACATTCATGTACAAGAATTTTTGTGGACATATGTTTTTACTTCTTTTTTTAAAAAGATTTTTATTTGTTTTTAGACAGAGGGGAAGGGAGGGAGAAAAAAAGGGAGAGAAACATCAATGTGTGGTTGCCTCTCACGCGACCCCTAATGGGGACCTTGCCTGTAAGCCAGGCAAGTGCCCTGACTGGGAATCCAACCAGCATTCCTTTGGTTCACAGGCCTGGGGCTCAATCCACTGAACCACACCAGCCAAGGCTGTTTTTACTTGTTACGACACAGCAATCGAATGGCTGGGTCATATGATATGTATATGTTTAACTTTTTCAAAGATGCAGATAGTTTTCCAAAATAATTTTATCATTGTATATTTCTATTAGTAATGCATGAGAATTCCATTTGTTCCATGTTTTCATCAACAGTATTTTCCATCTTTTTAATATTAACCATTCTAATGATAATTTCATTATCATTATAAATACCCTTCCCTGTTGATTATGATGTTGACTGCATTCAGGCTATTCAAATATCTTATTTTGTGAAGTGTCTGTTTAACTTTTCAGTTTAACTTTTAAAAATTAGTTGTTTGTCTTATTATTAAATTGTAAAAGATCTTTGTATATTCTGGGTACATATATTTTGTCATTTATATGTGGACTATTGTCTCTCGTTTTGTCACTACACTTTATTTTTTGAAGATGTTTTCAGAAATCAAAGGTTAAAACATTGATAAAGTTGAATTTAATGATCTTATTCAACTATGGTTTATACTAATTTATTCTGTCAAGGAAAGCTTTGCTTAAACTAAAGTGACAACATTCTCTCCCATGTTTTATTTCAGAAGTTTTAATGTTTGAGCTTTTATGTCTATAATCCATTTCAAGTTATTTTTTGTGTATTGTGAAGGATTGATACTCTTTTTTTTTTTCATATGGATGACCAGGTATTCCATTATAATTTATTGAAAGGAATTTCCCCAGTGAATTGAGCTGGTACTTCTTCAAAAATTAATTGATTATATATATAATTTATATATCTATATTCTTATAATTTCTATTTTTCATGAATATTACACTGTCTTTATTATAATAACTTTAGAGTAAGTCTTGAAATCATAAACTCTACATCCTTACAGTTATTTTTAAAAATAGGTTTACATTTCCACATAAATTTTAGATTCAGTTTGCCAGTTTCTAAAACTGATCCCACTTGAATTTTGACTTGGACTGTTTTGAATCTGCATATAAATTTGGAGATAATTAACATTTTCATTTTACCAAGTCTTCAAATTCATGCCTCTCCATTTTTTTAGGTCTTCTTTAAATTTTTCTCAACTATGCTCTACAATTTTCAAAGAAGATGGTTTGCATGTGTTTTTAAAAATTAATTCCAAAATACTTTGTTTCTAGAGTTCTTGAAAATTTTTAAATTTTTATTGACTAGCACATAAAATTATAATTGATTTTATTTACTTTATAGCCTGAAAGTTGGCAAAATTCATTTTATTATTTATTAAATAAAATTCATTTATTATTTTATGCTAATAGTTGACTTTTAGATTCTTACAGAATTTCTAAATAAATAGATGTGTCTTCTACAAGTAGAAAAAGATTTACCTCTTCCTTTCAGATCATTATGAATTTTTTATTGCCTTCTATGCCACACAATGCTGAATAGAAGTGGTGAGGGCAAGGCTCCTTGCCTGTTTCCGGTTTTAGAAGTAGCATTCAGACTTGAACAATGAAATGATGTCAGCTGTAGTCAGCTTAGAGATACTTTTTATCAAATGGAGAAAAGTTCCCCTCTATTCCTACTTTTCTGAGTTTTTACCATGAACAGGTATTAAATTCTGTCACAATTTTTCCTGCTCCGATTGATAAAGTGGTTTTTCTCCTTTACTCTGTTAATATGTTGACTTACATTGATGGATCTTTTTAACATTAATGTAAGTTTGCATTCGTGAGATATAAATCTCACTTGGTCATGAATGTGTTATTCCTTTTAAATTTTGTGTAATTCAGTTGATAGTATTTTAACAAAGATTTTAACATCCAGGTTAATGGGGATATTGGGGTTTTGGTTTTGGTTTTTAATGTCCTTTTCTGGTTTTGGTATCAAGATAATGTTAACTTCATCAAATTTGTTGGAAATGTTTCTGCCTCTTCTATTTACTGAAAATATATTTTAAAATTTATACTATTTATTTGTAAAATATTCGGTAGACTTCATCAGTGAAGCCATGTGGAATTAGAATTTTCCTTGAACTTAATGACTAATTTAATTTCTTTCATGGTATAAAGCTCTTTGGGTTTTTTTCCCTTGAATGAGTTTTGGTAATTTCTGTCTTTCAAGGAATTTATTTTATCTAAATTGTCTAAACTTGTTGATATTATTATTACTAATATTCTCTTGTTACCATTTTAATATCTTTATGATTTGTTTAGAGAACCTTTCCTTCATTTCTCTTATTGTTGATTTGATTTTAATCTTTTACTTTCCTAGATCGATTTTATTGATCTTTTCAAAACACCATTTTTTATTTTGTTAATTTTCTTTATATTTTTTTATTTTTTTATGTCACTGATTTCTGCTCTTGTCTTTACTATCTCTTTCCTTTCACTGGGATTTAGTTTGCTCTTCTTTTTTTCTAGTTTATGGGATGAGACTAAAGGAAGGGCTGCTGACAACTTCTTACCACTTTATTGCTATTTATTTATGTCTTCTTTTATATCTAATGTAATCAATAAGCTCTCAATTTTCTTCTAGGAACTATCTAGCTGTCTCCAGAGATTTTGACATATAGCATTTTTATTAGCATTCAGTTCAAAATATTTTAATTTTTCTTGCAATTTTTTATTTGACCTATAACTAGAAGTATGTTGTTCAATTCTCAAATACTTACAGTTTCACTCAACAGCTTTTGCATTATTGTACTTGTTGGATGTTCTATAAATATAAATTAGACAACAGTATAAAATTGTTGTTTATAACAGTGTTGTTTAGATGCTCTAGATTCTTACTCTTTCTTCTTTTTTTTTTTTTTGGCAGAGGGTATAAATCTTTTTGTTTTATCATTTTCTGAAAAAGGATTTTTTGTTTTAAACTTCTACTATGTTGTCTGTTTCTATCTTTAATTCTTTAATTCTGTGTGCTCAAGGGCACAAGCAGAGTTCAATAGTTCATGGCCCATTAGAAGCATTTTATAAATATTAGCCACTTCTAAACTAAATTGTTAATTTACTTGTTCAGTAAATGCAGTTTCAATACCAGTCCTACAACAATATTAAAATCATTCCTTAAAAGACTGCTAATAAATTACTAATGGTCAAATCCAGAATTCCTTTACCAACAACATAGTCTGGTATATTTCTGCTGCATTTGCCACTGCTAGTTATCATTTCTTTCTTAAAGGCTCCACCCCTGGTTTCTGTGATAATGTATTGTCTTTATTTTGTCATCTCTCTCCTCAATCCACTTCTGTTCTATCTGCTTCCCATTTAGGGGTGTTCCCTCACAGAATCCAGTATTAAAAACACTTCTAATTTTATACTTCCACCCATGGTTATTTTATCTAATACCACGTTCTCAAGCACCACCTCAACCTATAGGTGTCCATCCTTTCAGCCCTGTACTTTCTCCTGAATGTTTTAGTTACATCAAGAAAGTGATAGATTACTTCAGTTCACATTCTGAGACTTTCAGACAGTGTAAATAGGAGGGAAACAAACATAAGATGTAAAAAGTACATTTGTATATTTTATAGTGTTGAGTTTTACAAGTTCTTTACAAATTTTGGATATTAACCCCTTATCAGATATATTGGCAAATATGTTCTCCCATTCTGTTAGTTGTCTTTTTATTTTGTTGGTGTTTGCCTTTGTTGTGTATAAACTTTGTAATTTGATGTAGTCTCATTTGTTTATGTTTTCTTTTGATTTCCTTGCCTGGAGAGATATACCCAATAAAATATTGCTGTGAGCAGTGTCCGAAATTTTGCTGCTTATGTTTTCTTCTATGATTTTTATGGTTTGAGCCTAACATTTAAGTCTTTAATCCATTTTGAATTTATTTTTGTGTGTGGTGTAAGAATGTGATCTAATTTTATTTTTCTGTCCAATTTTCCCAATACCATTTATTGAATAAACTATCTTTAGCTTATTGTGTGTGCTTTCTTCCTCTGTGGAATATTGACTATAAAGGTATGGATTTATTTCTGGGCCCTTTATTCTCTTCCATTGACCAATGTGTCTGTTTTTATATTAGTACCATGCTGTTTTGATTACTGTTGCCTTATAGTATAGTTTGATATTATGTAGTGTGATTCCTCCAACTTTGTTCTTCTTTCTCAGGATTACTGTTGCCATGTGGAGCTTTCTGTGGTTCCATATAAATTTTTGAAATATTTGTTCTAGTTCTGTGAAATATGCCATTGGTATTTTAATAGGAATGGAATTGAATCTATAGATTGTTTTGGGTAGTATGGACATTTTAATGATGTTAATTCCTCCTATCTATGAACACTGTATGTGCTTCCACTTATTCTTTAATTTCTTTCTTCAGTGTCTTTTAATTTTCTGAGTATAGGTCTTCTACATCCTTGGTTAGGTTTATTCCTAGATATTTTATTCTTTTGAAGCAATTGTGAATGGGATTTTTTTCTTAATTTCCCTTTCTGTTAGTTTGTTATTGGTATATAGAAATACAACTGATTTCTGGGTATTAATTTTGTATCCTACTGCTTTGATGAATTCATTTATCAGTTCTAGTAGTTTCTTGGAGTCTTCGGGATTCTCTATATACAGTATCGTTATCTGCAAATAAAACTGTTTCACTTCCTCCTTTCCAGTTTGGATGCCTTTTATTTCTTCTTCTTGTCTGATTGCTGGGCTAGGTCTTTCAATACTATGTGGAATGAGAGATGTAAAAGTAGACATGCCTGCCTTCCTCCTGATCTTAAGGGGAACATTTGTAGTTTTTGCCCAGTTGGAAAATGGGCCAAGGACCTGAATAAACACTTCTCCAAAGAGGACATGCAGATGGCCAATAGACATATCAAAAGATACTCAACATCACTAAACATCAGAGAAATGCAAATCAAAACCACAATGAGATAGCATCTCGCACCTGTCAGAATGGCTATCATTAACAAATCAACAAACAACAAATACTAAGATGCTGAGAAAAGGGAACGCTTGTGCACTGTTGGTGGGAATGCATACTGGTACAACCACTGTGGAAAGCAGTATGGAAATAACCTCAAAAAATTAAAAATGGATCTACCTTTTGACCCAGCCATCCCACTTCTGAGAATATATCTGAAGGAACCCAAAACACTAACATAAGCACCCCTATGTTCATTGCAGTATTATTTACAATCACCAAGATATGCAAGCAGCTCAAGTGTCCATCAGTGTATGAGTAGATAAAACAACAGTGGGACATTCACACAATGGAATGTGACTCAGCTATTAAAAAAAAAAAAAAAAAAGGAGAAAAAGAAATTTTTACCCTTTTCAATAATATGGATGGACTTGGAGAACATTATACTAAATGAAACAAGCCAGTCAGAGAAAGACATATACCAAATGATTTCTCTCTTATGTGGAATCTAGTGAACAAGCTGAGCTTGCCCCTGCTTGGAAGAGAGCTCATCCCCAGACAACTTCAATCAAGGGAGTAAGCCTAAAAGATGTAGGGGAGATTTTATAGTAAATTCTGAGATGGAATGTTAAACTGAAGACTTAAAGTTTCATCAGGAATGTGGCTACTTGTGCTGTTGAATTTTTTTTTAAATATAGCTTTAATGTATCGTGCATAAACATAGTATCCAGTATCTTACCCAGAAAGACTACTTCACTGTATGGAAAAAAAATTATGTAACTAAATTCATTGTTTTTTTTTTTTTAATTTTGTAATCTAAAAATGGAAATTATATAAAGAGAGGAGGTAGGATCTAAAAAGGAATGCAATGTTTACACAAATTCTTCCAATATGTTAAAATGTTTTAGAGTTTCCAGGTGAAATGCAGGACACCAAGTTAAATTTGAACTTCAGATAAACAACTAATATTTTTGTCAGCATAAGCATTCTAGACATACTAAAAAAAAATTCATTGTTTATCTGAAATTCAAATTTAACTGGGCATTCTGTTATTTAGTTGCTAAATCTAGCAACCTAAAGGTGCTAAATATCTAAATTGCATCAAAATAACATATACAATACAAATAATGAAAATAGATAAATTTGTATTTCTTAAACATTGACATGCCACAAAAGAAAAAAAAAAGAGAAAAGCAACTTCAATTTCTTGCAAACAGATGATAAAAATTAAGTTCTGTCTAGGAATTCAAAATTGCTACTTGGCAACTACTGAGAGCAGCAATATTTAAGGGGAAAATATGGAAAACTAATAGGCAAATCTTAATTAAATTTTGGAAAAGTGGTTTAGGTAATGAAGATTGATAGTGTGAGAAATAGCTAAAAGGCTATTTTAAACTGCAGTTTTTTAAAAAGTCATGCACTCACAAACATTTCTTATTTCAATAACTGTATTATTTGTTCAGCATAAATTTAAAAATAAGCCAAGAGAGAAATTCATATTCAAAAAGAAAAAATGAGGTTTGTTATAGTTAAGTCAACATATGAGAATTGTACTATCAAAGTTGTTTCTAAAAATAAAAAAAGGAAACTAAATGTATATCTGTGTCAGGAATTAGCTGATTACAAACATAATAGATTTCTTCTTTATACTTAGCAAGAGAGGAAATCATCAGAAATCCTTTTAAAAACTAAATTATGTGAATTTCATTGATTGGCATTTAATTTAAGTATTTATATTCCTCAGATTTATATTAACAGAATTTCTATAGTATCTAACTAATGGGGAAAACATAAATAGAGAATACAAATGACAATTCACTTTGTCTTTAGTTGGTAAGATTATTTAGAAGTAATCAGAATAATTGGTTTCAAATAACTCTTAAGCAAATGCGGACAACAAATACCCTCAACTTTTCCCCAAATATTTTTTCTTTGGTCCTATAATTTAACCTAATGATTCTTACATGCATTAAGTTTTACCTTAATAACACCAAAAATTATGGTTTTGTGTTTTGAATTTTTCATAAATTCCTAGTATATCAAATAATTGTGTGTTATTTCATCATTTTCATTAGTTTAATCAAGGTTTATTAAAACATTGATTTTATACTGATTATATTTTACTAAAGTTTTTAAATATATAGAAAATTAGTAGTCTCAGGCAAAGATAAGTGACATGTTTAACCTTTCTAACCAAATAAATGTACCAAATGTTAATTACTGGCCTTTTTTATTTATTGAAATATCTTTATTTTCTTGATTTGTTTTTGATAATTGATTATTTAATAAAAAGCAAGTTTACCCTTGGAATATTTTCATTGGCTTCAAACATTGAGAATATATGTATAAAACTGATACATGGTGGCTTCTCTATAAAGATCATCTTGGGACAATAATCATAAGTATTTACTTTTTCTGAAAAAAGTATTCAATTATGGTTGCAAACAAGTTCCTGCCACAAGTAACTCTAAGAAAGCTTTTTAATATATATCAGAATATTAGGCAGGAAGCAGTTGCTCAGTTGCCTAATTGCCTAAAAATGAAGAATTTAAGAACCTCGGAGTTGCCTTCATTAAATCTTATTTATCGTTAAAGTGATGCCCAAAGAGAAGAAATCGATGAGCTACTTGCTATGTGCTGTATGCTGTGTACTCACTTCATGATGACACTAAACTATGGCCTTTCTACTGCTAGGTTGCAAGCCCCAGTCTGGGCTTCTTAATATTCCTGTCAGCCTCAAAGTGTTACCTGCAACATTGGATCATGTTTAGGAAACCCATGATTTTGTAGTTCAGAACTAAGAATTTTGTGACTCCTCGGTGTCCACGGAGTTGAAAGCATTCAGGCAAAGCATTTATGTTTGCATCCCAGGGCCAGAGATCTTAACTTTCTCTAAATTAATGCTTTGTCTAATCCAAACCTATACGTCACTTAGTCTTTACAACTAAGTTGTAAATCCTTTGAAAGCAAAGTCTGTATTCAGTTTCTATAGCCCCAGAGCACTGGACTTCCTTCTTGGTAGGAACTCATTAAACATTTAGCGACTAATACTGAGGAATCAAATGCCTCTTTCCCTTTTAGCACCAGGACCATTCTCTGGTCCAGGCCAGTTTTCTGGATTTTCCTTTTTCTCCTTGCAACAGGATCTAGAAACTCAAACCAATTTCTTTTTCCACAACACCCACACAAATCCCTTGAGGTTCTTTTCCCCTAAAATGAATTGCACAGTTGAACACAATGATCACAGTTCTCTACTTATTTCCTCTACCTAAAGAGTTAGATTAACTCTTCTCAAAGAAGCAAGATGGGGAAGGAGGGCAGCCAAAAAGGCTGACACTATAGAAAGTTACTTATTAGAGTGATTTCCTTGGGGACTGCCTTGATATAGTCCTACAAGCACAAAATGTCCTAGGGAAGAAAACCACATTTCAAAGAGATTGGGGCCACATATGTGTCACAGGTGGGCACAGGTAACTAGGTTCTTGGTGATCGGGACAAAGAATTGAACCAACACCCAGAGTTTATAGCAGAGAACATGGGAGCAGGCCAACTCCAAGCAGAGATTGACCTCATGGGCTGGAGGAACTCTATTGTTATAGGGCGGATCCCTCCTGGCTAGTTTTGGCAGGCTTTTACTGCACATGTACAAGTAGTTGTATTACTTTAAAGCTCCTGCACATGTGGTCTCCCATGATTTTCCCTGATTGGCCACCAGGGAAGGGGGTCCCCCTATACTACATTCACCTTTCCCATCTCCAGAGAATTATAGCTCTCCATGTCAGAGATTGGTGAAAAGGAAAGGAATTATTTATTCAAGTTATACAGACTTAAGAGTAATGACTTAATGTCTTCATCAAAATCCCAAAGTCCCTTAAAACACCCACAAACACACACAGTACTTCCTTCCCCTCTTTGACCAGTATGGGGTACAATATCTCAGGAAAAGAAATAGAATTCCTTGGCTCAGGCATCCCCAGGTTCTTCCCAGTAATCCGTGCTCAACTGGTAGGCCTCCCTTGGTTCCCAGAACCATCAGCTGTGTAGCCAGGATCTCCAGTGAATCCAAAGTCATATGGTACCAAAGCTGCGGGGGGTGGGGAACGCATTGCCACTCTGCCAAAACCATATGGTGGTTCTCTGCCAAAGCTGAGTGGTGGTTCTCTGCTAAAGCCACGTGGTGATCTTCCCTTGGCTGAGGAGGTCCTGACTGGCCAAAGTGCATGGTTCTCTGCTGATGTCTGTGGCGTCTGGGTTTAAATCCTTACACCAATCTTTCTCTGCAGCCCCATTTCCGACTCCTCCCACAATGGGCTACACGTGCCAGTACTCCCCTATCCTTCCAGCTTTACTGGGCTGCCATAGTGAATCTCAGCAGGTGTGGCCCCATGGCGTGGAGCCAATCATCACCAAGCTCTCATTCAGGCACTATAACCAGGGGGAGTTGCCTCCCAGTTACATCTTGGGTGGAAGTCACTCCCTTCTCCCTGGCTCCAAGCAAGGCCACAGCTATTTAGCATATCTATGAAACCAGTTAAAGGTTATAGATATGTTAAATGACCGTTCTAGAGGTTATCTGCAAAACTATTGCTATGCAAATCAACTCAATGGCCTTGCTCCGTGTATCCTACTCCTCAGATCAGACTTCTGGGGGTGAGGACATCCCATGTTTTTAATATTTCCTGGACACCCTGAGTTCTGGACCCCATTACAAATCCTTCTTTTGTAATGGCTGCACCCTCCTACATCTGTACCAGTTGGACACCCTGAGTTCTGGACCCCATTACAAATCCTTCTTTTTTCCCCTGGCTGCACCCTCCTACATCTGTACCAATTGCCAAAAATATCATGGTCTAAGGTTCTCATATGATCTGTTTTTTTTTTTTTTCTGCCTTAGAAGAATGCCAAGGTATTCACCCTCTTCCAAGGATCTTCTAAAGGCAAATATTAAAATTCTATAAAATTGTCCAAAATATTAGAGTATAAAAATGCAACATACCCTTACTCTGAATCTTCTCATCTTCACCTAAGTACACATTAGGTCAAATTAAGCCACTTCTAAGGCTCTGATATCATTTATTTACCCTGTCCATAAATATATCAATAAAAGTTATCAACATGGAGTAATCAAGAGGGGGACTGAATGAAAGAAGGTGAAGGTATTATCCAAAGAACATACATGCATAACCCATAGCCACAGACAACAGTATAGTGATAGCCAGAGGTAAGGGAGGTAGAGGCAGGCAAAGGTAGGGTTGGGAATGAGGACATCCGTATTAGTGTCAAAAATAAAAATAAAGAAAAAACATGGAATAATCAATAATTTGGGGTAACCACCCTTCTATTAAATTCCTTTTGCCATCTACCGCTCACCCCTTGCCATAGCTTGACTTCATTCTGCTGGCAATATTTATTTATTTTTTATTTTTTTTAATATATTTTATTGATTATGCTATTACAGTTGTCCCATTTCTCCCTCATCATTCCCCTCCACCCTACACACCCTCTCCCACCCACATTCCCCCTTTTAGTTCATGTCCATGTGTCATAAGTTCTTTAGCTTCTACATTTCCTATACTATTCTTGCCCTCCCTCCCCCTGTCTATTTTCTACCCACTATCTATGCTACTCATTCTCTGTACCTTTCCCCCTCTCTCCTCCTCCCACGCCCCTGTTGCTAACCCTCCATATGATCTCCATTTCTGTGGTTCTGTTCCTGTTCTAGCTGTTTGCTTAGTTTGCTTTTGTTTTAGGTGTGGTTCTTAATAGCTGTGAGTTTGCTGTCTTTTCACTGTCATATTTTTATCTTCTTTTTCTTAGATAAGTCCCTTTAACATTTCATATAATAAAAGCTGGGTGATGATGAACTCCTTCAACTTGACCTTATCTGAGAAGCGCTTTATCTGTCCATCCATTCTAAATGACAGCTTTGCTGGATAGAGCAATTTTGGATGTAGGTCCCTGCTTTTCAAGATTTCAAATATTTCTTTCCAGGCCCTTCTTGCCTGTAAGGTCTCTTTTGAGAAATCAGCTGACAGTCTGATGGGAACTCCTTTGTAGGTGACTGTCCCCTTATTCCTTGCTGCTTCTAGAATTTTCTCCTTCATTTTAATCTTGGGTAATGTAATTACGATGTGCCTTGGTGTGTTCCTCCTCGGGCCCAACTTCTTTGGGACTCTCTGAGCTTCCTGGACATCCTGGTAGTCTATTTCCTTTGCCAGATTGGGGAAGTTCTCCTTTATTATTCGTTCAAATAAGTTTTCCACTTGTTGCTCTTCTTCTTCCTCTTCTGGTACCCCTATAATTCGGATGTTGGGACGTTTAACGATGTCCCGGAGGTTCCTAAGCCTCTCCTCATTTTTTTGAATTCTTGTTTCTTCCTCGTTTTCTGTTTGGTTGTTAGTTTCTTCTTTCTGGTCCACTCCATTGATTTGAGTCCCAGTTTTCCTTCCATCTCTATCAGTGCCCCATGCATCTTCCTTCATTTCACGTATTGTAGCCTGCATTTTTTCATCTAGTTTGTGAGCAAAATCAACCAATTCTGTGAGCATTTTGATGACCAGTGCTTTGAACTGTGCATCTGATAGGTTAGCTATCTCTTCACTGCTTAGAGGAATTGGCTCTGGGGCTTTTATTTGTTTTCCGGTTTGAGCCATTTTTGGTGGGTTTTTTGTTGTTGTTGTTTTGGTTTTAGTCTGGTCGCAGCTATTACGTATGAGGGGTGGCGCCTTAGGTGTTCCTCAGGGCGGGGCAGCCCAGTCGCTGGGTTGTGACGCTATAGGTGGGGGCAGGGTCTGAGAGGGAACAATGGCACCTGCTCCGCTCTCTCCTGGATTCAGTCCCTTCCGCCACTTCTCCTCTGCCTGGACCGTCTCCGTGCGAGAATGTGGGACCACCTGGTCAGCCAGCCGCCTTGTGCGGCCTCACTGGGTCTGCACAGTTGCCCCCCTGTGCCCGGGGTCCGCCAGCTGCTGCCTGTGGGCCCGGGGACCGCCAGCTGCCGCCTGTGCACCTGGGAACTGCCTGCAGATGCTGCTTGCGTTCCTGGGTCCGCACCTCCACTTTCTCCTGCTGCGACTCCGCCCCTCTTACCGGTCTGGATGAATGGTTGTTGGACTTCCGTACAGTTCAATTTTCTATGAGTTCTGGTTGTTTTCTTGTTTCTAAATATTTGTTGTCCTTAATTTTGGTTGTTAGAGGAGGCACAGCGTGTCCGCCTACGCCTCCATTTTGGCCGGAAGTCTGCTGGCAATATTTAAAGACACCTTACTCTAAAACCAATTTAAACACTCTCCTCAGA
Organism: Glossophaga mutica; assembly: GCA_039655065.1. Classification (NCBI taxonomy): domain Eukaryota; kingdom Metazoa; phylum Chordata; class Mammalia; order Chiroptera; family Phyllostomidae; genus Glossophaga; species Glossophaga mutica. The sequence continues at coordinate 149,680,167 of CM077304.1, read as the reverse complement.
ATATCCATAGGACGGGGAGTTACTGAGTCAGTTATCTGTGGGATGAAGCAGGCAATTGACTGGAACGGTTATGTAACACTGGCACCAGGACTTCATGTAGGCTGAACTGCAAGCAGGGAAAGTTAGTAAAGAAAAGAGCAAAGATAAGTGAATATGAAAGAGGCCACTAAAATCTGGAAAGTAACATGATGCCCCTTTGCCTTTCCGTTTCCCTTTTTAGTCCCCAAACTGGACCAGCTATATTTTATTTCTTCACCTTGTCTAATATTGTCATTCGTTCTAATGACTCCCTTTTCTTAAGCTGACTCGGTTGGTTTTCTGTTTTTTATATCATCATGCTCGTCATAAACCTTGATTAATTCAATTAATGACATGAATTTGCAGAAACTTTGAATTAGTGATGTACATTTCTAAGTACATAATGTGCTACATCATGTGGTCTTTAAAAAGATGTTAGAGTAAGGGGGAGAGAGAGAAGCACTGATTTGTTGTTTCACTTATTTATGCACTCATTGGTTGATTCTTTTATGTGCCCTGACCATGGATTGAGCCTTAAACCTTGGAATATTGGGACAACACTGTAACCAACTGAGCTACATGACCAAATCCTGCTAAAAGGTTTTTGGTAGACATTTTCTCTTTTTTTGCACTATTCACTTACTTTTTTATGTATATGACAAAATTAAACTTCAATATGACAGAAATAGTTAATGTCAAATTATAAATAGGAGAATGGAAACTGAAAAGGTGATACAGTCCTCAAATCAATAAATGTGATATACCATAAGAACAAAATGAAGAATAAAATCACATGACATCAATAGATGCAGAAAAGCCCTGGCTGGTGTGGCTCAGCGAACTGAGTGTCAGCCTGCAAACCAAAGAGTTGCCAGGTCGATTCCCAGTCTAGGGCATATGCCCGGGTTGTGGTTCCAGGTCCCCAGTTGGGGGTGTGTGAGCGGCAACCACACATTGATGTTTCTCTCCCTTTCTTTCTCCCTCCTTTCTCCTCTCTAAAAAATAAATAAAGAAACAAACAAACAAACAAATAAATAAATAAAATCTTTTTAAAAATAGATACAGAAAAAGCATTTGAAACATCCACCACCCATTTATGAAAAATCTCTTAGCAAAGTGGTAATAGAGGGGACATACCCCAACAAACCTACAGCCAACTTCATACTCAAGGGTCAAAAACTAAGTTTGTTTCCCTTAAGATGGGGAAAAAGACAGGGATGTTCACTTTCACTATTCTTATTCAACATAGTACTGGAACTCCTAGCCACAACAATCAGTAAAATCTCGAACATTTCTTATAGCAGTATTTTTTTCTTATATATCACCTTGGGCAAAGGAAACAAAAAATAAATAAACAAGTGGGACTTCATCAAACAAATAAGTATTTGCACAGCAAAGGAAACCATCAATAAAATGAAAAGATAACCCACTGAATGGGAGAACTTATTCACCAATGATACATCTGATAAGGGATTAACATCACAAATGTATAAAGAACTTACACTAGTCAACACTAAAAAACAAACAATCCAATTAAAAATGGGCAAAGGACCTAAATAGACACTTCTCCAAAGAGGACACACAGGTGACCAATAGACATGTGAAAAGATGCTCAATGTCACTAATCATCAGAAAAATGAAAATTAAAACAATGAGATAACACTTCACATCTGTCAGATGGCTATCATCAATCAAATCAATAAATAACAACTGTTGGAGAAGATGTGGAGAAAAGGGAACCCTTGTGCACTGTTGATGGGAATGCAGATTGATTGATGCAGCCACTGTGGAAAGCAGTATGGAGTTGCCTCAAAAAATTAAAAATGGGACTGCCTTATGACTCAATGATTCCACTTCAGGGAATTTATCTGAAGAAACCTGAAATGCTAATTCAAAAGAATGCATGTACCCCTATGTTTGTTGCAAGATTATTTACAATAGCCAAGATTTGGAAATAGCCCATGTGTCCATCAGTAGATGAGTGGATAAAACAATTATTGTACATTTACACAATGGAATACTAGTTGGCCATAAAAAGGAAAATTTTACCTTTTGTGACAGCATAGATAGACCTGGAGAACATTATGCTCATTGAAATAAGCCAGTCAGAGAAAGACAAACACCATATAATTTCACTCATACATGGAATCTAATGAACAAATGAAGCAAGCAAAACAGAGACAGTCATAAATAGAGAGCACACTGACAGCTCTGGGTGGGGACAGGAAGGAGGAGTGAGGAATCAATGGGAAAAAAAAAGCTGTAGAGCAGCAGGCAGCAACTGCTCCTGCCCCTGCTGGAACCTCCATCTGCTCAGCAGCCACCCAGAGAAACCAACTGCCATGAAGAAAGGATACACAGGCCCTAGTGCCCACCTCAGTGGCACCAATGATCAACACCTTTTCAGAGCTTGAAGTCTCAAGAAGTAGAAACTATTTCTTTTTTTCCTCACATTTTCTTCCATTGTTCAAGTACAGTTTTCTCCATTTTCCTCCCACCATTCCCCCCACCCCAGCCATCCCCACTTCTCACCCTTGATTCTACCCCACTTTGTCCATGTGAAACAATTTCTTAATGGCAACAAAATTGTTCATCATGCTGAAACCTCCCTCAACTTCTGATGAACTAACAAAAATTATATTCAAAATTCTTCTCGTGAATTTTTTCATATTCAGTATCTCCATTATCAATTCTCAGTAAAACAAGAGGTCAATTTTTCAGTAGTTGTCTTATTATTTAATATGTTGCTTATTATGGTTTTGAATATTTTATTTGCCAACTCATATAGAAGCATTTTAATATATTTAATTTTGAATATCCAACAAATATGACTGTTAATACCCTTACTATTATAGGAAAGGTTTCAATGCCTAGAGTTCTTTTTAAATGGCTACTATAATGCATTTATCTCTTTCTTTATAGTGCAGTAATTCATTTAATCTAACAGTGAGCTCTTGGAGAAAATGTCTTATGACATATCCATTTCATACTCAGAATGCCAATTACAATGCTGAAACTAAATAAATGCTTGCTGAATAGGTGTTTGCCCCATCTACTGATAAACTATATAATACTCGGTGGCTTAGGCTGCATATTTTATGTATAGGTATTACATACAGAACCTAACACATACTGCATTGCTTAACCAGTATTGACTGATCGATGCACAAAACTCAGGCAATAAAAGGCTGAACCATTGTGTTCCCTGATATTTTGTCATTCTGTTGTGATGACAGTTCAGATGGGTTCTGTGCTGAGCACCACTAGGTAATATAGAAATATTTATCATTTAACCAAGACATTTCTGAAATATCAACACACTCTATAATTTTTATTCATGCTATTTTCTAAAACATACAACTTCACTAGCTTAATTTCTAACTACATTTATTAAAATATTTTTCATCTAGAGACAATAAAAAGCCACTACTATAGTAGGAATCACAGTAAAAAAAAAAAAAAAGGGTAGAAGTGATTGAAGTTACTAAATGAAAATTTCTTCTTTACATTATAAAACATTAAACCAAAAATCTTGGTGAAGAGAAAAACTATAGCAATTTCAATATTCTGAGATTGAAAACAGTATGTTAAGTCAAAGTATATGAAGAGGAGTTCTTCTTTCTGCTCATTCAGATATAGACAGATTTCTCATAATTTGGGGGAGGTGCTGAATCTCAAGACATTGCTATCTTAACAACTTCTGTGCTTTAATTTATATCCTAGCATTTTGGGACAATGTATATGTAAAACAGACAAACAAAATATGTTCTACAGGATTAAGTAAAGCTAACTGAATAAAATAAAAATAAAAATATCCATCTTATTTAAAATCATAATACCTTATCTTCATATGAAACTAGTATATATTTAGGCTAAATATGTCTCAGTCAAGTACAGCTTGCTTTATCCAAATTTAAATGTTAAGATTTTCTTCACATTTTAGTTAATAGCCTTGGCTAATCAGCTGACCAGATGGCACTTAAGCAGTGGTCCAAATCACAGCTATATAACATTTGCCTTCTGTTCAGGGCTGAATATTCTATAATGTCATAAGTTGAAGATGACAAATCAACTACCCAATTTGATTTGAGAGCTTTTAAGCACTCACACCATGTTGCTAGATTTCTGCTTTGTATATGAGCTCTACCAACCCAAGAGTGCTCAGTAAATGCCAATATTAATCATTTGTTTTATTTCTGACACTTGGTTAATCACTTGGTACTTACTAAACTTGTCAGATATGAATATATACTCTATAAAGCTTAAGGGGGTCAAAAGATCAAAAGAGAGAAAGTGGATTAAAGATGAAAGAAGAGGAAGAGCAATGCTTCCAATTTAATATATTTTTAAAAGAAAGAATAAACTAGAAGAGCATACATCATGTTCAAGTGCAATACCTTTTAGTCCATTAGTTACATTTGCATAAAATATAAGTAACAGTCTAATGCCTTTCAAGTTCTGGTTTAAAAAAAAAAACAAGAGAGGAAAAAAAGTAGGTTGTTGTGCTTGAAAGTGCTTAAATCTTGACAGTTTAGTTTAGTTAACTAGTTATTATGCATCAAAAAATTAAAGTTGTTAAATTAAGTGTCACTAAAATTAGATTTCTTTTAACCTCACAACAATTTTCATTGAATTTTAACACATCCTAAGCATGTTTTTTTTTTCCCCAAATAATTTACCATGATGTTTTTATTCATGTTTAGGTAAACTTAGCTATTGTCCCCTAAATTTTGTGATAGACTTTGCTTAATCCCATATTTTATTCTAGATTAAGAATAAAAAATTAGCCCTGGCTGGTGTGGCTCAGTGGATTGAGCGCTGGCCTGCGAGCCAAAGGATCACTGGTTTGCTTCCCAGTCAGGACGCATGCGTGGGTTGGGGGCCAGGTCCCCATTAGGGGGCGCTCAAGAAGCAACCACACATTGATGTTTCACTCTCTTTTTTTCCTTTCCTTCTTCTCTCTCTAAAAATAAAATAAATAAAATCTACAAAAAATTATAAAAAATTAAGTGCCTAGATTAAGATATTTCCCATATTGTTAATACTAACTTTAGAAATAATTTTTTGATAATTTTTTATCTTTTGATTACCATTGACATACAATATTATATTAGTTTCTGGTGTACAACATAGTAATTAAACACTTATATAACTTACTAAATGATCATGCTGATAAATCTAGTACCCATCTGACACAATACATAGTTATTACAATATTATTGATTATACTCCCTGTGCTATACTTTACATACCCATGACTATTTTGTAACTACCACTTTGTACTTCTTTATCTCTTCCCCTTTTTTAAGATTTTATTTATTTATTTTTAGAGAGGGGAAGGGAGGAAGAGAGGGACTGAAACATCAATGTGTGCCCCCTAATGGGGACATGGCCTGCAACCCAGGCGTGTGCCTTAACTGGGAATCGAACCAAAAACCCTTTGGTTCACAGGCCCATGCTCAATCCACTGAACCACACCAGCCAGGGCTATCTCTTCCCTTTTTACACATATGCCACCAACAACCCTCCCTTCTGGCAACCATTAAACTGTTCTCTGTATCTATGAGTTTGTTTCAGTTTTATTTGTTCATTTATTTTGTTTTTTTAAATTCCACACATAAATGAAATCATATGGTATTTGTCTTTCTCTGTGACTCATTTCACTTAGTGTAATACCTTCTAGGTCCATCCATGTTGCTGCAGATGGCAAAATTTCACTCATTTTTATGGCTGAGTAATATTCCATTTTATATGTATACTACTTTTTTATCCACTTATCTATTGATGGACACTTAGGTTGCTTCTACATCTTAGCTATTATAAGTAATACTACAATGAACATATAGATGCATATGTCTTTTCGAATTAGTGTTTTAGGTCTTCTTGGATGAATATCCAGAAGTAGAATTGCTGGGTTCTTCTTTGTCTCTTATTATAAACTTTGTTTTAAAGTCTATTTTGCATAGTATAAGTATTGCTACCCTAGCTTTTGTTTGTTTCCATTTTTCATATAATATCTATTTCTATCCCTTAGAAAGAACTTTTGAAAAAATATTTTTTTATTTCTAGCATAGAGCTAAATCTCACTTTTTTAGTAGTTTTCCAGTAAGGGTACAGAATTTCCAGATTTCATCTAGTTCCTGGTGATGATTATTTACATAAGACATTACAACATTATTATATCTATTGTCACTATGGAGGGACCTACTCATCTCACTGAACACTTTTTTTATTAGCAAAGATCATGAAAATATTCTTTCAAAATGTCCATCTCTCACTTGTTAACATCTTACCTGTTTTTCATTTTAATTCAAATATTGAGAGAATATGTATGCCCTCATATATGGTATTTGCATGTCGTTTCCTCCCACCACCCCCTTCTTACACAGGAATTAGAGGACTGGAAAATCAGGCGATAGTGGTATTACAGAATTTGGGCTGGGTAAAAATAAAAGCAATGCTTTTTATACTGGTAGACACATTTCATTATTAATGCTTATGATAATTCTAAAGTTGGAGGTTGCTAGTTCCATACTACAGATGACGATTATAAATATTGAGTTTATTAGGTACCAGGTACCTAAGGGATTAATACATTGTATAACAATACATTATAAGGTTTTATTCTTATTATTTTCACTTTACAGATAATGAAGCTGAGTCTTTGAAAGTTGAAATGACTTTCCCAGGCGAAAACTAGTAAATCAGGAAGACAGGTTTCAACTGAAGTTCTGATCAACTCTACCACTTCGGGATTTCATTCACAATGCTTGATAGTCGGATATCTCAATGTCATAAACGGAAATCTCAATGTCATAAACATCATTTCTTATTGCCTTCACAGCCTATTCCTTATATGTCCCTCACCCCTCCTCTGCCTACACCAATGCTCAGCTTCCTCCTTCTTCAGGTTTCAGCCAGAGTCAAAGGAAATAGTATGGCATACTGAGACTGTGCATGCGTATTTGCTTCCTTTGCCATAGCAGGTGATTCTGTAACTAGTTTCACAGTGTTCATTAAACGTATTTCAGTTTTCCCCAAGACTTTCATTGTTGCAATCAGTTATTTTCCCAATTGTATCAGATTACTATGCAGGCATCTCTTGAAAACAATAATCAGAATAATTCAAGCAATGACATGTGAGTGTGTAAAATTTCACTCAACTTGTTCTCTTCTTTCTAAAAATTTTTAAGATTTGATTAAGTTAAAGGCTTTTTCATTAATGGTTTTAATGAAAATTTTGCTTAATAATTTTTAAGATTTGGTTAAAGGTACTTTGGTTATTAATTTCTAATTACCACTTAGCAACATGTCTCCTTGTATCAGTCTAGGACTAGTCAGAGTAACAGAGTCACACAAAATATTCCTGGAATAGGGATTTAATGGAGATATTGGAGTTTACATTAATGTTGGAAAAATGAGGAAAGGAAGGTCAGGAAAGTCTAAATTTAATGTCAAGTCAAAATCCAATTGCTGCCTAAAGTTGAAGAAGCAGACACTGAAACCTCCCAGCATAAAGTCCCAAAGTCTCAAAGTCTTCCTTGGAAACTGTTGTAGTTCTCAAAATTATCTGAGAAATTTTACAAAAGCGGACAGAAGTTCCTGTCAACCTCTGCCCATGCACCTAGCTGCAACCATATTCAGAGTGTCATTAACTGTCCTCTTCTGTCTCTCAAACCTTGTAGGAATTTCCCTCATTATCAAAATATAGTTCCCTGTAGCCACTTTACATTGCAGGGATTGGAAATCATTAGTGATGCCAAATTGACAACAAATAATCCAACACAGTTCATCTTTGTCAGCTCAGGGTCAATACTTATGGCCTTGGCTTTAAGACCAGGTGGCAGGGGGAGACTGAAAAAAACAGCGAGGAGACTGCTGGTGAGGCAACTTTTAATGGTGTCTGGAAAGGAAGTCATGAAACTATCTTGGAAACTTGAAAGAGGGCAGCCTATATTTTCTAGTAGCAAAACAATTTGTAAGAATGGTGTCTCCTGTAACATAAAAGATAAAATAAACTCGATGAACTTGTGGATATGGCAAAGAGGATTTCTAGGTATACTGTTTAAAGTGTCAATTGACAGATACTTTGTGATTTTTTTTTAGCTGTGTATGTTAAGGTGTGGTAAGAAAAGAATTAAAGTTTGCAAGCATAATTTAGAAGAAATATATAAAATTTGCTGAACAGGAAAACAAAACTATATCTCATCACCTATCTGGGGAGATAGCAAAGATTCTCAGAGCAAACATGGCCTTTAGGGTAAAGAACAGATCAAAAGTATGAAAATTCTTTATTAAAACTTCAAAAACGTTTAAGAGAGTCCCTAGTAGAGCCTGTTGGCTAAACAAAAGGGCTTGTAAGAATCTTAACGGTATCATCTCACAGCCTTAATATTCTGTGCAAAGTAGACAGCAGTCTGTCTTGAAAAATGATGCATGTGGCATTTTGAGGCATGTTGTGATTTCCAATCAGATTCACAGGAAAATATGAAGCTTTTATGATAATTATGCTAATTGGAATCAAAGAGGAAAGAGTTCAAAATAAAAACCTCTTCTATAGGCAAAAAACAGGCTGGGAAATCTGCTTATCTGTAAATCCAATTTCTCGTAGAAAACACAGGGCCTTTCTGAGAGCAAAGTTAAGAGAGAGGTTTCCAGAGTCACAGGATCCAATGGATTAGGCAACCAAATTAGAGAGCAAAAGTGAGCCTCTTGTGAAAGTGCATTCTAACTCTCCAAGTACAGCATGCTGGCATTTGTCTGGGTAAATTTGAGAGAGATATGGGAATTGTTGCAGCCAGTGGGAAGTCTAAGGGAATGATAATCCAAAGGGTGGAATGAGACTAGGTCAGATATGTGGGAATCAGATGCATCACCTAAGTTGAATAGAGGCAGAGTTGAAGCAAGATGTGACAGGCAGAAAATGGGTATCCAAAGCCAAAAAGGCAGTTGAGTTGACAAATATTAGTAGGGTATATCAAGAACCAGAGTTCAAGAGACAAAAATTGTATCCAACAGATAGTGAAAACAAAATAAAGAAAACGTATACACATACCTGCAAAGTGTGAGCAACGTCCTTGACTTTAGAAGTGTTGTGAAGTGTTTGTGAAGACCCACATTGCTCTCTGTAAGCAAGTCTTTACTGGACTGAAGGAGTTAGAGCAATTATTACCATTTTCCTACCCCAGTCCTCAAATCACTTCTTAAATTTGAAACTGCAATCCCAGGCTCTGAATGTAACTGAAATCTTCCTTCCTCCCTTCCTTCCTCCCTTCCTTCCTTCCTTCCTCCCTTCCTTCCTTCCTTCCTTCCTTCCTTCCTTCCTTCCTTCCTTCCTTCCTTCCTTCCTCTTTCTCTCTTTCTTTCCTTTTTTTTCATCATCATACATTATCTGAGCCTACATTACACCTGCTACTTAACCTCATCAAGACCTCAAATTACCCATCCCTAGCCTGTTTCCTCATTGAACTGCCCTCTCTGATCTGCTCCTTTCTGAATCTGCCATTGACCCAGCATCACCACCATCGTCTTCCCTTCCTTTGACCCCAGTCTGCATCCCAATTCCTAATCCAATCCTTTTTCTCTGGTATAGAATCCCTAATTTTAGAGTGTTGTTGGGAGATAAAAAACCTAGATAAGTTTTATTCCAATGACTTTCTCAGATTCTGATTTCAGCTACATACTTAAGAGTTATCTGTAATCCTTTTGCTTATGCTTTCTCCCTAGAGCAGCAGCACCGCTCCCTTCAAGCCTAATCAATCTACCTGCACAACTCACTCTGCCAAAGCACAGATCCTATCCCTTCACTTACCTTCTTAAACATTTCAATGACTTTTTATTGCCTGGCAAAGAAAATCTAGTGTTCTTGTTATAGCATGTCTTTCTAGTGATCGTAACTATCATTTTTCTCCTCCAACCTTCGTGCCGCTGTGCCTTTGCAGTACCTTCCTATGCCTGAATGCGTCCTGCTTTTTTATGCTTCTGCTTTTGCTTATACCTTCCTCTACCTGGAAAGGCTTTCACTGTTTCACCATATAATGATTAATTCTCCCTCACCAGTAGTTCTAGGACACTTTATACATACCTCTATGATGCCCTTATCGCATTGTATGACTGTATTGTAAGTATGGTTAGCTGTTTTATAAACATGCTGGTATCCTAAACATAAGAACAATGTGTTATTTTGCTGTTTTGTTTAGGAATAGATTTGTTTGTTTGGTCATTTTTGCAGGGGCATTTTTTATACCTGGAAGATTAATCAGCACATAAATAGCACTCAATAAATAGTTCTTAAAGAAATAAATGAGAGCAAGGAAATACAATAGAACAGAGGGACATCTCAGAATTGGAAAAGCAGAATAAGAAATTTAAAAACACCATGAACACATTCCTGCTTTTATAATTTGCACATCAGTTTACACACTTAGACCTGGTCATTATCATAAACATTCCTGGAAAGAAATAAAAAGTTCATTCTATTGGATACCTGCCTCCATTTGAACACACTTCTTACTCTGTAACATAATCTTTATTTTACAGAACAACAACAACAAAAAACTTTATTTACCTAAATACTAGAACAGGGTTTATTAAGTAAAGTAACAAATCTCTCACAGACAATAAAATGATGATTAAGTGCATGGGTTTGTTCCATCAGTCAGTTATGTCATTATTGTAGAAAAGTTCATTAAATCTCTGTACTTCAGTTTTCTTGTCTATGGAATGGGAGAAAATAACTGTTCCTGCCTTGCTGATTAGCAAGGACAATTGAGTGGGTTAGTATGTGTAAAGCAGTTAACATAGTCCCTGGAGAAGTAATCACTCAGAAAAGACAAGTATTTTTATTATTCTAATTGGAGCAGCCAATTTTGTAGCTTCTCATCAAGTCTCAGCAGAATTGAGTGTTACTTTTTTTGTCTTTTTACAATGTTATTATTAAAACTATTTGTGTATGACCCTCCCCCCCGATTCTTTAAAATCTAAAGTAAATTAAACTAGGTGTTCATAGTTTAACCTGAATGGGAATAATATAACTGGACATTAAGATAAACATATAACTGAATATAAATCAACATTAGATTTTTTAAACTTATATAAGTCAGGAAATAAATCCTGGGAAGTTTTGCTGTCTGTGTTATTATCAAAAAGGCTACATATGATTGATGGGACTACAGATTCTACCTAGAGTAATCCTAACTATTACCCAGTAAAGACATTCAAAATACAGAATGCAGTCTATGTTCTAAGAGTAGAAGAAATTTGTGTGCCATAGCCTATGTTCAGTAACCCAGAGGTGGTCCCTAGCACCATGAGGACTCACAGTGGAAACTTTAGATGTAAAAGAATCTGAACAAATCTAATTAAAGACTATGTTTGAATTAATAATGGTACATGTTTTATTGAAATTCTAATTATAAGTGATGAGGAAAATAAGACAAAAAGATGAAGAAACCCAATTGTTTTCCTATTTTCTTTGTTTTCTATCAGAAGACTAATTTTCTAAATTTAATAAGAAGATTTCTTATAAACTACAATAGAATTTATGACATGTTTTGATATTTTTCCTTAGTACTAAATACCATTTTAATGAGCCTAATTTGAATGCTACAGTCCGGTGCTTTGAGAAATCAGTTGAATTATCAAATAATTCACTTTCTTATTATAAGCTGGTCCATTTCCACACAGAATTACTTTTTATTATGGAAACACACATAGAAACTATTTTTAGTTTCTCTTTTTTAATATTCTATTCAAAATGTAATTTGAGGATTATCTCTTAAAGAGGCTCTTGTGCCAAAACTGTTTATCATGTAAATTAAAGTGGAAAGTTATTTTTGCTCATAACATGGAAAATGGCAGCACTTTTAAATGAATTCTCATAACACTAAATACTATTGCAAAAGAATTAACCAATTAACTTTCATGACTTGGCAAGAATAGTGTGGGAAATGTAGAAGCTAAAGAACTTATGACACATGGACATGAACTAAAGGGGGGGATGTGGGTGAGAGAGGGTGTGCAGGGTGGAGGGGAATGATGGGGGAGAATGATGGGACAACTGTAATAGCATAATCAATAAAATATATTAAAAAAAGAATTAACCAATTAAGAAAATAGTTAGCCTCTTTACAGGATAAGTAGTGCAAATGTTACAATTGGAGAATGGGGGTAAATCTGAAAGGAAGTTAGAACTTAATTCATTTAATCTATGCTTCTAAGATGTCTAAATGGCTTTGGAATAAGTATTTCGCCATTGACCATTGACCCCCTGCCCCACCACAGGGCTGTTTTCAAGGAAGATAGCGAAATACTGTGAGGCCCACTGATACTGAAAGCACATAACAGGGATTCTCATGACAGTTCTGATGGTGCCGATGGAACTATGCTCCAGTATTGATTTAGGAAATATGATCATATGGTGTAACTCTCATAACAGGCTGAACACAGTAGAAACAGTGGAAACCTGGAGTTTTCTTACTTGCCCTTTAAAAATAGGTAGGTGTTGATATAAATTATAACGTAGATATACACACAGCAGAAATACATATTTTCTGAGTAATAGGTATTCTAATTTCTTCTGCCACTCCATTTGCTTAGGAGCAAGCCATCAGAGCCAGCCTTCAATGAATATGAGAAAATAAAAATTAAATTTAATAGTGGTAAACCAGTTACAATAGAATATTAAATATGCTGCACTGCGATGATTTAAAATATACACACACTTCATAAGAAGCACTTGATATAAAAATATCAAGTATTTTAATTTATTGTTCTATTAGTTCCAACAAATGAAACATAACCATTTAAAGTAAAAATTATTTAAGGAATATGGAAGTGCAATTACTATTAGTTATAACTAAGAATAAAGTGTCACATTTCCATCTTCTCTCTGTCTCTTCCTAAGACACAGGCAGCTGCTAACGAACTATTAAGGAAAGAGAGAAGGGTAGATGTAAAAAATTATTTTATAAAGACAATTATACTCTGATTACTCTTATTTG